>OY977950.1:20115769-21360769 GCA_963854355.1 Epinotia brunnichana | reverse complement strand
CTCCATAAGGCTCGACAGTCAACAGGGGCAGCGTTTTCGTGTTTTTTAAAACAATCTCAGACGTAGAAAATAGAATTCAAAAATCTAAAAAAAAGATACGTATTACTTAAGGATCGTTCAGTCACGCGATCTAATGAACTTCACTCGATAGAAAAAAATCCCAAAGTTACCTCTTTTTGTAAAGTTTATTCAATATTATGACTAAACTATAGATATTTTAAATTAAATTTTTGTACTCAAATAAAGCTATTAAATATTAATAGACAAATTCGCAGAGTTTGAATAGATAAAATGATTATCTTAATTACTATGTTTAAATACCTACAAAATGCGCGAGCGCGGAGGCTCGGCAGGCCCGATCAGTCGCGCGCTGGCCCATACGGACGACGACTCAAGGACGTTAGCGGGTGTACAAGCCATAAGAAGCTGTCACACTTCCCATTTAAAACGTTTTTTTATGGATTTTATGGACAGGCGGATCCCGCGTCGGATGTCACCCAAACACAAACATAATAGGCGTGTAGACACTAAACAAAATAATCAATAATGTTGCATTTTCTCGAAAAAGGATTAAAAATGTAGTCAAATGGAGAAAAAAGCAATGCAAAAGGTTAAATAATCACAAAGTTATAAGCGTCCAAAGTTTTAAGAGAGGGTATGTTCTGTCCCTTTTCCGCAAAACGTACTTTCAATGAAACTATTGTCATTTACTATGACGCTAGACGATCGTGACGTCACGATCCCGGAGCATTTTCTTTCTCTAACAAGCAACATTAAAATGGTTGTAGCTTCGTAATTTTTTTAGATATTCGTATAGGATTTTCGTCGTTAGGCATATTTTTGCCTTCTTTATTTTGAAGTAATAATATACATTTTGAGTCTACACCCCTATTATGGTGTTGCTACATCATCCTCCTAGCGTCCCCGGTAGTGCCCTATACGAGCCCGGGGTCCGCTTTGGACTTTCCCAAGGTTTGACGTAGGCACTAGTTTTACGAAAGCGACTGCCATCTGACCTTCCAACCCAGAGGGAAAACTAAACCGGTTTCCTCACAATTCGATAATTATGGCGTTGCTTACGAGTGATTGATGGATGATTCTATAGTCGCCTGAGAGCACGCTTTTCGCGTCGGCGCACGCGTCGCCTGACCATAAACTAGGCCCAAAGATTACACTTACTTGCTAGAAAGGGACAAATGCTTTACGTCATGCTACCTATGCCGAGGCCTTTTTAGGGTTTCGTATTCAAAGAGTAAAACGGGACCTTATTATTAAGACTCCGCTGTCCGTCTGTCTGTCTGTCTGTCTGTCTGTCTGTCACCAGGCTGTATCTCACTGATACCGTGATAGTTCCAGTTGAAATTTTCACAGATGATGTATTTCTGTTGCCTCTATATAACAACAAATACTAAAAACAGAATAAAATAAATATTTTTATAGATAATGGTACGGAACCCTTCGTGCGCGAGTCCGACTTGCACTTGGCCGGTTTCTTTTTTGTCTGAGAAGGAATTGTAAAAAAACCCGTTAGACCTTTTACCTAATGTCAAAACATATACTGATTTACTAAAATTGTGTCTGACAAGGTCAACGGAATCCTTAAGCCCCTGCTCGGTCGCCAACACGCCACTCCGACCGAGCGACCTTGGTCGGCAACGACCGCTGTAGTATGAAATTTTGCTCCAAACAACTGTCTACACGGTCGGTGCGGACCAAGGTCGCTCGGTCGGAAGGGCGTGTTGGCGACCGTCTAGCAGGGTCTTTTAAAACTGAGCTTGAAACCATTGAAAACAATCGACCCTTATTGAACCGAACACAATACCCTATCTTGCTAAACATTGTCACATCAATCATGTGGTTAAAATAGGTATATACCTATATCATAGCAAACCGCAAATATGAAGATATTTATTTATACTTCATCACTTACAGTCTCAGGAAACAACCGCAAGGTATTTGTTATTCACAGCGCGACCTGTGGTCGTGATTCTTCAAAATTATGACTGTATTTGTTGTTAAGTACTTACAGTTTGTTTTGGAAACAATAGTAGGATCTATTTATAGAAATATAAGGAATTTGTAGTATTGCCCAAGTTTTGGGTGCGTTTTCTATAGCCGTAGTTTTGGCCTGGAGATGGAGGGGGTAGACTTAAAAGTGAAATTTTCCAAGGTTCGACATTGCAACACATAAATTGGCACCTTGGAATTTTTGAATGAATGAAACAACAGAGGTGAAAAACAGAGTTTCAATTATTGGTATTAGCGTGTCAAACCTTGAAACGTTTACTATAATGCATCCCAGTCCTATAACTATCACTACTAATACTACTATCAGTAGTAGGTAGCTAGTAGAAGGAGTCTAATAGATCAAAGAGCCTAAATAATAATCCACTGTATGAATAACATTGAAATGGTTTTTAACGGGTAATCCCACATTTGACAATGTGTTTAAAAAACTTCAAGTATGTATGCGTATGATACGCGGCACATTTAATGTATGCAAATATATGTGAATTTCGAACTGATTCCTACCGGCTACGTGTTTTCTTAATAATACACATTGCGATAAATTGACTGGGTACCATAAAGCTATTATAAAACTGCGTCAAATTCAGCATACTTATCAGTAGAACTCTATCTGTCTTAATAGGTAAATAGTCATCTTTATCTAGCACGTTTTCTATATATTTTATGCGTGTTGATTTAAATCGGAACATCAACAAGTGGACGTCTTTTAGCTAATATGATAATAACGATGATAATATCAACAATCCAGTAAAAGTCTTTTAATACGACCGTATTTAATCACGCAAGACATTATACCTACTGTATTTTTTCTGACAGTTCCGCTTGGAATGACCTTTGTGTGGCTGTCTCCCTTAACTATGAACTTCCGACTATCAGAAACATACACAATTAACTAGTGAACCTAGATTATGGTTGTGTATTCGTTATGCATTGATAAATAATGATCCTGACACACGTTCTTTTGTCATATACCCTTCCGCGTCGCACAATCTTTGTGTCTTTAAACCAGCTCGCCTTGTCAACAACTGCAAACTCGTAACAGAATAGCCATTCACTATTAGGTACCTTATTTGAATATATTTTAAGGTCTAAATAAGCTTTGAGGTGTGGTGAATGTAACGTTGTATGCCAAAGTCCAAAATTAACTTTAATGATAATTTTGTACAGTTG
The DNA here is from genome assembly GCA_963854355.1 of Epinotia brunnichana. Taxonomy (NCBI): domain Eukaryota; kingdom Metazoa; phylum Arthropoda; class Insecta; order Lepidoptera; family Tortricidae; genus Epinotia; species Epinotia brunnichana. The sequence continues at coordinate 21,357,571 of OY977950.1, read as the reverse complement.
CCGTCAAAAGAGTTTTCGTTTTAACATTTGCTTGGTTTCAATATCATACAACTATATACTATATGCAACTATGCTATAGAGGTGATTATAATATATGTTAGATACGAGACGATCGTAACAACCTTAGAAAATACTACTACCCAGAGATGTGCCTTCTCATCTGAAGGCGCATCCCCACGGACTGTGGAAGAATTTATCCATCAAATTAGATATGCGCAAACGAATTAAATATATAAATAATACCTACACTAAATTAGATGAAGATGAACCTACAACCTGGCAATAACGTGGTTGCAAAACAAGGAATTGATTTGTTTAAAAGTTCCACGCGCTATTTATTTATAGAAGTCTTTTAATTTGAAAACTGGTTTATCTTACATTTTTCGTTCATTTTATACATAATATCTATTTAATTAGCTATTTAAAATATATACTTATTCATATGATTAAGTATATAAATTAATATTATTTTTTACTGGAATATATTTGTATTGTTTTCTTCATGGTCAACTTTCAACAGCCATATTCGAAACCATATCTTTATCGCTTGTAAACATAAACAGATGCATTTACAATTGGAACGTGAGCCGTATGGCTACAAACCGTGACACAAGGCGGCGACCACAGTCATAGATAAAAAAAATATATGAAAGAGGTAGCATAACTTCCGGGTATTACTGGCTGGTTAGAAGAAGCCACAACAATACCAGTCTGCCAACCTAACAGTGATTTGTGATAGCGACGGGTCCGAAGGGCTCTTAACTAGACGGCAATAGGTTTATAATTACTTGGTTTATCGCAGAAATTGTTTGGTGGTCAGGCAGTTAAAATAACTTAGTGACCGCAGACGAATCCCTAAATGAACAAGCAACCTAGGTAAACAAGTATTTTAAGCCATTTTCGCTGAGACTTTTTTTCTTCTTACATCACTGCGACTTCCTGGCTGCAACTGTTTTTGGAGTGATGAGTTCGAAAGTATCGAATAAACATTCCACCAGTCTATAATTTACGTAATCTCTAATTTGCCGTTTTATTGATTCCTATACCTACCTCTAATAGCGGATGCAGAATACGACTTGACTTAACTTTATTTAATGGCATCAAATAGTGTACCTATCCATGTCGATTAATGGCTTTCCTACATAATAAAATTGTACTACTTAGACTACTTAGACGGAGGCATAATAATATTATGTGCGTAGTTGCGTACCTACCTATGCAGTTTATATTTTGATATGAAGTAAAAATGTCTTCCTTATCATTTCAGCAGCGCATTGCGTATTAGCTACTTAAGGTGGTTCGATTGCCATACAAAGCGTTATTTGACATTCACAGGCTAACGGCGTGATATTTTAAGAAACTAATGTATCAGACTTTTATCAATTGGCTTCCCATTTGCGCCAAATTCCCCCTTTCCTAGAATAAACTTGTATAAACTAGATTAATTTGAGAAAACTAGTTTTCCCAAAATATCACGTGACAAACCAATTTCTCAAATTAATCTAGTTTATACAAGTTTATTCTAGGAAAGGGGGAATTTGGCGCAAATGGGAAGCCAATTTATGAATGTTTGTTACATAAGTTTCTTAAAATATCACGCCGTCGGCCTGCGAATGTCAAATAACGTTTTGTATGGCAATCGAACCACCTTAATTTTTAAAAATTTCGATTGTATAAAAAAATCTCATGCTTAACTGTGTGTTTTTTTATGTAATGTGTTTGCTGATGATAACAAGCCGCTACAAAACGGCATAAAAAAAAAAAATAGGTTTCCTTTCTTGGAGCCAATTAATTAATGTTTCCTAAGACAGCCAAAGCACAGATGGTAAGGAATTTCCATTATAATAAATGTGTAAAATTAAAAGTTATATCCTACTTTGTGCGCAAGCAAGAATATTTCGTCCAGTATCTAGTCTTACGTTCATTGTGAACGATCCTTTATCATGGCCTCACAAACTGTGTCACAGAACGGCGCACGCGCCGCCGGAATGCGATCGGCGAAATCGCAAATACGAGATCCAAGTAAAAGTTCATTGTATGCTAAACATGAGTTATCAGCATGAGTCGAAATTCGTGACGAGAGTCATCTGGGTTACAAGATGAAATCGCCGTTAAATTTAAAATATAGGTAGCTCTCGCAAATAATTGTTTACTTTTGTTAACCGATACAGGATTGAGACCAAAATCCTGTAGTGGTGCTATTTTGTGATCAAGTAACAAATATACTTGTCCTATGTCACTTATTTGGTCCGGAAAAGCACGAGTTTAACCTTAGCATCTGCGTATGAAATAGGCGTATAAAATATCAAAAGTTTTGATATAGTAGATTGTTAACCAAGGGTTGAAAGTGACCCATTTAACCCGAGATATTTCTGGCGCTCGAACGAAGTGAGAGCGCCAATTGTTCGAGGGTTAAATGGGTAATTTCACCCGAGTTAAACACTCTACTTTTCATTTCGACTGTGAGGAAAAATAATTTAATATCAACCTATAATCGTAATAAACAACTCGTTAATGCAGGTACCTATAGCTGAGTGTCGATTTGTGAAAAGTTTTTATTTTAATGATTTGACGTAACTCTATTATCTTCGACTCCGTGGCTGACCGTAACAATAAAAAAAAAAATACTTTCCACCCTAGGGGAGAAAAAGCTATTTTCCACCCGGCTATATGCCCATGAAAAATCAACTTTCAGAGCAGGAGAGATGAAAATTACGTTGCCGACTATTTAAAATAAAATATTTGAAAAAATAAATGCATTAAACTTTATTGGGCAAGTAGGCCATAATGGCAATTTTACAAGTCAAAATATACCAACGTGAAAATCAAATGAAATGTTTTGTTTTTTAGGTAATAATAATAATACTTTATTTACGATGACTTGACTTGCAAAGATGGACTGTCATTATAATATATCATCATCATCATCATATCAGCCGATAGACGTCCACTGCTGGACATAGGCCTCCCCCAAAGAGTGCCACAATGGCCGGTCCTGCGCCACCCGCATCCAGCGGACTCCCGCGACCTTTACCAGGTCATCAGTCCACCTTGTGGGGGGGGGGGGGGGGGGGCTACCCACGCCGCGTATAATATATAGATATTGTTTTATGTTAAATAAAATCACAATTTAATTAATGAGCCGTGTAGGACACTTGACATGCGCCATGACAGTGGTGTCAAGTGTCCTACAAGAAACTCTTATGTTTATTTATTCAACTCCGGACAGCGCATACAGCCACAAGAGATATTTTTCAAGATTACTTAGACCCTTAATACAAGTCAAAGTACTGTTTTTAACTTACATTGTGCCACACTCTGATGGGAATTGGATTTAGGAACTGTGACTAACGCTTCCGAGTTGATTGAATACAGTCGCCATCACACACATAGGTACACTTTAGGTGTTCAACAATATCGGCACATGCACCCTAATGCCTTGAAAATAGAGGTGTGTTCCGATGTTTGTGACGTGCGTGTTTGCTCCGATGTATGTGATGGCGACTGTACAATATGTGAGGCTACTGTAACTGGTTCTGTCGGTTACACAATACACCGTGTTGTGCGTAAGCGATAATCTTTAACAAATAGATTAATAGCATTTGATCGTAATTTGTTTTTAGGGTTCCGTACTCAAAGAGTAAAACGGGACCTTATTACTAAGACTTCGCTGTCCGTCCGTCCGTCCGTCCGTCCGTCCGTCCGTCCGTCCGTCCGTCCGTCTGTCTGTCACCAGGCTGTATCTCAAGAACCGCGATAGCTAGAGAATTGAAATTTTCACACATTATAGTATTTCCGTTGCCGCTGTAACAACAAATACTAAAAACAAAATAAAATATTTTTTAAGTGGGCTCCCATACAACAAACGTGATTTTTTTGCCGTTTTTATAGATAATAGTATGGAACCCTTCGCGCGCGAGTCCAACTCGCACTTGGCTGGTTTTTATAACTTGGTAAGTGGTATTACTCAACCGCGATGAGTTTGGGGTCGGAATAGCCGTCAGTTCATATAAACTGTGACGAATATGGCAAAACTGTCAACTCTAAAGGCCTCCACACACCGGTCGCGTGCGCGGGCCCGCGCACGCGACCGGTGTGTGGAGGCCTTTATCCCATTCTAATCGCTGTTTGATAATAATAATCATACTATATGCCAATTTGATAATGTTACTATAGTACATTACTTACCTAGGGCGGTTAAACAAAGAATGTCTCAGATCGCAGGTATTTGACGCCCGAGCTGAAGGCAAGGGCGATAAATATGCGCTCTGAGGCTTTCTTTATTACCGCCCGTGGTGAGTAAAACATTTTACGTCTCTATCTGGCCAGGAAGTGGGGTTTTCCGCACGCATAGCGTCCGGTAATTCCTACTTTATGGCCAGGTATGACGTAAAAGAACTAAACTGTATAATCTCCACTTATAATAAATCTCTAAATTAAAAAAAGAATCAGCCAGTTTGAAACTAAGCTTTGTGTGGTTCGAATGTTCTCAGCATCCCATGAACGGAAAAATATGAAACATTTTATATAGGTACATTAATATTCTAGCTGCAACTTAGGATAGTTTTTATCCGACAGCGACAATTAATTAATTTTCCGAAATATACGACTTTATTTAATTTTTCGTTTATTTTTATTGAAATCAAACGCTGCTCCAACTGTCAGCTATAAGAAACGTCAAATTTTCGTCAAAATGGCGGAATTGCTTTGCCTTTCACTTATTAATAATTTAAATCCAGTCTACGATAGACCTTTACGATTCACATGCCAAAAGTTAAACCATAAAAAAATATTCGATTGTGATATGAGAACTTATATGCGCAAATGTCGCATTATGGCGTTATTTCCATAAATGTATCAACAAATTTGAACAATATCATTAACACGAATTTGTTTTTTTGAATGGCAATGGCACGCGCTCTTTGCGCCTTCTGCCAAAGTGCCTGCGGCGCTACCAGGAATACCGAAACTCGAAGTTCGTATAACTGCATCCCTGTCACTCGAGTATTGTTTGTGCGATAGAGATAGAGATACCCGAATATTTTCGAATTCCGAAGTTCGTGGTTATAGCTAGGGCCTACCGCGAACGGCATTCGAAGTTTTCCCTCTCTGTCGCACTTACGTACGAATTCACAGGTATGACAGAGAGGGAAAACTTCGAATGTCTTTCGCGGTAGGCCTTGAAGGCTGAATCGAAACTACACCCCGTAAGCCGCGTCCGCTGCGCCATGTTTTCGTGGTTTTTAAACGTCAAACATGTTTTGCCAATCAAAACAAAACCCTATTTGTTTGCCGAACCTGACGGAAAACATGAAACATGGAAAACATTGGTGCAGCGGACTCAGCTGTAGGTAGACACTAAATAAAATAATCATAAGGTATTTTCTCGAAAAAAGGATCAAAGTTCCAAAGTTTTATGTTCTGTCCCTTTTCCACAAAACGCACCTTCATATGAAACGATTGTTTTTTACTATGACGCTCGAGGATCTTGTTGATAAGGGTGTTCAAAGTTTGTATGGAGAGCAAGATATTTTTAAAGTAAGGGATTTGTAACTTCGGTTTTAGACTGTTTGCTAAAATACTACAAATCTTATTTCAGCGTTTTTTTAATTCATCGCCTTAGAAGGTTAAAAGGGGGTTCGAACTTTGTATAGAGAGCAAGACATTTTTAAAGTAAGAAATTTGTAAAGAACTACGGTTTCAGACTGTTTACTGTGAGGGTTCAAAGAGGGTTCTTAGTTTGTATAGAGAGCAAGAGATTTTGAAAGTAAGAGATTTGTAACTTCGGTTTTAGATTATTTTCTAAAAGACTAGGTGTACAAAATTAATTTCAATGTGGTTTTAATTCATTCCTTCAACACACATTTAGACGATAACATTTTATACGCGGACGAAGTCGCGGGCAACAGCTAGTATTTAATAAACGGTGATATACGTACGAGTGTATAAGTGCTGATTAAGAATATAAGTAATTTGAAATATTAAAGCTGCGCAAATAAAAAAAAAAATAAAAAATGCTTCCCTGTGGGTGTGGAAGTAATGAATAATAATAATAATAAACATCACATTAAGCTTCGTCTCCAAAGGGCCTCTACGTGTTGGATATATGTATATCCTCACGCACGCCTTCCAAATGACCGAGCTTTGTCCTGTGAATTTAGCTCGGAGATACATAATAATAAAATAAATTTATAATATTTGCTGTAAATCTTGTTGGAATCAATGATTGAAATTACGGAATTGACGATTTTTTTATCAACTGGGAAAGGCTCAATTTTAGCTGGTTCATTTCATTTCTATTTAAATGTATCCACTTTCTCTTACGCTCGCGTTTTCGAGAAACGAAATAAATATATAATTATTATCATATTTTTTTGATTTTCACATAATTTAGACTTTGACAGCAAAAATATGCTAATTGTTAATTTTTATCTAGTTTTTGTTTTTAGTTTAATAAGTAAAATTTACTTTAATGTGTAATGTAATTATTATTTCATTGAAGCTGCATGTAGTCAGTGCGTACATGTACTATCTCACTATGTATTTATGGTTATTTCTCTCTCGCCTTTCACAATTATATAGTTGTTTAGATAATTATAATGAAATCAGCGCTGTAGGTGTCTGACTGACACTTCAGCATAATGCTGAGCCAGTGTCCGGTTCACTGCGGCAGAGACACACTTGTTACATGTTTTATGTGTTTTTTTTACTGTTTTTTTTTGTTTAATATGCGTGTCCTGTGTGTTAGTGAATAAAAGTATATTTATTTATTCTTTCTATTTAAGAGTGCAGTAAAGAAACGTTCAACATAATAGGTATATGATAGTAAAAAAAAAACCGTTTACAAGTTAAGTTAATTAGAAATGTCATGTTTTTGTCGATGTTCTGATATCACTATTTCCATTGTTTTGTAACTATCCTAATTATATCTTACAGTTTCGTTACCGAACGATGTTATGACTTAACAATACGAAGCGACAAGTTGCTATTTTCTCTCGTTATGTCAAGCTCGTGACCTGAAGGTACGAGGAAACCGCGACGAGTCGCATGCGGCTGTGAATTGCCTCCGTAACCTTTTGACACTTACGAATTATCTAACAACCTGACAGACAGGTTGTCGTATATCATGCGTATACTTTTTTTATACGGCCGTGAACTAAGTCTTGTTGAAAGAGCGAGTGAAGCGATCGAAAGTCTCCGTTTTAGCTTGGGCAGAAATTCTTTAGTATATCCAGCGTAAAAAGTCTTCACTAAAAGTGGTGAGATATTACGTAGAACCAAGTCAGGCATTCTTATTAATCTGTATTTGCTTACTAAATAAAATTCTGCGACTTAGGAATCACACAATTTTTGCATACCTAAAACTAATGTAGGTTTCTTTTTAGGTTTTTTATGAATGGATATAGGCTAAAATCTAATAATTTTCAAAATTTGGAGCTGGGCCTGCTAGAAGTACCTTAGAATTACAATGATAATTAGAACTCAGTGTGTGAGTGATGTCAGTGACAAAAATGACAAAATTAAGGAACTTTGACGGGCAATGATTCTTAAACAAATACATGTAAGCCATATAATGCCCTATATGTTACTGAAAATTCAGAGTTCTGGATTTAGCCAGCACAAAATTACAGGTGTTGAAAATGGCATGAATGGCTTCGAGAAAAGTAAAGGATGGTACGGCCGTGCCTCTTTGTTTTGCTCGACTTGGCGGGGGCACTACCGTGCCCCCAGGTTTTCTTTGTCGTTTCAGTTTTTGAAAACGGGCTCGCGAAATACAGAGACTCGTTTTAATTGATGGAATATCGAATAGGCAATCGCAGATATATTTGACGATTTGCGATGTGACACTTTTTTATTACCGGAAGTATACAATTTTACATCTCCCCCTGGCCAGCAGGCCTAAGATGGTTACTATTTTATCACTTATCGTATTTGATAAGACGTCTGTCACTTTCTGACAAGTGTGCGAGTGGAAGAGTGATGGATGTACACAATGATTTGTGATAAAATCGCAACCTTTGTAGGCCTGCTGCCCCGCTAGCATGATAGGTTTTACGGCCAACATTTAGTGAAATTTCTGAACTGAAAGTGGACTTTTCGCACGCCTAATATTCCGGGCAGTAATTACCATTCTACGTTTTTGCATTGCCGATGCTTACAGAGAATACAGAGTCCGATACTCTGAGTAAAAACAAAAGCGTGCCTTACATAAAAGGATGCAATGCAACAAGTATGTATATTATTAATGATGCAATTGCTGAACATATCCTATACTATTAAACGAGCAATATTTGTATATATATATATATATATATGTGTATGTATATATAAGTAGATATCTGAAATAAAAGTAGATAATAGATATAAGCATAAATAAATTAATAATAGTTACATTAATCTTAATCTACCTAAGGAAGAGCGGTGTCTCCCAACACAGGCAATATTTTGCTTACAGGGAGACACCATCCTCTGGATCAATTACCTCAAGTATTTAATGTAATATATAATTTTGTATTTGTATATATATATATATATATATATATATATTTGCAATCACGTTCTCGGAAACGGCTCTAACGATTTCGATGAAATTTGGAATATAGGTGGTTACGGGGGCGAGAAATCGATCTAGATAGGTCACATGTCCGGGAAAATTCATTTTCTCCGTATTTTCTCCATTTTCATACGATCGGAGCTCGGTCGCCCAGGGACTGTTATGTAATACTAATGTTTCAAATTAATAATTTCTTTGTAAATATTATATAAATGGTTATATAATGTGTAAATTATATTCACCAATAAATTTCTGAACTGAACTAAAATGATAAATGAAGATCATAAATAAGATTTTAATGTAGTTCTAATCATTAAAATGTATTACTCAGATATAGTACAATAGAATGACATAATGCCTGTGAACACACTCGCGCGCTATTCTCGCATTCATTCCAATTAAAAGAACATAAGACTACTTAGTTAAATGAACCACGATACAATACAATACAACAACACAACGATACAATATTATACGTTAAATCATTTGTCATTAAATTAGAAGTAAGGTACCGTTGCCTAATAAGGCCCACCTTATTTTCAAAGCCTTGTAAAATAATTACAGTATGATTAATAAAGAAAAGCCACTCATAATAGGACTGCTAATGGTTTATTTAACAAACGAAATATTAAAAAAACTTTAATGTTATTTGCGTTAGAACAGAAACACTGAACGGATGAACCAGAAATCCCATAAGGTTTAACATTACTCGTATGACGGCAGCTATAACGGTGTTGGTTAAAGTAACATTATCATTATCAGCCATTTAAGGGGCGCACCGTTTTCGAAAGCGACGACTAGCGGTCAAGCCTAGTGTGGTAGTTACTTTTTTGCTTGAACAACCTACTTTTATTGGATTAAGTTTATGCCTCTGTGGAATGTAACTGTCATTCCTTACTAGGCCAGGTTCAGCTGACTTGCATGTACAATCAACTTCAAAAATATGTATACAATTTTCGCCTTATTGCAATGGAATAAAGTGCAAAAGTGTAAACATATTTTGACGTTGAATGTAACTATTATTAGTTAAGTACTTAATATGTTACTCACAGTCAAACTCACGACAATAAAAATAAAAACTTGAGGTGAATATCATAAACCATAATAAACCCCTTGTTCTACGACAGATATAATAATAACATACGCAAAATTTTATAGTGTGTAGGTACAGTCGGGGCACGAAAACCTTCGTCAGTTATTAAATTAATTCCTTTATAAAGTCATAGACTCTTAGTACCTTTTGAAAGCAAAGTACTAAAAGTAGACAAGTGCATATAAAATTATACTTGGGTACTTGATATGTTAACAAGGATCAAAATAGTTTACACCTCTGACATATATCTAGTTTCGTATCAACATCAAACCTTTTTAATGACCTAGTCAAATAAACAACTTCGTAACAATATATTCTATTTAATTGTCAGTGTCAATATCTTCTCTTGTAATTTTTGCGATCAACTCTGCGTCGTATTTAATTTGATAATGCCGAGGAATTTAAATATCCATGAAAGAGCTGCCATCATTGCAGATCATGAAGCTGGCTATAACATTTACGAAATATCTTTAAATCTGAATATTACGAGAGACCCTATATGACGTCTACTCTGGAGTACTCTGAGATTAGCATGTTATTGCAAATGCAAACGTCAATGCGATATTTCTGTTTCGTTTGAAATGAAACGTTGTCAGGACTGATAATTGCATTGGTGCAAGCAAATGTCGAATTTAAGGTGACGAACCTTTTCTTACCCCGACTGTACGTTTTATTGAATTAAAGCTGTAGGTATCATAAAGCAGTATAAGATGTGTTTTAAATATTAGATTAAATAAAATAAATAAATAAATATTTGCGGACAATCTTACACAAATCGACCTAGTCCCAAACTAAGCAAAGCTTGTACTATGGATATAGATTTGTTATGTTTTGCTTATTTAATATACCTAGATAAATATTTGAATTGGAAGTGTTTCTAATATTTGCATATGTACATGGGAAATAACTTCTACAATGACTTGATCGTCAAAACAAAAACTTGAATGAAATATATGATGTCATGCCACGACAAACATCACATTATTATTCAAATTGCGATTCTCAGCCAATTAAATTAGATGCCCACAGGTACAACAAGAATAAGTATCCTAAGGTAGGTGCACCAAGTAGGTTCCTAAGATGCCACCTTTAAACACTCGCAGTTATGGTTTTCCGAACTACTTAAAATTTCGTGAGCACATGCGTTTATTTATGATCACAAACAAACGTGCATTTCAGTTTTTATCCAATCGCGCTGCCATTTTGTAAAAAAATTACAGTTTGCTCGTGTTAAAATATTGCACGTTTTATTATTTTCCAACCTTTACATATCATCCACAACTTAAAAAAATTACGTAAATTTAGTCAGTATTTTTAGGGAAATTAGGTGTTTAATCTGTTTAACATCCAAGTATAGGTAAATACTGTTATTTAATAGTACATTATGATACAAGTGTGCTATGTTGGTCATCACACTCGAGTCGGTTTTTAAGCCTGAGCCGAAGGCGAAGGCTTAATGGAGACGAGAAGTGTAATGACCAATGCTCACGTGTTTCATACGACGTTTTTCAACACATTTGCGAGAAAAAAAAAATGAAAATGTTAAAAGATATGTAATGAAAAGGCACTAGTGCGATAATGTAATGTAAAAGTCACGGCATGGGTAATATTCTGCATTATTTTGCTAATATTTAAAAAGATATGTAATGAAAAGGCACTAGTGCGATAATGTAATGTAAAAGGCACGGCGTGGGTAATATTCTGCATTATCAGTGTAAATACGCTGTAATAAGACCTACTTTACGAGCAGGTGTGTTGAAAAATTTGTTTACGTGTTTTTACGACACTTAATTGAGCTGAAGTAAGAGTCCCCTAATAAGGCCCACTGTACATGTATCCCTAACTAAAAGTGTGTCAAAAAATAATGTTAGAATAAAGAACCGATTTATAAATATCATGATAAGTACAGACTGTTAAAAAGAATTTCACACATGTGTTTTTTTTTTAATCTAAAAAGTTGTTGTCGTATTATAGCAATTTTTCATTTTCATACTCCTAAGATGGTTTGGGATAGATTCAATATTTTATTAAATCAATTGAATAAAAATAAAAATTATGTAAGTACGATAATAATGTTTAAACATTAATTAAACGATTGTTTTAAATAATTTATAACGGGCCTTATTAGGCGACCGGGTGCCTAAGATGGCCCACTAGCAATTTTTTTTTTAAAAGGGTTTTTTCTGTTCTAACGCAAATAACATTAAAGTTTTTTTAATATTTCGTTTGTTAAATAAACCATTAGCAGTCCTATTATGAGTGGCTTTTCTTTATTAATCATACTGTAATTATTTTACAAGGCTTTGAAAATAAGGTGGGCCTTATTAGGCAACGGTACCTTACTTCTAATTTAATGACAAATGATTTAACGTATAATATTGTATCGTTGTGTTGTTGTATTGTATTGTATCGTGGTTCATTTAACTAAGTAGTCTTATGTTCTTTTAATTGGAATGAATGCGAGAATAGCGCGCGAGTGTGTTCACAGGCATTATGTCATTCTATTGTACTATATCTGAGTAATACATTTTAATGATTAGAACTACATTAAAATCTTATTTATGATCTTCATTTATCATTTTAGTTCAGTTCAGAAATTTATTGGTGAATATAATTTACACATTATATAACCATTTATATAATATTTACAAAGAAATTATTAATTTGAAACATTAGTATTACATAACAGTCCCTGGGCGACCGAGCTCCGATCGTATGAAAATGGAGAAAATACGGAGAAAATGAATTTTCCCGGACATGTGACCTATCTAGATCGATTTCTCGCCCCCGTAACCACCTATATTCCAAATTTCATCGAAATCGTTAGAGCCGTTTCCGAGAACGTGATTGCAAATATATATATATATATATTTGCAATCACGTTCTCGGAAACGGCTCTAACGATTTCGATGAAATTTGGAATATAGGTGGTTACGGGGGCGAGAAATCGATCTAGATAGGTCACATGTCCGGGAAAATTCATTTTCTCCGTATTTTCTCCATTTTCATACGATCGGAGCTCGGTCGCCCAGGGACTGTTATGTAATACTAATGTTTCAAATTAATAATTTCTTTGTAAATATTATATAAATGGTTATATAATGTGTAAATTATATTCACCAATAAATTTCTGAACTGAACTAAAATGATAAATGAAGATCATAAATAAGATTTTAATGTAGTTCTAATCATTAAAATGTATTACTCAGATATAGTACAATAGAATGACATAATGCCTGTGAACACACTCGCGCGCTATTCTCGCATTCATTCCAATTAAAAGAACATAAGACTACTTAGTTAAATGAACCACGATACAATACAATACAACAACACAACGATACAATATTATACGTTAAATCATTTGTCATTAAATTAGAAGTAAGGTACCGTTGCCTAATAAGGCCCACCTTATTTTCAAAGCCTTGTAAAATAATTACAGTATGATTAATAAAGAAAAGCCACTCATAATAGGACTGCTAATGGTTTATTTAACAAACGAAATATTAAAAAAACTTTAATGTTATTTGCGTTAGAACAGAAAAAACCCTTTTAAAAAAAAAATTGCTAGTGGGCCATCTTAGGCACCCGGTCGCCTAATAAGGCCCGTTATAAATTATTTAAAACAATCGTTTAATTAATGTTTAAACATTATTATCGTACTTACATAATTTTTATTTTTATTCAATTGATTTAATAAAATATTGAATCTATCCCAAACCATCTTAGGAGTATGAAAATGAAAAATTGCTATAATACGACAACAACTTTTTAGATTAAAAAAAAAACACATGTGTGAAATTCTTTTTAACAGTCTGTACTTATCATGATATTTATAAATCGGTTCTTTATTCTAACATTATTTTTTGACACACTTTTAGTTAGGGATACATGTACAGTGGGCCTTATTAGGGGACTCTTACTTCAGCTCAATTAAGTGTCGTAAAAACACGTAAACAAATTTTTCAACACACCTGCTCGTAAAGTAGGTCTTATTACAGCGTATTTACACTGATAATGCAGAATATTACCCACGCCGTGCCTTTTACATTACATTATCGCACTAGTGCCTTTTCATTACATATCTTTTTAAATATTAGCAAAATAATGCAGAATATTACCCATGCCGTGACTTTTACATTACATTATCGCACTAGTGCCTTTTCATTACATATCTTTTAACATTTTCATTTTTTTTTTCTCGCAAATGTGTTGAAAAACGTCGTATGAAACACGTGAGCATTGGTCATTACACTTCTCGTCTCCATTAAGCCTTCGCCTTCGGCTCAGGCTTAAAAACCGACTCGAGTGTGATGACCAACATAGCACACTTGTATCATAATGTACTATTAAATAACAGTATTTACCTATACTTGGATGTTAAACAGATTAAACACCTAATTTCCCTAAAAATACTGACTAAATTTACGTAATTTTTTTAAGTTGTGGATGATATGTAAAGGTTGGAAAATAATAAAACGTGCAATATTTTAACACGAGCAAACTGTAATTTTTTTACAAAATGGCAGCGCGATTGGATAAAAACTGAAATGCACGTTTGTTTGTGATCATAAATAAACGCATGTGCTCACGAAATTTTAAGTAGTTCGGAAAACCATAACTGCGAGTGTTTAAAGGTGGCATCTTAGGAACCTACTTGGTGCACCTACCTTAGGATACTTATTCTTGTTGTACCTGTGGGCATCTAATTTAATTGGCTGAGAATCGCAATTTGAATAATAATGTGATGTTTGTCGTGGCATGACATCATATATTTCATTCAAGTTTTTGTTTTGACGATCAAGTCATTGTAGAAGTTATTTCCCATGTACATATGCAAATATTAGAAACACTTCCAATTCAAATATTTATCTAGGTATATTAAATAAGCAAAACATAACAAATCTATATCCATAGTACAAGCTTTGCTTAGTTTGGGACTAGGTCGATTTGTGTAAGATTGTCCGCAAATATTTATTTATTTATTTTATTTAATCTAATATTTAAAACACATCTTATACTGCTTTATGATACCTACAGCTTTAATTCAATAAAACGTACAGTCGGGGTAAGAAAAGGTTCGTCACCTTAAATTCGACATTTGCTTGCACCAATGCAATTATCAGTCCTGACAACGTTTCATTTCAAACGAAACAGAAATATCGCATTGACGTTTGCATTTGCAATAACATGCTAATCTCAGAGTACTCCAGAGTAGACGTCATATAGGGTCTCTCGTAATATTCAGATTTAAAGATATTTCGTAAATGTTATAGCCAGCTTCATGATCTGCAATGATGGCAGCTCTTTCATGGATATTTAAATTCCTCGGCATTATCAAATTAAATACGACGCAGAGTTGATCGCAAAAATTACAAGAGAAGATATTGACACTGACAATTAAATAGAATATATTGTTACGAAGTTGTTTATTTGACTAGGTCATTAAAAAGGTTTGATGTTGATACGAAACTAGATATATGTCAGAGGTGTAAACTATTTTGATCCTTGTTAACATATCAAGTACCCAAGTATAATTTTATATGCACTTGTCTACTTTTAGTACTTTGCTTTCAAAAGGTACTAAGAGTCTATGACTTTATAAAGGAATTAATTTAATAACTGACGAAGGTTTTCGTGCCCCGACTGTACCTACACACTATAAAATTTTGCGTATGTTATTATTATATCTGTCGTAGAACAAGGGGTTTATTATGGTTTATGATATTCACCTCAAGTTTTTATTTTTATTGTCGTGAGTTTGACTGTGAGTAACATATTAAGTACTTAACTAATAATAGTTACATTCAACGTCAAAATATGTTTACACTTTTGCACTTTATTCCATTGCAATAAGGTGAAAATTGTATACATATTTTTGAAGTTGATTGTACATGCAAGTCAGCTGAACCTGGCCTAGTAAGGAATGACAGTTACATTCCACAGAGGCATAAACTTAATCCAATAAAAGTAGGTTGTTCAAGCAAAAAAGTAACTACCACACTAGGCTTGACCGCTAGTCGTCGCTTTCGAAAACGGTGCGCCCCTTAAATGGCTGATAATGATAATGTTACTTTAACCAACACCGTTATAGCTGCCGTCATACGAGTAATGTTAAACCTTATGGGATTTCTGGTTCATCCGTTCAGTGAACGACGATGATGATTTCCGACCAGTTTAGCCTAAATGTGAACTAGCTGCTCGAAGCTGACGGTACTGACTTTAAATCTCCGTAAGGGCAAATTTTTTTTTTATTTTTTTTATTCGGGAAAAACCGATATGGCCATAGAGGCGGAAAGGTTCTCGAATGGCAACCACGTACCGGGAGGCGCAGCGTGGATATACCCCCACAAGGTGGACTGATGACCTGGTATAGGTCGCGGGAGTCCGCTGGATGCGGGTGGCGTAGGACCGGTCATTGTGGCACTCTTTGGGGGAGGCCTATGTCCAGCAGTGGACGTCTTTCGGCTGATATGATGATGATGAATATTTGAATATTTATGTTTCTGAGTCTTGGATCATTTGTATGTGTGTTTATATCTCAGAGCATAGAATACTATAGAGAGGACAAGCCGCCGGCGGCCGTGTCGCAGCTGTATGCTCAATGGGCATACACTGCCATACTGTGCACGCGTGCTGATCGCAGAGAATATTACGTTTTTTCCCAAAATGCCTGATATGATGCGCGTTTATTGTCAAATAAGCGTGTAGGTATACAAGAGTGTGTGTTTTAGATGTGTGCGTGCTTTGTCTTGTCAATTACTTGGGCGTTGTGTGGGTTAATGTACTTGCGACAGGCTCACTCTATACAAATCGGCCGCCATGTCCGATCTCCTTATATTCATACATCTGTGGTTTATATCCATCCAATACCTTATATTATAACTATCTTTGTTAACACAAGCCTTATTAAGCTTAATAAGGGGTTCTTAATAGTTCGAATTGTGGAAGATTGTCCCCTAATATTTGTTTATTATTTATTATAGTAAACTTTGGTGATTTGGTCCATATGACTACATTGACATTCTCTCTTTGGGTGATTGAGTAGCATCTAATCTTAAAAAAAGAAAGAAAAAGAAAGAAAGAAAGTAAGAAGACATTTAGGTTTTCATACTTACTTACTTACCAAAGTTTTCGCACCAGAAAAGTATTATCAAACGTTTTTGTGTATATTCTTAATTAAATTAGTGTCTATGTTTATGTCCCACTTTACTTCTCGGGGTTCTCGACAACCGCTATTTGGTTGCATATATGTACGTACAAAGATCATACAATAATTGCAAATTGTCAGTTGGAAGAATTTTAAATAGAATCATCAAGGAAGAAGTCGATTAGCAGGTCTTACGTAAAACCAAAGAAATATGGCCATTAAATTACGGATTAGTCGTATTTTAATAATACGTTACATCTCTTTGCTCGGTGATTACAAATCCTTGACTACTCCAACGATCACTTAGTTAACTAATAATTAAGTCATATGTACCATCGGCCGAAGCCAGAGTCGACCAGATTCGAAACAGAATCGCTTGCAATGCTATACGGCTGAAACCAAAATGCGCCTTTAAGGTGGTCGACTCTGGCTTTGGCCGATAGTACATAGTGATTTTGTTCCTTTTTGTTCATGGCCACATCACACATGCTATTTACAATGCCACTATTGCCACTCTTCGTTTTTTAACCGACTTGAAAAAAGGAGTAGGTTGTAAATATGTTCCTTCCTACCCAGGAAAAAGTTTGACGACTTTCTGAAATTCGCGTTCTTCATCATTGTAATAATTATTAGCAATTAGCATGTGCTTATATAATCGCCCAAGCTCGATTTTCAAATACAAACGTAGTTACGCTCTCATTTTAAAACGACTAGCTAGTTTGCTCTGAAACTTTGTGCTTAGAGTAAGTTAAGTACCATCCAGGTCTGTAATTTGTTTATGTAGCTTCAGATACCATAGTAAAAAAATATAGCAAATTTGAGTTTTTCATACAAAACTTGTTTTTGCTGTCTTTCGTTTGTTTTATAAACTGGAGCCATTTAACTAATTACATACCTAGATATACCTCATGTCTCATGTCATTGTATATGCAAAGTTTCGTTACAATCCAACACGTAGTTTTAAAATGAGAACAAAAGTCAGTTTGTATGGAAAGGTGAGATTCGGCCGAGCTTACTGCGGACTCTTAATAAGTATAAGCCTCTTTCTAATATGTATTTAATACATTACCAATATTACTAAGTAGTTGTTTGTCTGTTTTTGGCAAGTTTTTCAGTAAATTCGATGAAGTCTTTCTCGCAGACAATTGATTTATTTAAAACTGGTAAAATTAACAATACAATATATATTATTACCAAGGTATATACAGGGTGAAATCGGGATCGTGTAGCAAGAAGACCAAAAGCGAATAAGATGGTCATATTGAACAACTTTTCCCATGGGACCACCCACGAAATCGCAAAAAAATAAGAGCCAAGTAAGAGTTAACCGTGAGTTAACTGAGAGTTAATGTATGGAACTGCTGTTTCTTGGGAAAAGTAGTTCAGTGTTACCATCTTATTCGCTTTTGGTCTTCTTGCTACACGACCCCTAAATCACCCTGTTCATCGAACTAAATATAATGAGAAAATACAAAGAGTGGTTGCTTTAAGTAAAAACATCTTGCCATATACATATAGTTACATGAAATCTATTAGAAACCTATTCAAGACATAATGAGCAAATTATCTGATTTATATTAAACCTATCATATTATACGCTAATTTATTCACGTTCAAATATGATATAATACCTTGTAATTGCATTCAAACCTAAACTCTGAAGTCTATTCATTATCCTTTACTGTATAAATTAGTCAGCTAAGGCTAGCCTAGTTAATAAATGTCATGTATTCAATACTGACTCGAGCCTTGACCAATCGGAGCCGTATTTGGTCTGAGGCAAGGAGATTTGTTATGTAAGGGACACATTAAATAAACGAACATTTTCGATTTATATCTTACTAGGTACCCGAGCGGCTTCACCCGCATATTGCAAAGAACGCAGGCAAACCCGCGGGATAAAAGATGCCCTACGTCCATCCATAAAATTCATTTTCTCAAACATGCAATGAAATGTCGTCATTACGTGTGTTATATCATATCAGGCTTCAAAGTATCACGTTTTGGGCGGACCAACTCGAGAGAGCTGTAAAGGAATTGCAGACGAGAAGGCCTAGGCCGGGAAGTATTTTTTTTAAATTTTCATTCCAGAATTTGTGGCACAGCATCACGGCCAATGACTACTCATAAACTACTTACTCGGTATTTTTCCCTTGTTCTAAACATGCATATCAAAGTGACAGATGAGAACAAACGAATTTAACGGCATTTTCACTGATAAAGGTTTAATGGACGTTTATGAAAAAGGCCATAATAGTTTAACATTTGAAATGAAAAAAAAACTGAAAATATTTATTACTAGCTGTTGCCCGCGACTTCGTCCGCGTAGAACTTTTTATCGTCTTATAAAATGATTTCTCTCAATACAAAATTTGAACCCTCTTTTAAGGGATAATTTAAAAAAAAGTTGATGTTCATTTTCTAGTTTGTGAACAAACAGTCTAAAACCAAAGTTAAAAATCTCATACTTAAAAAATGCCTTGAAATACTCAAACTTTGAACCAATTTTAACACTCTTAGGGGATGAATTTGGAAAAACTCCGAAATCAGTTTTGTAGTCTTTTAACGTACAGAATAAGACCGAAATTAAAAATCTCTTACTCACACTTTAAAATTTTATTGCTCGCCATTTAAAATGTGAACCCCCTTTTAAACCCCCTTAGAGGTTGAATTTTTCTAATCGCTGAAAGAACTTTTTTCGTAAACTTTTAAGTCTCTAGCTCAAAAAAAGTGTTGCACATACAAAGCTTTCTTAACCCTCTTAGGGGTGGAATTTTCTAAAACTCTGAAAGTACTTTATTATTAATTTTAATAAGTAACATTTTGAATAGTTTTAAGTCTAGTAAAAAAAAAAGTTTTTCCCACACAACACTGGCTACCCTTCTTAAGGATCTTAAGGATTCCCTTAGGGATGGAGTTTTCTAAAACGCTGAAAGTTCTTTTTTAGTATTCTAATAAGTAATCTTTTTGCAAAGTTTTAAGTCTAACTCAAAAAAAAGTGTTGCCCATGCAAAGCTTGCTCTCCTTTTTAACCCTATTAGGGGTGGAATTTTCTAAAACGATTTGTGTTCTTTTTTTGTATTTTAACTATTTTAAGTAATCTTTCTACAAAGTTTCAAGTCTCTAACTCAAAAACATAAACTTTCCCTGATAAAAACTTTGCACCCCTTTTTATCCCCCTTAGGGATAGATTTTTTCAAAACGCTGAAAGTCTTTTTTTTTGTATTTTTATAAGTAATCTTTCTACAAAGTTTTAAGTGTCTAGCTCAGAAAAAGTGTTCCCCATACAAACCTTGCACCCTTTTTTAACCCCCTTAGGAAATGATTTTTGTAAAACGCCGAATGTAGTATTTTTCATGTTCTAATAAGTAATTTTTCGTCAAAATTTTAAGTCTCTATTAAAAAAAAATATGTTTTTCCCATACAAACTTTGCACCCTATTTTACCCCCTTAGGGGTGAAATTTTCCAAAATGCTGAAAGTACTTTCTTTGTATTTAAATAATCTTTCTACAAAGTTTTAGGACTCTAGCTAAAAAAAATAGTTTCCCACATACAAACTTTGCACCCCTATTTTAGCCCCCTATTTTTAGGGGTAGAATTTTCTAAAACGCTGAAAGTACTTAATTTGTATTCTGATGACTAATCTTTCTACAAAGTTTTAAGTCTCTATTTAAAAAAAATATTGTTTCCCCCATACAAAATTTGCACCCCTATTTTACCCCCTTAGGGGTAGATTTTTTTAAAACACTGAATCTAGGTACTTTATTTGTATTCTAATGAATAATTTCTCTACAAAGTTTTAAGTCTCTATTTAAAAAAAAGTAGTTTTTCCTATACAAACTTTGCACTCTATTTTACCCCTTTAGGGGTAGAATTTTCTAAAACCCTGAAAGTTCTTTATTTGTATTCTAATGACTGATCTTTCTACAAAGTTTTAAGTCTCTATTTAAAAAAAAAATGTTTCCCCCATACAAACCTTGCACCCCTATTTTACCCCCGTAGGGGTGGAATTTTCCAAAACGCTGAAAGTGTTTCATTTGTATTCTAATAACAAATTTTTCTACAAAGTTTAAGTCTATAGCTCAAAAAAAAAAGGTTCTCCCATACAAACTTTGCACCCCCATTTTACCCCCTTAGGGGTAGAATTTTCAAAATTCCCTTTTTATCCCTAGCCCACGTTATAAAAGCAACATACTGTGCAAAAATCAACTCTCTAAGATTAGTAGTTTCGGCTGTGCGTTGATGAGTGAGTGAGTGAGTGATTGAGTGAATAAGTCAGTCAGGACATAGGCATTTATTATGTATAAATAGATAGAAGATAATGAAACTCCCATTCAAATATCTCAAAAAATTATGAAGCTACATCCGTTTTAATGTCGCTTGTTAGAGTGAGAAAACGATGAGGGACTGTGACGTCAATATACTCGAGCGTCATAGTAAAAAACAATCGTTTCATATGAAGGTGCGTTTTGCGGAAAAGGGACAGAACATACCCCCTCTTAAAACTTTGGACTCTTATAACTTAATCATTACCTATATAACCTCTTGCTTTGTTTTTTTCTCCATTTGACTATATTTATTTTAAATTCTTTTTCGAGAAAATACATTATGATTATTTACCATATTTTCGATTCCTGAGCTATAACCACGAACTTCGGAATTCGAAAATATTCGGGTATCCCTATCTCTATCGCACTAACCATACTCGAGTGACAGGGATGCAAATATATGAACATTGAGTATCGGTTTTCGTGGTAGCGCCGCAGGTACTTTGGCTGAATGCGCCGAGCGCGTGCCATTGTCATTCAAAAAAAACAAATTCGTGTTAATTATATTGTTCAAATTTGTTGATTTCATTTATTGAAATTACGACATAAAACGACATTTGCGCATATAAGTTCTCATATCAGAATCGAATATTTTTTTATGGTTTATATTTTAGCATTTGTCTCGTAAAGGTCTATCGTAGACGGGATTTAAATTATTAATAAGTGAAAGGCAAAGCAATTCCGCCATTTTGACGAAAATTTGACGGTTCTTATAGCTGACAGTTGGAGCAGCGTTTGATTTCAATAAAAATAAATGAAAAATTAAATGAAGTCGTATATTTCGGAAAATTAATTAACTGTCGCAGTCGGATAAAAACTATCCTAAGTTGCAGCTAGAATAATAATGTACCTATATAAAATGTTTCATATTTTTCCGTTCATGGGATGCTGAGAACATTCGAACCGCGCAAAGCTTAGTTTCAAACTGGCTGATTCTTTTTTTAATTTAGAGATTTATTATAAGTGGAGATTAACATGTACAGTCGCCATCACATACATAGGTACACTATAGGTGTTCAAAAATATCGGCACATGCACCCTAATGCCTTGAAAATAGAGGTGTGTTCCGATGTTTGTGACGTGCTTGTTTGCTCCGATGTATGTGATGGCGACTGTACAGACAGACATTCAGAAACATAACTGTGGTCCCACACTAGGCTAAGCCTGTCCCGTGGAGTGGAGACCAAGACAAATACTGATTAACTGTCCATGCGACTTAGCATGAAAACAAGACAAAGTAAAAAGAGAAAAGAGAAAAAAAATACAATTATAAACTAACAATTAATTAATTATATTAGGGTGCTTGTCTGCGGTGATGTATGTGTATGTGTAGTGTGTAGTGTATGTATGTAATGTATGTGAGTGTATTAATTATTGTTTCCGATTGCTCGTAGTTCCAAGGTAACAATAGAGATTGGATTTTAATTTTTGCCTCTAGGACACTGCTTCTTCTTAGGTCAATACGTTTAGCAAATGTGTTATAGATGTGCGGAAGTAGAAATGTATGAAAACGCAAAGCAAATTTAGTTTTAAGTAAAGGAGTAGGCACTTTGAAGATTATTTTCTTTATCATATCATTATATGATGGTAAATTTATGGTAGACTTATGCACGTTTATGGAAGCCCGTAGCAGGAAAAACCTTCGTACACTGAGGACATGTGCCTCTCTGTAATACAAGTCCACCGTGGGGTAACGGCGAGGTTTACCCAAAGAAACTTTTAAAACTGCTCTTTGAGCTCCTTCCAGAATTAAAACAATGGTCTTTGCAATTCCTCCCCAGGCTAGAATGCAATAACTTAGTATTGACTAGCATAGTGCGAAATAAACAGTCTTTAGAAGTTGTCCGTTAGTAGCTTCTCTCAGTAGCTTCATAGTATTAATTAGCTTACTAACCCTAGCTGCAGAAAGACAAATATGCTTTTAGAAATTTAAATTCTGGTCTAACACTACACCCAAATACTTGATTTGCTGTTTGACAAAAATTTGCTGACAAACCTAAAGAAACAAATAGTTTAAGTACTTAAATATTACCACAATACTTCACTTCCGTGAGCATAGTCCTTAAGACAGCACACAGGAAATGAATGTAACATAATAACAATATAACCACAATAACGTTGGTTGGTTCGAAATACCGATAGGCAATAGGTAGATGATAATACCAATATATTGCTGTGCCCTTGCAGGATGTCACATGTATACCTACTTATTAATACCATCCACGTCTGTAATGTGATATGCAATAAACATTTCTATTTCTATTTCCAATATCAACTATAATTATTACAAATCCTTGAATTCACTCTGAGCTTTTCATTTTAGTGCAAAGTTTGTTAAATGTTAGCATATTGTTAAATAATCTCGGGCTCTATTTGGCACGACGTATTGATATGATATTGGTACGACATTTATTGACTCGTTCAGTTGAGTCACCGCGCGTGTCGTTTCGCGCTAACGTAGCAATTTATCACCACAACTTGCAATCGTTGGAAGGAGACAGCAATACATACGTTTCATTCTAACTATAGCAAGTTGTGGTGACAAATTGCAAATGCTTTAAACAATGTAGTGAGAGCGTACGGGCGACTAACATCATACCAATTGATATCACATCCATCAATATGCCGAGTCGGATTTGACCTCCTGGTACAATAATATCGTGCTGAATATTATCAATACATACTCGTACATAATGTCGAGTACACTTGAAGTACACTAGCACTTTGACTTGTCTCCATATTATGTCAACTTATTAGATACATCTGTTATTACCTAGTACATAGGTCATAATAACCTCCCATATGTTGTTATCGAGGGTGTAGCGTACGTGTAGAGTAGCTTTTTCAACAAGTGAATTGCAATGATATACAGGATGTGTTATTCAAACGGGGCAGTGAGGGAGAACTGAAACTGCAAGTGATAAGGAGATTTGATGCTCTTAGGAGTCACAAGACCGATTTTAGAAAAATTTAAAACTGCATACAAAGATTTTCAAAAAAGCCTCAGACATGGCCGGGAGTCGAACCCCGTCAAAAGTGCCAAAACATTGGAGGTCTTTTTTTTACGTGTGGATGTAGGATTGTTGCTAAGGAACCCTGTATCTACGACGGTAGCAAAATGCCGTAAATAATACAACCTGAATTTTTCTTCTTTATTCGAAACTAGCTGTTGCCCGCGACTTCGTCCGCGTATAACATGTTATCGTCTAAATGTTTGTTGAAGGAATGAATTAAAATAAAACATTGAAATTAATTTTGTGCCTAGTCTTTTAGAAAACAATCTAAATCCGAAATTACAAATCTCTTACTTTCAAAATGTCTTGCTCTCTATACACACTAAGAACCCTCTCTGAACCCTCATAGTAAACAGTCTGAAACCGTAGTTACAAGTTTCTTACTTTAAAAATGTCTTGCTCTCTATACAAAGTTCGAACCTCCTTTTAACCTTCTTAGGCGATGAATTAAAAAAAACGCTGAAATAAGTTTTGTATTATTTTAGCAAACAGTCTAAAACCGAAGTTACAAATCCCTTACTTTAAAAATAGCTTGCTCTCCATACAAACTTTGAACACCCTTATAATCCCCTTTAGGGGATATATTTCAAAAAATGCTAAAATAAGTTTTGTAGTCTAAACAGGCTAAGATCGAAGTTACAAATACCATACTTTAAAATTTTCTTGCTCTCCATACAAACTTTGAACGCTTTTCAGGGAAAAATTAAAAATAAAACACTCGGTTTTTTTATTGTAATAGGTAAGTATTTTTTCTACAAACTATCAAGTCTCTAGCTAAAAAAAAGTGTTTCCCATACGAACCTTGCACCCCTTTTTAACCCCTTAAGGGGTGAAATTTTCAAAAACGCTGTCAGTAGGTATTTTTTTGTATTTTAATAAGTAGGTACTCAATCTTTCTACACAGTTTTAAGTGTCTACCTAAAAAAAGTTTTCCTATACAAACATTGCACCTCTTTATCCCCCTCTTAGCGGGTGGAAATTTTCAAACCACTAAAAGTAATTTACCGATATATTTGTATTCTAATAAATAATCTTTCTACACAATTTCAAGTCTCTAGCTCAAAAAAAAAAGTTTCCTCGATACAAATTTTCACCCGTTTTAATCATCCTTGGAAGGGGTGGAATTTTCCAAAACGCTGAAAGTTGTATTGTAATAAGTAATCTTTCAACATGAGTTTGCTAAAAAAAAATATTTTATACTCCCCTAAGGGGTGGACTTTTCTAAAACGCTGAAAGTATTCTATTTTATTTTATTATGTTATCTTTTTAAAAAGGTTTGAGATTCTAGCTCAAAAAAATCCCCTTTGCCAACATTGTACCCCATTTTCATAACATTTTCCAAAACGCTGTTTTTTTTATTTGTATTGTAATAAGTAATCTTTCTACAAACTTTTAAGCTTCTATCTCAAAAAGAAGTTTCGCTCATACAAACTTTGCAAACCTTTTTAACCCCCTAAGAGGCTGAATTTTCCAAAACGCTGACAGTACTTTATTTGTATTCTGATAAGTAAGCTTTCTACAACGTATTGAGTTTCTTGCTAAAATATTAAAGTTTCCCCCATACAAAATTTGCACCCCTATTTGACCCCTTTAGGGGTAGAATTTCCAAAAATCCCTTCTTATCTGTTGCCTACGTTGTAAAAGGTAGTTCTGGTGTAAATTTCAACTCTCTAGCCCCAGTAGTTTCGGCTGTGCATTGATGAGTGAGTGGGTGAGTCAGTCAGGACATAGGCATTTATATGTAGGTATAGATAGATAGAAGATGACGAAAATCCCATTCAAATATCTCAAAACCGTTTTAATGTCGCTTGTTAGAGTGAGAAAACGATCGGGGACTGTGACGTCAAGATCCTCGAGCGTCATAGTAAAAAACAATCGTTTCAGGTGCGTTTTGTGGAAAAGGGACAGAACATCAAATTTTGGAACTTAGTGATTACCTATACACCTCTTCCGTTGATTTTTTCTCTATTATCCTTTTTTCGAGAAAATACATTATGATTATTTTATTTAGTGTCTACCTACAGCCGGGTCCGCTGCACCAATGTTTTCCATGTTTTTAAACATCTAACATGTTTTCCGTCAGGTTCGGCAAACAAATAGGGTTTTGTTTTGATTGGCAAAACATGTTTGACGTTTAAAAACCACGAAAACATGGCGCAGCGGACGCGGCTTACGGGGTGTAGTTTCGATTCCTGAGCTATAACCACGAACTACGGAATTCGAAAATATTCGGGTATCTCTATCTCTATCGCACTAATTATACTCGAGTGACAGGGATGCAGTTATGCGAACTTCGAGTTTCGGTTTTCGTGGTAGCGCCGCAGGCACTTTGGCAGAATGCGCAAGGAGCAATGGCATATTGCCATTCAAAAAAAACAAATTCGTGTTAATTATATTGATCAAATTTGTTGAAAAAATTATTTTTACATTATGGCGTATAATGCGACATTTGCGCATATAAGTTCTCATATCACAATCGAATATTTTTTTATGGTTCAACTTTTGGCATGTGTATCGTAAAGGTCTATCGTAGACTGGATTTAAATTATTAATAAGTGAAAGGCAAAGCAATTCCGCCATTTTGACGAAAATTTGACGTTTCTTATAGCTGACAGTTGGAGCAGCGTTTGATTTCAATAAAAATAAATGAAAAATTAAATGAAGTCGTATATTTCTGAAAATTAATTAAATGTCGCAGTCGGATAAAAACTATCCTAAGTTGCAGCTAGAATAATAATGTACCTATATAAAATGTTTCATATTTTTCCGTTCATGGGATGCTGAGAACATTCGTACCGCGCAAAGCTTAGTTTCAAACTGGCTGATTCTTTTTTTAATTTAGAGATTTATTATAAGTGGAGATAATTAAATATTATTACATTAGTTAGATAATTCGATTGATAACTTATTACCAGATAATAATTAATAGCTGGAAATATTTTCATTTAAAGCAACCAAAACAGCCAGATTAGAAAAATAAACCACTCAGCCAAAACAAAATGCATGCTACTAAGTATATGACCTATACATACTATTATGCTATTAGGAACGCTCGGTTTTTGAATTATCACATGCACCTCTTCAATACATAGTATAAAACTAAGTCGCTTCCCGATGTCTGTCTGTCTGTCCCTATATATGCGTAGATCTTTAAAACTATACGCAACGGATTTTGATGCGGATTTTTTTAATATATAGAGTGAGAGGAAGGTTTATATGTATAATACAAACCATACATGCATGTATTATACACATAAACCCGTGCGAAGCCGGGGCGGGTCGCTAGTTTGTTCATATGTTCATATGAAGCACTTGAATTGCCATTACCTGCTTTGAAGAAATATCTAAAATCATCCTTGCTAAAAAAGGGATACTATACTGTCGAGGACTACTTAATAGATAAAAATGCTTGGCCCAGCTTAGTAAAAAAATAATGAAATGTTGCTAATTAAGTATTTATACCTGATTACCTTGACATTACTTATAATATATAAGCTATGCATATTTACTTAACGTATTAATTGTTAGTTTAACTATAGACGATGCACATACACGAAGCTGAATTTAATTTCTCCATTTTATTATCTAAGGTATTTTAAAAAAACAAATTTTATGTAAAAATCCCTTGACATGTTGTAATAATTTTAAGTCTTAAGTATATTTAATAGAACCTGAGTGTTTCTAGTGTTGTAGCTGATGACTGACTATGCATCGCATTATGTTTTATTTTCTTCTTTGTGTTAATATTCAGGTTTACTTATTTTAAGTAGGTTAAGTAGTATTCTATGCTCTGAGGTTAAGTAGGTACTAAGCATCTTTTTGGCAAAAAATGACTGACTGTTTAGTTTGTTTCGGCGTTTCTTCTTAACCGTGGTATTCTTGTTCAGAAACGCTAGTAGAATTTTAACTTGTAAAAGTGCCATCGCGGGCATTGCAGCCTACTTGCAATAAAATTCATTTATTTCATTTAGTATGTTGATAATTATTTAATTATCGTTGTATTTTTTAAAACCCAGTGATGAAGTCGACTCGTCAAAAAACTGATGAATGATTTACGTATTTACATATTGTCTAGTTAACTAATCATTCATTTCGAGATTTGTGTGTTCATCCACTGCTGGACATAGGCCTGCCCCAAAGAGTGCCAAAGTGACCGGTCCTGCGCCACCCGCATCCAGCAGACCCCAGGTGTTTATTTAAAAAAAAAATTTGATTATTTTAACATGATTGCCTGTATTTTGGTAAGTGCTATTACTATTAATAATCAATAGAAGTACTTCTACATGTTTTTTACAAGAAAGCTGTGTTTTTGAACACTGAAATTATTTTTCCAATTCATAAAATTACATACATAAAATGTTTTAACATTTTGTTTTTACAAACTGAAATTAATTAATTTCATTCAATAAATAAAGCCACCTACTTAACTATTCCCAAAATGGTAATAGTATGCTAGTCTAAAACATTAACAATTCGCATGAAATGTATGATCTGGCGAGCTCTAAATACATTGATCATTACAACATTCATAACTTAATATTTTTTTGACAACGGAAAAGTCTCTGATAAGCTCGATACTAAGATAGAACATAGAAACTTAAAATTCTTCAATCCAATTAAACGCAGCTATCAATATCAATTAACACCCAGTTTCATAGACTTAATTAGATGATAATCTGTCAGAGACAAAGTGTGCTATCCCAAATCTGTCACAAAGTAAATACAATTACCAGAACACTTGAGCAATGCGTAAATAGCATTATCATTTAAGTGTGCAATTAAGTTTTTGCATGAACAAATAGCAAATGGTGGACATATACGTGTTGATGTGTTAGATGCTGATAACAGTTGAGTAAATTATAAACATTAAGTGTGTAGGTAATGATCATAAGGGTGTCAAAGGATGAGGTTTCGTAATTAAATAGTTAGCAATTGGCTTAGTCTAATGTGTTAAAGAAGCTAAATTAGTAATTATGGTTGGTAATTTTTATCTGCTTATTTCACAGTTCACCTACAAAAAAATACCATGTTATATACCTATATATAAGGTAAAGGAATAAATTCGCTTTTGTACATTATTTAGTCGGTCTCAATATTGAATTTAATTATGTTTTAACAAAATCTACCTAGCTAACATAATATGTAACTGAATATGTAACTCTCCTTTTGCGTCAGGGGATAAAATAAAGAAAATACCTATATGATTGTTTCAGATTATCGTTAATACTTAATCTTTATCATGTAGGTATTCACTGTATAAATAATAAATATTTGTAAGACTTACTTTTCAGCGCCTTCCCTTCAGGCGTGCAAGGCTTCGCATTGATCAGGCAATCCACGTAGTTCCTCACTAATCTCTTGTTTTCCAAAATAGCGTCAACATTCAAATAATCGTATCTCTTATCGTACTTCGGCAAGTCCTTAAAACTGTTTATGTCCTGTCCCGCCACAAACGACACACACGCAAACACAAAAAGCACTGCACGCATTTTGAAAAACGCCTAACTTAAAATTTATTTAAAAATGGAACGCAGTCATGCGACGCGGAAATGCACTTCAATTAAAAAAAAAAATCGTAAATGGAATTACGCGCCAGTAAGGCGGAACGAAATAGCCGTCCGCGCGTCGTTGAAGCCAGTCTGTTGTGTTACAATGCGTGTCGCGAGCGAGCGGTTATAAGTAAACTTGAGGCTGCCCG
Source organism: Epinotia brunnichana (assembly GCA_963854355.1). Classification (NCBI taxonomy): domain Eukaryota; kingdom Metazoa; phylum Arthropoda; class Insecta; order Lepidoptera; family Tortricidae; genus Epinotia; species Epinotia brunnichana. Next base: position 21,327,733 of record OY977950.1, on the reverse strand, counting down.
GTCAACGCTTTCTTCCGCTGCAAGTTGCGATCTGAAACAAATCAAGGGTAACTGAAGGGAAGTTTGGACGAGGAAGTAACTAAAAAGCGGCCAAGTGCGAGTCGGACTCGCACATGAAGGGTTCCGTGAAATAAATTGCTGTTTACGATTTATGACATATTAAAAAAAAACTACTTAGGTACTAGATCTCGTTCAAACCAATTTTCGGTGGAAGTTTGCATGGTAATGACATCATATATTTTTTTTAGTTTTATCATTTTCTTATTTTAGAAGTTACAGGGGGGGGGGGACACACATTGTACTTTGGAAGTGTCTCTCGCGCAAACTATTCAGTTTAGAAAAAATGATATTAAAAACCTCATAATCATTTTTGAAGACCTATCCATAGATACCCCCACACGTATGGGTAGGATGAAAAAAATTTTTTTGAGTTTCAGTTCTGAGTATGGGGACCCCTAAAACTTAATGTTTTTTTTCGATTTTTGTGTGAAAATCTTAATGCTGTTTACAGAATACCCACTTACGAAGTTTCAACAGTATAGCTTTTATAGTTTCGGAAAAAAGTGGCTGTGACATACGGACGGACAGACAGACAGACAGACGGACAGACATGACGAATCTATAAGGGTTCCGTTTTTTGCCATTTGGCTATGGAACCCTAAAAATAAAACGTTATCCAAATGATTGTCAAAAAATGCAACTTCTTCGGATTGTTTTTTCGGCCACGCAACTCCTATCATCACCATCAGTCTAAATATATTCATATTCATATTCATATTCATTTATTTCGTATTGATCATACATTGTCATTCATTACATTAAAATATCATAATAAGGTCATTAAAAACAATGTCAACAGGCATATATATAAAAAGCAATACAGGCAAAGTTATTTAATTTATAATTAAAATTGTTCGTCCAAGAATTCAGCTACCGAATAATAGGCCTTCCGCATCAGCAGGGATTTAAGTTTCAGGGTAAAACCAAGGCACGTCCGACAGTCTTTAATATTAGCCGTCGGTATTTGTTTGTATATCCGCGGACCCAAGACATACATTCCATTGGCCGCTTTCATGAGTCGGTGTCTTGGCACCTCCAGGTCATGCTTCCTCCTATCCTGAAAACGACCGCTGGTCCATATCCTCCTTTGAAATACCTCCAAGTTCTGCCGAACATATTTACCAACCTCCAAGATGAATATCGAGGGAAGTGTTAGGACTCTAAAGTCCACAAATAGCTGGCGAGCCGGCGCATCGGGAGCAGCCCTTGCCATTTTTCTTATGATTTTTTTCTGAATGACGAAGGGTCTGTCCCTGTCCGCAGCCAAGCCCCACAAATCTACTCCATATGTTAGTACCGAATGGCAGTATGCATAATAGGCTATCAAAAGGTTTTCATTTGACAAGATGGGCATAATTCGGGATATAATATAGTACGCAGAGTTGAGTTTCTTGCAAACCTTATCAATATGGTCCTGCCATTTCAGGCCGGAGTCAAAAATGAATCCTAAAAATTGAATTTGTGGTACGATTGGAACAGCTGCATTTTGCACGAGTACTGAGTTTAAACTGCTGGTCGTATCTGAACTACGCTTTAGATTAAATTCAAGCAGGTTCGTTTTTTCGAGGTTTAACATCATTCCATTGGCTTTGAACCATTCATCGAGGTTGCTAATTACAGATTTGACGTTCGTGAGTAGCTGATCCCTACTGTCAGCATTTACAATTGCACAGATGTCATCGGCATACATTACAAAGTCAACAATTGGTGAGTCGAATGGAAGGTCATTCATTAGGATAAGAAATAATGTATTACCTATATTGCATCCCTGCGGCACGGATCGGTCACCTATTTCACTGAGGCCTGACTTCGAATCATTAACGTATACGATGGGATAGTAACTCCTTTTCCAATAGACACAAAATGTATGAAAGTTGTAAGAACCATTTTTAAGAACGGGATTATAAAGACGCTAATTTAATAATATCTAATCTTCAAATTGATTTTAAACTCCCCTACTCAAGTATGCAATGTATGCATGCCTAAAATAAAGGTAAACGCCCCAGTTTTAGACACCTTAATTTGTAATTGCAAACCAACCCGTAAGTAAGTAAGCGAGGTTCGTTACGGAATGTAGAGAAAGTTTGGCAAGTTTCTACGGGATGACACAGCTGCTGGTGCCATAGTTAACGTTGATCGGTCTGTAATCGTAATGGTATCGTATGGTGCAACTCGCGCTTTTCTTCTTCTTCTTATTTCAGAGCTAGGCTCTTGTCGGTGGAGTAATTTCCAACTGGTTCTACATTCTGCCTTTCTATTTATTTCTCTGTACGATTAAACTCGCGCTAAGTAACTGAATTATATGAGTTGATTTAAATCAATCACCTAAGTTTTAAAGTTCCTTTGCATACGTTAAAATATTTGAACAAATCCCTAGTCGAATATATTATAGGATACGCCCTTACCTGTTACGGATTAACTTTTAAGACAAATTTAAGTAAAATAGAAAAACTGCAGTTAAGATTCCTAAAACTTCTAGTCAACAAAAAGACTTAAAATAAATGTAAGACAGAGTATAACAAACTTTTTAAGATATATGTACGATTCTCCCAGTAAGCCTTAAGCATAAATTCATCCTAGCACTTAATCACCATGGAAGTGGAGAACATAGGCTATCGCATTTATGTCACACTTACGGCACCAGGTCGGTAGCTGCGGGCAAGTACGATATACCAAGAATAACCAATTAGGGTCGTTTCGCCGGTTAGCGACCACTTAGCCGAGTTGCTCACTTTAGATTAGTAAAAATATACCTATTCAATTTACACACATAATAGATGGTATTCGTAAAGGCTCTGAGTATAGTCAAGTTTTGAAACCTACAATAAAATATAGCACTTTCATCCATAGATTAGGAAAAAATATAGAAAAGGTTACAAAATAGCGAATTCGCTAGATAGCGACCGCTTTAGTCGGTTTGCGACCACCTGTTAGCTAGTTGGCGACCACTCTTGCAAATAGTGTTTAAGTAGTTAATAAAACGATTTATAATCATCATCATCATCATATCAGTCGAAAGACGTCCACTGCTAGACATAGGCCTCCCCCAAAGAGTGCCACAATGACCGGTTTTGCGCCACCCGCATCCAGCGGATTCCTGCGATCTTTACTAGGTCATCAGTCCACCTTGTGGGGGTATATCCACTCTGCGCCTCCCGGTACGTGGTCGCCATTCGAGAACCTTTCCGCCCCAACGGCTATCGATTCTACGTGCAATATGCCCCGCCCACCGCCACTTAACTTTAGCGATTCGGATCGCTATATTGGTTACTTACCTTGGTTATGTTGCGGATAGCCTCATTTCTGATGCGATCACGCATAAAAACTCCCAGCATAGCCCTCTCCATTGCCCTTTGGGTGACTTTTAGCCTTCTTATGAGGCCCATAGTAAGTGACCACGTTCCAGTGCCATACGTCATCACTGGCAACACACACTGGTCAAAGACTCGCCTTGAGACACTGCGGAATATTGGACGAAAAGATGTGCCATAGCGTAGCTTCCCGAACGCTACCCAGGAGTCGGATTCGAGGATTGACCTCTTTCTCTCAAAGTTTGACCTACCTAACTGCCCTTATACCACTACAAATAGGAGTGTAGACTAACCATTTATTATTACTCCAAAAAAAAGAATTCAAAATAATAAGCCTAAGTGACGAAAATCCCATTCATATACTCGTATCTCCAAAAATTACGAAGCTACAACCGTTTTAATATTGCTTGTTAGAGAGATAAAACGCTAGTGGATCGTGACGTCACAATCCCCGAGCATCATAGTAAATGACAATCATTTCATATGAAGGTGCGTTTTGCGGAAAAGGGATAGAATACACCCTCTAAAAACTTTGGATACTATAACTTTGTGATTACTTAAGCCCCTGCTCTTTTTTTTCTCCATTTGACGTTACTGTTAATCCTTTTTCGAGAAAATTCATCATTATAGGTCATTTTATTTAGTGTCTACACCCCTAAATTGTTACTCTTCTAAATCTACTTTACATTGCTGTGTCAATGAAGAATAGAATCGAAAAAAGCGCGCCATCTCGCTCACACCATAGTGCTTTTATATATATTGCTATTACAGTCACACATGTCATTCATAGTAGGTATCTAAATGCCACCTTTTTAAAAGCTTTTATTTAACTTTTAGATTATATTCTACTTACACTAGCGTCTGCCCACGACTCCGTCCGCGTGGAAATCGTTTATATCGTAGCTTTATACAAACTTTTACCCCCTTAGGGGATTATTTCGGGGATAAAAATTATCCTAGGTATGTCTCTTCCCGGGACTCAAACTATCTCCATACCAAATTTCATCAAAATCGGTCCATCGGTTTAAGCGTGAAGAGATAACAGACAGACAGACATACACACTTTCGAATTTATAATATAATTATCTCATATAAATTATTTATTATTATATAATATAATATATAATTATATATTATTATTATATTATATATACTATGGACATAACATAGATTGGCGCGGCTTAAATACCGACTCAATTTGCTAGCCAAGCTAAATATCGCGGGTGCCGCATAAGAATCCATAAGAAAAGAAAAAGAAAACGATGTGGTCGCTATCCGACTTCTTTGGTAATTATGTATTTGGGTACGCGACCACCCCATTTTATTTAAATCTATTTTTAAATATGCCGAATCTCAACGAAATTATTACAACAGCTAAATCATTTAAACATTTTAAACGATCAATTAACTGATTTCAGCATAATAATAAAATTAAGTGACGTAACTAAAGTTTTCGCGCCAACTGTCGCGTTATTTTTTTTACAGATTCACTGCACGTCAACACTTTTCGGAAGCAATGTGTGAAATGTGTGAATTGAGGTTATTTTTTCTTGCTGTGGATTAAGCTTTGCGTTTTAAAGTGTATTTTATTCTTATTCTGACACTATTCAAGAATAGTTAATAACTAATTATTTTTCTGTTGGGTTTGTAGAAATGTTAATATCTTTAATTGAAGCAGCCTAGTCCGTCAAGTGGTCGCTAACCGAAGGTGGTCGCGTTACCGGCGAAACGACCCTACTATAGCGATATTTAGATGCCTGCGGAAACGCCTACCCTACACTCTAAACTGCGTGCCGGCAGATATCAGACTGGAGGCCAATAGAGCCACATTTAAAAGAAAATTATTTAATAAATATAAAATAGCATAGTAGTAGATAGCATGTAAGTATAGTAATAGTCATAATTTAGTTAGTGAAGAGACTCAGATCCCACAGTCAAACTGTGTAAACCGTTTTGTGGGACAGACGTTATTTGTAAAATTATACCCTTTTATGATAATAATAAAATTAAAAAAAAGTATTGGGCCAGTGTCGAGCACTGGGACGTTTACCCTAAGTAAATAAACTTTTATGTCGGGGGCTCATATTCCAGTGTGACTAATATGTTGTGACATGAATGTCATGTCAGATGATTCATTATCAAGCAGTTCCTATACTTGTATGTTATACGAACTTTATGTCCATACCATAGCCAACGAATCGAATAGATACTAGCTATTCGAGGAAGCGGTTTATTAGGACACAAGCATCGTTATGTTATGAAGTCGGGAAATAAATCTATTTAGCTTCAAGTCACTTATCAATTGTTACATAAATACACGTAATGCATTAGGTGATATATGCAAAATTGTTACCTTACTCGACGTTACGACTGCTACCTACTTGCACCTAGTGTTTTAGTTGGTACAGTAAAATTAAGCCTTTAGTGAAAATATGCTACTCAATACTGTGACAGAAAAAGTACTTTAAAATTAATTGTCCCGGTAGCTGTTCGATCTTAATTCATAGCTACCTTAAAGCCAATTAATATGATTGTATTCCATTTAATTTAGCAATGGGAACCAAATACTGGATTGTGTAATTTTTTGGAATTTGAATTTTTAGCTTTACAACTTTTCCTAAAACATAATGAAGTCTGTATAACCTTGTTGAAAGTAAACATTCGAAAAGGATACAGAAGGTTCTCTGTTAACAAATTCCCTGTTTAATAGGTACGCCAAACGTGCCTAAATGTGGCCATCCCTTTCTATCGCCTGCAACGCGCTGCGACCCGTGCGAGCGTCCCGTACCAGCGCGCGGCAACGCCGGCAACTACTAATGGACCGCCAGTTGGCGGCCGGCCGGCATGTACTTACTTGTAGCGGCGCGGCGTAATCACAGAGTGAACCGCCCCTTTTCTGGCGGAAAATTTCTAATGAAAAAAAGTTATTAAACAAACCATCATGGTGTAATTCGCCGAGATCTAAGGACCTGGCGCAATCCCATACACTTACATACGTTCCGCATGGCTGTCCATACACAATGGGATTTCAACAAAATGGCTTTACTAGGTATGTAACTCTATAATGTTCTAGTATTTAAGTTTATCGACGTCTATTGCAAAGTCCTGCATAGCTACTACGCTGATTGCGTTTGTATAGGGATCTTTATGTCCGACATAATCACGATCATGCTAGCTCGGAACAAGTAGTATCAATTTATCTTGTAAGTAACGATATTAAGTAGCTTCGTTCGCATCGCTCGCTCATTCAATTACAGTTTCGCCATCATTAAAACTAAAATTGCTAGAAGTGGCTATAAAATATTAATTCTGAAGAAAAAAAAAAGTTTGGAAATACAGGCGTAAGTTTATGTATGTGGGTACAAATTCTTCAGAAGTGATTTATTTATCTATATTTTTTAGGATACAATGTACTTGGTAACATTAATGTACCGTACCGGTGCATGTTTATCGTTTGTTCTGAGTCATCGGATAAATCGAGTTCATCCATAAGTTATTGAATATTGCACAATACATTCACCAGTACCTACATCTATTGATTCCCTCATATGATATCAGTACCTCGTAACTACTAAAGGTACTATACGTACTCGTATTATACAGCGGGATTGCATGTATGTATAATACTACTCGTATATATCATGGATTAAAATCAAGTAGAGAAAAAAAGTGGGTTAATAATTTTCAGGATTTTCCGAGATACGTTTTCATTGTTTTCAAGGATAATAGTGCGCAACCAAGATGTACCTATACACAAATTGTACTGAAATAGATTTCGATTATCTTTGGTCAAAAACAAAGTTCAATTGCAATTAGTATTAGGTTTTGTAACCAAATGTTGGGATCTAAGAAAAAGTAAAAGTAATTTGGAGGCAAACCTGGTTCCAATATTTGCCCCGCGCGTGCTTAGTGTAATTTTTTTTTTTTTTTTAATTTATTTCTTACTCAACAAAAATTACGATAAACTTAATCTAAATCTTCGCCAAACTGCATAACAGTTTGTTGGCGAATATACACTCTTTATAATTATGTTTTGGTATCTATATTATGTGTACAATCTACATATGATTTTATTTTTAATGTTTATTATTATTGGACGTACTCTTCTTGAAACCTCTTCTGCCCCAGGGCGTATGATTGGCGATAGAATCGCGCTGATTTTCTTAGTTCACTCGCGGTATTTTATTTCGAAAGGAGCGTATGCTCGACCCGAAGCGCGGAACCTATTTAGTATAGGTAGATCGGTATGCAGCTACTTATCTGTCTAGGTCAAAATTCACTAAATCAGTTTTACGGAATGGATCCCTAACCTATCTCAAAAGAAATTCAAAAATGCGTTTTGAAAGTAGGTAAGTACTTTATTCGATGACTTTTATTTTAAGTTCCCGCATGAGCGGAACGGTCAAAAGATACCTAATTTGGTTTTGCATGAGAATATAGGTAGTACTTATTGCTAGCGGGCTATATCCTATAATTAGGTAAATATTCCCGTGCACTTACGACAGCCTGGGTCTCGATCTCGAGTGCAAATTGCATGTTCGGGAATCAGGTCATTGACCCAAACTCGCGGAATGTTATTGAACTTTTTTTTTTTTTTTTTTTTTTTTTTAATGGCATCGCGCTCTTGGCGCATTCAGCCAAAAAACGAGGAAACGGGTATAATTCAGGAAAATATGGATCGGAAATTTTGATAGAAAGGAAAGATCAGGAAAGGGTTATTATAATATATATTATAGTTTAATATTATTTACAGATAAAAATGAATACAAGGCTTTAAATATATACAAGGATGAGTCATTTATACATAGGAGTGAAGAAATGGATACAGGAAAAGGAACGTTAAGGGTTGACAGCTGATTTAATAATATTGAGCGATCGTATTGTTTACATTCGAAAAATATGTGGTTTAGGTCACAGGGATCAGCACCACAAATGCATGCAGAACTGGCCACAATGGCTAGTCTTGCAAGATGCTCCGGTGTACACAAGTGACCCAATCTCATGCGGATTACCATACTGGTTGCTGGTTTGGAAATTGTTATTTTAGAAAACCATGGTTTGGCAGGAATTACAGGTTGTATGCCCCGGTACCGTAAACCCGTCCTTGCATCAGGTGATGTCCAAAGTTTCATCCAATCGTCTCGTAGGTATACTTTGGGCAAAGCTAAAAGATCTTCAGGTATATTTTCATAAGGAAACATATCACCACAGTCAATGGCATCCCGAGCCAGTGCATCCACCTTTTCGTTCCCTTTTATGCCTCTATGCCCGGGGATCCAGGCAAAGGAAACAGAACAGTCATTAAGAAAACATTTCAACAAAAGGCTACGTATTTTATAAATTATTGGATTATTAGATTTTGAACTGAAAGGAAATTTTGCAATTGATTGTAAAGAACTTAATGAATCCGAAAATATTATGGACTTTTTAAGACGCATAATAATGATCATCTCTATTGCTTTCAGGATGCCAAAGCACTCGCCACTATACACGGATGACTCTGGGGGCAACTTGACTTTTTGATATACATTTGATTGAATGTGTAGAACTCCAATTCCAACACAACCATCAACTGATATCTTAGAAGCATCCGTGTAAATATGATGAGCACCCAGGCCCTCAGTTCCAATGAAACTCAGAAACTGCTTATTGTGTTCCACATCATTCTTTGAGATGCCGATATTTAAGAAAACTGAAGGAACAAGCGTGAGAGATTCATATTCATGCTGGAAGATCGGCAGTGTAGAAGCGCTAACAGTGGGGGCAGGTATAGATTTAACTTTTTCAAAACTTTTAATTAAGCAAGGGGGGCTCTTATGTTTCCAATATTTAGATGAGGTTATTTCAAAAGAGAGGTTTATTAAGATAGGCCAAAGTTGGTGATTTGAAAATTGTGAGCAACGGAAGAGATACCTATCTGAAAGAAATTGTCGCCGTAAATGAAGAGGTGGTTCACAACACTCAACCTGCATTGCATTAATGGGACTAGATTTCATAGCACCACAGATAATTCTAAGAGCTTTAGACTGTATACTAGATAGTTTCTTGAAACCTGCAACACTTCCTGGTTCTAGCAGAAATGTCCCATAGTCTAGAACACTCCTTATCAGGGCATTATACATCAGTTTAAGGCAAAAAGGATGTGCTCCCCACCAAACTCCAGATACACACCTAAGTATATTAATATTTTTTTCACATTTAGAAACTACATAGTCACAATGGGGAAGACCTGTTAATTTTCTGTCCAAAATGACACCTAAAAATTTTGTTTGACTTTTTACAGAGACGGGACTGTTACCATATTCTACAGTAACCGGAGGAGGAAATAGTTTTCTTGTGAATAAAACAACTACACTTTTAGGAATAGAGAGTTCTAAACCATTAGAGTCTAACCACAATTTCAATAGACTCAATGAGTAAGAAATGGTTCTACTGGCCTGTTGAACAGAAACATTTGGTGAGTATAATAGCAAGTCATCAGCATACTGCAAAACTCTAACAGTGCCATTTAGAGATGATTCTAAGTCAAATGTATAAATATTGTAAAGCAGAGGGCTTAAAACAGACCCTTGTGGAAGTCCTCTCCACACTAAGCGAGTAATCCTGTTGGTATCATCTATGAGAAGACTAATGGACCTTTGAGACAAAATATTAATTATAAAGTTGCTTAACATTATTGGTACTCCTAATTTGAACAGCTTTTCTGTTAACACTGAAACTAAGACATTATCATATGCAGCACTAATGTCCAGAAAGGCAGCTACCACTGATTCATCTCTGGAAAATGCCAACCGGATATCTGATGTTAATATAGCTAAACTATCATAAGTAGATCTACCTTTACGAAATCCAAACTGACTATCAGCCAGTAATTTATTGCTTTCAATAAAAAATTCTAATCTGTTTTTAATCAAGTGTTCTGTAATTTTAGCAAATACTGAAGATAAAGCAATAGGCCTGTAAGAAGTAACATTAAATCTGACGCTGGTTTATTGGGTTTTAAAATAGGAATGACTATTTGAGATCTCCATGAATCTGGGACTATTCCAGACTGTGTAACAGAATTAATAATGTGAAGATAATAAATAAGAATGCAATCACCGGCATTGGCCAGAAATGAATATGGGACTCCATCATGACCAGGTGCAGTATCTTTCAAGTTACTTAATACACCTTTTAACTCCTCAATTTTAAAGGGAGCATTAAAATTAGGACTGCATGTGGGATCGTATAAAAAGGAAGAAGGGTGAAATACGTATTCTTCTGGAACTGAAGCTGGTGCTAATCTGTCCATAAATTGCTGAGCTAAACTTGAAGGAAGAATCTGTGTAGAAGGCTCATTAAAAGCGTGTCGGAACCTCTTAATATTGTTCCACACTATGGAAGGTTTAACATTAGGATTAAGAGAAGCACAGAATCTTCTCCATCCTTCAAATTTTTTCTTTCGCAATAACTTTTTAGTGTCACGCGCTACCTGCATGTATAGCTCAAAGTTTTCGTTTGTCATAAAGTGACGGTACTGTCTTTCAGCCTCCTTACGCCTACGAATTGCCTGAGTACACTCATTGTCCCACCAGGGAGGAGATGGAATTTTACCTGATGCTCTATTTTTTACAGGGAAAGTTTCATCAGCCGCTTCTATGATGACTTGGGCTAATGCAACTGAACAACTCACTATGTCACTGTCAGCTACACTAGGCAACTGCAACAATTTATCTTCAATACGACTTTGAAAAACTTTCCAATCCGCATTGCATAAATTGTACTTTAGCCTTGGACTAGGCTTAGGGGATGATGAAACAGGATTGGAATATGTAACTATGATTGGAAAATGATCACTACCAAATGTAGATTCCAGTCTATGCCAAGTTAAAGAAGATGAAATTTGAGCTGAACAAATAGATAAGTCAACAACACTTGTTAATTCAAAAGGTGCTGTTCGTCGGGTAGGAAGGCCAGTATTTAATACACAAAGGTTTTGATTATCAAGAATTTCTATTATACGCTCCCCATGGTAACTAGAGATCGAACTACCCCATAGCTGATGTTGGGAATTAAAATCACCTAAAATCAGCATGGGCTTTGGAAGAGTACATATTAATTGTTCAAATTCGTGTAAAATAGATGAAGATGGATGAGGAATATATACAGATATGATACACATGTTATTTACAATGGCAGCAACAATTGAGACATTGTTACTATGAGATGGGAGATGAACTGGTGTAAATGAAATGGAATTCCTGATAAGTAAGGCTACTCCACCATACCCATCAGGACGGTCTTCTCTGAGACATGAATATCCAGTAACTCTAAGAAGAGCTCTGGGTTTGAGCCATGTCTCAGAAAGGGCAAAAACATAAGGTTCATATTTGTTTAATAAATAACTTAAATCATGCTTTTTATTTATTACACTTCTGCAATTCCATTGAATTATTTTGTCCATTATTTTGTATGGCTACTAAAAGTATCTCAGCAAGAGGGGCAACGTGGGACGGTAAGCTAATATTCGGATTCGACAACAGATTAATTAAGGCTTGGATATCATCAGATGTAGACTGCCTCTCTTCTTTATTGGTATTCAGCGCACAGCCGTTTTGTGGCGATGGCATGGAATGCCCGCTAACCAAGGCATTATGTGCGGCAACATCATAACCCTTGGTGGTTTGTCTCAGAGCCGTACGTGGTTTAAGGAAAATTGTTTTTCTATAACTATTGTGGCTATTAGACTGAGCGGTTGTTTTTGGGGATAGAGTAGGGATATTATGGGGTGGACTAGAGTAGATCAGTTGTGGCTGGGGTTGAGTCTGAAGAACATCAGCAAATGACTTGGAGGCTGCTGGGTGGATTTTGACTGCTTCTCCATAAGAGATGCAGTTGTTAGCCATGGTTACTTTTATGTCCTTTTGACGCTTGTGTTCTGGGCAAGATCTATTAGTTGCGAAATGAAAACCATTGCATAAGCAGCAACTAGCACAATCTTCCTCTACTGTACAAGTGTGTCCAGCATGCATCTGCCCACACTTGAAACACTTAGGCTTCGATCTGCAGTTTGTTTTTGTGTGTCCAAATTTACAGCAATTGAAACATTGAATTGTTGGGAATATATATAAATCTACCGGAAGGGAATTATAGCAAGAGAATACTTTTTTTGGGAGGATTTGGCCATCGAAAGTGATTACTATGGTTTCGGAAGGTTGCCATGTAATCGACCCATTAACCGGAACTCTATGATTCAGGCGTCTTACCTTGAGTACCTTTCCACACCCAGCGGGTACAGAAATGTTCTCAATAATATTTTGTTCTGTCCACTCTGCCGGGATGCCACGGACTAAGCCCATGCGGGTCACAGAAAATGATGGAATGAAGGCGGTCAAATTCTCAGCTTCAAGGCGAGAATCACTCAAAAATACGTTGGCGTCACTATACTTCGAGAAGGCCATGGATATACGAGTCCTACCAATACGTTTCACGCTACCATTTATGATATTATTAAATTTGTTCCTCATTAAAAACTTCCCAAAGGATACCGGATGCAAGGACGAGTTTCGTTCGGTCTGCTTAAGTTGGACATGAATTGTAAATGGTGCTGCATCTGTGGTTGAGAATAAATCTCTGCCAACTTTTGTAAATTTATCTTTGGTTATATTCAAGTCAGAAACTACAGGAGATTTAGTCACTTGGTCATTAGTATGATTCGGAAGGGTTTCTTGGATCATTTTTATCTCAGAAGACTGACAAGCACAAACAATAAAGTTAATGCCATCCTGACTCTTTCGAACTTTTTTATCGCAATTTTTGCATCTCTTACTGTGTTTACGTTTTAAAGTATTTCTGCCACTAGCAGAAACAACAGATGCATCTGTGTCCACACTGGACTCGTTGTTATCAACTATAACATTGTAACCAACCTGAAGACCTCCCCCTCCAGGGTCAGGAGGTTCCTTTTCCGTCTCCATGTTACATACAGTAAAGAAAACTTACCTAATCCAATGTAGATATTTACACTAACTACAAAAAAATAATATTTACACAAAATACAAAGAAACTACATACAAAATAACACTTTTCTGATCTATAATTTACACTAAATTTATAAATAAAAGTATGAGAAACGAAAACCTAAACCGCCGCGTTCCACGTTTCCCGCGCTTTTTTCGTTATTGAACTTCAAAACGCCTTAAGGCCGTCGTGGTTTTGATCACGTATGTCAACAAAAACATGTAACTGACGTCAACTGACGTTTCAAATAAATTCTTATAGAACAAGTGCAATAAAACGCGTGCTTGGTGACATAATACGAGTATAAGGCTAATCCAACTATTTCTATGCTACATGTTACTTGCATGTTTAAGTGCAAATATTATCGAGCAATTCCAAATGCACTAGATGAGGATGATCGTGATGTATGAATAAGGCCTCTCACGGACTGGCGCGGCCTGGCCGCGGCGGACAATAGAAAACTTGTCATTAGCTGTCAAATTTACTTTTGAACGCAACCGCAGGCCGCGTCAGTGTGATGCAGGCTTAAGGCCTCTCACAGACTGGCGCGGCCTGGCCGCGGCGGACAATAGAAAACTTGTCATTAGCTGTCAAATTTACTCTGGTCTGCCACCGCAGGCTGCGCCAGTGTGATGCAGGCTTAAGGCCTCTCACAGACTGGCGCGGCCTGGCCGCGGCGGACAATAGAAAACTTGTCATTAGCTGTCAAATTTACTCTGGTCCGCCACCGCAGGCCGTGCCAGTGTGATGCAGGCTTAAAGCCTGCATCACACTGGCTCGACCTGCGGTGGCGTTCAATAGTACATTTGACAGCTGCTGACAAGTTAACTATGTACTTAGTGTCTCTTGTGAGCTGGAAAATTCGCAAGCGAATCGTTTAAAAAAATCGTTTCGAGGAACTGAATCAACACTAAAATTCTATATAATTATTGAACCTGCTCACAAAATCTCACGAGAGTTGGTTGAGAAATGCGACCTGTAGAAGAGACCAGCCGGCCATCTGGACATCCGGACATACGAAAGAATTTTGGCCCAAGCTGAAACGGAGAACTTCGTTCGCTTCGCTCATAATATGGTTATTGAAATATACGATATAAATATATGATCTAAGCACTTTATTAAAAAAAACTGGCCAAGTGCGAGTTGGACTCGCGCACGAAGGGTTCCGTACCATTATCTATAAAAACGGCAAAAAAAATCACGTTTGTTGTATGGTACCCTTAAAAAAATATTTTATTTTGTTTTTAGTATTTGTTGTTATAGCGGCAACATAAATACATAAACTGTGAAAATTTCAACTGTCTAGCTGTCACGGTTCTTGAGATACAGCTTGGTGACAGACAGACAGACGGACGGACGGACGGACGGACGGACGGACAGCCAAGTCTTAGTAATAGGGTTCCGTTTTACTCTTTGAGTACGGAACTCTAAAAAAGAACCCCCGGCACATCTCTGTTCACAATACTACGCGACTAAAGTACATTGCTTGCTTTCTCTTCACTTCTTGACTCTACCAGACTATTTATTTACTTACGCAGTATCTATGGCATTCTGGGTCGTGTTAAACAAACGTCAAATACTATTGTGTCGTGAATTGTGAGATTTCTTGCTTATTTTACATTTGCATACAAAGACATCTTTTACGATCACTTAGCCCGTCGGGAGAATCCTTTCTTTAGAAAGTTGCCGCGCCGGTCATATGCAGAAAAATAAATTTAATGTAATAAAACTCTCCATTTTATAGCACAAAAATTTGTAAGTGAACTAAGTCTCTGAAGTCTCAATAAAATAAAATAAACCGGCCAAGTGCGAGTCAGACTCGCGCACGAAGGGTTCCGTACCATTATCTATAAATATTTATTTAATTCTGTTTTTTTGTATTTGTTATTTAAGCGGCAACCAGAAATACATCATCTGTGAAAATTTCAACTGTCTAACTATCACGGTTCATGAGACAATGGTGACAGACGGGCAGACAGACAGATAGACAGACAGACGGACAGCGGAGTCTTAGTTGTGACGACCTGACTCCAGTCGCCACCCGACCTTAGACAGGAAACCTCCGCCCAAGGCGGCAGCCCCGCCCATCATCACATTTGGCGCCCAACGAAATAACTCACGTAAAGAGTCTTAATAAGCTCGGGGAGAATAGTGGCATTTTTCTTAGTAATTCCGGATAGTTAGTTACAACGCACGATCGCGATTAAACTCACTTGCCCGTAAATTATAACCGCGCAGTTTTGGCCGTTATCTAGGCACAGAATTAAAGCCTAAATAGGTTTAGAAATTGCGGGCCGGGTGCGGTACGTCATCGTGGGCCGTCGGCGCTTGGGGTAGATGCTCCCGTCGTAGGTCTCCTAGACCCTCATATCCCGTCGTCTGTATGTACTAGGATTGCTATTGATAACTGTGTATTTAATTTAGGTAATTAAAGGGCCTAAGACCCGTATATTTGTGTTCATATTTAATTACCTGTCCGTATTCTCCCCACGTCTGAGTTTTTTTTTTTTTTTTTTCTTTATTTGAAGAGCTTTGTCACTGAGTGACGATGTCGCTCTGTATATACATCTATACATAGCTCTATCTTCTACTTAAACCTATTCTTACTAGCTTATAAATAAGGAGTGCTGAATCTGAAATTGGGTGAGCCGGAATGTAGTTACATCCACCAATTTCGTGAAAGGCTTCATCCACGATCTGTCTACGGGCCGATTCATTGCGGACACATTCCATTAAAATATGATACACATCTTCCTCAACATCACACTCGGTACAATTCGGTGATGGAACTTTTCTCATCAGATAAGCAAATTTGTTTAAAGGCATGTGTCCGCAGCGAAGCCTCATAGCGAGTACTGTGTCTGCGCGGTTTAGGCTGCATTCATCAAACCATGGAGACCGCGGGAGTTGTGGCTGAACCGTTCTGTACCATATACCCTTTTCCTTTGATCGTAAATCAAAAAATTCGCGCCACGACTCACGGCAATGAGTTTTTGCCATACTAAGGCGGTCGGAAAAAGTGGGTAAATAATAGAAGTCCACACCATCACTATGAGCTTCTTTCGCGAGTTTATCCACTTTTTCGTTCCCAGTTATGCCTACATGAGATGGTATCCACTGTAGCTTGACGTTCTTAGACCCTTCACTCAGTGCCATTATTAATTTCAAAATTGCGTAGGCTATCGGTGCTCCTCGAAAACTCGAGGAGCATCGAGCCAGGTGTTGAAGCGAACTACGTGAATCTGTCAAGATCACAAATTTGTTTCCCTGCATCGATAGGACCAAAGATAAAGCTTCAGCAATTGCAATAAGTTCTACTTGCATAATTGAGATATCTGTATCTATTCTAAACTTCATGGATGAATACGTTTGAGGGTCATACAATGCAGCTCCTGCGCCATTTTCGTCTTTCGATCCGTCCGTATATATCTGATAAAATGTGCTGTAATTAGTCTCCAAGTACTTAAGACACTCGTCTTTTAAATAGGTGGAATTATACGATCTCTTAGGGTCAGACATAACGTCTAGATTTAACTTAATAAAGGCTGCTATATTTATGTTGCTAGTCCAGGTATCTAAGGAGAACTGCGCACTGTCATGAATCGGCACCTCCTTGAAAATATTATATACAGTCAGTAACAGCGGTTCTTTCGATCTTAGGTGACGACTCTGAGTATTTGTGGCTATATCTTGAACTACTGTGACCGACTGATTATTCAGTAGTGCTCTAGATTTAAGCCAAAATTTGCATGCTAGATATCGTCTTCGTATGGATAATGGTTGTAAAAACAGTTCACTACATACTATGTATAGGCGTGCTTTTTATAAAGCCCCCAATACTGCGCATAGCCTGATTTTGGACTTTTTCTAGTATATAAAGATTAGTTTTAGCACTAGTATCGTACAAGAAACTGCCATAATCTAGTCTACTTCGAATAATCGCTATATACAACCGTCTTAAATGTTTTTGGTGGACGCCCCATCCGGAGCCTGCCAGCACTTTAAATATATTCAGATATTTTGAAATTTTTTGCGCCATTTCGTTAATATGTTTTTTCCATCTCAAAGAATGGTCCAGCCACATGCCGAGATACTTGACATGATCAACAGTTTCCATAGCTGATCCATTTACAGTCACGTTAAATTGTTGTAAGCTAGGGCTAAGACCTCTTTTAAATATACAAATCTTACTTTTAGTAGCGGAGATTGTTAAGCCACAGCTTGATAGCAAGTTGACTAGATTGTCTAGTGCTAATTGTATGTCGACAGCACCCTCAGTCACACTTTTCACCGTTTTGAACAACACAAAATCATCAGCATACTGTGATACATTAACAGTTGAGATGTCTTTACAAATATTTAAGGTTACTATATTAAATAATAAGGGAGAAAGTGGGTCTCCTTGAGCTAATCCCCTGCCTGTGTGCCTGTATATGGTAGAATCGTTTACTTCAGCTGTAAGTACTCGGTCTTTTAAGAAATTCCACAGATATTCACATAATTTTGATCCTATCCCAATTTTATCCAAAAATAACACTAAATATACGGTATCCACATTATTATATGCATTTTCTATATCGATAAAACAACCTATTGTAGCTTGACTCTTTTGCATTCCCAATTGTATTTTTGATACTAGACGGCCTAGGTTGTCCAAACAAGACCAAGTTTTCCTAAAACCTGTTGTGTATCCAGATAATAGAGAGTTCTTTTCAATATACCATTCTAGTCGCTTGTTAATAATACAGTGGAAGATCTTACACAGACATGACATGAGAGAAATGGGTCGAAGTGAAGATTCAGAATTAGGATCCCGCCCAGGCTTAGGAATAGGGACAATCCGGATATCACGCCACTGTCGAGGGACAGCCCCTAGCATCAGAATTCTGTTATATAATTCCAGTAGGATTGATTTACCCCTCTCCGGCATATTGTAAATCATAGAAAATGATATTTCGTCACATCCTGGCGCTGTGTCTTTCTTTTTAATACTGTTGTCGAGTTCGTGGCGAGAGATTGGGGCAGTCAATTGGTCATTACTCGACGAAAACAATGGCTGTGGGGGACAAGTCGAAGCAGGAGCTAGGCTATAATTTAGCATTTTGTTAATTGTGTCGGGATTTATACATGGTCTTTCAATATTCTGTCCCTTCAGCCATTTCATTCTGGCCCACATCTCGCTGGCCGACGTCACATCATCAATGGACGAGCAAAACTTCTGCCAGTTTCCGCTTTTAGCTTGTCGTATTTTAGCCTGCGCTAGACGTATTTTTTCCTGTAGTGTATCCAGGTTCGTAGGGGTTGGGTTACCTCTTAGCTGGGCTAAGGCTAGCCGTCTTTCTGCAACCGCTTTCGACAACTCTGAGTTCCAATATGGTTTAGGCTCAAATTTGTTAGACGGATTTTTATTGATTTTAATAATTGGAATATGCTTATCGGCTGCAGTCAAAATACAGGTCAGAAACAAATCATACGATTCCTGCAGACAACTAGGGAGTTGTAAGTCACCGAAAGTATTATCTAAACACTGTTTGTATGATTCCCAGTCCGCTTTCTTATAATTCCGTTTGTGTTTTGTATTTCTAGTGACGCCAATACCAATGGTTACTTTAATAATCAGATGATCGCTGCCAAGTGTCTCGTTCGTGACATTCCATTTTAATTTTACTGCCAGATCTGTTGAGGCCATTGTAATGTCAGGGGACGAGCTTTGGAGCCTACCCCTTGCTATTCTAATTCGTGTAGGTCTGCCGTCATTCAGGGACACTAGGTTATTTTCCATAATTGAATCAAAAATCTGCATACCTCTAGGATCCGTCTTGCTTGACCAGTTTGAATGGTGGCCATTGAAGTCACCCAGAACGATAGATTTATCTTGCATTGATCCAAAAATATGATCCCAGTCCAGTTGTGACGTCCGTATATTGGGAGGGCAATAAATAGACCAAATATACTCAACTTCCCCACAATTGTGCAATTTTACTTTGACGATCTCGATACCAGTATTCTGGTTTTGAATCCTACATTTTTGAGCTTGAATTGTAGAATGGGTTATAATGGCGACTCCTCCATACCCGTCCGCTCTGTCCTGGCGAAATACATTGTAACCATTTATTTTAAAGCTACTGCCCGGTTCAAACCATGTTTCACTAATTGCACAAATGTGAATTCGTTCATGCGCTAAAAGTTGTTCTAGGGTTATCGTTTTTGGCCTCAAACTTTGTGCGTTCCACTGGAAAATATTGAGTTTTATGAAGGGAACAGATTTTTAAATAGTGGCCACTCAGAAATGTTATCTACTATGTAGGTGATAACCCAATTGAAGCTCGTTTGTATAATACTTAAAAGTTTCTCCTGCATAGAGTAATTCTTCATAAAAATTATATCTTTTAATTTGTTTAACAATTCACTGACTGGCCCAGTTTTTAGATTCTGCCAGTTCTTCTTTTTCGGTTCAGATTCCATGTTGGCCTCTTTAACTCGCTCCGTACTGGTTGAGTCTGAAATCTCACAGTCTTCAAAAAGAGATTTTTTTTGTCTTTGTCTATTTTCAGCCCGAAACGCCTTCGGTGTAGCGGAGTTTTGATGAGCCTTCGGTGATGTTTCGGAGTGAATAACCGCTTTCGTTTGGGCGACTTCTGCATACGTTTCAGGAGATTCGCTATGCGAAGTGCTCGCATGCCCCTCGGACTCCGTAGGTAGGATTTGGAATCGACCCTCCTCGATTGAAATAGCTTCTGTTGTTCCCCTCGCAAGTCTGGTCTCAACATGGTTAGGCGATACAGGTGGGACATATAGTGTCAATGCTCGTTTGTATGAGCAGTTGAATTCGGCCATAAGTTCTCTAATTCTCTTCTATTTAAGGAATACAGGGCATATCTTCGAAAGCGCCATATGAGACAAACTACAGTTGACACATTTATAGTTTGCTATGTCGCAATTTGCATGTTTTCTACCACATTTTGGACACGTGGGCTTGTTCATAGGGCATTGTTTTCCGTAGTGACCATATTTCCAGCAATTAGAACACTGTGTAACTGGAAAAATGTATGGCTCAACTGCAATCCTGAGATCATGTACGTATATATAACGGGGTAGCTGGCTGCCTTTGAAACACAGTCGTACCTTATCGCATTTTATCCATCCGCTTTCTTCTTCATCATTTCGTTTGTTGAGGCGTTTGGATGATATCAGTTGAATATCGCTCTTAATGCTGGCCGTGACTTCTTCATCGGATAATTCCATGTCAATATCTTTAACAATACCGTATGAAACACCCACTTCGAGAGTTTTTTGGCATCTCCATCCCAGTTTTAAGACATTTTCACATGACATAAATACATCCGCGTTTGTTAAGTTGTCAAATTGTACGTCTGAGTTAGAAAATGTGATGATTGGCGGGGCTGCCGCCTATCACATATCCTCCTTGGGCGGAGGTTTCCTGTCTAAGGTCGGGTGGCGACTGGAGTCAGGTCGTCACATAGTAATAGGCTCTTTGAGTACGGAACCCTAAAAATGTAAACTGGACAAAGAATGTGTTCTGTTCAATGCCCTTTAGTACCTAAATGTAAAATTTTATGTGGGGATAACGGACGTCACAAAGACAAAGCGTTGGGTAGGGTAGGTTAGTCGTGTTTGGTTTATTGGAATTATTGATTGTGCATATTTTTAGACTGAGACCACAACAACAACTTAGTAATGACATCAGTGATCAATACCGGATGTGCCGTCAGTCGTGTCGTCGTTAAATGGCAGGATCGATGTGGTTGCGTGTCCAGTGGCTAACAAGTCATGTCCTAAGGTACCATGTACGTATATAATTGCTTGACATGGAGGTGGCAAACATCTAGACTTATAATAGAACCAGCGAGCGAAGGGTACGGAGTTCTTCGTTTTAGCTTGGGCAAAAAATGTTTCGTATGTCCGATGTCTGACCGACTGTTCTCCTCTACAGGTCGCATCTCAGGTTTACTAATGTTTCCCAACCTAGCGTTTGGCAACCTGATTAATTTCGCATCTTTTCATTTCCCAACCTCTTAATATTTCTGAAACTGTTCAATATTTCAGGATTTTTATAAACTAAACTTTTTTAATTTTTTTATCGTTGGGGGAATGCGTTGACGCACCGTCCGCCCGGTCAGGGGGGACCGGACGGGTGTGTGGGACTCCCGGACAGAAGGCCCAGACTACCCACTAAACCCCCAACAATTGTCCAACGATGTCGCTGCCAAGGAGGGCCAAAGGTTCGCTTGACGCATTCTACTTTGAGCCTCGCGACTGGCCAGTTTGCGCGGGCACGACAAGGGAGAGCGCCCCGGGACAATTTCGGGGCGCTGCCATCCCGTGGGCTTATTGGACGGCTAGGTCCCCCGACCCTGCCATCCAGACCACTACGGCGGGGGGAACAAGTCCGCATAGCGGCGGCATGCGCGCCCCGCTCTCCGTCTGCGGATATTAGGAGCGGAAGGGTCGTTCTCCCGCTCTCTCTCCGCTGCCTCCTTCTGTGCCATTACGGACTTGCAGAAGGAGGCCATAGCTTCCCAGGACCTCTCGCTGTCGAGCATTGTCGAGACAATGGTCGTTATAAACTAACCTTACCTATAGGTATAGGGTTTTACACGATGGCCCTGAAATAAATCATGAAATATTTACAGTTTCAGAGTTTGTGAAATGAAAAGTTGCGAAATGAATCAGTTTGCCAAACGTTAGTTTCGAAAAAAAAGGTGTTCCCTTCCTTGGTCTCCCGACATGACACGTTACGTCTACATACACGTCACGTTGTATAGAAATGCAGGGCTGTTATTCGCTACGCGTTAATGCGGCTCACCCCGCCGGTCTCCCGTTACGAAACTAGACCTCTACCTACGCTTAATTACTACGCATCGCGGTGTCAAGGTATATTTGAGCGTTGAGGTGAGCCTAAAACAAGTTACAGAATAGGGGGCTGCACACTTTTATACAACGTGAGCGTGAGGCTGTATGCACACTGCAGAGTTAATGGCAGGCTTATTTCTCCACTTATAATAAATCTCTAAATTAAAAAAAGAATCAGCCAGTTTGAAACTAAGCTTTCTGTGGTACGAATGTTCTCAGCATCCCATGGACGGAAAAATATGAAACATTTTATATAGGTACATAATTATTCCAGCTGCAACTTAGGTCTCGCAACTAGGAAGAAGGCATGTAAATTGTCAGTACCCAAAAGATACAAACAGGAACAATATGAATTCTACTAGTAGAGGCTGACAACTTTCGATTACGTCTCATAAATCTGGGGCTCCATTCGACTTCATGCATTGAATTGGAATCCATTTGGTATTTGCCGTGCGCTCTTATTCTGAGACGATAGATGATGTGCAGTGTGCAGACAGACGTGAGACGCGTGTTGTTGTTGCGTTGTCAAACGCCTTATGTTTGTGTTTAGGCATTTGTCGCCTTTCCATAAACTCGGCCTTATTAGGTACTAGCGACCCGCCCCTGCTTCACACGGGTTTATATGTAGTGGTTCATAAACTTTTGTCAGGCGTGGACCGCTTTCAGAATTTCAAAAATACTGCGGACCCGTGTTGAAGAAAATGAGGAAAAAACTCATGTGTCTACCTACGTTACGTACTACCTACTTTGAGAGTGAACGAAGAGGCCGTGGACCCTTAGCAATCATGTCACGGACCCTAAGGTAAGGGGTCCATGGACCACACTTTAAGAAACCCTGTTAAGAGCTAAACCTTCCTCTTGAATCACTCTATCTATTAAAAAAAACCGCATCAAAATCCGTTCCGTAGTTTTAAAGATCTAAGCATACATAAGGACAGACAGACAGCGGGAAGCGACTTTGATTACGTCGGGTGACAAGCAAAACTCACTAAGTAACATATACCTACTTAAATCAAAGGTCGTATCTCGATATCGACTACGCACCGAGATACGAGATTTTGAAGAGCAGTGACAGTTTTGGTAGTGACTTTTGCTTGTCACCCGACGATTTTATACTGTAGTGATATAATTGGCGCGGTGAATACAAAACTAATTTCAATAATTTACGAGTTAGTTGAATAGAGCCCCAGTTCCAAATACGATATTTTGTCACAGTATTTCCCTTAATTCCAAATCATAATAATTATTCGTTTGTGGCGGAAATAGTAAATTGTACAACAAGCGCATAAAACGAGCCATTTAACCTGAGACGTTTATATCCACCCGAGCCACCGGCGAGGGTGGATAGTTAGGTCGAGGGGTTAAATGGCTAATTTATGCCCGAGTTATACACACTGCTTTTCACTTCGATTACGAGAAAATAACAAATAACTGCAAAATTAAATTAAACTAGCTGTTGCCCGCGACTTCGTCCGCGTAGAACTTATACTTAGAAAATATAATGCAAACAAACTTCTACTTACCATCTTAAGGGATGATTTCCGAGGCAAAAACTATTCTATATCCTTCGAAGGGTCTCAAATTATCTCTATACCAAATTTCATCTAGGTATATGGATTTTATCCAAACTTTCACCCCCTATTTCATACCCTTAGGGAAAGATTTTCGGGATAAAAACTATCTAATATCATTCTTCGGGACTCAAACGACCTTTATACCAAATTTCATCTAAACGGGATTCATCCAAATTTTCACCCCCATTTCACCTTAGGGAGTGATTTCCGGAATTAAAACTATCCTATGTCCTTTCCCAGGACTCAAGCTATCTCTATACCAAATTGTATTAAAATGGGTTCCATCCGAATTTTCACCCCTAATTTCACCCCCTTAGGGGATGATTTCTGGGGTGATTTTTGAGGGTTGCCCAGGACTTAACCAATATCTACACCACATTTCATCAAAATAGATTACATCCAAATTTTCACCCCCCCCCCCCCCCCTTTCACCCCCTTAGGGGATGATTTCCGGGATAAAACCTATTATATGTCCTTCCCCGGGACTCAAACTATTTATATACCAAATTTCATCTAAATCGGTGCAGCGGTTTAAGTAGCTCCATACAAATTTCCACCCCCAATTTCAGCCCCTCAGATATAAAAACTACCCTTTGTCCTCCCCCGGAGCTCAAACTATCTGTATACCAAATTTCATCTAAATCGGTTCAGCGGTTTAGGCGTGAAGAGTTAACAGACACACTTTCGCATTTATAATATTAATATGGAAGTATGGATTATTAGTATGGATAGTATGGGTTCTTTCCGCTTGTCTTCCAAATAGAGGTGTAGCTGTAGACTCACTTCAAAAGAAAGAAGAAACGAAAAACTCATTCAAATATCTCAAAAAATTACGAAGCTACAACCGTTTTAATGTCGCTTGTTAGAGTGAGAAAACGATCAGGGACCGTGACGTCACGATCCTCGAGCGTCATAGTAAAAACAATCGTTTCATTATAAAGGTGCGTTTTGCGGAAAAGAGACGCAACAAACCCCCTCTTCAAACTTTATACACTTATAACTTAGTGATTACCTATACGAGTTTAGCCTCTTGCGTTGTTTTTTTCGAGATAATACAACATTATGATTATTTTGTTTAGTGTCTACATCCCTATTTTCGATAAGATAAGATAAAATAAGATTTCTTTATTGTCAGAACTGTGTACATTTAGTTGTTTTGGGTAAAATAAAGTCCAACAGCTTGCCCATTTCGGACGTACAATATTAAACTTAAAGCTAGTCAAATATATTAAAACAATAAGAAGAATAGTATTTCCAAATAATTTTAACCATATTCACACATAAAATATTAATTCAGATCTATCCGACATCCGTATTTTCTTTTAAACCACGAACTTCGGAAATTCGAAAATATTCGGGTATCTCTATCTCTATCGCACTAACAAATGACAGGAATGCAGATATACGAACTTCGAGTTTCAGTTTTCGTGGTTTGGCTGAATACGCAAAGAGCGCGCGCGCGTGCCATTCAAAAAAACCAAGTTTATATTGTTCGAATTTGTTGTTACATTTGTAGAAATTATGCCTTAATTCGACATTTGCGCATATAAGTTCGCATATCAAAATCGATTAATTTTATATTTGCTTTTGGTACCTATGTGTCTCGTCAATGTATATCGTAGACGGGATTAAAATTATTAATAGGCGAAAGAAAGGCAAAGAAATTCCGCCATTTTGTCATTTCTTATTAGTCTGTGATTTTGACGTTTCTTTTAGCTGACAGATGTGGCGGCTATATACTTTAAGAATAATAAATTAAAAATTAAATGAAGTCGTATATTACGGAAAATAAATTAATCGTCGCAGTCGGATAAAAACTATCCTAAGTTGCAGCGGGAATAATAATGTACCTATATAAAATGTTTCATATTTTTCCGTCCATGGGATGCTGAGAACATTCGTACCACAGAAAGCTTAGTTTCAAACTGGCTGATTCCTTTTTTAATTTAGAGATTTATTATAAGGCCTCTCACACACTGGCGCGGCCTGGCCGCGGCGGACAATAGAAAACTTGTCATTGGCTGTCAAATTTACTATTGTCCGCCACCGCAGGCCGCGCCAGTGTGATGCAGGCCTAAGTGGAGAAGATAATAGCTCATTCCCGTCACTTAACTTTTTAAAGTTTTTATGTTTAATTTTCGACACGTGATTTTAGACTTAGGTACTTCATACTGCCAATTCATTTAATGGTTCAATGCGTTTTACAATAATAATTGACGCCTATTTTATCTGGTTTTATTAATTTAGTAATGGAAAGCACGGATGTGAAATTTATTAAAGCAAATCAAATCAAATGACAAGTTTATTCTACGAAGTTTTATTGTGTGGATGTTAGGCCCGATTATCTTAGTCTTTAAAACAATTTCACTTTGTGCACTAGAACATAAAAGTGGCATTTTGTGCAGCATACATCCAGCATAAAGGCGAACTTTGCGAGCATGAGAAGTGAAAAGTAAATTACTTTAAATGGTTTATACGAATTTAACATAAGTATGCGCAAACAATCTAATGGTACCTACTGGATTTTCCCACGACTCTATCGATTGTCCAATTACGGACGAAATTGCAGCTGGTTTTAGTAAATACTTCGGGTTTTTGGTCACCTGGGATTTGTGTTGTTGTAATTGCTAATTGAATACTTATGCATTAAGAAATTTTATTAAGTACCAACTAAGCGTATAATTTCGAAACATTGTTGTTTTGTAATTTTGTTAATGTGATGTACCTACTTATATTGAAATATACAAAAATAAACGCTCCGGGTCATTCTTATTGCAAAGGTTGTCCATCGCAATCCAACGCGGCAATGCGGCGAGCGTGATGGGCACATTGGGCACCTTTGCACCGGGGGTGGCGCGGGGTGGGTTGTTTGAGTAGTTTTAATTTAGTTTAATTTTTTATTTCCAAGTATGATAATTATATAGAATATAGTTAAAGAAATAAAATTTAATTGTCAACGCTCAAAGAAACAACAGATACGTGCACGCTAGCGGAGCAGTACCCTTAATTGTGAGATACAATCGTAACCTAACGTTACGTAACTAATACGAGATCGAATAAACGCGCTTCGAATAGATTTCGATCTCGCTACGGTATTCTTCGATTCGACCCGTCAAACTTATAACTCACACTGCCGTTGGACTTTCGATGCGTAATTTAACGTTCGATTCGTACTACCAATCGGCAGTGTGAGACATTTCGAATCGAAGAATACCGTCGCGACTGTAGTTTACTATTTCACTTGCAAAATGGCCCGTGATATCGTATTATTCCGTCAAGATTACCGTAGATCCGATCGAAATTTATCTCAAATTAAAGAACTTATAAAAATAAGGGTTTTGAATTGACAACATATATCCGCAAAATTCGGATTGTCGCGTATTTTGTATTTAAAAATGCAAATAAGTGGCCCCCGCGCCGCCATATTGTATCGACAGTCGAAACTGTCGACGTCCCGATGCGCGTATTCTGTAATGTCATAACCGACAAACATTTAAATTAAAACGATAAATGCTAGTGATATAAGGTTGAATATTGGAAAATCGTGAACGAACGTGAAGTCGATCGCGAATTAAGTAATGTATAAGTGACTCACGTTACAGTTTGGATTTTTAGTTCTATGAGTGACCACCAGGGGCGGTGTATAGACTTTTCATACTAAATCTTGACGATAGGCGGTAGCGTCGATAGTAGACGCGACTCACTTCAATCCCACGCTAAGGGTGCAGGGCTGTTATTCGCTACGCGTTAATGCGGCTCAACCCGCCGGTCACCCGTTACGAAATTAGACCTCTACCTACGCTTAGTTACTACGCATCGCGGTATTAAGGTATAATTGTGGGTGAGCGTTGAGGTGTGCTTAAAACAAGTTACAGAATATAGGAGCTGGCCAGGAATAGAACCTGAGGGGTAATCACGTAACGCATTGTACGCGCGTCTGACAGTAAAATCACAATCTAACTGTCATTTTTCCATATAAAATTGACATTTAGACCTTACAGACGCGCGTAAGAAAAGTTACGTGATCGACCCACTGGTGTGTTTGGAAAACCGGTCAATAGCATACATATAATATACCTCCTTAGTTCCTTATATTATAGGCTCTCTAACCTCAACGTGGCCCGTTAAGATTTTTATCTATCCAAATATCATAAACCCTCCATGATGCGTTCAAGAACCGCACATTATGACCACCATAAAAATAGACAGTTTTGTTAGAACAAATTTCTTATCTGTGAAAATGTTATTATTGCTAAATAATAACATCGATTTCGATAATATTATTTCATTCAAATTTCGAACGTCTTTGAAAAACAAAGAAATTTGATTTGACCTCTGTCGATCTGACGTTTAGTTCGAAATGAATTGTCAATTTGCATACAAATTTGACAAATGTCGCACGTAAGTAAGATACCTATCGAACGATATGAGAGTAGGATTAGTTGGATCCGACTCTAGTTTGTCTCTGAATTGAAAAAAAAATAACTATGACAGCTGCCAGAAAACCACGCCGCGATGCCGGTCATAATAGGCATGATGACAATAATTGAAAAATGGACCTATAATGTCCAGAAATATATACTATTTACAATGAATAAGATATTTCTGCAGAAATTAAAAGTTTAGTAGGAAAAAAATGCAATTTTAAAATAATAATTTAAATTTCCCCCTAAAACGCTTGTTAGTGTCATGGCGTCGCTTGTGACGTCACGTTTGAGTAATCAAAACGTAAACGCGCTGCGCTCGTGCAAGAATTTAGTTATTTTGTGTTATTAAATATGAATTCGAAAGTGTATAGGTGGTGTGGGGTCCCCCAGTGTGAGAATACATCCATAAAAACTCCTAATAAGCTATTTGTGTTCGTTCCTCAAAATAAAACAATACGAAATAAGTGGCTTAAACTTGCAAGGCGAGATTCAAAAGGAATATTGCCCAGTACTCACCTTTATTTTTGTGAAGATCACTTTGACGTAAGTTTTTACATACTTTTGTAGATTCTAGTATATAGTATTTGGTAATAATATTTTGTACGAGGTCTAAATGTAAAAAATATAAACAATCTATTTCGAGGTTAGGATTCATCTCTCCATTGCTTTGATATGTATTACGTATTTTATTCATAACCTAACATAAATAAATATTTTAAACATAACCTTAAAAATAACTTGATAAGAAATACAGCGTCACAAGTATACTTTAGGGAATTATTTTATAATTCAAATTATAAAGTTTTTAATTATTATTAATATACTTACATATAAGTTTTAACATTTCTAAATTCTGCTGAACAAAAGTCTTTATTTTATGACAAAAACTCTCCCAGCATTATTATGTCGAATCTAGCCAAATTAGCGCTGTTTGCCTTAGTAAATCCTTGATCCATGATTCGTGTTATTTTATATTCGAATTAATAATATTCACACTCAAATAGTACTCGGTATTTAAACAAAAATAATAAAAACACAAGATGTTCGTGCGTGTTGCGTATGCGTTTACTCAAGCGTGACGTCATGCGCTCTGATTGGTGTTCAAGATATCATGGCGGATTGCCTTATTTTGTAGTTTTATTTTATAAAAATAAATATTAATCACACTTATAATAAAAAAAACAATGCGTATTTTATATTCCAAGCTTCAAGTTTTATTCAATAAATATAGTATTTTAGTAGTTTTTAATTACTGTCATCAATGTCATCATGCCTATTAGCGGCTCCTGAATGCATCATGGAGGCTTATGATATGTGGATAGACAAAGTAGTGTATGTAACTGTACATAATTAGGCATTAAAACACTCGTGTGATGTTATTATGAAACTCGCCTTCGGCTCGTTTCATAAACCCACACTCGTGTTTGATTGATGCCCTTCATTATGTACAGTCACATAAACTACTATTACTGTATTTACAAATTTAATGTCTCAACGTGATCATAATAGGCATCAGCCTAAACATTTTCACTGCTGGACATAGGCCTCTCCCAAAGAGTGCCACAATGACCGGTACGGCGCCACTCGCATCCAGTAGACTCCCGCGACCACCAGGCCCCGTAGCATGGATGGCGTTATCACGCGATAAGTGATAGGATAAGCGCGTCGTCTCATTCTATCGAACGGTGTCAGCCAGGGACGGATGCTCTATCCTGTCACTTATCGCGTGATAAAGGCCATCCATGCTACGGGGCCTGGTCATCAGTCTACCTTGTCTTGTAAGCTTGCTTTTGTGCGCCAAAAGTCAATAAGTACTAACATTTTTATCTTAAGGTGGTTCGATTGCCATACAAAACGTTATTTGACATTCGCAGGCTAACGGCGTGATATTTTAAGAAACTAATGTAACAAACTTTCATCAATTGGCTTCCCATTTGCGCCAAATTCCCCCTTTCCTAGAATAAACTTGTATAAACTAGATTAATTTGAGAAATTGGTTTGGGACGTGATATTTTGGGAAAACCATTATTCTCAAATTAATCTAGTTTAAACAAGTTTATTCTAGGAAAGGGGGAATTTGGCGCAAATGGGAAGCCAATTGATGAAAGTTTGTTACATTAGTTTCTTAAAATATCACGCCGTAAGCCTGCGAATGTCAAATAACATTTTGTATGACAATCGAACCACCTTAACACCACAGTTAGTAACCAGATGTACTATCGTACCATCTGAATCATGACCCACCATAGAACCTTGTTACAGTTAACGAACATACGCACGATCATATGACGTTAATACGTCAGTTAATTGTGACAAGGTTCCATGGTGGGTCATTCAGTTGGTTCGATAGTACCTATGTTTAACAAATAAACACTTTTGACTTTGACTTTGTGGGGTCTACCCACGCTGCGTCTTCCAGGTACGCAACGGTAGACGCATGCGGACGCGGTGTCAACTTTAGTCTCTAGTTTTGTCTTGTAGAAGATACGGCAATAGAGAGAGATCTCTCAGGGACCGAAGTCCAATGAGAGTTGTTTGGATGTTATATTTATGCAACTGATTTAAGAAACTTCGATAGTGCGATGCAGAACTCGTCAAATTTGACAGGAGTGACGCCACAGTCTAAACGTTAGAGGTTTCAAAAATATTGTAAGTTATTCGTCGTTATACAACAACGCTGGGGTACTCATAGATGAAGCTCAATGAACCTGTGAGAGTTATGATATAATAGCCA
The DNA here is from genome assembly GCA_963854355.1 of Epinotia brunnichana. Lineage (NCBI taxonomy): Eukaryota > Metazoa > Arthropoda > Insecta > Lepidoptera > Tortricidae > Epinotia > Epinotia brunnichana. The sequence continues at coordinate 21,296,751 of OY977950.1, read as the reverse complement.
ATGTCACGTAGCTCATAGCACTACGCACTCAAACCCGTGTACATTAGTAATTTGCAAAATCAGAGTAATGGTCTATGATTCACTCCAAACGGCCCTTAACTAGTACCAATTTAACCGGTTTGAAATGGACACAGCAAATTACTTCACAATTTCTCGGTAGACAGGTAATTTTATATTTATTCACTTACCCACATTGTCAAGGACATTCAAAAAAAAATAAGCATGGTTTGAATAGCTCTAAAATGTAAAATAAAATCGTGACGTAGATTCGCAACGTCTGGTTCCATCTTTGTGCAAAAGAAAAACAAAGATATGAGGATATTTATAAATTGAATGTCAGAATACGATATGGTTTCATTTGTGCATATTTAGAAAGGAACACATAGCCTAGCCTAAAAGGAGCGGACGGGCGGACGATATTAGGTTAATCGCGGGTCACTTCTGGATAAGATTATCTCAGGATAGGGACGGGTACTACTTACACGATGAGAGGCCTCCTATGCTCAGCAGTGGGCGATTACAGGCTGAAAATGATGATGATGATGAGCCTAGCGGTGTGGATCCAGGATCGATCAGACTACCTATTAAAATCGGTCGGTTAAATAATCATTTATAAGTGGTTACTGAGCGCTTCCGTGCTTTGGAAGGCACGTTAAGCTATTATCGCGGTGCTGCTTACACGTATCTAAATAACTATAAACTCAAATCAGTCAAGTTGTCAACTCACAAAAATGAATCCCAAATAAGGCCTAGTTGCCCTTGAATTACCTCTCTGAATTGCCAGCATTCGAGTCATTCCGCAAACCTATGTGCCTTATTTACTCTAACAACTTGGTGATCAAAGGGGTTCTAAAATAATAACACAGCGAGCTTAATTATCATGGCTGCCATTCTACCGCTGTGGATGAGACATCTGCCTGATCTGCCACGTTCTGACAGAAGTGCGAGAGTGATAAAATTACAAAATGGCATCCATCATTACGCCTGCTGATGGTTGTCTAGACGCTATGTATTATTTCAACGCACAGGATTTCCTGTATTAATTTGACGTAAATCAAAAACCAGAGCTCGTCATCCCTGGAAAAAATCTCGATAGCGCGATTATGAATTCGACGCTAACGGTTCAGCGCCATCTAGCGGGAAATCTAGTGGGATCAAGACTTGCTGCGTGGCTGACGCATTTCGTCGTGCCGCACGTCTAGCTAGAGTCGCACATTTGAGATTATACCTGCATCAATGAATAATGGGATTCTTGGCCCGGGACACTTCGAGAGAATCAATAGTGACGTAACCTTTAGTCTTGAGGTAGACAACCTCGGTTGAAAAAACAGGATCAAGTTTAAAGGGAAAATCGTTGATAATGTATTTGCTTGATATAATTTTGTTAATAAATTATTCTGTAAGTTGTAGGTAGGTCATTTCCATTATTATGAAGTAACTTTATCAGTTTTATCACTGATACCTATCCCATGACCACAGGCTAACGACTACTTTCCCACCACCATGGTGTTATATCGATGGTTGTGATGCAATTATGATATCCGGTTATCTAATAACCGCTAGTTCCTAGAACGCTTTGTTATTTAAAACTTTCCCTCGTTTAGCATAATGGTGTTAACTGTTAAGGATTCTCCAGTAAATAAGATCAAGTTTTAGGCCTGGGTTCGATCTGATATCAACTGGTATTTTTTTCACGTTTGGCCAGCTGTGGGTGGCCAGATACCATATTTAAAAACCGGCCAAGTGCGAGTTAGACCCGCGCACGAAGGGTTCCGTACCATTATCTATAAAAACGGCAAAAAAAACACGTTTGATGTATGGGAGCCCCCCTTAAAAAATATTTTACTTCGTTTTTAGTATTTGTTGTTATAGCGGTAACAGAAATACATAATCTGTGAAAATTGCAACTCTCTAGCTATCACGGTTCTTGAGATACAGCCTAGTGACAGACAGACGGACGGACGGACAGCGAAGTCTTTAGTAATAGGGTCCCGTTTTACTCTTTGAGTACGGAACCCTAAAAAGGGGCGGTACCTACTACATATTTTAACACGGATTAAATCCCCTAGAATCCCTTTCGATTCGATTCAGGGCTTTCCCAATCCAGTCACTGCCAAATGCCAACAATCTTCTTAAGGGATACATAATTTGGGAATACTGCGTGAGTTTCTGTATCCACCACACGGATAACGTATTTAGTAAATGCAGTATCATTGCACCTACACCTGCATTAAGGATATTCTCAACGTAAACAAATCCAGTTAGGCCAGCGAGACACTCGCATGGCATTTAGGCTTAGCTCGTTCGCCTTGAGGCAAATCTCGTGAAGTCGTGACACAAAACAAAACCAGATTTCGCGATGATTTTTTCATAAAAGCTAAAATAAGTATTTTATTATTTTACTAGCGACACAAAGTAGGTAAAGTCGCCACTGAGCTCTCGAGAATGCATTTGTCTCTTGCTGTCAATACAGCTGGCTTATTAATTCGCTTCCAGAGGATAGAGATAGAACCTAGCGTTGTCATGCAGTGTCGTGTGCGACCATTTCACTCGGGTCGAGGCCCGAGTCTTCCTCCAGTGATGTTGGCTTTCAGACGTTGGCATACCTTATTCTTGCGAGCGCTAAAACGATGAAAAATATTTAATTTGAAACTATGGAAAATGCCCAAAATAGTACACGCCAAAATAAAGGATGACTTACGCTAGAACGGGCCGTGTCCGGCCCGGGCCGTCTTCTAAGAAAAACGACGGCGTTTTCGCGCGGTCGAGCCATACCCAAGCCCGACTGAGCCACAGTCGGGCCGTGCCGACACCAAGCCGCTTTCGAGCCTCAGCCGTTGCTCGGCCGGGCTTCAGTATGGCTTGGCCGCGTAAAAACGCCGTCGTTTTTCTTAGAAAACGGCCCAGGCCGGACACGGCCCGTTCTAGCGTGAGTCATCCTTTATTTTGGCGTGTACTATTTTGGCCATTTTCCATGGTTTCTAATTTAATATTTTTCATCGATTTTGCGCTCGCAAGAATAAGGTATGCCAACGTCTGAAAGCCGACATCACTGGAGAAAGACTCGGGCCTCGACCCGAGTGTGATGGTCGCACACAACACTGACAACGCTAGGTTCTATCTCTATCCTCTGGATGCGAATTGATAAGCCAGCTGTATTGACATACATACATACATACATATAATCACGCCTTTTTCCCAGAGGGGTAGGCAGAGATCACGGATCTCCATTTGCTACGATCCTGACAAACCACTTCCGCTTCACTCACTTTCATAACATTTCTCATACATGCTCGTCGGTTTAGGGTACTTTTGACCTGGCCTTTCTGTAAGATATCTCCAATTTGATCGGAGAAAGTTCGCCTAGGTCTTCCCCTTCCAACTAGCCCTTACACTCTTTTTATATACACTCTCTTCGTTAATCTTCTTTCATCCATCCTCTCTACATGCCCAAACCACCTTAACATACCCTTCTCAATGTTCGTGACTATATCTCCATCCATTCCACACTTATCTCTTATCACACTGTTTCTGACTCTATCACTCAATTTCACTCCACACATACTTCTCAACGCTCTCATTTCTACTGCATTCACTCGACTTTGATGTCTTTTTTGCCACACCCAACTTTCGCTACCATACATAAGTGTGCTGTATTGACAGCAAGAAACAAATGCATTATCGAGAGCTCAGTGGCGACTTTATCTACTCACCACTAGGAAAACTACCCCATATGTTTAAAGATCGGTCTGGGCGCCAGCGGGCAACATAGATTGAATTCGATCAAATGTACCGCTCGTCGCCCCGCTGCAAGGATAAAATATATAAGTCAAGGTGAAATTAATTAATATTTGTCACATTACACGGAGCCGCCATTGCCTCTTGTTACAATATTGTCAATGGCTTCAACGAAATCTAATCACGGACAATTACACCGCTCCATCGCCCGTTTCTAATATCGCACTTCCTCTCTTTGAGTCCAATTCAGTTTCCTCGAGTTGTCATTATTTTCGTACAATTTGCCATATTGTGAAACTTTAAGTCTGTCCTCGACCTTGCTGCCTATAATTCAAAAATGCATGCTGAGGGCCTACCGCGAACGGCATTCGAAGTTTTCGCTCTCTGTCGCACTTAAGTACGAACTCGTGTAAGTATGACAGAGAGGGGCAACTTCGAATTACTTTCGCGGTAGGCCCTCTGTTCGGTGGACATTTGATGATTGATTATCTATTAAAAGTTTGTAAGTTTGTTAATTAGTTTGTGTAAAATCTTTGAAAGTACCAAACCGACAAATTTCGTAATTTGGCACCTATACTTAGTACTATTTTAGTATTAACGTTTCATAAAAAGTTGATAATTTGACTATGAGTCAACATTCTTATTGTAATATTTAAAGTATATAGAGCCTAGAAGCCTACTTTACTACTTACGTAACATAAATTGAAGAAGGTTTTCGAGTAATGCAGGCACTAAAGTAGTTATATTATTATATTTATTTCTTAGTCTTGGATGTTTTCTATGTATTTGTATTTATATCCATTAAATATATCCTCGTTTAGTATTTAATACCCATAACACAAGCCTTATTGAGTATACTATGGGACTTGGGAGTTGGGACTAGTTCGATTTGTGTATGATTATCCCCTAATATTTATGTATTTACATATTGTGACTGTTAGAATAGTTACCTATATACCTATCATCGGATGAATATGTCACCATTTGCCTCAGTAGTGAGGGCAGCTGCGGCTGTTGCCGAGGGGCGTCGTGGTGAAATGTTCGCGATCCCATGACGCCCCTATTACACGGCAGAGAGGGCATACCTTGGTGGTTTTAGACGGTAGTCCGGGGGGTTCCCGGGAGCCCGTCATACCCATCCTAGTTCCTCGGCTAGGTGGGATGCGTAAAAAAAAAAAAAAAAAAAAAGTAGACTTAATTACATCGGAAGCCGTACGAACCTCATTAAGCGTAAGACTGACTGTCCTCAGGTTAATTCCCAGTTCTCACAAACTTCGACCTGTCTTCAATATCTTCAAAGAATAAAATAATATTATGTCATTATTAAGTAGGTACAGTAAACATTAAAAGTAACTACGCAATCGAAGACGTCAAAAGCTCTTATTCCCTTTTAATAAAGACTTTTGACGTCTTCGTTTGCGTAGCTACTTTTGATGCTGGCTGTACATTATTTATCTCTGTTTGTTCTCCAAATAAATAAATAATATTAACGAGTTCATTCTACTTTTCGATGTACAGTCAACGGCGAAGATGTATAAATTGTTCACCTTATTGCAATGGAAAAAGTGTCAATTTATTTTTGACGGCGTGTAGGTACCTATACAGTCGAAGAGGATAAAATATTATACTTTAAACGAATCATTTTTATTTTAATCAATATTCGAGCCTAGCCTGCGGCGGCGGCTCGGTTCGATAAATTGTCTAGGAGTAAATGGCTCTACATACTAAATCTATTTGCACGGTTAGCACAAGACGGCGCGCGAGCTTTTTGCGGCGAGGGCGAGATAGACTATCCGTCTCTTTCTAATTAAAACACTTAGAAAGAGACGGATAGTGTTTCTCGCCTTGCTCTCTATAAATAGTTTCGCGCACTTTATTCCAAGGGCGCCAAGCTGTCCTGCCCTGTCAACCCGTTACCGAGCGCATAACTTAAGTCCATCCAGGTACGCTAATGCTATGCCTGCCTTCGTGATGTTTAAGTAGGTACGATAAGATTTTCTACCAACCAAACTTTAACTTAGTTACATCATAGATAAGTGCTATAATTTAGTTAGTTTTGCTATTTCGTAACTTAATGATCTGATGGGCAATGTGATTAAATTATCCCCTATAGGAATAATTAGGTACAGTAAGCAGCAGATGTTGCTAATTGGTCCTAGTGCTAACAATGATCTACACACAAACTCGAATGTCAAGGGAAGAAGAAAGAAAGAAAGAAAGAAACATTTATTCGAGACAAACAACACACAGCGAAGTACGATCTGTGTACCTACGTCATTTCGAGCTTGTTATTTTGCTTATCTACTTCTGATGCTGACTGTACTTAGAGAAGCTATACACGTGCACCTAATGCCGGCACCACACTTCGCTATGCGCTATTCGTTATGTGACTGCGCCGTATTTGCGAAAATATTTGTTATGTGCGCGAACAACAAACATGCCCACCACACTTCGTGCCGGTGTGCCGAACATGCCAAATATGTGTGTTGTTTGCGTTGCAAATGTCAAAGGGCTGCATCTCGTACAATTCAAGAAATTGCATAACTTTCTCGTTAGTCCACTCCATATTTAAGTTTTCAAACCCGTCGCGAGACATGACTGCCACTAGCCACAGATTTACTAAATGAGTGAGTGAACAGGGAACGAAGTGTGGGCAGTCGACGCGCTATTCGGCTTATTCGCCTCCTTTGATGTGTACCAAAAAACCGACAAGTCGACGGATAGGCGTATTCGCTATTCGCGCTTATGCGTTATGCGTGCGAATAAGGCAAACATAGACGAATAAACCGTCCACACTTCGTCGAATACAGGCGCATAAGCCGAATAACGAATAGCGCATAGCGAAGTGTGGTGCCGGCATAAGATGTACCTACCTACGGAAAGGCTTCCACATAAAGACACAACCAATTCAAAAATCTGTTTTAAAATGGCTGACAGCTTACTATCAACAACCTACTAATGTGTGTTACGATAATGATAATGATTTGTTTGCCACAACCTCATTAATCCGATTGTAGCAAACAATAACTTACTTTCAAAACAAAGTTTTAACCGACTTCAATTCAGTACACCGCCAAGCCACATGAACATTTCTAAATTTTTTTTCTAATTTACCACATGACCTGATTTCCGAGAGCAAATGCGTTGATTTTTAGACCAATAAACCAAATCGCTGTATGTGGGCCGATAATATTTTAGGACTTCTGTCGATTCCTCAAGGATCTCAGAATTACCTTTGGCACTTCATTGTTTGCTATTTCAACGGAATCATATCAGAATCTGTGACGTACGAGTAGGTACAGTCGCCATCACATACATCGGAGCAAACAAGCACGTCACAAACATCGGAACACACCTCTATTTTCAAGGCATTAGGGTGCATGTGCCGATATTTTTGAACACCTATTGTGTACCTATGTATGTGATGGCGACTGTACTTATATAGTTTGAATTACATCATTGAGAAGTTCCACAAGCCATCTCTGTGGTCTTCATCATCACTTCCACTTAACCAAATTAATGATTTCCGGGTGTAAATACACGAGTTATAATAGAAAATATCAAAATTACTACACGCGTGCCTAATATATTTGAGGAGTTCCCTCAATTCCTCATGGTTCCCATCATCCAACTGGAGCTTTGGAAACAATGGGATCAATCTGGAAGCATATACTTTACAAAAAAAAAAGAATTATACGAATCGGTTCATAAATGACGGAGTTCTGAGGTAACAAACATTAAAAAAAAAAAAAAAAATACATCCGAATTGAGAACATCCTCCTTTTTTTGAAGTCGGTTAAAAAAGGCGGAACTATGACAAAGATAATTTACTTTGAAAACAAAGTTTTAACCGACGAAAAATCAATCATCCCCTATTTTCGTACCCTTAGGGTTGTTTTTTTTTTCCAAATTTATATGGGACCAACTTCGGGTTATACCCTTTCCAATAAAAAAAGAATTATCAAAATTGAACTACTCTGTAAAAAGTTATGCGTGGTCATACATAAAAAAATATATATATACGCGTCGAATAGGGAACATTACTGCAATGTTCTGCCACTTCTGCCGCCAAAGGCAGCACTATTATTAATAGTAAACCAGTATAGAAATATAGGGATTGACACACACATGCACATTTGATTGTCAAATGAGTAACAAGGATGCTTGCATAGACAATACCGCAAGTGCGAACGAGATACAATGTTAACGCTGCTAGTGTCGCCACCTACGAAGAGTTTTGCGTAATGTTCCCTATTGAGAACCTCCTCCGTTTTTTTCGTCGGTTGATAACAAATGATACGAGTATGGTCATGATATCACGTCACAACAATCGATCTCTCTCGGTTGAGAACTTGAGATACGCAGCTATAGTTAGAATGAAACGTATATATTGCTATCTCATTCCTACAATCGCTGCTTCTCTGTCGGTCGTTGACGTTGTTGTGATAAATTGCAACCGCCTATACTGATAAACGGAAGGTCATCATAGGCCCGTAGAATGTAATGTATTTATTTATATATGGTGCCTATCTTAATACTCACCAGTCACCACCGAATCCTAGCTCCCTCCATTTCTCAACTTCATCCAAGTCGTACAATACTCAATATCAATAGCGTAAAACCCCATTGATAGTATCTCTATCTATGTACTTTATCATTACTCCATTGAACCGTCCACCCGTTGATGCGGTTTCCGAGAAACTGCTCTCTAACAACTCGTAATTGTGAACTAATGATAGGTAAAGTGTCATGCGATCATTCAGCATCCTATTAATAATGGAGTTCGTTTTGAACTGGCAACAATAAGAAACAGAATATAGGTGGTCTATTGATACAATGGGGAACTTGCATGGGACTTCAATTTCGAATATAAATATAATAAAGCTGAAGAGGGTCGAAAGTCTGTACATAGAAGATATTCGAAAAAAAATAAAGGATAAGTTTTATCCAGGATATCTTCCCCTTAGGGGGTAAAACGGGGGTTGAAACCTTGGATGTAACCCATTTTGATAAAATTTGGTTTAGAGGTAGTTTAAGTTCTTGGAAAGGACATTGGGTAGTTTTTATCCCGGAAATCTTTCCCTAAGGGGGTGAAATGGGGGGAAGAAATTTAGGATTTACTCCGTTTAGATCAAATTTGGTATAGAGATAGTTTGAGTCCCAGAGAATGACAACGGGTACTTTGACTCCCGAAAATCATCCTCTGAGAGGATGAAATAGGGGTGAAAATGTGGATAAATCTCATTTAGTTAAAATTTGGTAAAGAGATAGAAGGAGTCCCAGGGAAGGACAATGCATAGTTTTTATCCTGAAAAATCATCTCCTGAGGGGGTGAAATGAGGGGTGAAAATTTGTATGGAGCTACTATACAACGCATTTAGATAAAATTTGGTATAGAGGTAGTTAGTAGGCGCGGCGTTGGTAGACCCCCCCCCCCGCCCCTTACAAGGTGGACTGATGACCTGGTAAAGGTCGCGGAAGTCCGCTGGATGCGGGTGGCGCAGGATTGATGGTCACTTTGGAACTCTTTGGGGGAGGCCTATGTCCAGCAGTGGACGTCTTTTGGCTGATATGATGATGGTGATGATGATGATGATGATGATGATGATAAAGATAGTTTGAGTCTCGGGGAAGGACATATGATAGTTTTTATATCGGAAATCTACCCCTTAAATGGAAATGGAGTGTGAAAGTTTGTATCAAGCTACGATATAAACGAGTTCTACGCGGACGAAGTCGCGGGCAAAAGCTAGTTTCGAATACATTAAACTCAATCGATGCGGGTATACGTAGAGATATCATACAAAATAAAAAATTAAATAAAAAAACTATTGTATTAGGTGTATCTCACGTTAAAATTATGAAAGAAAATTTATTATTATTATTAATTCATTTATTTTCAGATAATACAATCCATAGTTATTCATTAATAGTTAGTAACATTTAATAGCTTAAGAATATGTCTACGTTAGTGTAATAAAATAAAATTAATTAATTAAATACATTCATTTTACATTGAAAATGGGTACCCTGTCCCCCATATGAATTGTGTTCCAATGTTTTACAACTGCACGGCTATCACAAGACGGCCCGCGACCTGTCTCGCGCGTCAAAAAGCGATATAAGGCGCGACATAGCAAATTCGTATCACGAGACGCTTCTTGTCTCGCGGTCAAATGTCAAAGCGAAATTTTTTTTGTCGCTGACAGTTGGTCGCGGGAGACTCTCGAAAATCGTATCACGAGTGCACTTTAGAGCGACAAAATATATCGCATTTTTCGCGTCTCAACGTCAAAAGGCGAGACATTGTCTTCGAGCTCTGAAGTCGACGAGAAAAGGTTTTGTTCTCTTCTTGAAGGAAATAAAATACATTTATCCCTTGCGTAAGTATAACTTTCTAGCTACTAGTCCAAATTCTTTCCTAAACCTTCCCCTGAGACACGCTTAACTTTAAACGAATGCATTTATAACACAAATTTCTTGGCATTTTGTGAGTTTTGTGAGTACGTATGAAAGTTATTATATTTATCATCTTGTTTAAAGTTTAGACAATAAATACCAAATTGTGAACTTTTCAGAATGGCGTACTTCATGTTATTAAATGAAGAAATTCGCCAAAGAAAATTTTCAAGGAGGTTGCGGGACAGTAATAACCCCTTCGAGTTGCCGAATACTGAGTTCCAATTTCTTTATCGCATCAATAAAGAAATGGGTTTATACCTGATTCGGCAACTCGAAGGGGCCCTGGGACCTACCTCGGCTCATGGCATCCCGGTCCACGTACAGGTATGATTCATACTTAATGTAATGATCATTAATAAAAAAATAATCCATTTATACGCACATTTGCGTTATTTTAGTAGAACGCATTTCATGAAGATAGCCTAAGCAAGATACAGTTGCGTTATATGAAAAAACAACAGTATACCTATATAGATAGGACTTAGTTATATCAGCATTTTTTTCACATCAAAAATTTGTTAACTTAATATGACTTTAAGTCAAGTAAGTAAGTCTTTAATAATCATCATCATCATTTCAGCTAAAAGACACCCACTGCTGTACATAAGCCTCCCCTAAAGTCTTCCCTCTTTAATATTATATAATAATAACCTAAGTACATTTAATACTGCGACAGTCAAAAATAGGTAATGAAAACTAATCGTAAAAATGTCCGTCAAAATCAGGCGAAAATGGTATACCTACCTATAAACTTTCTTTATAATTTACTACTTCGATATTAGTTCTTTGGGATACGCGCATAGTCCATATCCGTAAATATTTGATTAAAATGCTTTTATTTTCTGATGCATATATTTTTGGATTCAGGTCATAAGTCTCAAAAATGGTAGCTATTCCTAGGCTAAGAGGCCGAAATGAAACTGTATATTAGTTCCTACTCAGTGAATATATTTTGTAACTGTATTTATTCAACATTGCAGGTGCTTTCAGCCGTAATGTTTATGGCTGCAGGGAGCTACCAGAGAGGTGTGGGCCAAGACCACAACCTCTGCATGGCTCAAGCTACAATGTCAAAGTATCTTGACAAAGTGGTAGCAGCCATAAACCAAGAGTGAGTTAATTAGAATGTCATATCACTTTTATATCTGCATCAATTTTATTACCTGTAAATGTACCTATTACGACCATTTGTAATAGTAGTGATTAGTCAAAGTATTAAAACTTAAAGTTTGTCCGTGGGCGATCGTAAAAATATGGAGAAAACGCTTTTTCCCAGATATGAGTATTTTTCGTCCCCACAAACCCATATACTGCAAATCTCATCGAAATCGTTAGAGCCATTTTCAAGAACGTGATTACAAGTATATATATGTATGTAGTATAATATTGCAAAGGATTAAGATTAAGGTTCAAAAGTGTATGCATACATGTATGGTATGTAATAATTAATTGGAGTCTCGTCTGCCACCAAACCGCACTGTGGTTTGGCAGAAGTTTGTAATTAATTTTAGTTTTTTTAAGAACCAATAAATAATAATTATTATCATTATTTACAAATATTGCTCGTGTATAGGATAGAATAGGATAATTAGTTATTTAATCATGGTCATAAGGTCATAAGTGTTCCGCAGATTGAAGCCAAGATGGATTATCTTCCCTGGCACGGAGGCGGGCCGGCAGCAGGTCGCATCCGGCTTTCGGGAGAAGTTTGGTCTCCCTGAGATACTGGGTGCAGTCGACTGCACACATGTGTCTATATTTCCACCTCGGCGGCCAGAAGGGCTGCAGTATATCAACAGAAAGGGCACACACAGCATCAATGTGCAGTTGGTAAGTTTGAGACCTCATAGAAGTAGTGTTATCTGTAGATAGATAAAATCCTGCATTATTAGTATAATATACTACTTTTACCCGCGTCTTCCTTCGCTTAGAACTTGTTATCGTTGCAATGTCTGGAAAGACCATTCAAATATATAAATAGTAACTATAGATTATTGGAATGATTATTGAATGAATAGGTTTAGAGACTGAACTAAACTAAAAGTACATTTATATTTTAGGTGGCAGATGCAGATTGCCGTATACTAAATGTAAATGCCCAATTTCCGGGGCGGGTCCACGACGCATTTATTTTTCGGCAGTCGGTCGTGAATGGTGAGATGCGCCGCCTCCATCAACACCGGATAGGGCAGTTTTTCCTTTTGGGTATGAATTAAAAATAATACGTATACTTAATTAAAATAGGTATTTTATCCCATTCGCCTCTGACATTTGCAACCCACCTCCCACCTGCCACCGAGGTCAGTCATACGAAGTCAAACAAATATATAGACTTAAACATTACCTATTTCTTTGTTGCAGCGAATGTACACATTCCACTTAAGTACAGTCGTTACCGGGGTGTTTGTTAAGACCGACAGATAGTTACTTTGGCATTTATAATATTAGTATGGATTAAATACGGATTATCAATATTATCATTTATATCACAGCCATTCAAAAATATCTACACATGAGTCTTATGTCAGTAACAATAAAGACCGTGTATAGATATTTTTGAATGGTTGTCTGTATAGATGTTGGAGAACTTGACTGTACATATATAAGGTATAGGTACATGTAATGGATTACATTACGATGTATATAATTACAGGAGATTCGGGCTATGCCCTAGAACCATGGCTCATGACGCCGGTGCTACGCGCCGCGCCACATTCACCAGAGGACCGATCCACCCGGTGGCAGCCGGACCAGAAATGTGGTGGAGCGGACCAACGGGTACCTCAAGGGTTCCTTGAGGTGCCTGGGTATCGACAGGTCCCTCCACTATACACCAGAAAAGGCGTGCAGCTTAATATATGCCTGCTGCACCATTTATAATTTAATGCGGTATTATAGGTAAAAACACCAGTTGGCATGTATCTATTTGTTTGCGAGGTTAATCATCTAGCTTGCACAGGTTAAGGATGTTCCTACAAACAAACTCATGTTACGAGTAGGTAATTCGCAATGAAACTGGATATCTTATTTAACGGTAGCTGTACCTGTATGCGTTGGGATAACTCTTCTCTGGATTGAACTTCCGTGGCGTATACCAGATCTTTCGCACGTCCCCAGATGTAAAAGTCCAACGGGGTTAGGTCTGGGGAACGTGGCGGCCATGGGATGGGACCATCTCTTCCAATCCACGAATTCGGGAAAGCGTTGTCTAGGTGCTCCCTAACTGTTAATCTCCAGTGTGCCGGACAACCATCTTGCTGGAAGACGATACGCCTATCTTCATTGAACCGTGGTACCTAAGCAAGCAACTCAGGTAGCTCATTTTGCATAAAAAATATCATTAAAAAATCCGTGGGCCTAAGATTTTTTTTAGGAGCCGTAGGAGAAAGCAAATGACCCCTTTTATCCCCCATTTTAATTTGGCAAACGATGTACCAAACACCCTGTATTTTGAATAACGAATGTCTTTTTAATATTTATAATTGATTGCCTGCAGGGTGGAATTGAACATTGCCGAGGATGATGGCAACAATGACGAAGAACGACCGGCGTTCGCGGCGGTGGACGAGATGCGGTCGGCCCTCGAAAGGAGAAATAATTTAATAAACGAATATTTTAACTGAATTCGGAGTTTCATTAAACGAGCCCATCGTGTTTACAACAGATCACAAATTAACTTTTCTCATATGCAATTCAGTAAAATAATACAATACAATCATTTATTGGTAAAAGTGTCATTTAACATGTCAACTTAATAATAATATTATGTAGTAAATAGCTCACGCAGTTACATAATTATAAACAATACATGCAACAATGTATTAACATTTTTTACGTCATACCTGGCCATAAAGTAGGAATTACCGCACGCTATGCGTGCGGTAAACCCCACTTCCTGGCCAGATAGAGACGTAAAATTTTGTACTCACCACGGGCGGTAATAAAGAAAGCCTCGGAGCGCATATTTATCGCCCTTGCCTTCGGCTCGGGCGTCAAATACCTGCGATCTGAGACATTCTTTGTTTAACCGCCCTAGGTAAGTAATGTACTAATATATATTTATTGAGCTTGCGAACCAGTTTGGTTTGTTAACAAGTAGATACCTACTATACCTACTAGGTCATCACTTCACTACATAGTATAAAACCAAAGTCGCTTCCCGCTGTCTGTCTGTCCCTATGTATGCTTAGATCTTTAAAACTACGCAACGGATTTTGATGCAGTTTTTTTAATACATAGAGTGATTCAAGAGGAAGGTTTATATGTATGATATATACATACAAACCCGTGCGAAGCCGGGGCGGGTCGCTAGTATTATATATTTCTCTAGTGATGTCTGGCACTCGAAAAAAGGCATCCAAGGAGTACCTAGTAGGCGTCTGTAAATAATTTGAATTTAGTGACGAAGGAGTTGTAGATCTTTAGCCCCACCGTGTGCAGACATTTCCTCGATTTGGCGAGCCACGTATGTGGCGGTCGCAGTTCGTCTCCCCTCCTGGTCTTCATACCCTGGCCAGTTGCACGGGTAGGAAAGTTTGGTAGATTATGCAAACTTTTTATCCGGAAGTAAATAAGATGCAGTATCTATTTTTGAGATTTTTTTTATGTTATAGATTATAGAGTAAGAATAAATTAACAAAACAAAATAAACTTTAATTTTAAAAACAATCAAAATCGTTCCTTTTCGTTAGACACTTAGACAGTCGTTTGTATAGGTAAAAATTATCATTCTTAAGGAAACCTTATACTAGGTAGGTATACGAGTATTTAAAATACCAAATGTGACTTGTACTTCTCTTGTAATTCTCTTATTGAAAAATAATAATAATTTTTCTAAAAATCTAATATCGTGAGCACATGTAAGACTAGATATACTTATGAGTGTCACGTCACAATCGTGTTATATAAAATATAGTAAAATAAAAGAATAATATTTATTAAATCATATTGGTAGACTAGATTAACTATATGAGTATCATCAATCAGCTTATAGCAAATATAGTCCTTCTAAAAACCTAATAATAATGTGAACAGTCAGGATGACGGGACCATGACAGATTTTTACAGCGAGAGTAATTCCAAGTTTTAGTACCTTTTTGTACTATTTGGTACCTGACCTCAAAAAAATTGTAGCTCGCTAAAAAACGAGAAATATTGAAAATAAAGTGGTCAGCCATTCTGACGTCAGGTTGACAGGACCAAGTCCAGTTTCCCTAGTTGTAGGCGTTATACCGAATCTTTCTTTTCACAAATATTTAGTACTAATTTGTACCTTTATTCATGATATTTAGTATTTTATAAAGACTTACCAAAAAAAAGTTACACCGAGAATAAGCTTTGTATGGGCACAGTTCTGCAGTCAGTCAATGTGAACCGGGTCTTTAATTTAGTTCAAACGTTAAGCTTTATTGCTACAATTGTGTCACAAGGAAACAAAATAGTATATTTACGGCGAGGGCGGTGTATTGATCCTGAGCGTAGTAAGGGATTCAAGTGTTAACGCCCAAGACGAAGATAATTTTGCTCCTGAGTGACACATGCAACTTTTCACACCTACTATAAGGAAAAACAAAAAAAAAATATGTTCGTTTTTAATTGATTACGATGAAATTACAATCGATTATTTTATTAAGATCTGTGTTCAATTGGCACATTGCATAAATGCTACCTACATGCCAATGAATAAATTAAAAAAGTAGCTTGAACAGAAAAGTTGCATTTTGCTCCTTCTCGTCGGGGACCAAAACTAACTTTTCTGAATGAAAGGTGTGAAAAATATATTTATTGATACTTGCTTGCTGCGACTTAAGTTGGCAACTATATCCATACTAATATTATAAATTACCTCTTCACGCCTAAACCACTCAACCGATTTCGATGAAATTTGGTATAGAGATAGTTTGAGTACCGGGGAATGACAAAGGATAATTTCTAGATTTTTATTCAAAAAACCGCATAGTTTAGGACTTAAATTGACAAATACCAAAAAAGTGCGAAATTTTCGTGGTTTTTCGAGTGCTGCAAAGTTAGCACAGGTCTTTCGAAGCTGCAAACTTAGATTATACAGTACTGGTAGTGGTTAATTAAAAAAGCAGAACTAGCCGTTAGCTTGCAATTTTACTGGTCAAATATGACTGGCCTAGAAGGACATAGGATAGTTTGTTTTTCCCCTAAAGGGGAAATGGAGGGTGAAAGTTTGTATTGACCTACGATATAAACGAGCTCTAGGTAACAGACAGACACACTTTCGCATTTATAATATTAGTATGAATATAGTTGCCAAATTAAGTCGCAGCAAGCAAGTATCAATGAATATATTTTGTAGCAATAAAGCTTAACGTTTGAACTAATTTCAGGTTCACATTGACTGACTGCAGCACTATGCCCATACAAAGCTTATTCTCGATGTAACTTTTTTTTGATAAGTCTATGAAATACTAAATATCATGAATAAAGGTACAAATTAGATACTAAATATTTGTGAAAAGATAGATTCGGTATAACGCCTACAACTAGGGAAACTGGACTTGGTCCTGTCAACCTGACGTCAGAATGGCTGACCACTTTACTTTCAATATTTCTCGATTTTTAGCGAGGTACAAATTTTTTGATGTCAGGTACCAAATAGTACAAAAAAAGTACTAAAACATGAAATTACTCTCGCTATAAAAATCTGTCATGGTCCTGTCATCCTGACGCTCACAGTTAAAGTCTCTGGGTATCACATATCACAATAATCTTATATATAATAAAACCTCACAATCATCTTTGATCATCTTAATTTGTAAACATGCACTCGCTGACTCAGTATTAATGAAATTAAATTAAAATCATCTTTGATCTAAAACTAAATACCTAACATATTTAAAACGTTAATTATTAAATAGAAAATGTAATAATTCTTCTAAAAACCTAATAATAATTGTGAGCACAATACTCTTATGTAAATGGGTATAACAATCAGCTTATAGCAAATATAGTCCTTCTAAAAACCTAATAATAATGTGAACACAGTTAAAGTCTCTGGGTATCACGTATCACAATCATCTTATAGAAATATTTGTCATGTTTCTAACTATATCTAAGATATAACATTTTCTAACCATATATCTTTTTGTACGTAGTTATCACTTTCAACACGATCCTTTTCAATAAAACCTCACAATCATCTTTGATCATCTTAATTTGTAAACATGCACTCGCTGACTCAGTATTAATGAAATTAAATTAAAATCATCTTTGATCTAAAACTAAAACTATATACCTAACATATTAAAAACGTAAATTATTAAATGCCGCAGGCCGCCGCCGTTTCAGCTTTAAGCGGAGCAAAAAGTTCCTCGTTCTTTGCTCCGCGACTAGTTCCTGAAATTAAAAATTGAAATTAGGTACGATGACTAAACCAGATGAGGAGAGCTATTTGGGACCTGACCAATACGGTTTCAGGCAACAAAGAGGCACAAGAGAAGCTATTCTTGCTCTTCTACTAATCATAGCTAGAAGACTGGACTTAGGCCTGAACACTCATATAGCCTTCATAGATTTAGAGAAAGTCTTTGATAAAATAGACTGGATAAAGATGATGAACATTCTGCGTACAATAAGGCATAGATTATAGAGACAGGCGAATTATACATGCACTATATAAGGATCAGGAAACCATAGTAGAAATAGGACAGGAGAAAGGAAAAGCCAAAATAAAACACGGCACGGCACGGGGGTGTACGGCAGGGTTGTCCACTCTCGCCTTTGATTTTTAATATATTCATTGAAACCGCCATCCGAGAAATTTTGGATTCAGAAAAAGGCGGTGTTAAAATTAGACGTGGACTATGCCCCAGCGTGATAGAGAGAGACTTCGAGAGCGTTCGCATTCGAAATGTGGGCATGGAGAAAGATGGAAGGTATTAGTTGGACAGAAAGAAGAACAAACGAAGAGGTTTTAAATCTGATAGGAGAAAGGAGATGTCTACTGAAAACTATTGAAAACAGAAGGGGAAAAATGCTGGGGCACCTGTTACGACATGACAATTACATAAAAACTATAATTAAAGGAAAGATAGAAGGAAGGACAGGCAGGGGAAGACCAAGACGTACGTTTATGGACCAAGCTAAGGAGAAAGTTAATGCAAGGTCGTATCAAGAGCTCAAAACAGTTGCAGAGAAAAGAACGGAATGGCGATTACTCCACCGACAAGAGCCCGGCTCTTAAGTTTATGATGATGACTAAACCAGACCCAGAGACCCCGCAGGAGGGTGTTAAATTAATTTTATTAAAGACTTGACTTCGGCCGAGCGGCTCCGCTCGCATAAATCTAAATAGGTGAAGCGGTTTAAGTAGCTCTAAACAAATTTTCACCCCCTTCCGTGATGATTTCCAGGATAAAAACTACCCTGTGTCCTTCCCCGTGACTCAAACTATCTCTATACCAAATTTCATCTAAATCGGTTCAGCGGTATAAGCGTGAACAGGTAACAGACAGAGAGACAGACAGACATACACAATTTCGCATTTATAATATTAAGTATATTGTATATCAAAACCTTCTCCAGAATGTGACAAAAACTTTTCTGACAACCGCATCAAAATCGGTTCAGCCAAACGCGAGATAATCGCGGACAAACATACATACACTTTTTTTTCAAGCCGGTTAAAAAAATAAGTTTTGAATAAGTAGAGACGGGGCTCTCAATGGAGTTTCGTTTGCAAAAATAGCGCACCGCAATTTGACTTCTGATATATATTATATGGATCCCAGACATCCAATAAATTGATGTTGCCAACCAGTTTTGTGGTCCAGTCTCCCCCCAACTCCCAAATATTATTAGTAAATTACAAAACATTTTAAATGCAAAAGTGTGTCTGTATGTCTGACTTTCTGTCTCTCTGCCTGGTACATCTTCACGCCTAAACCGATGAACCAATTTACATGAAATTTGGTATAGAGATAATTTGAGTCCTGAGGAAGGACATAGGATAGTTTTTATCCCGGAAATCATCCCCTAAGGGGGTGAATTGGGGGGTGGAAATTGGTATGGAACTACTTAAACCGCTGAAAAAAGGGATAACTTAGGGAATGATTTCCGGGATAAAAACTATCCTATGACCTTCCTCGAGACTTAAACTATCTCTATACCAAATTTAATACTAATTTTTATTGGATGTCTGGGATCCATATAATATATATCAGAAGTCAGATTGCGGTGCGCTATTCTTACAAACGAAACTCCACTGAGAGCCTGCTCTAGTACCTAACCTGAATACAAAATCAAAAACATAACTCCAACATACGGCACTCCACACATAAGGTATCTTAACTTGCAGAACGTCACATATATATTAATAATATCATGCAACAAAAACAGTAAACTATTAAAATCGAAGGAGTAACTCTAGATTTTACCGTCGTAATATGTATAAATGTTACGTCTTCATAATGAGAACGGTACTCGGGGCACCTTGGCATACCTGCAGGTGCCGGATCTCCTGCTTCTGCCCAGCAATGTATCGCTCTGTCGGTCTGGTCGACATCTCCAATGCGCGCGCTGGGCGGCGTCGGGCTCGCGGCCGCGGCGGTGCCGGTGCCGGCGTCTGCTGCGGCGGCGTGCTCGGCCAAGGCGGCTGCGGTGCCGGCGATGGCGGGGCGGCACGGGGCGCGGGACGCGTAGCGCTGCGGCAGCCGCGAGGCGCGGAGGGGGAAGAGGCGCCGGGCGCGGAGAGAGACCCCGGGGCGGGACGCCGTGAAGCACCCGGTATGTGGGGCGCCAAGGGACCAGCGGGCGCAGTGCGGCACCCAGGACGGATAGACTAGCAGGGTGTGGTGAGCGAGCCGGAGGAAGGCACGGCGAGGGCCGCGGCGAGGGCTGAGGAGCGTCCAGCGCGGGGAGGGGCGCGGAGAGGAGTGCGGAGCCCGCCGAAGTGTCGTCGGTGTCAGCAAATGGGCTTGCCCAGGAGTGATCGGGTTCTGGCAGTGCCTAAATCGAGATTATGATATTATGTAACAAATAGTAATAACGACATATTAAACATAACGTTTATACCTCATAAAACACGTTATTTTAATTTGGCTTATTTTTATTGAATACAAACTGGGACAGGTATACATTTTAAGCATTTAATAAGTATGTTACATGTAACGTCTACTTCATATTCATTGCTAAAGCTTATTACCAAACTTTCATACCATTTTTCATACATGTTCACCAAAATAAAAGAGAATCAAAGATCTTTCAAAAAAAATTGCGGACACTACTAGGGCCCGAAGGACAGGCAGCATTGCGATACCGTAGGGAAATGCTTTGCCACCATGCCGCGGGGCATTAGTGATAAATCTGTGCCTTATTTAAATTGTAATTATAAAAACAGACTAGATAAAACAAATAAAAAATTATAAAGAGAACTTTTAAACAACAAGTGCAGTGATATACCTACAGGCATCAGCATTTAGCTGCTAGTGTATCAATAATAATATTAATAATAATAGTTTAGGCCCCGCCTCGCTGCCGGCGGCGCCCTAGGTTAGGTTTCGTATAATGTGTTTTTATTTTGTATGTTTTTAAAAAGCCAATCTGAGAACCAAAATAAATGAAGAGATAATAATAATATAATAAATTATGTACTTACAATGAACTCCCCCAACCCTGACTCTCCTTCCACAGACAAGCCCTGTGAACTTTCTTTTCCGATGATCCCCAAAATTTTTTTGGATATCTCCGACACCTCGGGGACCAAGACATGGTTCCCTGTAATACCTAGGGCTATTCGGGCCTTGGCGCCCTCATCCCGTGCCTTTTTTTTCAGGTCCCGCCACGTCTACAAACATAGTACAAAAATCACACAAACTATCAATAAACAAACTAGGTAAATAATATATGTTACATTATAAATCACCTTCTAGGAACAGACCTACAGTTTCCTTGGGATGCAATCAAGATTTTAAGATGAAACTATGCAACAATAAAGTTTTGAAATTAATTTTTCAATGGCTAAATTAACTGTTAAACCTTCATAATTACATATTACTAATTACAAGGGATAAAAGTGGGAAAACAAAATTGTCTTGCTTATAGCAATTTATAACTCAAGAACGGTCAAACCGATTTTTGTGATGTTTGATTTGTTGTATTTGTCTTCACTCCGAATAGCAGAATAACTAATAATAAATGCAAAATGTAAAGTATTTTTTCTTACTTTCATACATTTTGTATGGCGATACGAAGTACGCGGGGTCAGCTAGTTATGAAATAAAGGTTTACAATTACTTACGTGTTTCCACTGGTCCACCGTCTTTGGTGGGCCATGCTCGGCTAAAAAATCGCGCAAACGCCCCCACTCGACTTCAATTTTTTGACCTCCAAGTGGGCCGGTAAATTCGCCATTGGCGAAGAATTTATTGGCCGACATGTGGTCGACCAACAACCTAAGTTGGGCATTTGTGCTCCGTACACTGAAATAACATTTACAACATTTGATTATTTATAGAGAAGTTCATCCACACTTATGAAGTTATATTATTCAACTAATATGTAAAAGAAAAGTTTGATAATCTATGCTAAGGTGTTAAATATCAGCGTTACGGCCAAATAAAATGAAATGTATGATTGGAAACTCTTGAAAACTCAATAATATTATTTAGTTAATTTTCTTACACTCTCCTCTTCGTAGCCATGTTGATTTTGCTATTATGAAGTTCATTCCCGCCAGTGTTTAAATTTAAAACGCTATCTCTTTCACCTTAGTATTGGGAGAAAAAGACAAAGTTATCGTGATTAGGGACGTACCATATCTAAGGCTCGGCATTCACTCTTTACTCCATGTTTTAATACCGACTTAGTGTTGCCATAAAGCAATATGGCGTCAGGGACAATTTTTTGGATAAATGGCAACATTCACTGTGTCGACCGCGACAGAGTTCTCTCGCTTGGGCCGGCTGTCTCAATGTGCCAACTTATGATACCGAAATCGAGAAAACTGACAGCGCGACCGAGAGATTTCGCCACCGCGAGCGAGCTATCTCGCGGCGCGAGCTGTATCGATGGCCGTCTTGTGATAGAGGTGCTGGGCAGTCAAATTTTTCCAAAACGCTGTTCAGGAGGCTGTTGTCACTGTCCCTCACTCGCCGCATCAGGGATGCTACTCGCTTCCGTAATATTGATTTATAATGTTTTCGATAAAATTAGATAACAGTGACACAGAATATTGAATTAGAAATGATATTTTGTATGACAAGTATATATGTACTCAGGTAAACGCGCATGTTGTAGAGATGATTGCAAATTATTGTAATGACTTACTCCATAGTCTGCGTCCTTGATGTCCGTCCATTTTTTGATATTATCGTGCCAGTTCATCCTCCATCTTCCTATACTCCGTTTTCCCTCTAAGTATTATAGTTTTCAGCAAATCGTACATACTTGTCATGTCTATCTAGGTGACCAAAATAGCCAATCTTCAGCGTCGCATGGTTGTCATTTGTGGATAAGAGTCATAAGACATCAGTCACGTACTGACAAGTATGCGAGTTCGAGAGTGACGGATGTCTTATCCACAAGTCACAACGACAAGTGATAAAATGAGTACTAAAACACAAACATACAAGCTCCCACACAAATTGGAATGCGAATTGTTTGTCTGATTACCCTGGGTAAAAATAACCTAGTACCTACAATGATACAAAGAATAGTTATATAACGCTTACGGACACCACCTACGTAATTTTTGTTGTTATTTATATTGTTTGTCTCAATATCCATAAAAGTATTGAGTAGGTTATAGATCATTAATCACCGTAGAAGATAATAATTTCTTTTAAAAACAATGTTTTAACCGACTTCAATTCAGTACTCCGCCAAGCCACATGAACATTTCCACATTTCTTTTGCAATTTACCACATGAACTAATTTCCGAGAGCAAATGCAGCAAAATTATTAAAGAAAAGAACCAAATCACTGTATAGGACAATAATATTTGAGGACTTCCGTCGATTCCTTAAGGATCTCAGAATTACCCTTGGCACTTCATTGTTTGCTATTTCAACGAAATCATATCAGAATCTGTGACGTACTTTTATAGTTTAAAGTACATCATGGAGAAGTTCCACAAGTCATCTTTGGTCTTCATCATCACTTCCACCATTTCCGGGTGTAAATACACGAGTTATATTATAATAGAAAATACCGAAATTACTACACGCGTGCCTAATATATTTGAGGAGTTCCCTCAATTCCTCATAATTCCCATCATCCAACTGGGGTTTTGAAAACAATGGGACCAATCTGGAAGCATATATTTACTTTCAATTAAAAAAAGAATTGTACGAATCGGTAGCTCTAGTATAAGTTTTATCGCTACATATACGTTTTCGAACGCGTTTGCGTTTAGTTTCAATTTGTATGGCAACGCGAACAGCGCCTCTGGTGGTAACTATTAGGAACTACGAGTTGCCATACAAATTTAAACTAAACGCAAACGCGTTCGAAAACGTATATGTATCGATAAAACGTATACTAGAGCTACGGTTCATAAATGACGGAGTTCGGAGGTAATTACAATAATAAAAACAAAAAATATATCCGAATTGAGAACCTTCTTCTTTTTTGAAGAAGAAGAAAAACTGACTGTGACAGATATCGAATGATCGCATAAGTATCCAGTTGGACAGTCAAGTGTAAAAATATAATATCTATAGGTGCATATAACTTACTGATAAATAAGCCCCATCGCTCTTATGTCAGCGGATTAAGGTTTCGATACATATTTTTGCACTTGACTGGACCAAATATGGTACCTAACGAAACGCTAAAAACACCTTAGGTACCTACCTCAGAGCATAGAATACTAGAGAGAGGACAAGCCGCCGGCGGTTGTGTCGCAGCTGTATGCTCAATGGGCATACACTGTCATACTGTGCACGCGTGCTGATCGCAGAGAATATTACGCTTTTTCCCAAAATGCCTGATATGATGCGCGTTTATTGTCAAATAAGCGTGTAGGTATACAAGAGTGTGTGTTTTAGATGTGTGCGTGCTTTGTCTTGTCAATTACTTGGGCGTTGTGTGGGTTAATGTACTTGCGACAGGCTCACTCTATACAAATCGGCCGCCATGTCCGACCTCCTTATATTCATACATCTGTGGTACCTACCTATTTAGTGTGAACATACCTGCCTAATGGGCATTCACTCCGTGTTGCACCGGGAAATCCGATCATTTTATTTGGTGTTTATCGGATGACAAAATTTTACTTTTTTCTGTCATTATTTGACATTTGACAGAGGAGTTTACGTATTTAGGATGAAGAGTAGTGCGTATCATATTTAAGCTAAAAATCCTCATGTCACGAAGAGTTTTGACTTTTTCGGTTGGCACAGCTAGTTATTAGATACCTACAATAAGAAAATTTTAGTCACAGAGTATTTAAATCAAAGCAAATGGCATTGGTTATACCAGATAATTTAATTATGCAGATAGTATGCACGTATGTGCTACTAAAGTCGATATTAGTTATCACAAAGTTAATCTGTAGCACGGCGAAAGTGGATTCCTCCTCATATCTAGAGGCGGTGGCCTGGCGCCAAGGACCTTTCTCTCAGTAAAATCCGGCTCGTTTTGACTTACTGCCAACTTGACGAGAGATGTAATAAGCTTCTATACTTTCTTTTTAGTTTTGCCACTTTTTGTTATTTGTATGCCAAAGCTATTCCGACTATTTTGACGTGGTGAAAAAAATCGCCCCTCCCCAGCTTTCCTGAAATTTGTTTTATATAGAAGCATGTACAATCACATTGTATTTGTTTTTAGATGTCCTCCTTACATCTAATAAGTTTTGTAATTGCAACAAAATTTTCAACTTTCACCTAACTACAGCATAAAATAAAAATGCATCTGCAATCATTTTTGTGATTGGTTTTATTAAAATGTGACGTGTGGGCAAAGCTACCTGCAATGGGCAAAGTTGCCAGGTATACCTACTTAGATTGTTTCGAATCTTTGAAATCGCGTATCTTTTTATGATGATTGATATTTTTTTGTTATTTACAATATGTAATTTGATGGTTCACTATACAAATCCATGAAGACACCGCCCAATTAGTCATGCCCACCATGTCGGAATTCTCCCGTTTAACACCCAAACGTGTGTAGGATGACGAACAACCTATATGAACAAGCCAAGCACAACTACTTAGTACGATCTCCAACCTAGCTAAACAGACGTAACTTATGTGTACTGTCTGACTGTTTGTTACATTTTACGAACACTTCGACCGTTTTGGGCAAATTGGACTAATTCTAAAATTAAACTTCAAAATGATTTCGACTCGTCTTAGAACAAACACTATCCCTGCTTAGCAATGCACTCACGAGAACTTTCCAAAGTTGCGAAACTTTCCACATGAGAATTTCTCGGTAACTTCTGAGAATGTTCTCGAGGACGAGAATTTATTTATTTACCATGAATATTCACGATAGTTTAGGTGTAGTCCTTATAATATAATTATATTCTGAGCTGCACTCCTGTTTACTCCAGTTATCAATTATCATCTTATCAACGGACAGTAAAATGCATGTCTATTGAAGTAATTATAGTAATTGACATTCTTATATAAATAATAAGGTACTACGACAAACACTTGGCTCTGTCGTTTATAACAATTTAGTTTATAAAATATAAAAATAATGTAAAAAACACATTTGTTTTTGAACACAACATGCATGGTAAGTAAGTTATTATTATGTTGCACCGATCTTTTTCTGTAGGTACTGGCCAATATTTATGACAGACTTTAAAACAAAGGGATAAGAAGGGATTTTTGAAAATTATTCTGTATAGGTTTAAAGACTACAAAGCCAATTTGAGAGTTTTTCCAAATTCATCCCTTAAGAGTGTTAAAAGGGGGTTTAAAGTTTGTGTATTTCAAGACATTTTTAAAGTATGAGATTTGTAACTTCGGTTTTAGACTGTTTGTTCACAAACTAGAAAATTAATTTCAACCATTTTTTAAATTTATCCCCTAAAAGAGGGTTCTAAGACTTCTAAGTTTGTATTGAGAGCAATCATTGTCTAAGACGATAACAAGTACTACGCAGACGAAGTCGCGGGCAACAGCTAGTGTATAATACGATGCTAAAAATATTCTGTTTGCAACTTTCTCTGAAATGTTCTCGGAAATTTAAAGAGAATTTATGAAACTTATCGGCAAGTTATGACTTGTCAACCAAATAATGAATAGTAACATAGTAAAACATGTAAGTACAGAATACTAACTATGATTAAATTATGTTCATTTAATTTTTATTGTAAGCACATAAAAAAAATTAAACGATAAGTTTCATGTTGCAAGAATGTTCTGGGAACATTCTTGAGAATGCTTCCGCGGTTTGGGAATGTTCTGCACATTGCTATCCCTGCTTAATAATTAATAACATTTACACTGTAAAAATCAGTGTGATGCTTGGTAGCCTTGTGGCATTGCTTGAGTGCCGAAGAAGGGTTTTTCGGAGTCCATCCCCTAAGCTGGTGAAATGGGGGTAAAAATTTGTATGGGAGTGTGATAAACGAGTAGTATGAGGAAAAAGTCGCGGTCAAAAGTTAGTATTTCATACTCGTACACAATCGTTTTTTTTTACAATAATTACCATCGTCCGACATAGCTCGAGGCCGCTATTCCATAAATATGTTTGACATGCGTATTTACACTGAAGTATGTACTAAGGATCAATTTCCTACACCTGCACCTGCACTTATTAATATTCATTCGTAAATTATCTGACGTAGGTACTCATCTGCTCCACGCGTAATAATATTCCTTGCAAGTTACTAAAATAATATCACCAGAACCTTCGGTGGTTTATTGAATCGTATATCGTATGGCATACATTATTTGGCCTTTGAGTCTGTCACTTTTTAGTACCACCCAGGGGACACGTGCAGGGTTGTAGGTAGCTCCTGCGGATGAAAGTGACAGTTGTCCCCACTTTGTCAAGTGAATGGGCAACTCGACTGTTAGAGGTTCTTAAGCCGCCCGAAGGCCTCTTAACTCGTCTTAACGACAACTGTCATAAACAGCATCCGGGATCAACTGCTTAGCGTGCCTTCCAAAGCACGGAAGCGCTCATTTCAGTGCTCAACCACTCAAACAGGCGGTCACCCATCCAAGGACCGACCGCTGCCATAATTGCTTTACCTGCGTTATCGTTTCCAATTCGCAGGCGCCGCTAAGCTATGAACGCTTCACCTTTGGTGGTGCAAGGGAAAGTCGAGGGCGGAAGCGCTCTCCAACACGATGGACATACCTCACCTCATCAAAGCGGTCACAGAAGAGACAATTTTTGACATTGTAAATTATTAAATTGTTATTTGTATTTTTTAATTTTTCGTTTATTTACGTATTGTTTGTTATCTGTCTATATTTATATGATGTTAACTTAGTCATTTATTTATTTTTACTAGTATAACTAAATGTGACATTTGTGACTATATTTGAATCTTAATATGTGACTTGACATTTTATTACAATTCATAAAGGTACCTACTTATATTCTTTTTGACGATCATAATATTAATTCACATAGGTTAAGCTAGCTTTAATTTATATTGTAATTGTATTATGAAATAAAAAAATTGAATCGAAGCTAATCATGTCAAGAAACTTTATGAATAACATCATTTTACATCAGCTCATATCTGTCACGCCATGATTACCATGCAATAAAGTAAACTAACATGGAAATATGCGAGTACCAAGTAGGGTTGTCAACTAATGTTGGGGGAGATATATGTAGTATATTAAAAAAAAAACGACAAAAATATAGTACACTGTAAAACAATATAGTACTTGGCTGGCCAATGTTGCTATTTAGAAGTGGCGGCGCGTGAAACTTTTCTATGGGCAACCCGAAACAAAAAAGTTATGAAATAGTTTGGAACGTATAACTATAGGCTTGCCTAAAAATAAATTTTTCTCCTCACTTGCTCGGAAAGCCCATTTTTATTCTTTAATAACAGATAGCAAAACTGCATTTTATCCACAAGAGTGCAAAGAATATTTGAAATCCGAACGTGTTATTAGTTAGGTACTTTTTTAAAGATAATAACATGTAAAGGCCAGTCCACACAGGAAATTTTTCGCCGACCTGATATTTTATTTAGGTACCTTTTTTTTTAAAAGGTTATGGCTATATTTAATCAAAAAAATAATAAGAATTTAATAACAATTGAATATTTGAAAAACTATACCTATCTAAAACTAAACTACTTATAAAATAATATAACTTATATCTAAAACTAAACTACCTACTTATAAAATAAAATAACTTACAACTAAAATATTTGCCCCAGTTCGCCGTCGCTGGGCAACGTGCCCAGAAGGCTGGCAGCATTGCCACGTTGGATGGCAATGCTTATCCTCTGTGCGAGGTATGAGCCAGCCCTCCGGTCACCCGTTATTTCGGCGAGTCGCTTCGAGCACTCTTTAAAGACCCTGTGGGCACTTTCCCCCCAGGGTCCTAAGGTCTCAACCCCAAACGGCTCAAATATGCAACCACTGTTAATGTTTGCATACTTGCGCCGTTTGAGGAGCTCGGCCGAGTTGGCTGCAGCGCCAGCCTTCACGGAGGTGCCACGGAGATGGGAGAGCGCTAGGGTGTCGGCACATGTCGCGTCCCATACTAAAGGCCGTCCCATCTTCCATGGCACGAGGGTCATACCATCGGGCCTTTTGCCATCATCTCGGGCAAGACCGGATGGCTCCAAGATGACAGGTGCTCCTGCACTGGCAACCTTATTTTGATTTTTTTTTTCATCATGTTAAATGTTTATTTTCAATTTTTTTATGTTTTTGTCCATGTTTTTTTGAAATTCCGTTTTCTTTTTAAATATTTTTGTCTATATTATGTTTTTAAATGTTTTATTGATGTTAATGTTTTTTAACGTTTTTTTTATCTTTTTTCCTCTTTTTTTAATGTTTTTTTGTGGTTATTTTCTCTTTTTCAATGTTTGGGTTTTTTGGTTTTTTTTTTATATGTTTTTGTCACTATTTTATTGTTTTATTTTCTTTTTTAATGTTTTTTTCGTTTTTCCAAGTTTTTTTTCCTCTTTTTATATTTTTTTGTATTTTATTTGTTTTTGAAGTCTTTTTTATACGTTTATTTCCTTATTTCTTATGTTTTTATTTTATTTTTTAAATGGTTTTTGAAATTATTTTACCTTTTTTTAATATTTTTGTCTATATTTTAAATTTTTCATTGATTTTTATGTTTTTTCAACGTTTTTTTCTTGAATTTTGTTTTAGTTTTTTTGTCCTTTTTCTCTTTTTCTTACGTTTTTTTCTATTATTTAAAAGTTTTTTGAAACTTTTTTCTTTTTTTTCATGTTTTGTCTCGCTTTATTGCTTCATTTTCTTTTTAAAATGTTATTTGTTTTTTTCCGTTTTATACGTTTTATTCTCTTCTTAATGTTTTTTTTAAATGTTATTTTATCTGTTTTGAAATTATATTATCTTTTTTTAAATGTTTTTCTATATTTAAATGTATTTTTTTTGTTTTTACAATGTTCATCTCGTCCTCTTTGTTAATTCTTTTTTTCAATTTTGTAATCTTTTTTTTTGTATTTTTTTCTCTTTTCTACGTTTTTTCTCTTTTTTTTTTTAATTAGTTCTTAAATTTTTCTTTTTTGTTGTTTTTTTTCTTTATCTAGTATTTTCCTCGCTTTAGTGAGGTGAAAAGATTTGTGTTACACACGGGTGCAAGTTATTTTGACGTCTCGTGTGTTGCAACACTCGCTACGCTCAGGATTCTATTTTTGAACCACTCGCTTCGCTCAGGATTCTATTTTTGAACCACTCGCTTCGGTCGTGGTTCAACCCTAGAATCCATTCGCTAGCTCGTGTTTCAATTCCACACTCGCGGTTAAAATACAACTTTGCACCCTTTTATAACAAATTACTATTAGGCTCTGCTATTTAGTAAAACCTCGGCAATTTGAAGCACTTCGTAATAAGGTCCCCCAAAATATAGTATTTTCGCGTACTATATAGGTATTTCTTTAAAGTATATAGTACAAAGAGTCAAAATATAGTCCAATACCTAATATACCTAGTACGGTTGGCAACCCTAGTACTATGCGTAAACAAACTATATTTATTTATTACTTTATTAGAATTTAAAATGAAATGCCATCAATTACCTACACCGTCATTATTTTTTTATTTAATTGGTCCATAAAATTCCGAGACTCCTCAAAACAAACTCGTCGCAAAAACTCATCGTAAGTAGTATTTGCGACGCATTTGACGTCATTTCTAGTGCATTGTGCAACCAAAGAGGAAAGTTCAATGCTGTATTGGAAATAAAAAGGCACTAGTTGTATTATAGTACATTATGATACAAGTGTGCTAAGTTGGTCATTACACTCGAGTCGGTTTTTAAGCCTGAGCCGAAGGCGAAGGCTTAATGGAGACGAGAAGTGTAATGACCAATGCTCACGTGTTTCATACGACGTTTTTCAACACATTTGCGAGGAAAAAAAAAAAATGAAAATGTTAAAAGATATGTAATGAAAAGGCACTAGTGCGATAATGTAATGTAAAAGTCACGGCATGGGTAATATTCTGCATTATTTTGCTAATATTTAAAAAGATATGTAATGAAAAGGCACTAGTGCGATAATGTAATGTAAAAGGCACGGCATGGGTAATATTCTGCATTATCAGTGTAAATACGCTGTAATAAGACCTACTTTACGAGCAGGTGTGTTGAAAAATAATTGGTGCGTTTGTGTGCGTATTGGCGCGTGTGAATACGAGTTGATAGTCTAAGCATTTTACGGTGGTCCGGTTGTATGGCGAAATGGAAATAATTTATAATAGCAGTTTTTTTTTGCGTAACAGATAAATCATAATTATAGTAATAACTTAGAGACTAAATCCAACAAAAAAATAGTGATTTAGACATTTTAATAATTATTTAAAAATTAATAAATTCCTGAAAAATTGGTAAAAAATGTTAATAACCTTTTTTTTCTGTATTATGATAAATTAATATTTGCGGCGTAATATTGATGATAAATCGCGCAAAAAATGTTCCCGATTATTACCTTTATATTCAGTTAGACACCAATTTTTTTTTCTATTACGATATTTTCGTGTCAAAAAATAATAATAGACTGTAGGTTTCTTCATTCCTTGTTGAATGTAGTGGACCGAAACATTACAAACCAATCACACACTAAACAACAACGGAAGGTGGATTTTAGGGGGTTAATATTATTTAACAATTTCAAAAAATGCAAATTGATCAGTAAGTTTTGGGATTTTCATCATCGGCACTCTTTCGTTGAATGATGTACGAATCGCCTGATAAAATACTTTGCAACTAATGTTTTTACAAACACCTGTTAAAGTAGGTTTAAAAGTGCCGCGCGCGAGCCGCAGAGCAAACGTGATTGGCCGGTTGCATGCAGCGCAGCGGGGCACCGCGCGCCGTCCGCCCGCTCGCCGCGTAGGTTATTAAATATGTCTAAGTAGGCACTGCACGAACCGGCGCGCCGCGATTTCAGTGTTTTGCGACACGATCTAACGCGTACGATCAATTATCAGTTGTTTAAAATAGTTAAAATTCAATTAAGTTGATTAAAAAAACAGTCATATATTGAAATTATAATTCTATGTTTTTAAAATACCTACCGTAGACCGTACAAAAGTAGGTACTTAGGTAGATTCTGAGACAGATTTTTTTTTGGGTTCACGTAACAAAATATGTACCTACTTAGTTATAGCCTAAGATCATAGAAAGAAGATCTGAGATCATCTGAGGTTAAAGATGAATCTTGTTGTTTCATTGTAGTTTTATCAATGAAATAGTGTCGTAGCGCCGGTTAGTGACCAGCTAGTTTAGTGTGCCGGTTTGCGATCTCCTTTTTGGGCAAATATGCTTTCGTATGTCCGGCTGTTCAGCTGTTCCCTCTATAGGTCGTATCTCTCAACCGATTCTCGTGAAATACTGTGAGTGAGTTCGAAATTTATGGGCAAAAATTTCCCCAGGCTTCCAAACTTTCACTTTAGTCGTATTAGTAAGAAAATAAATTCAATATTTAAAAAAGCAAAAATAATTACTTCCTTAAAAATGCTAATTTGTAATTGAATTGTTTTTTTTTCTTAATAATCACTCCAAGTAATTTTTTTCCTTTTTAGTTAACTAAAAAAAGTTTACATAACGAAGGGTAGACCAGGGGCAATTGAAACCATTTGCCTTTACAGCATATAACCGTTATATTTTTATGAGTAGAAAGATGAACGCCCAAACTTTTTCAAGGTTAGTTATCTGGTTCCTAAATAAAATGTATTTTGTTAGTCTATAATCCATAGTTTTTTGTCAATAATACGAGTATAATACAAGTATGGGGCGGTATGGTTCAATTGACATACATACATACTGTGAATACTGTCAATTGAAACACTATGTGAGGTCAATTGAAACACTCTAATATCTTCGGCACAATGAAAGTAGGGTAAACTGGGTACGGTTGCAACAACGCAAATATCTCGCAAACCGAAGGGTAGACCAGGGGCAATTGAAACCATTTGCCTTTACAGCATATAACCGTTATATTTTTATGAGTAGAAAGATGAACGCCCAAACTTTTTCAAGGTTAGTTATCTGGTTCCTAAATAAAATGTATTTTGTTAGTCTATAATCCATAGTTTTTTGTCAATAATACGAGTATAATACAAGTATGGGGCGGTATGGTTCAATTGACATACATACATACTGTGAATACTGTCAATTGAAACACTATGTGAGGTCAATTGAAACACTCTAATATCTTCGGCACAATGAAAGTAGGGTAAACTGGGTACGGTTGCAACAACGCAAATATCTCGCAAACCGTTGGTGGGACGGCGAGGGGTCCAAGGTGGGAAAGAAGTGGACAATCGGTTTGTACACGAAAAACATCGTGACGTTGCTTCCCGCGCGCTAATTTGTTTGTAGAAAACCCTATTGTGTTTTGATCCCCAAAAGTAAGTGTTTTCACTCGTAGAGTTTTTCAATTATTCTGATTTCTATTTAAGTGAGAGTATTGAGTGTGTGTTTATGTTTGAAGTGAAGCTTGTGGATCATCTCAGCGTATCTAGTTTTACTGTATCATTATCCTCATTATTACTACAACGGCTTTTTCCGAAAGTAGGAGGTGGGGACGGTTGAAACAGAGTGATTTTCTTGTATTTTTGACATTGACTAATGAAAGTCAAAGTAAGTTTTCTTTTAGTTTATTTACATATTCTTTTCAGGGTGTTCTCTTCTATACAGGGTGGGCCATACATTTTTGCAAATTGCAACACTGAATATCTTCTATAATTTTTTGAGTGGAGGGAAATTTTACATTACTTTATGCAGTGTTATTTGCAGTAAAGCGTTTTACTGATCAACAACGAGCTTTTTGTGTAAAACAGTTTTATAAAAACAACAAATTGTATGTAACTGTTCGCTGCCTATTTAAAGCCCGGATTTGCTTGGGAATCACCCAACTTTACTGCATTTACTAATTTTTGCATAGGAACCTAAAACGTATGTAAGTGTGATTCCAAGTCACAAAATTTTATTAAGCAAGGAAATAAAGATTAATAAGAATGCCTGACTTGGCTCTACGAAATATCTCACCACTTTTTACTGTGAAAGAGTTTCGAGACTTGGCCTATTTTTGACATGGAATGTTTTTTATGGGATCTCATTTATTTTTGTAGACTTTGTATGGGAATGTTGTTTTACCAACCGCAAATAACGTTTGTATAGTTTTGCAGGAAAGAACTGCAAAAGTAACTTTGTAATCGTATGTATTTGTATAGGATTACAAACTTACTTATGCAGCTTGTATATCTCTGAAACGTGACTGAAATTTCAAATATTTTTAGGTTTTTTATGAGTTATTAGGCTAAAAACTAATTACTTTGAAATTTGGAGCTTGTGGGTCTGCTAGAAGTACCTTAGAATTAGCGTGATCATTATCAGTGAGTAATTGAGTATGTCAGTGACAAAACTAACGAACTTTGACGGACAATAGTTCTTAAACTAAAAGTTCAAATTGAATGTTATTGATATTATATGTTAGCCATATTATGCCCTACATGTTCCTGAAAATTCAGGGTTCTAGCTTTAGCCAGCACAAAATTACAGGATGTTGAAAAAATGGCCTGAATGGCTTCGACAAAAGGATGGTACGGCCGTGCCTCTTTGTTTTGCTCGACTTGGTGCGGGAACTGTTGTGCCCCCTCATTTTTAGTTACATGCCATGCCATGCAATAGGGCCGAGTGGAGAAAAATGCGGGATGCCTTTGCCCAGCAGTGGAACACCCAAACAGGCAAAGAAAAAAAAAGATTTCTACGGAACCCTTGGTGCGCGAGTCCAACTCGCACTTGGCCGGTTTTTAATTTGTTTAATGACTACCATGGCATACAATGAGCTCATCAAACACTCGCAGGCATATCATAAACATTTCTCAATTTATGAGCATCTGAACATCTCGATAAAAACACGGGTGTAAAAAAAGTATACGACTTTAGTTTCCTTTGTTGCTGCTACCTTATACATTTAGTTTAACCAAAGTAGTTTTAATGCAATTATAACATAAAAACGATATAGATTTGCACAAAACAAGCATAATCATGTTTCATAAAAAGTGCTTGTTTCAACTATAACAATGTTTCAATCATAACCATTCCGTGTACCTATCCCGTGACAAAAAGTGTTTTAAACGTCGGGACTAACCATTTGTTTTATTGTATAAAAGAACCTTCTCCAGAATGTATTAAATACCTTTCTGAAAACCGCATCAAAATTGGTTCAACCTAACGCGAGATAATCTCGGACAACGTACATACATACATACGGGTCAAACTGAGAACCTCATTTTTTTACAATGACACGCATCGTGTAGATTTCTAAAAAACCTTCATATTTCCACAATTTATAAACTAGGTCAAAAACTACACAAACATTAGTGAACATTAATAGAACAAACATGTGCATCGAATGCAGAACCTCCTTCTATTACGCGAGGGCGATTGAAACGTTTCAATCGTCCCCACACCACGTTTTTAACTTCAAGGTCAAATATTACATATAAAAATAGACTCGAACGCTGATCAACGGCCATTATAAACATTCGTTTATTCTCAGCTATAGCACCAAATTAATTTGATCAGTCAAAATACAAGAGTAAACAAACTTTTTACCGTGAAAAACTGGTTTGGCTCGTGTACACTCCGGTATCGCACCATCACTCGAGCGCTACTGGCCAAGAATTCATACATGGCCAAAACCGCGTGTTCCGAGTGTTGCGTCAGTCGTGTAGGTATTATAGTTTTCGAGAAATTTTCCTTGTTTCAATCATGACGTGTTTCAATTGTCCGTGGTCTACCCTAAGTTATTGAATAATTTCAATTACGAAATAATGTAATTCAGATTACAAATTACGAAGTAGTCATGTATGCAATTACACGTGTAATTCATTACCTACTCGTAATTAAATTAAATATAATACAATTTGTATTTCAATTTCAAACGTAAATTAGTTACGCCCAACACTGCCGTTTACCGACGCCATATTTACGCCGTGAATCGTCGCATTCATACTAGCGCATCGTAGAAAACAATACAAATTATCTGTGTAGGTAGGTTTCGTGTCTTGGGGCCCGGGAAGTGCGACCTTGAATGTCAAGACACTCGTTGCGTGCCGACGCTACGAGCGAATGTGATCCTTGACACAGGCGGAAAGAGTTCAAGTTCAGTTGTAGAATCAAACAGGACTATTTAAATGTGTTTTATGCTTTACATAAAGCTTTTTTTTGTTGGATTTATGTACTAGTTTAATATTCTATATTATTAAGTTAAATTTAGACACAATTTGTCTCTATAAATATATTTGCCGATAGTTTAGGGAGGAGTAAATGTATTTATATGCAATTCTAAACAAAAATTAAAACGATTTTTAGAAAAATAGGTTCATACATTCTTTTTATGAGAATCAAATCAAAGTACTAATTATTACTATTTTTTTCTACGAACTTATGGCACCTGTCACCCAAGCCATGAAATTTGTTAATTTAATGGTTTTACGTGTAAAATAATAGTCGGATTTCACTTTTTACAAGGTAAAGACAATAATACTGTCGTGTTGACGATTAAAAACAGCTATTACTATTTTTAGTAAAAAAAATCGGCGTTTTTTTGACACTATTTTTTTTTACCTACTTCCGGGTCGAAAGTTTGTTGGATTCGTAAATATAGTATCTTAGAATATGTATTTATGACGGAGAAAAAAAAAACCTGGCTATTATGAATTAATGTTTTGCTAAACCGTAAAATGCTTAGACTATGATCCCAACTACATGAATCTATTTTATGCCTCACGCTTAGCGCGTCGGCCGTATGAAACTATCCTTCTATGCGTTATTATTCTAAGCACTCCCATTTCAACATCACAAACTAATAATTTACTTTAAAAACAACAGTTTAAACCGACTTCAATTCAGTACTTCGCCAAGCCACATAGGTACATGTAAATTTCCACATTTCCTTTCCAATTTACCACATGAACTGCTCTCCGAGAGCAAATGCGCTGATTATTACATAAAAAACCCAAGTCGCTATATATGTGGGCTGATAATATTTGAGGAGTTCCGTTGATTCCTCAAGGATATCAGAATTAACCCTTCATTAGTTGCTACTTCAACGGAATCATGTCAGAATCTTTGACGTACTTTACATCTTTGAGGAGTTCCACAACTCATATGTGGTCTTCATCATCAGTTCCACTTCACCAGAATTGCGATTTCGAAGGGTAAATACACGAGTTACGAAATTACTACACGCGGTACACAGGGTTGCCCTCAAATCCTCCATCCTCAGATCCTGACTTGGTGACAATGGGACCACTTCAGGAGCATCATACTCATTCGATAAAAAAAGGATTTTGTAAATCGGTAAAAAAAACAAAAAATACATACAGTGGAACATAACTATAACCTCCTCTTTTGAAGTCGGTTAAAAAATGCATGATTTCAACACATTTTGTAAAGATTAAAACGCGTTTTGAATTTATTTAGCTCTTGGACCATGAGAGAAGTAGCGATGTTTAGAGTTTTTAACTTGGGTGTGGTGTGAACGAACCTGTGAACCCTCGCCGTCATTTCCAAAAATACATGCTATAAAGCCGGGTCCGCTGCGCCGTGTTTTCGGTGTTTGCAAACATCTAACATGTTTTCCGTCAGTCTCGGCAAACAAATAGGGTATTGTTTTGATTGGCAAAACATTTTTGACGTTTAAAAACCACGAAAACATGGCGCAGCGGACGCGGCTTAAACGTGAACTGGGTGCCGGAAAGCGATAACTTTTGTTGCATTGTTTTTTTTTC
This sequence comes from Epinotia brunnichana, assembly GCA_963854355.1. Taxonomy (NCBI): domain Eukaryota; kingdom Metazoa; phylum Arthropoda; class Insecta; order Lepidoptera; family Tortricidae; genus Epinotia; species Epinotia brunnichana. The sequence continues at coordinate 21,259,143 of OY977950.1, read as the reverse complement.
ATTCATGATACCTTTTAGGCACCATCTTATGAAGCTTTTAATTCAGTCGGGTATATTTCCTCCTCTTCTCACTTTCTATATTGTTAACCAGCGGCGCTACCACGAACTTCGAATGTCGAACTTCGTATATCTCCGTCTCTATCGCACTTATGGTTTATGGTACTTGAGCGACAGATACAGAGATATACGAAGTTCGAGATTCGAAGTTCGTGGTAGCGCCGCAGCACGGCTATCACAATATCCGTCTCTTTCTAATTAGAATGCTTAGAAAGAGAGGGATAGGTAGTCTATGTCGCCGTGACACAACAGCGAAACGAAAATAATTACAACTTAAAAATGTTGAAAAACCCCCGAAATTTTCATTTCAAAGTTCAATATCTCAAAAACGGCTGAACCGATTTTGTTAAAACTTAGCTAAGAACCATCTCGATCACGTCAGCTTTCGGATAAAAAAAGTTTCGCTTAGGAGCCACGATGCGACAGACAGATACACACACAGTCAGACAGACAGACACACAGACACGTCAAACTTATAACACCCCTCTTTTGCCATCGGGGGCTACCAAAGTTCGTTCGTGCATTTCCGTCTCTGTCCCACATGCTTATTCGAGCGACAGAGAAGGAGATACAAGAAAAAAATTTCGTTTTCGTTTCCCTGTAGCCTGTAGCGCCCCAGTTAACATTAGTTGTTATATGTATACCATAAAGAACAGGAGGTTGAAATTACGTAATAGAGGGTTGTCGACAGGTCAAAATAAAGAAACATCAAAATAAAAAAAAATAGTGTAAGTGATTGTTAGTGGGCTTTAAAGTTAAACTAGGAATGCGCCTCATCCTTACCTTACAATTGCTTACTACATCCGAGTTGAGGCATGTGCTCGATACGTGTACCTAATTGCCGTTTACTATACAGGTATTAGGTACTTAAGTGTCCAAGTTATGAACAGGCATTGAACATTAATTCGTATTTCCTTTCAAGTAAACTGGCATCATGGTTGTGCAATTATTTATGGTTTAGACAAGCCTGCCTAGCTAGCATGGTAGCACAATGATAGCTTGTATGGTCATGTTTTACGCCCCAAATTGGCGTTAAAATAAACGTCAATTATTTAATATAACTATACACAGACACATGAACTGTCGTGAACACATGTGCGATAGGTACCATTTATGTGATACTTACTTATGTCAAAAACTTTACTTCTTGCTTTATGGTTAGCTATAGACCAATCAAATTAGCTAAACCCGGACATAATTCGATAACTGTAATTTTCTTTTTCTGTGATGTAAAGTATTGTTAGTTATAGTTAAAATAAAAAGAATTAAACATTTTAGGGTTCCGCGTCATTGTAAAAAAACCAAAAATCTATTTTTTTAACAAATTCTGATTTCATAAGTGCAGCATAATATGTAACTTTGTAAAAGTGCCTCTATTATGATATGACGCTTGCATTCCAGTTAAAGAAATCAAAATTAATCTAATTAATCAACCGGGACTATCAATAATAAAGAAAGTTCAGTAAGTTACACATTTTCTGGATTATCTTACCAGAAATTATAGATAACTGCAATTTAACAAATTATTCTGAATAGTATATTATGTGTGTTGATAAATTATTAAAAATTAAACAGATTCTCTTTGCGGATTTCTAAACTCACAAATATTGTTCGTTTTTGGAAAACCAAAATACATAACTACTTGGAAAGTGTTTGATTTATGCTGTCAACATATTATTAGTACTATAAGAAACAAATTAAACAAAAAATATACACGATTATGAATTAATGCATATTTTATCGTACTAAAGTTTTAATATGAACCTTATCTCTTGCAGAATAAGGCCGTCATTGCTTTGCATCTCAACTACCGACCGTGCTGTCGCGAGTCGCAGGCATTCAAGGCCGAAACGCACTGACAGCGGTGGCGAAGCGGCGCGGGGTGGCGCGGAGGCGGTACTTATAATGTTCGAGCTAATATGAAAGGATCCGAACGCTTTTTCCCGGCTTTATTAGATCGAACATTACAGCCAGTACCACCTCTACACTGCGCCGCGCCGCCGCTTCGTCACCACTGTCAATGCGTTTCGGCCTTCATTTATTATGGATAGGTCAATGATTGTCAAACATTTATAAAGACGAACGTGGCGTTTACCACGGCTCGGCTAGGGTGGAGATTTATTGAAATATTGTGTTCATTAGATCGATAATAACTAAATTGTTCAGCATGAGACATAATTGTCGTGGAATGTCGATTAGGTACCTATTTATAAGCGCTCAGTCTTCTGTATAGAATTATTTAAATAAAATATGTTACTTGTGTGGGTGCAGAAAGGGGCATTGTTGGAATGATTATTATTCGAATAATTATTCGAATAAACATTTATTCGCGAATAATTTATTCGTCTACACTTTCGAATGACGAATAATTTATTCTCATTTCATTCCAATAAATCCACGAATAATATTTAAGGATGCGGTTGCTCGTTGTAACACGTACACGAATTTAACATGATCACTACAAGTGTACCTATTTTCAAGTATTAAGGGGGTTCGATTGCCATACAAAACGTTATTTGACATTCGTAGGCTAACGGCGTGATATTTTAAGAAACTTATGTAACAAACTTTCATAAATTGGCTTCCCATTTGCGCCAAATTCCCCCTTTCCTAGAATAAACTTACATAAACTAGATTAATTTGAGAAATTGGTTTGTCACGTGATATTTTGGGAAAACTATTTTTCTCAAATTAATCTAGTTTATACAAGTTTATTCTAGGAAAGGGGGAATTTGGCGCAAATGGGAAGCCAATTGATGAAAGTTTGGTACATAAGTTTCTTTAAATATCACGCCGTTAGCCTGCGAATGTCAAATAACGCTTTGTATGGCAATCGAACCACCTTAATACCCTTTTCTACTAATTAACAATATTTTTGTGAGTTAAATGAGTCGCTTCATGGGGCATTTAACAGGTTTGTTTCAATATGTCATGTGTGTGGGCTTGTCCATATATTACGTCATCGTTTTTAGGGTTCCGTACTCAAAGAGTAAAACGGGACCCTATTACTAAGATTCCGCTGTCCGTCAGTCTGTCTGTCTGTTTGTCCGTCTGTCACCAGGCTGTATCTCACGAACCGTGATAGGTAGACAGTTGAAATTTTCACAGGTGATGTATTTCTGTTGCCGCTAAAATAAAAAAAACTGATTTTTTATTTTCTTTTTTTTTCTTATACAATCTTACAAAAATCGATCTAGTCCCAAACTAAGCAAACTACTATGGGTACTAGACGATGATAAACATACTTATATAGATAAATAAATACATAAATACATAGAAAACATCCATGACTCAGAAGCACATATTTGTGCTCATCACACAAATAAATGCCCTTACCGGGATTCGAACCCGAGACCTCCGGCTTTGATTTTGGGGAATGTGAAAAAGTCGTTGGGACTAAGGTCAGGGCTGTCTGGAGGATGGTCCAGTAATTCGACTTTTTCACCTTCCAGGTACTCATTAGTTTTACGAGCGGTGTGAGGGCTGGCATTGTCGTGGTGAAGGATGATGCGGCGACTAGGCCTTTTTTCCTAAGTTCAGCAAAGACCATCGGCAAACAAATACTTGTATACCAATCGGCTTTGACCGTTCTACGATCTTCAAGTGGAATAGTAGCCACGTGACCCGATTTGGAGACAAACATAGCCACCATCTTCTTGGCCTTGCTGCGAGAGCGAATAACTTTTGTTGGCTTGAAGCTCGTCTTCGTTACCCCATACTTGAGATTGGTTTTTAGTTTCAGGCTCATATGCGTATATCTACGACTGGTCACCTGATACGACACTAAAAACTGCATTTGTGCTTCCTCCGTTGAATTTATTCAATGTTTTCGGCACCAATTGACACGAGTCATTTTCTGCTCGTCAGACAATAAGTGCGGGATCCAACGGGTAAACAACTTTCGCACGCCTAATTCTTCCTGTAAAATAATTTGTATCTGACTCATTCCAATCCGCAAAGACCCCTGAATTTCCCGATATGTCACATGCCTGTCTTCTTTTATCAGCTGACTCACAAGGTGGACGTTTTCTTGCGTAACTGCCGATTTTGGTCGACCTTCACGCGTGTCATCCGTGAGGGATACTCGGCCACGTTGAAATTCTGAATACCACCTGTATATTGTCGTCTTTGAAGGTGTTTCATTACTAAAAGCAGCAATCATCCGGTCTCTACATTGTTTTTGTGTTAATCCACTTTGAAAGTCGTAATATTTTTTTACGGGACAATTCCATCTTCATCGGCGACTCAACAACTCGAAAAAACAATTGAAACTGAACCATTGTTTTTTTAGGGTTCCGTACTCAAGGAGTAAAACGGGACACTATTACTAAGACTCCGCTGTCCGTCTGTATGTCTGTCTGTCGGTCTGTCAGTCTGTCTGTCACCAGGCTGTGTCTCAACAACAGTGATAGTTTGACAGCTGAAATTTTCACAGATGATGTATTTCTGTTGCCGCTATAACAACAAATACTAAAAACCAGTTTTTTTTTTCTTTTACAATCTTACACAAATCGGCTTAATCCCAAACTAAGCAAAGCTTGTATTATGGGTACTAGACGAACGATAAACATACTTATATAGATAAATAAATACTTAAATACACAGAAAACATCCATGACTCAGGACTTGGCCGGTTGTTTTTTGTAAATTCTTGACCCCCCCCTCCTATCATCATCCTGTTAATTCCTAAATGGACACTACCCGCCTCATAAAATGACTACCGTCATCCAATAGACCCCCCCCCCCCCACCCCCAGTTTTGAAATGACGTAATTTATGGACAGCCACTGTCTGTAATTGGATCAATGTATGTTATTAGAGGCGATTACGCATGTAAGATTGTTCAACTATATACCTGTAATTGTACATTGTATGTACTTAATCATGTTACTTAATCTGTGTGTTTTAAGGGTTCCGTGCCTCGAAATGGAAAAACGGAACCCTTATAGGATCACTTTGTTGTCCGTCCGTCCGTCTGTCAAATCCCTTTTTCTCAGGAACGCGTGGAGGTATAAATCATTTAAAGTTTGAATTCCTGTGCATAGTGTGTGCATGCATTATTTTAGAATTAATATTTTTTATATTAATTTTGCTGTGCCCTAACAGGGTTATGCTGGAACTGTATTTATATGTAACATCTTGTAAGACCCATACTACAACAAATAAATGAATTAAGCTGAAATTTATATCAAATACTCAGGTTTACTGTCTCTTGGAGCTGTGAAAAAATCAAACTTCTAAGCCAACACAATCAAAAGATACAGCCGTTTATGCCGCAAATTTCCGCAAGTTTTCGAAACCCGCAAGGGAATCAAAACCTACTTCCCGTGAACTCAGAAACTTGAAATTTGGTGCGAAGCAACGCCCTATAGCACAGATAAAGGAAAGATAGCGAAAACCGTAAATTTTTAGTTACATCACTGAAAATTTAATGTCCAGTATATACTGACACGTACTAAGTATGTGAATACATACTTAGTGAGTGTCAGTTTATAGTGGACTTGGTTTTATTGTACGGAGTGGTCCGGAACCCTCGGTGAGCGAGTCTGACTCGCACTTGACCGGTTTTTTTTTCACCCGTGGTAAAGCCGAAATAGTAATAATAAAACAGGTGAAATAATTACAATTAATATCCGTTTCACCATGCACGGCGATGTTACTTGGTACCCTTGATGAAGCGGTAACCTTTTTCTAACAAATTTAGAAACTAGGTATCACTGTTCTGTCTGTAGGAAAATATTACGTTTTTGAGATATATTCTATTAAAAAGCATTCCTACAATATTCGTTCAAAATATTATTCCCGAAAAGCATTACGAATGATTATGCAAATTAAGAAGTTATTCGCGAATAAATATTGGCGAATAATTATTCTAAATATTTATTCGTCATTCGCGAATAATCCTATTTATTCGTAAACGTTATTCGTATTCGAATAAATTTATCCCATCTCTGGGTGGATAAGCATATCTTCTCTTTTTTTTTGCCGTTCTGGCCAACTGTGTCGGCTCAATTTTGCCAATAAGGATATCGACTACCGTAGGCTCAAAGGGTGTAAGGGACGAAATGCCCATGCCCATATCCCGTGAACTCCGAATCTTGAAATTTGGTACGTATTTATAGCACAAATAAAGGAAAAATTGTGAAAACCGTAAATTTTTAGTTACATCACTGAAAATTATATGTCCAGTATAAACTGACACGCACTAAGTATGTAAATACATACTTAGTGAGTGTCAGTTTATAGTGGACCTGTTTCTATTGTACGGGGTGGTCCGGAACCCTCGGTGTGCGAGTCTGACTCGCACTTGACCGGTTTTTTTTTATGCTAACCACGATCATGGCATCATCTCTTTCATTTACTTAACAGTTAAGAGTTTACTTATGTTTTCGATGATAAAAGCAAATCAATCGTTCCTTACGCCCTTTGGACCAGAGTTTTCAAAGGGCGTAAGGGACAAACTGTGATTTTTCATTAGTGCTAAAAATCCTACAATTAGGATATTCCGTTATATTTGTTTTATTTGTACACGGCGCGGTCGGTGCAAAACACGTTATTGAAATAAACTCGTTAAGACGGGTTCGCCGTGCGCTCGCCCGCTGGCGCCCCACTCTCTCCCCGCCTCGCACCCACCGCATGCATCTGACTCCACGACAAGGTCGCGAGTATTTTCAATTAAATTTTCAATTTCTTAAGCGTGAAATTAACATGCTTAATTTTGATGAAAACATGATTATCGTACACAAAAGGCTATTAGTAAACAAAAAATTCATAGTTACTATTTATAATTACTGAGAAATACATTATTATTAAAACGTTAAAAATAAATGTTTAATTATTGTCTTAAATGTCTAAAAAGACGCAATATACCTTAAACAGATAAAAACATCATAGTTACCATTTTGGCTTGTCTAGATAATGAGATCAGAGGAAAACTGTGAAAAAAAACGTATATGCGAATTTGATATCAGTTTAATTTTGCTATTAAGTGATCGAATTTGAATGCACCTCAAAGTTATACTAACAAGGTACTTGGTTACCTTTTTTACTTTTAGGAAAAAGTTAAGTAGTGTACGTTAACTCGTGTTTTTTTAACTACGGTTACGATCGCGGATTTTTAACTTAATATATTTCATTAATATTTGATACTGAATAGTAAAATCCGATAAAACAATAAAAACAACGAGTTTACGAATTATGTCCAGGGTAAGCTAATTTGATTGGTCTACTAGCATAAAGGCGTGTCCAGATTATGCGCAGCAAACACTCGAACATTGGCTCGCGCGTAGACGGGGTTGCCGCGCGCGGCAGCTCGAACGTTGCCGCGCTCTTAAGCTGGGTACTGACCAACGTTACGAGCGCTGTCGGTTTTTTAGCCAGCATCAAAGGAGCTTCAGTCGCTGCCGCGCGCGTAATTTGGACGGTTGTTTGTGCACGACGAATGAACGTTTGCCATGGACAACGACAAGTGTCGCGACAATTGTATGGGAAATATGATTTGCTGTGGAATAGCAATACACCTGGTGTACGAGTCTCCGGTTGCCAGGAATCTTAAAGTTATTGCTAATCTTTCTGTAACTGTAATCGCTTCTCGAAATTGCGTATCCATTTTCGCAACTCTTGGCTCTATTAATGATTTGAGTAACTCGAACTCGGCATATGACACTCATAAAAAGTTTTTTATGGTGTCTTCGACGGCTTCATGTCTCATGTCCGCCATTAGTTGTATGCCACATTTTAACCTATTTAAATATTTTTTTTCGCCCACCAACGCCTTTTTCGTTTAAAATTATTGCGAATGATGTAATTAATCACAATAAACGCGGCTGCCGCACGAGTCACGACCACGCGCGTCCATGGTTAGAACCAAAGACTACAATATACATACTGAGATAAACAGGCAACTCGACCAAATTGAGAAGGCATTTAATGCTTGCGTACAGCAGGCGCCATCTCTTCTGCGATATTAAAACTTTTCTGTTAAAACATACAAAAAGTGCGTCGGTCGCTGGATTTGAACCTCGGCTCATCGTCTCCCAATACCGCCGTCTTTACCCCTTAGGCTCATCATCAACATTTAAGAGCTTGGCTCTTGTCGGTGGAGTATGCGCCAGTTCTCTCGGTCCTCGGCTGATTTCTTTAGGTCCCGGTAAGACAAGACATTTGCTTTTGCTTTTAGTTGCTGTACAAAGCTTATCCTTGGTCGACCTCTACCCCTTGATCCTTCGATCTTACCTTCTATGATATTTCTAAAGAAAATGTCGTGTCTTATCAAGTGACCTATCATTTTGCCTCGTTTATTTTCAATTGTGTTCAGCAAGTTTCTTTTTTCTCCCACCATTCTCAACACTTCATCATTTGTCATTCTGTCCGTCCAGCTTATTTTCTCCATTCGCCTCCAGAGCCACATTTCAAAAGCTTCAATCCTTTTTCTATCTCTTTGAGTCATTGTCCACGTCTCACACCCGTATAATGCAAGACTCCAGTCTTTCTGGAGACGCCTGCCCTGAACAGCTGTTTTTTGGCGTTGAACGCAGTTTTGGCCATTGCAATCCTAGATATAATATCGTCTGAACACCTGGAGTCATCAGTAACTAAGCTACCCAAATATCTAAATTTATTTACTTGTTCAATATCTATTCCTCTTATTTTAATGTATTTCTTTAATTTTTTGAATTTTGATGTAATCAAAGTTTTGGTTTTGGCTGTGTTAATTCTGAGTCCAAATTCTGTAAAAATTGAATCCATTTGTTCCATTAATTCCTCTGAACTTTGGGCCAATGCTGCTATATCGTCCGCAAATCTTATAAATTGTACTTTCTGCCCATTAATGCTGACGCCTCCCTTGCCCTTTTCTACTATTTTTCTTAAGGCGCATTCGATAAATATGTTAAAGATTAGGGGTGAGAGTGGACAACCCTGCCGGACTCCTTGTCTTATCTTTGCTCTGCAACTTTCCTCTCCTACGCTGATAATGGTTTCCTGTTCTCTATACAGTTGGAAAATCACTCTGCAGACCCTAAAGTCTAGGCCTGCTTCCTTCAGTATCCTCATCATGCTCTTCTAGTTGATCCTATCAAAGGCCTTTTCCAAGTCAATAAAAGCGATGTGCGTGTCTTGGCCGAGGTCCATTCTCCTGTCAATAATCATTCTCAGCGCCAGTATGGCCTCTCTTGTACCTTTTTCCTGTCTGAAGCCATATTGGTCTGGTCCAAGGTATTCTTCCAATACTGGTCTGATTCTATTTTGAATGATTTTTAACATAATTTTTGATGCCTGGGAGATTAAGCTCAGGGTCCTATGTTCTTCGCATTTTACTGTGTTAACCTTTTTTGGCAATGTTATAGTTTTACTGACTTGGAAATCCCTCGGTATTACTCCGGTTTTGTACATTTCTTGAGTAAGCGTGAAAATCATATCCTTCATATGGTCGTTTTCTGCATATTTGATGAGCTCTATATACAACCCATCATCACTTGCCGCCTTCCCGTTCTGTATACTATTCAGCGCTCTATCAAACTCAACCCTGAGTATATCTGGACCAACATTATCTTTGTTAACACTTCCTTCAGCTTCCATATCTTCATCATCCAATCCCTGTCCCTCATATAAACCTTCTATGTACCTCTTCCACCTCATAATAGTGTCCTTATCATTTAAAAGTATTTTCCCTCGCTCATCCAATACAACTGTACTTTTTGTTTTATGGTGGTAATTCATTTCCTTTATCTGTCTATATGCCTTATCCATGTCCTCTTTTTATGTATTGATCTATTAAGTCACATTTTTTCTGTATATCTTCTTCTTTTCGTTGTCTACACTTCGTAGTTATTCCATTCGTAAGTTTCCTGTATATATTCATAGTTGACGACCGCTTTAGCCTAGTTGGTAGTGACCCTGCCTACGAAGCAAGAGGTCCTGGGTTCGAATCCCGGTAAGGGCATTTATTTGTGTGATGAGCACGAATATTTGTTCCTGAGTCATGGATGTTTTTCTATCTATTTAAGTATTTATTTCTCTATATAAGTATATATATCGTCGTCTAGTACCCATAGTACAAGCTTTGCTTAGTTTGGGACTAGGTTGATGTGTGTAAGATTGTCCGCAACTATTTATTTATTTATACTATCACTATCAGTTTTATTTCTATAATTTCGTCTCTCAATCATTAAGTCTGTTATCTCTTTTGTTAGCCAGCTTTTCCTTGGCACAATTTTTTCTTTCCCCACACATTCTTCTGCACTAGTCCTTATTATATTTCTCACATTATTCCATTTAGTCTCTATGTCATCAGGTACATTAGTTATATTATATACTTCTTCTTTACTTTTATAAAAACTTAACTTATCTCCTATCGTATTGCTATATTGCGCTCTTACGTGTAATTCCTGAAGTTTAGTGAGATCAATATTCTTTCTCTTTCTTTTTCTAACAATTTTCTTCGTCTCCAAATTATGGTTACTAGTTAGTAAGTTATGGTCAGAATTTAAATCAGCGCCCGGTAATGTCTTACAATAGATCAATTGGTCTCTATTCCTTTGCTTGACAATTATGTAGTCTAACTGATATCTGTTCATGTCTCCAGGCATCTTCCAAGTATACAGTCTCCGTTTTGGTTGTTGAAACAAAGTATTAGCAATGACAAGTTTGTTCTCTTTGCAAAATTGCACCAATCTCTCCCCCCTCGCATTTTTATTCCCTAAGCCAAATTGACCAACCTCTTTCCCTTCCTTCCCTTCTCCCACCACTGCGTTAAAATCCCCCATTACTATTAAGTAGTCTTTTTCGTTTACCGCATCTAACAAATAATCTAGGTGGAAGACATGTGTCTTCAATTTCATCATCTGAGTGGCTTCCCGTAGGCATATATACTTGAATTATGACTATATCTTGTGGTTGTGATTTCAACTTTGTCAATGTAATTCTATCACATCACAGTGATAGTATTCTCAACCTGATTTCCCCATTTTCTGTTTAATACCAGTGCTGTCCCGTTTGCTCCTTGTCTATCTCCTGTATATATTATTCTGTGATCACCATCCCAATAGTCACCGCTTCCTTCCCATCTGACTTCACTTATTCCCAGAATGTCTATTTTATGTCGATCCATTTCCATCTTGAGTTCTTCTAGTTTTCCTGGCGGTAGCATTGTCCTCACGTTCCATGTTCCTATATGATAACGACCGATTTAGCCTTGCGTCTAAACCTGCCGGACTCAGACCGCCACTGGATATTACATCGTGGAAGCCCGTTGTCAAGGACCATAATATTTTCATTTGCTGACACCATATTCCATTATATAGGGATATTAGTACGGTGGTTTCCCCATTTGTCTTCCGTACCACAGTACAATGGCCGGTCTCCCGCCCAATGCTATCCTGTCAGAAGCCCAACCAGATGCTACAACTTCGGCCCTCTGCCAGTACTAGCGCCGCTGTTGTCCATTGCTAGGGGAGTGCCTATTTAATGGCGGCACTGTCTCGCCATGTCACATGGTTGTCGTAGGAACTTTTGTGGTATTTTAAAGGTAGGCCTGGCCCCCCAAACCTCCCGCCACTTTCTGATAACCATGTCCCCTTAGGCTATGGATGTATAATGTCAACACGGCGAATTTCGAAATACCTTGACAGGCTAAGCCTAGCAATCGCTACAGCTTCAAAGAGTTCGCAACCTATCAAGAAGGTGGCACTGTTTTCAATGAGAAACTGGATTTGCATTAAGTTCTAAGTTCGCATAGCATGGTTAGAACGAACTAATTGGCGCGCGCGCCATGCGCTGATCGAGTTGGATCGCTTGCCGCGCGCGGCAGGCAGCCGCGATCTACCTAAATTCCGTCTAACATAATAAAACAGCAGCCGCGCATAATTTGTACGCGCCTTAAGGAGACGCTCCACGGACCGATTTTGTCAACAGCATGGCGGCCGACGACGCGTGATTTCGGGCCGTGTAGATACTAACGTGTCGGAAGCACGGCGGCCGGCCAAATCAAGGTCACTCCATACTAGATTTTCTGTGGCCTTGCTTGGCCGTCCGACAAAATCGGCCCGTGGAGCGTCTCCTATACCTAATGTATATATTTGTCGCATACTAGCGAGTGTGTAAGTCGAGAGGGACGAATATTTTATGTCTGACATAAACATGATTATGCTAGCTAGGATGATGTATAATATGTATGTAGTCAAGTGTTAAAATATAAGTGCAAACTACCTACTTTCTCATAGATATGTCACATCGATCTTATATCAGCGGAGTATGGTTTCGGTAATTCGGTACATATTAATGACAGGACTAAATCGATACATATTTTTGCACTTGACTGTACGTGTTGTGTTATTGAGATAAAATCTTCATCGCACGTAAAATTACGTCGGGTTTTATGTCGGAGCATATGTCAGGACTCAGGACCACCGTGCTAGCTGGGCCGGCATCTGCTTGAGCCCTGTTAGTTCACTTTGTGTAGGAATCTTCAAAAAAAAAAGTGTATGGCTGAAGTTTGTTTGCAAATGACCTACGTAAATGTTTGTATTTATCCTAAGGGTTTATGGCTTTTGATTTCCATAAAATTTGCAACATTTATTCTTGTTCTCACTGCGCAAGAATGTCACAACCCTGAGATAATTACACCAGTCTTAATGACACAATACAGAGTGGAAGAACGACAACCTGATGGACAAGTACCATACAGGGTGACTGGTAATTCGACCTATTCCTTGAAAGGGGTTATACTAGAGCTAATTTGCAACAATTTATGTCCAGTCAACCAGGGGTCAAAACACGATTTTTTTTTAATTTTTCGAGTTTTTAGTTTGTTTGAAAAAAAATAGCCTTGCAGCCATAAAGTGCTGATTTACCATCCAAATGGAAGTACTTTTGTCACAATCACCAGCTTAAGGCTGCAAGGAGATTTTTTTTCATACAAACTAAAAACTCGAATATCTCGGAAACCAGCGAGTTTCGACCCCTGGTTGACTGGACATAGATTGTTGCAAATTAGCTCTAGTATAACCCCTTTCAAGGAATAGGTCGAATTACCAGTCACTCTGTATATACACATTAAAGTTGACATCAGATAAAAAATAAGGCTAATTATATATGATAATGATAACCAAACATTTGTGAAAATGTTTATAGCAGCCATCGATCGACCCGAATAAATAGTTTTAGGTCGCAAATTAACCCTTTGATAGCCAAGAACCTATAAAGTTGCGTGTGTCGTCGTGCCCACCACGCCAAGAACACAGCGGTTATTACGTCCGCTGTCAAAGCAACCTTCAGTCTTTCATATAAGGTTCATAGTCACGGGCTTAAATGGAAAGAAGGTTGGCGTGTCGGTGACACTTTAGTACGTTCAAAGGGTTAATGGGGCCGCTATAAGGATTTAATCAAACAATAAATAAGTGCGTCTAAATGATGATCGTTAAATCTAGGACTAAATGAATTGATACAAGCAATTTCCGGGGTAAATAGGTACACGAGTTATACCAGGTATAATATACCTACCTAATAAATAGAAAATAACGAAATTACTACACGCGTGCCTATAAAATTTGAAGGTGCCCTCAGTTTCCCTGGGATCTAATCACCAGATCATGACTTGGTGACCACCTCAGGAGTAAGTATAGTCATTCGATTAAAAAAATAACTTTGGAAATCGGTCTACAACTGAACGAGACATGGGTGAATAAAAATAAGAAAAACTTCGTACGCAGAACGCATCCAGTGTGGCAAATCCACAGATGTATGAATATAAGGAGATCGGACATGCCGGCCGATTTGTATTGAGTACGCCTGTCGCAAGTACATTAACCCACACAAAGCCCCGGTAATTGACAAGACAAAGCACGCCCACATCTAAAACACACACACTTGTATACCTACGCTCTTATTGGACAATACATGCGCATCATATCAGGAATTTTGGGAAGAAACGTAATATTCTCTGCGATCAGCCCGCGTGCACAGTATGGCAGAATATGCCCATTGAGCATACAGCTGCGACACGGCCGCCGGTGGCTTGTCCTCTCTCTAGTATTCTATGCTCTGAGGGCAAATCCCTTACTGTCTCCGTTATGTTTTTCCGTATGTTGAAAAAGGCCTGAATGGTTTCGAGAAAAGGATGGTACCTATACGGCCGTGCCTCTTTGTTTTGCTCGACTTGGCGGGGGACTACCGTGCCCCCAGATTGGCTATTGGCTTTGCATTATCGCTTACTAATTGATCGACCCATTTTGAAATATCTAAGTCAAGTGAAAATAAACGTTACACCGATTTTTAATATTTTATCTTACTAATGAATATATATGAGAAATTCCTATTAGATTGACTAATTGGTTTTTCTCTGTATTTTCCTTGTACTTCCGATATGAGATTTATCTTTGTTAATGAAACAGTATTGATGATTAAACTGGAGGAAAACGAACTTTGCTTATTATCCTGCACGCAGTCAGTGGTATTAATGTACGTACATAAATATCTGTACACGCCTTTATGACATTGACAATATAAAGGTGGCGGCGCGGCGCCCGCGGCGGCTGTTCGCTGTAACCGGCGAGCGCACGAGGCGCGGTGCGAACGCTCCTACTGCCAGAGCGCGCACAGCTCTAAACCATATAATACAGCCCAGCTAGCACACTAATCGGACATATATTTACGTTCGGACGTATAACTTTACGATCGTGACCATTTTTACGTTACTTAGCTAACATGGTAATCACGCAACATATATTTATGCCATAGCGTAAAATATACGTAGCAAAATTATTACATTCATTTCATTCGTTCAATAGTAGTCTATGGTTAGAAGCCTATTATAATACTACCTAATTAAAGAGTAATGATAAGCACTGCACAGTTTACTAAACAGTTGTTCTCCTGTATTAAGTTGTGTTATAATAGTTTTTTGTTTTTATTTAAGTTACTCCCACCCCACAAAAAGTTTTACGTAGTGGTTGTAAGTAATTTAGCGAGTACCAAAACACATGTTAGTTTATAATTGAATCAATAATATTTGTAAATTTGTGTAATATACTTTATTACAACACAAGCAAAAAATCATAATCATTGCGTTATTTATACTAATTTATAGTTAGTAATCATGATCTAGCTAAAATTAAAAATGCTAGATCATTGTTTCAGGAGACGATAGGAGTTTTGAGACTGAAACCGTATGTGTTGTGACAGAAATCGGAGAAATCCTGCGAAAATTATATTGTTTTCATAGTGTTAAAATTTATCCGGGGTCTCGAGTGACCTACATAAAATTTCGTCCGTCAACGGCTCATATCGTCAAGTTTTATGTGCCAAAATCAAGAGCATGTTAGCATTTGACGTAAAGCAAATAGTTTTATGTGCAAGACATATAAATGGTCACATTTTACGTAAATGATGGTATAGCATGTTAGCTCATGACGGTAAAATTTTATACGTCGGTTGTGGACATAAAACATGTGCATAAAAGTCGTCATTTTGCTAGTGTGCTAGCCGGGCAGGAAGCCGACGGTATAGACATATTTGCTGACAGTATTGGTGTGTTCTGTAGAAAAGTATTAACATTCTTATCGCATAACAGAGTTTAGATTTAAACTGGGACATGTTTCTTGTTGAAGTTGTTTATGAGTTTATTTCAGTTTTTGTTTATTGTTTTATATCGTTACCGTATGTTTTAAATTTCGCATAAAGTGTGTATAAATCTTTTGTTATGTTATGTATTTTGTAGTTACCACATAAGTGATTTGGTGTAATACTGTTAACCTGTGTGTGAATTAATAAAAATTCTTATTCTTACAGATATGTATGTCTTTATTTATGCACTTATATTTTACTAGTTATGTCTCTATTCCCAACCCGTCGGAATACAGGCAGAGCCACTAGAATCGCTCCCCAAATTCCCGGTGTGGAATGAACTCGATAATATTCCAACTATCGATGATTTCCATACCGCGGTGAGGCAACTTAAAGTGGGAAAGAGCCCCGGTAGTGATGGTATACTTGCTGAGATCGTTAAATTGCAGTGTGTGGCTCCTATCCTCTGTAATTTCTTTGCAAAATGCTGGAACGAGGAATACATTCCTCAGGATATGCGCGATGCTAATATTGTTACAATTTATAAGGGAAAGGGTGACCGCGGCAATTGTGACTCATACCGCGGAATCTCTTTGTTGAGCATTGCCGGGAAGCTGCTTGGCCATATCATCTTGGCTAAGCTACAAAAACTAGCAGATCGCGTGTATCCTGAGTCTCAATGCGGTTTTCGTGCTCAGCGCTCCACCACCGACATGATCTTCACTTTGCGACAACTCCAGGAAAAGTGCAGAGAACAGAAAACTCCCCTGCTGGTGGCATTTGTTGATTTAAATAAAGCCTTCGATACCGTCAGTAGGGAAGGACTTTACACAATTCTGCAGATTATTGGTTGTCCGCCAAAACTGTTAAACCTGATCAAACTTTTCCATTTAGGCATGCAGGGCTCGGTTGTCCATAACGGTAAAACCTCAAATCCATTCCAAATGTGTAGAGGAGTGCGGCAAGGTTGCGTATTGGCGCCCACATTGTTTGGCATATTCTTCTCCATACTCCTAAAAGTTGCTTTCGGCGATACCACTCAAGGCATACACCTCCATACGAGAGCTGACGGTAAACTTTTCAACATTACACTCTTAAAATCTCAAAAATATCGTAAGGATTTTCACGTTGATAGTTTGCTGTTCGCCGATGATGCCGCTTTTGTTGCAACATCGCCGGAGGAGCTACAGAGAGTTGTGGACAAGTTTAATGCAGCATGTAAGCTATTTTCCATGTCAATTAACGCCAAGAAGACCGTTGTAATGGCTCAAGGCCTGAACCTACACCCAACAATACTGTTAGATAATATGCCTCTGGAAGTTGTAGAAAATTTCTGCTACCTTGGGTCCACCGTGTCAAACAACCTCTCACTGGACGTAGAGATCAACGTCCGCATTGGCAAAGCATCCACGATGTTTGGGAAACTCAGTACAAGGGTATGGGACAGCAAACACCTAACTGTAAATACGAAGATGATCGTGTACCAGTCATGCATCTTGTCCATACTCTTGTACGGTGCTGAAACTTGGACATCGTATGCTAAACAGGAGCGGAAATTGAACAACTTCCATATGCGATGTCTTCGGCGTATTCTAGGGATCTCATGGAAGGATCGAGTTACAAACGAGAGGGTGCTTAGCATCGCACGTTTACCCAGCATTATTGCTATCTTGAAGCAAAGACGTCTTCGCTGGCTGGGGCACGTGCAAAGGATGGAGCCCTCTCGTTTGCCACGTATAACTCTCCTGAGCGAAATAGCCCATGCGAAACGACCAGTAGGGCGACCAATGCTTCGTTTTAAGGACAGCGCAAAACGAGACATGTTGTCCTTTAAGATTGACCCAACCAAATGGGAACTGGAATCTGAGGACCGAGACCACTGGAGGAAGACCCTGGGCGAAGGTATGGTTGCGCATGATGCAGCTTGGTTCGATCTTCTGTCGTTCCGACGAGAACAGAGACACCAGCTTGCTGCTGTCCTCCCTATATCATCGTGCACAACATTTACTTGTCAATTATGCGGTCGGGCCTGTCGCTCCCGTATCGGCCTTACGAGTCATGTGCGTAAATGCCGCACCACCTTGACATAGACGCTGTTTAAATCATCTTATCATAGATGTACAAGGCCAATGATGATGATGATGATGATGTCTTTATTTATGCACTTAATTATACCCCTGCCCAGCTAGCACGATACGTTTTAACCTTATGTTTTACGTGACGTTTCAGTACATTTTCGCCGTAAAACGTCACGATAAGTAAAACCTATCGTGCTAGGGTTTCTGACTGTACCTACTATGGCGACCTCCATACACGCCACATAGGCCTTATCAATTTGGTTTTTTTTTTGTTTTTATCGCTTGGTGCATTGTTTTTAACCCTTCTAACAGTTCACCTTCAAAGCGGTGACATAAACATTAAGGGGTAAGTTCATCGGCTCGCGCATAGGAGGTCGATTCGAGACTATACCAATTTCATTTCAATTCCAATTGTATTGCGCTCAGTCGCTTCCACGCTCCCTGATTCTAAAATTAGAACGCACGCGCACTTTAAGGAGAGCTACGCTAGATAATCGTTTTTGAAAAACTAAGGATCTTAAAAAATCAGGATAAAAAATCTGAAAAAAAAATCATCCTTCGATATTTCATTCATAATTTAACGTGATTGAATTTCTGAAAACCACTAAACACAATTTCAAAAAAAGATTGCAATGAGGCTGTTCTAACCTAAATACTGATCGTTTAAAAGTTCCGAAATAATCACATTAATCACCCGGTTTGTCCAGCCCAGAGGGCCTACCGCGAACCGCGAAAGGCATTCGAAGTTTTCCCTCTTTGCCATACCTGTGAGTTCGTACGTAAGTGCGACAGAGAGGGAAAACTTCGAATGCCGTTCGCGGTAGGCCCTCAGTATATGAAGCCAACGTTAGCGAGCGAGCGTGATAAATTTTAGGGGATACAGTCGCTTCAAAATCAATACCAAATTGGAATACATAATGCACGATTAGAATTTACCCACAGACTGGAATGTGCTGTGCTGCACAGGCTGCAGAAACCCGTTCCGCCACCCGGTCTATCTATACCCCTATATGCGCTAAAATCAACATAAATTTATCGTTATCCTTATATCTACGTGACGCGACGCACGTAAGAGTTAAGGAGCCAAATGACCTGTTTCCAATACCGCTGATACGTGAGTCGTCTTTAATTTGGTTGAGTACAAAACTAATAACTTGAAAAATGATAAAAACTGACTTCCCATGCTCTACCCTTCAATAACTCTAACGTTATCAGCGATTTGGTACAATGGAACAACATCTAAGATAATTAAATACTTACATTACGGCTCATGGACACATTTCAAGTAACTTTGAATGTATGCGGAATTGGGGGTCAAAGTTGGCAAATGGGCAGTCCCAAATTAGACTTGCATCGCGCTGTGATTTTCTAAATTCAGCGTCATCTAGAGAAACTAGTATTATTTGTCTTCCGAATAAGTACTTAGTATTGGGCTTTGGGCTCAACCCTAAAGCGGATTCTAAAGCTGAACATAAATCATAAAAGCAAGTAAGGCTGTACTTATGAATATACACAGTAAAGCATAGCAAACACGATGTTAGCAAACGGTGCGAGCAAGGACAGATAATAAATATAGGTACCAGGCGCTTTACCGGATATGGTACTGTATGTGTAGTGCCACGCATTCCGCGGGTCATAATTATGCCAGTGGGCTGGCCACAAAGTGGTTAACTTACTGATTCCCAGTGGCGCGATATCGTTTCAATTCTGTCCGGTATCTGTCAAGGGTCAGTCAAAGTCAAGTCAAGTCCACCAAGCTGGTCTCCGGGGCCGAAGAAGGCGCCGTGGTGGTCCGCGGGCTGGTGCCGACAATGCGCGAACCGTCACAGGCACAAAATCACCAACTCCAGCACTGTTTTCACCAAATGTTCGACTCGAGCTTCAAAACAGGCCTCCAAAACGAGTCTCAAAGTACTTTTTACAAACTACAAACCAAATCCTTGGACTCTAGTCTACAAAACGACGTTATATACAAAAGGGACACGTTTCTTCCCGAAACCGCGTGACAATGACAAGTGAAAATATATGACAAGACAAGTGTCACTGTCAGAGACTAAAGAGGTGCCCACACGCTCCGGCTTACAGATAAGGGTCGGACATACATTCGGCCCGAACAGGTACCATAATAGTTGTGTCAGCTGACCTATGGCGAAGGCATCAAAGGCAGACGTTCTAAAATTATTTTCGCTTAAATAACTAAAACATTCATCACATCTCATCAGAAATGAGGCTATATCCGCAGCAGAGCCAAGGTACCCGATATAGCCCTCCAAATCGCTAAACTTAAGCTTATCTTAATTATCTTTGACTTAAGTGACAGTGGCCGGGGCACATTGCACGTAGAACCGATCGATGGCCGTTGGGGCGGAAAGGTTCTCGAGTGGCGAACACGTACCGGAAGGCGCGGCGTGGGTAGGCCCACAAGGTGGACTGATGACCTGGTAAAGGTCGCGGGAGTCCGCTGGATGCGGGTGGCGCAGGACCGGTCATTTTGGCACTCTTTGGGGGAGGCCTATGTCCAGCAGTGGACTTCTTTCAGCTGATATGATGATGAAGATGAACTAAAACATTATTAGTATTTAAATTAAAAGTATGGGATTAACTAGGTGCCAAGGCCGACCACGGGCTCCTTTAGGACGAGAATTATGAATTAAAACATTCGTATATTTATTGATACAGTTTGCTGTGGAGTACTATCTTGCACAAAAATGATCATAATCATAAACAATAATTACAAAGTCTGTATAGGCTTAACGCCTAGCCGTGCCGCGAGGGTTGCGCAGCTCTCGATCTGTTTAGGCGCATACGCAATCGAGCCTTTTTTCTTCGTCTGTTCGAGACAGGCCCGCTCCTTATCTCCGGGAGCCAGGACTGGTAGAGAAGGGTCAACCTGCAGACAAAATGGTTTTTCTTAAACGCGCAATAAAATATTGTCGCTATGTTCCATATCCATATAATAAATAGGCTGCGAAGTATAGCGTTCCGGGTGCGGTGAGACGCGAGTCTAAGTATGTATATCTACTTGGCCGGCATCCCTATTTTCCTGGCCTTTACAGTAATATATTTACTATTATTATTACTATTATTAATATATATACTAGAGCGAGAGGGAAAAATAGATCCAAATGTTCTTCTCTTCTTCTTCTGCTCTTAATGCTCACGGGCATGAACCGCATGAGATACTTAAAAGATAGAACGGTTAAACTAATTGGAATACATTATAAATTATGATGTATGTATGTGTGTGTGTTTGCATGTAATGTGTCCGTTCTGTCTATAGACAAAGTCTGAAATGAGTATTCGAAAGTTGCATTACAGGCAACGCAGACTTGATAGGAGATGACAACGGGGATGCATTCCTTAGCAATTTCCCGTAAGAAACACTAAATTGAGTCACATGGAGATCTAGAGCAGATGCCTGTTTAACCAGCAGCTTTAAAAAAATCTAAAGTGACTGAAAATTACCGGCGGCAGTTTCCTCCAGTGGCTGAGGCAGTCCGCGAGACGGTCTCCGAAGCCAGGGGCGAAGCACCCCGGGTCGATGGCCACGAACATCTGCCCGAGATTGGGAGGATCCTCGGGGTTGGTGCCGCCCCATGGCCTCTGGTGACTCGCTTTAGCTCCTGATCCACAGCAGGGTTTGAATAATTTATGAAATAGTTAAGTGAAGATTGAGTAAATCACACGATCAATATTTGACATAATTGTACTTTGACTTCAAATCAGTAGCCAAATTGCTTCAAGTTTTCCTATAAAATTTGAAGAGTTCCATCGATTTCTCCAGGATTTTGGTGACAACGGGACCAATCTGGAAATATATGCTTTAAAACAAAGAAAAAAAATTCAAATCGGTTCATAAATTACCGAGATATCGCGTAACATACACACATAATAAAAAAAAAATACAGGCAAATTGAGAACCTCCTCCTTTTTTGAAGTCGGTTAAAAAGTGTAGCCCTAACGATGTCAACAGCAATGCACTCAAATAAAAAGTCTGAAGTCAAGTTCTTTATCTTCGATAGATTTCCTCAGTTAATGTCTTCCGAGTCTTCCGACACGACCAAGTTGAGGCTGGGCCTCGGAGCCTAAGTACGTTTTGTCAGGGGGTCTACGTAAATGCTGGTTTGCCTAACCCTTACCACAAAAAAAGCGAAATATAATCTGGATATAGAACCGATAATAGTGGCAAACTCGCGTGTCTAAGCCGAGATTTAAATTGGTTCACTGAGCTAACGGAGTAATCATGATCTGGATATTGAAGTACCTGAGAGTGAGCTGCAGAAGACCTCAGTCATGGCACTGAGGCAGTAGCCCTTATAGCCGCTGGTGTCCTCCTCTCCTCCTAAAGGGTACAGCCGGCCTGAATCGAATCCCTGCAAGACAACAATAAAAAACATTACCAGCCGGTTACCAGGAGAACAATTCTGCTGAAAGCTGTAGTTTTTTAGACAAGTAACATGTTAAACACATTGTGCACATTGCACGTAGAACCGATGGCCGTTGGGGCGGAAAGGTTCTCGAGTGGTGACCACGTACTGGAAGGCGCGGCGTGGGTAGGCCCCCAACAAGGTGGACTGATGACCTGGTGGGGGTCGCGGGATGCGGGTGGCGCAGGACTCTTTGGGGGAGGCCTATGTCCAGCAGTGGACGTCTTTCGGCTGATATGATGATGATAAACATGTTAAATGACTATATAGGGTTTGGAGGGCGTACATCTGGAATCCCTGCGCCGCTTTCTGGTTTAGAGAGTAGTCTAATCCAAAGAGGCCCATGCAATAGCCGCAAACGGGAGTGTAATGTTTTTCGGTTGTATTTTCTCTCTGTATGTAAATACGTTAATTTAGTAGGCGTGTTGCCGTCCCTTTATTGGTTTGAGTTTTCATTGTTTCGACAGCTAGAGACAAATGCTCTCTCACTCTCAACACAACGCATACTCGGGAACTCTGACGATCTTACTCACCACCAAGACCTGACTCAAGACCAAGACTTTACTCAACAGCAATATCTACAAAGCAAGTAATGGTGTTACCTATTATCACTGCGATCTTCAGTAATGTGGATACTTCGGTTCACTAATGTTTCCCAACCTAACGTATGGCAACCTGATTCATTTCGCATCTTTTCATTTCCCAACCCCTTAATATTTATGAAACTATATTTCAGGATTTTTATAAACTAACCTAACCTATAGGGTACTACACGATGGCCATGAAATAAATCCTGAAATAGTTACAGTTTCAAAGTTTGGGAAATGAAAAGTTGCGAATTTAATCAGTTTGCCAAACGTTAGTTGCGAAAAGAAGGTGTTCCGGATACTTCCCTTGCTGGGCTGATCCAAATATGGGCAAGATGTCCTGTCCCTATTACCGGTCTATTAATTACTGACATGTTCTCTACTTGTATTTTTTTTTCATTTATGTTTGTCTGCTATAGAAGTTTTAGTGTATAACTTACTACTTGAGGGTCATGTGTCATTTTTCCGTTCTGGTCCATAGCCCAACCGTCAGGCAACGGTTTTTCTTCATGTATCTTCACCTCTACCTGCAACAATTCAAAACATTACCACTGATGCGCAAAGTTGAACACGATGTCTTGAAACAGGTAGGTAATAAGATATTATCTATTATCTATTATCTCTAAACTATTTTAAGCTAATTAAGCATCATACCCTATGACTTTACAAAAACGTTATCCAAATAGACACGTGCTTGCCTATGAAGTAAGAAACATTGATTAGTATATGATACCTATACGGGAAATAACACAACGCCACTGTCTCCGACTACACCTTCCCGCCATAAGTCGTACTGAACCTATAATCTCAATAAAGTTTAAGTAACTGCTACCTGCGGCGTGGGTAAGGCCCCCCACAAGGTGGACTGATGACCTGGTAAAGGTCGCGGGAGTCCGCTGGATGCGGGTGGCGCAGGACCGGTCATTTTGGCACTCTTTGGGAGAGGCCTATGTCCAGCAGTGGACGTCTATCGGCTGATATGATGACGATGATGAACTACTACCTTGCCCAGTGCGACAGCCGTAGTAGACAAGTCCACGAGGATGGAGTCTCCGCCGGAGGCTGAAACCGCCATCGCTATGGGGTTTGTGCCAAGTGCGCCCTGGAATCACAAACAATTTGAATTATGCCGTGGGGCGATCTTTGGGATTGAGCTGATTAAGGGCCTACGCTGGCTGACCCGGTTTTCACGGAGCGGGTGGACGCCTATTGAAAAATAGTATGCCGGTGCATAGACCCACAAGCGTGCGCCCGCTCCGTGCACAGGTGCCAGCTAGGGTAGGCCCTAAAGGTTATCTCTATATTATCATGCATGTACCTACGTAGTCTTCTACGCTATCTTGGATTAATTTAAGATTTCCCGTAACTTTTAATAATTTGTTGTAGGTATATTGGGTGAAACGTTTCATATGTACGTAGGTAGATCTAATCTCTTCATTTTTTTGTACGTAAAAAATACTCTTGAGTTGTTCTAACGCTCATCCGAAAAGTTACGCAACTACCCCTCAGGAATGTCAAAAAGTGAAATAGCTAAATTGGCCATTCTTAAACTTCATTAATGCACAGTTAACTTTTCAGTTAACTATGCATTAACTTACAGTTGACTCTTAATTCGCCCTTATTTTTTGCGATTTCGTGGGTGATTGTCCCAAGGAAAAAGTTGTTCAGTATTACCATCATCTTCACTTTCATTCCTGGATCATGAACCCATAGGCACCCAGTATCTACTTGCACAGCCTTGCTTGACTTGCTGAGGATTACACAAATTGGATGATTTACTTAGCCCATGCCACAATAAAGGTATACTCACGTCTTTGGCCCTGGTGGGCACCAGCAGAGGGGATGTGTTGGTGAAGGCCATTCCGATCAGACCTTGCTTCTCCGCTCTTTGGGCCCACCAACCGGCCATACCGAAATGAGTACTTCCTGAAAACAGTTAAGGTTTTAAATGTTAAAGGACAATTTATGCACAATGATAGAACTAAGTAGCTCCACTGTAAGCTCAATAAGGTTTGTGTTATGTTATGAGAAGAATAGGAAGCGATGCACGAGCGAGGCCGGAAATGATTTTGGTGGTTTTCCTCGCTCACCGCCTCTTAACCTCGCATTGCCTGATGGATTCACCCTAAGCTTGGCTGTTTGAAACCGTCAGTAATCGTAGGTACCTAACGTACAGTAAAATATGATTATTTATATGGGAAGTTTGACAGTTTTCTATGCGAGCTCCTGCCGCCGCCATATATGACAATAGGGATGTAGACACTAGATAAAATAAAATGTAGTCAAATGGAGAAAAAAGCAACGCAAGAGGTTAAATAATCACAAAGTTATAAGCGTCCAAAGTTTTAAGAAAGGGTATGTTCTGTCCCTTTTCCGCAAAACGCACCTTCATATGAAACGATTGTCATTTACTATGATGCTAGACGATCGTGACGTCACGATCCCGGAGCGTTTTCTCTCTCGTTCGTTGCCTGTTAAGGCAACATGGAAACGGTAAAAGCCTCGTTGCAGCTTTGTAATTTTTTGAGATATTCGAATGGGATTTTCGTCATTAGGCATATTTTTTTGCCTTCTTTCTTTTGAAGTAATAATATTGAGTCTACACCCCTATTCGTCTACTTCTTCTTCTTCAGCGTGTATGCGATGCGCCCACCGTTGGCATTGGCGTACGTACATCTCTCCAATTGTCTTCCATTCAGCCCGATTTGCTGTACCTACCTAGCTCGCCCCAGCCTGGCTCTGCGAACGTTTTTATGTCGTCCGACCATCTTGCCGGGGGTCTGCCGACCAGTTGCTCTGCTGTGCTCCTCCCGTTGTTTCGGCGACATACGTAAAGTTACAACATTTAATATTTACCAGTCTGGAAAAGGTGCTTGATGCAACACTCCCTAAGAAACTACGAAAAGATATAGGTAAAACACCTCCTAAGTATAAACATATGTTACCTTTCGTGGATACCCATCCTACGCCAGTCTCCTTAGCCTTCTTAATAGCCAGATCCATGCTGAAGTTGCCGACGGTAGCACCGAGCGCATTGCCGCCGTCCACCCACGCCGTGGAAGCGTTCTCTTTAAGGATCACAGGTTTGCCATTCGGATTGGTGGCTCCTGACTTCAGATCGTTGACGTAGAATTCTGCGAAGAATTTATGGTTTTTGGGATAAATACGTATTATATGTAAAAAACCGGCCAAGTGCGAGTCGGACTCGCGCACGAAGGGTTCCGTGCCATTATCAATAAAAATATTTATTTTATTCTGTTTTTAGTATTTGTTGTTACAGCGGCAACAGAAATACATCATCTGTGAAAATTTCAACTGGAACTATCTCGGTATCAGTGAGATACAGCCTGGTGACAGACGGACGGACGGACGGACGGACAGCGGAGTCATAGTAATAGGGTCCCGTTTTACTCTTTGAGTACGGAACCCTAAAAAACCAACACAGTCCAGGAAGTAAAAGGCATAGAAAAAAATATGCAGATCGCATGACTATGCATCCTAATCCTTATTCCCTGGCTACATAGCTTCTACAGCCTATTGTTACTCAGATGCGAGTAAGGAAGAAGAATGTTTTGTGGCCTCTACGCCTACAAGTAACAATTAATCACTTGTTGTCAACAAATCAGCTTAGTCTCGCGACTGATCGCCGATTCAGCATCATTTAAGAGCTAAACTCTTTATGCTCCGTCTTTAAGTCTAAACTTGTCGGTGTAGCTCCCTCCATCTGATTCTGTCTAGGGCTCTTCTTGACCTCTTTATAATGACGTGACTGCTAATTTTTCTCGCCGATTAATCAAGAAAAAATACAGAAATACGAGTGTAATTCGGTCAAAGAGGATTCCATTCCACCCCGCGGCTACGCCTGGGTGTCTCTGTAATACGGGGGTGGACCGGCGCGGGCAGCTATAGTAATAATAATAAAACATGTCATCGACCCACAAATTAACAACAAATAGTCAAATTGGTCAAATGGGCGCTAGTAGTGAACACTTACCGAGTCTATTGAGTCCATGGCTGTAATGTCCAGTAAAATCCGCGTGCAGCAGCAAGGCTGCATGCTCCCTCGCCTCCCGCTCGGGCACTCCCGTGGCCTGGAAGCACTCTCGCAAGAACCTCGATACCTCCTCCACGCGAACCTCGGGCATGATTGAGCTGAAATGAGGGACGGTTGGGGTTATATAGGAGATCGTGTATCGAGAGACTTGCGGTTACAAGAGGAAGTCTAGGCCCAGTTTTAGATGCGTTAGACCAAATGTCAGATCAAATATTAGTAAGTCAGTATTATTTTTTGACATTAGGTTCTTACCGAAATAAGGTTTAACGGATCTTTATTAAACTGAGGGCAAGAATCGGTTGCTTCAAACCATCGGTAGCCGTAACTTACGTCCGTTAAAATTTGATTGTATGGGAAGTTTGACGGATACCTATCAATAAGATAACAGCTGCCGGCGACATATTTAACGCCGACTGGTCTGCAAAATGTCTTTGGTGCAAACCAGAGTAGGTATTTATTTAAACAGTACAGTACCGATAAATCGAATTCGACCTGCAGAGATAGGTACTTAGGTAACTATTACGTACCTAAACTAAGTGGTGTGTTTAACGTTACATTTTTATCGTCGTATTATCGTGACGACGTGTCATGAGAGCAAGAAAAAAATCAAAGCAAGCAGTCAAGCAGACTAAATTAGGTAACAATTATAAATTTTATTGTACAAGCAAATCTAAATAAAAAATCTTATATATTATTAGTGCGTCACGTTTTCACGCATTTGGCTGCTCTCTGGCGCAAGCGAGACCACATCAACCAATGTAATTTCAAAACAGTGGTCTATTGCCGTCGCGTCGCACGGAAGTATTGAATTCCTACTGAGCTAATTTCCCTGCCCAGTTCCTTGCCCAGTGGGTAATCGATACTAGAAAACGAAATGTGATCATGTTGGTCTAGAAACTAGACCAAGGTTTAAGGTAAACGTCCTAATGTTTGACAACTTAACACCTAGTAGCGCGCACCTATTGTTCACCTCTATTGTTATTAATTAAGATTGAAAGGTTTCCTTATCTGAAATTGTCATATTTGACCATAAACTTCGCTTATATTACAGCCCAACAAGCTGCTATTTGACCCTGAGATAGTGTCACTGTAAACGTGGCTAGGGTCAAAAAGAAGCGGGTTACAACCGTTAATTAACTTTAAGTGGATATTTTTTTGTTGGCTGTACCCGTAAAATATGTATCTGAATTAATTCACTAAAATCTGTATAAGTACAGATAAATCGGTATATATGGCAACATGACTGACGTAGCTCGTTGACTCGGAATACATTGCAAATGGCGGTCATTTCAGCATTATAAAATTTTAAACTAAATAACATTTTGTGATTAACAACTAATGGCAAATAAAGAAGGATTAAAACATGTAACAAACAATTATTTGAAATCAGATTAGGCTTCTCTACAAAAAGTTATTCCGGAAGTCACGTGATACATTTTGAACTGTACCCCTATACAAGAACGCGAGCTAAGAAGTATCCACTTCAAAAGATACTCGTCGGGCTAAACACAAAAGTAGCACACCAATACTGAGTATTCAATATTATTATTATTAGGTATTATATCGAGCCCGCTATGTCCCACTGGCTGAGCAAAGGCCTCCCCCCCTCCCCTTCCATTCATCGCGGTCTTGAGCAATGTCTCCAGTCTTTTAAAAACCGGCCAAGTGCGAGTTGGACTCGCGCACGAAGGGTTCCGTACCATTATCTATAAAAAGCGGCCAAGTGCGAGTCAGACTCGCACATGAAGGGTTCCGTAAAATAAAGTGCGGTTTACGATTTATGACGTATTAAAAATAAAACTACTTACTAGATCTCGTTATAACCAATTTTCGGTGGAAGTTTGCATGGTAATGTACATCATATATTTTTTTTAGTTTTATCATTTTCTTATTTTAGAAGTTACAGGAGGGGGGGGACACACATTTTACCACTTTGGAAGTGTCTCTCGCGCAAACTATTCAGTTTAGAAAAAAATGGTATAAAAAACCTTAATATCATTTTTGAAGACCTATCCATAGATACCCCACACGTATGGGTTTGATGAATTTTTTTTTGAGTTTCAGTTCTGTGTATGGGGACCCTAAAACTTAATGTTTTTTTTTTCGATTTTTGTGTGAAAATCTTAATGCGTTTCACAGAATACCAAGTTTCAACAGTATAGCTCTTATAGTTTCGGAAAAAAGTGGCTGTGACATACGGACGGACAGACAGACAGACAGACATGACGAATCTATAAGGGTTCCGTTTTTTGCCATTTGGCTACGGAATCCTAAAAAGGAGTCCAAGTTATCCCGCCATCGCCGACGAGGTCTACCGCGTCTCCGTTTTGAGTTTTGGGGCTTCCACTCCGTGCTTTCTAAAATCACTAAAATGTAGCATTCTGGAGTTTAACGGCGGATTACATGAAACACACTTCACAGGCCGGTAAACGTTAAATATGGCGCAGCTGTCACGCTAAACAATACTGTCAAACTTCCCAATAAGTAGAATCAGATTTGAACAGACATTTCTCAAACATGCAATGAAATGTCGTCATTACGTGCGTTATAACCTTATAACAGGCTTTAAAGTATCACGTTTCGGGCGGAACAACTCTCGAAAGAACTGGTAAAGGAATTTCATACAAAATTGAAGGCCTAGGCCGGGAAGTAATTGTTTTTTAATTTTCATTCCACTATTTGTGGCACAGCATCACGGCGTTCAGCCATGAAAATTAGTTTGATTTCTTGGAGTTTTTTATATTTATTTTAATTGCATGTTTGAGAAAAGCTCTATACATGCCTGGCCGTGAAAAGGGCTTGCCTGCTTCGTATCACTTCCGGCTTCTTTACGGTCGGCCGTCTATACCTACTCGCCCGGCAAGCCCTTTTTTCCCGGCGTCTGCAGTATTACGGCACAAAAGTTTGCGTGTCTGAAGTTAGCCTCGAGTCGCCTCCCGCATACCCGTCCGGTCCGACCCCTCTGACACCTTTGCCACTAGTAGCTAACATCAGAATCGTTTACTGATTTTAATCGTATTGTACTCACGATTATCGATGGTTTGAAACAATCCAATATTTTTTGTAAGTCATTAACGACATTATAAACCAGCCACTTACTGTGATATAATTATACTGTTAGCACATCGTCTTAAAATATATTTTCCACGCATCATTCATTATCTATATGTAGATAATTAAACTCATAAACAATATTTCTACACTTGAAGACAGTGCCAACTAAACACACATATTAAGGAAAATAAAACCGGTCAAAAGTCTGTCTCGCGCACCGAGGGTTCCTTTATCAATAATTTTGATAATTCTTTTTTTATTTGCTAGAAGGTACCTACTGTCAGAATAATTCCATACAAATAAGAAGGAAAAAAATTCAACACAAAAGTATAAAATTACAAACCTAAATATTAAATTATTTTTGAAGAATAAAAAAAATATGCTAGTTAGAGGTCTCGTTCTACTTTTCCAGTAATATTTACGTTAATATTAATTATATATATTATTTTCTCATTTTTCCTCCGTTAACTTCAGAAATAAGTAGGATAATCTTTTTTCAAATTTGTTGTGAATCAAAATTTTACCCCTATAAAAAAAAAAACTGTTTTAGAATGTGCAATTCAATCCCTTTCATATGTTACCCCACTTGGCCTGGCCTACTTACTAGATTTTTAATTTTTGCCCCCCTCTTAACTGTCCTTTTCTATAGAAAGTCAAGATATATCTTTAAATTTTTCATTTTCCATACACGTGGATTAGCTTTGTTTACAACTATTCCAAATTTCAATTTGATTGCATTAGTAGTTCCTGCGGGGCTAGCACAACTGACACAACATGCGCGACGCGAGTCGAGAGAATCCACCCGCCTCTTTCTAATTTGCACAATACGAGTGAGACAGGAGTCGCTGAGTCGCGCGCGACACGACTTAGCAGCAAGTTGTGCTAGATGTACTGAGATATTTAACTTTGTGACAGACAGACGGACGGAGTCGCACCCATAAGGGTTCCGTTTTTACCTTTTTGGTCCGGAACCCTAAAAATTGGTAATTCCATAAATAACAAACCCTCATATCAAAATATTTGGAGTCACGAGCGTCTATACTGTCTATAGGCTACGTCTAGTGTCTAGTCTACTTGCGATCATCGCAGGCTTTGTGGTCGTTTGCCAAAGGGTTATTTTTGTATAAAGGAGCAACTGGTAATTAATACTCTATCTCAATAACTACTTATTATGATTACGATAGTGTTACACACAAAAAATACTAAAAGCGTTTTTAAGCTTTCACGGATACCTAGCTTTTTATGGCTTTAGAGTTGACCATAATAGGTACCTCTATAACATATATTTACTTTTTTGCGTTAAAATTATTAGTATTTCGGATAGGTATAGCAAAAAAAAACATATTCGCAGATCGAGAAGGCAGTCTTCTACGATCGCAGAAATGGCGAATACGAGCTGAAAATATACAACTGATAAGTAACAAAAATATCTAAATACTTTTTAAATATTGGGATAGTGCCGCTATTCCGATGTGTTTAATACATATCTGTGGCACAGATCAAATACTTATGTGGTAATGTTTGCATTACTATCAGACATTCAACCTACTTTGAATACCTACATGTATCGATAAGACCCAAAGTTAAAAAAATATTTACACGGACACTATTAGGTTAGGACACTATAACAAATGTTATACTGAGATGGCAAGGCAAGTGTGGAAACCACCACATTACTTCTGTCATTAATCTTTGCAATTATTTTCCATCGAGCTGATGTCGTCCAATTATGTTTCGAGTTCGTCTACGGTCTTGGAAATATGATGAATATGAACTTTTTTTGATGTGCTGTACAAATAACTTTTCTTAAAAAACTGCTTAAATAATATCAATTTCAACAAATTAGGTCTTGTCAGCCTCTTAAGGTTATAAATTGTATACAATTTATAACAATTTGTACTGAGATGACAGCTGTCAGAGGGATCAAGATTCGCCGCGATACATATATAGACCCTGTGGCAATTACTCCACCGACAATGATGATCATGTATCATTATGCGGCCTGCAGGCGTCCTAGGTACAGGCCCCGTAGCATGGATGGCGTTATCACGCTATAAGTGACAGGATAAGCGCGTCGTCTGTGTGTCGTCGTCGACGGTGTCAGCCAGGGACGGATGCTCTATCTTGTCACTTATCGCGTGATCGTGATCCATGCTACGGGGCCAGGTGGGCTAACGCAGTCCAGAAAGACCCTGAAATGTTTCTGGGCCATCGACTGGACAAAAACGGAATTGCACAGAAAATTGGACAGAGAAACCTGGCGGCAGAGACGCCTTCGGGTCATTGCGCCTATGCACTAAGTCAGTATCGTGATACGAACCTTAAAACAAGTTTCCGTCATAAACAAAAGAAGCTTTTAAATATCGAAATCGGTTAATTGGAGTGCCCGTGTCAACATTATTTACAAAATATAGAACAATTTGATTAAGTATATTTAAGATTTGTTTTGTGCCAGGGATAAAAACGCGCGTTAGTATGGGTAAAACTTCCATAACACGACTGAATAAAGTATGGCATTAACAAGAGGTCTTCAAAAACACTAAAATACGACTAGTGCGAGCCCTATTAGTATTTCCGATACTCTCCTTTGGAGCCAAAACGTGGACCATCTAAATCAGAGAAAGACAGCGCCGCATCTATGCCTTTGACATGTGGTGTCGGAGGCGTAGGTATGCTGAGAATATCATGGACTGAGAGGCGCACCAATCGGTCGGTTCTCGTGGAGCTCAAAATTGACATTACGTACGACTGTCCCCAATCTGCGGGCAAAGATTTTTGAGCTACTTTGGCCATATAATGAGAAGGGGTGACGAAAGTTTGGAATGGTTCATCATCATTACAATCCTGGCCGATTTCGACCACGACGGTGACTGGAAAGATGGCTAACTGGAGCTTCGTTCGTGAGCTCTCAGGTAACTGACGTAGCCTATCTTTGCAGATAATGTGCGATCACATTATCTACAGGTCAGAACCCCTCCGACAAAATTGTCGTGGATGGCCGCAGGTGGACGAGCTTTTAACTCTGTCGAGTTCGTTAAGGCTTGCACATTATCCTTCACTGATAATGAACAGGTCCTCAAAAGTTCTACCATGCGGTGAGGAACGCGATGGACCAGAATCGATCGATGGAGGGAACAAATTCGTGCTCGAACGTAATTCACCAACCACGATCATCAGTCATGACCACACGACTAAGAAGGAGAACTATTTTGAAGTGGATACTTCTTTGCTCGCGTTCTTGTATAGGTGTACAGTTCAAAATGTATCACGTGACTTCCGGAATAACTTTTTGTAGAGAAGCCTAATCTGATTTCAAATAATTGTTTGTTACATGTTTTAATCCTTTTTTATTTGCCATTAGTTGTTAATCATAAAATGTTATTTAGTTTATGTGGCGGACATGAAAATAATGCTGAAATGACCGCCATTTTCAATGTATCGCGAGACAAAGTCAAATGAGCTACGTCAGTCAATGTTGCCATATATACCGATTTATCTGTACTTATACAGATGTTAGTGAATTAATTCAGATATTATTAGGGTTACATAGCCAACAAAGAAGTATCCACTTAAACTTAATTAACGGTTGTATCTCGGACACAACCCGCTTCTTTTTTTTATTACATTTTAATGGCTCGCCAGTGTATGAAACTGATGCTGTGGAATATACAGGGTGTTTTGTAGCTGGGTGCAAACCTTTAAGGGGGAGATACACTAGACCATGTAGAACATATTCATCCAAAATTTATATATATATATTTTTTAAATGACATCAAAAGTTCGATTTTATTTTTATTTTTGTAAAGTTTAAATTGCTTTGCACATAACTTTTTTGGACACAATGGTGCTTCAAACTACTTTGGTACGATCAAGGACACATTAGACTACTAAAATAATAATAAAAAAACGGACATTTCTGTTTGGATTGGAAGTTATTAGCATTTAATTGACCATTTTTGGGTTTTTCATACTAAAATCGTAAAAGTTCCCTTAAAAATCAAAAAATCGCTAAAAAATAATTATTTTTGGATGAATATGTTCTACATGGTCTAGTGTATCCCCCCCTTAAAGGTTTGCACCCAGCTACAAAACACCCTGTATATATGATGCTATGTTTGGGACTAGGTCGATTTGTGTAAGATTGTCCGCAAATATTTATTTATTTATGTACGACGACCGCTTTAGCCTAGTTGGTAGAGAACCTGCCTACGAAGCAAGAGGTCCTGAATTCGAATCCCGGTAAGGGCATTATTTGTGTGATGAGCACGAATATTTGTTTCTGAGTCATGGATGTTATTAAGTATGTATTTAAGTATTTATTTATCTATATAAAACGTCTCTTCGAGCACACTGCTGACCATAGGGCTGGCTTGTTCCTCGGTCAAAGAATTGGCATCGCCATTCAGCGAGGAATAGTAGCCACCCTACCGCAGAGCGCTGACCTGGGGACTACTTTATAGGAAATTAGAAATTACCTCCTAATATTCCCCCAATTCTCATTTATTGTTTTAGGAATTTATGTTTTTTTTGGGTTGTGCGCTAAATTTTATCAGGTAAGTAACTACTGAAGATGCAACTCGGCATATGCCAACAGATAATCCACA
This sequence comes from Epinotia brunnichana, assembly GCA_963854355.1. Classification (NCBI taxonomy): domain Eukaryota; kingdom Metazoa; phylum Arthropoda; class Insecta; order Lepidoptera; family Tortricidae; genus Epinotia; species Epinotia brunnichana. The sequence goes on along the minus strand of OY977950.1, from coordinate 21,224,722 downwards.
AACGTACAGTTTATACAGATATTTTTACTAGAAGAGATGCCAATTACTTAGTTTTACAAACAAATATACTTCCAAATATTGCTCGCTTAATATGTAGTATTGGAGACCCAAAAAAATTAGCATAAGTATAAACATTATTTGCAGTGAATTTTTTTGACCAACAGGACAAACGTAATAAAACATTAACCTTATTATATAACAAGTTAATTTCTTATCTGTTAACGCTACTTACTGAACCACTCATATAATATATGTAAATATGACTATAGGTATGTTTAGATAACATCTGCGCTACGCTATATTCACAACTGGTCTCAAGTCCCCTCAGTAATCACACCCAGTATAACTAGACCGACACATACATAAACGGGTAACAAAGATGTGCCTTATTTATACTGGTTAACCAAGCGACTTGTCAGTCTGCGTTAGTTAGTATACCAGCCTTGCAGGCTAGCATAGCATGCTGTTTTATTTTATATGAGTTCATCATTTTAGTTAGCATCGCACGGTCGAACGGAACGCTCGCGTCATTTGTTTTCATATTTAATACGTTTATTTCTACGTGCTTGTCATTCACGTTTGGTGAGTTTTAAGTACTTACTAGTTAATTAGTTATCTATATTATAGTAGTAAGGTTGAATTTCGCTTGGCGATTTATAATTTTATGCGGCGAATCAAGGTTATGTTATGACATTCAGTAGTCGTATGGGTTTCTTTGTCATAACAAAGTACAGTTTGATCGTAACTCTTAACCTATTAGAAGCGTTAATTTTGCTGTGTAAATAGGATCCCGTCTGGGTATCATATTTATAATTTGGCATGGTAGGTATTATACTCTAGCCAAATATTCACAAAGTTAAACTAATAATAAATGTGCCATTGACAATTAAACTATTAGTCGATCGTGGGTAATTAAATTTGCCTACTCGTCGTAATTTGGAAGTAAAGTGGATTTACATATTGAACTGAAGACTAATCATAATCCTTATGCACCATAGGCTGCTTGACTTTTTTGTTAATGATATGTGATGAAAATACACTAAAAGCATCGCTTCGGACACGGACTTTGCACCTTTTGTCGTTTCCCATTTTTCGATTTCGTTGTAAGCTTTTAAGTACGTTTCCTTCGATTTCTCCGGGTGTAGATTATCAACAATGCCTAAGGCGTCTTTTTTAATTGACTCGGGAGTCAAATCACTTTCGCTTTCGTCAGTCTACATTTTTATTCAAATTATAATATAATCTTTCAACTTCAACCTCTTGCTATCAATACTGTAGCGTTTTGCAACACTCGCGGCTTTTGTTTTATTTTCTTTGTTTCGCGTAAATGGCTTGTATTGTACTGGCCAGTTCGATTTTCAAATAAGTTATTTATGCTATAAGTAGGTCTCTTTGGAACAATTTTTCATACGAATTCAAATCTAATTCAAATTGACAGTTCAATTGTACCGACGGCGACGCGCGTTCGGAACGTTACGTGATTACCCCCAGCCAAGGTATACAATACATACAAATTGGGTAGCGGAGAAATTGTAGCAGATATGTAGCAAAATAATCATTACAAAAACGAATTAAATGATCAGCTACATACCATCATGACAATGATAAACATACACACATAAAACATACAAATAAACATATATAAATTCTTACATTAATATTAATATTATAAATAAATTAAATGATATTATTATTACAATGTCAACCATAGAGACGGAATACTATTGAAATAGGTGACGATCATGGCAGAGACAGATAGTGATCTTTTAGAAGAATTAACAATATGTATAGAATATACGATATCGTATTTCGTAGGTCTACATTTTCTTAGTTTCCTTTTACTGTAGTATGTTCTATAGAAATAGTAATTTATTTGTTTTACCTTGTAAAATTGCAATTACTAGGTACATGATAAGGAAAAAAACACACATTCATTCAAAATTAATTGCACTAAGGCTGACTTGCGTGTTATAGGGCAAACAAATGAGGCTGCCGCAGAAAGAAGTAAAAAGCCTTGAGTGAGACTTCACCAAAAAACTAACTGCCTTTATTGAGACAGACTAGATAGAGCATACTCAAGTCAGGTTTTTGTTCAAAAAAGTATGCTCACACGTTGGGTACGTTTCTAATATCATTTTTTTCTAAACTGATTAGTTTGCGCGAGAGACACTTCCAAAGTGGTAAAATGTGTGCCCCCCCCCCCCCCTGTAACTTTCTAAAATAAGAGAATGATAAAACTAAAAAAAATATATATGATGTACATTACCATGCAAACTTCCACCGAACATTAGTTTGAACGAGAGCTAGTTAGTAGTAGTAGCAGTTATTAGCTTTTTATTGGTAACTAGCTGTTGCCCGCGACTTCATCCGCGTAGAACTTTTTATCGTCTTAGAAAATGATTTCTCTCAATACAAAATTTGAACCCTCTTTTAGGGGATAATTAAAAAAAAAGTTGATGTTCATTTTCTAGTTTGTGAACAAACAGTCTAAAACCAAAGTTAAAAATCTCATACCTTAAAAATGCCTTGAAATACTCAAACTTTGAACCAATTTTAACACTCTTAGGGGATGAATTTGGAAAAACTCTGAAATCAGTTTTGTAGTCTTTTAACGTACAGAATAAGACCGAAGTTAAAAATCTCTTACTCACACTTTAAAATTTTATTGCTCGCCATTTAAAATTTGAACCCCCTTTTAAACCCCCTTAGAGGTTGAATTTTTCTAATCGCTGAAAGAACTTTTTTCGTAAACTTTTAAGTCTCTAGCTCAAAAAAAGTGTTGCCCATACAAAGCTTTCTTAACCCCCTTAGGGGTGGAATTTTCTAAAACTCTGAAAGTACTTTATTATTAATTTTAATAAGTAACATTTTGAATAGTTTTAAGTCTAGTAAAAAAAAAAGTTTTTCCCACACAACACTGGCTACCCTTCTTAAGGATCTTAAGGATCCCCTTAGGGATGGAGTTTTCTAAAACGCTGAAAGTTCTTTTTTAGTATTCTAATAAGTAATCTTTTTGCAAAGTTTTAAGTCTAACTCAAAAAAAAAGTGTTGCCCATGCAAAGCTTGCTCTCCTTTTTAACCCTATTAGGGGTGGAATTTTCTAAAACGATTTGTGTTCTTTTTTTGTATTTTAATAAGTAATCTTTCTACAAAGTTTCAAGTCTCTAACTCAAAAACATAAACTTTCCCTGATAAAAACTTTGCACCCCTTTTTATCCCCCTTAGGGATAGATTTTTTCAAAACGCTGAAAGTCTTTTTTTTTGTATTTTTATAAGTAATCTTTCTACAAAGTTTTAAGTGTCTAGCTCAGAAAAAGTGTTCCCCATACAAACCTTGCACCCTTTTTTAACCCCCTTAGGGAATGATTTTTGTAAAACGCCGAATGTAGTATTTTTCATGTTCTAATAAGTAATTTTTCGTCAAAATTTTAAGTCTCTATTAAAAAAATATATGTTTTTCCCATACAAACTTTGCACCCTATTTTACCCCCTTAGGGGTGAAATTTTCCAAACCGCTGAAAGTACTTTCTTTGTATTTAAATAATCTTTCTACAAAGTTTTAGGACTCTAGCTAAAAAAATAGTTTCCCACATACAAACTTTGCACCCCTATTTTAGCCCCCTATTTTTAGGGGTAGAATTTTCTAAAACGCTGAAAGTACTTAATTTGTATTCTGATGACTAATCTTTCTACAAAGTTTTAAGTCTCTATTTAAAAAAAATATTGTTTCCCCCATACAAAATTTGCACCCCTATTTTACCCCCTTAGGGGTAGATTTTTTTAAAACACTGAATCTAGGTACTTTATTTGTATTCTAATGAATAATTTCTCTACAAAGTTTTAAGTCTCTATTAAAAAAAAGTAGTTTTTCCCATACAAACTTTGCACTCTATTTTACCCCTTTAGGGGTAGAATTTTCTAAAACCCTGAAAGTTCTTTATTTGTATTCTAATGACTGATCTTTCTACAAAGTTTTAAGTCTCTATTTAAAAAAAAAATGTTTCCCTCATACAAACCTTGCACCCCTATTTTACCCCCGTAGGGGTGGAATTTTCCAAAACGCTGAAAGTGTTTCATTTGTATTCTAATAACTAATTTTTCTACAAAGTTTAAGTCTATAGCTCAAAAAAAAAAGGTTCTCCCATACAAACTTTGCACCCCCATTTTACCCCCTTAGGGGTAGAATTTTCAAAAATCCCTTTTTATCCCTAGCCCACGTTATAAAAGCAACATACTGTGCAAAAATCAACTCTCTAAGATTAGTAGTTTCGGCTGTGCGTTGATGAGTGAGTGAGTGAGTGATTGAGTGAATAAGTCAGTCAGGACATAGGCATTTATTATGTATAAATAGATAGAAGATAATGAAACTCCCATTCAAATATCTCAAAAAATTATGAAGCTACATCCGTTTTAATGTCGCTTGTTAGAGTGAGAAAACGATGAGGGACTGTGACGTCAATATACTCGAGCGTCATAGTAAAAAACAATCGTTTCATATGAAGGTGCGTTTTGCGGAAAAGGGACAGAACATACCCCCTCTTAAAACTTTGGACTCTTATAACTTAATCATTACCTATATAACCTATTGCTTTGTTTTTTTCTCCATTTGACTATATTTATTTTAAATTCTTTTTCGAGAAAATACATTATGATTATTTACCATATTTTCGATTCCTGAGCTATAACCACGAACTTCGGAATTCGAAAATATTCGGGTATCTCTATCTCTATCGCACTAACCATACTCGAGTGACAGGGATGCAAATATATGAACAATGAGTATCGGTTTTCGTGGTAGCGCCGCAGGTACTTTGGCTGAATGCGCCGAGCGCGTGCCATTGTCATTCAAAAAAAACAAATTCGTGTTAATTATATTTTTAAAATTTGTTGATTTCATTTATTGAAATTACGACATAAAACGACATTTGCGCATATAAGTTCTCATATCAGAATCGAATATTTTTTTATGGTTTATATTTTAGCATTTGTCTCGTAAAGGTCTATCGTAGACGGGATTTAAATTATTAATAAGTGAAAGGCAAAGCAATTCCGCCATTTTGACGAAAATTTTACGGTTCTTATAGCTGACAGTTGGAGCAGCGTTTGATTTCAATAAAAATAAATGAAAAATTAAATGAAGTCGTATATTTCGGAAAATTTATTAACTTCGCAGTCGGATAAAAACTATCCTAAGTTGCAGCTAGAATAATAATGTACCTATATAAAATGTTTCATATTTTTCCGTTCATGGGATGCTGAGAACATTCGAACCGCGCAAAGCTTAGTTTCAAACTGGCTGATTCTTTTTTTAATTTAGAGATTTATTATAAGTGGAGATAAACGAGTCTCGCTATCCTGCTAGCAATTACTTAGGTAATCTAACATCGTTTATATTCTCTTTGTCTAACATGACAATGAATCCAGTTATAACATATACTTATCTAGGAATGAATCTCTCGGATTTTTATAATCATTGTTTCGAGTTGTGTATATTTCCTGATCAGCTAAAAATAGCAAGAGTTCTGCCAATCCATAAAAAAGGTTCAAAGAATAACCCTAATAACTACAGACCCATTTCGTTGTTACCAACTCCGTCTAAAATATTCGAAAAGCTACTTAAAGATAGATTGCTTGATCACATCAATAGGTATAGGATACTGGATAAGCGACAGTTCGGGTATCAAAAGGTAGTAGGGACGTGTGAAGCAATTGATGAATTAATAAAAGACACAGTGCTTCAACTTAACTCTGGAAAGAAGGTTGCAGGCGTCTTTCTGGATTTGAGTGCAGCCTTTGACACCGTGGATCATTCCATTTTATTGAGTAACTTGGAACACTATGTGAGAGGAAATGTTTTTAAGTTATACGAATCTTATCTAAGAAATAGAAAGCAATTTGTTGAATTAAAACACATTGAAAATAATTGCGAGAATGTGCACAAATCACGAATGATAGTCATGAACAGAGGCGTCTCCCAAGGCTCCATTTTGGGCCCAATATTTTTTGTTATATTTGCCAACGATCTAATCAATTATATGCAAGACTCTACACTTACAATTACAATAAGTAGTATTCGCAGATGACACTAACGCAGTGATGTCTGCAGACTGTATCACAAAATTAAATCAGACAATTAATAGGGCCCTGACTCTGTGGTTTTCTGTGAATAACCTGACCTTGAACAGTAGCAAAACAAAGTCAATTCTCTTTAAGACAAATCCTAGATGCTCTGACTCCTTATTATTAGAAATGAATGGAAAAGTAGTGGAAACAGTTGAGGTTGTCAAATTCCTGGGAGTCCTGATAGATTCAAATCATAACTGGAAACCACAACTACAGGAGTTGAGCAACTCTATTGGCTCTGCTTGTTTTGCCTTGAGAAGCCTTCGGGAGGAGATAAAAGTCAAACAACATAAAATGGTTTATTATGCCCTCATAGAATCTAAATTAAGATATAGTATTAAAATGTGGGGCAACAGCTGCAACAGGGCAATTAGAATTATAGTTCGAATCCCGCAATGGGTATCACGCAGGGAGCATTTTCAAAAACTTCAAGTTTTGACTGTACCATGCCTCTACATTCAAGTTATTCTAACGGGTTTGGTCAAACATTTCAACGAGACAGAAAGTGAAGAGGACCGGGTTTTGAGACTTGCAACAAGAAGGAAAGACCTTAAAAATTGTTTAATACCCAAATTAAATATAGTAAAGCATTCCGCGCATTGCCAGGCTGTACATCTTTTCAACAAATTACCGGTAGAGTTTAAGCAGATCTCCGACATTAATGTGTTCAAGCGTAAATTAAAGGCTCTTCTTGTAAGCAAATGTTATTATTCAATCGATGATTTTGTAAACGACATGTAAAGTTATTATGATTCTAGAATTAATATAGCATGACATATTTATGGATTAATTCATTTATGTGACTTACCTATTATAAATTATATTGTAGATTTAAGTTATGCATTACATGTTAATCAAATTTGATAAATTTTAGTATTATAAGTTCGTTTAATGTTTCTAATCTTATTTTTTTTGTAATTAAATGTAATGTACCCTATTCGACACAATGTATATTGTTAAAAAAAAATCCTAAAGCGTCGTTGACATTTAATTCATGCTATGCGAACTTAGAACTTAATGCAAATCCAGTTTCTTATTGAAAATATTGTCACCTACTAGATAGCTCGCGAACTCTCTGAAGCTCAGGCTAGGCTGTCAAGGTATTTCAAAATTCGCCGTATTGTCATAAGACATCAGTAGCCTAGGGGTACAGACGGCGGTATTTGGAGTCAATGAGCCGGGGTTCAAACCCTGCGACCAACGCACTTTTTGTATGTTTTGTACATTCAAAAAAAAGTTTCAAGTATCGCAGAAGAGATGGGGCCTGTATACGCAAACATTAAATGCCTTCTCAATTTGGTCGAGTTGCCTGTCTATCTCAGTATGTATATTAATTAATATACTCGTATTCAGAGAGTTCGCCACCTATAAAGTAGGTGACACTATTTTCAATAAGAAACTGGATTTGCATTAAGTTCTAAGTTCGCATAGCATGAAGTAAACGTAGTGGTTATATTCTCTTTGGCCTTAATCTCAGAATGACTTGTCGTAATAAATATTATGCTCGTAAAACCAATGATAGGTTTTTAAATAGATATAGAAAATTGTTTAGGTATACACGATACAAAATGGTACGAAGAAAAAAAAATAGAATAACATTAAATATTTCTACTTGACCCATAAAGTCCCCACTGCTTGCAGAATCTCCACAACCATGGGTAAAGTAGCGACGGCAGATGCCCTGCGGTTCATGACGGAGTGTCTCAAGGCGGTGGGGACCGCAGCAAAAGCTGCAGAGCAGCAGGCGGAGCTATTACTGCAAGCAGACAGGCTAGGACATCCTAGCCATGGCATGAACAGACTCGGTAAGATATTACATCAGTAGAGATAGATGTGGCTCATTATGGGGTGCCTGATACGGAACTACGGCTGGAGGCAGACCTGTTGCAACATTCTAGTCGTGTCAATAACAGACTTATGTGTGACGTCTACTAAAATCACCACCAAGTGGGTCCCACAACCGAACACGGCGTCGCGGTAAGACCTCGTCGGAGATGGCGAGACGAGCTTGAGGTCTTTGACCAAGACTGGTGGGAGACCGCCCACAGGATAGGGATACGTGGAAGGAAAAGGGGGAGGCTTTTGCCCAGCAGTAGGACACATAAGGCTATTAAAAAAAAAATGTGTGACGTGATCAGAAGCAGTAGCTGTGGCTTATGACTGGTGTATGGATGCGGTTGTCCCTACCTCACTAAGCAAAGCGGTCAATCAACATGCCGAACTACCCTGCACGTAGACTGGAACATCCTAGCAATGGTAAGATGTACGCAGCATGTTGAGCTATCACTCAACAGCAGGTAGGCAGCTAACAGCCATGGCATGAACAGACTGGGTAAGATGTGACGTCACCTACCAGCAGCCAGCAGCAACTGAGCCCTCCCAAGACAAGCTTTGTGTTAAACTAAAAATTAACCTCAAGCCCCCAAACTTTCAAGCCCAACTAAAATCTTGGATCTACCACAGCTCGGTAAGATGTGACGTCATCAGTAATGACAGCGTAACTATTATTATAATCTTTGGTATCACGTAAATTAAAACATTTAAATTCATGCGAGGAGGAAATTAACAGCTTGTTAATAAATCGCTTTAGTCGAAACAAAGTGTGGCACTAGATTTATTGGTATATCGAGTTTTAAGGAAAGTGACAGCAAGGTTCTTCCAGGTATTTAAAATCGTTCGTTAATTCCAATAAATGACAGCGGTCGTAAGTATACTTACGTAGGGGATTTCATCGACAAACGTTTCACCGAATGCATTGTTTAGCCGAATTTTCATTCATCGAATTTTTGTTACTCGGAAACCGTTAACTTTTCAGGTACAGCTAAAAGGTCATTCTGTACAACCCATTAGGTTAGGTAAGGTTTGTTCAACAACAATCCTGAAAAGTTTACTGATACTGAAAAAAATGGTTTTCGATGAAATGAAAATTCTGCGAAACGTATATTCGATAGAAAATTTGTCGGTAAAACAATGTAAAACCACCTACGTAGGCTAGGTTCAAGTAACTCTGACTTCTGAGATAGTCTAATTACAAGAATCTTGTAACATAGAGCGGCTAAACTTTTTAATTCATTTATCAATTCAGTTTGGCTATTTCTTGTGCCTGAGCTCAAGTTAGTTAGTAACTAACTACACCTAGCCGTAAGGCCTATTTTATTACAACACGAACGCAATATTTAAAGAATCTGAATATGAGTTCTCATTGTAGTATGAATATTTAAATACTTGGACTTGGATAGCCGTCTTGATGAGCCATATCAGGGGTCACGACATCAATGCATGATGCATGGTACTAATGTACACAAGATATTGTTCAAAAAACGTAAATTTGAAGAAGGCCAACGTTGTCACCTGCGGCATCATATTCATTATAAAAACTACTTTAATCTTCCAGAATTCTACGTCAACGACATCAACAGCGGTGCATGCAAGCCCAACAACCAGCCGAAGATCTTGAAGGAGAACGCTTCCACAGCGTGGGTCGACGCAGACCACACTCTTGGAGCTGTCGCCAGTAACTTTGCGATGGACATCGCCATTAAAAAAGCAAAGGAAACTGGAGTTGGATGGGTTACTGTCAAAGGTAAGAATCACGTCCTTATCACCATCGTCATCTTGACTAGACCGTCCGATCCATAAGACAAGTCTAATGGGGTCAATTTCAAAGGAAAGAATAATTAACTAAGTACATCGCATCGCGTTCGTTATCGTGGTATCTCTAAATGGAAACATCCACTGTTTAAGTGTTAAACATAGAGAATCTCGTTTATGTCGCTCACTCTCTGACTACCGACCTTGCCAGGGTTATCAGTGCTATTACTTTTCAGAGTCGACGAGCAGTTTTATTTCTATAATGCTTAGTTAAATGAAAATTTAATAAGCATTTGATTTCTCTTTCCAGGATCAAACCACAATGGCATTGCAGGATTTTGGGCGAAGAAAGCATCCGACAAAGGACTTATTGGCATGGCGTTTACCAACACATCCCCTTTACTTGCACCGACTAGAAGTAAAAAGGTAATAGTGTAAATCCTTTTCTTTAACGCTTTCACAAATTCACTCCGTATTGAAATACTAACGTAGCGTAAACATGTATTCAGGCATTTTTTTTAATTACAGGCAGCATTAGGCACCAACCCGATCTCAGTTGTGGCTCCAGGTTCCAAAGGGGAGACTCTGTACGTCGACATGGCCACCACCGCAGTAGCTGTAGGAAAGGTAAATACCTAACTAAATGCGTATTAAAAAGAGTCGAGCACTCGAAAGTCAAAAATCGGTCCCCTTCGCGTGCTACTCCTGGGGATTATGATTTTCCCGCAGTTTATTTAATCAGTGCCCCGCCATTTTTATCTTGTTTTAGACATCTAAAGTGCTACGTGCGTTGGCATTCAGTAGTGTGGCTAGGCCATTTAGTAAGTAGTAGCTAGGTATTACATCATATGTCCTTTAAGTCGTTTGCCATTGACCTAGCCAGTGCCCAATACAAATTCAGGTTAGTTCTAGTTTAAGATATGGATATAAGATCTGGTCTGTTTGTTTGTTGTCTGGTGATGTTGTAACGTAAACGGACATCCAATACATTAATACCTAAGAACATGTCCTATTTGTTTGCAGATTGAAATACAGCGCAGGAAAGGAGATCCTATTCCAAGCGGCTGGGCGCAAGGTCCAGATGGAAAAGAAACAACTGACGCTAACCTGGTACGCATATACGCATTTACATTGGTACTTAATGGGAATGGGTTACAATTGTACCCCGAATGAAGATGTAAATTTTAGGACGATTTGAATCTAACTGAATAAAACTAAATAATCAGCCTGTAAGTTGTTGGAAACCAAACATAACATATCTCGAAATATCAGGAAACGATTTATTAAGACCTACATCTGGAGCATAGCGTTGTACGGAAGCGAGACGTGGACTCTGACCCAGCGTGATAGAGAGAGACTGGACGCATTCGAAATGTGGGCATGGAGAAGGATGCAAGGTTTATTTATTCGTATGGCATGGGTACAGTTCTTTACAAACTTATATTAAGATCATCGTGGGTTAGAACTGTATGTTGCTGCGAGGCTATTAGAATAAGCAGAGCAGCAGCCAGAAGTTGATTACTCTTTAGTACCTACCACCCGGGGGACACGTGCAGGGAAACTAAGGGTAAATCTTCCTGCGGACGCGAGTAACCATTGCCCCCCATGGAAGGTATTAGTCATATTAGTAATCTGTGGTATTAGTTGGCCAGAAAGAAGAACAAACGAAGAGATTTTTAATTTGATAGTAGAAAATGAGATGTCTACTAAAAACTATTGAAAACAGAAGATACGACATGACAATTACATAAATACTATAAGGTCAATGTGGGCAAGTCGGCAAAAGTCGGCATACTTTATTTAAAGTTATGTTTGATTGGATTATACCTACAATGTTATTATTTATTCCAGGATAAACGTAAACGGCCTAGACTTATAGGATGATACATATTATATTTTACAATGTCGCTTTAACAAATTGACAAAATAACTAAAACTTATGCCAGAAATGAGGTTTTTTTTAAAACTCGGCGAGTAGACGGTCTTCCCGTGATGTTTAAGGTAAGGCCGTCCAGTACTCATTGCCGCGCTATTTGAAGGTAATAGGCATGTAGATTACATTGTTGGTATCGTAATTTTATGCCATTTCAAATTATGTTTTGAGTTCAGGGAGATAGTGTTGCAATTTATATGCATACATATTTTTCTGTTTTAAAGGCAAGATCGGCTTATCCGTGGAAGAAGAGATTGTAAACCTTTTCTTAAAGGCTTAAATAAAAAAATATAATAAACGGAAATCCATACTTCCATGCTAATATTATAAATGCGAAAGTGTGTCTGTCTGTCTGTCTGTTACCTCTTCACGCCTAAACCGCTGAACCGATTTAGATGAAATTTAGGAAAATGCATAGTTTTGATCCCGAAAATGCCTGAGGGGATGAAGGTTTGGCTGAGACCCATTTAGATGCAATCTGGTATAGATAAATTAACGAGAGCATGAAATTGCATATGTAGTAGTAGTGTATGTTTACAGGCATTCTATATTTGAATTTTCTATTTTCTCATACTACCACTACAAATGCAATTCCATGTTCTCTATAATTCATCTATACATAGATAATTTGAGACCCGGGGAAGGACATAGAATAGTTTGTATCCCAGAAATAAGCCTTAAAGAGGGGGAATTGGGGGTGAACATTTGTATGGAGCTACTAGAACCGCTCTGCACCGATTGAGATGAAATTTAATATAGATACAGTTTGAGTCCCGGGGATAAGTCCCGGGAAAGGCCATATATATTTAATCCCGGAAACCATTCCCCAAGGGTAAAATAGGGGGGGGGGGGGGGGATTTGGGTGGAGCCTATTAAGATGAAATTTGGTAAAGAGATAGATTATGTCCCGAAAATCATTCCCTAAGGGGGTGAAATTGGGGTGAATATTTTGCTGAAACCCATTTAGATGAAATTTGGTTAACATATAGTTACAGTTCCGGGAAAGGACATAGGATAGTTTTTATCCCGGAAATCATCTCCTAAGGGGGTGGAATGTGGGGTGAACATTTGTATGGAGCAACAACCGCTACAACCGCTGCATGGCTGCACCCATTTAGATAAAATGTGGTAGGTATAGAGATAGTTTGAGTTTCGGGGAAGGACATAGGCTAGTTTTTGTCCCGGAAATCAACTCCTAAAGGGGAAATGGAGGGTGAAAGTTTGGTTCGAGCTACGATATAAACGAGGTCTACGCGGACGGAGTCGCGGGCATAAGCTAGTTTTTAATAAAATTACATATGGTTGTTTAAAAGCTTTTTTAGTAATATGCTGTCTCCTGCTGTTATTAATAGTAGGGTAAATCGCCAATAACTGACCACTTAAGAAAATGTCATTCACTTAACTAGCCACCAATTTTGAGTGCGACCCCTTTTACAAAATAAAATGTCACTCTAGTAGTAAGCTCTGCATCTAGTTATTTTAATTTAATTGCAGAAATTGCAACAAATGTTCCTCTTTGTGCATATTTTTGCGAAGTGGCCAGTTATTGGGGGGTGGCCAGAAATTGGCGATTTACCCTATTGATTCAACATATATTTGTATAAAGATAATAGTTAAATATGCAATCTACAAACTAACCACTATTGGTTACTCTATACATGTTCATACGCAATAACACAAAGGTTATATATTATTAGCCGGTACTGTACGTAAATAGCGTAGTACACAAAAAACAATAGTGAATATGTTTTAAGTAATTAAAAAAAAGTTTGACGTGTAAGTATCTAATTTAACGAGAAGATATTTGAAATTAGAATATTTCCACGCAAAAGGTTGGCTAGATCTGGTTTCAGGCAAAACCGGCACATGACGGGCTTCCCTTGAACGTTTCAGACGGACTTTCCAACTAGACAAATTTTAAGGTTTGACATTTCGAAACCAAAAACTACAAAAATATAGCGTTTTGCCTATATTAAAAGCGTTAGACAGGAAAAACGGTTATTAAACTGCTAAATTACTCACCTCAATAACAAATACTGCAATTTTTAATATTTTTTACGATTTATTTTCTGGACCACGTTGCACTCACTTATGCAGTTCGAAACACGAATGAAGTTGACAGTTGAGTTGTGACCATAGTTTTCATGATAGCAACCTCTGTGTTAGAGAAAAGAACTAATAGGACGAAACATCGCTTTACTGACCGAGTTATAGGTAGCGTGCGTATACAATACAAGAGTTATGGCGTGTAGACGGGCTTGCCTTATAGACGGACTTGCCGACACTGACCTTAATTGAAGGAAAGATAGAAGGAAGGAGAGGTAGGGGAAGACCAAGACACGTGCGTTTATGGACCAAGCTAAAGAGAAAATGAATACAAGGTTGTATCAAGAGCTCAAAACAGTAGCAGAGAGAAAAACAGAATGGCGATTACTCCACCGACAAGAGCCCGGCTCTTGTTTATGATGATGACGTTAGAGCCGTTTTCGAGAACGTGATTGCAAATATATATAGGTACCTTTTTAATGGGACAGTATGGGGAAATCCGAATCTAAAGGAGATAGAGGAAAAGTGTCCAAGGAGACATTAGGTGTTTTTTTATGTAAACAAATTTGGCTCATTAAAATTTTTGGTCAAGCTTGAGTTGTTCTTAAAAAATTATAAAGTTGGTAAATTTTTTTTTGACGCGGGTCTGCTCTGTTTCATGTAAGGATTAATTCATTGTATGGAATGAAAAAAATCTGAACAGCAGAAGTTGGTCAAATTTAATGAAAACTAATCTTCATACAATTGCAGTATTCGCCTTTTAATATTGTTACAAGTGCCTAGGCGTGTAAAAAAAAATTAAAATTATTCCATTTTTAAATTTCGATAATCGATAAGAGCTCCAGATGATTCAAGAGAAGAACATTTTTTTTAATCTTCGTATTTCGTAATCATGGCACGCGATAGTCTTGAAATTATAAAAAAAAGAATTCAAATTTGATTTTGATTTTTTTCTTATGGGGTTACCTTAAGGGTCGAATTTATGAATCCCGATACAACTCCGTACAAGAATTAAAAGATACTGTTTACAAGACTTTAAACACAATTCACCATAAGTCTCTGTTAAATGCAACTAGAAGTGTCTTGAAGCGTGCTCGTACCTGCATAAGACAAGACGGCGGCCACATCGAACATTTACTCAAGTAATAAACCAACTGTATGAAGATTAGTTTTCATTAAATTTGACCAACTTCTGCTGTTCAGATTTTTTTCTTTCCATACAATGAAATAATCCTTACATGAAACAGAGCCGACCCGCGTCAAAAAAAAATTGACCAACTTTATATTTTTTTAAGAACAACTCACGCTTGACCAAACATTTTAATGAGCCAAATTTGTTTACATAAAAAAACACCTAATGTCTCCTTGGACACTTTTCCTCTATCTCCTTTAGATTCGGATTTCCCCATACTGTCCCATTTAAAAAAAACACTCTGTATATATATTTATTTATTAGTATATATAAATATTGCTCGTTTAATAGTATATATAGGATTAATTTGTACAGGCGTTCGAAACCGGCTGCTTGATGCCGCTGGGCGGACTGGAGAGTACGTCAGGCTACAAAGGATACGGACTAGCAGCGATGGTGGAACTGTTCTGTGGAATCAGCTCAGGTAGATACAATCAATACCTACTGCTTACTCTAATCCCTCGGGTAGGTACTGTCGATGTAAGTACCTATGTACTCGTATTTATTTATTTTTTAATCATAGTTTATGTCACGACTGATGTCATGCGACTCATGATATGTGGGTTATCGAAGACGAAACCAATTGTTCAATTATTTGTGTCCTGTCACTATCTCACTATACGCCTGCCGAGAAACGCTGCCTCAGTTTCGGAACATCTTAATCAAGAAAGTACGATCTTTGATATCATAGTTAACTCCAACAGAACACACACACCTGAGAAAACTTCAGAATTTCCACACATATCTGCCTATTTTAATTATCCTTACATTGCGTGTTAAAGCCCCGTCAGATCGGCCGCGGAAGCTGGACGGAGCAGTTGGCGCGCGGGCCCGTGCGAAACTGAATGTACTACGGAACGTTATGAGCTATGTCAGACCGAGCAGCGCGGTGCCGCATTGAGGATTAGTTCCTGATTCGCCGGATTCCTGTTTCGCCGGATTCTTTTTTCGTCGGATTTTACATTTTACATAAGACGAATCAAGAATCCGTCGAAACAAGAATCCGGCGAAACGGGAATCCGGCGAATCCGGAACTATTCGCATTGAGCCCGCGCTCGATGTGCTTTAGTGTAGCTGCGAGCATGCTGCGGAGCGGCAGCAGTATTTGTATATGTCACCGTTAGATTGTGAACACCGTCAGTTTATAATCTTACTCGCGATATTATAAACTGACGAAAAATTGTGAACTGTCCAAACCGTTCACAATTTAACGCAATATTTTTTGTTAGTTTATAAATTATCAATGTCGAATCATCAAATTGTCAACTGAGATCAAATCGGCTTGCTACGGAACATACACAAAGACTAAGTAGGTTAGCATAGTTAGGTATCTTCATTTGCCCGAAGGGCAAACCTCCCAGAAATAGTCGATACTACCTGATGACGAAATGAATGGAATAGAATGTCTGGATAAAAAAAACTATCATGTTCTGACGTTACCTATGTCAGAACATGATGTAGTGGAAGCTGATGCAATTGGAATACTTCGTTCAACCAATCAGCGCACACGGTGCGTTCCGCGTCATGCCAATTCACAATTTGACGGTTCGACATTGATCGTACTAACCAAAAATATTGCGTTAAATTGTGAACGGTTTTTACAGTTCACAATTTTTTCGACAGTTTATAATTTCGTGATTAAGATTATAAACTGAGGGTGTTTATAATGTAACGTTAGCATATATATTATGTTTTACATACAAACCGCTTGAGCAAGTGGAGGCCCCAGTCCCGCATCCACACGCTCAAGCGGAGCTTGCACTCAAGCCGTACGCTAACATTATCCGCTTTTAGTATCAATCGTAAAGTATTTACTCCGAATATTGTTTCAAATTCCAGGATCAAAATATGGTCACCACATACGCTCGTGGTCTCACAGCGGCGACGGCGGTCCTGCTGATATGGGACACTGCTTCGTGGCTGTGGACCCGGAAAATTTCGCGCCAGGCTTCGGCGACCGACTGACGGACTGCATGGAACATTGGAGGAGTTTGGAACCGGTAAGATACTAGTTACTTCCTACACTATCTTAGACTATATGGTACTGGACCACCAACGCTACCTGCGTAGCCACGAATCCAGAGAGCTTCGCGTCGGGCTAAAGTGACTCTGGTACTAAGACTGTTATCTGTAGCACTGCAACTTGGTGCAACCCAACGTGAATAAATAAAATATAAATATAAATATTTGCGGACAATCTTACACAAATCAACCTAGTCCCAAACTAAGCAAAGCTTGTACTATGGGTACTAGACGACGATATAGATACGTATATAGAGAAATAAATACTTAAATACATAGAAAACATCCATGACTCAGGAACAAATATTCGTGCTCATCACACAAATAAATGCCCTTACCGGGATTCGAACCCAGGACCTCTTGCTTCGTAGGCAGGGTCACTACCAACTAGGCTAAAGCGGTCGTCAAATATATGTTTTTAATAAACAAATATATGTTTTTTAGAGTTCCGCACCTCGTAAGGAAAAAGCGGTACCCTTATGGGATCACTTTGTTGTCCGTCCGTCCGTCCGTCCGTCAAGACCCTGTTTCTTAGGAACGCGTGGAGGTATCAAGCTGAAATTTAAATCAAATACTCAAATCTACTGTCCCTTGAAGCTGTGAAAAAATCAAACTTCTAAGCCAACGCAATCAAAAGATACAGCCGTAAGCCGCAAATTTCCGCAAATTTTCGAAATCGCAAGGGAATCAAAACCTACAGGGTACTTCCTGTGAACTCAGAATCTTGAAATTTGGTACGAAGCAACGTCTTATAGCACAAATAAAGGAAAAATTGCGAAAACCGTTAATTTTTAGTTATATCACTGAAAATTTATGTCCAGTATAAACTGACACGCACTAAGTATGTCAATACATACTTAGTGAGTGTCAGTTTATAGTGGACTTGTTTCTATTGTACGGGGTGGTCCGGAACCCTCGGTGCGCGAGTCTCACTCGCACTTGACTGGTTTTTTTTTCAGTGTGACCCCAGCCTGCCTGTACTTGCGCCTGGGGATAAGGAGCGCGCGGCGGCGAAGATGTGCGACGAGAGCGGCACGGTCTCCTATCTCCATCAACAGCTCGAGGCTAGCGCAGCGTTGGCAAAGAAGCTTAAAGTCACGCCTATGAAAGTACTTTAATGTAACACTAATACTAAAAATAGTAGTTTATGTGACTGTACATAATGAAGGGCATTAAACACGAGAGTGGGTTTATGAAACGAGCCGAAGGCGAGTTTCATAATAACATCACACGAGTGTTTTAATGCCTAATTATGTACAGTTACATACACTGCTTTATTTATCCATGATATGAAGCCTCCATGGTGCATTCAGGAGCCGCATATTAAGACCGGCATCGCGGCGTTGTTTTCTGGCAGCTGTCATAGTTTTTTTTTTAATTCAGAGACAAACTAGAGTCAGCTCTAACTATCATTTCGTTCGATATCTTACTTACGTGCGACATTTGTCAAATTTGTATGCAACTTGACAATCCATTTCGAACTAAACGTCATCTCGACTGATATTAGAATAGAGGTCAAATCAAATTTCTTTGTTTTTCAGATATGTTCGAAATTTAAATGAAATAATATTATCGAAATCGATGTTATTATTTAGCAATAATAACATTTTCACAGATAAGAAATTTGTTCTAACAAAACAGTCTGTTTTTATGGTGGTCATAAAGTGCGGTTCTTTAACGCATCATGGAGGGTTTATGATATTTGGATAGATAAAACACTTAAAGTCACTGCATCATAGGATGTCTTTAGAAAAAATGTTTTGTAATAGGACCAATAAAATATTTCTAACAATCTTGGACGTATTTTTATGTAATCTTCCTTCTGCTGCGTTAAAAGGCCGTGGGACGCTCAGCTATCTTATCGCAAGAATAATCTGAGTAGGTAGGTAGGTACTATAGGTTTTGCAGCGATTGCTATCTGACTTTCATTTTTCCAAATAAGCAAGCAAACGGTACTGTAAGTTGAATATGTCTGTAGTAAAAACTCCTTCGGTTTTATTTTACTTTTCTATTAACTTTTGAGCGGCAGATGTTTTGGGTTAGTGTTATATTCTCTTTGGGTTCGATATTGACAAACTGTCACAGAAAAATGTGTAATGTTTACTTTCTGCATTAATTAGTTAATATAAACTGCAGAAGTGAAATACAGTTTCATTTATCGGAACCACCTTCTAATTCCTGCCGGCTAGAACACGAGATACGATTCTCAACATTTCCGGGGGCAACTTAGAATCGCACCCCTAAACATTCTTATTTCTCTATTTCCGTTCACGAGACCGACCCATGAAGCAACGAAGCAAGTTTTCTTATAAGAGGAAAGTCTGTGAGATTGTAGATTTGGAAGTTTTTGTGTTTTGGGTAATCTCCGCAACCAAAGAGCCGATTTCTTTTATTTTACCTGCATGTAAGTTTAAGTTTAACTTTCTGGATAGGATATAATTATACCCCGCGGGTTTGCCTGCGTTCTTAACAAGGCGCAGGCCAAGCCGCGCGTCCAGCTATTATATATATAAACAGGGAACCTCAAACATAAATGGACAATAAATAAAGTTACGTAACCTCGAGCCACTGCGCAGGAACGCATTAAACAACAGCTATTTCTAATCGGGACAGACCAAAATATCACTGCTCAATTGCACATTCATCACTCGCAACTTGGCAAGCAATTAGCGATAAATATTGTACCTACGACAATAACCCTCAAATGTTGTCTCGCTCGGTCGCTGGTGTTAGCTCGATATGCTGTGCGCCCGCGCACAGACCACCTTGCAAGTCATCATCATCATATCAGCCGAAAGACGTCCACTGCTGGACACATGCCTCCCCCAATGAGTGCCACAATGACTGGTCCTACGCCACCCGCAACCAGCAGTATCAAATTTTAGGTTGAAAACAGTGTTTGCAATAATTATACCGGCCGTATCATACCGGATGCAGCGTGGGTGGACTGCTGACTTGGTCGCGGGAGTCCGCTGGATGCGGATGGCGCAAGACCAGTCGTTGTGGCACTCTTTGGGGGAGGCCTATGTCAAACAGTGGTCGTCTTTCGCCTGATATGATGATGATTGAATTTTCGTTAAAATTTGGTCAGCTTCAGGGTTGCATCTGTAGCGGATGACCTGCCTCCACGTCCTGCGCGTCCCTTACGACCGTGTAGAATTTGGAGGACGACGAGTTTTTAACTTGATCGGCCATCTTGTTGATGAACGACCCCGCGATCTTTTTCCTTCGGTGTTCCCAACCACAGTCAATTTTTCAAAACTTTCGTCACCTCTCCGCATTGTGTGTCCGAGTTTTTAATTTTTATTTTGAGATGGTTCAGGATCGATGCATTGCTGCGCTTCGCAGTCCAAGTCCACTCTCTTCTAACTTATAGAGCACAGTTATCTGCTCATAAGTAAGGGTGCATATTGCATAACCCAGGTGGTGGTGGCGGTGGCAACCTATAGGTAGGTATGAATATGACATGCCTTTGGCAGCGAGGACGGAGGTGGTCCCCTCCTTCTACTCTCATGTGTAGCTATATATTGTGTTTTACTGTAAATACTTTGTGGCCCCTAAAAAGCATATAAGGTAAACGACAGTATTTAATTATAGCTTAGTAGACACGAAACATTGTTTTCTTTCAAAGTTCTAACATTAGAACGCGATTAATCCTCATACCATAATGACTAACACAATGTCAATGACATTTAAATCAAAATAATTACGTAATTTAGCCGTGACAAAAATAAGTCGGGAACCGTTAGATACGAACCCGTTGCATGCTTTTTAGTGCAACCACCTGCGGAACCGATTGTTTATCAGTTTTATCACTGCACATTTTAAACAGCTGCTGGGTAACTATCTCACAAAGAGACAGGGGATTTAAATATTGCATTATTGCAGAGGCCGGGAGATAGCAATTCGTTGATGAGTTGATTTTGTCGGATGAAGCGAAGCTGAACCCGACAATAGATACGAATCCACTAATTGGCATTCCCGCCGTGGCAGATATAGTGCTTTTCTCCAAAAATGCGAGGAAATCATATAATATTTTCAATCATCTTAAACCAGCGAGTATACATAAGTCATTATCATTATCCTATCAAGTTCCCGCCCAACTTATTTTTAAAACTAGGTACATACACGGCATGACTCTTGGTGCCAATTTCAATTGACATAGGTACATATAAATAAATTAAAAACATTAAAATCGATCACAATTTTAAATGTTTTATGTAATTCAAATTATTAAAGATGAAACGGGATTGTTTAAACGCATTTTAATTCGTTATGAATTTTATTTAGACTACTTTTATTTGGGACATTTTTAAAAAAGTCACTTCGATCACTTAGCTTTTTGTCTTTGACAATTGAAAAAAAAAAACGCGGGAAAACTTTAAGGCCCCTCACAGACTGGCGCGGCCTGGCCGCGGCGCCCGCGGCGGGCAATAGAAAACTAGTAATTAGCTGTCAAATTTACTATGGTCCGCCACAGCAGGCCGCGCCACTCTGTGAGAGCCCTTAAATACGCTACAAACGGGCGCAATTTGTCACACCAACTTGCAATAGTTGGAAAGAGATAGCAATACATTACTAACTATGTATAGCAAGTTGTTGTGACAAATTGCAAGGCCTTCAAACGTACCAGCATTTGGCTGTTTGTAGTAATTTGTTTTAGTCAAAACATATATTATGGTTAAATTAAAAGGTAAAAAAGTATACAATGTGATACAATACAGTAATGCAATTTCATACAATTTCCTGAGTCCAGTAGGTCGATCACGTAACGCATTGTACGAACGTCGGTTAGGTCTAAATGTCACTTTTTATATGGAAAATTGACAGTAAAATTGTACCGACGCGCGTTCGGAACGATACGTGTTTACCCCTCAGGGTACACTAACCGCTCGGCCACGACTTTGGTCTTAAGCGACCTGCGACTAGCGTTTTATCTGTTCATTGCGCGGTCGAGACGCTCAACGCACTGTGGTTAGTTTGGATCACGCGCAATGAACAGATAAAACGCTGGTCGCACAGGTCGCCTAAGACCAAAGTCGTGGCCGAGCGGATCGCCACGTCTTAGGGCGAAAATGTACTGAAACGTCACGTACCTAATACGTGACATAAAACCTAGTGTGCTAGAGGGCCTGGCCGCTCAAACTGTACCGTAATGAGTTTTAAATTTGCGCTCGTCAGTAACGACAAACTTCACGTAGGTATAGGTACCTACTATTTTTGTTACAATAACGCGCACGGTTCTCCCTTGTTATGCATTTTTTTATAGTAAACTTTATAGTAGTAAACTTCTATTTGATGATCTTTAAAGAAACCCCGAAAAGTTCACTGTTTCGAAGGAAAATGCATTAGGTCTAGTGAAACATTAGGGCTAAAGTCGTTAGGTCTAACAATGGAGAACCAAAGGCTCACATTTCTGAGCATATTGGAGAAAATTATACCCACCAACAACATTAATGTGAAAATGGGAGCCAAGTTCAATAAGAATATGCGTGGTTGTCAACCTCGCGATACTTCGCCGACAAAAGAATTGATATCCAAATGGGTGCCAAGTTCAGTAGATAATCCTAAAATATAATTTATTCTTAAGAACATACAATTTCTTCTATTTTCTACTACAACAATGTTTGCTATATAAAAGTATAACTTCTTAAATTTGAACACTCGAATTACCTATTTACACAAAGCAGATAACTTAGGATAAATTGATGCTCAAGATTTGACTCGGCTATATTTTACTCTTCGAAAAATTTGGCTTGCTAGCAAGCCAAATTTTTCGGAGAGTAAAATATTACCTTACAATACCTATATAAACAGTTACCTACTTACTTACGTATAAGTAACATAAAGATGATAAGTTGATTAGCCAAATATCAGAGGTCTTGTATATGTAAAAAAGCGGCCAAGTGCGAGTCGGACTCGCACATGAAGGGTTCCGTGAAATAAATTGCAGTTTACGATTTATGACGTATTAAAAAAAAACTACTTACTAGATCTCGTTCAAACCAATTTTCGGTGGAAGTTTACATAGTAATGTACATCATATATTTTTTTTAGTTTTATCATTCTCTTATTTTAGAAGTTACAGGGGGGGGGGACACATTTTACCACTTTGGAAGTGTCTCTCGCGCAAACTATTCAGTTTAGAAAAAAATGATATTAGAAACCTCAATATCATTTTTGAAGACCTATCCATAGATGGGTACGTATGGGTTTGATGAAAAAAAATTTTTTGAGTTTCAGTTCTGAGTATGGGGATGTTTTTTTTCCATTTTTGTGTGAAAATCTTAATTACTCCAGGCAAAATACGGTTTTGAAAAACATTAATTTATCATAGCGGTTTTTTTCTTTATTTCATTTTAAAACATTATTCTAAAATGCTTCTTTCAAGAATCCAACAAACTTTCCATCTGGAAGTATTTATATAGATTTAAATAAAGGATGAATTGTTTTTTTTTAATTGTTTATCTTGAATATTATAGAGCAAATGTAAATGAACCAAAATAAAGATAAAACCATTTATTAATATTTTTACTGAGTTTTCTGAAGCTAGTTAAATTATCATTTTTTTGATGTCTGAAATTTTGTTGGATTTTGTTGCTAGGTAACTATTTAATTGATAATATATCCAATACAAAGAAAAATTCTGCTATTATAAATTATTTCCAAATTTGACATTTTTTGCCTGGACTAAATGCGGTTCACAGAATACATCTACTTACCAAGTTTAAGCTGTGACATACGGACGGACAGACAGACAGACAGACAGACAGACAGACATGACGAATCTATAAGGGTTCCGTTTTTTGCCATTTGGCTACGGAACCCTAAAAACTAGCCAAGTCAAATCTTATTTTCACTGGTAGGTAGATATAGCATTAGCATCCCATTTCCAAAGTTCCATTATATACATATATAGGTAGGTACATACATACATAATGTTGCCATATTGTCGTTTATAGAATTGAGATTAATTTTTCGGAGTTTGACTTCATCTTTTTCTTACTCACGACGGTAAAACTAAAATGTTGTTATGCGTGCTGAACATTTTACTTTAACGACTTCCTTTTTTAATGTTCTCCATTCGATAACCGATTCGGCAATAAGCCGTTATTGCAATTGCGATTTGCGAACGAACGCCTCGGCTCGGCGGCTCGGCGCGGCGCATCGCTCGCTGTCAGTCACCGCACCTCTCGGTCTCGACTTGCCCGAACTTTGCACTGCGCTGCTCTGCGCAGTTTAACTGCGCGGGATCTTAATTTTTAAGTATAAATGTAGCTTTATGCTATCCATTAAGATTTATATATTATTATTTTATTCAGAGTAACACCTCCAGGGCCTGGTATATTTTTAAAATAGGTTTCCACTTTCCTTCACTTTCTCTGGACTTGACGTTTTTTATGGAGTGAGGTTAACTTTGCTGTCAGTGATTCGTATTGTTGTTTTGACGTTTCGCGATATCTCTTACGGTAATCAAAATCATTCTGTTTTGATTTAATATCGTTATTAATATTATATTCGTGGGCAGTAAATGGAAGGT
This sequence comes from Epinotia brunnichana, assembly GCA_963854355.1. Classification (NCBI taxonomy): domain Eukaryota; kingdom Metazoa; phylum Arthropoda; class Insecta; order Lepidoptera; family Tortricidae; genus Epinotia; species Epinotia brunnichana. The sequence goes on along the minus strand of OY977950.1, from coordinate 21,200,275 downwards.
ACCAGTGATTTTGTGTGGGTTTAACAATACGATGGACCAGTGCTGATATCCTCTATGCGATCTGGTTTGGGGCCCTGTGTGTGTGATTTAGCCAGTTTGTTTCGACTTTGTGCTTGTGATTTCAAAGGATTCCTTTCCATTGCGATTTGAATAAATCGAGGACTCAGGTAAGTCTTAAAATCTTCTTAGGGTATAATATGTTACTTATTTGATAATATTACTATTCAGTAAATGAAAAAGTGCAGGATGAGCATTCTTAAATAAATAATTCCTATTTTAATCTTCACTAGGTGTACCAAATCGCAATATGTTTTATAAGCATTTATTTTCGTTTATTTTTAGATTAAACCCTATCCTAGTCCTTCAAACCTCAAGATCCTATCCCTGGACCTTAGGATGAGAAATACTACACCCACTAGACATGTTTTGGAAATGGAACAGTCCAATAAGATAATTATGGAAACGCACTTTTATATGGAGTACCACAAGATATCAAAGGCCACATAATATCAAATTTGACTTTTATCATAATTGTAAATCATTGTGTGTGCTTCTATTTTCCTTTAAGAAATGAACCCAACTGCTAATTAAGAAACTAATAATATTTTTTTGACTTTATGTTTAATTGCTAGAATGTTACTTTTGTCAATAATAAACACTGAACATGCTAAGAAAAATATTGCCTATTTACTCAATAGTATCTACAAAACAAGACCATTATTGTGTTATGTTTTTGTTTCCCATGAATACAATAGTGTTTGTAATACAGGATGTGAGAAAAAATCTATAAATAACTATTCATACTAGGTATGATTAATGTATCTTGTATATATTGAAAAACAGTGAAATATAATATACAGATCTACCAAACATGTTAGAAGTAATGTTTTTTGACCATACACTGCCTGTTATTTAATAAGAAATTAATCAATAAACTAGGTTTTTTATAGTACGTTATTAATTCAATTCAGATTAAGTTTTATTTCAAGTAAAGTTAAGAATATTGTAAGCTATATAACCAGTTCATACAAAATTTGAGCTATAAAATAAGTCACAATAGTTCAAACTAATAATAAAGTTTATGACAAGACTAACCATGTAATAAAAACCATGATGTCCAAGTATCACTAATATGCAACTACTATTATGCATTTATGACATAAAACATCTGTGTCACCATTTCAATGATTTTATTAAGAAACTGGAATTAATGTTTTGTCTATTTCAAATATGGACAGTCACGGATTGACCTTCAACAGTTTTGGATCTCAAGGCATTAAAGTAAAGTTGAACTGTGGCAAACTTTTTCATTCCTCAACTATATATATAATATAGTTTATATCAAACATTTAAAAAATAACCACTTATTGTTTTCAAAATGTCTTTTACGAAGTAGTTACATTTTTTTTATCAGCTCTCTGTTTCTCCTTTCCGGTTTCTTTATGGAATTCATTGATAAATGGTATATCCAACTCCAGTATCTAGTTTCAAAACATAACATACAACTACAACAGAACATTTAAGATCCGTTCTTGTAATTGGAAACATTATGTGTATATAGTATAAATAAACAAACATTAAATGTATCAGCTTCCGAAGCAGATATTAATATTACCGTTTCACAATTACTGCCACAACTCGTTGCATGGTTCAAATGCAACATTTGCTATTTATCCTCATTATGAACGGAATTATCCATATCATTTCAGTATGAATGTGTATAATTATCCATACCAATTTAGTATTTTGCCTCTTATCAGTTACATTCATATCACATGTAATCCATATAGTTTTCAGTGTGAATGGGTACAATTGTACTAACTGATACGGTAATTTACCTTATATACTATATATTTACCGGCTGTAAATGTACTTTTTGTTGCAAAAAGTACAACGTGTCTTGTAACCATAGTCTCACATAACAATCAAATCCTCTTGGCAAACCGGTTGTGGTCATGTAAAAAGCAAAATTATTTTTTCCAAATTCGTAACTTTATTAAAGCAAAATTATTGTGCACTAATCGTTGCATTTTTGGTGCATGTGTAATTGTGTATGTTAGTAAGGGGCTTGGGTGAATATGTGCTGTGTTTTTATAGTTTATATATTATTTAACAACTTACTGTCAAGTAAGTCATAATCATATCAGCCGAAAGACGTCCACTGCTGGACATAGGCCTCCCCCAAATTCAAAGTCCTGCGCCACCAGCATCTGTCAAGCATGCGAGTTGTTAAATATATATATGAAAATACATTTTCGCATGTCTGTGGCGGTTATTCACCCTTAGGGTATTTCCAGTCTACCGTATAGGAAGCGTTGCTTGGTTGGATAAACTAAATTTTTCAAAGAGACCGGTCATCTAATTTATTCAGATTTAAATATATTTGGACTAGTTTCCACCCGCGACTTCGTCTGCGTAAACCCGGGATAAAAACGATTCTATATTTTAATCCAGGCTATAAACTATCTTCCTGCAAAATTTCATCCAAATCGAGTAACAAACATTCAGTCTTGGCACGAGTGTAAAACTTCCATACATGAATTTTATTTTCTGTAATATGCAGAAATAGACAGGAATGAAGGAATACTCTGAGTTTTAGCTCAGTTCAGTCACCCATCGAACTTATGTAAACCAGAAACATAGTAATAGACAATAAAACGATTAGCAGTTTATGGTTTCCTAAACTGCTCTTTATCAGTTAAATAGCCTAAACGTAACTAAAATTAAAATAATGGACCATTGAGGCATTGAGCGGACAACAATTATTCAAGTGCCAATAATGTTCGTTTATTGTTGTTTTTATGTTTCCTCTACAATTACATCATAGTTTATCTCTGCTAAAACGCCAGTGGCTGCTTTATTTATCATCTGTTTATCAAACAGTGTCCGCTGCTGTGGCACAGGCTTGATTACGTCTCATGTCTATATTAAATATACATATATTAATAAAGTGAAATACAATCAAATACTTATATAACCATTTCCTGTTTTGAAGGTCGGTGAAAACATCAGAGCGTAGAATACTTACTAGAGAGAGGACAAGCCGCCGGCGGCCGCGTCGCAGTTTTTAGCTCATTGGGCATACTCTGCCGCTAGTTCACCGTCCGTTGTTATTTTACCGAGTGTGCACGCGTGCTGATCGCAGATAATATTACGTTTCTTCCCAAAATGCCTGATATGATGCGCGTGTATTGTCCAATAGGAGCGTAGGTATACACAGGTGTGTGTGCTTTAGATGTGTGCGTGCTTTGTCTCGTCAATTACTTGTGATTTGTGTTGGTTAATGAACTTGCGACAGGCGTACTCAATACAAATCAGCCGGCATGTCTGATCTCCTTATATTCATACATCTGTGGTGAAAACAGATATGCCCTTAAGCTTTGTCATTAACAAGTTTAATCAAGTTTACTATTGACCGCCAACGCCGGCCGCGCCAGTGTGTGACAGGCTTTAAGCCTGAAATGACGTCTAATGCGACACGGTACAGTCGCCATCACACAAGCACGTCACAAACATCGGAACACACCTCTATTTTCAAGGCATTAGGGTGCATGTGCCGATATTTTTGAACACCTATAGTGTACCTATGTATGTGATGGCGACTGTACAAAGGTGTTAAGCCCCTTGTGAGTCTTGAACCGATAAATACCTAAATCGAACTCGATTGTTCATTGATCACGCCACTGTATTTAAATTACGAAATATAATTACACGCAAGTACTTAATGTCCCAATACCAATTAAGGTCAACGCAAGTTAACCTACTGATAAGTATCTACCTAAACCAATGTTAGTTATGTAGTGAGGCGGAACACTCTCTGCGGAAATACCTTGTTATTAGATAGATAATGTATCCTTCACTTTACGGGAATCCCGTGGGATGAGACTGAGGTACTACAGGCAGGAGTCGTTGAACATACTTACTATAGTTTATGGACGCAAAGGTCAATATTGGCACTGTCAGGAGTAAGTAACATATGGCTTGGTTGCGGTGTTACGTAAGATGAAGATACTTCTGCAAAGAACGAATAACATTTCGGTACGACCCCCATACTCGTACCTATCTCCGCCATAAATATTAGACCAGAACAAAAGCTACGCCTCCATGCTCGACGTTTTTGCTCAGAGATCTACGTAGACTATCGCATCACGCACAACATTCATGGACATTGAATACATGCTCGACTTCTATCAAAAACGTTGACTGACTACTTGGAGACGTAGCAATCTATCCTCGTAAAGTATTTGGTCCATATCGGTTCATCATTGATAAATTGAGACGCACACAGATCATTACAATGAACACGTTATGAAATAAATGGGTGCGTGCCAGCCACATCAACGAGCTATCTTGCGTGTGTGTGTATACAGTAATATATGACATATGACATAAAACACGTCAATTTTAATTTAGATCCCACATTAACTTACGCGAACAGTGAAAGAATAGGAGTCAGGGGTATATTCTACTATGCTTATTGTATTTGTTTTGTATTTAACGCCTGCGCTGGCTTCTGTGCTAACTAGTATTAGTAGGTATAGATAAAATGTCTGAAAACTGAATCTACGAGTATTTATGTCAGACTAGTTGCGAAGGAATCGTGAGAAATAAAAAAAACTTGATGTCGTGCCGAACCAATAACAGCATGTTTTCAATTGTGTTACGACTGCTCAAAACAGAAATATATCCCCAACTTATTTTATTTTTATCGAACCTTGGTGCAAATGACAACTGCCGTATGATAATTATGTAACATTTGCACTTAGGCCTCGACGAAAATAATATACCTGATTAGCAGAGGGCGGAATTGCTCATGGCAAAAATCAAACGTCAATAGAGTTGGAACGTTGAATTTTATCGACTTTTTCAGCTATCGATAAGTTCAGTCACCTTTTACATTTCTGACTTTAACATTAACCTCTTTGATTAGCTAGTTGACCATTTGACCTCTTCGATTTGATTAAAAGTAAATTGCATGGCAGTTAAACGCTCCATTGTTTTCTCAGACTCGCGAAGTGCTCTAGAATCGCTCATTTCTAACCCCTTTTCGACTAAAATTCACCTCTTGTATTTATGATTAAGAATAAAATTAATGACTGTTACCTCAATGGCTATGAAGTTATTCTGGCTTGGATCCCTAGCCATTCTCGTATCCCTGGTAATGAGGCAGCGGATCGCCTAGCTAAGGATGCCGTTTGCAGTGGCGACAAGTTCCCTTTTTTTAAAAATTGCTGTTTCGATCTCTTATCACTCCCGAAGAATTACTTATTTAAATGCTGGAATTCCCGGTGGCACGTCTCAAGTAGGAACAAAGGCGCAAAATTAGCTGCGTTGCAGCCGGATGTCGGTCGAAAAGTCTGGTTTTCGAAAATTGTCCTGAGCAAAAAAGCCACCTCCTCTATCAATCGCATGAGGCTAGGTCACTGCCACTCTCCTGTCCACCTTGCCCGGCTGAGGATTCGGGACTCCTCCCTTTGTGAATGTGGTCTTGACGAGGGCAGCCTGAACCACTTGTTCCTGAGCTGCCCTCTCCTGAATCATACTAATTTATACTCTGGTCTGATCTTCCAAAAAGTCCCTTTCCCCACCCATATGCCCTCTCTTTTGGACCTAACCCCGCTATTTTTCGTTTACTTGCAAACTTTTTAACAACTAATAAGCTAAAATTGTAACTCGATTATCCTCCCTTTCCTTTTTTTACTTTCAACTTTTGGCTTTATTACCGTTTTCCATATCGTTAGATTTTTGACGTGAAGCTGGCAGGAATGTCTAATGACGATTGCCATAAAAAAAAAAATAAAAAAAAAAAAAAAAACTGTCATTTCTGCCACTAGTTTTTTGCAACTAATTCACGTTTGTAAAAATGGTTAATTCAAAAAGAAAAACAATTAACAAATGGATAAAGAAGTATCCTTGTCTTACTTACAACGAAAACAACTCAACAATATACTGACCTAAATGTATGTTATTCCTTAATGTTCATATGAAGTCTATTATGGTTTGCTTATGGATTTGAGGTTTAGTTTTGTTAATAAATAATTAAAGATACGCTACGTAAATATAATTTCAATTAATTCGATATTCGATAAAATTCAACGTTCCAACTCTATTGACGTTTGATTTTTGCCATGAGCAATTCCGCCCTCTGCTGATTAGTTTTGGCGTGGCTTCCAAAGCACTCAGTAACAATTCAAATATTCACCTATCACAGCGCTCGGTCTCCGTCGTCATTCGTCGTCAATTGTTTTCCCTTGCCAGGATCCGAAATCAGGACTATCTTCGTAAGCAGGTGTATTGCCAGCCAGCTACGATAAACAGGACGTCAAAAATGTATCTCCTTTTTAGGGTTCCGTAGCCAAATGGCAAAAAACGGAACCCTTATAGATTCGTCATGTCTGTCCGTCTGTCTGTCTGTCTGTCCGTCCGTATGTCACAGCCACTTTTTCCGAAACTATAAGAGCTATACTGTTGAAACTTGGTAAGTAGATGTATTCTGTGAACCGCATTAAGATTTTCACACAAAAATCGAAAAAAAACATTAAGTTTTAGGGGTCCCCATACTCAGAAATGAAACTCAAAAATTTTTTTTTCATCAAACCCATACGTACTTATGGATAGGTCTTCAAAAATGATATTGAGGTTTCTAATATCATTTTTTTCTAAACTGAATAGTTTGCGCGAGAGACACTTCCAAAGTGGTAAAATGTGTCCCCCCCCCCCTGTAACTTCTAAAATAAGAGAATGATAAAACTAAAAAAAATATATGATGTACATTACCATGTAAACTTCCACCGAAAATTGGTTTGAACGAGATCTAGCTAGTAGTTTTTTTTTAATACGTCATAAATCGTAAACCGCAATTTATTTCACGGAACCCTTCATGTGCGAGTCCGACTCGCACTTGGCCGCTTTTTTGACGTGTCTTCCGAACCACGCCAGCGCAGATTATTATTATTATATCGAGCCCGCTATGCCCCAATGCTGTGCAAAGGCCTCCCCCCTCATTTTCCATTCATCGCGGTCTTGAGCTACACCTACCAAAAACGGTAACCTTAAACCAACCTTAAAAAATACGACGGCTATTGCCACATACAACACTAACACTAGCAGACTGCTACAACACTATTTAGCCATTTGACTACGGAAGCGGAACCCTATTATTACGGTTTCAATAATGCCGTCTGGTAACCCTAAATGCATAATTCCCCTCGACACCAATTGCGATACAAGACAGCAATTTAAGCAACACATGCCAACATTAACGAGGTTTTAATGATGTACTTTTTATCACCTTTACATGACTTACTGAATGTTTTCGCTCTTCATTTGTCCTTTGTTTGGTAGATAAAAGTAATTTAACCTGTATTTTACAATAGCTAGTTTGTTTAACTGGTTTTTGCAATAATATATAAGTATTGCCAGCTAAAACAATTGCACCTAATCAAATATTTTTTCATTACCGTTGCCTTTCAGTAATGAAAATCATTCATCCATGGCATTCGTCGACTATAAAGTTTTTATATGCTGATTATACATTGTTAAACGATAAACTCAAGTCAAGTCAAGACGATAAGAGCAATAACTATTGTACCTACATAATCAAAAGTGCTTGAAATCATATGTATACAATATCTGTCAATTGTATTGTATGTCTACTCCCTTTGTCTTTGTGTGTCTTTTGTGTAGCGAATGAAGAAAATGTCTTCTTTCTTTTCTTTCTTTATAGGCCGAAACGCACTGAAAGCGGTGGCATGGCGGGGCGGCGCGGCGCGGTGTGGAGGCGGTACCGGTTGTAATGTTCGAACTAATACGAAAGGGTCCGCAGGTCCGCACAGAATACCGCGCCGCGCCGCGTATTCTGTGCGGACCTTTTCGTATTAGTTCGAACATTACAACCGGTACCGCATCCGCACCGCGCCGCGCCGCCCCGCCACGCCACCGCTGTCAGTGCGTTTCGGTTTTATATGATGATTACAATATAAAGTTATTGATTCTACAATCCTTTTTAGGGTTCCGTACTCAAAGAGTAAAACGGGACCCTATTACTAAGACTCCGCTGTCCGTCCGTCCGTCCGTCCGTCCGTCTGTCTGTCACCAGGCTGTATCTCACTGGTACCGTGATAGTTCCAGCTGAAATTTAACAGATGATGTATTTTTGTTGCCTCTATAACTACAAATACTAAAAACACAGAATAAAATAGTTTTTTATAGATAATGGTACGGAACCCTTCGTGCGCGAGTCCGACTCGCACTTGGCCGGTTTTTTTTTCATGATGCCATTCGATCGAACCAGTTTTTATAGATCATCAACATATCTGTTTGAAGTAGGTAGTAGCCGAGTTGCCTCTTCAACAATAATTTTGACATAATGTAGTATTTAGTTATATTTTAGTTTAGTTAGTTAATAAATCTTTAGAAATCCAAACGTTCAGATTAATAAAGAAATATTGAGAAATTTACTTTAAAAACAAAGTTTTAACCGACTTCAATTCAGTTCTCCGCTTCAAGTATGACTATAAAATGTTAAGAGCTCCCTCTATTTCTCCAGGATCCCATCATCAGATCGTGACCTGATGACCTTGGAACCTTTAAAAACAAAAAAAAGAATTCAAACCAGGCGTCTTCGAGTAATCGGGGGACATCTTCTTCTTTTGAAGCCGGTTAAAAATAAGATATTTACGGTTAATAATATTTAAGATTTTTCGACGGATCCCTTAAAAACCAACATTTTGCACATCAACTCGCCTTAAGATTCGGCAAATAGCCAAATAGTAGTTTACATTTATTTTCATAAAGACAAGAGACGTGACAGAAATACTGTGACCAGATCATTTCTTCAAAATGGGCGGTTATTCCTCTGCCGCCGCATCCCGTAACGGTGTGCGGAGCGACGGCGTTGTATGCAAGTACCTCAGTTTGTGTACATATACATACCGCACGGTACGTGACGGTACCGCACAGTGCACCGCACGTCCGTCCGGCGAAATCTGTATGCGGCTCCGCACAGCCCAGCGGGTTGCGGCGGCAGTATGATAACCATCATATTCGCGTGTATTCGCAGTGGGGAATGGATGAAAATTTTAGAAGTGCCTGATTAATTTTTTGGTGATAGGAATAACCTTCCTTAGCACCAGAAAAAAGTTGCAGACTTTTCAGCTGCTTCAATTATTTTTGAAAAATATTTATAAACAGTTTCCTCACTTACGTTTTGGGTTTAGGGCGGCGAATGACACTTTCCTTGATCCGTCTCATTACAAAAAATGTTTTAAATATCTGACCCTGGCAATGACAAATATAGCTGCTGCAGCTGTCAATATCATTGCCAGTGTCAGTTTACCACGGATTTTTAAGATATATTTTTGTAATATGCGACGGATCAAGCAAAGTGTCTTATTTGCCGTCTTAAACCCAAAACGTAAGTGAGGAAACTATTTATATTTTTCAAAAATAATTAACGAAACTGAAAAGTCTGAAACTTTTTTCTGGTGCTAAGTAAGGTTATTATTCCTATCACCAAAAAATAATCAGGCATTTCTAAAATTTTCATCCATTCCCAATTATCGTAGAAACAATAAACTTGTAAACAAAACCAGCTGCCGGTATATCACCCTATATTCCACGCATAACATCAAGCTTCCGCCTTTCCCACATCTGTTGACAATTCATTCGATACAGCACGTATGGATGGGTGTGATATTACACACTACAACCTTATCATGTTAAAAAGTCCTATGTGGCAACAGTTTTGTATAGAGGTAATGTTTTTTAAATTTAGATGGGTTGTCGCGTCGTGATACTGCAGTGACCCGTTTGTGGGTTATCTGTGGTCGATCTGAAGATCGCTACTGGCCTGGATCTGGAGTGATCTCGAAGTGCTTCTGAGGTACAAGTCGACCAAACTAAGAATGCACCTCGCGTCGAATAAGTTACACTGAGTGAGGTGCATTCTTAGCTTGGTCGAGTTGTACCTACTCGTGTAGCGGGTTTGAAAATGACTTTATTAAAAAGTTGCGGGGGGTGGATTCTAGTATGGTAACCTATTGTTTACCTACTAGTCAGCATAGTTGTTGGGTATCTATGCTCCCCTGTCTAGAAGTTTGTATGCAGTATTCTCTGCAGCTGAATGCCCTAATTCAGATCAACTTGACGGTATGAATTGTATTGTCTTCTATACTATACACAGTTTGCAAAGTTACAAACTGTCGGCTAGTGAAAGTGAGTGAAAAACTACTACTAACTACTAGGTAGTTTAGTTACAGGTAAAGTTAATATAAAACTTGTTAAAAGTTAGTTCTAATATCTTCTTTTTAAATACTATGCGCTATGTTGTTTGAAGTGTTCGATTAAATATATTCCTTTACTTGTTAATTTACAAAACATTTCCAGTTATTCGTTATCTCGTTCGGCTGGTCGGCTCGCGCAAATAACTTGAAAACCGACTGCGATAAAAGTTGATAATAATGTACAAAAAAACGCTCGACATTGTTGTTACTTACCTAAGGCTGCAGGCAAACTGTTTAAACAGTTTTGCAGGGAAATATTTTAGAATAAGTTTTTTATATCTTTGGTTAATAAATAAAAAAAAAAAGTACTTAATACGAGTTTTGGCGTGTACTCCTACGGACAAATTACGAGTAAATAATAGGCTGAAAACAGTTTAGGCTTGGCACTTCTATATACACAGGTCTTTATTTTTATCTGCATTTTACCACACAAATCATAAGGATACACGCAATAAGTATCTGTCAACATTTTCATTTTTGGTACAGTCGCCATCACATACATAGGTACACTATAGGTGTTCAAAAATATCGGCACATGCACCCTAATGCCTTGAAAATAGAGGTGTGTTCCGATGTTTGTGACGTGCTTGTTTGCTCCGATGTATGTGATGGCGACACAAGCTTTTCTTGCCGACTGTATTTTTCTGTATACCGTCATCTACTACTCATTGACACGATTCTAACGAGCCCAAACTCAACGTGGTTACGTTAAGTACTGAATTCCCATGGCGACCTTCTGTACCCATCATCACATCAGGGGACCGATTTTTGACTTTCGAGCGCTCGATTCTTTCACTCGAAAACTGTCAAAAATTATGGATTGCTATTTTGAAATAGCAATAGAAAATTTAAAAACGAGTGGTATTCACCAGTCGTATTTAATTATATCGGTAGAAAGTAAGTGCCTGTAATTTTGACACTACAATCGTATTTACTTTTATTTAATTTTCGAGCGCTGGAAAGTCAAAAATCGATCCCTAGCTCGATTTTTCAGCTCAATCGGTTAAAAATATCTGCTTCAAAATTGAGTTGCAAGATTCCACCCGAACAAACATAGTTAGGTACATACCTACATACATACACTGCAAGATAATAGAAAGCTTCTGCATAATTTGTACTCGTAAATAAGGTCAGGATTGTAAGAGAAGAGGTAGACTAACGAACAGGGGTGTCAGTCACCCGTTACGAAACTAGACCTCTACCTACGCTTAATTACTACGCATCGCGGTGTCAAGATATGATTGTGGGTGAGCGTTGAGGTGAGCTTAAAACAAGTTACAGAATAGGGGCGCAGGTGAGAGACGATATTGACGACCGCTTTAGCCTGTAGTGAAAACCCTGCCTACGAAGTAAGATGTCCTGGGTTCGAATCCTGGTAAGGGCATTTATTATCAAAATCGTTGTATTCCGTAAAGGAAGCCAACGAACAAACATTATAAATTGTATTGTATCTTTATTTAATGACATGTTTAGTTTTAAAATGAAATGATTATTTTATTATGAATTTTGTATACCTATTATATTTTTTCCACTTTTGACAATGTATATCAAGGATGCCCTAGCTTTTATTAATAATTTGACATTGAAACACATTACTTCCTTGACATTGTACCATTTTAATAATATTAACAAAACAATCATAATATTATTATGATTGTTTTGTTTGTTTTAATTTTGCACTGTATTTTGATTTATTTGTATTTGACTATTTATATTATTGTTATTCTTATACACTCTGACGATCTTTTTGTGAATTCATGCTATTTTAACTTATAAAAATGACATGTAAATTTTCAAAATGAAATAAATGAATCTAATCTAATCTAATCTATTTGTGTCATCATCATAACATCCGAACGACATCCACTGCTGGACATAGGCCTCCCCCAAAGAGCGCTGCGTGGGTATGGGCCCAAGGTGGACTGATGACCTGAGGGGTAATCACGTAACGTTCCGAACGCGCGTCGGTACAATTTAACTGTCAATTTTCCATATAAAAAGTGAGCTAGACCTATTGAAGTAGAGATTTAGACCTATTTAACTTCCTGGGGCCCAGACTACGATTTTGTGTCATTGAATTAGGAACTTTTTGACATTTAGTAAAAGTTCAAACTTGATTTTGAAATTTGTACAAAATTTTGTACGCGGGGCCTTAGGAGGATGGGTGGGCGTATTAACCGCATGCAAAAATACGCAATTAGGTGCAACTCATCATCGCTAATAGCCTAACACAATCTGCACATTTTATAGCGCAATAGCAAAAGAATATTGTTCTCGTAACTTATCATCGACTTCGGCAAAGTAAATCCTGATTCAACAGGTGTGTCCACACTGGACGCATGCTCGGCCGAGCGGCTCCCCGAGTCCGCACGCTCGCCCGAGCGCTCGGCCGTATGCGCTCGGTCGAATTTGCTCGCCGAGCGACGTCCACACTGAGCGCGCAAGCTAGGGTGAGCCGCGCTCGGCTGAGCATGCGTCCAGTGTGGTACAAGCTTTGCTTAGTTTGGGACTAGGTCGATATATAGAAAATTGTCCGCAAATATTTAGGTATTTATTTATATGAATGGGAATAATAGTGGGTGACGAGCTCGTCCCAAAAAAAAGATAGATGGAGCACCACGACACGACCAACCTAGTGAAGCCAGTTTTTAACAATGCCTAAATTGCACAGAACTACTTTACAAACTAAATTGCACAGAACTCTTCAACATCACAACAACAACTATTCGAGTTTTGTGCAATTTAAATAGTTTGTACTTTGTATAGGTATGCGGCGGGCGATATATTTGGAAGAGCTGCACGAAATGGGATAAGGGGAAACGATATGTAAACAAGGTACTTTATAGGTACGTTGATTACTTAAAATTTAATGTAATTTGGTGCATGCATTGATCAATAGAAACCGTAAAATCGACGCGTTGGTGAAAATTAAACTGCAAATTTCCAGTTATAGTTTGCTGGCCCAGTGCCCATTTCAGATAGTATCGTCCACTCCAAACACATTTCAACTGGACCGTAATCAACATCATATTCGATTCTAAAACCAGCACGTCTGGATGTCTGATTGTTTTAACTTTTTAGCAAATGTTTAAATGTCATGTTACGTAGAGAGGGTAACAATTAATTAATTGTTTACATAATGATGTCGAACATAACAGCTTTTTGTACCCAACTACGGCAAGCCCAAAGGAAGGTTAATGATTTTAGATTTAAGGTGGTTCGATTGCCATACAAAACGTTATTTGACATTCGCAGGCCAACGGCGTGATATTTTAAGAAACTTATGTAAAAAACTTTCATAAATTGGCTTCCCATTTGCGCCCTTTCCTAGAATAAACTTGTATAAACTAGATTAATTTGAGAAATTGGTTTGGGACGTGATATTTTGGGAAAACTATTTTCCTCAAATTAATCTAGTTTATTCAAGTTTATTCTAGGAAAGAGGGAAATTGGGGCAAATGGGAAGCCAATTGATGAAAGTTTGTTACATAAGTTTCTTAAAATATCACGCCGTTAGCCTGCGAATGTCAAATAACGCTTTGTATGGCAATCGAAGCACCTTAAGTTTGTTCCATCGTAGTCATAGCGCTTAAGTTAGAGAGTAGATTGTTTTGACGAATACCTATTAACCGTCATTGTATTAAATGATTTAAGGTCACCGTTTTTTCGGCCGACACTTCTTTCTTTGATAATGATCGTATCGAGGTCATTCAAAACCTAACAAAGAGCTCAATTCAAAGCAAATGTTAATAATTCGATCGATCATTGTTTATTGTCAATTGTCAATACGGCAATTGTTATAAAATATGACATCAGCACTGTTTGTGAAGTTTGATTCACTAATTCGCAAAACCGTGCAGTGAAGGTTTAAATTATTCCTAGTAGGTACGGTCAACCAATTTGATTCCTTGGCCATTATAGAACCTTGCCGTTGTAAATGCTATGTCAATACGGGTTACTAGGATTATTGCGTTGCTATGTAGCAGTTAAAATGACAGGGTTCTATGGCTTTTTTTTTTTTTTTTTTTTACGTGGAGTAAAATCATCGGGGGCTGACTGGGTTATGTGGTATTTCTATCCACTAAAAACTCCACGGCGGCCGGCATCTGCGCTCTCATGCGGAGGACTCCAGGATCTCATACTGAACGCACTGGAGCCCTCCTCGCGCCTCGCCACATTTGGCTCGTCCTAGGATGATGATGGTCGCCTTCCCTGGGGTTTTTAGGTGAGTGCCCCGGCCCCCGCCAGAAACACTGCGACCCCGATGACCCCTTTTAGTCGCCTTCTACGACAGGCGGGGGAGACCGTAGACCTATTCTTGTCCGAGCCTACACGATTTTCTACGGTGGCCTAGGAATCAAATTGGTTGACTGTACATATAGTACTTGTTGGATCAAAAAATCAAAACCACACTGAACAAGGGAATAATGTTATTAGATGAAAACTGTATAGAAGTTGCTAGATTGGTTCACAAGGCTAGCCAGTGACTGTGCCAGTCTTACGAGTCGATCTGTGTTCATCTGCCCATCTTTGAAGAGTTAGTCTTCTTCACGTCGAGTTGCAAAGCTATTAGCAATTATAAGTACACTCACGAGCAAAATAATTGCATCACTTTGCAATTTTTCATCTGCACCCTATAACTTTGTAAATTGTTACCCAAAACTGACAAGTGAGGTACCAAATGAAAGCTGGCAGTATAACGCAGTGAAAATGTAAAAGTTTTCAAGGAAATTTCAGTCCAAAGACTGAAAATCGTCGGAAAACTGAAAGCAGTCGGAAATGTATAAAAAATTGATCTATGAAAACAGAGAATAAAAGGACAATTTAACAATCATAGAATTTATTACTACAAATGAATACCTGGTGTTGCCACCCCTAGCTCTTATTACTCAAGTTAGGCGCCTTTGCATGGATCTTATCAACTTCCTGACGTAATCCTGAGGGGTGGCATCCCACTCCTCCAGCAAGGCTTCCTTCAGCTCCTCAATGTTGGACGGGGCAGGTTTCCGCTTTCGAACCCGTTTTGGGCAGTCCCACATGTGTTCGGTCGGATTAAGGTCCGGGCTCATCGCTGGCCAGTTGATCGTGGTGATGTCCACCTCGGAAAGGTAGGTGGTGGTGTCTCTGCGGTATGGCAGAGGGCATTATCCTGCATAAAAATGAACTCCTCATCAAACATTCCTTTGTAAGGGATAACGTGCATCTCCAGGATCTCGGTGATGTATCTTCCAGCGTTTAAACCCCCGTTTACAAAGTTATAGGGTGCAGATGAAAAATTGGAAAGTGATGCAATTATTTTGCTCGTGAGTGTAGTTATTCAGGCAGGCAAAAACAATTTATGTTTCATTTCCTCCCCCAGGACTCTGAAGTCTCAGAACTCTGTATGAACCTAGCAATCCTATAGCATATCCAATACCAGCATCTCACCATAATATGGTAATAGCTCTAGTCTACTAGCATCCCAAGTAAATAGTTCTATAGTTCTAGATAGTTATTCTCAATTAGTTCAGCCAATTTATGTTTTTGTCTGGCGGAAGTGTGGTATGAAAAATGTCGTTATCAAATGCCCCCACATCCTTGATCAGATCCTGTCCTTGATAAGGACCAGGAAGAAAAAAATAGCACCTAAAGTTCTGTTATGCAATAAAGATAAAGATGTCATTCTTGTAAAAAAACTGAATTGTACGCCGTGACGCACACACCGCTTCGCTGCACCGGATCATAGTTACAGGCTCAAGACACATTTTTGTCCTCGTCTTATCGTCAAGCCTAGAAAGTCGCATCCGCTACCAACGTCATATTTTCTTACGACTGTTTAGAAGTAGGTAGTTCAGCGGATTCGTAATTAACTGTAATTGAGCCGTTGATTAGATGCTCTCGAATTACGTACGGCTGTTCGCTGTGTCAGTCATCTTCTCGAGTATCGAGTGTGTCGGGTCACGATTGAGATAATTTATAAGACAAGGTTGCCTTATTGACTAACAGCTATGTATACAATATATGGTGTTCATATCAATTTCATGCAAAATATAAAAGCCGCTCGCTTATCGTTGCGGCACAGGACACACTAGGTATATAGATGCGATTAAATGACAATAAAATTGCTAGATATGCAGTGAGCAATTAAAATCAGGTTTGTGCCGACTCAAGAACCACGACGTCGAATTTAGAATTGCATCCAGACACAGAATAAGTAATAAATAGTACTAAATACGTTCATATTTAGATTCCCAAAAAGCCTTCATACGCGTCCGGGAAAGAACCGGGCCAAATCTGTAAAAAACTATAGAGATTACTACCAAACACTCACTCTTGAAAAGGTTAGTGTCTAGTTTTGTTGCCTGACTACGGCAGAGCCGAAAGGGAGATGTTTTTACAAGCTTTTATTTAGCTCACCCCGTTTGTTTTATTCTTTCTTGGGTCAAAAGAAATTGAAATTTCACCCTCGTCCTGTCAACCGATTGATCTAAAATGTTGCATGCATATGTAAATCGCATGACAATGCAATATTATGATGACTTGGAGCTGATCTGATTCTAGAGCTGGAAGGTGGCCATAGGAACTCCGCAATAAAACGACACGACCCCATCGAGTTTGGGCTCGTTAGAATCGTCTCAATGAGTAGTTGATGATGGTATGCATAAAAGTACAGTCGGCAATACAAGCTTGTACCAAAAATGAAATTTTTGACAGAAACTTGTTACAAGCTTTTATTTAACTTGACCTGTGCGTTTGTCAGTACCTATATTAGTGAGGGACAAATCTTGCAAGTTAAATTTGACCCATTTCCCGGTAACCGCGATTGAGCTGAAATTTTGGGTATAAGTATAGTTTGTAAGTATGACAATTCAATATTATGGTCCCATCGAGCTGATCTTATGATGGATACAGAAGGTGGCCATTGGAACCCCCTTGAGTTCGGGCTCGTTAGAATCGTCTCAATGAGTAGTTGATGGTATACAGAAAAGTACAGTCGGCAATAAAAGCTTGTACCAAAAATGATATTTGGCAGAAACTTATTAGCAGTCTGTGTTTGTACACATGTACGGTATGTGTTCCACTCCACCGTAGCGTATAATATACTGAATCTATTTTGATGAATGAGTTATGATATGATGAAACGATATAATCAAATGATTATAAATAATTATGCTCCAGTTCTTTTCAGTTAGTTTTCCGTAAGTAGTCGGGATATAACTAGGTTTATCAACTTTTAATGTTTTTTTAAGTAGATAATAAGTACCTAGGTATACATATTTGAATAACAAAGAGTTTTGTAAACTGCAGTACCATACACCTACTCAAATTCATTTAAAGTCCTTGATATAAAGTCTATTATACTATTTACAGTATTTATAAGCAGTATGATGGGCTTATGTGCTGATAATGTTGGTATTTTATTGTAAACCAACACAATACCACAGTGTGTATTGGATTGGATCAAAAACGTGAAATGCTGAAGGTCGTAGTCAAATCGTAATTTAGCGGAACAGACGTATCCGTTTATGTTTTTTAGCAATGCATACACTTATTTTTTTATTGATCAAAAAGTTTTGATAATCGGCATAAAAAACACAGGGTATCCGTATAATATGATTTTTAATTATTAAATACACTCTTTTTTAGTTTACTTACCAATATAATATATTAATAATATTTAAATGTTGCTTTATATAATAAAAATAATCTTCGGATAGACGAAATGAGGCTTACTTTTTACATCGACGCAATTGCACAGATTTTATTGAGGAGTTTTCAATACCTATCTAAGAATAAGACGTAATAGTAAAAGAGTTGGTCTAGATTACACGGTAGGTAACTAGTTTTATAGAATATACAAGCCTGAAAAGCAGCCCTGGTAAGTGGCAAGCTCAGCCAAGAAAAACAACTCATAGGATTGGTATTTTTTTTCTTTGGTTTTTTTTTAGACGACCTTGCTTACTTGCTATAGAATTATGATGAATCACTGTCCCTTTATATTTATATTCATATATTTGTCACCTAACTTCACCCTGATTGAAGAAATTAAAAAATATATATTGATGGCCAGAAAAACCTACCATGAACTATGTAAGGTGAGCTGAGCCTTAAAAAAATTATGACCCAAGTTTAATTTTTTAGTTTTGTGGTATTATAAAAGATAATCCTACCTGTAATTTTGTTTGTAACACCTGTTTGGTAATGTTTAACGCAAATAAATATTCTTATTCTTATTCTTAAACTTCTAATTTCAAAATACATTTTTTTAATTACCACACCAGAAATTTGCCAACACCGCGCCTAACATGTAACTAAATATCCTCCCATTTAAGTGACGTCAGAATTTGTTCTGTACCACTACCATCATCTTTGTTTAGGTATTAAAGAAAAACAAATGAATACTATCCTAAATTTAACTTGGGACTTCAATGTAACTTGGGACTAGTTGGGACGTTGGTGCCGTATCAGAAGTTTGTAACAACTTCACTTTAGATGTCGCTACGAGCCTCCTTAAGGCTAATTAGAAGAGTGAAGGGATTGAAAGATTCGTTGCCACTGGCGGGACCCACGGTAGCTCAGTTGAATAAGAGCAATGGACGGATTCCAGAGGTCGTGGGTTGAAAAATTATTCGCCACGAGCGGGATTTAAATCCCGCTCGTGGCGAATAATTTTTCAATTTTCCTCTTTGATCGAAACTTAGAGTACTATCCTTTTTTTTACTTATTCACTGTATTAATGAATAGTGACACAGTATGAACAACAATCAGAAATGATCATGATGAGACGTAATCATGCCCATTCTAACTACATATTGATCACCCCTCGTATAATAATGAATACAACGTTCGATTTGCGGAATGATTATTTACCAATGCTTACTGGAAAGGAGCTCAAAAATGTCGCAATAATCTATTAAATTGTAAAGGCTGTCTTTTAGTAGGTAAAAAATCCCAGAAGAGCGTTTTGAAAAAAAAGACTTAGGTACATGAACTTTTCTTTTCTTTTCAGAATTCGTTTTTTTTTGTTTCTTATTAAGGTGGTTCGATTGCCATACAAAACGTTATTTGACATTCGTAGGCTAACGGCGTGATATTTTAAGAAACTTACGTAACAAACTTTCATAAATTGGCTTCCCATTTGCGCCAAATTCCCCCTTTCCTAGAATGAACTTGTATAAACTAGATTAATTTGAGAAATTGGTGTGGGACGTCATATTTTGGGAAAACTTTATATGGTCGTGAAGCACTGGGAGGAAAAACTTACATAGGTACTAATTTTTTTTTTCGTCTAAGCTAAGCATCGATAGTACCTATCAATGATTTTGAGTAAGAATAAGAACCCCAAAAAAAATATACTGAAAAAAAAAAGTTCATTTAAACTTTTTTGAAAAACGCTCAGAAAATCATAAACATCCTCGTATTTTTCTATAAAAGAGATAAAATGAATTGTACACAGGTAAAAACCTTAAAAATGTTAGTGTCTCTTGTAAAGAACTGGAAACTCGCAGTTTTCCTATTGTAAATAGAGATAGTATATATTATCAAGTGGAAATACTATATACACGCTTGGCAAAATCTAATCTTGGATCCTCATAATCTACAACTATCCCTCTATATCTGTCTCTTTTTAGCCCATGCATTTGACAGATCAGGGGCAAACTCATCTAAACGTTATACCTGTGCAATGTTCCCTACATTACGCAAAACTCCGCGTAGGGGGCGACACTAGCAGAGTGGGCATTTGTATCTCGTTCCCACTTGCGGTATTGTCTATGCACGCATCCTTGTCACTCAATTGACAATCAATTGTGCATGTGTGTGTGAGTCCCTATCTTCCTCTACTGGTTTACGGTTTGTGCTTGTGCTGCACTCTGGCGGCAAAACATTGCAGTAATGTTCCCTATTTCTCTTAGTGCTTCAGCGCCATCTGTGTATTGTAGGTCGAATGAAGAAGCCGACGCGACACCCCAGTTAGGGGTGGAATGATATGCCGAGTCCTGCTGTATGAAATAGTTAGTACCAACCTTATCTGCTAGATGGCGCACCTATTAAAGCCCTCAACTTTAGTTTTCGTTTGTCGTTTGTTTAGTTTTATTTTAGTAAGTAAGTAGTATTGTGTCATGGCAAAATATTAACTTATTTCGAGTTTTATTTAGGAGGGATTAAACGACTGAGTTAAGAGCACGACCTGCACGACAGGTAGTTGCGTCATGTTAAAATTGACAACGTAGCAGTGGCGGAGCGGCTCGTCCGTACAAGCCGATTCCCACCGGCTTGGCTAAAATTTATTTTTAGGCAAGCCTATAGTTATATATACCTACTCTAAACTTTTTCATACATTTTTTGCTCCGGGCTGCCTATCGAAAATATTCACGCGCCGCCACTGCGACGTACCTAGTGTAGGTACCTAAATGGATAGTAGACCATCAAATTATTGTAAAAAAGTATAAATTACAAAACATAATTCTAATCATAAAAAGATATGGACCTTGAAAGTTTAGAAAAATGTGATTTATTTTTTTATTGTCCAAGAGTAAATTTAAAGCTTTCAATAGAATCCTTACGCTTTTATAGATACAAAATTGTATGAGAACTATGGACCTAAACGCAGTATTTCGCGATCGAATCTGCAATATAGGTACTTGATTTTCCATACAACGATAAGTACCTATATATGAATTGCAACGTGTGACGTCATACTTTAACGTCAATTAGGTTGAAGCGTTTCGCCTGCCGCCAGCGAGGTCCGTCTTTAACACATTTTTTGGGTACCTATTTACGTTCTTTAATTGTAGTTGCTCTCATACAAACCCTCTCGCATCGCAGCGAATCTTGATTACCTTATAATCAATAATCATAATTTATTCAGATAAAAATCCATAGTTACATTAATATTAGATATCATTACTCTATCATTACAATTAAATTAAATACATTGAAATTAAATTACAATACGGAAAATTAAATTATTAAAACAAATTAAATTACCTACTTTGACAGCTGTCATAGGGATCAAGATTTGCCGCGGTACGTTATATAGTGTTCATAACTATGTACAGTCAGAAGCAGAAGTTGCTAAGCTGTCCTAGTGCTCAAAATGATCTACACACGGACTCTAATGTCAAGGGAATATGGATCTGTGTAGGTCATTTTGAGCGTGTTATTTTGCTTAGCTACTTCTGACGCTGACTGTACCTAATGGCTAATGGGTAATTTCCTCCCTCAAGTGGAATGTTTTTTTTTTACCAACGTCATGATCCGATGATTCATTTAATGTAATTTAACCCCTGCCACTTGACCTTAATGGCCCTGATTACCCATGCAATGGACGCGCCTTCGCGCTTCACATCGTAATTAGTTCATTTCCGATGTTTCGAATTGGATCGGCATGGAGTAGAGTAGGTACATCAAATATTGAGCTCGTGATTATGAACATTATGATCATCCGATTAAGTCTATTATTTTTATTGTATACAATCCTGCGCCGCCCTTCCCCATCAGTCCTGCGCCACCCGTATCCGGCGGACTCCCGCGACCTTTCCCAAGTCATCAGTCCACCTTGGGGGGATACCCACGCTGCGCTTTCTGGTACGTGGCACTCTTTGGGTGAGGCATATGTCCAGAAGTGGGCGTCTTTCGGCTAATAATTATGATGATGGTGAATTAACCCCTCGTATGCGAATGTCAAAATTAGCTAATCAAAAGATGACCTTGAGGTTTAAAACTATAGGTTCAAATGCTTAGCGCGGTTCCCTGTCCGAGCATGATGGGTTAAGGTGGTTCGATTGCCATACAAAACGTTATTTGACATTCGTAGGCTAACGGCGTGATATTTTAAGAAACTTATGTAACAAAAACTTTCATAAATTGGCTTCCCATTTGCGCCAAATTCCCCCTTTCCTAGAATAAACTTCTATAAACTAGATTAATTTGATGACAATGACAAATACAGCTGCAGCTATATTTGTCATTGCCAGGGTCAGATACTTAAAATATTTTTTGTAATATGAGACGGATCAAGGAAAGTGTCTCATTCGCCGTCCTAAATCCAAACCGTAAGTGAGGAAACCGCTTATATTTTTCAAAAATAATTGACGCAGTTAAAAAGGCTTGCACTTATTTCTGGTGCTAAGGAAGGTCATTTCTATCACCAAAAAATAATCAGGCACTTCTAAAATTTTCATCCATTCCCCATTGTAAGTTCTTCTTAGTCTTATCCTCATTGCTGAGGCTGTGACTACCGTAAGTACAGTCAGCATCAAAAGTAGCCATGCAATCGAAGACGTCAAAAGTTCTTGTTCCCTTTTAATAAAGACTGTTGACGTCTTCATTTGCGTAGCTCCTTTTGATGCTGACTCTACCATAGAGGTCTTGAACCACCTTCCTCCAAGCACGACACTTGCGTCAGAGCGCTACGGGTGCTTTTCGCTACATATGGACTTTAAGCGGCTACGGACTACGGCGTAGCGCTACGAGCGTAGCATAACGGTGAATGGGATTAAGCAACACATACTTACGTGACATAATAATTCGTTCTTTGAAATGATGTATTGTAAAAAACCGGCCAAGTTCGAGTCGGACTCACGCACGAAGGGTTCCGTACTATTGTCTATAAAAACGGCAAAAAAATCATGTCTGTTGTATTCCCATACAATAAACATACATAAATAAATATTTAAGGGGGGCTACCCTTAAATATTTGTTTTATTTTAATTAAATAATTTATTTTTTATGTGAATATATAACTACATATTCTGTGAATATTTCAAGCGTCTACCTGTTGCCGTTATCAATATCAAGCAATAACGAGCAAAAAAATCACGTTTGTTGTATGGGAGCCCCCTTAAATATTTATTTTATTTGGTTTTTAGTATATGTTGTTATAACGGCAACAGAAATACATCATCTGTGAAAATTACAACTATCACGGTTCATGAGATACTGGTGACAGACGGAAAGACAGACAGACAGACGGACGGACAGCAAAGTCTTAGCAATAGGGTCCTGTTTTACCCTTACGGAACCCTAAAAGTATGACTTTTTTTATATTACCTACGTCATTGGTTCTGTGTGTGTCAAAAGTGCAAGCGCACCCGACTTTAGTTTACTCCGTTTATTACGTAAAATCGTTAAAACTAGACACAATGATAAACGAGGCACTTCGGTCCCTAAGCTAAACAGTTAACAGCGTTCCCATGTTGCCGGTTTTAATGAGAATAGTGGACTCTAGCTCCTAAACTAGGCCGCAAATTATAGAAATACGTGGTTAGAGGCACTGCAGTTTGCATGTGACGACTCTGTCAGTGTTGCCAATTAGTTATTTTTTATATAATTTCAATTCAATTCAATTCGTTCGTTTATTGCGTTTCATGTTAGTATAATACGATCTTAAAGTTAGGTACAGCTTTAACATGAGCTCTGGTTGAGCATAGCAATTTCTTAAAACTACAAAAATGTAAAAATACTAATGTATAAATTTTCATGCTGAGCAATAAATATTACGAGCGTTTCGTATTCTTGTAAGTCTGAATTAAGACTTACTTAGATTGAAACATGGTTCATCATTTTCATCGAACTATACGTTTACGTCGAAGCTGGAAGTATAATTTGTAAAATAAAGTAAATCCAAATATATCAATATTATTTCGCCGACTGATCAGTTACTAGTTCTCAATAATAGATTAAGACAACCCATGATCTAGATTTCTAGATCCTGGAATAAAAAAAATCGCATCATATTATTTAATTTTCATCAGCAATAACCTTGAAACGTCTTCCATGACGTCTCACGACGCAAAAATGCTTGGCCGCATCTTGAAATCATTTTTTTTTATTTATTTACAAGTTTTCCTTTAGCTCACCCCGTTTGTTTTCTTGGGTTAGTACTTAATTGAAACACCCTCTTCCTGTCAACCGATTGATCTGAAATTTTGCATGCATATGTATATCACATGACAATGCAATATTATGATGACATGGAGCTGATCTGATGCTGGAGCTGGAAGGTGGCCATAGGAACTCCGCAATAAAACGACACAACCCCATCGAGTTTGGGCTCGTTATAATCGTCTCAATGAGTAGTTGGTGATGGTATGCAGAAAAGTACAGTCGGCAATAAAAGCTCTCGGCAAAATCATGAAAACGACTCTCATGTCGACTTTTACGAAAAACTATCACTTTCATAAGATATTTAGGCTATTGTAGATCAGCACGGCTGTCACAGGACGGCTCGCGAGCTGTGTCGCGGTGACATAGACTACCGGTCTCTTTCTAAGCGTTATAATTAGATAGAGATGGATAGTCTATCTCACCGCGAGACAGCTCGCGGGCCGTCCTGTGACAGCCGTGCGGTATAACCCTCAAGAGTTGACTAGAGACCTCGTTGTATGACGTTAGTACGCGCTTGAGTCTCAAGTTATCTTATCTTATCTTATCTAGATGAGGGCCCTTTCCGATGCACTTCGAACCAGTGAGATCTTTTGTGCATTTGTCTTCTCCTTTATGCCTGCTCCCAAGCTCGCTCCATCCTTTTCACAAAACGGAGGATGCAGTTCACCGGGAGCACCTTGAATTCCTTTGGTTGTGGATAGCCGTAACCAAAGTAGTTCATTATTTGTCTGGCAAGGGCATGAATCTCAAGTCAACTCTTGCGGGATGAGCGTTTTTCAAATAAAGTATACCCTAGTTAAGGTAAAATTAAGAAACGTAAAGTTCAGTTTAGTCACGAAAACTTTTTAGGTGTTCAAGTAGACGCTTATCTGAACTGGAAATCAGAAACATAATCAATTATCAACACAGTTAGTTCAGCATGTTACGCTCTCAAAAGTTTTAGAGAAATTATTAGCATTGACCATCTCAAAGCCGTTTATTTTGCTCTTGTGGAGTCTAGGTTAAGATACAGCATACTATTCTGGGGCAACTCCTATCAATACAACAGGAGAAGGGTGTTTACTGTACAAAAGAGGGCAATACGGACAATGGACCGAATTCCACAAACACAATCTTGAAAGGAACACTTCTAAAGATTGGGCATACTTACTGCACCGAGCCTCTGCATACTCGTGTTACTTACTGATTTTATGAAACATTTATCTAGATACGAAATTGAAAACCAAACTGACACACGACTTGCGACTAGAACTAAAAATATGAAACTGCCTTTCACACCCAATCTTCAGGTCATAGCTCACATATACAAAGTGTTAAAATTTTCAATGAATTACCCATGAATCTTAAATGTATCACAAACTGTAGACATTTCAATTTACGTCTCCGTGACTTTCTCCTTAAGGGGTGTTATTATAACATAGAATAAATATGACTAAATTAAGTAGAATAAAAATAAATTAAAATAAAAACCATGTACTAAATGTACCTAATTATTATTGTAATTAATTCAATGTAATTTATTAATTATTTCTTTTTGTGACAAATTCAAACACAATTAATGTATTGTTATTGAATAAATGAACTATGAACTAGCCATTCATTTCTAATTTTCATGACTAAACTGTAACGTTTCTTAATTTTACCTTGACTAGTGTACACTTTATTTGAAAAACGCTCGGATACATGTCTGGGATTCATGCAACATATTACAAGCTACTAGCTAGGTGTGATGAATAAAAAAACCTATTTATTTCAAGACAAGAAACGTCTATAAGTAGTTTTTTTTTGTTCCGTAGACTAAAATGACATTTCGTGCCATACAATAGCAAGCAAATAGTACAACATGAAATGTCATTTTAGTCTACGGAATAAAAAAAATTTACTTTAAGTCGCCTAAGAAACATCTCTTGCCTTGCGTACCTACATATATTTTCAGCCAAGTCCTAATACAATGTTACATTACCTAAAGAGAAATTAGTCGGACGTAATGTGCAACTTAATCTATGAAACTAGTGGATTTCCGTCGGAGTTTCACCACCTAATTAAATTAGTGCCTAATGAGAAGTAGTGCATGGCGGGCACTAAGCTAGCAAATCACACTTACGAGTACAACCCAGAAAAGGATTTAAATAAAATTATTTCCTGCTTAAACAAGGTTTCTAGAAAATTCTTGAATATAATGGGCCACGAGACGGTAAGACACAACAGTAGATTGTGTCTCAAGGGAGCAAAATTATATATTTACAGCGAGGGCGGTATATTGAATGTTGAGCGTAATGAGGGATCCAAGTGTTCACGCCCAAGATGGAAATAATTTTGCTACCGAGTGGTACAGTATACTGCTTTTCACACCTCCTAATAATAATCCCTTTAATCCCTTATTTGAGAGCAACAATGACTCTTTTCTGAATAGCAGTTGTGAACTAGTACATTACTTACCTAGGGCGGTAAAACAAAGAATGTCTCAGAACGCAGGTAGTTATTTGACGCCCGAGCCGAAGGCAAGGCCGCCTGTGGTAAGTGCAAAATTTTACGTCTGTCTGGCCAGGAAGTGGGATTTTCCGCACGTATAGTGTGCCGTAATTGCTACTTTATGGCCAGGTATGAAGTACTAGTAACATAAGTTTCTTTACGTCATACCTGGCCATAAAGTAGGAATTACCGCACGCTATGCGTGCGGAAAACCCCACTTCCTGGCCAGATAGAGACGTAAAATTTTGTACTCACCACGGGCGGTAATAAAGAAAGCCTCAGAGCGCATATTTATCGCCCTTGCCTTCGGCTCGGGCGTCAAATACCTGCGATCTGAGACATTCTTTGTTTAACCGCCCTAGGTAAGTAATGTACTATTACCGTAACCTGGAAAATGTTAGTAATATTTATCGACCTTGCAAAGCGAGGTCTTCCATTCAACTGAGGAATGCCAGCTGTAATCTATTGATAGGTAGGTACCTACCTATTGAGTTTGTCCACTTCTAATGTACGACGTTTTACATTTTAATACTCAAACCTATATCCAAAGCAGATAATTATGCAATCGTCTGAACCGTATAAATATCTTCTAAGGTATAGAAACGGTCTATTTGATTCTGTCTTTAAATTAAATTGGATTATTGTATGTGTGTACTGGGGTATCTATTCAGTCAAGAAAGGTTACTTTGTAAAGCCTTTTTGCTTTCCAACGAACATATTAATCCGTGGAGTTTAATGTCAGTTAGAAAAGCTATAAAAAATACTGTATAAGAAACACAAGGAGATTCAAAATTCAAAAAAATCCTGTACAGGACGCGCGTGACGAATACCTACTATTTTCATATTGAATTGGTTACGCAGAATGATTTCTAATCCGTGTAACCAATGATCTCACTGTCGACATCACGTAGACGACGTTTTACGAGCTTTTTATTAGTTTTCCAATCATTCAATTGATTAGAACTAAATACATTAGCGACTCGAAGCGTGAAAACCGGGGACGGACCTAATTAGTAATGGCAACGTGGCGGTCATACACTACACGTCGTGTACCTATTAAGTTAATTTCATTTAATTTTAATTACGTAGTATGTACAACAATTGCAATACCTAGGTACACTGTCTCTGACAACTGACTTATTAAATAACACACATGAGATATAATAGAACCTTTACGGGAACTCACTCCACAACCGAAGCGTTCGAGGGAGGAAATTTATCTGAAACCGTACCGCACGCGACCGTTTTGGTTCTAGAACTAGATGAATGTCCTGCCGACGGCGAGCGGTGTTGGTAAAAAGCAGCCCTGGGCATCATGGCGAACAGTTCTTCAGAGCACAACCCATACAAGCGATAGAACACACAAAAGGAGCGCCTTAGACTTAACGGTTCAATACCACCTGTGAGTTTGGGATCGTCTACGATTTGCACAGCACGTCTCTGAAGTCGAGTCAAAATGCCCAAGTTGGTATCCAAGTGCTCCCGCCCAAATATGACAGCAATATTTATTATATAACCGTCTCCGCACATGGAGTATACCATGTGCGGAGACGGTTATATAATAAAAGTCTGTCCCGGGGAGAAATACCGCTTCGCTCTGATAAACACACCGAGCTTTTTGGATGCCAGCTTGGCTTTGCCCTCTAAGTTGGCTTCGAAACTGGTCCGTTGTCAACATTGTCGTCTGACAACAATAATGCGACGTACACTGCTGGTCGACAAGTAATGGAGGTCGCTGTTACATATCGACTCAGCAATGTACGTCGATTGTTAAGTAGATGAAATAGGGACCTGCACCAACCCATTGGTGTACAGTTTCACTAGGTACCTATATATTTAACTCATTTAAATATCCCACGTAGGAGACAATACAAGTAACGATGTTTTTACTAGTTAATCGTCTTTGCTGCATATTTGAATAATTGAGCAAGTTCACCAACTCGGCGGCTAAGTCTCGCTAAGTACTAGTAGTATACAAATTATTCAGATGCGATAGAATGGAGGTGTGGTAGGTAAGGTATGAGACGGGAGACTATAAATTAGTGCTGAAGCTATGGTAACCATGACAGGTTATTACAATTGACTAAAGCAGGCTTGAACGGATCGAATGATTAAATAC
This sequence comes from Epinotia brunnichana, assembly GCA_963854355.1. Taxonomy (NCBI): domain Eukaryota; kingdom Metazoa; phylum Arthropoda; class Insecta; order Lepidoptera; family Tortricidae; genus Epinotia; species Epinotia brunnichana. Next base: position 21,171,532 of record OY977950.1, on the reverse strand, counting down.
ACAAAGTATTTTGTGTGTATGTGAAAATGGTTATATATAGTTCGGGGCGGAACCCACGCATAATGACGGAATGACAATCGTTTCGTTAAATAAATACAAATGTTACTCACATCATCATTGCCATCGTCACCATCTGCCTATATGTCTCACTGCTAGGCACGGTCTCCTCTCACTAATATACTAAATAGGTATAGGATACATTCTGTATACATTGCAGTATCACGACTGCACTTATGACAGTTATGAATAAATAAATAAATAATAAATAAATATTACGGGACAATCTTACACAAATCAACCTAGGCCCACGGTAAGCTCAGTAAGGCTTGTGTTGTGGGTACTAGGCGATGATATATATAATAGAATACATACATATAGATACTTTTATACATACATAACATCCATAACTCAGGAACAAATATTCGTGATAAATACACAAATAAACGCCCTGACCGGGATTCGAACCCGGGACCTCCAGCTTCGTAGGCAGAGTCACTACCCACTGGGCTACGGAGGCCGTTATGAATGTTATGATTTCCGAACGTAGATTTTGGAATCAAACTTTCAAATATCCTCTTCCGCAACAGAAGCCAGAGTAGGTACTACGCAATTAACACTGACCTATCAATTAGTTTTTCGATCAAATAGCGTTGTATCGCTTAATTAACTCAAAAAGGAACCGAATTTCAATTAAAACGCTCATAATTATGAATAAACTCGCAACATTAAACAATTTAAACCTGACAACGGCAGTGATTGCAACCGCAGAGGGCAACACGGTTGAACTACCGAGGATCCTACTAATATATCAAACGAATGGTGAAATAATAATTACATAGTTGTAGTTGTTCTTTATGATATTTCTGTCCTTCTATTAAATGACGGGGTTTGGCACAGTAAATATACCTTTTTTCTCAAAAAATCGTATATAAAGAATCACTGCTCATGTCCTTACCTAAGGGACAATGTTTGTGTCACCTTCCAAACGTTATTAGGAATAGGTACATTGCTTAGCTACAAACCTATTATTATTGCTGTATTTAGGTATAGTTGCTAACATTATTTGTAGCCCCGAATTAAAAAAAATACGTGCATTACCCATCCTAAACTCATATATGAATCATGACTCTACAAGCGATGTTTGCTACAAAGCAGAAAAATGTTGTACCTCCTTACAAAAACTGTATTTTCAGGAGTCGATTTATGAGTTTTTCTACGACTGATTGCATTTTGAGCCTAGCCGTATCAGTTCCAATAAAACGGCTGCATATAATATATGTAATATAACCGTGCCCTAAAGCTGCCTGTATATTGGATGCCAATAAATACTATTTGATCAGCCATATTTGCCTGCCACCGGATATTGCGAGCGTAATAAAATCCAACAATTAATCTCCTAAGTCGCATAAAATGTTGAATACAATGGAGTACAGTGTCTGTTAATTAATTTGTTATTTTGTTACCGTCGTAAATGCTAGGAGCAAAATTATATGGAAGTGGTTATACATAATATGTACATATATTCACGCTTGTAGGTAAGAATTCCCCAAAGGGCAGAGCACATTTTCAGTGTCAATCTTGCTATACTTTATATGTTTTAAGACGGAGAATATGTAATTTTGCAGTGTCCACCACATACTTCATCTATATCGCCCAAGGGAAGCAAGAGACCTCTCTATATTAACAAGGTACGGCCTAGCCTTTTTATTTTTAATCTACAAAAACATCATTAAAATGTAACTTTTAGTTTTAGCCAGGTCATCATCCTCGGAGTGTCCCGGTTGTACCTCAGCTCAGGGTCAGCCTTGGCACATAATCCCAAGATTTGGCGTAGTCTCTCAGGCCTTTAAATAGCGGTATTTTCGCATAACGCTATCGTTTATAAGTTTTATAACGTTATTTTTCCTTTAGGCTTTTGAAGTGGATACTTCTTTGCTCGCGTTCTTGTATAGGGGGGTACAGTTCAAAATGTATCACGTGACTTCCGGTATAACTTTTTGTAGAGAAGCCTAATCTGATTTCAAATAATTGTTTGTAACACGTTTTAATCCTTCTTTTTTTGCCATTAGTTGTTAATCACAAAATGTTGTTTAGTTTATGTGGCGGGCATTAAAATAATGCTGAAATGACCGCTATTTTCAATGTATCGCGAGTCAAATGAGCTACGTCAGTCAATGTTGCCATATATACCGATTTTTCTGTACTTATACAGATTTTAGTGAATTAATTCAGATATATTAGGGTTCCATAGCCAACAAAGAAGTATCCACTTAAACTTAATTAACGGTTGTATCTCCGACACAACCCGCTTCTTTTTTTAAACGTTAAATATACCTACTTGTTAAAACGATATTTGTAGCGGTATCTATTATAACGTTTCTATTATAACTTTAGAGTTATAAGGAACATATAAAAGCGATACTTGTTTAAGCGATATAATAACGTTATACGTATTCAGTTTCGCCTAGTCGTGCGATTTGAGCGCGGCTCGCATTTTAAAACGATATTATAATATAACGTTATTCGACCTTATTATATGATGTTCATGTTAATCATGTTTTATGTTGTTAATGTTATTCATTCTGTTACGATATTTATATTCCTTTCATTTAGTTTCCTTGTACACTTGCGGCCTGTGGGTCGACTACACGCAGCGGGCGTATAATGGTATTCGAGTGCGCGAGAGGAGCGACGCGCACCTCTTCCTGATAACGGCCGCGTAGCCATCCGAGCGCGCGCCTCCGCGAACATCGCGGACGCGCTGCACCAGCGCGGCAGCCCCATCAGCACCCGGAACGCATTGTTGTACTGGCCCCGTAGCATGGATGGCGGCCTTATCACGCGATAAGTGACAGGATAGAGCATCCGTCCCTGGCTGACACGGATTGATAGAACGAGACGACGCGCCTATCCTGTCACTTATCGCGTGATAACGCCATCCATGCTACGGGGCCAGTAATGCATTCCGGGTACTGATGGGGCTGCTGCGCTGGTGCAGCGCGTGCGCGATGTTCGCGGAGGCGCGCGCGGATGGCTTCGCGGCCGTTATCAGGAAGAGGTGCGCGTCGCTCCTCTCGCGTATGCGCGACAGCCCCAACCGCATTCTGAGCGCATTGGAGTGCCGATGGGATAGCCCTATGTTGGCCCGTTGGATAAGTTAAGCACTGAGGGCCGACGCTGATGTTTAAAATAGATAAAATTATTATTATTATAGTAACCTACTAACACTTAGATTCAAAGCACACATTTGTACGATTAACTATGCCTGAAATAAAATAAAAAATTGAAAAAAATTATATCGTTATGGAGAATACTGCTTTTGTTATAACGATATTTTTCAACATAACGAAATATATCGTTATGATATCGCTATTTTTTATAACGTTTTAAAGGCCTGTAGGCACTAGACCAGTGTTTTTCAACCTTTTTCATGCCGCGACCCCCCTAGAGTAAGAATCGAAGCAGCCGCCCACAGGTTGAAAAACACAGCACTAGACGAAAGCGCCTGCCATCTGACCTTCCAAAACCAGAGCTTGTTTGGGACAAGACCGGTTTCCACGCGATGTTTCACCGAAAAGCTACTGTTGAATATCAAAACACATTTCGTATATATAAGTTTGTTTTTAAACGCAGTGCTGTGAGCCGCGGTTCGAAGTGTTCGAACGCAGGAAAGCCAGATTGAAGATTGGCCACAGTGACTGATAGTTTTATCCAAAAGGTCGGGCTAGTTCTAGGTCATATAGGTAATTTAAATGAAAATTATGCCCCATATTAATAATGTTTTTTTTTTCAACAAAATACACAGCATAACAGTAAGTAAAGCTAAGGCACTGTGGAATTTATAAAATAAACCCAACGTTTTGAGGCTTTGAAATATCAATGCGAGGTCGAAACATTAACGAGGGTGCCGGTTTCAGTAGGTACTTTTCACCAATAGTGTACATATGGTACATTGTAAGTGTGTCGTATATCCTTCAAAGTTTTAATTTAAATGTGTGTTTTGTGATATATTTTAATTTAACTAAGAAACGAAGAGGAGTAGATTTTTTTTATTTAGTTATCATTATCCATCGTTGACTAACTGCAAAATTTGCTAAATTATGTAGACTTCTTAATGTTAAGCAAATATTCCTGTAAGGGATGTGTAGCTATTCTGTTTCAGGGGCAAGGCCCGCAAATATATATGGAACAAGCGATTACCCGAACTTGAATCTTATACCAAAGGAATAAGGTTCCAAATTAATAATCACACATATTCCATGTAAAATGTATGAGGGAGTTGATTTTTAACTGACAACGATTTTGAAAGGACGAGACGGGCCGGTACATTTTAAATTTCTAATCGGGCTTCTTAACACTTTTCACTGCCAAGAAATCGCCTAGCGGGCGTTCTGATGTTCGTAGGCGCTTTCCTCTACTTAGCGGGAAAATCACGGCTTAGGCTACGGGCGTAGTGCTACAAAATTCTTGGCAGTTTTTTTTTTAAACAACGACGGTGGCAAACAAGCTTCGGCCTGCCTGATGTAATATGAAATAGTGAATATGTAAACTGCCAGGAACACGCCCGGCGGGTGTTTACGCCGTAGCTGCTATTCGCTACTTAGCGGGAAAACTTCACTATCGGCTACGAGCGTAGCGCGTAGCGATTCTTGGCAGTGAACGTAATAAGGATAAAACAACTTATTAACCACTAATTCCCCCACAATAACCTCGTTAACGAACAATAGCCGTGACAAATGACTGTCGCTCGACTCCATTTTTCACGCGACCCTTCCGCGTGGCGGCCTCTGCTAATAACCTTGTCTGTTCTCTCAGTGTCTCACTGTCTTGCAGACAGCTTGCAGACATGCTGCGAACTTGGTAGCTATTTGATACGTGCTGTGTTTAAAATCGGGCAAAACCGAGTCGAAATGTATGTAAATTCGGTTTCAGCGCGTGCGAAGCGTGTTTCTCGTTAAATTTCAATACGATAACAGGCTAATCAACGTAAAGTAACGTTGATCGGCCTGTTATGTTATCCATATCACCATATTTAGGTAAATATGGTGCCGGCAGCTGTCATTCCATTGAAACTTGTCTAACTTTCCATACATTGGGATTTGAACGAACACTCCTAGACGGCTTGGTGCAACCAACTATGTGTGTTTGCTACGTAGCGACAGTCTTTTTTAGCGGACTCGGCATCTACCGAGTTCGCTAAAAAAAACTGTCGCTACGTAAGACTGCGTTGTACCTAATCGTAAATATCTTGAAATAGCTCGTAGCGTAGCCAAGCACGATAATTGTGACAACGTGTCATCACATCATCCAATTAAGCGCCAAAGTCGAAAAACATGCGCCAGCTCGCTACGAGCTCTTTTCGCTTTATATCGAGTTGTGCTGCTACGGCCTACGGCGTAGCGCTACGAGCTTACCATGATCACAGAATAAAATAATAGTACTACGTATAGTTGAGATTATCTCAACTGGACTGATCTTATTATCTACAGAACAATAGCATTCAAGTTTAACAATACGACTGTGTGGTCGAACGCGTGCCATTTTTTGCAAGAAAAAGCTTAGCGCCACATAAAATGTTCATTGTAAAATCAACTCTATCGTCTTATTCAATAGATTCAAAAAGGACTAAAATATAAAAAAACCGCTCCCAGCGACCTTGGTATAGGCAGCTTTTTTTGCAAAGTTTGGCTCGTGCGAGAGAGAACAATGTCTAGTTGTCTATTCATAAGCTCAAAACAATGCCCTATTCGTGAGTACACATACGGGGCATGCCTCTACGAGTGATTTTTACTACGTACGAAGCATAACATGCTACGGGCGACGACGTAGCAAACGTAATAGCATTGAGTTTCATGGGTTGAAATGGGGTTAAATCGCGTGATTTAAAAGCGGAGTCTGCTCGAGTAAATCGATCCGCTAGCCGGACGTTTAGGAAATAAGCGAATCTATTTATGGCAAATTAAACGTTAAAAGACAGTCTGCAGTTAATCCGGTTCAGAGGTAGCGAACGCAGCTGCAGGATTCCCATGGGATAAATAAAATTTATTTCTATGAGACAGACGCTAAGGAAAAATATGTTTTCTGAATGAGTCATTTGCTACACAAAAAAATACTTACTTGATTCGAAGTAAATATTCTTGAACGAAGAAATAAATCTGTTTGGGATATATGCCTGCCTATGTCCAGCAATGGACGTCTTTCGGCTGATATAATGATGATGAAAAAAATTATAAGGAAGATGTTAAATTATCCCGCTTTTGAATGAAGCGAAATTATCTTCAGTAAAGTTCTCTTTTCTCGTGGTTCGAGAGAATCATCTCAATTCCAGATAATGGCGGTCTGTGTATTGATTTGTATTTGTCTGAGATTTTTTTTCAGAATCCGTTAACTTTTCATTGCTTATTGTTATTAAACAAACCTAACCTAAGAAAAGAAAAGAATAAATTCTATATATACCTACTATTAACAAAAGTATATAGTATTTTCAAAAGTTTGGATGTGTAATGGTTCGAGAAATAAATTAATAGAAATTGAAGACACCTCAGCACCTTAGAGTGTCTGCACAACAAATATAGCTATGGAACATCTCAACAGATTAGACTTTCGACTAAAAAACCGCACTCAATACAACAGAGACACGATGCCGTAGACACACAAATACACATGTTAAACTAATAACACCCTTCTTTTTTTTTCTCGGCGGAGTTTATAAATATGATGGATAGTTTAGAAAACCTTCACCATGCACCTGGAGCAGGGTTGCACAAGACCGGAGCGAGTGGAGAAGGCTGGAGAAGGCCTTTTCCGAATGGCAAACAGACACAAAATAGTTATATGTGTCTCAAGGAAAAGGAGCAAAATGATGTAGGTATTTACGGCGAAGGCGGTACATTGAATCCAGAGTGAAGCTAAGATTCTAAGTTAGAATCCTGAGCGTAACGAATGATTCAAGCGATAACGCCCATGACGAAAATAATTTTGCTCCTGAGTGACACATACAACTTTTTATAAGGGAAAAAAAAGTTCGTTTTTAATTGATTATGATGAAATTGCAGTCGATTATTTTATTAAGATCTGTGTTCAATTGGCACATTGCGTAAATGCTACATGCTAATGAATAAATTAAAACCGGCCAAGTGCGAGTTGGACTCGCGCCCGAAGGGTTACGTACCATTATCTATAAAAACGGCAATAAAATCACGTTTGTTGTATGGGAGCCCCCCTTAAAAAATATATATTTTATTTTGTTTTTAGTATTTGTTGTTATAGCGGCAACAGAAATACATAATCTGTGAAAATTTCAACTCTCTAGCTATCACGGTTCTTGAGATACAGCCTGGTGACAGACAGACGGACAAACGGACGGACGGACGGACAGCGAAGTCTTAGTAATAGGGTCCCGTTTTACTCTTAAAAGTAAAAAAGTAGCTTGAACAGAAAAGTAGCATTTTGATCCCTCCGTCGTGGATCAACACTTAAGTACTTTTCCGAATGAAAGGTGTGAAAAAAATTTAAAAGTGTGAAGTAGTGGAAAAGTAGATTAATGTGAACGAACTATAATTATAATGTCTGTAAATAAAGGCTTTTTATTTCGGTTCTGAAGTATGCTCCTCAATTTCACTTCGATGAATTCGATGGACTGGTTATATTTTCTCCCGCGGCTCTGGCCTGCAGTCATTGTTGCCCATAAATGAGGGAATTGGTTTTTACTATAGAAGGTGTGAGAAGCAGCACCTATGTGACACTCGAAAGCAAAATTATTTCCATCTTGGGCGTAAACATTTGAATCCCTCGTTACGCTCTAGATTCAATATATCGCCCTCGCTGTAAGTATATCATTTTGCTTCCATGTGTGTGACACAACTACTATTGTCTTCATCTGTCACTGACATTTGTGTTCGTAAGAAAGGGACGACACACATCCGTCAGCGTGTCAGATATTTATGCGGCCTTTGATTCATCATATATTGATGCCGGTGACTATACCTACACTGTGCAGTCAGCATCATTTAGTTAGTAGCAGTCAAATTAGCCATATATTTTGGTACAAGTCTTTATTGTTGTAAGAGTAAGGATGTGTTACGATATATTTGGCTACTTTGTCTGCTATTAACTATACCACGCTGAATGTACGAGGGTAAAACGGTCCGCTAAATCGTCTAGCCTAGCCGGAAGTAGCGGAAATTAGCGAAACTTTTAATGGCTAATTAGACCAGCTCCGCGGGTTATCTCCGGTTCCGAGAGTGTTTTGCGCCTCACAGCGATAACCTGATTTATCTCTTAGCGTGTTAATTTATACCATGCGTTTAGTTTCTAGAATTTTACTGCGGTATATTTAGAACGAGTTGGTTTTTATTGTAAGCTACAATAGGCTACACAGTAGCAATCGAACAAGTTGTAGTTTTTTTCAAAAAGTCATATTTAAACAGCTCGAGTTTGGCCTCGATCTTTCGGACTCTATCACCAGATCAGCAAAATTAAGATTGACATTGACATCTGATTTGATACTTACCGATGCAAAATTGCAGCACAATTAATGTACCTACTCGGACCTAAATGAAACAGAAGAGACGAGAACAACAAAGGATTTGGATTAAGGTCAATTCAAAATTCATTATAACTTCAAAATAATCTATTTCAAAAAAATATGCCTAATGACGAAAACCCCATTCGAAAATCTCAAAAAATTACGATCTACAACCGTTTTAATGTAGCTTGTTAGAGAGAAACAACGCTCCGGGATCGTGACGTCACGATCGTCTAGCGTCATAGTAAATGACAATGGTTTCATATGAAAGTGCGTTTTGCGGAAAAGGGACAGAACATACCCCCTCTTAAAACTTTGGACGCTTATATTATAACTTTGTGATTATTTAACCTCTTGCGTTGCTTTTTTCTCCATTTGACTACATTTTTAAACCTTTTTTGAGAAAATGCAACATTATTGATTATTTTATTTAGTGTCTACACCCCTATTATGTCTCTGTCTGTAATTTCCCATTGTACCTACGGTTATTTTGGTTCTGATTGGAATATATTGATTTAAACTTTCACGATTCTCACACATTATTGTTACTAAACGCCTATATATAAATTACAGCCCTATAACCATCCAGAAAGTCCATTCTACACGCAGGTGAATGAATCTTTGAAATCGGATAAGCAGTTCAGGAGATTACCCATTACATACAAACTTACATTTTACAAAGCAACAATCTCACAGACTCCTTATCATAATTAGTATAATATAGATTAAGTCGGTGGCTCGGGTGGATATAAACGTCTCAGGTTAAATGGCTCGTTTTATGCGCTTGTTGTAGGTACATCATCATTCAATTCATTACTTAAGAGCCTTGCTCTTGTCGATGGAGTAACCGCCACTTTTCTCTGTCCATTGCCAGCCTCTTGACTTCCTCATATGACTAGACATCAGCTTTATGTTTTATTTGGCTAGAATATGTTAGCCTAGGCCTTCCTCTGCCTCTCTTGCCTTCAATTTTACCCTCCAGGATGTTTAGGAAGAAACTGTCGTGCCGTATCAGGTGGTCCACCATCTTGCATCTCCTATTTCTAATACATCCTAGCAAACAGATGTTTGCTAAGATGTTTGCTTGTTGTACAATCTACTATTTATACAAAGTTACATACGAATGAAACAAGAACTTCTATATCTATAATAAATGAATAAGGGGAAAATAAGCTCATGTGGCCTGATATTAAATTAAGCAGACACTTGTATTTAGTGTAGCCTATTGGCGCTCGCGATTCCAGAGGAGTCTACCTCAAGGATGACCACAATACGACGCTTCACATTTTCATCCAAGCGTATGTATTTTAGGTACAGTACCTATACGAATGAAACAAGAATTTCCATTTCCATATTAAATTAAATGAGCTAACTTTCTAGCTAGAACATTGAAATAGCTTCGCAAATAAACTATCGTATTTCCAGTATTCCGTAACCGCTTCGCGTCGTGACCGCTGTTTTGTTCGGGACGCGACGTTAAATAATGTGAGCTCATTTTAAACTATTCTTGCGCAGTTTGAATTTTAATGTTGAATTTGTTGTGAAAGTCGAAGAATGATACTACTTAAGCTTTGTTATTCATTTTCTAACATTTGGAAATTATAACCCGAAAACAATATAAAAACAGACATATCTTATGAGAGAATTTAGAAGTCATTTTAATTTATTGTTACCATGGCCGAAATCAAGCGCAATTCCAATATTAATAATAAAAAATAATATTAGTTCAACTAAAGAATGTGCCTTGATCAATCGTCCTTGATATTATGCCAGTTATATCAAGTATGCCAGGTACATCGACTTCCCTAAGGATATTTTTGACAGGTCGTAGAGTGCGATAATTTATAATACTTAATTTTAGACGTATAGTACATATAATTAGGAGATTCTTGGTTCGAGCGTAATCGTTAAATCAAGGAAACATTCTTGTAATATAACATTGTAAAACTTAGTTACATTACTAAAAATATTTTGCGGTAAAGGTAAAAATATCGCCGTGGCTGAAAGCGTCGCAAAAAGGCGCGTCTGGCGTCTCGTGGTTCTTAAGCGGGGATCCTCGGGCAGGCAACGTATATCTCGAATACAAACGGTTTACTTAAGACGCGCGCTGGCCGCCGGCCGCCACGCAAAGCTTGATCAAGATTTCTACAGTCGCCATCACATACATTATACATAGGTACACAATTTTTTTTTTATAGGTGTTCAAAAATATCGGCCCATGCACCCTAACGCCTTGAAAATAGAGGTTCCGATGTTGGTGACGTGCTTGTTTGCTTCGATGTATGTGATGGCAACTGTACACAAAATACGTACCTTCTACTAAGTTGAATCTACTTGATTCGAGTAAAATGTTCTTGAAACAAGAAATAAATTAGAAAGACTATAAATCATCTCGAATGAAGCGAAATTATCTTGAGCCAAAATTTTTTTTTCTCGGCTCGAGAATAACATGATATGTATCTGTTTCATTCAAGTAAATATGTTGGGGACAAATCTTACACAAATGGGTACTTGACGACGATTAACATACTTATATAGACAAATAAATACTTGAATACATAGAAAATATCCATGACTCAGGAACAAATATTTGTGCTCATCATACAAATAAATGCCCTTACCGGGATTCGAACGCGGGCTTCGTAGGCAGGGTCAGGCCAACTAGGCTACAGAGGTCGTCAAGATATTGGCGGTCTTCCTAATTCCTTCTTGATTCAAGTAATATATATTTTGTTCAGTGTAAACCGTTAGAGAAGACAGATAGTTTTTTTTAAAATAATAACGACACTCGAAAACTAGCATACATAGGTACATAGCTGGTGGTAAGCAGACACCATGGGTACTTGCGACTTGAGAGTATTCCAGAGGAGTTTGCTAGATACAAAATATTAACCTGCTACAAGTTACTTCCTAGCTTAACGCAAGCAACTGCACAGTGCGCTGCTGCGAAATAAACACTATTCTAAAACACCAGACGCAAAACTCACTTGCAAATGTTTCCCCAAAAACTAACACGTTATAAAATAAAAACCATTTGTATGGTAGCCCGATGTCCTGTGTCCGTCCCGTCTAGGGTTGTTGGCGTCCCATTCGCCTTAATTCCTGTAGGAAGGCTTAAGGTGCACACTTGAGCTTACACATGTGCCCTACAAACAGTACGATCTATTTATAAACCAAGACTCGAGAGTTCTTTCATACGTACGAGGTAGTTGTGTAACTTATCGAACGAGCGTTAAGACTGTAATTTGTGAGCGCATTGGACGTATGTATTACGGATTTTTTTCACTGAAAGCAGTAAATGAATATGAATAGCCTAAAGAGGCTATTCATATTAATTTATTTCATGCGTAATCAGATACTTTCAATTACATAGATGTTGGTTGCAAAGTAAGAGGCACTGATACCCCGGTAGGGCATTGCAAAGATCTTACAAACTATATTCACATTTCATTTCATTTTTAATTTGGATGCAATAACGTTATAAAATATAAAACCGGCATGCTTATTCTTGTTATTAAGTACATTTATTTCGGAGGTCGTTGAGTGAGCTACATATCTACTGTGGTATTGTGAATGGATTATTTATTTATTTATCGTATGGAGGTTACACACTGGTACATATAGGTATGTATTCGTATCGATGTCGCTGATAGAGTTCCAGTGTGCGCTGCGAGGTTCAGAAGGAACAAGCTGCCGAGTTTGTTGTTCTTTTAGCACCACCCGGAGGTCACGTGTAGGGTTTCTAGGGTTATTCCTACGGACGTAGAACAACAACGACCTCCATAATGGATAGGAGGAATGGACAGTTATAACATAAGTAAGTACTAAAATACACTGATCGACACAATTGTGTTACTTGACTCTCATCGCACTTACACAGATATATTCGTATCAAAGGTATTGTGAGCAAAAACGGACAGAAGTTTCTCAGCCTCAAACCCTTAAGCAAGGTTCACACAGCTAATGTTTTGCCATTGTGTGCCTTTGTGCTTCTCAAAGGACAGATGCTCTTAGCTTTGACGTGTTTATAATAACCTGGGTTACACGTTTAGCGGCATTTCTGCAGCGATGCACTTTGTGGTGGAGGTAAATATAATACAGGTTACAGAGGACATTTACGCCTGTACTCATACGCATACTCATTTATTGATAAAATATAAAATTTTACATGTCAAAAAATAAATTAATCTTATATTCTGTCAATTGTTATGATTCTTTCATTACACGTTAAATAAAACACTACCACCAAATGTCAACGTTACATTTAATTTAATTCATTATAATCATAAAGTAAATTTTGCAGTACAATGCAATGTCAATTTAAAGGCACACAGAAAAAAAAAACATTCTTGATTCGAGCTAGGTAATTTACGCCTGTACAACGTCCTATAGATAGATAGATAGAAAGCCACACAGAAAATACATAGAAACTTATGATTCGAGGTAAAAATTCTTGAATAAGATATTAATTAGGAAGATATTGAATATTCTCGAATGAAGCGAAATTATCTTGAGCCAAGATTTTTTCTCTTGGTTCGATTCAGGATGATATTTGTTTCATTCAAGATATTGGCGGTCTTATTAATTGAACGAACGAGCAAAGCGAACGAAGTTCTACGTTTCAGCTTGGGCCAAAATTCTTACGGATTTCTGGATGCTCGGATTTCCGGCTGTTCACTACAGCCTACCCACGCCGCGCCTTCCGGTACGTGGTCGTCACTCGAGAACCTTTCCACCCCAACGGCCATCGGTCCTACGTGCAATGGCGTGGGTAGGCCCTTTACCAGGTCATCAGTCCACCTTGTGGGGGCACAAGGTGGACTGATGACCTGGTAAAGGTCGCGGGAGTCCGCTGGATGCGGGTGGCGCAAGACACTTTGGCACTCTTTGGGGGAGGCCTATGTCCAGCAGTGGATGTCTTTCGGCTGATATGATGATAATGATGATGATGATGGTGACTACAGATCGCATTTCTCAACCAATTTTTGTGAATTTTTTTGGGCAGGTTCATGAACATATTTCTTTGTCGATTCAGTTTTGGAAGATTGGACTTGTTCGCTAGCTCTACAGCTCACACAGAGAGCCACTAGTTAATTTATTGATTTGGTTTTTTTCTGGGCTATCCTCATTTTAGCGTGATTCCGGTTACATCATATGTATCCATGGCTCATGTAGGTATTATCGGGTTAGAGTAGCACTACATACACCCTTTCTTCCCGTGGGTGTCGTAAGAGTTTATGGGAATAGTGTTGAAGTGTGTTGTGCCATGGCACCAACACCAACTGTCAATAACCACGGCGAATTATGCCAGTTGCATTCTAAGAATTGATTTTTGACACATCATAACGCCCGCCCATACGACGTAAATTGGCAGTGCTCAGCGAATTCAATAATTCAAGAATCGCTCGGTAGCTGCAACTCTTTTCACCACTAATTGTACGAATATTTTTGTTTCTAGCATATAAAGTGAAATATTTTCTTTTGTAATTCGATATGTGGACGTTTACGTTCAGCAACTTTATCTTTTTTAAATATAGTGATGCGCGAATAACTAATACGAATACCTACTATCGTTTGTACCTAATCGGTGGTAAGTAATTTGAGTAAATCGGTATTATTATTATTTGTATACAACGACGGTGGCAAACAAGCTTACGGCCTGCCTGATGTTAAGCTGGTACCGTAGCCTATGGACACTTGTAACTCCAGAAGAATCACAAGCGCGTCGCCGACCCTTTATTCACTTGAGGATTCGCTGTGTTGGCAGATAGAGACATGCAGGTCCCTCACTCCCAACGCAGCGCATCCTAGGGAATTTAAATCATAGGTAAAACAAAGATAATATACCTACATATTTATAATTTAATAATGTTTGCAGGTGGTTTTTAAGGTGCTTCGCAATGAATTATTTGTAGTTTCAAATTGAAATGTACACAAGCATACAATCGATTTTGTTTCGAAGCAATCATTAATAATCGTTTATAACGACAATCGATTTAAGCATTTAAGATTAAGCAAGCCACAACTGTAAATACATCACTGTGACACTGAAAAATCGAATCTTAGACATACGCTAATTCTGGCGTCATTTCAGTCCATCAGTATGATGATACTAGATAAGCTTGCCAAATTAAAACTGAATGGACAGGAAATACCCTACTCAAATGAGGTCAAGTACCTAGGAGTTACCTTTGACCAAAGGCTAACTTGGAACGCTCAATTGAATAACACAATACAAAAGGCAAAAATGGCCATGTGGACTTGCTGTCGAATGGCAGGAGCAAGATGGGACATAAGACCCAAAATTGCTTTGTGGCTTTACACAGCCGTAGTGAGGCCGATAATCACATACGCCTCTGCAGTCTGGTGTAACAAAGTCCACCAAAAGACAGCCATCACAAAGTTAAGCAGTCTTCAGCGTACAGCTTGCTTAACAGCAACAGGAGCTTTATGCTCAACACCGGGGGCAGCCTTGGATGTACTGCTCGATCTAACGCCACTCCACCTGCAAGTGCAAAAGGAGGCGAAGCAGTGCATCTACAGGATATGCACACTAACAAGGCCAAAATGGCGCTCTCAAGCGCTAAGCAAACTTGAGGCCCTTGTTTTTGATAACAAAAACCTAAGCATGCCCACTGACGACACATACGTGGAATGCAAATTCACTAGACTGTATACAGTGGAAATACCTCCGAGAGACAAATGGACAAATGACCAAATGGACTTCAAGGAGGGAAGCCACATTTGGTATACAGATGGATCAAAAAAAGGTGATGATGTTGGATGTGGTATCTACGGTGAGAGGCCAAAGTTCAAAGCTAGCGTCAGCATGGGGAAGGAGGCCCCAATCTTTCAGGCTGAACTCTTCGCATTAAATAAATGCGTGGAGATCAATCTTGAAAGAAACCTAAGGAACCAACATATCTACATCAACTCGGACAGCCAAGCTGCTCTGCTGGCACTAGAATCACTAGAGTCCTACTCTAAACTAGTCCAGAATTGTAAAAATAATCTAAACACCCTGGCGAACTCCAACAAAGTCATACTTAGATGGGTACCAGGGCACTCCGACATTGTAGGAAACGAAAGAGCAGATGAACTTGCAAGGCAGGGCGCAGACACGGCCCTAGTCGGCCCGGAACCGTTCTGTGGCATCACAAAACGGAAAGCATATTCTCTGCTAAACAACGCGGAAAAATCAGAGGCAATCAAGCTGTGGAAGTTCACCAAAGGACAAAAACAAGCTAAAGCCCTGATCGAAGGGTTCAATAGTAAGCTGTCTAAAGAGTTATTACAATTCAAAAGGCACAAAACCTGCGCAGTGACAAGAATCCTGACAGGACATTGCAAATTGAACAAACACCTGTTTCAAATGGGTATGAAGCAGGACACAACTTGCAGGTTCTGCCAGGAGACAGAGGAGACTGCAATGCACATTCTCTGCTCCTGCGGACCACTCATGCATAAAAGAAGTACCTACCTAGGGCGGCACATAATGCACCCACAAGAAGTACAACATATCACCGCCCAAAGAATCTGGAGTTTCCTGGAGGCAACGGGACTTAACGGTGAACTCTAAAACAAGGGCTGCCACAATAGATCACTTGCTGGTCGAAGCGGCATATTAAGGCCCACAAACAAAATAATAATAAATAAAAAAAATGATGAGAGAATGATAGTATAACCGTTATGAATGACAGAGACAGACAGATCATACTAATGGACTGAATTGACGCCAGAATTAGTGTGTAACCGATGTCTTAGGATACGTCGAGTGTAATCCCCCAATTCTGCATGTGCATTCCATATGAGGATTCCTTAATAGATTGCTCAAGAGTAATCCGAGCATGCCTCGTGATCGTTGAAACAGAACGCGTCGGCAATGCTAGACATGCAGACAGACATACTCGCGGTAACAAATGTAATTGGGTACCAGTGGTTGCGCGTGAGAATTGTCACTGGACAACCCGGAGCATAAAAAAGGGCTGTTTTTTGATGATTTTCGAGTTTGTTAATATATAACAAGAAATTTTAGGCAAGCCGGTGCAAATCGGCTTGTATGGGTGCTCCGCCACTGTTGGGTACTATAGTCGGGCTGAATCACAATTTGATTTCACATATACATAGAAAAACTTTATTTAACATCACATATTATACATACACAGTACAAATAGACTAAAGATTAGACTTAAGACCTATACAGTACTTTACGATACGAGACATAACTATGTGTGATGCTAAAAAGGGGCTAGACTCAGCATAATGTTGCAGAGAGTAGTGTCGCAACGCTGGTTTCCAGTTAGACTCTTACATATATGATAAGCTTTAATCATAATATTATGTCGGAACGGAAAGACTATTTATTTTGAGTGTAAGTAATGTTCTGTGTAAACTGTGGACCTATTTTATTTTATTTATACTTACTGTTACCATACCTTGAAGCATCAGCTAAGTTCTAAACATTTATCAGTTTCATAATATTGTGAAAGGAAATTAGGAAAAATATTTTGGTAAGGAAAATGTTTTCCAGTTAGAAGATACCAAGAACTTTCCATTTTTTAGATTTTAATCGTGTTTGGATAAATAAATAGTACAGTTTTAATGCCACGATATGTGTTTTGAGTCACTTGCCGCGCCTTAAAGATAAGAATATAAGTTGAAAAGCTGGTAGATTTTTTACATTACTCATACTCATAATTTATTGATAATAACAATAACTTTAAAAACAAAGTTTAAACCGACTTCAATTCAGTACTTCGCCAAGCCACATAGGTACATGAAAATTTCCACATTTCCTTTCTAATTTACCACATGCACTGCTTTCCGAGGGCAAATGCGTTGATTATTACCGAAAAAACCCAAGTCGCTATCTGTGGGCTGATAATATTGGAGGAGTTCCGTCGATTCCTAAAGGATCTGAAAATTATCACTTCACGAGTTGCTACTTCAACGGAATCATGTCAGAATCTTTGACGAACTTTACATCTTTGAGGAGTTCCATAAGTCATCTGTGGTCTTCAGTATCAGTTCCACTTCACCAAAATTGCGATTTCCGAAGGTAAATACACGAATTATAATAGAAAAGAAAATACAGGAATCACTACATGCGTGCCTATAAAATTTGAGGGTTTCCCTGAATTTCCCTGGGATCCCATCATCAGATCCTGATTTGGTGACAATGGGACCACCTCGGAAGTATACTCTTTCGAATAAAAGAAGAATTTTGGAAATCGGTCCACAATTGATGGAAAAATCGGCGAACATACATAAAAAAAAAAAAAACATACATACAGTGGAACATATAACCTCCTCCTTTTTTGAAGTCGGTTAAAAATGACATGTTAACGTAATACGTACGTATTAAAATAAGCTTAGGACATAGCTATTAATTATATTATTTTGAATTTAAAGACTCTCCAATAGGACATAACGACTGCTCAACAAGCCAAGCTTTGAGTTTATTTTGGAAACTGACCGGACTAGGGGCGTCTATTATCCTTATTGGCAATTTATTATATACAGAAGGGCCCATTACGTGTATGGTTTTAGCCATAATGTTCGGCTTGTTTATTCATATTTCTTTGAGTTAGAGTGCTTCTGTATTTCCTATAAAATACGCATACGGTGAAAACCTTGCGTATTTGGGTGTAGGACTAAAGTGGATTTATTTTTATTTTTTATAGAGGATATGTGCTAGTCCGAAAGCCATTTCCGCATTCCAAGTTCAATTGCATCCAATTAATATCGGCTATCCAATTAAATATAACTCACCTCACTACTTGCCTCTAGTATAACTAGACCCCTACATTCATAACGATCGTCTCTAGTCGTAGGTCAGATGTACACTCGTGCTGATGTTTTAAATTTTAAGATAATATTAGACACGCGGTGCGCGGTTGCCCGCCATGGTATGAATAAATGTGATTGTGAGTATTTGTGAGTGGTTAGGTTGGTAATAAATGGCCCTCGCTCTGCCCGTATTCTGAATCTGAGTTTGCATGGTCAAAGTAGTTATTGTAAAAAAACATTTTGACAGGTCATCATGAATATTAGCATACAGGGTATTCGAACCGGGCAGTGAGGGAAAATCTGAAACTATGAGAGATACGGAAATTGGGTCTTAATCTAGTGTCTGCTTACCCGGTCTGGGGTCTGGAAACAGGCCCTGTTTGTTTTGATCTTTGTTAGTTTCCACATAGAAAACTGCGTAGAATATCGAGAACTTCTGACGTGGCTATATTTATCGTGGACATTGTCTTGCCCTGGGGAGTGTTAAAATTTTAAATAATCTTATTTCATCATATATTTAAGCTCTTGTCAAAAAATTTCATTCCTCTCTATTATCAGCTTTCTTTTTGTCATCCTGATACGACACGCTGTTTATTTTTTCTTTGATTTGGTCCGTAAAAGATCTTCTTGGTCTCCCTCTCTTCCTCTTTCCTTCTATCTTTCCTGCTATTATAGTTTGCATGTAATCATCGTGTCGTAACATGTGTCCAAACATCTTGCCTCTTCTGTTCTGAATGGTTTTACAACGTCCTTTTTTCTTTCACCTTCTCAAGCACCTCCACATTCGTATTCGTATTTTAATCTAATAGACACACCTCCACATTCGTATTTTAATCTAATAACATGTGTACACCTGCAAAGGTAGAGTTCAGTGAAACTTTCTTTATGTAACTATATCTGCAATTGTAACCTGGATTCATTATACGCAATAAATTTCATTCATTTCATTCATTCATTCATTCATCTTATGACACAAGAATGATATTCATTCTTCTTCATTCGAATCGCAAGACAAAAACTGGAAAATGAAAACAATAGAATGTTCTTTCACAACTTTTTTGAAAAATCCGGCCCTCGTATCGTATCCATAGATTTGTTTACTTATGCACCAACACCCTCCCCGAGAATAAAGATAAAGATAAGCGTTAGTGAAAACTACATTGAAATAGATGCAGTAGTTAGTTAGAGATTGTATACAAATAATTTGATTTTGCTTATTTGTATAAAAATGATAAAGTCCACGACGTATATTTGGAAAGAACTAGAAAAAGATAAAGTAAATAGTTTCTCCGTTCCGTCGTCGTGAGAAATAAGACAGTCAGACAGATGAGACAGAACACGGACAGACACGGAGGTTTTGCTTTATTAACGTCGTGTGATGATAAATTTGGGGTCCGTTTATTTATCTTCTTGCCAAATAATCCGCGTCCGCTATTATGGGGCTATACTATTAGCGACGATAGCAAAATTCAGCTCAGTGGTCGGCGCAAACAACATCTCCTGCCAGCATCTCCTAATGATGCCTCGAAGAGAGGGAAACACGTGTCGAGGATTTGTCATTTTTGGTTGTCGTGTGCTGTAATTGTTTGCTCGTCCGGAGGGAGGGCGGGCGCATTAACCGCATGCAAAAATACGCACATACATAGGTGCATCTCAAAATCGCTAATAGACCCACACGTTTTTCAGCGCAATAGCAAAGGAATATTGTTCTCGTAACTTATCATGGACTTCCGCAAAGTAACGCCTAATTCAATCAATTATCTCTGTCTCTTTTTAACCCAAGAGAAAAAGAGAAAGATACGTGTACTCGGAGTATTCGGTCGTACATTAGACGAACGAATAAATTTGTAATTAAAATGGGAATAAACTCGACTGTCTAGTGTGCAGCAATGCCGAATCAGCCCGCCCCGCAGAGCACTCCACGGCGCCCAAATCAAGCACAGGACTCGAGGGCCATCGCGCGAGTTTTGAAAAGCTAGTCCGTGTCCATACGGGCTAGGAGAGTTAAAGTTTGGATTCGAACATGCCTATGCTAACCTTTATTTCTGTCTATTAAATATAGTGCATTTATTTTACTTTTACTACAGCCCAATAAATTTCATATTTATTTCTTCCTTGTTTGGCCAGCACGCACGGCCAGCAATAAAATTGTTTTGGGATATCCTCTCCGAGAAGCCTTATGGGGCCACCCAAGGGGAAATAAGCACAATATAACATCCTGGCTTTGGTGAGGCGCGATCGGCTTTTTTTTTAATTTATTTCTTACTCGACAAAAATTACGATAAACTTAGTCTGACTTAGACTAAGTTTATCGTAATTTTTGTCGCCAAACTGCATAACAGTTTGTTGGCGAATAACAGTTTGTTGGCGAATTAACAGTTTGTTGACGAATATATACCTATACTATATTTCAAAATCCCGAGCATGCTGCTTGTGGAGTCCGGTCTGTTCATGCTTGCATGGGCATAGTAACTACTTAAATACTAGTGTTATTATTATTTTGTAATGACGAGATACATCATTCTGTTCTTGATTGGTTTTATTGTTATTGTATTGACCCTATACTAACTATACATCTCTGATAACATCAGAAATGTACTTACCTATTTTTGTGTTTTGACGCTTAGAGACTGTATACATCTCTAAGATCATTAGAATAATATTTATTAATTGTATCTGGACGCTCAGAGACCTTATACATCTCTGGGATATAAAATGATATCACAAACTTCTTGTTAATGCTCATAGAGACCTTTGTATCTAACGTAATGGATATTTTTTTGTTATATTGTTTTCATTTAGTGACATTTAATTCTGTTAAGGATGACTCACGCTAGAACGGGCCCTGTCCGGCCCGGGCCGTTTTCTGAGAAAAACGACGGCATTTTTGCGCGGCCGTGCCATACCCAAGCCCGGTCGAGCCCGGGCCGAAGCTCGGTAGCGGCTCGGGGTCGGCACGGCCCGGCTGCTACTCGGTCGGGCTTGGGTATGGCTTGGCTGCGCAAAAACGCCGTCGTTTTTCTGAGAAAACGGCCCGGGCCCGGCACGGCCCGTTCTAGCGTGAGTCATCCTTTAAACTGCAACTTCCAAATAATTGTTGTTGTAAGATTACACATTTTTTTTATTGTAAATTATTGATTAACATGTACGAGTTAAGTGCAGCAGGAGTGTTGCAGAAAAAATGTTTGATTTTGTTTTTTTTTTATTTCATGTCTTAGGAATATTAGCACCATGATTTTTTTAAATCAGAAAGACATGGAACTTAAGAGGTAATAATTTTCCCGTACAATAGCGTACACGTATGTGTGAATCTTTAAGCAATCGGCCAGCAAGCGACTAATAGATCGTGCTACATAAAGTGCATGAACTATCTCCAACTTTGCTGCTAAAATTGCTTCTACGTAGTTAAACATTTATGAGCAAGGTGCATGAAATTCTAGAGGTGCTATAAATTCATGACGTCTCAATTTTAGGTAAGTGTAGGTATCACAGTTGTGAACCTCGAGCTGTCATTAAACCCGATTCCCGGCGGCTTACCTCTATTTTAGGACATTGGGTAAAGCAAGCGGCCGTTCGAATTAGTACTGGACCGACAAACAACAGAGGGGTAATCACGTAACGTTCCAAACGCGCGTCGGTACAATTTAACTGTCAATTTACCATTTAAAAAGTTACATTTAGACCTACCCGACGCGCGTACAATGCGTTACGTGATCGACGTGCAGAACTACTTGATGGTTTAATGACTACTGAAAGCAAAATTATAGTTTTGAGTAATACGTTACGCTGCCTACAAATCATGCGCCATAATTTACGATCTAAGCACGCCGAGTGTAGCATACATGCAGGTGAAACCTTGATACAATTTGGGCTTAATATTATCTGTATTATGTGTCTCCCTGACGGTCGTGTTTTTGGTCATCGCCACTCGTTGGGAATTACCTACTTTCCGCACTTGTATCATAAATATCATAATTGTTATTTATGATACAATTGCGTAAAGGCGCACATTCAGAGCAAGTGCATTGTAAATGCATTTCCCGGCGAAAAAAAAAGATGACTTCATGCTCCGTATCTGGTGATAAGGTCTTATTTGGTATTTGTAATGCATGTAAGAAAGTATTCAAGTTGAATTTTTTTGATTCCCAATCACATTATCTGTAAAGGCTGCCGTCCACGGCCCGAGGCTACTGGTCTGCGAGTAAATCTTTGACGGGCTTATTGCCAATTTTCTATGTCGATGCACTGCACAATGGAGTTATTCGGGACGGAATTTCGACATGCCCCGATTTAATGGAAGCTATTCGGGCTTACTGTGTTGCTTGGTAAACTACAACTAAGCTATAAATATTAGCTAATAAATATGTGGGAATTCCTCTGCTGCTATTTACGTACCTATGTAACATATTTATTCGGGCCTTACAATGTTGCTTCCCAAGTTTGTTTTAGTTAATGACAAAATGCGCTTAACGTGGGATTTTACAACTTTTGTTGCTTAATATTAAAGAAAAGGATAACAAAGAGACGTCATAAAACTGACCGAAGTGTGTGCCGTGTTGGAGTAGCAACTGTTTGTTCTATTGTTTTGAATACAACTCAACTTGCATATAACAATTAAACAATAGATGCCGGTAATGGTTGGTTTTAAGTTCTTTTCGTCATCTAAACTAAAACAGACTAAGTACACAACTAAGCCATATATATTAGCTAATAGGTAGCATTCCTCGGCTGCTATTTACGTACATATATATATATATATCCGATGTAGTGTGGTGTGTGTCATTCAATTGCAACTAGGCTGGGTGGAGAGCAAATGGAGAGGGCTATGTTGGGAGTTTCTCTGCGTGATCGCATCAGAAATGACGCTATCCGCAGCAGAACCAAGCCCTCCGAATCGCTAAACTTAAGTGGCAGTGGGCGGGGCACATTGCAGGTAGAACCGATGGCCGTTGAGGTGGAAAGGTTCTCGAATGGCGTCCAAGTACCGGAAAGCGAGGCGTGGGTAGGCCCCCCACAAGGTGGACTGATGACCTGGTAAAGGTCGCGGAAGTCCGCTGGATGCGGTTGGTGCAGGACCGGTTATTTTGGCACTCTTTGGGGGAGGCCTTTGTCCAGCAGTGGACGTCTTTCGGCTGATATGATGATGATAGGTTACAAAACAGGAAATTCTCATGTATTATGTATTAGACAGCGGTTTTGTTTAGGTCCAATGTTTTTTTTTTAATTTTCTTAACCTACAGAAGTTAAATTGTTAAAGTACAAAATGCGGAAGTGGCCTAAGAATTAGCATAATTGAATAGCGAGCGTAGCGAAGCGAAGTTCTCCGATTCAACTTGGTCTAAAAAAAAATCGTATTTCCGGATGTCCCGCTGTCCTACTGTCTGGCGTTCTCTGCTCAACCGATTCTTGTGAAATTTAGTGAGCAGGTTCGATAATTTTGTATAGATTTTTTTGCAGATTCAGTTTTAGAATTTTATTCAAAAATAAATTAAAAAAAGAAAGCACTCGCGTGTTTTACAGCTCACAGGGCTACTAATAATTCCTAGGCTGCTTCCGCTTTGTAGATACTTTACCGAGAGCTCGCACAGATTTTCTTACTTAAAAAAAAAGTCAAATTATTTCATGCATAAAAAGGCACATGTCAAAATAGGTACCCCGTAAATATCAGTAAAAAAATACAATAAAATAACATTAAATATTTGAAACTATCCCAATATATGTATTATTATATTTGCACAATTAAATACAATAATATACTAACAATAAACTTAAGACTACCTTAAGCCTAGTCAAACAGTCCCCCACGCTCAGAGCATAGAATACTAGTGAGAGGACAAGCCGCCGGCGGCCGTGTCGCAGCTGTATGCTCAATGGGCATACACTGCCATACTGTGCATGCGTGCTGATCGCAGAGAATATTACGTTTTTTCCCAAAATGCCTGATATGATGCGCGTTTATTGTCAAATAAGCGTGTAGGTATACAAGAGTGTGTGTTTTAGATGTGTGCGTGCTTTGTCTTGTCAATTACTTGGGTGTTGTGTGGGTTAATGTACTTGCGACAGGCTCATTCTATACAAATCGGCCGCCATGTCCGATCTCCTTATGTTCATACATCTGTGCCCCCACGAGACGTCCCTGGCGCAAAGGTCCCCATAACACTGGCCGCGTTGCCACGTTGAATGGCGATGGACAACCTTTGCACCAGGTACGACCCTACGCGGGCGTCAAATCCCCTCTCCCTTATTCGTCGTTAAACTCATTCGACATTAAATTATATCCAATATCTTAGTTACGCTACACATTACGCGCATTTTCACAGACTTAGTTAGTATAGGTATATTGCGCGGCCGCGGCGCGGTGCACATGCAGTAGGTACCGGCCCGCTACCGTACACGCCATTAAAGAAGCACTTATTTAAATGTAGACGCAGTAACGAGTCAGCTTAATGTGACGATATAGATACTTATATAGAGAAATAAATACTTAAATACATAGAAAACATCCATGACTCAAGAACAAATATTCGTGCTGATCACACAAATAAATGCTCTTACCGGGATTCGAACCCAGGACCTCTTGTTTCGTAGGCTGCAATCTTGTAACCGTATTCTGGCAAATAAATTGTTTCGTTTCATTTCACATTTCATTTCATATTATTTCAAGAGTGAAAATGACGAAGAACAGACCTGTTATATTCTGACGACACTTGTACGACTATCGTCATCATCACGCGTCGCAACCCCGATCAGGGCCAGTATTATTATTATTCTGGTAGTGGCTTTCGGGCTGTCAAAGCCCTTATATCACTGCGACCATCGCAATGCATCGCTGATCTATTGTAACCGCCACTTACTACAATTCGTAGTCAAGTCCTGCAAACTCAAAGATTTTTTTTTTGTTGATCTCAAGAAATTTGATCTCCTCCGGGCACATGATGTGTTTGCCCAAGAAGGAGTTACGACTGCGCATGAGGCAAGGGCAATCGGTTAGAATGTGTGTAGGCGTCTCCTCTGCTTCAAAGCAGAATCTGCACTGCCTTATGTCACACAGTCCGATCGTTTGCATGTGCTTATTTAGGCGGCAGTGCCCAGTAAGCACCCTGACCAGCATGCGTAGGCGGTTCCTACTTAGCGCCAAGGCGTCAAAAGACGCCTTTTTGCTAAAGGCTCTAATAAGTGCCTTGGAATGTTTCAGTCCTGGGATAGCTCTCCAGGCTTGAATGGTCTTGTAGAAACAATAGGCTTTTAGAGTGAGCCAGTAGTCAGATGTCATTGCGATTCCTCTTATCTTTCCGATTAATATCTCCGACGTGTTTAAGCCCCATATATCACAGAATCTCCCTTGATATTGCGAATCCACGTGGCTTGTCGCGCGCCGTATTAAGAGCAAACAATTCAGCACAACTGTCACTTAGGAAAGTAAACGGTGCAAAAACTCCCATGCGAGTTAAGGAAAGTGCAACGTTCTCACGCGACGGCGGAAGGCGACGATTCGTAAATATATAGACGTGCTTACTTGTGTAGATTGGCTGAGGTGTTGTGAGCGAGAATAAGAATACATGTGAAAAAATAAAGATACAATGCAATACAAATACTCTTTATTGAACACTAACCTCAATAGTATTACAAAACAGTACCTACCGGAGAACGAATATAAGCAGATACTAATTATTAATACATTCAAATGGTTATCAGCCCCCCTATTCTGTAACTGTTTTTAAACTCATATGAACGCTCACCCACAAATATACCTTGACACCGCGATGCGTAGTAATTAAGCGTAGGTAGAGGTCTAGTTTCGTAACGGGTGACCGGCGGGGTGAGCCGCTTTAACGCGTAGCGAATAACAGCCCAGCTCATTATCAATTGTGCGAATGTTATGTTTGTTTTAGTTGGAAAATAATATATTTTTTAGTTAAACCTCGTATTCTATACAAGATATGACACAAATAATTCAGCACATTGGATAAAAAGTACGATATAGATCATAGACGAGAGTGACAATTGAGCCAATGTATTAATACGGAGTCAGCCAGAATTAAAACATGGCCACAAAATTAAACCTCCAACAGAAATGTCATCCTCAACGAATTATCTCGTGGCTAAAATGAAAATCATGTGAGAAGTAGAGGGGTTGGGGAAGCAGGGTATGGTTGCCCTTCATCGGTTTCAACCAAGCAAGACCAAACCGGTTATCAAATAAATTTGATACGCATGCATTGTGTAATCGTAACAGAGACACCACGATCCCGTGTGTGTTCGCTGCCTGGTACACAGTGTAGTGTTTGCTATAAAATTCTCTATTTGCTTATATAACAGTGCACTAGAGCCGGAACGTCAAATAACATTTCTGCACTGCACTGCCTGCTACCACTTTCTATGTCGAACCGCAGAATAATTAATAATACCTAAAGGTACAGAAGGTCCACTGCCCAAGTGATGTCGTTAGCTGGCATTTTTTTGTAAGAGACAATCATAGAGTGAGATAGGGTTGTTGACGTACATTATTCTGTAAACAACTGTTTTGAACCACATTTGAAGCAAAATAAATATATTTGTATTTGAAAACCATCCGTTAAAGATCCGTGTGACGTCACATTATGGTACAGTTTTTACTATAATGTGACGTCACGCGGAACTTTAACGATAATTATTTCTATGATTGACACAAAAAAAAACCCGTGACCAATATTTTTTCATAATCTAACTGACGGACTAACTATAATTATATTTTTTTACCCAGGAAAGTAGGTACCTACTCAATTCAGCACGGCTATCACAGGACGGCCTGCGAGCTGTGCCGTGTCGCGGCGACATAGACTATCCGTCTCTTTCGAAGCGTTATAATTAGAAAGAGACGGATAGTCTATATCGCCGCGACACAGCTCGTGGACCGTCCTGTGATAGCTTTGCTGGCCCCGTAGCATGGATGGGCCTTATCACGCGATAGGTGACAAGATGAAATAGCGTCGTCTCGTTCTATCGAACGGTGTCAGCCAGAGACGGATGCTCTATCTTGTCACTTATCGCGTGATAAATGCTACGGGGCCTGGACGTCAGAACGTCTCCGGTTGCCGCCATTTTCCAGCACAAATCGGCTTCCTATTTAATCTAAAGTAGGCCTAAGACACTAGGAGAAAAGTAACTATACAGCTTATTATATGGTCTCAGTGGTTATTTATGACTTATGAAAGACAGAAATACATAAAAATTGCCAGGTAATGGGCACGAACAATGCCTCCACTCCTCCACGACAGTTCCAACAATAGACGTAGATGCGTTTCTTTGTCTGGTGAAGTCTTCAGTTCGAAGTAAATTGCTTTGTTTAGGGTTCCATGGTTAATATATCTGTACCCAGGGCTACCAAGATCAGCCGAAGGTAGAAGTTCGTTTAACTGTATCTCTATTCTCTATCGCTAACTGGTTTGTGCCTGGCCCACATTCGTTTTAATTGACAGAAGGAGATACCTCTAGGAAATCGCTTTTGTCTTATTTTGGGCCCATATTCATTTGCGATATTTAAAAGAAAAAGATTTCCTAGTTTCATATCTCCAGTCTTTCAAAATCATAATGACAGAGTTGACAGTGGGTGATGAATTGAAAAGTGATCGAACGATCGATTGCAAATGACAAGAAACAGGACGAATGGAGTCGAAATCAGTGTTGTATTTTTGTTGCAGTTGATAAATTTGTCTTTGTCGTCGTAGATACAATTTCTACATATTATTGTATCGTTATCAATGGTGATCAATTTCGTCTATAAAAAGTGGTTATAAGTTTTTATTGGATATTATAGCATTGAAGTAGCTAAATTTTATCGCACCATTTTCTCAAGTTATTAAAGATTGTTATAAGTCAAGTCAAGCATTTTAAATATTTAGGCCACTGGGTCACGGACGACATGTGTGACCATATAGACATGGAGAGGGAACGCAGAGCGCTGGCTGTGTGTTGTAACATGCTGGCTCGTAGGTTTGCACGATGTACTGATAAGGTAAAGGCTACGCTTTTTAAAGCATATTGCCAGTCCTTTTACACGTGCAGCCTATGGATCAGCTATACGCAGCAGGCATACAGCGCTCTGCGGGTACAATATAACAACGCGTACAGGGGCTTCGGGCTTCAGGGGTTCGGGCTGCCGCGACACTGCAGCGCCTCTGGCATGTTCGCGGAGGGGCGGATCGACCGCTTCCACGCGATCGTCAGAAAGCGGTGTTGCTCGCTACTGAGACGGTGGCGCGCCAGCTCGAATACCATCCTGTGCACGCTGGTCGACCGGTGGGACTCACCGTGGCTGAGGCACTGGGTGCAGCTGCATGTCCCCCTATGTATTTACACCTAGACCTATATTAATATTAATACTAACCCTAGAATTAAGTAATATGTTACTAACAATTTATGGACTTTGTCCGAAATAAAATGTCTTTCTAGACAGGGAGTGTATATCTAATGAAATAGGTTAAAAGGACATCAATTGTATTGTAGTCAGTCGCATAAAAAAAATGCGATCTCATAATAACAATAATTCACATTAGGTGCAATAAAATGTACCCACTCTCTCTAGTAGCAAAAAAGTTTATACCCACTTTTTATAGACGAAATGTACCTCCAGTGATAAAGATAAAATAATTATGTAGAAATTTGAATTTATCGACTGCATAAAAAATATAACAATGATTCCTACTCCATTAGTCCTGTTCCTTATGTTATTTGCACTCGATCGTCCGATCCCTAGTGACGAAATACCGGCTCTGATTTTAAAAGATATATGAAAGTGGGGATATCCTTATAACATGCTGGGGATGTGTTACATTTTAAATCTCGAATTGGGACCCCGTATTATACTTGTTACAATTACTCGTATCCTTCTCACATTTAGAGTAAATATAGATTATAGATATCTATACTCTAGAAATCAATACTCACGCAATGATATGCTTTAAATATACCGACTTAACGAAATACTGCGAAAATATTCTACAATAATAGAAACATATTAACTAAATTTTACCTCCAAAAATCTCGACACTCAATGCGAGAAAAAAATCGTTTCTCATAAATTGTGATGCAGTGTTGCCATTATTTAGGCTCCGCCATAATTTCGGTTAATGACCAGCTAGCCGTCTGTGAGGCTTCTTATTGCTTTGTTCATTCAGGACTGACAAAGATGAATAGTAGGAGCATTTAATGTCGATGGAAAATGATGAGGCGCGACATTTGCGTTTGAGATATTTTAATTTGATGTTGTGTTTTGGTTTGGATGTTTTTAAATTAAATAGAAGCCAATGCTTTATTTGCAGTTCTGTAGAACACAGTGTCACATTTTGTTTTTTTTTTAACAATCGGCAAACAATGGTGTTGTTTGAATTTACTAAAGATATTATTATTTTAATTATGATAAAATTATCCTCAGTACAACCAATCCATGCAAAGCTAACAGTTACTTTTATATTGTTTCAGATATAATCGGGGATGAACTGCGCTAATTATAAATAGAAGTAAGCATGTTTAATTTTAAAGAAAAGTAAACCGTTAAATATATAAGCTGATTTTTTCACAATAGGTAGTTTATATAACGTAAATACCATCAAGAAAGGATTTTTGAAAAATCCACCCTTAAGGGGGTAAAAAGGCGGTTGAAAGATTGTATGGGGATGGAGTAAAATTTTAAGTGAGTGACTAGAAATTTTGTGGGTGGACTCCTTATTACAATACAAGAAAAGTAATTTTAGGGTTTTGGAAAACCCACCCCTAAACGGGTTCAATAGGGGTGCAAAGTTTGTTTGGGGGAAATTATTAGAATTATTACGCGAAATTAGGTATAGAGATAGTTTGAGTCCCGGGGAAGGACATAAGATAGATTTCAACCCGAAAATCATCCCTTAGGGGGGTGAAATGGGGGGTGAAAATTTTGAAGGAGCTACGATATAAAGGAGTTCCACGCGGACGTAGTCGCGGGCAGAAGCTAGTATTATTGTATAGAGCCTGATATGTCCCACTGCTGGGCCTTCCCCCTCTTCTTCCACTGCTCGCGGTTTTGAGCTTGATCTAGCCAGTCCTTTATAAAAGGAATCCAACTCATCCCGCCATTGCCGACGAGGTCTGCCGCGTCTCCTTTTAGAGTTCTGATTAGATAAGATAAAATGTATTGGTAACATTTAAGTACAAGTCAAGTGTTTTTTTTTAAACAGTTACAATTTAAAATGATACAAGATATTTCTTACGAATACCTAAACACATAAGGTTTCCACTTACACTGGACTTACACTTACGAGTATGTACACATACACTGGAACAATCACCCTCTTCTTACAAAGCTGGAATCTTACAGGCTTTTCCTCTTTACAATATTAGTATACATTAGAATAGATAAACCGTAACTGATAAAATATCACTACTTTGAAGTCTTTCAACTACTTATATAATGGCACTTTAGGATGTAAAATATGAATATCCACTCAAATTTTAAATGAGGCATACTTTCATTACGTAGATTATTACTTTACCTCCGCTTTCGCGCAGTAAATTAAAAATAGATAAAAACTGTTTGCTGTAATGAAACTAACCAGCCTCTTCGCTTCGCAGCTAATTTCAGTAAGAGATTTAATTAACGTAGCTTTTCATGCTCTTTCTATAGGGGATAGTTTGACGCAGCCTGAAGCCGCTTTCTCGAAGTACCCTCGTTAAAAATGGACTGAATGGACGACAGGTGTTATTGAATTCAGAAAATCTCGTTAGATGTTTTTTTTCAAGGGTGGCAATAAGCAAACGGCCTGCCTGATGGTAAGCATATGCCGTAGCCTATGAACTTCGTGAATCCAACTGAGACTTTCCACATATTACGACACGCATAATTCCGACCCTTTTGACCCCATGTCACACTTTTCCCGAACTATTTAACCCTACTGTCGCGCATATTTAAACGACTTCAAAAAAGGAGTAGGTAGGTTTTGTTTCACTGTATGTATTTTTTTTATTGTATGTTCACCGATTTCTCTGTCAATAGTGGACCGATTTTCAAAATTCTCGATTTTTCAGAATTCGACAGGGTATACTCCTGAAACGGTCCCATTGTCACCAAGTCAGGTTCTGATGATGGGATCCTAAGGCAATTGAAGGCATGCTGTGATCCTTGAGGAATCGACGGAAGTCGTCGAATATTATCAGCCCACATATAGCTACTTAGGTTTTTTGTGTAATAATCAACGCATTCGCTCTCGGAAAGCAGTTCATGTGGTAAATTGAAAAGGAATTGTGGAATTTTTCCATTATTCCAAGTACATTAACCACTGCACAGCCGATACGGGTGCATGATGAATTAGACCTAAATACCTAATATGCGATTCCCACACTTTATTGAATCTGCTGCTCTTTGGAATGGCATCGCATATTATAGAGCCCTCCTCTTTTTATAAAGTTTATTACTACTTAACATATTATGATTTGTTTTCTCTGATATAAAACTTTATAATTATTCACTATTGGAGTATTTCCGGTAAAGCGATTCAAATCAAGAAAAGATATCGTGGCAATATTCCTGGGAATGGCAATATTGCTCACACCACGTCAGTAGTCAAGTGTCGATATGCTGTCTTCTTGTACCCTCTGAAAATTTTACCTTATGGAAGTTAACTTTTTGATTTGAAATCGGAATGTTGTAATCTTTAAATAAACTTAGGATGAGTTAGATTTTGTAAATTTATACAGATGTATGGATACATTGGTACAAGTAAGGTACATACATACCTATATTCCTTTGTGGTAAGAGTTACAACAGACCATCTGTCGACCTTCACTAAGGAAGAATTTTGGCCGAAGGGAGTCAAGACCCGGCGTTTTCGCGGTGGGTTACCTGACACCACATCGCAATTATAGTGTTTTTGTTACGTTTTAAAATAAGTTTATTTTGATATGTATGTTAGTCTGTAAGGTATTTGTTACTATGGGACGTAGATGTCTGAAATAAATGGTTTATTATATTCCGTTTTACCTCACGCTAGCAGAGGTACCTAACTGCGCACAATGGCTAGAGTGGAAATGTGGCGAGCCTCTTACGGTGCTTCATTCGAGCGTTCCTGAGACGTCGAGCCGTCTTGACTGACTTTCCGGAATCTAGGTAAGTCGCTTAAAACGTCTGACTTAGGGCAGCCACATACAGGCCGAATGCCGCGATCTAATTCAGCTTCGGGATTCCGCCATCTATCACTATCACACACATGATTTTTTTCTCGTGGAAAATGAGGCTCAGCTGACACGTCACAGAGGTGCTTAACTTTTTGAACGAGCGGCGGTAGGACAAATCAACTATCGTTTTTCCTTACAGAAATTGTTACGCAATCGACCAGCTGAGGGATGATTACGTAACTTTTGAACGTACGTTATGACAACTTAACTGTCATTTTCCCATACAAAAAATGTCATTTTGACTTTTTGACCTACCTGACGTAGGTACGTACAATGCGTTACGCAATTGACCAAGCCCCTATTTCACCAAATCGACAATTGTCGTCTGACAATGACAATTCGACTTATATGGCTGCGTCTACAGGTTAAGGTAGTTGCAGGACAGCGTATTGACCCAGAAATGTACGTAGAATTGTCATTATCAGGTGACCATTGCCAAGATGGTGAAATAGGGACCAGCTGGTATAAAATTCAACGTATGTACTGGCAGCAAAGGCATATCCAATGTCTTATATTGTACTTTCGAAATAAGATCGCCGTGTGGCGCGTGTACACATTCCGACTAGCTGAATTTCGCGCGGAATTTAACGCATGTGTTAACACGGAATTCTTCGACAGAATTCGGTTTGCCGGTAATAACCTTAATGGAAGCTTTTTTTTAATGACACCACAAATTCATCACATTAATTGGTTGCATCCAATGCATCCTTAAAATGATAAAAGAGTCTTGTACAATAGCTGTCACCAAATGTAAGCAATTTCAAAACCACTATAGCCGGCCATGTACAGTCGCCATCACATACATCGGAGCAAACAAGCAGCTCACAAACGTCGGAACACACCTCTATTTTCAAGGCATCAGGGTGCATGTGCCGATATTTTTGAATACCTATAGTGTACACCTATGTATGTGATGGCGACTGTACCAGTCTCATACCTCTTTTAGTCTCAAGACATATTTCTATCTTAGACTCCCAGGCGACACGTAACTTTAAGTTTACTCTGGTGTCAGCAGGAAGAATAAAGAATGAGATCGAATCAAATGGCCGACGCGGACACGTCCAGCAAATGCTCAGCATCTTTGTGTTTGTTCAATTCTAAATCCAATTTAAGTACACAGTATTTGTTTGAATTTTGCAAAGCAAGCCATTCCTTCCTGTCGTTTTCCAGATTTGAATTGCGATGCATCCAGAATGGTACCACGTAACTTGGTAAGATTATTTACTTGCAGTCTTGCACAAATGTATTTGTGGTGGGTAATTGTACAGTCAGCATCAAAAGTAGCCACGCAATCGAAGACGTCAAAAGCTCTTATTCCCTTTTAATGAAGACTTTTGACGTCTTCGTTTGCGTAGCTACTTTTGATGCTGACTGTACTCCAAGTTAAGGAGATGCCTTGATTCGATTCACGAAAACTACGCCCCGTTGTGTGTGAGAGACACGCTTATACCTTCCGAGCACTCTGCCGGGAATGGCTTTTTTGAACAAATTACGATAAATATAGCTAAATTAGTAAAGTTTTATTCATATTTAATTAAGTGAAATTATAGATGATGAGGCAAGTTACTATAATATAAATAAACTTGATTATGTCGCAAAATAATGTATTGATGGATTTGAGTAGGTAGGCTGAGTTAAAAAAGGAAAATAAAGACCCAATTTTGTTATTTTTTTTTCTATTGAGAAAACTTTAAGCAATCATTTATCGATTAAATCAGATAAAGATAAACAATCATATAGTCAAAAATCATATATCTGAAAATGAGTCTTTATTGTGACCGAGTCTAGTCGGAACGGAGTTTCAAAAAACGCGAAATTTTCCCAAAACTAAAATTAACATACCAATTTAAACTAATAATATCATTAAAAATCATTTACTACCTATATAATAAAATTTATATATTTAGGTGTTCGTGAATGCAAATGTGGGTCTGGTAGGGTATCCTCGTGGCTAAAATCCAACCTCCTCACATTAAACGTTAAAAAAACGAACTACATTTGTTTTACCAAGTACAATAGCACTCAACCACAGACTAACCTAAACCTCAAAATACACACCTGTTCACTTACTGATCGCCTTCTATGTAACTGTAAGGACATTGAGAGGGCTAGTTCCACTAAATACCTTGGTGTCATCTTAGACCAGCGCCTATCTTGGCATCAGCATATTGAATTTGTAAATGGTAGAATTCGAAAATTGATATGGATCTTTAAAATTCTTCGACATATTGCAAACAAGACACTTCTTAACCAACTATATGTACCGTTAGCGGAATCCATCATGACCTACTGTATCACCGTCTGGGGTGGAGCAACTAAATCCAAATTCTTGGAGGTTGAAAGAGGGCAACGGTGTCTGTTAAAGGTAATGTACTTGAGGCCATACAGATTTCCCACAAATGAACTGTATAAGATTAGTGACCAATTATCAATGCGAAAACTGTATATCCTCCATACAACATTAAAGTTACATAAAACACTAAAATTGAATCCAACGCTTCTAACTAGAAGACGTAAAAACACCGTTGCCCCACTTACAACATATAGATCTTTGTTTGCTAAAAGGCAGTATAAGACACGTGCAGCATACCTTTATAATAAAATAAATGTTAAAATTAATATCTATCAACAAAAGAAATATAATTGTAAGAGGTCTCTAACGGAATGGTTAAAGATGCTAAGTTATGAAGATACTGAACTGTTACTTAATCTTGTATTAATCTAAATTTAATTCTATAGTTAGTAAAACATAACAAAATGGAAAATGTTATATATAATATATACCTACTTTATCAAACAACACACACGTACGCACACACTAACACACACGCACGCACACACTAACACACACACTCACACGCGCACACACACGCGCACACACACACACACACACACACACACACATACACACACACACTCAACTTTAGGGTCACGACACTATGCCTGTGATACCTAATTCGTCTTTATTTTTATTTTATGTTATAAGTATTTACCTACATATAAGAAATTAACACTAACTGCTTTTTTATGGAGGAGCGGGTCTTCCTGACACAGGTATTTTTTACCTACTAGGAAGTCCCAACCTTATTTTCAATGTAACCTAGCAATCTATGAAATAAAACATTTTCATTTTTTTTTTCATTTTATGATTTCAAATCCAAAATCCAAATTCAAGGCCAAATCATGCCCACACTTTATCAGTTTTTGAATAAATAGGTATTCACTGCAAGAAAATCACGTACCTATATTTCAAATTATTCCGTTGCTCCAAAGCCAAACCTCAAGCTTCATCCGTGGGTAAACAGGTCAATGCCAGTCATCTTCTCTTGGTAGTATAATTATTTCGTTTCGCGACTAATCGAAACGTTACTAATAATTTATTTCCACTCCAATTTTCTCTTTAATAAACAAACTATTTTCCAAACGTCGGCTTGGTTTATATTACGTATAGCGACTGTAATGTAGGGATCTCTGAAATTGATGTAAGTATATACCGGCTGAATCGTCAATATAACAGTTGATGTCTTTTTCTTGTATGTATACAAAGGCTACTTCCTTATTTGGCGGTCCGAGGGGTAATCACGTAACGTTCCGAACGCGCGTCGGTACAATTTAACAGTCAATTTTCCATATAAAAAGTGACATTTAGACCTATTCGACGTTCGTACAATGCATTACGTGATCGACCTACAGGAGTCGGTGCTGTATCAGTAAAGGCCTGCGTAAACCGGCGGAGCGCAGCGCAGATCACTTTAAATGTATCATTGTATATTCTTTTTTTTATTTTAATTACATTAAGGTATAAATTCAAATGCTCTGAGACCGACCTCGGAGCATCACGGGGGATTTCTACTGTGCGGCATCGAGGACCATGTTAAGAGGATGCCGCGGCGGTAGGCGGCGGCATGCCGCGGCATCCCCCGCTATGCGCCGAGGCCTCCCGAGTGCGCTGGGGTAGCGGGGCTGCGGGAGGGGAAGGCTTGGCGCAACTCGGCGGACAACGGGGGTGAACACGAATTTTGATACCGCAATGGCGCGGTATCCTACGACATCCCACGGCATGCCATGGTCGTTGATTCGTAGGCCCGGTGCACTTCTACGCATACTGGGAGATGCCGCCGCAGCATCGTCGGCGCTGTTTAACGCCGCAGCATCCCCCGGTATGCGCAGAAGTGCTCCCAGGTGCGCCGGCCGCCGGCGCTGCGCTGGCGGGCGCTCGTGGTATCGCGGAGGATTTTCCCTCGTCGGTGTGCGGTGCGCGGAGTAAATCCTGCTAGGTGATCTGCGCTGCGTTCCGCCGCGGTTTGCGCATGCCTTTAGTCTCAGCGCAGATGCATTTCTGCTCGTACTAATACAATGAGTACTTCTTCTGATCGGCGCGGGATACGTTGCCACCTGGGAGCGCCAGGTACGGTACGAATGTAGTATGTAGTTCCGGAGAACCCCTACAAACAAACACACAATGCCTCTTAAAAGCCCCATTACTACAGCGCATCCAGTGATTGCGATGTAAGTATTGGTATTGCAAATAAATCCCATTGATGCACCCAAATGCATTAGTAAATCAAACGGGGGCTTCACTGTATTGCTGACCTAAATAATAAAATAAATGTCGTAAGTGAGCTTAATTTCGATAAACATACGCCATTTTGAAATTAAGGTGCAGTTCTATGCTTGGATCACACTATGCGCCAGGTTTAATGTAAATACAACTTTATACCACAGCTCATAAGGTCGTGAAGAGCCGCAGAACTGGATGAGATATTAAAAAACTTGATCGGTTTTATTGAGAAGCTGCCGTGGGTGGTTTTCAACTTTGGATTGCATATCGGGCTGTGAGTTGTGTGCTAGGAGTTCAAGATTTGTTTATAAACTTTTTTATTGTAGCATAATACTTATCAGTACCCTAGATATCTCGTTTTGTACAGGTTTTTGTTGATCAATTTCATAGAGTATCGAAATTATTAACTAGTGTACCTACTGCTTCTGGCTTAAACTAACTAATAGTTTAGGGCATCATGTAGATAGAAATATTTTTCATGATTACATTTTAGATTTTTCAATGTTTTAGTTTCATTTAAGCCAAGTTTAATGTGGTTACTGTTGTAAAAAAATAAGGTAGAGGTCTTAAATGATATGAAAGCACCCGAGCAAATAAATAAAACAATCATATAATCTACTCCAGTATTTTATTAATTTTGGTTAATTTTACACCAGTTAAAAATACACTTTCGCCTAATTATAAACTTGCAACTAACTCTTTAAAAATTAATTGACCCATCTTGGAGTTTGTATTTGGGATACATAATTATATTAAGAATTCAGATACGGTAATAGAGTGTAAAAGTTAACGCTAAAACATATGTAGGTATTAAGTAGCGTACTACAATTTTTTTTTCAAAAATGCAAGAAGGTGGTGTGGAATACATAAGAAATAAATATGGTCTATAGTAATAAGCCTTAATATGATAATTTACAAATGATATACAGATTTATATATACCCAGATTTAAAGAGTGTGCTGGTCATCCACGATCCTATATTAATCTTATTCTAGTCATAAGAGTGTCATATTGTTTACATCTAAGCGTTTATAATTATAAAATTCTGTTTTGTAAAGTAACCAACAGTTACGTACTGTGAAAATAAACAGAGTTTTATAAAACCGGCTCTAAAGGATTTAAGCTGAAATATATATTAAATATAAATGAAACCTGATTTCTGAATGGA
The DNA here is from genome assembly GCA_963854355.1 of Epinotia brunnichana. Classification (NCBI taxonomy): domain Eukaryota; kingdom Metazoa; phylum Arthropoda; class Insecta; order Lepidoptera; family Tortricidae; genus Epinotia; species Epinotia brunnichana. The sequence continues at coordinate 21,133,303 of OY977950.1, read as the reverse complement.
TATTTGCCTAAGTTTCATCTGAATGTTTTTTTTTGTGAAATCTTTCGCTTTCCCGAATTTTAAAGCTAAAAATATCATCGTGTAATAGTACATTACTTACCTAGGGCGGTAAAACAAAGAATGTCTCAGATCGCAGGCATTTGACGATAAATATGAGGCTTTATGTATTACCGCCCGTGGTGAGTACAAAATTGTACGTCTCTCCCTGGCCAAGAAGTGAGATTTTCCGCACTTGCTTAATTACGTTAATTGCTACTTACTAATTCATTGCGTTAATTGCTACTTTATGGCCAGGTTAAAGACGTAAAATCCATTACGTTACAATTGTTCTAAATTTCCTATAACAGTCCTAAAAAGATGACGACTTTAGAAAAAATGCATTCAGACAAATGATTTTGACAATATTAAGAGAAACAGTAATTTGGAGGTTCGTAACTAACATTTATTTGTGAGACTGCATGTAATATTAACAAATATTGCGAGAAAGAGCTTGAGTCCTTTGTGATTATCAAATATATAATAATATATGTTGCCACACTCAAGTCACATTCGAACTGTGGTTACATGTTTTTGAAACGTCACCTATGGTAGTGCAAACTTATGTGATGTTAAGTGCAAAAGTTACATACCGAAGTTGATCACTGACGCCCTTATTCATAAACGTCCATCAAAACCATTTTAACTAAAATGCCGTTAAAAAAACTCGCTTGTCTTTAACAGCCATTTTGATATTTATATTCGTGTGAAAGAGCCAAAACACATTTTAGTTAACAGATGTTTGTCAGGTTTTATGTATAAGCATATGTAACACGAACAGATACCAGATGTACACATTAAAGCAATGTTTTTGTGATTGTCTTAATAGGTACCTACTTATAGTTAAATGGCATACTTCGGTCTACCCCTAAGGAGTGTTCAACGACTGATAAGATTCAAGTGTTTGGACAGTTCCGCTCTGAGGACGCTAGTTTTGAAGAACATTCGGTAGCTTTGTTTCAAAAGTTAGCAAGACAATTCTATCCGAGGAAGAAGTGAATCTGTATTTAAAGCAAATGCTAAGGAAAGTATTTGTTTCTATTCATGCAGCGCGCGAGTTTGACAAACGCAGATATTATGACTGCGATCAAACGCAGATGCGATTTGTTAGACATCTCAGCCGTCACGTCTGTATCGAAGGCAGGAAAAGTATGTTTGTGTTCATCGTCTCCGATATCAAATATCAAAGCGTCGTCTACAAAGAGATCGCTACGGCCAAAGTTACGAAAATATGTATACATATTTTTCTATATCTCTGTTATGTAGTCGACTGTACCTACATAGAAACAAAATGTGTGTGGCAATAAATGCCGTATGCATAAAATTCCTGATAAATAAGCCACCGTTAATAGCCAATCAAAAACTAGTCTTAACAAGCTTGCTATTTATTACTTAGGTACTCGATTTTGATTGGAACATGTAACAAAGTAATCCTTAGTTGCAAGGAAACCTAACATAGTGCCCTGATAACCTAGATCTTTCTAGAAAATATTCACGCCTGAGAACGTTCCTGCCAGACAAAAGCACAGTCACATTATGAAGGGGGCCTTCACAATTTATTGTTAGGCTTAAATGCCGAGCATGTCAGAACTTTTTAGTTTACGGTTATCCCAGTTTTTTTGCAGAGTTTGTTTGAAATTAACGCGGATTTTCTTGAATTAGGACATGTCATATTGTGCACCGTACACAATGGATAGGTCATTCATAATAATAAATTATATAACGCTCAATAGTCCGAACTACGGATCTTTGTTTGTTAAGGACACATAGACATATTGTTACCACGCTGCGACTTAGTGAAAGACTGACAAGTCTGTCGGAGTATATTGCTTACAGATTCTGGTATCTCGCTTGATATGTGACTGTCACCGCCCATTTTAAATTCATCACAAGAGCCGAAAGACGTCCACTGCTGGACATAGATAGACCTCCCCCAAAGAGTGCCAAAAGTGACCGGCTCTGCGCCACCCGCATCCAGCGGACTCCCGCGACGTTTACCAGGTCATCAGTCAACCATTTGCAATTAAAATAACCAATTTTCAGAATGAGTATTACATGTTTTTCTATTTAATTACGGTATTAGGACAAGGCTTTACGGTTGAACGTTACTACGTTAAATCCTACTCTTATCTCCGAGTCAATTCCAGCGTCCTGCTACCTAAAGTTTTATTTAAAACTGCTCCATTCGCTCCTCGTATTGCAGATATATAAGGAATACGGAATCGTGAGGTTATTCTCAAGCCAGGATTTGTCGCTCGAAGTAAAAGGTGTCTGGAAGTCTTATCACGCTTTGAGGGTTGCGGCAGAGTGCACGCGACATAGTCTGACACTTAGCTGTGATGAATCGATCGAGATTTCCAAATCCAAACGAAGCGAATTTTAGTCTAACGCTGTATAAAATTCGGATTTATGGACACATTTTCGTAATAAAACCGTAACTCATCATATCATCGCAGTAAATAAAATAAAAAAAACATTTATTTCAGACCATACAGATCCATATAAAGTATAAAGAGTTATGGTAGTAGTTGTAAAACTCTTTATTGTACACGATAACAAAAAAAATACAAAAGGAAAGGGAGGACAAGTACAAACGCGAGCTTATCTTTTAAGGGGTCTCTTCTAGTTAACCTTCGAGTAGATGAGAGAACCAGTGACCAGAGGTGGACAAATTCAGCAACCTCTACAACATTTAAGTTGTTCCAGATAAAAGGGCCTGAGGGGTAATCACGTAACGTTCCGAACGCGCGTCGGTACAATTTAACTGTCAATTTTCCATATAAAAAGTGACATTTAGACCTAACTGACGCGCGTACAATGCGTTACGTGATCGACCTACTGTTATATTAAATACAAATCGAAATTATTTTCGCAGTACCTGCATTCCTCGCGAATCATTTTAATTCGTGTTCAGTATGATTTAAGTGCGAGCCGCTCTTAGATTAGAACTCGTTTCCACTTTGATTAGTCGTTAGTGTGGAACCTTATAAAACTGCTACTCACATTTGCAGGAAATTAAATTTTAATTAGGCCAATTAATTACATAGGGCACTCTGATTAGTGGGACTTTATACAACTAGTGTTTTACAGAATGCATTTTGTTACCAGCTGTGGATTTTCATACCTGCCAGCTGGTGTTATGTTATGATGCATTCTGGAAATCGTCTTTTCTAATCTCTATATGGCGTGTTCCTGGTTGGTACATTGGGGTCACCAGAGCTCTGTTGCTGAGCTATGTTGACAGTGAGTGTCCTTTTTAACCCCCGGCGCAAAAAGTAGTACGTTAAGTTTGACGTGTCTGTGTATCACTGTGTATGTATGTGGCATCGTAGCTCCTAAACGAATGGACCGATATTAATGCGGTTTGTGTCTGAAAGCTGACGTGATCGGGATGGTTCTAAGCTACTTTTCAACAAAATTGGTTCTGCCGGTTTTGAGATATTGAACTTCGAAATCAAAATGTTGGGGTTTTCAACTTTTCTAATTTGTTAATTACAGTTTTCGTCAAGAGTCCTCTTCTCTAAGTCGTCCGACAGGACACAGTAAACTAAATGGGCCATCGTTCTTTACGCGAGTCTGGCACGAGTGCCCGGGCCCGATTATAACTTGGTGTCCTTCAGCAAGACAGCGGCCTCGTAGGAAGGCAGGCCGCTGTCGCAGCGCGGCTTGCAGCCGCAGGGGTCTGTGGTCACTTCCTGGAAGGTAACAAACCTTATTTACTATGCATTAAGACTTGTTTTCCCACTTTTTATTCTGTCTGGAGGGACGACTGACAAAAAATTATGATCCAATTCAAATACAGGTTAAAGCTGTTGTGGAAAGTGCATAAGAATTTACAATACAAAAGTGTCACAGTTCCCCGCAATAGCCTTTAAATTTAACAAAAGTGTCTTGATACCGACTCTGTTGATTACAATATACTTGCTGGCTAGACACCGTTGGAGCGTTATTAGAGTTGATATTTGAATAGTTGATGTATGATAAAATAATGAACACATTCACTGCCAAAAATCGCTACGCGCTGCGCTCGTAGCCGGTCCCGTGATTTTCCCTTCAAGTAGGCTTTCTGGCAGTAAAAGTGTTAATATTTTGAGCTGACTATTCCTCCATTCGAGCACTGAACAAATACCATTTTCTAAATAGCGATCATCAGTGGGGTAACTGCGTAATTTACGAACGAGTTTTGGGACAACTCAACATTCATGAATACAAAATTTAGATCTTCCTTATGGGACGGCCTAAGTGCCCGCGCCGCTGCGAGCGGGGCGTGTAGCGTGCATGTAAAACAAATGCAATTTATATGGACGCCCCGCGCCCCGCTTGTAGCGGAGTAAGTAGCGGATTAACCTACTTACGAAACGTAGTAATCGACCAGCAGGGCATTGGAATACGTACGTATTCAATCTGCTTTAATAATACCTGCTCTTACACATGTCATTACGCGTTGAGCGTGAGTGGGACTCACTGATAAACAGATTGAATGCATACATGTTTGTGGCCGAATGCAAGCTACGTTTTACTTACCTGATTACTTTGAGACTGGCCGAAATCAAAGTAGTCCAAGGTAATTCCAATTCCATTGACGGTTTTGTAAAAACTCGCCACATTAACTAATATCAATAATACCTGTAATGAACAGTCCTTTGGTTCGGCGGGGCAGTCGACGACGGTGTCATACGCGGGGGGCGGGCCGGCCGGAGGTTCTATGATCTGCGAACAACAGTAATCACCATATACTACTTGTACTTTAACAATAATGTTCCTCGAAATGGCTAATAGGGAACATGCATTATTCTATTTTAATATGAAAATCAAAAGTATAATCCAAAGGAATATCAACTGTAGCATTAAAACTTTCTTATGATTATTTTTTTTGATGCTATACGCATTTGAAATCTGCGCGCGTCGGCACTCGGCACCCACCGAATACGCTCTATATTAAACGGGCTTATACTATGACGTCACAACTCATATTCTTGGCACGTTTACTATGGAGTAAGTACATCATATCAGCCGAAAGACGTCCACTGCTGGACATAGGCCTCCCCCAAAGAGTACCAAAGTGACCGCATCCAGCGGACTCACGCGACCTTTACCAGGTCACCAGTCCACCTTGTGGGAGTCTACCCACGCTTGCGCCTGCCGGGACGTGGTCGACACTCGCCTGGTTTCAGAAAATTTCAATCGAAGTGAAACATTATTCGCCACGCGCGGGATTTGAACACGCGACCTCTGAAATCCGTCCATTGCTTAACGACTTATGTTATCTTTTTTTTTATCGAATTTTAGAATGTTGTTATCAGAAATTTCTGCTTAACATTTACTCTACATACATTACTTGAAACAAGTTTACATACTCGTATCACAAATTTGGATTTATGGCAGTATTCGATCGAGCAACCTAAACATAAGCACCAGAGGGCCTACCGCGAAAGGCATTCGAAGTTTTCTCTCTCTGTCGCGCTTAAGTACGAACTCGCAAGTCTGACAGAGAGGGAAAACTTCGAATGCCTTTCGCGGTAGGCCCTCAGAGTGGGTCACAACTAAAGTTGGTAAAACCGCGTAGGTATTAGATATTTAGAAAGATAATATTTTATTTTAATTATTCCATGTTGTAATTTTAATTGCAGGATCTGAAGTTACATAGTAATTATCACGGACCCAACCCTTTCTGCACCTCAGTATAAAATAAATATTAACCTTCAATTTGGCTATTTATTTATCGTTGTAAGTAAATTTGACTTTTCACAATTAACCTTTTAAAATTAGCACTTGATGGAGGCTACTAATTTAACTATAATCCGTGAACCCGCTCCCAAAATGCCTACGTCTTATTAAACCACGATGATTGTCCTTTAAAAAAAAGTTTTAACCGACTTCAAATCAGTAGCCAAATTGCTTCAAGTTTGCCTATAAAATTTAAAGAGTTCCCTCGTTTTCTCAAGGATCCCATCATCAGAACTGGATTTTGGTGACAACGGGACCAATCTGGAAGTAAATGCTTACAAACAAAGAAAAAAAAATCAAATGGTTCATAAATTACCAAGATATGGCGTAACATACACACATAAAAAAAAATACAGACGAATTGAGAACCTCCTCCTTTTTTGAAGTCGGTTAAAAATGCATGGCACACGGTCGAAAAACATGACATCAGTACGACATACGTGGCATCATTTAGCCCTTTAATTGTAAAGAGAGCAAACATATAAGTCTGTCAGTTCTGAAATGACCGGAAGTACTTGACAGACGGTGCCAAAGATGACCGTGCGACTGTGCCATGTATTTTATCGTGATGTCATAAGACGTAGGCATTTTGGGAGCGGGCTCACGGACTACTATGAGAATAGAATGTTTCGTAATTGGATGCTACATATTGTTTTAGGACTTTCCCTATGATTAACATTGAATGTGTAGTGTTAGGCCTCAGAAGGCTATTCGCTTCAATAATTATTGTTACGTTGTAGGATCTTTACAGGGTGTAAGCTTGGATGGTGTTTTCGTAGGCTGTGATACAATATGGCTGGAACACATGATATGATGTTTCTTAGGCTGTAATACATGATTCTGGAAACTATCCAAACCGTCGGCTATCATATTCCATACATCTCCGCAATGAATAGTGAATATATAAATATTTGGGGACAATCTTACATAAATCTAACTAACTCCCACAGTAAGCGCAATATGGATTGGTTTATATATAGGAATTACTTATGACGAACTGTTATTTAAAAACATAGAACACATAGAAGCTCAGAAATAAATACTCCAGTTCATCACAGAAATATTTGTCCTTACCGGGATTTGAACCCAGAACTGTCAGCTTCGCAGGCTTGGTGTGCGGATTATTTTTCTAGACCGAATTCACTTGTCTAGTATACAATGCGATTGTTTTTTATGAAGTGTAACCGCCAATCAAATTTTTTGTGGCGTGTCTATTGTGGCTAAATAATTGATTTGTTAATAGGCTGATAGGACTTAAGATAAGATCCTGTGTAGATAAAGAAACTGCACTATACTACCCTAGGCTAAACCGCGGCTGTCTGCGCTGCTGTTAAACACTCGAAATCGAAACCAATAATGCCCGATTTGTATCTCAAATAGGCTAAGAATATCTTTGTTCTGTATCTTAACGGAGAATATGAGTGATACCACTTTGTAAATGCAAATTATTCTGTTGTTTCAGATGCCGAGGAATCGGGGTTACATTGTGTAATGGTGAGTTATTCATCATTATGGGAATAGGTGTGCTAATGAGGATACCGTCACTACTTATTAACACTTCATTGTATAATAGTAAGGCTGAAAGATGAGGTTAGTCGGCTACGGTAAGGGTGAGTTTCCACTAGAGGTGTGCGAGATAGCGGAGCCATGTGCGAGGAAACCATTAATAAAAGAGATGCGTCAGAAGGGAGGCCCAACACACTCTGCAGTGGTGTATGAGATGGGTCGAGGAGCGCCGCACTATGGTGACGTCCCTCGAAGTGGATGATCTCTCTGCACAGCGTCGTGACGGCCATGCTGTGCGGAGAGAGATCCTGGGAGGCGGTGGCTTCCTTTTGTGAGACAGGGTAGGGGTCGAGTTGCATAAAGTTAAACGTCATATTGTTGATAGGCATACGTGGATTCGTCATACTCATCATTACGCATAATTGTAAATAGTCATACATTTATGCGCATAACGTTTTGAACCATAATGTTTAAGAACACAATGTGTAAGCATACTTCTAAATTGGTTGCTCATAAAACTATTTAACCATACTGTAGAAACGCATAAATTGCAATACGCATAAGCTTTGCTCCCGCTTTCGTCTTCTAACCTATCCGCCATCCGAGTCAGTTTTGCCACTAAGTCCCTGTTCCCTACTGCTTACGAGAAAACTTGAACTTTACACACCACTATCTTGGCATTGGGTGATCTCTAAGAAAAGTTTATTTGTTACTTGATATAATTTTTCGTTGATTTAAAAAAAAAAGTCCGTCATCATAATTTATGCAAAAAGATCGTTATGATTAAAATTATAATCAACAATATTATTGCTTGATAAATGTATGACATTAACAATTACTTATTACTAAAAATAATTATAAATATCAATATTCAATATTTATGACTAAATAAATGTACGCCATTCTACAGTATTGTTTAACCAATTATGACTCCATATAATTATGACAGGGAACAATAAATGCCATAAAACAATTTGTGCCAAAAAAAAATGAGCATCAACTTTATGCGTAAAGTGTTATGACAATCGATATTATGACAATAGTTATTATGCAAATAGATGGCCACCCGAGACAGTCATCTCGCAAAAGGAGCCCGCAGAGAGGGATCGCGAAGACAGTGCGGATGCGCTCCCGCGCTCCGGCGCAGGCGCAGGGGTAGAAGACGCGTGCAGTTTGCTGCTTCGGGCCGCGTCCTGCCCCAGTAGGGCCAGAGGGCTGGGGACCGTCATAGCACGGCCTTACACGTCTGGGGGGATGGTCAAGCGTTCCTGACCATCCCCTCCTTTGGCGCGGGTGTCCTGGCACAAGCCAGGACCGCCGGGGGGCGTCGTGGTGACATGTTCGCGATCCCATGGCGCTCCCATTAACGGCAGGGACGGAAACGCCGGAGTGGGAGTCCCACATAGGGGGGATGCGTAAGTGCATTTCCACTCCGTCAAAAAAAAAAGGCTAGCAATGCTATTTGTGGATTTGTGGCGTCACTCCTGTCAGCTGTCAAATCTGACGTGTTCTACATCGCGCTATCGAAGTTTCTTATATCAGTTGTATAAATATAACATCCCAACTAGTTAATAACTCTCATTAGACTTCGGTCCCTGAGAGATCTCTCTATTGCCGTGTCTTCTACCTATTGTATATTTATATATAATATGTACATAACTCTTTCCTGTATATATCCAGCATTGTACAAACGCCAACACAGTTAATTGACCATCCTGTATTTATATTGAACCTTATTACAGTGCAAAAAAAGTGCACGGATGGTCAGTTAAGGCCGACCACAGACACACGGAATTTTCATTCGGTTTCCGTACGAATGACATGTGCAAGTGAGACAGCGCTATACATGTGTAGAGCGACGTCCCGTTCCCACCTGTCATTCCTTACGGAAACCGAATGAAAATTCCGTGTCTGTGGCCGGCCTAACTGTGTTGGCGATGGTACATTATTTCTACAGATTTGGTCCTTGTACACCGCTCCGCTGCTTCGAACAGCTCTGGTGGATTTTAACCCGAAAGCGGACTATATAATATGATACGTAATGATCCGTCCTTTCGATTAATCGCAAGAAAATAGCGCGATAGCGCCTAACTAATCAAGGACAGCACAAACTGTCGCAGTAAAAACGAGGATTGGTTTACATACGACATTTATTAGACCATTATTGCTTCAGTGCGTGCTTAAAGAGCGAGTCACGTGGAGCTGAAAATCCTCATAAAATTGATTTATTACCTGTACGATGTCTCTTATTCGAATATAGAAGTTATCTTTATCAGCACGGCAACTAAAATAAGCCGAGATTCAAATGTATGAAGAAATGTATTCAGCATACGTTACATTGTTAGGTGTTAAAAATCAAACATGTCTAGTGAATTCATCCTGCATGCATGCCATAGCCCTCTTAGACCGGGAGATGCTGACACAATTTTTTAAAGTATTTGTACCAAGTATGGCGACCCTTCTTCGACATTACGTAATGAAGAAAAGGAAAATGATGGTCATAGCGGTCATGGCATTATAATAATGGTCACATTGTATTATATTCTTCCTAAAAATCCAAATGCCATACTGGTACAAATCGTTAAAAATTAAAAAACATAACTCCTTTGCGGCGGTATGGCGGCCACTTGGACCCGTTGGAAAAGTATGGCATGGTGATTTTCGTGAATGGCTACTCAACGTTAATTAGCTGTGGCAAAATTTGCCTGGTACAAATGATTGAATTGGTTGTTTTTTAATAAATGCGTTTTCATCGGTATGGCGGGCTCTAAGCCACACCGAAGAAGTATGGCATTACGCTTCCGCCTACCTCTTTTTTCATCGACTATCGGTAAATACAAGAGTTTTTGTGTAACAAATCGTTTGACTTTCGTAATTTATCCGACACGTTCGATTAACGCCGACGAGTTTGGGCCGCCGGTATCATTTTCATTTTCTTTAATATGTAATTAGACCCCTGAAGGCTCGCCATACTTGGTACAAATGCCTTAAAAATTTGTGTCAGCATCTCCCGGTCTATCTCTATTGGGTGACTTTGAGCCTTCTGATTAGACACATAGTGAGCGACCACGTTTCAGTGTCATATGTCATCACTGGCAACACACTGGTCAAGTCAAAGACTCTCGCCTTGAGACACTGCACACTGCTGCTGACTTGAATACTTTCACTGCTACGCCGTAGTCGCTTTTCACTACATACGAAGAATACCACTGGATTGGCTACGAACGTAGCGCGTAGCGATTCTAAGGAGTGAATGTGTTAAATACATAGAAAATATCCCAGACTCGGGAACAAATAAATGCCCTTACTGGGATTCTAACCCGGGACCGCCGGCTTCCGAGGAAGAGTCATTACCAACTAGGAAGTGGTTGACAACAGTTACTGCTAAATTTAGCAAGTTATAGTGCACAAAAACAGTTTTATAAATATCCTGAATTTAAAACAGGCAAATTGATTGATGATGATGCATCTTTTCAGTGTGGGCTGGTTTACTTTCTAAACATCGTATCTTCCTGTGACGTTGTTTTTGAAATGTCGGGCTTATTATTTATGTATCAAGGTTGCGTTTTACGAAATACCTAATAAAAGGGAAAGTCTGGTCGGACATTGAAGTTATTTTTACCGCTGAAAGCAGTTATTTTAGTAAGCTGAAAACCTGCAATCCTTTTGTGAGCAAATATTTTGGAATTGCATCATTCAAATTCATAGAAAACTCCCGGCGGCGGCTTTAAGTAACATCGCTCCCCCCCACCTCCGCCGTCAATGCCACCTGCTTAGGGAGGTAGATAAAGCCCATAAACGACCGGAACTGCCAATCAATCGGGATTTAGCTGCTTTTACCAAAAAACGACTTAAGTCACGCAACCCTCCGGCGTTGCTGGCCCACCAACCTAGCTTCCAACGGAGTCTAAATGAGGCTTGGTCTGATGAATGGTCTGCCGCTGACACCCCTCCTGAACTTTTTGACCTGGACCCGGGCAGCCACCCAACTGGATTCAACGAATCACGCCGTGTCTGGTGCATGCTGAGTCGACTGAGAACGGGCATAGGCCACTGTGCCCATCTCCGGAAAAAATGGGGCTGGAGCGAGCAGGGATGCTGCGATTGTGGATGCCCAAAGCAAACTGTGCGGCATATCGTCTTGGAGTGTCCACTAACCAAATACGATGGTCCAGCAGAAGATTTAAAAAAATGTACGAGTGCAGCTGCTAACTACCTGGCAGAATGTAAATTTAGATTATAAAAACAGTGTATTTTAATAGCCATACGATAAATAAATAAATAAATAGAAAACTCCTGTGGCAATCAGACCTCCATACTAATATTATAAATGCGAAAGTGCGTCTGTCAGTCTGTCTGTCACCTCATCACTCTTAAACCGCTGAACCGATCTGGGTGAAATTTGGTATAAAGATAGTATGAGTCCCGGGGAAGGACACATGATAGTTTTTATTCCGGAAATCATCCCCTAAGGGGGTGAACTGGGGGGTGAACATTTGTATGGAGCTACGAGTTCCACGCGGACGGAGTCGCGGGCAGAAGCTAGTACTAAAATATAATGATAACGTTTTAAACACGCCGGCAACGCGTGTGCTCATGACTAAGAACCACGAATCGGTTTGAAACATATGTCAAGCTATTTTCGACCTTAACCCATTCAGGGCCCATGACGACACACATGCGTCAGAGCGCTACGAGCGCTTTTCGCTACATACGAGGTTTAACCTGCTACGCACTACGGCGTAGCGCTACAAGATTAGCGTGGCCGTGAATGTAACACGTGAGTTTTCATTATATGTATTTCAATTTGCATAGTTCTAACGCCGTACAGTCGCCATTACATACATCGGAGCAAACAAGCACGTCACAAACATCGGAACACACCTCTATTTTCAAGGCATTAGGGTGCATGTGCCGATATTTTTGAACACCTATAGTGTACCTATGTATGTGATGGGGACTGTACAAACATTGACACTCATATTTCTCAGACAAAATAGACGACATTGGTAGTACCTGCTACGGGCTACGGCGTAGCGTTACGGAATTGGGAATGGATGAAAATTTTAGAAGTGCCTGATTATTCGTTTGGTGATAGGAATAACCTTCCTTATAGCACCAGGAAAAAGTTGCAGACTTTTCAGCTGTGACAAATATTTTTGAAAAATATAAACAGTTTCCTCACTTTCGTTTTGGGTCTAGAACGGTGAATGAGACACTTTCCTTGATCCTCTCATATTACAAAAACATATCTTAAAAACCAGTGGTAAACTGACACTGGCAATGATATTGATATAAAAAAAAATATGAGACGGATCAAGGAAAGTGTTGTTCGCCGTCCTAAGCCCAAAACGTAAGTGAGGAAGCTTTTTTACGGTGCTAAGAAAGGTTATTCCTATCACCAAAAAAATAATCAGGCACTTCTAAAATTTTCATCCATTCTCCATTGCGGAGTGTAAGAGTTGAAGATTCAAAAAGAACCCATTGCATCTAATTATATCATCATCTTATTATTATGACTGTATGTAGGTATATTGTTCATGAATAAAGAATTGAATTGAATTCACTAAAATGGTTTTGCAAAACAAAGCATTTGCGCGGTGTAGGTACTTAGGCACTCACTGTAACATTATGCTGGGTCTAGCCCCATTTTAGCATCACACAATGTAATGCCTCGTATTGTACGATTTGTACGGTACTGTATAGGTTTTAAGTCTAAATAAGTCTTATTTGTATGCCATGTTAAATTATAAAATATAAATAATATGTGATGTTAAATAAAATTTATCAACTGCTACAACTTGATTTAATAGTGTATCCCTATAGTGGTCGCTAATGACCTTAGCTGTTTCAGCGACCTTAAATAAAAAAAAAAAAAAAAAAAAAAAAAAAAAAGTTGTTCTATGTCTACCTATGTCTATCTAAGTCTTGTAAGAAGGACTCCTATATGTCGTGTTTGAGTAGTTACTGCGTGACCTGCGAATGGCCGTTGTTACTTTATGTTTATGAGTGCTTGATCCCAACATCCGCGTCCGCGGATGTGGGCCTCCAAATATCCGCATCCGCGGATGTTTAAAAAATCGCATCCGCGACACCCTTGGTATATACTTATGTACAAATACTCTTTACGTCATAACTGGGCATAAAGTATTAGGAACCGATATCAAATACAATCTGATTTAAACTCATTACGAGTACCTACGTTTATGATATACCCTGGATATACACCGTGGGCGTTAATAACCCGAAATATTTTAACCACGCATTCCTTAGGTCATTAGGCGCAAAAAATGTTATTTGAACCCCAGTCAAATCCTGCTTAGTTTTGAAGATATTATCATTTTCATGTAAACTATTTATTGTGATTAGTAAAGTGCATTAAGCTCTTTTGATGGAGACGTTGCTACCGATGTTGCCAAGTTTCGAGTCGTTATTGACAAACATCAAAGTGACAGCTACCACTCACTAAATTCATTCTTTTTTGGAGAAATAATTGTTACCATTTTATTAAAAGGGATGTTTCCATCCAGGAAGCGATACTTATCCAAATTTTATTTACAAAAACCGAAAAAAACACAGAATTATTTTTTTTTTCTTTTGCTGAATTTGGATTGGGTTCATATAACATTTTTTACTCCTAATGACCTCCGGAATGCGTGGTTAAAATCTTTCGGGTTATTAACGCCCACGGTGTATATGGACTCGTTACCCAGACCAAGCTAGTGCATCCAGCCATATCGAATAATCGAATTAAGGAAGCATTCGATTCCACTTCGACTCGACCCAAGTATCGCAAGCTTCGGGAGTCAAGAACCGATCGCTTTCACGGTGCATTGCTTCGCCGAGGCTAGAAATTAAATCGAGGGATTTCAATCATTAGACCTATGTACCGACATACCCTTTATTTACAAGGGTGGCAAGGGCTGTGTGTAAACAAGTATGCCTGCAGGGGTTATCAACCTTTTTCATGGCTAGTATAATTTGTTTCAGTTAAAATGTCGAGAATGTACTTAACGTAGGATTTTACAACTTCTTTAGTTGCTATGAAAGAGACGTCATAAATCTGGCTGAAGTGTGTCACGTCGACTGGAGAAGCTAGTGTTTGTCCTATTGTTTATTCGCAGTCATGCTTCGGGCCTACCTGCGTAATTGTTGTACAGTCGCGGAATGAAAAGGTTGACCAGTTTTCAAATAAATTCATTTACGCGCAACAAGCACATGTTCCATATTTAAACTGTGTAACAGACGAGAGTGTTGTATTGAAAAGTATGTGTTCTCAAACATGCTCGGAAATGTAAATAAATATAAATAAATAAATAAATATTTGCGGACGATCTTACACAAATCGACCTAGTCCCAAACTAAGCAAAGCTTTTACTATGGGTACTAGAGGACGATATAGATACTTATATAGAGAAATAAATACTTAAATACATAAAAAACATCCATGACTCAGGAACAAATATTCGGGCTCATCACACAAATAAATGTCCTTACCGGGATTCGAACCCAGGACCTCTTGCTTCGTAGGGCAGGGCAACTAGGCTAAAGCGGTCGTCGATGCAATATATAGTTAGCTTCCTGTCGGATTTTCTTTAAACGTGATAATATATAGGGCATTTATTTTAACAGAACACTGATGAGCACAAATATTTGTTCCTGAGTCATGGATGTATTATATGTATTTAAGTATTTATTTATCTATATAAGTATGTTTATCTTCATCTAGTACCCATAGTACAAGCTTTGCTTAGTTTGGGACTAGGTCGATTTCTGTAAGATTGTCCACAAATATTTATTTGTTTATTATTTATCTGATATCAACTGAATAGAAGTACACTTCATTTGTTACTAAACTAAAAAAACAAGCCAAGTGCGAGTCGGACTCGCGCACGAAGCTTTCCGTACCAATATCAATAAAAATATTTGTTTTATTTTGTTTTTAGTATTTGTTGTTATAGCGGCAACAGAAATACATCATCTGTGAAAATTTCAACTGGACCTATCACGGTATCAGTGAGATACAGCCTGGTGACAGACAGACGGACGGACGGACAGCGGAGTCTTAGTAGGGTCCCGTTTTACTCTTTGAGTACGGAACCCTAAAAATTACCCGTTGTGACAAGTTTATTACACCATCAAAGAATATATGAACATTATGAACATGTAACTTAGAAATCACAAATAAATACTTATACAGATGTTAACATAAAAAAAATAAAAAGCTACGATGGCACACTGTTTATTTTTTTAGGAATTTTTTTTAGTATTTGATATTTTTATTCTATAGGTTTTATTAGTTAACTATACCTAAGTTTTTGCTTTGCGCTAACAGGTTCCATGCTGTAGTTTATACCCTTGTAACATCTTGTAATACCATGATTTGCAAACAATAAATGAATAAATGAATGATCCGTCTGTAATTGCTACAACTCGCTTATTCTCACATAGCCGCGATGAATCGTGTATGTACGAGTAGTTCGTTAAGTTAATCAACCGTTCATAGCTTACTTCTAGCGTTGTTAATTATGCCAATCAAACTCTAGACTCTAGAATTTCACAGCCAGCCGAGGCGTGACGTGTGCAATTCACCAAATTTCACGTTTAACCGGCATTATGCAGCCGGGTTGAAACGTCATCAAGTGAAAAGGTATCAATTAGGAAGTAATTTTCTCCAAATAGACCTTTTAATTCTACCATTAATCGTGACATACTTGGCGTTGTGGACCCGACGACACACGACACTTTGAGGTGTTGTTGATGTAACATCAACACCTTTTGTGCTAAGCACCAATTGACCTGCATGCTGGTGATTGAGCCCGCCTTGGTGGTGGTAATCCGCTCCTGCATGGTCCCCATGTCGGTAGCTAGCGTCGGTTGGTAACCGACAGCGGAAGGAATGCGGGCAGCAGCATTTGTGAACTAGTTTTCCTAATTATCTAATTTTCATACGAATAATAATTTATCTTTCTTAACCCATTCAGTGCCCATGACGACACATATGCGTCAGAGCGCTACGAGCGGTTTTCGCTACATACGAGGTTTAACCTGCTACGGACCACGGCGTAGCGCTACGAGATTAGCGTGGCCGTGAATGTGTTAAGTATAATTTTATATGGACTTTGGTATAAACTTAATCCAATTAAGTAATTAAATAAAGCAGAACCAAGGTAACCGATATTGCCCTCCGAATCGCTAAACTTAAGTGGCAGTGGGCGGGGCAAATTGCACGTAGAACCGATGGCCGTTGGGGCGGAAAGGTTCTCGAGTGGCGACCACGTACCGGAAGGCGCGGCGTGGGTAGGCCTCCCACAAGGTGGACTGATGATCTGGTAAAGGTCGCGGGAGTCCGCTGGATGCGCCGGATGCGGGTGGCGCAGGACCGGTCATTGTGGCACTCTTTGGGGGAGGCCTATGTCCAGCAGTGGACGTCTTTCGGCTGATATGATGATGAATTAAATAAAGAAAAGCACTTTATCCTCGTAACAATATTAAGTAATCCAGTTCGAAAGTGATGGTAACTGCCTAATTGTCTATGAAAAAAAAATTACGAGTCGTACCTACATAAGTTATTGACATATCACTTTTTGGAACATGTAAAATGCCGAGTATTCTGTTGTTCCTTGTGTTAAAAAATTCCAGTCACCAAGATCTTCTCCTTGTCTATAATTGAGGGTCAGGTTCCACAAATTTGGAAGAAAGCGTGGATCACACCAATCCCTCAGGGAAATAAGTCAAAATATTGAAAAATTTAGATTAATTTCTAAATTAAGCCAATTCGGCAAGTTATTAGAAAAAATCGTTACTGACCAGCTTTCATATGCTGTCCGCCGCCATATCAATCCAAACCAGCACGGGTTTTACAAGGGTCGTAGCGTTGAAAGCAACCTTTTGTCATTTAGTGAAGTGGTTCGTGACGCAATGGATAATAAATACCAAGTGGATGCAGTATATACAGATTTTGCAAAAGCTTTTGACAAAGATTCTTATAATACGCTTCTGCTGAAACTTTGGGACCTTGGGATACATGGTGACCTCTTCCGGTGGATTAAGTCATATGTGGAAAATAGGTTCCAAGCTGTTGAACTGGGAGGCTTTTCATCTGATTATAAACAAGCAGATTCTGGTGTTCCACAGGGATCCCATTTGGGGCCTTTATTATTTATATTGTACATCAATGATCTAACGGAATGCCTAACTAACTCAAAAGCTCTACTATACGCCGATGATACCAAAATTTTTAGGGTTGTTAAAACACACACTGATTGCATATTGCTACAAAATGACTTGCTCAGTTTCGAGAGTTACTGTGCACGGAATAATTTATTCTTAAATAATGACAAATGCTCAGTAATAACATTTACACGTAAAAAGCAACCCATTTTGTATCATTACAATTTATGTGGAGTAGTTCTAGCGCGACAGGACAACATACGGTATCTAGGTGTTACAATGGACACTAAATTTACTTACTTACTTCGCGTTGCAAAACCTTTTCGTCGGCCTTTAACATATAAGTTACTGTATAACAGCTATGTCCGTAGCCGTTTAGAATTCGCGTCGGTAGTCTGGAACCCCTGTTATGATGTACATAAAACTAGGATGGATAGGAGGAAAAAAGTTTATTAGAGCACTTGAATTCCGAGTAGGCGGAAATTACGTTGATTATGCTTCCTCAGCTAAAAGATACAATTTTCAAGGGCTTTCAATCAGACGCTCGTGTGCTGATTTACTTTTCCTGTATAAAATAATCAACAACTTTATAGATGCCCCTGAATTGTTATACAATATAGACTTTCGTGTGCCTCGTAGAACAGAACGTAGTTGCCGCAGTAAAGCATTGTTCAGCATTAGATATAGCAGAACGAATCACGCACAAAATTCATATATTAAACGCGCATGCCAGCTTTCGAATAATCGAATTAAGGAAGCATTCGATTCCACTTCGACTCGACCCAAGTATCGCAAGCTTCGGGAGTCAAGAACCGATCGCTTTCACGGTGCATTGCTTCGCCGAGGCTAGAAATTAAATCGAGGGATTTCAATCATTAGACCTATGTACCGACATACCCTTTATTTACAAGGGTGGCAAGGGCTGTGTGTAAACAAGTATGCCTGCAGGGGTTATCAACCTTTTTCATGGCTAGTATAATTTGTTTCAGTTAAAATGTCGAGAATGTACTTAACGTAGGATTTTACAACTTCTTTAGTTGCTATGAAAGAGACGTCATAAATCTGGCTGAAGTGTGTCACGTCGACTGGATAAGCTAGTGTTTGTCCTATTGTTTATTCGCAGTCATGCTTCGGGCCTACCTGCGTAATTGTTGTACAGTCGCGGAATGAAAAGGTTGACCAGTTTTCAAATAAATTCATTTACGCGCAACAAGCACATGTTCCATATTTAAACTGTGTAACAGACGAGAGTGTTGTATTGAAAAGTATGTGTTCTCAAACATGCTCGGAAATGTAAATAAATATAAATAAATAAATAAATATTTGCGGACGATCTTACACAAATCGACCTAGTCCCAAACTAAGCAAAGCTTGTACTATGGGTACTAGAGGACGATATAGATACTTATATAGAGAAATAAATACTTAAATACATAAAAAACATCCATGACTCAGGAACAAATATTCGGGCTCATCACACAAATAAATATCCTTACCGGGATTCGAACCCAGGACCTCTTGCTTCGTAGGGCAGGGCAACTAGGCTAAAGCGGTCGTCGATGCAATATATAGTTAGCTTCCTGTCGGATTTTCTTTAAACGTGATAATATATAGGGCATTTATTTTAACAGAACACTGATGAGCACAAATATTTGTTCCTGAGTCATGGATGTATTATATGTATTTAAGTATTTATTTATCTATATAAGTATGTTTATCTTCATCTAGTACCCATAGTACAAGCTTTGCTTAGTTTGGGACTAGGTCGATTTCTGTAAGATTGTCCACAAATATTTATTTGTTTATTATTTATCTGATATCAACTGAATAGAAGTACACTTCATTTGTTACTAAACTAAAAAAACAAGCCAAGTGCGAGTCGGACTCGCGCACGAAGCTTTCCGTACCAATATCAATAAAAATATTTGTTTTATTTTGTTTTTAGTATTTGTTGTTATAGCGGCAACAGAAATACATCATCTGTGAAAATTTCAACTGGACCTATCACGGTATCAGTGAGATACAGCCTGGTGACAGACAGACGGACGGACGGACAGCGGAGTCTTAGTAGGGTCCCGTTTTACTCTTTGAGTACGGAACCCTAAAAATTACCCGTTGTGACAAGTTTATTACACCATCAAAGAATATATGAACATTATGAACATGTAACTTAGAAATCACAAATAAATACTTATACAGATGTTAACATAAAAAAAATAAAAAGCTACGATGGCACACTGTTTATTTTTTTAGGAATTTTTTTTAGTATTTGATATTTTTATTCTATAGGTTTTATTAGTTAACTATACCTAAGTTTTTGCTTTGCGCTAACAGGTTCCATGCTGTAGTTTATACCCTTGTAACATCTTGTAATACCATGATTTGCAAACAATAAATGAATAAATGAATGATCCGTCTGTAATTGCTACAACTCGCTTATTCTCACATAGCCGCGATGAATCGTGTATGTACGAGTAGTTCGTTAAGTTAATCAACCGTTCATAGCTTACTTCTAGCGTTGTTAATTATGCCAATCAAACTCTAGACTCTAGAATTTCACAGCCAGCCGAGGCGTGACGTGTGCAATTCACCAAATTTCACGTTTAACCGGCATTATGCAGCCGGGTTGAAACGTCATCAAGTGAAAAGGTATCAATTAGGAAGTAATTTTCTCCAAATAGACCTTTTAATTCTACCATTAATCGTGACATACTTGGCGTTGTGGACCCGACGACACACGACACTTTGAGGTGTTGTTGATGTAACATCAACACCTTTTGTGCTAAGCACCAATTGACCTGCATGCTGGTGATTGAGCCCGCCTTGGTGGTGGTAATCCGCTCCTGCATGGTCCCCATGTCGGTAGCTAGCGTCGGTTGGTAACCGACAGCGGAAGGAATGCGGGCAGCAGCATTTGTGAACTAGTTTTCCTAATTATCTAATTTTCATACGAATAATAATTTATCTTTCTTAACCCATTCAGTGCCCATGACGACACATATGCGTCAGAGCGCTACGAGCGGTTTTCGCTACATACGAGGTTTAACCTGCTACGGACCACGGCGTAGCGCTACGAGATTAGCGTGGCCGTGAATGTGTTAAGTATAATTTTATATGGACTTTGGTATAAACTTAATCCAATTAAGTAATTAAATAAAGCAGAACCAAGGTAACCGATATTGCCCTCCGAATCGCTAAACTTAAGTGGCAGTGGGCGGGGCAAATTGCACGTAGAACCGATGGCCGTTGGGGCGGAAAGGTTCTCGAGTGGCGACCACGTACCGGAAGGCGCGGCGTGGGTAGGCCTCCCACAAGGTGGACTGATGATCTGGTAAAGGTCGCGGGAGTCCGCTGGATGCGCCGGATGCGGGTGGCGCAGGACCGGTCATTGTGGCACTCTTTGGGGGAGGCCTATGTCCAGCAGTGGACGTCTTTCGGCTGATATGATGATGAATTAAATAAAGAAAAGCACTTTATCCTCGTAACAATATTAAGTAATCCAGTTCGAAAGTGATGGTAACTGCCTAATTGTCTATGAAAAAAAAATTACGAGTCGTACCTACATAAGTTATTGACATATCACTTTTTGGAACATGTAAAATGCCGAGTATTCTGTTGTTCCTTGTGTTAAAAAATTCCAGTCACCAAGATCTTCTCCTTGTCTATAATTGAGGGTCAGGTTCCACAAATTTGGAAGAAAGCGTGGATCACACCAATCCCTCAGGGAAATAAGTCAAAATATTGAAAAATTTAGATTAATTTCTAAATTAAGCCAATTCGGCAAGTTATTAGAAAAAATCGTTACTGACCAGCTTTCATATGCTGTCCGCCGCCATATCAATCCAAACCAGCACGGGTTTTACAAGGGTCGTAGCGTTGAAAGCAACCTTTTGTCATTTAGTGAAGTGGTTCGTGACGCAATGGATAATAAATACCAAGTGGATGCAGTATATACAGATTTTGCAAAAGCTTTTGACAAAGATTCTTATAATACGCTTCTGCTGAAACTTTGGGACCTTGGGATACATGGTGACCTCTTCCGGTGGATTAAGTCATATGTGGAAAATAGGTTCCAAGCTGTTGAACTGGGAGGCTTTTCATCTGATTATAAACAAGCAGATTCTGGTGTTCCACAGGGATCCCATTTGGGGCCTTTATTATTTATATTGTACATCAATGATCTAACGGAATGCCTAACTAACTCAAAAGCTCTACTATACGCCGATGATACCAAAATTTTTAGGGTTGTTAAAACACACACTGATTGCATATTGCTACAAAATGACTTGCTCAGTTTCGAGAGTTACTGTGCACGGAATAATTTATTCTTAAATAATGACAAATGCTCAGTAATAACATTTACACGTAAAAAGCAACCCATTTTGTATCATTACAATTTATGTGGAGTAGTTCTAGCGCGACAGGACAACATACGGTATCTAGGTGTTACAATGGACACTAAATTTACTTACTTACTTCGCGTTGCAAAACCTTTTCGTCGGCCTTTAACATATAAGTTACTGTATAACAGCTATGTCCGTAGCCGTTTAGAATTCGCGTCGGTAGTCTGGAACCCCTGTTATGATGTACATAAAACTAGGATGGATAGGAGGAAAAAAGTTTATTAGAGCACTTGAATTCCGAGTAGGCGGAAATTACGTTGATTATGCTTCCTCAGCTAAAAGATACAATTTTCAAGGGCTTTCAATCAGACGCTCGTGTGCTGATTTACTTTTCCTGTATAAAATAATCAACAACTTTATAGATGCCCCTGAATTGTTATACAATATAGACTTTCGTGTGCCTCGTAGAACAGAACGTAGTTGCCGCAGTAAAGCATTGTTCAGCATTAGATATAGCAGAACGAATCACGCACAACATTCATATATTAAACGCGCATGCCAGCTTTCGAATAATCGAATTAAGGAAGCATTCGATTCCACTTCGACTCGACCCAAGTATCGCAAGCTTCGGGAGTCAAGAACCGATCGCTTTCACGGTGCATTGCTTCGCCGAGGCTAGAAATTAAATCGAGGGATTTCAATCATTAGACCTATGTACCGACATACCCTTTATTTACAAGGGTGGCAAGGGCTGTGTGTAAACAAGTATGCCTGCAGGGGTTATCAACCTTTTTCATGGCTAGTATAATTTGTTTCAGTTAAAATGTCGAGAATGTACTTAACGTAGGATTTTACAACTTCTTTAGTTGCTATCAAAGAGACGTCATAAATCTGGCTGAAGTGTGTCACGTCGACTGGAGAAGCTAGTGTTTGTCCTATTGTTTATTCGCAGTCATGCTTCGGGCCTACCTGCGTAATTGTTGTACAGTCGCGGAATGAAAAGGTTGACCAGTTTTCAAATAAATTCATTTACGCGCAACAAGCACATGTTCCATATTTAAACTGTGTAACAGACGAGAGTGTTGTATTGAAAAGTATGTGTTCTCAAACATGCTCGGAAATGTAAATAAATATAAATAAATAAATAAATATTTGCGGACGATCTTACACAAATCGACCTAGTCCCAAACTAAGCAAAGCTTGTACTATGGGTACTAGAGGACGATATAGATACTTATATAGAGAAATAAATACTTAAATACATAAAAAACATCCATGACTCAGGAACAAATATTCGGGCTCATCACACAAATAAATGTCCTTACCGGGATTCGAACCCAGGACCTCTTGCTTCGTAGGGCAGGGCAACTAGGCTAAAGCGGTCGTCGATGCAATATATAGTTAGCTTCCTGTCGGATTTTCTTTAAACGTGATAATATATAGGGCATTTATTTTAACAGAACACTGATGAGCACAAATATTTGTTCCTGAGTCATGGATGTATTATATGTATTTAAGTATTTATTTATCTATATAAGTATGTTTATCTTCATCTAGTACCCATAGTACAAGCTTTGCTTAGTTTGGGACTAGGTCGATTTCTGTAAGATTGTCCACAAATATTTATTTGTTTATTATTTATCTGATATCAACTGAATAGAAGTACACTTCATTTGTTACTAAACTAAAAAAACAAGCCAAGTGCGAGTCGGACTCGCGCACGAAGCTTTCCGTACCAATATCAATAAAAATATTTGTTTTATTTTGTTTTTAGTATTTGTTGTTATAGCGGCAACAGAAATACATCATCTGTGAAAATTTCAACTGGACCTATCACGGTATCAGTGAGATACAGCCTGGTGACAGACAGACGGACGGACGGACAGCGGAGTCTTAGTAGGGTCCCGTTTTACTCTTTGAGTACGGAACCCTAAAAATTACCCGTTGTGACAAGTTTATTACACCATCAAAGAATATATGAACATTATGAACATGTAACTTAGAAATCACAAATAAATACTTATACAGATGTTAACATAAAAAAAATAAAAAGCTACGATGGCACACTGTTTATTTTTTTAGGATTTTTTTTTAGTATTTGATATTTTTATTCTATAGGTTTTATTAGTTAACTATACCTAAGTTTTTGCTTTGCGCTAACAGGTTCCATGCTGTAGTTTATACCCTTGTAACATCTTGTAATACCATGATTTGCAAACAATAAATGAATAAATGAATGATCCGTCTGTAATTGCTACAACTCGCTTATTCTCACATAGCCGCGATGAATCGTGTATGTACGAGTAGTTCGTTAAGTTAATCAACCGTTCATAGCTTACTTCTAGCGTTGTTAATTATGCCAATCAAACTCTAGACTCTAGAATTTCACACCCAGCCGAGGCGTGACGTGTGCAATTCACCAAATTTCACGTTTAACCGGCATTATGCAGCCGGGTTGAAACGTCATCAAGTGAAAAGGTATCAATTAGGAAGTAATTTTCTCCAAATAGACCTTTTAATTCTACCATTAATCGTGACATACTTGGCGTTGTGGACCCGACGACACACGACACTTTGAGGTGTTGTTGATGTAACATCAACACCTTTTGTGCTAAGCACCAATTGACCTGCATGCTGGTGATTGAGCCCGCCTTGGTGGTGGTAATCCGCTCCTGCATGGTCCCCATGTCGGTAGCTAGCGTCGGTTGGTAACCGACAGCGGAAGGAATGCGGGCAGCAGCATTTGTGAACTAGTTTTCCTAATTATCTAATTTTCATACGAATAATAATTTATCTTTCTTAACCCATTCAGTGCCCATGACGACACATATGCGTCAGAGCGCTACGAGCGGTTTTCGCTACATACGAGGTTTAACCTGCTACGGACCACGGCGTAGCGCTACGAGATTAGCGTGGCCGTGAATGTGTTAAGTATAATTTTATATGGACTTTGGTATAAACTTAATCCAATTAAGTAATTAAATAAAGCAGAACCAAGGTAACCGATATTGCCCTCCGAATCGCTAAACTTAAGTGGCAGTGGGCGGGGCAAATTGCACGTAGAACCGATGGCCGTTGGGGCGGAAAGGTTCTCGAGTGGCGACCACGTACCGGAAGGCGCGGCGTGGGTAGGCCTCCCACAAGGTGGACTGATGATCTGGTAAAGGTCGCGGGAGTCCGCTGGATGCGCCGGATGCGGGTGGCGCAGGACCGGTCATTGTGGCACTCTTTGGGGGAGGCCTATGTCCAGCAGTGGACGTCTTTCGGCTGATATGATGATGAATTAAATAAAGAAAAGCACTTTATCCTCGTAACAATATTAAGTAATCCAGTTCGAAAGTGATGGTAACTGCCTAATTGTCTATGAAAAAAAAATTACGAGTCGTACCTACATAAGTTATTGACATATCACTTTTTGGAACATGTAAAATGCCGAGTATTCTGTTTTTCCTTGTGTTAAAAAATTCCAGTCACCAAGATCTTCTCCTTGTCTATAATTGAGGGTCAGGTTCCACAAATTTGGAAGAAAGCGTGGATCACACCAATCCCTTAGGGAAATAAGTCAAATTATTGAAAAATTTAGATTAATTTCTAAATTAAGCCAATTCGGCAAGTTATTAGAAAAAATCGTTACTGACCAGCTTTCATATGCTGTCCGCCGCCATATCAATCCAAACCAGCACGGGTTTTACAAGGGTCGTAGCGTTGAAAGCAACCTTTTGTCCTTTAGTGAAGTGGTTCGTGACGCAATGGATAATAAATACCAAGTGGATGCAGTATATACAGATTTTGCAAAAGCTTTTGACAAAGTTTCTTATAATACGCTTCTGCTGAAACTTTGGGACCTTGGGATACATGGTGACCTCTTCCGGTGGATTAAGTCATATGTGGAAAATAGGTTCCAAGCTGTTGAACTGGGAGGCTTTTCATCTGATTATAAACAAGCAGATTCTGGTGTTCCACAGGGATCCCATTTGGGGCCTTTATTATTTATATTGTACATCAATGATCTAACGGAATGCCTAACTAACTCAAAAGCTCTACTATACGCCGATGATACCAAAATTTTTAGGGTTGTTAAAACACACACTGATTGCATATTGCTACAAAATGACTTGCTCAGTTTCGAGAGTTACTGTGCACGGAATAATTTATTCTTAAATAATGACAAATGCTCAGTAATAACATTTACACGTAAAAAGCAACCCATTTTGTATCATTACAATTTATGTGGAGTAGTTCTAGCGCGACAGGACAACATACGGTATCTAGGTGTTACAATGGACACTAAATTTACTTACTTACTTCGCGTTGCAAAACCTTTTCGTCGGCCTTTAACATATAAGTTACTGTATAACAGCTATGTCCGTAGCCGTTTAGAATTCGCGTCGGTAGTCTGGAACCCCTGTTATGATGTACATAAAACTAGGATGGATAGGAGGAAAAAAGTTTATTAGAGCACTTGAATTCCGAGTAGGCGGAAATTACGTTGATTATGCTTCCTCAGCTAAAAGATACAATTTTCAAGGGCTTTCAATCAGACGCTCGTGTGCTGATTTACTTTTCCTGTATAAAATAATCAACAACTTTATAGATGCCCCTGAATTGTTATACAATATAGACTTTCGTGTGCCTCGTAGAACAGAACGTAGTTGCCGCAGTAAAGCATTGTTCAGCATTAGATATAGCAGAACGAATTACGCACAAAATTCATATATTAAACGCGCATGCCAGCTTTACAATAAAAAGTGTATGAATGCAGATTTATTTGGCAGTTCGCTAGTAACATTTAAAAAAACAAATTTATTCTGTGTTAAAATAATGTTAATATAGTGTGTAATATAAAACATTAGATAATGGTAAAAGTTGAAAATATATATATATATATATATATATATGTATTTTCTTTACATATTTATTTTACATTGTTGTACGAGTAATACTGTATGTAATGATATCGGTTATACCTAGTGATTTAAATAGTTATGTTAATTTTAATAATAATAAGGAAACTATAGGTATATTAATATTGTTAATGTATAGCTTCCAGCTAATTACTTTGTATAATTTAAGACCGTTTGTTTCTAAATAAAAAAACAAAAAAAAATAGTGGTGACAATATAGCATATGAACAAGTACCACTGTCTAATACTTTGAGTAACAAACTTTGAGTAATAACCCACCCAGCGCCAATCACGACACACAGGCTTCAAAGCGGTATGGGTGCATTGCGCTACATACGGAGTTTAACCCATTCAGCGCCGATGACGACACACATGCGTTAGAGCGCAACGAGCGCTTTTCGCTACATAACGAAGTTTATCCCATTCAGCGCCCATGACAGCACACATGCGTAAGAGCGCTACGAGCGCTTTTCGCTTCATACGGAGTTTAACCCTTTCCGCGCCCATGACGACACACATGCGTCAGAGCGCTACGAGCGCTTTTTGCTACATACGGAGTTTAACCCATTCAGCGCCCATGACGACACACATGCGTCAGAGCGCTACGAGCGCTTTTTGCTACATACGGAGTTTAACCCATTCAGCGCCCATGACGACACACATGCGTCAGAGCGCTACGAGCGCTCTTCGCTACATACGAAGTTTATGCTGCTACGGACTACGGCAGTAGCGCTACGAGGGTAGCGTGGCCGTGAATGGGTTAAGCTGCTACGGACTACGGCGTAGCGCTACGAGGGTAGCGTGGTCGTGAATGGGTTAAGCTGCTACGGACTACGGCGTAGCGCTACGAGGGTAGCGTGGCCGTGAATGGGTTAAGCTGCTACTGACTACGGTGTAGCGCTACGAGGGTAGCGTGGCCGTGAATGGGTTAAGCTGCTACGGACTACGGCGTAGCGCTACGAGGGTAGCGTGGCCGTGAATGGGTTAAGCTGCTACGGACTACGGCGTAGCGCTACGAGGGTAGCGTGGCCGTGAATGGGTTAAGCTGCTACTGACTACGGCGTAGCACTACGAGCGTAGCGTGGCCGTGAATGGGTTAAGCTGCTACGGACTACTGTGTAGCGCTACGAGCGTAGCGTAGCGGTGAGTGGGATAAATGAGTAAGGTATTTCTGCCAGTGACTGCAGTGAGTTCGTCAACACTAGCTCACCAGTACGTCTAATCTAACACAACTTGCTGGCAAGTCCCGTCGCGCGCTACTCAGCGTATCCTGTCTCACTCGCACAGAGCAAATGGGGAACTTGCATGGGACTTCAATTTCGAATAAATTGCACTCAATCGATGCGGATATATGTAGAGATCATACAAAAGAAAAAATAAATAAAAAAGCGATTGTATTAGTTTTATCTCACGTTAAAATGACGTTTTTTTTTTCGATAACACAACATAACAGTTACTTAAAATATTAGAAATTATATTTTGTATGACAAGTAAAGACTTTGGGGGACACTCTTTGGGGGAGGCCTATGTCCAGCAGTGGACGTCTTTCGGCTGATGATGATGAAGTATAGATTTAAACGCAAATTTTGTGGAGATAATTGCAAATTAATGACTTACTCCATAGTAAACGCGCCGAGTAGATAAGTTGTGACGTCATAGCATAAGCCCGTTTAATATAGAGCGTTTTCGGGGGATGCCGGCGCGTGCAGATTTCAAATGCATATAATATCAGAAAAATTAATCATACGAAAGTTTTAATGCTACAGTCGATATTCCTCTGTATCATACTTTTGATTTTCGTAATAAAATAAAAAGATAGAAGTTCCCTAAAGAGGACCATTTTTCTCATCTCGCGTCGTCAGTCGTGCTGCTAGACTCGCAGAGTCCTCCGTTTTCATAAAAAAACAAATAGCTTCGTAGCTTAGCCTGGCGGATTTATTTGAAAACAGCTTACTTTCGGTGGAACATCAGCCTAACCCATTGATCGAGTCATCATCATCATCATTGGCCTTGTACATCTATGATAAGATGATTTAAACAGCGTCTATGTCAAGGTGGTGCGGCATTTACGCACATGACTCGTAAGGCCGATACGGGAGCGACAGGCCCGACCGCATAATTGACAAGTAAAAGTTGTGCACGATGATATAGGGAGGACAGCAGCAAGCTGGTGTCTCTGTTCTCGTCGGAACGACAGAAGATCGAACCAAGCTGCATCATGCGCAACCATACCTTCGCCCAGGGTCTTCCTCCAGTGGTTTCGGTCCCCAGATTCCAGTTCCCATTTGGTTGGGTCAATCTTAAAGGACAACATGTCTCGTTTTGCGCTGTCCTTAAAACGAAGCATTGGTCGCCCTACTGGTCGTTTCGCATGGGCTATTTCGCTCAGGAGAGTTATACGTGGCAAACGAGAGGGCTCCATCCTTTGCACGTGCCCCAGCCAGCGAAGACGTCTTTGCTTCAAGATAGCAATAATGCTGGGTAAACGTGCGATGCTAAGCACCCTCTCGTTTGTAACTCGATCCTTCCATGAGATCCCTAGAATACGCCGAAGACATCGCATATGGAAGTTGTTCAATTTCCGCTCCTGTTTAGCATACGATGTCCAAGTTTCAGCACCGTACAAGAGTATGGACAAGATGCATGTCTGGTACACGATCATCTTCGTATTTACAGTTAGGTGTTTGTTATCCCATACCCTTGTACTGAGTTTCCCAAACATCGTGGATGCTTTGCCAATGCGGACGTTGATCTCTACGTCCAGTGAGAGGTTGTTTGACACGGTGGACCCAAGGTAGCAGAAATTTTCTACAACTTCCAGAGGCATATTATCTAACAGTATTGTTGGGTGTAGGTTCAGGCCTTGAGCCATTACAACGGTCTTCTTGGCGTTAATTGACATGGAAAATAGCTTACATGCTGCATTAAACTTGTCCACAACTCTCTGTAGCTCCTCCGGCGATGTTGCAACAAAAGCGGCATCATCGGCGAACAGCAAACTATCAACGTGAAAATCCTTACGATATTTTTGAGATTTTAAGAGTGTAATGTTGAAAAGTTTACCGTCAGCTCTGGTATGGAGGTGTATGCCTTGAGTGGTATCGCCGAAAGCAACTTTTAGGAGTATGGAGAAGAATATACCAAACAATGTGGGCGCCAATACGCAACCTTGCCGCACTCCTCTACACATTTGGAATGGATTTGAGGTTTTACCGTTATGGACAACCGAGCCCTGCATGCCTAAATGGAAAAGTTTGATCAGGTTTAACAGCTTTGGCGGACAACCAATAATCTGCAGAATTGTGTAAAGTCCTTCCCTACTGACGGTATCGAAGGCTTTATTTAAGTCAACAAATGCCACCAGCAGGGGAGTTTTCTGTTCTCTGCACTTTTCCTGGAGTTGTCGCAAAGTGAAGATCATGTCGGTGGTGGAGCGCTGAGCACGAAAACCGCATTGAGACTCAGGATACACGCGATCTGCTAGTTTTTGTAGCTTAGCCAAGATGATACGGCCAAGCAGCTTCCCGGCAATGCTCAACAAAGAGATTCCGCGGTATGAGTCACAATTGCCGCGGTGATCGAGTCAATTAGGCAACTAAAACTAAACCGGCCTCCAGCAACAAGTCGAATTCAACTGTTCGGCTTAATTCTGAACTCGCCGATAAACGACTCTCACCCATTCATACGACCAAGGCGTTTAGGATGTTCTTCGCTAGGATTCTAGAATGTTCCTCCGATTGTTCTGCGAGCAAAGTTGCTATTATGATTGGCAATTTCGCGGAATTTGCGATGGTCATTTATCGTTCGATTTGAAGCAGTGCATCTGGGGCATTTTGGTATAGTCTTTAATAATAAAAAATCTGTAAAATCATACTGAGATAATATTAAAATAAAAAGTCACAGATAAAGAATCCGGCTTTCTTTGTACTTATTATGATTTACCGATCATGTTTGGGTTTCGCTGCGTTTTGATACTTTCGCTTTCAAGATCCCGAGGTTTCTGTTCGTCGTGGACTATGAAGCGGTAAAACTATGCTTTCGGATACACACGTTGTAATAATCCGATAATTGATTGGCAGTGAAATTGTTAATCAATTGGTTATGAGCTTATTTTGAGACTTGCTTGTGTTGCCACAATATATTAACATACATTGTGTTTTAAAATTACACTATGTATCCTTCTGATAACTAAAATAGAGAATATAAAAACCCGAAAAATTCTAAGTAACATGCAACCTCAATTTGAATCTTATAACAACTTACGTAGAGTTAAAAATGAAGCCACGAAATAAAAAAGGAAAGTAAAACAAATGACAGCCGATCGAGTCCGTCACGCGAGTCGCACAAGTCCATCGCGACACGAGACGTCACAGGTGACGTGACAAAGCGAGATGAGATTTTATATCGGCAATAGTACACACGGGTTTGTCACCCCTTAGAGTGACGTTGCGAGTCGTTTTAGTGAACTAGGGTCTGGCGTAAGGGGTAAGGGGATGAAGCATTTTTAGGGTTCCGTAGCCAAATGGCTAAAAACGGAACCCTTATAGATTCGTCATGTCTGTCTGTCTGTCTGTCTGTCTGTCCGTCCGTATGTCACAGCCACTTTTTTTCCGAGACTATAAGAGCTATACTGTTGAAACTTGGTAAGTAGATGTATTCTGTGAACCGCATTAAGATTTTCACACAAAAATCGAAAAAAAACTATAAGTTTTAGGGGTTTCCCCATACACAGAACTGAAATTCAAAAAAATTTTTTCATCAAACCCATACGTGTGGGGGTATTCAAATAGTATTTTTCACAATCGTGTTATAATAGAGAGCTTTTTAGTCGAGTACCGTGTTTAGGCCACGAAGCTTGCTGAGGTCGAATTTATTTTAGTTCTATTTTCAAATTTTTTTCGGTTGTCTAGAGCGTATCGAAACAGTTATTTCGGTTGTTTCGGAAGTAACAGACTATTCAACGATGAAAAGAGTGACGTTGCAGTATTCTCTATGAAATCTTAATACACATATTTTAATCGTCGAGTACAAAAATAGTATTTTTCACAATCGTGTTATAATAGAGAGCTTTTTAGTCGAGTACCGTGTTTAGGCCACGAAGCTTGCTGAGGTACGAGATTAAAAAGCTTGATTATAACACTATTGTGAACTAGTATTTTATGCAACTGTTCTATAAGAAGGGTCTTAAAACGCGAGTGGCGTGGGTTGCGATGCGAGCCTTGGCGAGCATCGCTTGTTGATATCTTAAAAGACATCAACGAGCGTACGACATCAAAGCGATTCTATTGGTCCAATTCATTACATTTCAGTAAAGCAGCCACGTGATTGGTCGAATTTATTTTAGTTGTCTGGAGCGTATCGAAAAGTAGTTATTTCGATTGTTTCGACAGTAACATGGACTACAACTATGAAAAGAGTGACGTTGCAGTATTCTCTATGAAATCTTAATACACATATTGTAATCGTCGAGTACAAAAATGATATTAAGGTTTCCTACATCATTTTTTTCTAAACTGAATAGTTTGCGCGAGAGACACTTCCAAAGTGGTAAAATGTGTGTCCCCCCCCGTAACTTCTAAAATAAGAGAATGATAAAACTAAAAAAAATATATGATGTACATTACCATGCAAACTTCCACCGAAAATTGGTTTGAACGAGATCTAGTAAGTAGGTTTTTTTAATACGTCATAAATTGTAAACCGCAATTTATTTTACGGAACCCTTCATGTGCGAGTCCGGCTCGCACATGAAATGGGATTGCGTTCGACCTTCGTCTAACCTGGTGGAAAGTTAATAAAAGACCTAAGATCACGCTCACCCAGATAATGCCGGTTCACTCTTGCCTTGAAGGCATCAAGATCAAGGTTGTATGGTTGTTAATGATTGTTGAAATACAGACGCCAGAGGAGAATTCGAAATTATGGCAGTGCGAATCAAAAAGGATTTCTTAAATCGCGAAGTGCGGCACGGCGGGAGTTCAACTATGGGATTGGAAACCCATACGGAGTCTAGTGGTCCGATAAAGAAACGTCGAAGAGGAACCAGGTTATGAAGCTCCTTGGCACACTATCCAAAATACGACCTATAAAAATGCCTAGCATACATCATAATCATAATCATAATAATGTATTGATAATATAAAATTACATGTCAAATTATCAGCACACAATAGCTATCATCATCATTCATCATCGTTTTCAGCCTGTAATCGCCCACTGCTGAGCATAAGCCTCTCTTCGCGTACGCCACTTATCCCGGTCCCGTGCTAGTCTCATCCAGAAATGACCCGCGGTCTTTTTTATGTCATCAACCCATCGAGCTGGTGGACGACCAACGCTTCTTTTTCCTGCAATTGGCCACCAATCCGTTAACGTTTTGGTCCACCTACCGTCACGCTGCCTGGCAATATGTCCTGTAGCATACATAGTGTAAGTAAATCTATAGTCCTCCTCATCGACTTTGATGAAGCGACCCCAGCAATTATGGATTGCGAGGTCTGATATGGCTGGCTGGACCAAACTTTTACTCTTAAACACTCCATTGCAAGCGAGGCAGTGTAAGTGACTGAGTAACGAAAACTGACACCTTGGTTTCAGGCTGTTATCCTGGTGGTCGATTGCGTAACGTTTGGTACGTATGTAGGTACGTTAGGTACGATTTTCAGTGGGGCGCTGACTAAAGCAACTAAATAATTAAAACTAGTATTATACTAATGACATAGACGCT
The DNA here is from genome assembly GCA_963854355.1 of Epinotia brunnichana. NCBI lineage: Eukaryota > Metazoa > Arthropoda > Insecta > Lepidoptera > Tortricidae > Epinotia > Epinotia brunnichana. The sequence continues at coordinate 21,099,887 of OY977950.1, read as the reverse complement.
GTTTAAATCATCTTATCATAGATGTTCAAGCCCAATGATGATGATGATGATGATGATGATACTAATGACTACTAAAGATCGCACCAATCAATACGATTTGCATCTAATCTTATCTCGTGATGCAGTAACGCGCTCCAGTATCGTGCCCGTGAGAGAAGCACGAAAACAACATTAAAATCACTTATCTCGGCTGAAAGCAATTACTGTGATGCGATTTTTATTTGAACCGCAATCGTTAACTGAGCCCCACGAGGCCACGGACGTGTTAGTGGTGCGATGAAAACGTGGAATTATTGCTGAGATGTGGTAGGATCGGTAGGAAATGTAAGGTCATTGGGCTCTTATTCCCTTGGGAGGAGTCTGGCACCCGTAATGTTTTCGAATTCACACCAGCGGGCCTAAGATGGTTGGTTGATAAGACATCCGTCACTCTCACACTCATACTTGTCAGAAGGGGACGGATATCTTATCCACAGCGATAAGTGATAAATGGCAAGTATGGCAACCAAGCGACGCCCGCACAAGCGGCATGGACCCAGAGCCTAGTAAATAATAATAAGGTATTCCAATGAACTCAATGAAAGAGCTCCTGATAGATGGCGCCAATGTATTAAACAGAGTGAGGCCATACGAAATGAATGGGATCAATAGTGAAACTAACAACAGGAGGCTCATTATTTTAAAGGAACGCGATATTGTTGAGACATTGGCATATAAATGACTAGTCTCTGATGGAACCAATCTTACTTAAATGACCATCTTTATCTCCAAGATGGCATTAAAGCCACTGCTTATGAAAATTAACCAATAGTATTTACTGGCGCCGGAGAAACGTTTAAAATCCGAAATGGGAAAGTATGGTTGAGATTATAATAATGAGATTATTATTTTTATAAAGCTGTCATTGTAATTGCAATCTTCTACCTTGGACGTTAGGGTTGTTTATTGAATGGACTACTTTGATGCAATGCGGCCAACTAAAAAATCCCAAGTATAATTCTGTTTGTCTGCTACCTTGTCACCATTAACCGTTGAACCGATAGTGTCGAAATTTGGTATATAGATATTTTGAGATCCGAGTATGTACGGTCAACCAATTTGATATCCTTGTCGTTGCAAATGCTATGTCATTACGGGTTACTAGGATTATTGCGTCGCTATGTAGCAGTTAAAATGACATGGTTCTACGGTGGCCTAGGAATCAAATTGGTTGACTGTACATAGGATACTTTCTACCCCGGAACAGTGAAAATGGAACAGATAATGAATATCCTTTAGGAATCTAATATCAAACATCAGACACGATTAATGAGTCTATGCATACAAAGTCGCGGGCAAAAACTAGTGATCTAATATTCCTTTATTTACTGTCATTCTATACAGGCAAACCAAATGCTGAGATAGAACCGTTTCGTGACAAACGCTGTGTGTTGTTTGTCTCGAATAAATGTTTCTTTCTTTCTTTCAAACGGGGTCTAGTCTAGTCTGAACAAGCCAAACTTCTTTGTTACTAATTGACGTGTGATCTACATAGCCAGTTCTCCATTATTCTCTTACACAAACTAATTAGCCCGAACGTTTAGCACGAACACTTCCGATAGCTCACTGTTTATTTACGGACACTATAAACTATTGCCACTTTAGCGGGGTTATGTACAGTGGTACTTAAAGTACGGCCAGTGATGGGAAAAGTACCGCTTTTGAGTCATTCTTTGGATATTTCAGACTTTCAGCTGCAGTCAATGTTATCCCCGGTATTTTACCGAAACAGATGAATGTACGAAATCAACATTTTTCGGTGCTGAGGAGTTCCTATCTGATTAAGTGTTGATCTTCATCTTCAAACATTTCGTCAAACCTACAGGAGACAATAATGGCGCCGGTTCAAACGTCCGAAGTTCCGACTTTTAAAGTTAGAACTCCACTAAAATCGAAAGTCGAAGTTTGCAATATCCCCCTCTCTGTCCCTTGAATAAGCAAGTGCGATAGAGATAGAGATGGAGATTACCCATCAGCTTTACGAGGTTTTTAGGGTTCCGTACCAAAAAGGTAAAAAAGAAACCCTTATGTGCGACTGTCCGACTGTCCGTCTGTCACAACGTTAAATATCTCAAGAACTACTTGAGTTATCAATTAGAAATTTGGAACAACTGTTAAGAAGATGTACACTTACACGTGAATGGAGAATGATAAAAATATAGGTATTTACCATTGGCCAAAGCCAGAGTCGAGCAGATTCAAAACAGAATCGCTTGCAATGCTATACGGCTGGAACCAAAATGCGCCTTTAAGGTGGTCGACTCTGGATTTGGCCGATAGTACATTTTAATTTTCTGTGTAAATGACGAATATGAGGGGGGTTAAAAATTCAAAGTCTTGTTAATAGATTAAGTCATATGAAAAGGCTTTGTTTCTTCTACAGTGGTTAAATTTTGATTTATTAAGGAAAATGTTGAAAAAATACCATACCCCTCCCCCCTCCCCCCTTATCTCCGAAGTTAACCAAGCCAAAATTCTGAAATTATTACATGTGATTACGAGTAATATAAATACGAGTAATACAGGAAAAATAAATCAATACCTTTATCTAGCGCATTTTTTTTATTTATCAAAAGCAATCCTTAACTAAGTTTGTAATTTAAATACTTTTGTATGAAATTCTATGTCTTCAAATTCCAAAGAGATTATTATTAAAGTCCCTTCTTTCAAATAAAAAAATAATAATCGAAATCGGTACGCGTAATAAAACATTATCGCTGATAAACAAACATACTCGTACTAGTTGCAAATTATAATTACCAAAATGCAGCCATCGTCCTTTGTCACATCTCTAAATTGGTTTAGAGCACTAGCTTAAACTCTCCTAGGGGCGCAGAAAAACGTAAACTCAAACTTTAGCCGCACTAACGTTGCAACCCTAACTTTTACAAACGACCATTCCTAAAAAGCCACGTTTCGAAAAACATTTGCCAAACGTGGGCTTTAGATGTTTGGCCAATGTTTGTCATACCTTCCTGAATGTAACTACAGACGTGATACGAATAACCCCTTTTATTCCTCATATATGAAGACGTAAGGTTTTTATGTCAAGGGACACTTCTGTACACTTAAATTATAACGAACTGAAGTATGAAAGAGTTGTATTGAAGTAAAGGAAAATCCTCGTTATTTTGTCTCTGAAATGAAGTTGGAGAACAGATTAATAGGGTATTTAACCTTTTATAGGCAGAATGTAGCTTAGCAAAGTAACAATATCTATCTATATTGACTTTGGCTTTGAATATTAATATAAATTCACACTTCCACAATTGTGACCGAGTTCATAAAATAAAACTAATTAATAAAAAAAAACAAAAAACCCGACGGCGTAAAAAAGTTATCTCAAAAGATAGAAACAAGGTGTATGATGTAAAGAATCAATTTAACCAAAAAAACTGGATTAGAAAATGCATTCGGAGGCATAAAATTAACGATATGTTTAACTTGTCGCAATATCGCGACTCTATTTTGAGAACCTATCAAACCGCGCCAATTAAGTACTTGTAAGTCGTAAACGAGCTTAGTTCTTAACTAACTCGCATAATTGATAATGCTTCTGATCTTACTCTCAGAGTTTATATCGAAGATCCAATCTGACTGCGCCAGTTACATCGTACTTTAAGGGCCTGATATGCTTATATAATTCCCTGTACAAAAGCAAATCCTTGTAGGGTGTATCTAGGCAACAAGGATTAGGAAAGTATTTAATAAGATATAATCTCGGATATATGACTCTCGATTTCATTTATCGAGATTTCCCCAGCTGACAATAATAATTTGGCCGTCCAGCCCCCGGGAGTTTCGACTTTCGACTATTCTTTGATTCTAATAATAGAACTGCGAAGTTCGCTTTAACTTATTTTTCATCTAATGCTCAGGTCTGGTTTTCTAATAAAGAAGGAGAAACAAAGTTAAGCCAGTCTCTGTTCTATTGCAAACTATTATTGCTGTGTCTATTTATTATTTTTAAAGAAATGTTAAGCCAGAAAACAAACTAATCTTCCTATGTGATCTTTGCGAATTATTCTTCAAATCGTGTATTTTCTGTTACATTGACAAGGTATATGTTAATTAATAACATAGTAGTTTGTATATAACGTTTTGTTGTTATTGGACGCTATAAATAACTCATATCAAATTAGTGGAAAGAGTAGGTACTTATAAGGTGAGGACAGGTAAGTAAGGGTAATTTCCCGAAACTCTTATTCCGTACTGAAATATTGAGTTGAAAACTATTTTCAAAAAATCCTAAAACTGTGTCGACAGTAAAGCAAAAGGAGAACAACCATTTTTTACGGATTTCTCTTTGAAATTATTTTCCTGGGACAAATTGTAGTAGATTAACTATACCAGCGGGTGGTCCTTACTCCAGCGGTGAAAACCTCGTAAAAGTGCCAGTTTCAACGTAATGCGTCTTGCCACGTCGCGTATATAAATGTTTCTTGTTTTAAACAACTATAAACGTCATTTTCTCAAACATGCAATGAAATATTCTCTTTGCGTTCCTTATAATAGACTCGGAAGTATCCTTTTTCGGGCGCAGCATCTCGAGGCGGCTTGAAATGAGATTTCATGCAACTTTTCAGGCCTAGGCCTGCAAAGTAACTTTTAAATTTTCATTCCACTATTTGTGGCACAGCATCACGGCATTAAGCCATAAAAATTAGTTTGATTTGAGAATTTTTATTCATTTATTTCATTGCATGTTTGAGAAAAACACTATACACGCCTCGGCGTGAAAACGGATTCCTATACCTACTTGGCCGACATCCGTGTTTTCGGGCCTCTGATGTAATGTACTATTTCTCCTTTCGAAACTTAAGGTGGTTCGATTGCCATACAAAACGTTATTTGACATTCGCAGGCTAACGGCGTGATATTTTAAGAAACTTATGTAACAAACTTTCATAAATTGGCTTCCCATATGCGCCAAATTCCCCCTTTCCTAGAATAAACTAGATTAATTTGAGAAATTGGTTTGGGACGTGATATTTTGGGAAAACTATTTTTCTCAAATTAATCTAGTGTATACAAGTTTATTCTAGGAAAGGGGGAATTTGGCGCAAATGGGAAGCCAATTGAAGAAAGTTTGTTACATAAGTTTCTTAAAATATCACGACGTTAGCCTGCGAATGTCAAATAACGCTTTGTATGGCAATCGAACCACCTTAATTGAGAAACGTTCTGGCCGAGTTCTGTTCGTTTTGTATAGATGTTTTGGTTGGAGCCAGATGGCTGTCTAAGTGACACCAAACTATTCACACTCTTAAAAAAAAACGTCCTAAATGAAGAATTTAACCTAGTGAGTCTCATTCACTAGGTTCAATTCTTCGTTGCCCTTAATAAATGTATTTTGTAGAAAGCAATTCATTAGAAACACATTCGCATAATATAACGCACTCTCGTAACTTGCCTCTACACTACAAATGTACACAGAATAACTTGCCTACACTAAAATTGCATACTTTATTCAAGCGAGCCAAATATTCTTGTAACAAGAAATGAATTAGGAAGTTGTAAAATCATCTCGAATGAAGCGAAATCATCTTAAGCCAAGATTTTCATCTCTTGGTTCGAGAGAATCATTTTAATTCAAGATAATATCTGTTTCACTCAAGATATTGGTGGTTTTCCTAATTTATTTCTTTTCAAGTTTTTTTTCTGTGCGGAGTCATTCCCCTATAAGTAATTGGTGTGTCGAAAATCTAGATTTACTGATACGTTGTTGCAATCTGTAATGTATTGCCAGTCTACGAAACGCTTGATTCGGACCACGTCTAACGACATTACAGCTTAAATGGCCACTCGGTTCCGGCGGGGCTTGATAAAAATCGCATTACCCCTAACAGGCTTAACGGCGATTATCGGCCTCCTCCTGCACAATCGATACTTTGTGCACTAGTGTATAGCTAGGCAGAAAAACAGTTTATTGCTCTTGGATACTGACGGTATTCATAAACGCCTGTCGAACACAGAGTGTCTGCTAGTGAACGCCTATCTGTTAACGTTTGTATTCGTTTGTCGTGCGTCAGTTCGATTTGCGTTTCTAGGGATGGGTGTTGAGATGAGAGTGAGGGACCTGCAGTTGTCCCTAGCAAACACAATGATGCAATATAAAAAACCGGTCAAGTACGAGTCTGACTCGCGCACCGAGGGTTCCGTACAAACTTTTATACACCATACCCGTTATGTCAGGACCCCATTCATTCTTGAACAATCTTAAACAGCTCATAGTAGGTTACCGTTGCAAAGCGCCATCTGAATTTTGGTACTAACAACTTACAACCTAAATGTTTGCTTATCAGCAATAGCATTTTATCACGCGTACTGATTTCGATTATTTATTTTTTATTTGAAATAAGGGATTTTAACGATAATCTGATAGGAATTTAAAGATATAAAATTTCATACAAAAGTAAGTAAATTACAAATTTAATTAAAGAAATATTTTTGATAAATAAAAAAAATACGCTAGATACAGATATTGTTTTATTTTTCCTGTAATGTTTATGTTACTCTTTTATAATTTTCGCGTGGTAAACTTCGGATATTAGGGGGGGGGGGGGGGGGGGGGGGTATTTTTTTCTACATTTTCATTAATAAATCAAAATCTTTATTAAATATTTATTAACTTACGAGGAAAATCCTGTATCAAAACATGTGATCAAGCATTCTGTTCTGACTAATAAATTACCATGAGTGATAACCTAGCGGTGCCCTGTTAATTCCAAAGGGCATGACCTTCTCGAGTAATCAAGTGTGTAACGTCTTTCCGTGACGAACGAGACGCCTATCGGTGCGTCAAGTGGCACGGAATTAATGACGTCTCGTGCGTGACGTACTGCCTTGCCATAAAAGTATTGAGGAAGTATAGCATTTTACTTCTTGTATAGAAATTTACTTGAAGGTACTTCTTGTGGACGCCTATTTTATCGAACTGAATTTGGAGTTTTTATTTTCGGCAGCTTTTTAATTAATTTCACTTGTTTAAATACTAGCCAATAAGCACAACATTTCAGTCAACATTAAAAAGTTTGGCAATATTTCATAAACACTTTCAACAATATTTTAGTTTTACATCGTCTAGTACCCGTACTGCAGTTTAGTTTGGAATAAGGCGGAAGATTTACCTATAATATTTAAATTAATAATTCGATCATTCATCAGCCAGTAGGCGTCACACTGCTTGCACAGACAGCTGCTAGAGGGCTGGACAGAAAATTAGCTGTAGTAACCACGCGGGCCGAGTGCCGGTTGGGAACTTCACTACACACTTGATTTTCTTCACAAATATGTTATCAAGGTTTCCTTCAATATCAAACGATATTCCATATCTTAATTCCCAAAATGCGTTGGTATGAGCCAGGATTCCAGCCAACCACTTAATTTGATCTATTTTTAAACTACGACGGTGGCAAACAAGTTTACTGCCTAGATCATGAAAACGGACATCGTAGTCTAGGGAAACTTGACTATAGAGAAGCCATACCCTTTATAGACTTAAGTATTCGTTGTTTCACAGTAATTCAAGTGCTACCCATATCATGTTTGTAACAATAAAAACTAACTATCTTGAAGCAAACTGTTAAGATCGAATATCATATTGAAAATTAATTAAGAACAAACTACCTTTCATTAAATTATACAGTGAACCTCTTAAACCCATGTGTAGGGTGTTCCAGTGTATCCATACTGCGCAAGGGCTGTCCCAAGTCAGCTGAAGAAGGCTGTTGGAACTATCACTCACAGGACGCATGAGGGACGCGGTTCTGTTTCTACCGCCGTCGACCCGTGCCTCTGCGAACGTCCCAGATGCGCTGGCGCTGCAGTACCGTGACAGTCCCACCAACCCTTGACCCAACTGAAGGCGTTGTTGTACCACCATCGCCAACACAGTTCACTGAGCATCAGTGCACTTTATGCGCATTGCAATAAGGTTCAATATAAATACAGGATGGTCAGTTAACTGTTAACGTGTTTGTACCGTGACAGAATGACCTGACTCTCAGCCTTTAATGGTATAAATTACGATTCAAAAGCTTCCATCGTACAGTTCCGGCATTAGGTCAATGCCGTTCGTCGGCCCACTCTATATTAAGAAGGTCCTTGGTCCAAGCACGCCATTGTGCTAACCATAGCAACTTAAAGCTTTATTTACCTGATGGCTCGTTATGGGGGCTTTTATCGCTGTTAGGGTAATAGAAATATATCCGTTACATCGGGAATAAATTATAGGGGGCGCCTCGACTATGTCGATAACTTCTTCTATTAATAATTTACCTTTAAAAACAACGTTTATCAAAGTACACATATGAACATTTCCTCATTTCCTTTCCACTTTACCGCATGAATTGCTTTCCGAATGCAAATGCACAAGTCACTATAAATAAAACCCAAATCGCTTCTTGAAGCGACACTTGTGTAACGTGTGTGTGTAGTGTAAGTGTGTGTGTTTAAGTGTAGCTTGTGTGTGTGTGTTTGACATGTAATTTTATAGTATCAATAAATTATTATGATTATGTGTGTGTAGTTCCCAAATCGAGGGAACCCTTAAAATTTTAAAGCACACGATTTCTCCAGGACCTCATCATCCGATCCTGACCTGATGACCATGAGGAGGATACCCATTCAAGCAAAAAAAAAATGTTTTCAAATCGGTCCTGCTGGCGTCTTTAGGTAATCCGGGAACATACATACAGTATATAAAATAAACAATTCTGACGAACCTCCTCCTTTTTGAGCTCGGTTAAAACTCACCCCTAACACATTACATGCCTAAGAAACACCTCGATATGCCAGAAGTTCGATTTAAAAAACCGCCCTCAAATCGGTTCACCCGTTTGGGACCTGCGATGCCACAGACACAGAAGTTAAACTTACAGCACACGTCGTTTGCGTCGGGGTTTAAAAAGTTTCAAAACGGTCACATCGTCACACAGGGTGGACTATTTAGAGGTTTACATTATTTTAGCCACTCATAATCGCTAAAACTACTGAACGGATTTTGACAAAACTACTTTATCGTAGCTTACTTATGAACAATCCGAGGACATTATTAAAACCTAGCTCAAAGTACAAACACACACATACACACACTCGCACACTGACACACACACACAAACACACACACACACAGACAGAGACACACAGACACTCAAACACACACACACACACGCACACATTCACACTCACACACTTATCTTATTATTTTAGATTTAATATTTTCTTAGCACGGTCATCTTGTTCCTTTATTTTAAATTATACTTGTAAAATCTGTACTCTCGGCTCCCAAGATACATGCTGTGCCTAGTTTGGGGCTGACGGATATCTTTCTCTGTTTGTTAAAAATGTGTATGTTAACAGAATAGTTTAATTTAATCGCATGTAACGTTGTTATGGTAAATAAATAATTTGTAATTTGTTGTAATTTGTTAGTCATCAAAAGTCGCGGGCAGGAGCTTTTAGTACCTACATAGGTTCATATATTACTTCTTAAGCGTCGTTAAATGTCTTGAGAGAGAACTTTTGTCTCTCCTTGTATGTCCCGTTCGCATTCCAGACCACGCATCGCTACGTGGTAGCGGAAATCGCTTGTAGATGGGTTAATCAACTTTTTTTTTTTTTATAGAGCTTTATTAGTAACGTGTAGGTATACCTATGTAAAAGGAATACAGTAACTGTTTTTGTATGAGGGCGAACATGCCCATTTCATTGACACTTTATCTTTAACTTTCAGAGTAACAATTGAAGTGAACATTACCTATATGTCAACTATTGACCACTATTAGGTGTCGAACATAGGTAGGGATTTTTGTCTTACATATCTATTAGTTAACATATATACTATGTCATATTTATAAGTTTTTGTTTTATATTGGAAACTATAGGTCTGTTTAGTAATAATATAGCTTGTACGAATATCTTTGTATGACTGTTTGTTTCATAATAAATAAATAAAATAAATATATAAATTTTTTGTTGTTATTCTGTCCCGTTAGCCAGGAGACAAAATTACAGAGTTTCTTAGAAAAAATGTTGGGCTGAATGGTTGAATGGGCTTCTAACATGCCTAGAAGATGGTCCATACCAAAAGGGGTCGAACATGACAAGAAAACACCACATTACGTAAAAAAAACCCATAAAATCGCAGTTTTAAAAAGTGGCCCGGGAGATGTAACCATGGCAACTAGTTACAGAAAAAAATTGATTCAACTAGATGCATGGCATATGCAAGTAATTGGCCATAAATGGGTTAAATCATTTTATTTAAATGAGTAAACGCTAAATGCCTACAAACTCATCTGATCTCGGAAAACTAAGTTTATAGCATAAGTAATAGCTTGGAAAGACCTTCTTTACCAAGTTTCTTTTTAGTGCTCTAATATTTAACAAGTTTCTGTCAAAATTTTCATTTTTGGTACAGTCGCCATCACATACATCGGAGCAAACAAACACGTCAGAAACATCGGAACACACCTCTATTTCCAAGGCATTAGGGTGCATGTGCCGATATTTTTGAACACCTATAGTGTACCGATGTATGTGATGGCGACTGTACAAGCTTTTATTGCCGACTGTACTTTTCTGCATACCATCATCAACTACTCATTGAGATGAACTCGAGGGGGTTGTGTCGTTTTATTGCGGAGTTCCTATGGCCACCTTCCAGCTCCAGCATCGGATCAGCTCGATGTCATTATAATATTGCATTGTCATGCAATATACATATGCATGCAAAATTTCAGCTGAATCGGAAACCGGGAAGTGGGTCAAATTTAACTTGCAAGATTTGATTACAGAGAGACAGACAACGGGATAGGTGAAACTAAATAAAAGCTTGTAAAAACGTGTTCTAACATGTTTGTCAAATCCTCGTGCCAGTCATCAATGATAAGTAGTAACTCAAAGGGCGAGCGAGTAGCTTTCGCCTCCGACACCTCTTTGACACGAGCTTGATTAAATGAGTATGACACACTTACGACCAAAACTGGGACGGGACTAAAGGTACGAGTAATACGTCAGTTGAGTGTCGTTATATTAGCTTTTTAATAAACGAAATCGCTCTTCAGGAACTACTGACCCAAGAAGACTATAATTATCGAATTTAAACTTTTGTGTGTCATCTACTTGTGTAGAGTTCCTTACATTTGATCCTCTCAAAAACTGAACCGAATGGCATTGGCATCGTGATAAAAAACGGAAAGTAGCCAATAGGGAACTTGCATCTTTTTATTTTATTACGAAAATCAAAAGTATAATCCAGCATTAAAACAACTTTAGCACTAAAACTTTCTTACGATTTATTTTTTGATGTTACGAGTGCATTTGAAATCTACACGCGCCGGCACCCTCCGAAAACGCTCTATATTAAACTGTCTTAATGCTATGACGTCACAACATACCTATATATATATTCTCGGCACGTTTACTATGGAGTAAGTCATTAATTCTCAAGTGTTTCAAGACGAGAGTCTTTGACCAGTGTGTGTTGCCAGTGATGACACATGGAACGGAAACGTGGTCGCTTACTGTGGGCCTCATAAGAAGGCTCAAAGTCACTCAAAGGGCGATGGAGAGGACTATGCTGGGAGTTTCTCTGCGCGATCGCATCAGAAATGAGGCTATTCGCAGCAGAACCAAGGTAACCGATATAGCCCTCCGAATCGCTAAACTTAAGTGGCAGTGGGCGAGGCGGGGCACATTGCACGTAGATCCGATGGCCGTTGGGGCGGAAAGGTTCTCGAGTGGCGACAACGTACCGGAAGGCGCGGCGTGGGTAGGCCCCCCACAAGGTGGACTGATGACCTGGTAAAGGTCGCGGGAGTCCGCTGGATGCGGGTGGCGCAGAACCGGCCATTGTGGCACTCTTTGGGGGAGGCCTATGTCCAGCAGTGGACGTCTTTCGGCTGATATGATGATGATGATCAAGTCCTTAATTTGCGATTATCTCCACAACATTTTCGTTTAAGTCAATACTTGTTATACAAAATATTATTCCTAATTCAATATTCTGTGTAACTGTTATGTTATTTTATCGTTTTTATTTGTCATTTTTATGCGAGATGAAACTAATACAATCGTTTTTTTTCTTTCTTATTTTTCTTATGTATGATATTTCTACGTATATCCGCATCAATTAAGAGCGTTTATTCGAAATTGAAGTCCCATGCAAGTTCCCCATTACATACGTATACGTTAACCTAGCAATGCTAGCATGTCACAAGGTCATACTGTTCCGTTTATCTAGGAAAGCCACTCATCGTCCCGGCCTTATTACGGGGCAACCGCAGCAAATGGCCCCACGAAGGGCGGAACGGGAAACGGAACAACAATCCCGCCGCGGAAGCCCCGCCAGTTAAACGCATTAGTCGGCAAAGATGGCGGCGGTGACGTGGGAGAAATATGCAAAAATGCAGGGTTATTTCACGCTGTAGCCACGAAGCCCACGAATATGTGGACAAGAAACCGCCACTTTATATATGTATAAAAACATTTTCCTTACATACGGCTATAAAAAACTTAAGTAAAGCCTCTCTTGCATGTAGGGGTGACGTGTTCGAATAGACATTTGTTATGTTTGTGTTAGACGATTCGAATAGGTAATGACTATTCGAATACGTCACCACTTAGAATAAGGGCTGAGTTTTTTTACCTATATATATTTTTTTGTTATTAAGTGGCAATCTGTGCTGAATTTGAACCCATTAAGTATTCCGCCGAGTCTCAGAAAAAAACAATCGTCACTAATCGAAAATATATTTGAAAAGCTGAAGCAGTATAGTTAATACTTATCTTTGTATACTGACAAAAAACTGTCATTGTTATTGGACTCTTTTACCTTGGATGTTATTGGACTCTTTTACCTTGGATTGTTATTGGACACTTTTACCTTGGATGTTATTGGACTCTTTTACCTTGGATTGTTATTGGACTCTTTTACCTTGGATGTTATTGGACTCTTTTACCGTGGATTGTTATTGGACTCTTTTAGCTTGGATGGACGGTAGAGTTGTATTTTGAATGGAATACTTTGATGCAATTTGGCCAACTAAAATAATCTCAAGTATACGTAGTTGCAAATAACAGAAAAATAAGTTCTTCGCTCAAAATCACAACTACTGCTGCTCATATTTAGTTGCATAGCTTTTATTACTGCGCCATTTTAATGTTATTTAATTGCACTATTATTTGGCGTATTTTTTTTTACGTCTAGGACAAAGAGAAGCCTTTGTGGTAAGAAAATAATCAGAACTTTATCGCATAACTTTACGACCGCAAGTTAGGACATCATTGTCATAATCATTGTATACACCGTGGCCGTGATTATTTGATGGTTATCCCGAAATATTTAAACCACGTATTTTTGACGACAGTACGAGTAAATAATGTTGTATCAACATGGGTCTAATTATGTGTCTTAATTAAATTACTATTTCAGTACAAATTAAATCTTATTAATTGCCCGCTTCTTTGTGAACAACTCTTTAGTTGAGAAACTCAAGTTGAAGAACAGAGAGCGAGCATAACACTTCACGAATCGCTCCGAAATCATACGACGAACGGCGAATGCCGTGACTTGTGTTCCATGACAAGAAGTTTCAAGTTATGCTCAAGCCTTTAGGGTGTGTTAGACTGGAGATTTTTTAACTTTTGATTTGTTTCAAGTAATTAATATCTCCTTAATTATGAGTTTTTGGACTATATGTTACATAGCTTTATATACTCTAATTAGGCTCTAGTATCGTTAGCTTAAATCTTTCGGGTTATTCACGGCCACGGTGTATACATCTATGAAACGCCTTACAATTTTGACGACCTCTGTAGCCTAGTTGGTAGTGACCCTGCCTACGAAGCCGGAGGTCCTGGACTCGAATCCCGGTAAAGGCATTTATTTGTGTGATGAGCACGCATATTTGTACAAGCCTTATTGAGCTTACCGTGGGCCTAGGTTGATTTGTGTAAGATTGTCCCGTAATATTTATTTATTTATTTATTAGTTGTTCCTGAGTCATGGATGTTTTCTATGTATTTTAAGTATATATTTATCTATATAAGTATGTATATCATCGTCTAGTACCCATAGTACAAGCTTTGCTTAGGTTGGGACTAGGTCGGCTTGTGTATGTAAGATTGTCCCCCAATTATTATTTTTTTATGTAAAGATGATTTAAGCGTGAATGGAATGGCGGTGCGGCACTTACGCACATGACACGTAAGGCCGCCGACACGGGAGTCACAGCTACGACCGCATATTGGACAAGTAAATGTTGTGCTCGGTGATGTAGGGCGGACAGAAGATCGAACTAAGCTTTATCGTGCGCAACCATATCTTTGCCCAGGGTCTTCCTCCAATGGTATCGGTTAGGGCATAATCAGACATAAAAGTTTTTGTGGCAAAGACGTCAATTAACTAGGGACTTCCTTGCGATATTAAATTATTCTGAAGTGACATTTCATAGTAGATAATTATTAAGTTCACCGGATAATATCAAAATTAACTAAAATGCTGATCACTATCCATCGATGTTATATAATGATAATATGTGATTTAAGGCGACGTGAGCTCCAAAAACAGATTTTAAAAAAATCGTAGCTCTTGTTTGGATTATAATAGGGCTGCCCTAAATTTAATTAGCAATCTTGAGGCCTTTCTCGAGAGAAATCAGCTATTCGAATCCTGAGTTTTTGACTTTCGCTCGATAGAAAAAAATCACGAACATAGGTCTAAAATACACTTAAAAAAATTATAACAAATTATGCACCACAGTTAAACATATTAAAATTGGTTTTAAAAATTAGCAATGTTATGTTTGAGGGAAATCAGCTATTACTTTTTTATTTATTAACACGAACAAAAAATTAAAATTAAAAAACACGATATCCGCGCTTCCAAACACGCACTTCCATCTCGCTCACGCATATGCTCAGTGAGAGGGAGAGAAGACCACGAACCTACGTCCCCTTAAGTAATTCATTGGCTATCTCACATTTTGTACAAAGGATCTTAGATCGATTATACGTAAATCCAGAGAGCTTTTTAATCAAGAATTGGTTAAATTTTCACAACACTGTTTTCTAGGCGGCATTTTTACGCGTAATGTTATTTCCAACTACCTAATCTCCCTGAGCGGAAAAGACCGTCATGTTATGTCAACGTCTTATTCATATATGATGAAAACCGTTATCTTTATTAATCGACTCTACGGATTGACTTTATACTGTACAATAGGTATGCAAGTTGCATTTATGAATAATTATCGTTATCTCATATAGTCATAGCATTATAAGAAAGTACAATTTATCGATAAATTAAATATCCTTGTGAAGTCCCTAGGACATGTTTATTCGTGCCACAAAAACTTATGTCTGGACATAATATAAATAGTAATGATGATTGTTATTTTATAATTTTAACTAGCTTCTGTCCGCGACTCTGTCCGCGTGGAACTCGTTTTTATCGTAGCGCCATACAAACGTTAACCACCCATTTCACCCCATTAGGGTATGATTTCCGGGATACAAACTATCATATGTCCTTCCTCGGCACACAAACTAACTCTATATACCAAATTTCTTTTAAATCGGTTCCCCGGCTTAAGCGTGAAGAGGTTAAAGACGGACACATTTTCGCATACATAATATTAGTATGGATTGCAGGATAGCGGTATGCAAGACGAAATCGAATCATCCTCCTAGCGTTATTCCCGGCTGTGCCCTAAAAGAGCCCAGAGTCCGAATTGAATGTATGGAAAAAATACAAACTCTTGCATAATGTGGTCTGAACGTCATATCGGTTTAAATTGCCCTTATCTATGCGCCCTTTAGCATCTTCATTATGTCATTATATCCCGCCCTTTGCCCTCAACGTTTGGTACTCTACCTGATGAATATTCCAATGGCATTTCTAAATTCATTGTTTCAGTGGCTTTTCGTGATTATGAATTTTAATCTCTTAATGTAATGTTGGATGGAATATTAATGTCTCGTGACCTTCGCGGCCATTGTCTGACCAGATCGATAAGAGGAAGTTTTAATTTTCACTCTTTTTGAATATTTTACAGCATTATTATAGCAAATACTATTTAAAACGAGTAACGACCAAAGGAGGATGTGTAACGTAAACAAAACTTTTCTAGACGACACGGAGCAATAGTGCATAATTTTGGCATTCATTTGGTATCTAGTGTTTCTGCTCTATTTGGGACTTTTTCGTGTAACTGAGCACCAAAAAACCCAAGAATACTTTTGTGTTATATGTAGATAGCCACAGATTTTTCATAATAAGAAGGTTAACCTTCTCATTCTCAATCTAGGTAAGTCGTGAATTACTCAAGACGTTAGCATTCGTAACGTCTTGAGTAATAGGGTTAAGATAAAAAAAAGATAATAAGTGTTCTAAATAACTAAACTAACTTAGATATATTGAATATTCTCATGTAAGTGAATTTATTGTAATTCTTATGAGAATAAAGATTCTTTAAACCGAAATAACGAATGAGTAAATTGGTAAATTCCGTTTGACTCATAATTGGTGAATGTAACTCAATTCATGACTATCAATAACTATGTATCACATCTAAGTTATATTGTACAGCTAAACACATGAATTTTATTTGTAATGTTCGCGGGGATAGTGAAAAACAGCTGATATAAGAACTTCGTCATCCAAAGTTTCGCTATATATAATCTTTGTATCACTGTATTTTCCAAACTTGTAAGCTGACCGCCGACCTTTGCATTTCGCAAATTCAAATTTTGATAGTCCATTATCGTCTTAACGTTCTTAACAAGCGGGACCTTTGACATTCAAAAGACAATTCAGAATTCTCTGCAGTGAGGGTCCCTCAATTAAATCATTTACTGGCAAGTGAAATGTTACACCGCATTTGCTAAAGAGCGATCTGATGCCAATGAATGGATTTATATCAGGACGTAGGTATGTGATCTATTTTCGTCGTCGGCATATGCGAGCTTGAAAGTCGACTCTGCGCGGTTAGACTTGCATTTTTAAGTGTGTAGACTTGCTATTTTCGTAGTAGGAATCAATTTTTATTTATGTAATTATAGACAGAAAATCCATAGTAGGTTTACGGGGAATATCTATGTTTTCAAAAAATCGCACATACCTGCTGGATATTCACCCCAATACCAAACAAAAACTACAACATTGGCTTCGCTTTATGTAACTATTTAAGGTCTCTTATGTATGAGAGAGGAACTTATAAATGCTTTCATTTATTTCAGGTTTTTCACAGAAATCTTCCTACAATTGGGAATGGACGAAAATATTAGAAGTGCCTGTTTTTTTTTTGGTGATAGGAATAACCATCTTTAGCACTAGAAAAAAGTTGCAGACTTTTCAGCTGCGTCAATTATTTTTGAGAAACATAAACAGTTTCCTCATTTAGGTTTTGGGTTTAGGACGGCGAATGAGACACTTTGCTTGATCCGTGTCATATTACAAAAAATATATTTAAAATCCGTGGTAAAGATATGTGATGATATTGACAGCTGCAGCAGCTATATTTGTCATTGCCAGGGTCAGATATTTAAAATATTTTTTGTAATACTAGTATGAGACGGATCAAGGAAAGTGTCTCATTCGCCGTCCTAAACCAAGGTGAGGAAACTGTTTATATTTTTCACAAATAATTGACGCAGCTGAAAAGTAATGACGCAACTTTTTTCTGGTGCTACGGAAGGTTATTCCTATCACCAAAAATATAATCAGGCACTTCTAAAATTTTCACCCATTCCCCATTCAACGAAACATATGTGGCATGTACATACCTATTGAATTTCCCTAAAAAACAACTACCTATCATTTAAACCCAAGCCTAGAAGAGTCAGAACAGGTATCCATGTTCAAGTGGCTGTAGCGACCTAGTAACGCTGTCAAGTTGCATTGCTGCCTGCGGATGCATTTCTGCTCGGATGCGGAGGTAGAATCAGCCACGTAATACATTGAGGGGTCAGTGTTCATTGTTCAACCTACACACAATGCCTATTGCTCTTGGGCCTATGTTCCACTTGCGTCTGAGGCAATGACGTCGAACGAATGTAACAATGCAGACAATGTTGAATATGATTAACCATGCTGAGCGGTTTCAAAAAATTAACCACTGCTTCTCGCCGAATTTGTCTCTATTGGGTTCCCGCTACGCAGAGTCGTTAGAATTGTTCGGTTGTCAAAATATCTCAAACAAAAATAGTTAAGGTCCATGAGAAACAGTTTTTCAGCAAAAAAAATGGTACCTCGTTTATTCTACATTCTCATCTGTCCTGCAAAAAGGGACACTTTCATCGGTTGGTTACTAATAGAAAACATGTATTGTATATCATTTATATATTTACAATATTGGATGTGTTTTAGTTATATCTATTTATAATTGACTTTATTTATTTAATAGTATGGCATATATTTAAAATAGGCAACTAAGTGATGCAAGTATGACACATGGACAGGACATTAATGATTATTGACTTTATAAAACATAATAAAAATATTTAAAAGTTACTGCAAATAAAATAGTAGGTAAGCTATCAAAATTATCGGTTAACGAAAACTCAAACTCACACAAACTATCACAATCGTAAAAGGTACGAGTAAGGATCTCGAGTAACACAACAAGTGTGTATGCATTTGTTTGTGGAGGACTCCGTATTTGTCGCGGGACAGCGTTAGTTTCCCCAAACATTGACTTGCCCCAATTTCGCGACTGAGAAATGTGCGTGTTGTTTAAATAGTGCAATAATAGCTGTTTTGGGGACACTTAATGAGACCCACTTTAAGTTCAAACAATGGCGTTGCTTTTAAAACACTCTTAGAACAAACTCAATTTATTGACGACCGCTTTAGCCTAGTTGGTAGTGACCCTGCCTACGAAGCTAGAGGTCCTGGGTTCGAATCCTGGTAAGGGCATTTATTTGTGTGATGAGCACGAATATTTGTTCCTGAGTCATGGATGTTTTATATGTATTTAAGTATTTATTTCTCTATCTAAGTATGTTTATCGTCGTCTAGTACCCATAGTACAAGCTTTGCTTAGTTTGGGACTAGGTCGATATGTGTAAGATTGTCCGCAAATATTTATTTATTTATATTATTTATTACTTTGTCTGTTTTAAACCAAAGTTATTTATAATCTTTGTATTTTTACCCAACTGCCTCAGAAGGAGGGTTAAGTTTTTCGAGTGCATGTGTGTGTGTGTGTGGAAAAGAAAATTATATTTCACGGGCTACATTACAGACGGCTCTATGGATTTTGACATATGAGTTGGCGTTGGATTCCTTATAATCGTGGGACTCACATACGCTATAATACTTATTTGAAATAACCAGTTGGGTTTTTTGAAAAATCTTTTGATATCACTGGGTATCTCTTATTTGCTACGAGTACCATATCTTTATCTTTAGACTCGGTTGAAAAAACTCGAACTATTATGAAAAAAAGAATAATACAATGTTTTGAGTAATCGCACAATATTTCAAATGACCGAAGGACGAAACACAATCTGCGGTGTGACGACGTCCCATCAAATGTGTCAGAATGATTTACTTCAAAGATGTTCCATTAAGTTCCAATCGCTATTATTACTTTTTTTTGTACGATTTCTCAACTACTTTTAATAAATTTTAAAATTCGTTGGAGTAAAAACACGAAAAATATAACTTAAAGTAGAAAACTAAACACCAAATTAGAAACTAGGTTAAGTATAACCAAACATAAATAAAAAAGTTGCCCCACTTTATTATAGTTTTATATCGGTTTTCAACTATTGGGGTATTTTGTTTTTTTGTCCGCAAATATTAATTTATATTTAATTGCGTAACTTTTCGAACGAGCGTTATACTACATATCAACTATCTTTTCACCCACAATTTTTTTATCATATACATTTTTTAGGGTTCCGTAGCCAAATGGCAAAAAACGGAACCCTTATAGATTCGTCATGTCTGTCTGTCAGTCCGTCCGTATGTCACAGCCACTTTATTCCGAAACTAAAAGAGCTATACTGTTGAAACTTTGTAAGTAGATGAATTCTGTAAACCGCATTAAGATTTTCACACAAAAATAGAAAAAAAAATTTTTTTTTGGGGTTCCCCATACTTAGAACTGAAACTCAATTTTTTTTTTTTCATCAAATCCATACGTGTGATAGGTCTTCAAAAATGACATTAAGATTTCTAACGTGTTTTTTTCTAAACTGTATAGTTTGCGCGAGAGACACTTCCAAAGTTCTAAAATGTGTGTCCCCCCTGTGACTTCTAAAATAAGAGAATGATAAAACTAAAAAAAATATATGATGTACAATACCATGCAAACTTCCACCGAAAATTGGTTTGAACGAGATCTAGTTAGTAGTTTTTTTTTAAAACGTCATAAATCGTTAACCGCAATTTATTTAACGGAACCCTTCACGTGCGAGTCCGACTCGCACTTGGCCGCTTTTTAGAGTTATGATCGCAGTTCATGAAGTTAGGAATGAATGTGGATTTTTATTCGCCCATCGCCCTATCTGGTCTGTCGTCAAAGCGTAGAAATTCTGGTTTTTGCTACCATAAGCGTTGTTCCTATTTTGACTGTGCGGGAATTCCACTTGTGTATTTTTCACATTAGTTCATTGTTTCGCATATTTTATATCGCACGGGTTTATATGTATAATACATATAAACATACAAACCGCATCAAAATCCGTTGCGTGGTTTTAAAGATCTAAGCACACATAGGGACAGACAGACAGCGGGACGCGAATTTGTTTTATACTATGTAGTGATTACTAGCGACCCGCCCCGGCTTCTCACGGGTTCATATGTATAATACATGCATGTATTATACACATAAACCTTCCTCTTGAATCACTCTATCTATTAAAAAAACCGCATCAAAATCCGTTGCGTAGTTTTAAAGATCTAAGCATGCATAGGGACAGACAGACAGCGGGAAGCGACTTTGTTTTATACTATGTAGTGATAACTATATAACCAGACGCAATAACCAGTTCCCTGCTCTTAAGCTCCTAAAGATAAGACTAGGTCAAACATTTGCCTAACAAAATTAGACCCTTTACGTAACCGAACGGCCAACCACGAATCTTTGGCAAACATTCTCAAGTGTTCAACCTTTTCGTAAGTTATTTAACTTCCATCTGAGGTCGCTTATCTGAAAACTGTTCCCGAAATTCAGTTTCTATTTCCGTTTGGAGACGGCGGAGTGGTACTTAATAAAGAAATTCCTAGTGAAGTGCAACTTTGGTTCTCTATTTTAAACTAAGATATATATAGAAAGTATAGCGAATTGTTTGATAACAATACAATACAGGGTTGTATTGTACGGTCAAAGAATTTAATTTCCTACCCATTTTGGACTTTGTCAAAGTGACGTAATCAATCAAAACGTAATTTTATTTACAGTGTCAATTTGAAATAGTCCTAAATGGGTAGGAAATTAAATTCTTTGACTGTACACAATTCAAAACAATAGAAATATTTTCAAAGGTTACAAACAAACACATGCAACATTGTTATAATGTACACAATATAAAACCCAATAAAAAGGTTAGCTGGCAGAGATACCTTAAAGGGATAAGTTCGCTTTTGTAATTTTTTTTTTGTACCCTTGTAAAAAACACGGTCGGGATACAGTATTTTGAACTTCTTAATGCTTGTGGAATGATAGGGTTATTATGTTTGCGCATTGAACGC
The DNA here is from genome assembly GCA_963854355.1 of Epinotia brunnichana. Taxonomy (NCBI): domain Eukaryota; kingdom Metazoa; phylum Arthropoda; class Insecta; order Lepidoptera; family Tortricidae; genus Epinotia; species Epinotia brunnichana. Next base: position 21,078,142 of record OY977950.1, on the reverse strand, counting down.
ATCACACCCCGCGAGATAAATTCGCTCCTAACTTAATTAAATAATCGCGTATCTTTACGGACTTATAGACGTATCAGTTGTAATTTTCTGAAAGTGAAAAGACGAGCGTACCCGAACCAACACATTGAAAAGGCTTGAATAGCCCAAAATCAGTGCTTCTATTTTTTCAATGCCCCTTTTCTCGTCTTTTTGTCAAATATGCTGTCAGATATAGGAGCGAGTGTGACAGCGATCGATAGACAACTACTTACTAGCTAAGTATTTTTTACCCAACTGCGCGACACAAAGGAGGGTAATGTTTTTATCAGTCTAGATGTATGTATGTATGTTTGTTCCTTTGTGGCACTCTAGAGATCAAGACAGTAAACAAAATTCAAAATGGCGGCCACCAGACACCATATTGTAAAACATTTAAATAATAAAGTCGACGAACTATGTCATACTAAACTTGTGGGTTATCGTTGAATAGGTATTTCAAAATCTTTATTTGGTTTTTTTATTTTTTTTTTATTTTAACTAACCGTTTAGGATTAATAACGATTTAAAGTTGAATAATACAGTTGGTTTATTTGAAAAATCTTTTGATTTCACTTGTATATTACGTACTTATATTAGATACGCATTTGACCTCACCTGATGGTAAGAGATGATGATGATGTCGAGTGTGTTACATGAATACTTAGATAGTGGCTACTCACTTTCGTCTTGAAAAGATCCAAGTTATAAGTAGCTAGGAAAAGGTTTGCCAGATGTGAGTTCCACTATTTAGTTGTCCTCGCAAAAAAAATTGCTGATGTCGAGCGATATGCCACTTCAAGCACATCAGTTACCCAAGTCATTATATTCTAATACAGTCGATAGTCGGAGGTCGTTGTTGTTCTACGTCCGTATAACCCTAGAAACCCTACACGTGACCCTAAAAAAACAACAAACTCGGCAGCTGCACTGTTCCTTCGGAACCTCGCAGCGCACACTGGGACTCTATCAGCGACATCGATACGAATACATATATGTAATGTACCAGTGTGTAACCACCATACGATAAATAAATACATACCTGGTTGAGTCTGCTGTCCCCGCTGACGGTATACACGCCGCTAACTTCTGACACGTCGTCTGGCTTGGCTGACGACGGAGAACGCCGCCAGCAGGCGGCACACACAGCCACCAGGACTCCGCATAGCGTCGCACTGTGGACAAAACAGCTCATCAGTATCAATGTATTCGTTTTACCTGAACTTGGTTTCATAGGCTTAAGGGGCTCACAGCTCTCAATGATCTTCGATTTGTTACTGTCCGTTTTTTCGTGTTTTTATGGCTTATCGTATTAACAACAACGAGGTTTACCGAACGTTACTTTTGTAAAAATGAGTTAAAAATAAAAATCTCTCGTGGGTTGTTAGAAACGTCAATAGGGAACAGTTATAGCCGGAGAGCTGAGGGACCAAAACTGCAACAGTTTTATGAAGGCTGATATTTAGGTCATAAATAGCTTGAATATCAATAGCCTGCCGTCATTCAGCCAGTTTTTGGGACAACTGGCGTGGGGGTGGTTCCGAACTTGTTAAGAGAACACCTACGTCGCAACTGTTTTATAAAATCTGAAAATTTGTCTGTGGATAGTAAGACAACTAACAAACTATGCGGACATAGTCAGTCTGCAGAATATTGGAACAGTACGCGTCAGCAGCCCGCTAAACCCGTCAAAATATTTGGTTTATATATGACTGCCACCACCACCAGTAAATATATGACTGCACAATACAGATATTAATACAATTTAATTAAACCATAATCACTCAAAGCAGAAATTAACTTAATTAACAATGATTTAATTAATATGGCGCTGGGCTTAAACGGAGTTAAACACTCAAGTCCGGGAAGGTTAGTTTGTAATTAACAGTTTTGCTCTTTGAGCCTTTGGCAAGTATCGCTGGTCGTAGATTACCCAAGTTTCCGGCCCAACCTGTCTCTACTCACCTCACCACTTTTCCAGAGCTGTTATTCGCTACGCGTTAATGCGGCTCACCCGCCGGTCACCCGTTACGAAACTAGACCTCTACTCGTACCTACGCTTAATTACCACGCATCGCGGTGTCAATGGCTATAAAGCTGTGTATGTAACTGTACATTATTAGGCATTAAAACACTCGTGTGATATTATTATGAACCCACACTCGTGTTTAATGCCCTTCATTATGTAAAGTCACATAAACTACTATAAATTAAATTCAGTGCAAACTCGTGTGCGCTTCGACCATGGCATATAATATTTAGCTAGGTTATCAAAAAACTGCCCCCGTAAAAGGGCTGTGAAATATCAATAGCCTCGACCTTTCAGGGAACTAACATTATTTTTTATTGTTTCCCTTATGTCTAGTTTGAATGTTACCGCTATCTGGCGCACGTGCGAACTAATCCGTTCGAAACACATAGTCGTGTTATATCATAATATATAATAGCTGGTTCAAGGAAAAATTAAAGAAACTTTGGCGGTCTGACGCTGGGTAATAATGTTTTGTTCTATGCAATCTCGTTCTAAAATTTATATCTCTCTCCTATCGATACGGTTTCTCATCTCCTTTCTTGTGTGATAGTTATGTTTTCCATTATCCTTGTATGTGTATGTATATCTATAGCCTTTCAGACCCCTCTCTTCTTTAGGTACCTTGTTGTACATGTTGCATTTGTCTACCTCTTCTCTTTTCTACTCTCATCTACTCAAAGCTTAACTGGAAGAGATCCCTCAAAGGGACAAGTTCGTCTTTACATAACTTATCTGGTTGTTAATTGTTTACTATGTTTTTTTTGTACAATAAAGAGTTATACTACTACTTCTAATATCGCTAATGTGACGGGATGGGATAGCAACGATTTCTACTGTTAAAGTATGAAGTGCTATATGAATGTTTATTTTCAAATATAAGAGTACAATAGGAACAATCATTTATTCATAACACAAATATAGTTAGATCATGGATCGGCTTACGAGTGGTGTAAACGCGCTGTTTAAATCATCCATCAAGAATATCATGATAAATGCCGTTCACTATTAAATTAATCAATATACGATGATATATCCCTCTCAGCAGTGAGATGTATACAGGGTGTGGCTTGTAATAGGAGAAAAAAATAAACGGTAGATTATTAAGCTTGAGAACAATTATTTCCACGTTTTAGTTGAAAAAAAAAATCTTTTCTTTTTATTTATTTTTTTTAAACTAAGTTTACTTGTATTGTTCTGGAGTGCTATAAGTAACTTTTTATTTTAAAAACAAAAATAAAAAAATCACAAAAATATATTTTGAAAACAAAAGTGCAAAAACTTTTATGAGCATTATGACTCATTACATGATGTTACCTCAAAATCTGCATTGACTGTTGTGCTATGATATTGTGGTGCCAAGATACTTTACTTGTAGGTCATAACTGTAGATCAAAATTTCCCTGAATCCAAAAAAAAATTAAAATGAATGGGACACAAGGGGTTACTGCTAATGCTCTAAGGAAGCGTCCTTTGAATATTGGTCCTATAACAGGCCACATCCTGTATAGGCTGATGATGTGTGTACATAATTGTAACTAATGGTGTACGTGTTACATACACATGAATTTATATAGCTAGCGTTGCGGGCGCGGGCGGTAATAGTAGGTAGATGTGGCTCAATGGTACAAAATGATATACTTATTTACGGTGACGGCGGTATATTGAATCCTGAGCCTTCAGCGAAAGATTCTACTAGTATAAAGTGGAATCGTGAGCGTAATGAAGGATTCAGGTGTTTACGCCGAAGACTGAAATAATTTTGCTTCCGAGTGGTGCATATCTACTTCAAGATGGTACTTTATACATATTCAGTTTCAAATTTACTCGCCAAACTGACAGAACAGTTTGTTGACGAGACCGCGCTCATTTTTTACAGGTCTATAATGCACCTAAGTTACTTACTACTTTAAACACCAATATAAATCTGACTAAACTAAACTACTTAACTAGAAATTGGAACAGCAAAATTGAGGTAATTTTTCTAGTAAGGTCTGTTTTAGCTTGCTTTTCACTACATTTAAACTATTTTTTTTCTGTTCTCTTAGCCATTTAAATTCGTTATGGTACCTTTTCACACCTTCTATGAGGATAATTGATATGCCTCACTCTTTTCTGAACAGCAGTTGTGAAAACACTATTTACGCAAACGCTTCACTTTAAATATGTGATGACGCCCTATCATTGAACATTCTTAATAAAGTGCCGACTCCAAAGCCCCGAGCGAGAGGTTAGATCCACTGATACCGAAGCCTTTGGCGATCCAATGTTAATCTGACCTCCGAATCCAAGTAGTACTTATGAATCTGGGAGTCAAGATATACTGGGGTGAGTGGTGAGGAGAAACTGGCTGTGAACCGCAAAGCTTAACCTCGTTTAAAAGTCTTTTTTATCGCGACTCGTAACCCTAAGTATGAGATAAGATAGGACCGATTTTATATCTAAATATGCCGCTTTTTTAATGCCGTTTAAGGGAAACGATTCGTATTTATTGAGTTCACAAACGTAGGTATAAAAAATTACGTACTACCTCATTATCATCATCGTCCTATCAGCCGAAAGACGTCCACTGCTGGACATAGGCCTCCCCCAAAGAGTGCCACAATGACCGGTCCTGCGCCACCCGCATCTAACGCCGCTACCTTTACCAGATCATCAGTCCACCTTACGTACTCGTAATACCTACCTCTACGTACAGTCAGCATCAAAAGTAACTACGCAATCGAAGACGTCAAAAGTTCTTATTCCCTTTTAATAAAGACTTTTGACGTCTTCGTTTGCGGAGCTACTTTTGATGCTGACTGTACCTTTTGCTTATTAACATATAGTCGATATGTCCTTAAGCGAGTAACTTAGTTACGCCATTTCCGTGCAGATTTAGGAATATGTTCTCTCAATATCGTAATGTGCTGAAATTGCCTTTAATATGGTATATTTTTTTTACGCTGAATCTAATCTTGTCTAATAGACTTTTTATTCGTGTGGGTTAACAGTCATTTTGTTTTCTGTTGCAGGTACGTCATCATTTTAAAAGGTTTCTTTGAGTAAGTAACTAGCAACCCGACCCAGCTTCGCACGGGTTTATATGCATGTATTATTAGTAGTTTATGTGACTGTACATAATGAAGGGCATCAAACACGAGTGTGGGTTTATGAAACGAGCCGAAGGCGAGTTTCATAATAACACCACACGAGTGTCTTAATGCCTAATTATGTACAGTTACATACACAATTTTATCTATCCACATATCATAAGCCTACACGATGCATTCAGGAGCCGCATATTATGACCGGCATCGCGGAGTCGTTTTCTGGCAGCTGTCATAGTTTTTTATTAATTCAGAGACAAACTAGAGTCGGATCCATCTGTCATATCGTTCGATATCTTACTTACGTGCGACATTTGTCAAATTTGTATGCAAATTGACAATTCATTTCGAACTAAACGTCATCTCGACTGGTATTAGAATAGAGGTCAAATCAAATTTATTTGATATCAGAGATGTTCGAAATTTGAATGAAATAATATTATCGAAATCGATGTTATTATTTAGCAATAATAACATTTTCACAAATAAAAAATTGATTCTAACAAAACAGGCTATTTTTATGGTGGCCATAATGTGCGGTTCTTGAACGCATCATGGAGGGTTTATGACATTTGGACCTTACTCTTGAATCACTCTATCTATTTAAAAAAATCGCATCAAAATTTGTTGCGTAGTTTTAAAGATCTAAGCATACATATGGGCATACAGACAGCGGGAAGCGACTTGTGGTTTATAGTATGTAGTGATATTGTAATATTGTCTTCGGTTTCCGCGAACATTACTAATGAATAAAACGATTTGGTCGGATTTTATCGCGTATATTGTGTATTAACCATCCAACTAACTTAGGTACCACCAGGTGGGCCGTAAACTTGTTTGCCACCGGCGTGGTAAAAGAAAATAATTAATACATCCTGACGTTTCCAGCCCTATGCAGCACTCGTGTTGAGAAAAATATGAATGTCGTCAGTCAAATTACATTGTGCACACTTTACATACTTCAATAAAAAATCGTAGGTTTTACGTTTTTTTTATTCGCTTTGTGTTAAACCAACGCTACGTGTGCATCGCCGTAGTCCGTAGAAAGATTGTTTCCCTTTGTATGTTTGATTTTTTACGGAGAAACATTAACAAATAATGCTCAAACGCGTGTGTACACTAATATTCAGCAAATCCGCACTATCGATAGCTATACACAATTAATGTATTTACCACGAATGTGCCAATTGAGTTTTATCTCGAGCGTTCGTAATCCGTGCTTGTGATACCAGTCCCAATTACATAGCCGTATGTCCGATAGAAATCCATGTGCACATTCAGACATTTAATTTCCACAGCATTATCTATATTAGTTTACCATTGTTCACATAGCCCGTAATTGAACGAGCGAGCTAAGCGAACGAAGTTGTCCGTTTCAGCTAGGGCCAAAATTATTTCTTATGTCCGAATGTTCTCCTCTACAGGTCGCATTAACCGATTCTCGTGAAATTTTGTGAGCAGGTTCAATAATAATATAGTTTTTATTTCTTAAGCAGCAATCTTTTGCATTCAATAAAGTCGTATTCACATATTTTGATCGCTTTGTCCGCGCACGTATTTTCGAACTCGACTGTACCTATATAAGTGGTCCTTCGAACCGGATTTTATTGCAGCACAGAAAATACTTTTATGATAGGAATGAGACGCATGCCATATCAAAGTTTTCCATCCATACTTTAACGGGTTAAAATATTTGCCTTTCGCAGTGTTACACACTGTATTTAACATTTGGAATTCGCATATTTGTTCTGCAAATGTCAGAATAGTAGATTATGTCTCAAGGGAGCAATATGATATATTTACGGCGAGGGCGTGAGGCGGGGACGGCCTATCCTGAGCGTAGCGAGGGATTTTATAATTGAATCTTGAGTGTAACAAGGGATTCAAGTGCTTACGCCCAAAACGGAAATAATTTTGCTACCGAGTGACACATATTAAAATTGAAATCCTTCAATAGGGGTGTAGACTCAAAATTTATTATTTCTTCAAAATAAAGAAGGCAAAAAAATATGCCTAATGACGAAAATCCCTTTCGAATATCTCAAAAAATTACGAAGATACAACCGTTTTAATGTTGCTTGTTAGAGAGAGAAAACGCTCCGGGATCGTGACGTCACGATCGTCTAGCGTCATAGTAAATGACAATCGTTTCATATGAAAGTGCGTTTTGCGGAAAAGGGACAGAACATACCCCCTCTTAAAACTTTGGACGCTTATAACTTAGTGATTATTTAACCCTTTGCGTTGCTTTTTTCTCCACTTGACTACATTTTTAATCCTTTTGCGAGAAAATGCAACATTATTGATTATTTTATTTAGTGTCTACACCCCTATTGAGGGCAACCATTACTGTTATTTGAATAGAAGAATTAGGCTATGGTAGCCTAGTGGTTCAGGCACGCGGCTGTCAAGCGGCGGTCGTGGGTTCTAATCCCGGCTCGTACCAATGAGTTTTTCGGAACTTATGTACGGAGCATTTACCGTTAGCTTTTAGGTGAAGGAAAACATCGTGAGGAAAACGGTCTAATCCCAATAAGGTCTAGTTTTCACTCTGGGTTTGAAGGTCAGACGGCAGTCGCTTTCGTAAAACTAGTGCCTATGCCACATCTTGGGATAAGGTGTCAAAGCGGACCCCGGGCTCCTTTAGGGCACAACCGGGAGTAACGCTAGGAATATGATGATGAATAGAAGAATTAGGGAAGAAAAGTACAATTTTGAATTTACTCTTCTCTAGATAGCAGGTATGAAAATGATATATGGATCATATTTGTGCGAGACACACCTATGACTGGCTCTGGGCTGGGTAGAATCGAAGGGAAATCCTGCACCTTAGGCGCTGGTCGTTACGGCTTAGCAGGAACTCGGGTCGGGGTTCTGAATTGAAAGACTTGTTTACATTTTCAGGTAATGTCACTTCGCTGCTACTGTAGGTACTGCATTTCATAGGGCCCGGCCGCTCATTTTATACTATCAATTTACCTCGGCCGGACACCCCTGCGCCCCGTATTTTTGGCGGGAAAGCGATTTGCGCGGGAAATTTTGGCGCGAAATTACATGTTCATTTATTTCACTTTAATCTTACTCTAATACATTATTTACAGTGCTTATACCTATTTCTATGCTATTCATAATACATTATTACACAAGATCCCTCTCGTTCGGCGTCGAAATGCATCTCATGCTATGCGAACTTAGAACTTAATGCAAATCCAGTTTCTTATTGAAAACAGTGCCACCTTCTTGATAGCTGGCGAACTCTCTGAAGCTCTAGCGATTGCTAGGCTAGGCTGTCAAGGTATTTCAAAATTAGCCGTATTGTCACAAAGCATCAGTAGCCTAGGGGTACAGACGGTGGTATTTGGAGTCGATGATCCGGGGTTCAATCCCTACGACCGACGCACTTTTTGTATGTTTTGTACATTCAAAGAAAAGTTGTAACTACCGCAGAAGAGATGGCGCCTGCATACGCAAGCATTAAATGCCTTCTCAATTTGGTCGAGTTGCCTGTCTATCTCAGTATGTATATTGTAGTCTTTGATGCATCTGAAGCGCGGAAATTCCGTGTCGCTCCGTATAAATGTACCTCGGCCCCCACCTGAGGTATAAATACCGGGCTTCCCCCCTCGCTCGCCCTTCAGTCATAGCCCGGCCGGCGCGCGAGTAGGGTCTATAGGTTTCCTTTTAGTCTATCTACATTTCTAGTGGAAACTTAGTGTTTGTCCACTCTTTATTTAGGAAACCAACGGTATAAGTATTACCTTTTTTACTATGTAGGAATGAAATGTGAGACCTATTATTCTTTATTTCAGGTACAAATTATATAAGGCGATAGTAACGCAATGCCTATGTTATAAGAAGGTTATAAGCTAGGTTACAAGTTAGGTCACGACTGACAATTTATATTTATAACGGGTTTTATTCTATGCCGTCCTGCACAATATTGGTGCATTCGTTCCTTTTTTGCGTATGTGACGCAATATTATATTAAGAATCTATCCGAATTGTTGGCTGATTGGTGTAATCTTTAATCTCGACAAAAATCGTAGCCGACGTAGCACATGCTACGGCGTAGCGCTACGAGTCTCTACGCCACCCTCTTAATATTCCGAAAACTACTCAGAAGCTACAATAAAAGATAGATTGTATGGCATAAAAGACTGAGTTTACTATCCTTTGAAAGTATAACAGAGACATTTATACTACTTTAAACGTATGGAAATTAATAGTTTTCATTGTCCAACGTCTCACTCGACCTTAGTCTAGTTCTATTATAGAATTATATCCACGAAATAAGGTTCTTATTCGTATGTCACTAGAGGTTACTATGACTAGCAGTGAACAATTGTATTCAAATGATGATTTTGTTTAAACTTAAGCCATTTGCACGACTTCACCCATCACAGAGTAATTCATGTCTTCAGTTCACTGAGAACCGTTGAACGGTAAATGATGAAACTTTCGCTAGCTCTTATTTTACGTAAATATGTTTTTCAAAACGTAATCTTATGACTATTTCACTAGGGTTTAATTTTGTATGAAGTTGAGAACGTTATAAGAAGGTGTGTTAGTCGAGTGTAGTCGATTTGAAACTCGATGGAACCTGCAATTGTCTCGTTGTTTTATCGTTATTATGTGAGATGGAGTTGTTATAAAATTTATGAACTTCTGTTTTAAACTACGTTTTGTTGCATTTAATGGGCAGAGGTTAACGCCCTTATTGCCTTGGGAATAAAGTTTATCGTCTTGGGTAAAATGCTCGTATATATTAAGTTTATTATCTTAGGTATAATATAATATTCGTGAGTCTTATATGTGAGTTTTTTTTTAATTCACTTTGTTTTCAACGCTAAGTGTGCTACGCCGTAGTGCGCAGGATACAATCGCTTTTTTTAAGTTAGAGTTTTTGCAAAAATAACTTATCAAATCATGCTCGAACGCGTGTTCATTCGCCTCTAAAGCTACCTTCGGAATTTAGTTACTAGCTCGATAATTAACTCTACTGCTGAGGCAGGCTGCTTCTATAAATATACTTAAACTACAATTAAATAATGAAGTAAAACCATTAGCAATTAGATGAAACAGTGTTGCTTAATATAATATAGGTAAGTATATACTGCCTACGAGTATATTGTTAAGTTTGTAACTTTGTATATAATCTGCGAACCTACCCATCCGATTTCAAAAATTCTTTCACCTATTAGCTGCATATCCTACACTATTAAACGAGCAATATTTGTATGTAAATATATATAAATATATATACATACCTATATATATGTCTGAAATCACGTTTTCGAAAACGGCTCTAACGATTTCAATGAAGTATGCAATACAGGGGTTTACGGAGGCAAAAAATATATCTAGCTACGTCTCATAAAACGCCAGGTACAAAGTTATATTATAAATACAATTTATGATTGTAGTACAGTCAGCATCAAAAGTAACTACGCAATCGAAGACGTCAAAAGTTCTTATTCCCTTTTAATAAAGACTTTTGATGTCTTCGTTTGCGTAGCTACTTTTGATGCTGGCTGTACAACTATAATACAGGTATCAGTGACAGCAGATTAACGAGTTGTCAGACTCTGTGAAATCAATCCTAGCTGTCCAAAGCGCCAACAATAGGGAACATTACTGCAATGTTCTGCCGCCAGAGTGCAGCACTATCACAATTAGTAAACAGTTTTTTTGACAACTTTGACAAGTCCTTCAAAGCTCTGGATCACAAAGGGAAGAGAATATTTCAATAAATAAAATGCATCAGTGCCGCGTAATTGGATGCAAGAATGAAGGGCATTATTAATTTCCGAAGGAAACGATGATACGAAAACTATGGGAAGCGGCAATACGTCGTATAGCAAAAAAAAGCCCTCATCCACCTTTAAATGGCTATAGGATGCCATTTTAATATCACAGTACAGGTATTTTACACACGAAGGATAATAAAACTATTGTAGTTTAACGCGTTTTCATCAATTATTTGTTATTGTTTGTTAGGTTAATAAATATGACATTGTACGTCATAGCGGTTTGTTTACGGGTTGTGTTAGTGTCGCCCCCTACGCAGAGCTTTGCGTAATGTTCCCTATTAGTGTAACTTCCAGGTTGGCCGTGTAGCCATAGTGCAAAGTTAGTTGTGCTAAGTAGAACGGCTGCTAAATGCAATATTACAGGGCGTTTTCACTCAAATGTGCAACGTTTACTTTTTTTCTCAGACTTTAGATTTTTTCGGTTTTTCCTGTTCAGAATCATGAGCAGCATTTTAAATTTTTAGGATTCCACTCATCCATCTCCTAGAAGACTCAGGCTTCTTAACAGCACCAACGCCACCCCATAATAAATTAATTTTGTCTGTCCACTGCTGGACATAGGCCCCACCATAGAATGCTACAATGACCGGTCCTGTGCCACTCGCATCCAGCGGAATCCCGCGACCTTCACCAGAGGCTCTAGTATAAGTATTGAACAGCGCCTCTGATGGTTACTATTAGGAACTACGCGTTGCCATACAACTTGAAAATAAACGCAAACGAGTTCGAAAACGTATATGTATCGATAAAACTTATACTAGAGCTACATGTCATCAGTCCAATTTCGTGGGGCCTACCCACGCTGCGCTTGCTTGTACGTGGTCTCAACCTTTCCGCCCCAACGGAATGTGGATCTAATACATGCAATCGTATCGACACCAGTAAGCTCTCGTTAAAGCGCATAAGTTTGTGTCAAAAGTTTAATTTTTGGTACAAGCTTTTATTGCCAGTGTACTTTTCTGTATACTTTATTTATTATCCTAGTAATACAATGTATGTTTCTTTGTAAGTATTTTGTAGCTATTATTTTTATATGTATATTTATTTGTTAGTGTTGTTTTTTCTTCTCTTTTTTTTTTTGTATTACAATGAATCCCACTGTTGGGCAAAGGCCTCCCCCATCTTATTCCAAGTCCGTTTATCGGTCGCAAGTCTTGTCCATGTAAGTTCAGCGTAATCTTCAATCTCGTCTCGCCATCGAGTCCTCGGTCTTCCCACCTCTCGTTTGAGGTATCTTGGATACCAGGCAGTAGTTGTTTGCGTCCATCTACTGTCTTTGTATCTGGTCACGTGTCCTGCCCACTCCCATTTGAGCTTTTTGGCAGCTTGGAGTATGTCCCTCATGTGGCTTTCTGTATACTACCATCAAGTAACTAATTGAGACGATTCTAACGAGCCCAAACTCAACGGGGTTATGTCGGTTAAGTACTGAATTCCCATGGCAAGCTAATACATTACCAAGCTTATTTGCCTGTCTCAAGTTGGCATGTGGCAGCCCTCGAGTCCAGCGCGACCTGTGTCGCGTTAATTCGACACATGAAAAGCAATTTGTAGGCTGTTCATCCCTAACGTGCCCGAAAGTGAACCGAGTGGGCAAGAAACAGAGTTTACGAGACAAGTTCATCAGTTATTTACGAAGAGGAATGCAAGGGCTCCGTTCCGTGTAGTGGGAACTCGTTTGGGAACTTAGAGAGCGTTCCGGAACACGTGAGACTTCATCAACCGATTTTTTTCGAATTTTAGTTATACTTATCCTTGAGTATCGACACATTACATAGTGCGGCGTTCTATGCGAGGTGTCAATTATATGAAAACACAAATACGCACATTTCAGGCCCCTGTTTCACCAAATCGACAATTGTCGCCTGACATTGACAATTCGACGTACATGGCTGCGTCGACCGGTTAAGGTGGTTCCGGACAGCTTATTGACCCAGTAATGTACTTGGAATTGTCATTGTGTGTCAATTGGGAATGGGTGAAAATTTTAGAAGTGCTTGATGAATAACCTTCCTTAGCTTCAGAAAAAAGTTGCAGTGTTTTCAGCTGCGTCAATTATTTTTGAAAAAACTTACGTTATGGGTTTAGGACGGCAGATAAGACACTTTGCTTAATCCGTCTCATATTACAAAAAAAAATCTTAGAAAGCCGTGGTAAACTGACACTGACAGCTGCAGCATGACTGGCTATATTTGTCATTGCCAGGGTCAGATATTTTTTTTTTTTTTGTAATATGAGACGGATCAAGGAAAGTGTCTCATTCGCCGTCCTAAACCCAAAACGTAAGTGAGGAAACTGTTAACATTTTTCAAAAATAATTGACGCATCTGAAAAGTCTGCCACTTTTTTCTGGTGCTAAGGAAGGTTATTCCTATCTCCAACAAAATAATCAGGCACATCTAATATGTTCATCCATTCCCAGTCAATATGGTGAAATAGGGCCCTGGTTGATGTTCGCCCTTACATTATACTGGTACTAGGTATATACATAGCTACGCGTTTACAAACGTTTTGAATCAGCCAAGGAAATAAACATGAGCACTTCACTTAGCTTTACAGTAAAAGGTATATTTTTAGACTAAAATCGAGGCGTTTATGACCCTGTAGTAGGGATATAGGATGTTTCACGCGATTTACGTCATGGGCCGCCTTGGCCTAGCTAAGTCACGAATGACCCGATAACCTGACTTATGAACGGCCTTCAGCTATACATTTAGTAATTTTTAGTAGATACTCGGGATCCTAGTGGCTATGGTGGTGGTGGTGGTGGGTATAGGTGGGTGGTAAGCTACGGTAGCCCAGTGGTTCAGGCATGCGGCTGTCAAGCGGCGGTCGTGGGTTCGAATCCCGGCTCGTACCAATGAGTTTTTCCGAACTTACGAGTATGTACGGAATATTTACCGTTAGCTTTTCGGTGAAGGAAAACATCGTGAGGATACCGGTCTGATCCCAATAAGGTCTAGTTTTCCCTCTGGGTTGGAAGGTCAGATGGCAGTCGCTTTTGTAAAACTAGTGCCTATGCCAAATCTTGGGATTAGGTGTCAAAGCGGACCCCGGCTCCTTTAGGGGCACAACCGGGAATAACGCTAGAAGAAATGACTGACGCGGGATCCTTAAAATAAAAGTAATTCTCAAGGGTCGCCAGGAGGGTCCACTCAAGTAGATTCATGACATTTATTATATACAATGGGATCTGCCATATCTAAATCGGAAACTAGCTTCTTTTGCTATTAAATATAATAGAAAAAAATTAAGCGTTTTTGACTATGTTTGAAAAATGTTCTACACGCTCTTCTTTTCTTAGGGTTCCGTACTCGTAGAGTAAAACGGGACCCTATTACTAAGACTCCGCTGTCCGTCTGTCTGTCTGTCTGTCCGTCCATCTGTCACCAGGCTGTATCTCAACAACCGTGATAGTTAGACAGTTGAAATTATCACACATGATGTATTTCTGTTGCCGCTATAACAACAAATACTAAAAATTTGAATAAATAAATAATTTTTAATATATATTTTTTTCTTTTTTTTCTTTTACACGCACTTGGCCGGTTTATTCTATTTTAATTTCTAGCAACATAAACTAGTTTGCGACCTAGATATTGCGGATCCCATTGTGTATATAAATTTTCGTGTTATGGTAACATGTTGTTTTAAAATAAGAACCAAACTAGGTTTGTATGGAGAGTCGGGCGGCCTGGCGACACTTAATGCCTAGTTTACACTATGCTGAAGTGAGCAGGGAAGTGTGGGCAGGATGGGCGTAAAATGCGATATTACGCCCGTTCTGACTTCCCTTCCCCAATTCCCTGCTCACTCCGGCATAGTGTAAACTAGGCATAAGGAATTAATACATTTATTTATTTATCGTATACATATATACAGGGTGGAAAGTTAAAACGGGGCAGTAAGGGCAGCTACTAGATCCCTTGCCATCACGCAAAAATGGCATTAGGATTTAATTCCTAACTTTTTAAGTGATGACAATCTACATTCACAGATTTTTGAAAAAAAGTACAGTCAGCGAGAAAATCATCACTATTGACGAAATTTTTTTTTAATGCTATTCGATCCCATTCCTATTAAGGATCAAAATACTCTTCGGGACCGACTAAGGTTTGACTACTAGAACGCCCAGAAATCAAAGAAAACTTTTTCCATACAGTCAGTATGGGAATCCCAAAGTGCCCCCATATGGTTCTACTCGATAAGTATTTAAAAAAAACCGGCCAAGTGCGAGTTGGACTCGCGCACGAAGGGTTCCGTACCATTATCTATAAAAACGGCAAAAAAATCACGTTTGTTGTATGGGAGCCCCCTTAAAAAAAATTATTTCGTTTTTAGTATTTGTTGTTATAGCGGCAACAGAAATACATAATCTGTGAAAAATTCAACTCTCTAGCTATCACGGTTCTTAGATACAACCTGGTGACAGACAGACGGACAGACGGACAGCGAAGTCTTAGTAATAGGGTCCCGTTTTACTCTTAGAGTACGGAACCCTAAAAATTAAGAACTTTTGGGTTTTTGTCGTGGCTTTTTGTCGAAATGGAAATTCGGACAAACGATATAGTTGAAAAATGAAATTTATAGTGATTGCGATAGGTTACCCTCAAATATACATTGGTTGATGTGGTGAGAAATTTCTAAAAATAAAATAACTTTTCTATCATCATCATCATCATTTTCAGCCTGTAATCGCCCACTGCTGAGCATAAGCCTCTCTTCGCGTACGCCACTTATCCCGGTCCCGTGCTAGTCTCTTTTCTATAGCCTTTAGATAAGTTTAGATCAATAATTTTAGAGCATTAAATAATTATATATTTTTTTTTAATTTTTCCGATGGAAAGCCTGTCTGTCATTTATTTTATTATTTCTTCAATCGTAATATTGGTTGTACAATCAATGGATAGCCAGTTACCAACTATACGGGGGTCTATCCCTAACCGAAGATTGAATGTAGAGAACGGCTTAAAAAAAGTGCTTCTTGACAGACTTTAAAAGCTAGCAGTTGAATTGCCTTCGATTGGTACTGTCAACAGCGGAAGTAACGCGTAAGAAAAGGTCAAAATGATCTACTCACGTCTTAATTATAACGGCATCAACGTTAAACGCAATTTACACATGCAAGAAATTGCATGCAAGTTTCACTACATTGCCGGTTATCGAGGTATGCTGAGTTCAATTGATCTATGAAAACCCGCAATTTAGTTAAACTTGCAGGCAATTACTTGCATGTGTATTTTGCGCTTAAAATATGGCACCGGCAGCTCTCATACTAGCGAAATTTGTCAAACTTTTCATACATTCAGATTTTAACGATCACCGCTTACTACACACGGTTTGGTGCAACCCATCCTAAGAGTCTGTTTTTATCATTTTATTATTTATTCTTTATTAATTTGTAAAGCCATGTAAAGGGTGTCCCAAAAAGAACGTAAAATTTTCCATATATTATGTATGGAAAATCTTGCGTTCTTTTTGGGACATCCTTTACATTGCAATTAAGGTGTTACATTCAGTATTCAGGTCAGACCATGACGCCCTGTGTCTTGACTAACAATTTAAATAATAATTCATAAAATTTATAAAGAGACATCATTTAAAAATTCGTCTACTGAGTAATAACATTTCTCAATTAATAATCTCTTTAATTTATTTATAAACATTTTTTCGTTACGTTCTTGTTTAATTGGTTGCGGGATTTTATTTGTAATTAGAGTACCCTACATTCATATTTTTAATTTTTCCTCGCTTGCTACTTTTGTTGACAGTGCCAAGATTAATAGCATCTTACTTATTACACCAACCCATTTGTAATACGAAATTGACTTCCTTTCCTGTAAAACCTCGTTTTACGGCCCTTGTGAGGAATTCATCTCGCTATAAAACTGTAACGAGTTTGACCAGTCGTTTCCACGGATTGGGTTTTTGTAAACTTACACAATGTCGTAATAGATGATGGCAAGTCAAACTGGGGTAAGACTTTCTCATAGTTAATCTTTCTTTTACAGTTAATTTATAGAAGTCGTATGTGACTACTCCTATCGTGATAGGATAAGTCGTTTTGTAAGTTAGTTTTGACAGATGACCTATGTTAGCGAATCTTGTTATCATAAAATCGTTACGAGGTGCTCACATTTTTACAGTCTATTGGGAATGCGTTCAACTTATAGTTTAAAATTGTGGTTTATGCCTGTTATTACGTTATAGGGATTTTATGATGTTAGCTGGATACATTTTTATGAGTAGTGCCTACATTTTATACAATGCTGGAAGAGAGGCATCAAAGTTCAATATGTTAGAAGTTATTGTCACTATCGTACTTCGTAACTCCACCACCTTTTAACGTGAGAATTTTTTTCTGGTCCCAGCCAGATAACACAGTTATCGGAGTTAGTGAAAAGGCGCTTTATGCTACTTTACTGCTGTTTTTTTCTCAACTCACTATAATGCCAACCCGACAAAAAGTATGTTGACATTGTAATGTGCCGTCTCAGTATGCACCTCGTGTGTGTGGTTGTAGTGCGCTTTCGACGCCGCCTACATTGCTACGAACTGAACAGTACCAACCTGACAAAAAGTATGTTGACATTTTTCAATTTTCCTCTTTGATCGAAACTTTGTACCAACCTGACAAAAAGTATGTTGGCATTGTAATGTGCCGTCTCAGTTACAGTCGCCATCACATACATCGGTACACTATAGGTGTTCAAAAATATCGGCACATGCACCCTATAATGCCTAGAAAATAGAGGTGTGTTCCGATGTTTGTGACGTGCTTGTTTGCTCCGATGTATGTGATGGCGACTGTACAAAAGTACAAACCTGACAAAAAGTATGTTGACATTGTAGTGTGCCGTCTCAGTTACAAAAGTACAAACCTGACAAAAAGTATGTTGACATTATAATGTGCCGTCTCAGTTACAAAAGTACAAACCTGACAAAAAGTATGTTGACATTGTAATGTGCCGTCTCAGTTGCAAAAGTACAAACCTGACAAAAAGTATGTTGACATTGTAATGTGCCGTCCCAGTGTGCACCACCTCGTGTGTATGGTTGTAGTGTCGCGCGTGCGACGCTGCCGCGACAGCCGCGAGCCGCTGCGAGCTGCCCATGGCCCAGCCGAGCGGGCTGCGCTGCGCTGCGGCGCCTGCGCACCCCACCCAGATCCACCTGCGCCAGCAAGCCACAGCCCTTTATTTTCTTCTTCTAAATTATTTAGCATCTAATTCTCTACAGACAGGATCGGTTAAGTTTTCTTTTCGACCGGAAAGAACCTTAAATTATCTGGCATATAGTTCTCGGCAGCCAGTATCACTTTAAGGTTTATATAAGTTTAGGTTTTAGGCCAGTAGAACGTTATAGGACGGCTGATCAAATCACGATTTCACACATTCGGTCCTCTAAATTATCTGGCATCTAGTTCTCGTCAGCCACGTCTTTTGTCGTCTTTCTGGTCAGTTATTTGTGCAGCACTTCTGACTTTTTGACTGAACTTTTTAAGAAGTTCGTTATCATAGTTTCTTGCTGGCTTATCGACGTTTACCAAGGCACATCTGTAACCAAATGATTAAGTGAGTATGGATACTATGAATATTGTATCTTACTCTATATACCAAGGATTGGTATCGGGCATACAGTTTTTTTTTAAGATTGTCATCTAAAATTTAAGAATTAAGTACACTCTTGTCGGTCTTTCTCTCTCTCTCCTGTTTGAGATTGTAAAAACACAAAAAAATATACGAAAACTTTTAAATCTGTAGTTTTTGAAATACCTTTTTGTTTTCCTTTTTTAAGTCGCTATTTGTCCTTTGTCTCAGGAACACTGAGTATGTGTATTCCTAAAGTGACCTTGAAGTCATAAAGAAGTAATGTAACTAACCTAAAGACTGCAGATGGTATAAAAAATCACCTATTTGAGGAATCTTCTAAGTACATACAAATTAAAATTCTATGTAAATATTCTGAAGAGGAACCGAAGCTGAAAGGAAATGCCTCAACGGCATCGTTACGTTGGAAAATAATTACGCATTCAGTTACTTACTTCAATAACGGGCGTTTAATTTTAGTCATTATGCGTTCGGTTTTCGTTGAATTGAGAGTATTCTGGCGTTGAGCGTTACGTGATCCAAATAAGAAGTTTGACAACGTCTAACGTTATACGACAGAGCGCCCAGTTTTATTTATTTATTTATACTTTATATTGCTTATTTTTTTTTGGTGATAGACTTGAGCATGTATAAATTCGTCGAACTGAACCACGAACCGAGCCAAACATCGCTGTGAACATTATCATGATCATTCTAACCGTGATTCTAATGAATGCTCTTAATAAACGGTGTGTGGGAAGTGTGAGCGTACAGGGACGGCGGCGGAACAATAACAAAATTGCTCGGCTCGGCAAAAAGCTCGAAGCAAATTTACAGTCGTTTCGCTAAAACGCTCGCTAGGATGCTCGCTAAAACGTTTCTGAGCTGTTACAGATTCTTCGAAAGCACAGCGAAAGGGGGGTTGGAAAGCATGAATTCCCCAGAGAAAGTAACCAAGTCGATTAGCAAGAGAAATAAGCGGGGGGTTAGCATCAATTTTTATTTTTCTAATTCAGCTGCTTTAGCAGGAACTGTTCAAGAATGAATTACATCTGTAGCTGTTACTAGAATTCGAATTTGATTATTTATGATTAAGTAACTAGGCTTTAGAGAAGAAAAAAGGAAAAGAGGTAGACAGGTACGGAGATTGGAGGGTGACCTTAGACTAATAGGAGGAAACATATGGAGAAGAAAAGCTGTAGATCGAAGAGAATGGAAATCTTTAGAGGAGGCCTATGCCGGAAGGCAAGACGACAGTGTCGATGTCTAATATACTTACCTATTTAAATAAGTTTTTTTGTAAAAAGTCGTTAAATAAAGGCTATGATAAATAATTAAATAACTAGACTTTTGTCAGGAGCTAAGAGGAGTCCATCACTGAAGGCTCCTTCAATGCCAAGCAAATCTCGCCCTTTCGGAATATCTCCGTGCCCAGCGCGCACGACGAGAGCCATTTGCATACTGGTCCGCGAACGTTATTTTTTAACCACGTCGTTTCACGAAAAACTGTTAAACACGTTATATTGCGTTGTAATTAACATTTGTATGTTTACCAAATCAAGCATATATTTTAATTATAATGAATAAATAAATAAATAAATATTTACGGACAATCTTACACAAATCGACCTAGTCCCAAACTACTTATATAGATAAATAAATACTTAAATACATAGAAAACATCCCTGACTCAGGAACAAATATTCGTGCTCATCACACAAATAAATGCCCTTACCGGGATTCGAACCCAGGACCTCTTGCTTCGTAGGCAGGGTCACTACCAACTAGGCTAAAGCGGTCGTCGTTGCAATATATAGTTAGCTTCCTGTCGGATTTTCTTTGAACGTGATAATATATAGGGGCATTTATTTGTGTGATAAGACTGATGAGCACAAATATTTGTTCCTGATTCAAGGATGTTTTATATGTATTTAAGTATTTATTTATCTATATAAGTATGTATATCGTCGTCTAGTACCCATATTACAAGCTTTGCTTAGTTTGGGACTAGGTTGATTTTTGTAGGATTGTCCAAAAAATAAGTTTCCAATCTCAAGTCCATACATTTTGCAATTCCCTGGTCCTAGTCGCCCGCCACAATAACTCTAATTGTGGGGCTAATTCTCGCCCAAACAACTTCCAATTACAATTGCAAAATTCTCCCCAGCCAGGGAATTTCAAACAACGAAAGTGTTTATTAATTTTCCTTGTTTGACTGTGATTGTTCATCGGGAATTCGGAACCAAGAAACGAAGGGTTTGTAGGGAAACTTGGACTTGATGACAAATGTAATTATAATTACTATTAATGACGTAGCGATTGTATAGGTAGGCTTGTTTTTCAGATATAATAATTACCTAATATATTTTTTTTCCGAAACAGATTTAATTTTTTTAGGGAATATAGATTCCTATAGATCGCTTGTTCTACAGCACTCACAGAGTCACTAAGTAGTAAAATAATAAATCGGACTATTTGATTAAAACTTGTCCATAAACGTCGAATCAGTGCAATATTGTGTCAACGATGTTATAGTGGCGCAGTTGAAATTTATTTATTTTTTAATTTAATCGTATGGCATACATTATTTGGCCTTTGAGTTTGTCACTCTTTAGTACACCCAGGGGACACGTGCAGGGTTGTGTTAGCTCCTGCGGACGCAAGTGACAGTTGTCCCCTCTTTGTCAAGTGAGTCGGCAACTCGACTGTTAGAGGTTCTTAAGCTGCCCGAAGGCCTCTAACTCGGCTTAACGACTACTGTCGTAGACAGCAGTCGGGGTCAACTGCTTAGCGTGCCTTCCAAAGCACGGAAGCGCTCATTTATAATAACCACTCGCCCATCCAAAGACTGACCGCTGCCATCTTTGCTTAACCTGCGTTATCGTTTCCGATTCGCAGGCGCCGCTGGGCTATGAACGCAGTTAAATTAATAACCACTATGATGTGTTACTGTTTAATTATCTTAGACTATAAAGTATAAACTTCACTTGCAGTGTAATAAAACTTTCCATTCACTACCAGTCCAGTGAATTCAGCTTAGCATAATTAGATCCTATGACAGTAAAACTTGGGCAAGTCTAGATTTTTTTTGACCATATTTTTCTTAAACAATTAACTTTCCTCCAAATGTTTTAGGTAATTTTATATGAACTTTATGGGTATTTTTAAAAAATTAAGGTTCTTTTCTGTTATACTTATCCCTAATATTCGTAACATAAGAGGAAAGTCATAAGTAATAATTGGCATACCAAATCAAATCAGTGAGTAGATATGGTACCGCTTACACACATTCCCATTTTCATACGTTGGTACATTATTTTATGCATAGTTTTATATTATAATGTCTGATTGCTGCTCTATTACGATTACCATTCCTTTGTTTCAGTCAATTAGGCCTCTAAAAAATCCCATTTATTTATTTTCAAAAATACCTATGTGTAAATTTCCAATTTTCGTTAATTTTATTTAGAACATAACACAACATGTACCTACTGTTATTTTTCGTGTAACCAAACTCTTAATAAAATAATACAAAAACTTCGCTCACACAGATACGAATTTACATGGCATTTACTACACTAGAAACGGCGAAAACTAACCTATTTTTCGCCCAGCAGATGCACAACAAAACTTTACACTGCTAGAACACTTTTTAAAACGCGCGAATACCAATTTCAAGCATTGCAAAATTAAAAAGTTTTGCTGTCCAAATGGGACTTTCGCGGGAAAGTTTTCGGAGCGGTCCGAACGGGACTGGCGGCGGCTCAGCCGAGAGGGCGCGAACGAATGACGCTTCGAGGGTGAACCGCCCTCTGCCATATACTGGCGCAACATTTGAGCCAACGTTTGGAAGGAATATTGGAATATGACCTTCAGTCGTGACGACTGCCGGATTTATTTATAGACAAACGCATTGTTAATGAAGTACCCAATGCTTCAATTATTAACAGTCAAGCGTGAACTTTAGGTTTAAAATGTTAGTATTTCTAACTTAATGCTTTTACAACTTTTATTTGCTTACGTAGGTTCGTACAGACTATATCGGTTATAGAATGAATTATTCAATAACTTCGTGCCTTCTTTTTACGTTATGTTACACATTGTATGTATTCACTTTTGACTGAGGTATGAGAATGTATACTCGTACTTATGAGAAAATTACATTAAAAGATTTCTATTTTAGCAGCACTATTGGGGGGCAAAAATCTGATATACGCTTGGTAAAAAAAACAACGCGTTTAAATTTTTAATTTTATATTTAGCAAACATTTAATCTGCATTATCTATTCAGTTTGACTTCAAGTGACATTCACATTAATTAAGTCGTTATCAATCGGTTCCGAGCAAGTGTTATCTGTTTATTATTGTTTACACAGTCGCCTCCATACTCGTTCTGTGCGGTAGTGTTTTTAATATTGCTACCAAAGTGACGCCTTATATTGTGTAAATTCGAATAAAAGGAAGGTTATATTTAAAGTTCGGTTTCAAAAACGTTCGAATTTCAAATTAGGCTTGTGACGTGATTGTTGACAAAGTTGAGGTAGCGCCGCCAATGTTGGCGTGTTGGTGTGTATTGGCGCTCCATGTTGCCAATGTAGGAGTTTCGCTTCCCGGCACTCCTCCGAGCGGTCGTCCCGTCTCGACGGAGGTAAGCATTATTATTACTACTAGCACTCCCACTAAATAGTACATTATGATACAAGTGTGCTAAGTTGGTCATTACACTCGAGTCGGTTTTTAAGCCTGAGCCGAAGGCGAAGGCTTAATGGAGACGAGAAGTGTAATGACCAATGCTCACGTGTCTCATACGACGTTTTTCAACACATTTGCGAGGAAAAAAATAAAAAAAATAAAAAATGAAAATGTTAAAAGATATGTAATGAAAAGGCACTAGTGCGATAATGTAATGTAAAAGTCACGGCATGGGTAATATTCTGCATTATTTTGCTAATATTTAAAAATATATGTAATGAAAAGGCACTAGTGCGATAATGTAATGTAAAAGGCACGGCATGGGTAATATTCTGCATTATCAGTGTAAATACGCTGTAATAAGACCTACTTTACGAGCAGGTGTGTTGAAAAGATTGTAAGTTACTTGACTATTGATATAGATTTACACTCTTTTAGTTCTCTCTTAGTGTACGGGCACAACTGGCACTGTTTCATAGGAATTTTTGAACGTACGCTCTTCTGGAAGCGGTTGGCTGGCGACTTGGCAAACTGTTTGTGAATTCTGGGAGCCTGGTACTTGGAAGTCACGGTTCCCTATGAAACCTTTCAACGCGCATGCCTGGTATGCGTTTTAAGGTGGTACCTACGTCAGATTTTTCGCTACTCATGGCATTAACTCATTCAGCGCCACGCTATGCTTGTAACGCTCCGCCGTAGTCCGTAGCAGCTTAAACTCCATACGTAGCGAAAAGCGCCCGTAGCGTATGTGACGATTGGCAGGGATTACACAGTGAGTATTATTGCAATATTTTTATGAGAATATTGTCGCGATATTCTAAATTGCATGGACAAGTTGCTTTAATAACGTCAATACTTGCGATAAAAATATTGTGATTTGAGGTATCGCGTAGTAATTCCACAGATATCGTAATATTGTGGGGCAATACTCACTGCGTAGTGTAATCTCTGCCACTGATGCTACGGTGAGCTATGGTTTGACGTCATTTGTGTGGGGTTCTTTACTCCTAGTCTTGTGTAACTACTAGAGATGCGCCGAATATGGGTTCGGCCGAATGTTCGGTTCAGCCTTTTCCGAACCGAATATTCGGTTCAACGCAATGCCTTCATCAGCCGTTCCAACACAGACTCATTTAGTGGTAAAAATCTTATTGATTTATGAAGTAAAATATTTACAGGAAAGTTACATAAATAGTAACAATAATAATCCGCTTTAGTATAACAATTACTCAAGGTAATTACTATATTTCATTATTAAAACTTGAAGACAAACACCTCTGAAATTATTCGGTAAATATTCGGCAACGCGCTTGTGATTCTTCTGGAGTCCCAAGTGTCCATAGGCTACGGAGCTTAACATTGTAACGATTCAACCTCTTAAATGGCTTGCTTTTTATGTTTTTGTATTCTGAACTTAAATTAACCCCTATCTGAAAGCTGAAGCTCCTGAGAAGCTTCTAGTCGTCTGAAAATGGAATCCTACCTGAAGGAAAAGTTATTGAATAAAATTAAACAGATAGTAAGCGAGAAAATAAATCATTTATTTACCATAGAAATATCAAATTAATTTTGTTTGTTTTGAAGCTAAAGAACCTTTGACTAATTAATCCAGTAAAATCAAGACTCGATTGTACTAGATATCCACTTTGTTCCTATAAATACTAACTCGTACCAAAGCGAATAGAAAAACCGAGTTAGTTCCGGCCGATCCTACTAGAAAGGTTGGGTTTTATTCTAGTCTAGGTAAATCTATCCTACAGCTACAGAATCTCTCGTTATTTATGTTAAAGTAATCGAGCTTGAGTACTTTAACAGACCAAATCATCTCCTAGGATATTGCCGGACGGAAAGAGATTCGGTCAAATAAAAAACCGTCCGACTCCAGGCCTACAATGCCGTAATCTAACCTAGAATTTATTATCTCTGGAACCTAACCTCGAAGGCCTATTTAGACCTAAGCTATACGTGATTCGCGCTGGTGAAGTGGCTTGGCGTGTGATTTCGTCTAGTGGTTAGGCTCTGCGTTGTGCGAATAGACCCAGGCCCTTTTCGAGAAGTATGAAGTTTGTATTTCTATAAAGGGAAAAAGTTACACGTTAATTGAAGTTGTACATTAACCCCATTTTAGTAGAACCTATAACTTAAGTAAGACAATTATACTAGTTCCTTAGAATTAATTTACAATTCAGTAGTCTCATTAAGTGATGCACAATTATGGAGGCTAAAGTGGGCATAAATTCCTTATTATACTAAGTTGTGGGAAGTGATAAATTACGCTATGTGGTAGGTGACGCCCTTTAAACAGACTCGCAATACAATAGTGGTCAACTTGTGTTGGCCATGATGGGGTCTCTATTGATGATGATGCGATGATATAATAATGAAAATAATCATGAAGAAGTCAAGATATTGATGATGATGCGATGATATTATAATGAAAATAATCGTAAGTCAAGATATTGATGATGATGCGATGATATAATAATGAAAATAATCGTAAGTCAAGATATTGATGATGATGCGATGATAGTCTATTGAAATAGAATATTAGTACATGTTTTACTTACAGGTACATGAATGGCGTAATGTCTAGTGTAATATCGATTCTCCCTAACGATGAATCTTAGAGTTGTTAGCGAACTGTAGCGCTCGCCTCTCGCTCGCTCGCGGCTACTCGTACTCGCTAGTAATCCCACCTCATCTGTTGATTCCGCCTACCCTATCGTTATTTCTATCAAATCTAATACCAATTAGTACTGACTTTTCCTAAGCAATTTATAATACAATTCATCCCCAAAATATCTCAATGGATGTAACACAATGTCTTAGCAACCAATCTCACCCAATCAACTCAAAGGCACTTTATAGTCGGAACAATGTTAAATATACGACAATGCACAGTTGAACTGACGAATGATAATTAATTACCAACCCACTGCGATACTTTTGTTGAGATCCCGATAATAACGACCCCACCTAAGAAGATACCTACTTAATTATTGACGTTACTAAAGCGAAAGTGTTGGATTCCCTTGTAAAATCAACATAGCTAGCTTCACGGTAAGAAGCTTCGGTTAAAGCAAAACGACGGCTTGGCCAGCGAAACTCTTCAGTTTGCAAGACTGAAAGGTCTCACCAACCTTACCTTCGTTGACACATCCGTGACGGAGGCCTAAGCGCGATCATCATCTCTACTGACTAAGAAACCCCTTAACGGGCGAATTCTCGTATTGGTCAGGGTCGTCAATGTGCTCTTTGGATATGGTTGTCCACAACGCTAAGCTCTCGGCCACAGGTGTACATAACTAATTTACTACGCTAGATTCATTCATTCAAGGAATTCCACACAATATATCTATAAGTACATCTGATTACTTCATAAACCAACACAACCGTAACCCTTGTTAAGAGGGTTGTTAGAACTAAGACAGCAGCTCGACCAGTGAGGTCCCTCAATTTGCAAGATTGAAGACTCTCAGCCACTCACTCTGTCTACACATCTATGACTGGCGCTCTAGTGCGGGCACATCTCTGCTGACTAAGAAGCCCCTTTCGGGAGAATTCTCGTGTGGCCAGGGTCCTCAATGTGCCCTGTGGATATGGTTGTCTCTACACCGAGCACACAGCCACGAGTGTATATAATTACTTTATTCAGTTGCGTTAATCTAGTAAAGTAACCACCCATCAGCACCTATACTAACCACCGGATATTAATATGAACTTGTGGTAATATTTGTCGCTTATCCGCATCTTAACAATCTATCCTCATAGTGTAACGCGTACCACTGACAGAGTCAATTGCTATAGCTAGGTTGTCGTATAATAATTGATCACTTTATCTCGTGGGGGCGCACGGAACCCAATCATATCGCAGTGACAAATCAACTAGTAATATATATGTAGAACAAAACAACATTCCTGTAATATCGTCAGTTATTTAACCAATGACCTAGATCCGTTCATAACCTATACATAAACCGCTCGTACTTTATCTAGCATATTCCCCAAACTATATACAGTAGAACTAGATTTCGATACACAAATACAAGTATGATAACGTTGAAATGGTTAGATAATAGCCCAAAAACAAATTAATAAGTTTCAGAATCATTCAATACAGTGATTATAAAGGTCACTCACCAGATTTTAATTTCTTAATAGTGGGACACGTACCCAACGCCTCTCTGGTTCCCAGGGTTCCTGCCCTTCTGATCTCCCTCGACGCTCGTAACAAGCCAGCTCCTCCGCCATAAATAAATTACAATATAATATTAACACATATTTTAATAAAGATTTCCCTCATTTGTACCTACAACTAACCACTAGATACTGGTATACAATTAGGAATTATTTACCATTGGACCGTTCCTTAGCGAACATTCATGTACTATAAATAGTCGTGTTCACTTCACTTCATGGGAGTATACGGAATTCTAATATGATGATGTCTTAAGCGCATTTATTAGGTGATAAACCTATTAGACCGCCACATATTCAAAATACACACGTGATCATATAAGATCATATCAGTTCACGAGCAGAAAGATATTGCCTAAATATTAATCACTCAATTCAAGACAATGTGCGCACAAGATAATTACTCCCTAAGAAATTCCAGAATTCACTATGATTAGTCACACTTTAAAATAAAATATTCAATCTCACCAGACGATCGCAAAGGCATTTGCGACCTTACCAAACTCTAATTCCTCTCAGCAACAGCCGTAATGCAGCCCAGCGGTGACCAGCCTTGTTCCGCCTCGAAGTAGTACGCGCCCAGAGGTCAGCCTAGCCTGGCCGCCTTTGCCTTCTGCAGCGTGATCTCGCTTCGACGTCCCATAGAAAAGTGACACGCTCCTCGGCCCGCCGGGGTATTTATAGCCAATACTAACACGATCACGCCACTAATCCGACTCCTCATCTGAAAATATACCTTAATAAAAGGGTATAAGGCCCATTTTCCAGGGAGCGTTCCCCGCCCCACAGTGCCGATCGATAAGCACTTTTCTCGACTTCGCGGGTAGAATGTCTCTGCAGCTCGCGCGCCCGTCCACGCGTTTTCTTGCTGGCCAGCGATCCATTCCTGCAATTAACCTAAGTAGTCTAATTTATGAATCCATAAATCTAGATCTAGCACACATTAAATGATACACTAATCCAACAATACTGAATTAGTATGCTGAAGTATGTTTTAAACCAATTATTTTGGACGAAACGCGAGTTTTCTACACTTTTAATTGTAGTCTTGATTTTAGCCTAGAATAGCATCTAACGCAATTTATCTCTAACTTATTTACATACATAATTGACAGGATGATAACGAATGAAAGCTTCAATTCCTTCATATTTGGACCTGAAACCCACAACGCTAACATCTATCAATTTAAAAGAGTAATTCCGCCCTTAGATACTATTGAGTCTGAGAGCGAAGCTCTCGGATCGTCTCAATCTGCCCCATGATCATGCACAGCGAGAAATCTACGATTTTGAGCGAAGCATTATCACAATCTTAAACATACCTAAGCAATAAACAAGGAATTGCGACCTATAAATGGTGAATTTTAAAATAACTTTGAGTAGATAATTCCGTTAACCTACTGTCCTTATACCAAATTTAAATATAATATTACTCTAACTGAAGGCTAGATTTGTTAGCTGTGTCTATTTACATAACTCTCCCAATTAATTCTGACCAATAATCTATAATTATAATTTGCAAAAAATGCCAACCCCATAACTCGGGAAGTTTCAATTCGTTGATATATCGATCTCTCCAACAAGTGTATTTTAGGCGTGTGAATGTTTAACCACTACGTTTGCTTGGTGATGGACGTTGAAGAATAGCCCCTGTATCACCTTGTGCCTCCAGTCACCTTCTGGCTTCCGTCAGCACAAGTTTAGCCACATATCTCGGCTGATGACACACATACCCATCCCTACGGTACCACCTTGAGTCCACAGATGCCCCCTGGCCACCACAAACTCAAGTTTAGCCACATATCTCGGCTGGCAATACAAACCCCTATACTGCATCACCTTGCACCTCCAGTTGCCTTCTGGCTTCCGTCAGTACAAGTTAGGCCACATATCTCGGCCGATGACACAATATAATTATCTTCTAGCTTCACCTTGAGCCCACAGATGCCCCCTGGCCACTACAAGCTCAAGTTAGACCACATATCTCGGTCGGCGCCGCTAGAAAACTTCCCCAGAATACTCCCATTCGCACAAAGTACTAGGTTGTGAGCCCAATAGATCCTAATGACCACGATGTTGCACTAACACCCCGAACCCTCAGATACCTTCTGGCTACCAAGGATCCAGGTTCGACCACATATCTCGGTTTATGTTATTACAATAACTCCCCATGCGAACAGCAGAACACTGAGTACACAGATAACCACCAAGCAAACCCAGTGGAGAATGTTTCTTCTTGACTAGGATATCCGACTTCAGACTGTATTCCACACTAGAGGCAAACTGTTCATAAACTACTGGGTTAATTTTGCATTAATCCCTTCAATGTCCTGACAGCACCATCAAACCATTAACGATAGTGATAATACTGACAAAACATCAAACAAACTTTAACTTTAATCGTCGTTCGCGATGATACTCTATCTCTATACCGAACGTGACCCAGTCGCACACAGTAACATTCATCAACCCCGTGGGGTCTCTAGGAAGTGCCTTGACATCCTATGGAGAATCCGACTACATGCGTCCAAGCCCCACCCAGCTTTACTGTAGAAATGTCGTAACTACTATAAAATACGTTTGCATTACTCAAATACAAAATGCAACACTTCACCATCGTGTAAGAATAACAGCCTTACTAAATTTAATTTCAACAAACCATGTTCATTGAACCCTTGCAAGATTGTAATCTTGACATTGCAAATTACTTAACATATAATAGGAAATTCCTGATAAATTCCCAGTAATGGAAGTTAAAATATTATTACTTAAGTTTCAGAATGAATGTTCGTTGACAAATCATCCCGAAGAATATGGTGTCGGAAGTATCCTTGCCACGAAGAGATGTGTAGGACGAAGATAAGACTAGCTTAGCCTTTCAGCTTAGCTTCTGTAGAGTATAGTGTCGCCACAGTTAGTCACACAAGGACCTTGTCATTTTATGACTTTAACCTAACCAAACTATAACTGCGGAAACACCGGTGTAAAATGGTTTGGAGAGATCAATCAGTACCAACAAACCTAGGTTGCACTGCGAACTCCGACCAGTCGGTAAAAGCCCATTGTTATCATACAATCACACTTTCAGCACTACCTCTCACGTGGACTCATACATCTCTTAACTCAACGAACACACACATATACCCTCCCAACCTAATTAATCCCCTTGCCCTAAACACGACTTAGACCAACTAAACGGAATCCGACAGTACAACCACATTAATGATATATAATGTTCTTCCCAAGTTATATGCTATGAGAATTTACATTTACTTTATAAGACGAGAAAATTATGATATGAAGAGTAGAACAAAGTGATAATATAATATTACTACTTTACTTATTTTGCAAAACAAAATTTTACTGCTTTAATTGATCCGCACAGCCCTATTCGCACACAGCCAACTAACCTGCCCTTCATATGTTTGAAGATTATAAAAGACAGTAAGTCAAACTTAATTAACCCTCCTAGAGTAACCCGTAAATATCAAAATTTTAAGCCATATCCCATTTACCATTTACCTATCAGTCATTAATTAAATAACTGCCCCCCATTCTCACAACTTAAATAATTTTATAGTTGGATCTCAAATTTTCGTAATACTATAATTTATGTAGTAAATACCAGATAAATTGTCAATATTGTACTGACAAACGCATCATACATCTTAAGATATACCTGTAATAAATGGATTATTTCATGTAAATATTTAACGTTGTTTATGCACTACCTAGCGCATAACATGTGGACAAAATATATAACCATATTCCATGCTTGAGATAAATTTAAGCCGGAATAATTATAACTGCGTAATATAATAAGGTCCTAACCACTAGACGATCACGGCCCCATTTCCTTCCCTTTATTATGAACTCCATCTCTTCGTTCTCATAAGATACCTGTAAGTTTCAATAATTAGTATTCAATCGGTGCTTGAAATTCCGCTCCCGCAACTGCAACTGCCTTCACGCTGTCATAACATCGTCGCCTTTACCCCCCATCGGTATCGTAATTCAAAATATACAATCACAAGCTAATCGAATACGATAGCCGCGACCTCTTCTTCTCCAAAGCCAACCCTGCCCTCTTGAACTCCAAATTTAGCCCCAAAATTTGAAATCTGCATCCGCGTATCACTCGAAAATGATATTTACGCCGATCTTTTCTTTCAAAATTTTTATCAGCCATCCTGGATTCCAAACTAATCTTAAATCTAGAATCTGCATCCCGTATAACTTGAAAATTAAAACAAGATGCGCCGCGATCTAAAATTTCAACTTAAGTATCTAAAATTTGACACGCACGACAATAGATTATCTGATTCCCCCTTTATACCTATGAGACGTCAATCCGCCGTATACCTACTTTCTCCGAAAGGAAGGGATGACAAGAACAAAATTAAAATTTCCCGCCAACTCAAAAAAAAGAATTATAAATTTATACCATCTAGTACTTAATTTATCAGTCATTCCTGTCCCGTTATCCTGTAACTTATTGTACGTCATCCTAAAAGGTCACGTACAAATATCTCTAGACTCCGCAATTCGTAACAACTAAATATTGGGATATAACCGCTAGTACTCTTTGGGGGAGTCCTGTCTAACAGTAGCTGTCTACCGGCTAATATGATGACGATGGCAACGATGACTCAGCGCTGCGGGTATAGATCTACTTTCGCTAGTGGTGAAAGGTGAGGTGAGGTGAGGTGCTTCCCTAGTACGCCCAGAATAACAGCCCAGCTGATAGCGAGACAATCCCGCGGTCATTGCGCCAACCTTGATATTCGCCAATGCAGAACGACTCGACTCAAATCGATTTATTTCTTACAGCCAGTATAACCTGATCTCTAACCTCTCAATATCAATATAAGACCAGGGGTCAGTGCTAATTTTGCCACGCCCAACGCAGCGATCTCGAATCTACCTTAATAGCTACCGGTATAATCTATCGTGAACTACATATTGGACAATTTATTGACTTAGAAATATTTCTGACGATAAATGTTACGCATTAAAAATACCTAAATTCCCATACTACAACCAACCATTTTGTTAATATTTTATAACAAGTACCTAATTTGTTGTTGAACAACCTATATAGGCGCCTTTAATTAACGTCCAACCTGATTTAAAGAAGTAAAATACAACCCATCTGAGAGCCCTCCCCTTTTTGAAAGTCGGTTAACCTTATCGACGCACGACCTCCCGTGAGCGCACACTATAGATACGCCTTACGATCTCGACCACATAATATCTTATTTACAAACTTACAAGTTGCCTATTCTATTCTAGTTTTAAGCACGGAATCAAGCATAAAGTACTAAATTTCCCCTTTTTTTTTATATCTAGTGTGAGACGAACAACGCGAAGTACTTACGGTTTCATTCGCGCGATTTGAACCAGCGGTGAGTGGATCGCGTAACTATTCTTAACACAGACTATAACTTTTCTTATTCTACTTATCATTATTTTTTTTGATATTTATCGTCTAAAATGCTAAATAAAATTGTGGTAGTACCCTCGCAAAAGCTATCATACCGAATGGATTAAAGACAACCGACTACGCTAACCCGCGATACAAGCGATAATGGCCCTACAAACGATAATGTACACCCAACATAATGCGCGACTCAATTTCAATGGGATGTCTACAAATTTTGGTATGAATACAAACACTTACTAGGATTTCTCATTTGGATATAATGTAGTATCAGAGTATTTTATAATCACAATGCTAACCCCAATTACAAAAGGCCCCTTATAAATCGACGCGAATTCTGACATTGGTAGGACCTGTTAATCACATTTATAGTTTAATAACTTTAAGCGCAGGGAAATTAATCATTAGATTTATCAACTAGACTAGACACAACGTACTGGCAAGGTCTATCTAATAAAAGGTCCTAGTTTAATGTTAGTAGGCAAGGAAAATCCGTCTAAGTAAATATGAACTCTCTTGTCAAAAAAAATTTAACATAATTCCCAATACCTCACTTGCCTGATACACAGTTTATAAATGTAAGATGCTCTTGTAACGCGTAAATGATTTGACTCGAAACCGAATTAACCCCTTCATTCCGCCACCGTATTCCACATGACAAAACCCCATTAGAATTAAATTACCACCTCTAAGTAAGCTCAGGCTTTATATATTCACAACTCCTAATTTTTCCTAAACCGTAACAACCGTTTAAACACGCCACTTGGCCGTACATTAAAGCCTCACCACAGATCTTAACCCAAATCAGCAAATGTCAAATTCCCGCGGCCTCGCTAGACAAATTTTGTAAACAACATTCGTCGTAATTAATCAAATAATTTAATAACTAGTGTCTAGATTGCTATTATTTGAAGGAATAAATTGCTCCAGTTACGCCTGACTGGTATAGTGCAACAACGAGTGTTTTGCCTCCTATTTTGGCCTTTTCCAACGTATCATAATACGAGCATTATTCAGTGTTGTGCATTAGAATGTATACTTAGTTAGTTTTAAGGTGAAGCTAGTGAAACCATGAATTCTGCTACTGGGAACTCAACTAGTGGGTGTCATGTCAATCAACCGTAAGTAATTTATACCTTCTTCCTTTAAAATCTTCCCATTTTAAACCATAAGGCCTATTTTAATCCAGCACTGAATTCAGTAAAGGTACTAAACTCTTTTAAACGGTTACGAAAGAACGGAAAGCAACCGCGATCTTACTCATGCGACAGTTAATCCATCGGCCGACTACTTATTTCTTACATGGATGAGAGAAATATCACTTGCGTTCGTCGCTAGTATCAAAATATCCCCGCCACGGGTCGGATTAATTTTCCTACGTGACCAATATCTGACCTATTTTGCGCTAGTTTTGTAACCGAACTTGGAAATATGCCCTAATACGAATATCGTTTATAAACAACCATACGTT
The DNA here is from genome assembly GCA_963854355.1 of Epinotia brunnichana. NCBI lineage: Eukaryota > Metazoa > Arthropoda > Insecta > Lepidoptera > Tortricidae > Epinotia > Epinotia brunnichana. The sequence goes on along the minus strand of OY977950.1, from coordinate 21,043,810 downwards.
CTGTTCAATAAACCTACGCGAGTGCCTCGATGATAATTTTATGAATCCGTAAAATTATACCGCAGACCCTTAAATAATACCATTTTGTCATAGGTACTTCATGGAAAAAAAATAGACGGACCCTATGTCGTAGACAAATACACAATTTGATGAATACCTAAATCGCATAATGTTAAAACTATAAACGCCTAAATATATAAGTATCCCCAATTACCCTTAACTTACTCCAAACATTGTAAAATTCGTTCAATTTAATAACCAAAGGTTTAAAAAGTAGTAGCCCACAATATTGTTAGTAAAGCAAAAATAAAAAAACACAAAAAGATTTTTCCGTACCGGGGATTGAACCCGGACGCTCGCGATTCATAGCCCGCCGGACAAACCAATCGTCCAGTGCGCTGTTAAGATAACTTGCGAAATTAACGACCCATTTCGAAATTCACATTACCTCAACAATGACTAGAGAGGTGGAACAGTTAGTTTACATACTCCAGTATCACATACTATGGTAACCAATTAAAGTGCCATGCGATATATACGACTCCTGCCTTAAAGTACATAATAATAATAACACGTGCACAACTTGGTATTACTAATATAATTTCTCCGAATTGCCCTGTTACCATATAATGTAAACATGGCGAATATCTTTCGTAACCTGACGTGAACCGGTACATATATGGTATTTGTCTGACAAGCTCTAATTTTTCGGTTTCAGACTGGGACAACTATCCATCTTATACTTGACAAATTCTGAAACCATTGTTTAAAATACGTAAGTAATAAATTTTACTATCAACGTAACTATCAATGAATTGATCCGTACTATATTTACTTACTATACCTACCTACATTTAAATTGCATTCAACCCTATTGATAGAACCCATGACTTTAACACTACCTTATTAATAATTAAGTGCGTTGCGGTTAATCAATTTCATGCCCTACACACATTGTCTTACGATTCTAAGCCTTCTGCCCCCCTTTCTTAGAGCTGAATCTCCCGTGAGATTCGGAAATCCCTATCAGCGAAGTCTTTCGCCTCAGAACCTGAGTATCAAAGTTATTCGCTAACTAATAATGTCGTACCGTAGATCACGCGTGCTTGGTTTTGCATATATATATGAAAACCTAACTTGACTGGAATTATAATTAATTATTTAAATTATTCTGAAACTTCACAAACCCCGCTCTATAATTATGACTCATGAAGTAACTAAACCAGACAGACGGATTTCGGAATATCCTTATTCAATGAATTCGTTTTATTTCATTCACTTGCCAACACGTGTTACCTTTTTTATTTTATTTTTTTATTTATTTTATTTATTTATTTCAGCACAGCAACTATTTTTACAGGTTGACCTAATACAATAGCGCCTTAATCTTATATCTATATATATATATATATTATTACTTACTTACTTATTTTCTAATTCGAACGTTCGTAAGTACGTTAGCGTTAATTAAGCTACTGATTACAATGAAATTCGCTATACCTACAGTGTGTGATGGGTCTAAAACTTTATTTCGCTAAGTTTTGTAAGGCGCAATCTATCTATTATCATTTTCATTACATTGTACCTACGTAAACCCGCGTGACGCTTTAAGGTACTTAACATACCTATTAGAATTGACCAATATAAAATATGTAGGCTCTAACTAGCTTATACTTAGCCCGCAACCTCCACACAAAGCTAATTTTGTCGCATACTAATTCCATATTTTTACTTCGTTGATATGAGTTCCGGCCCGTGAGAGAAACCAGACCGCGCCGAGGACACAACCGTTTATCAAGCCCAAGTAGACACTTCCTTGTTGTCTATGTTCCTTTAATACATCCGACACGAAACCCCTAAATTCTGTATAAGTACATGTAAATCACATACTTATGTGGCAACATGGCTAACATACCTCACCCGACTTGCGATACATTTAGGAATGGTGGTCGTTTAAGCTTTATTTCCATGTCCGACATATAAACTAAATAACATTTTGCGACTAATATTTAGTGGCCAATACATCTTGAACTGTACCCCTATACAAAACGTGAGCAAAGAAGTATCCACCTCAAAAGTAAAGCAACTATATTATTACCTAGTTATTAGAAATAATTTACACTATGCTATTATCATAAAGTTACTATCAATATTAACGCATCTAATTGGCTACATAATTTTCCGTGTCAAAATATTTTACGTGCGACGCTCTTTATTTAAGACCGACCTTAATGCATTACATAAATATTTATCCTATGATCCTAAAATTGTTCACCCATTCCACCAAATTATTAGTGAACGCGATATATAGTTAATTAATATTACTCCTCTATCATCAAATTAAACAACAATTTCCCGCCAAAAATCTTTACGATTACCTACCGACGGCGCGGCGCCAAATGTCTGCAGAATTTCAAGATGTCGGCCCGAACAACCACAAGTTCGATGTTTAAAATTGTTTTTAGTTTGCGCGCGGGCTTCAACAAGCCGAATTCTCACATATTCAGGTCTATTATTTAATCAGTTTAAGGTGTTTTACTGTGGTTTAGTGTGTATTCAAACATGAATCAATGCAGTGATAATAGGACTAGTGCTAAATATAAAGTGAATCGTGATAAAGTGGCCGCGTATTTATGTGGAAATGTGCGAGTCCTACCATGTCAGGAATGTACCTCTATGGAGCTAGGCAGGTATTTAAGTGCCCTTGACTTGTTGTCTAACTTCGACCCTGTCACTATTTTAACCCTGCCAAAGTGGTTTTATGTACCTACGAAATTAAAAATTGAAATCTCACGCGTACATACAACCGGTTCACTGACTCACGATGACAACCATTTAAATACCTACACACAGCTTACCTTTTGACCTTAATGACCTAACAACAAAGTCCATTATAGTGTACCTTTGATCTTAGGTATTTGAATTTCTAGCCGGAACTAATCCGATTCGAATGCGCATTTTCTTGTAACAGATAACCGCTCCAGTTTCCTATCATTTTAACAGGTTAATGAATATAACTCGCGCGAATTACCTACTTATCTATTCTTACAATTACTTTCTTTACAAAGACGATTACGTAGAAAATATCCGCAAGGTTATAGGTACTTAAGATTTCGGACAATACTTAGTAGCGATCGATTTAACGTAAACGCCGAGAATTGGATTCAATTTGACTAGGTCAACTAACTAGGTATAAACGCATCTAAATGTACCTACTTTTCTCCCATAGCTTACGAAAGTTACCTATAACTATGTGATGAGTTCTTTAGTATGTTCCTAAGTCCTTGGTACTATAATCATCCACCGGTACTTTCCTAACCGCTGTTTAACGAATAATTGCCCAACCGCGGGACAGATGTCAATGACCTCAACACTATTCTTGCGAACTCAAATGCAACAATTGAATATGAAGGATGAAATAATCGTAGCTAAATACATAAGATGCTAATTTAACAAAATACTATCTTGAGGTTATCTAGATCCGTTTTATTTTATTTTTATTTTATTTTGGAATAAAAGCATTATACCTAAATTTTATTATAACTACTACCGCAACCGCCTGATGTATATGGAACCTACTTAATTGTGCTATGGCATTGGCAGATTGTAAGGCCATTCCGCATAACATTCCTGCCCCCCTTTTATACAAATTACGCGTAGGCACTACTTTGACACGACTGTCCGATGAAAAGAGTGTTTAGGTACTGTTACGTTTTTACTTAATTCTTAGATTAGACTCACTTCCTGACTTCCGTTCGGCCTAAAATTTCGCACATATGTATAAATCGCATAACAAATTAAAGTTATGATGACAAGGAACTAATCTGATGCTGGGGTTGGAAGATGGGCCTAGGAACTTCGTGATACAATGACACAAACCCATCGAGTTTGGGCTCGTTAGAATCGTCTCAATGAGCAGTTGGTAAACATATGTAGAAAAGTACAGTCGGGAATAAAAATGTGTACCCCCAAATGAATTTCTGTCAAAATAATATTAGCCCTTCGTCTACAACAAAATTATTTCTATGCATATTTTTCATAGTTTAGTGTGATATAACTTATTGATTAGTAATTCACCTACGTACCGCGCGTGAAAATCCCTTTGAAATTAAATAAAAGAAAGAAAGTCCTGAAAATAATACACAACACAATTCACGTACGTATCGCGCGTGAAAATCTCTTTGAAATAAAATAAAAGAAAGAAAGTCCTGAAAATAATACACAACACAACATTAAAAAATACAAACTCCATCTCTCTATCTACTCCACGGCAACAAAATGTGGGTTATTTGTATAACCCACACACAGAAAAATCTGTAAATAAATTTAATTAGCCCTTTCACCAAGCGAATCACGTAATAAAAAAATATTTTTCCTTTTATTATAATTTTTTTTATATATATATTTTTTTTAAATTGAAAATACTCTATTCTGTAGTAACCCGGGATACTTAAAAGTGAATTTAAACCTTATTTTCATCCTGGGCACGGCCTCACCAAAATGTAACGATTCAACCTCTTAAATGGCTTGCTTTTTATGTTTTTGTATTCTGAACTTAAATTAACCCCTATCTGAAAGCTGAAGCTCCTGAGAAGCTTCTAGTCGTCTGAAAATGGAATCCTACCTGAAGGAAAAGTTATTGAATAAAATTAAACAGATAGTAAGCGAGAAAATAAATCATTTATTTACCATAGAAATATCAAATTAATTTTGTTTGTTTTGAAGCTAAAGAACCTTTGACTAATTAATCCAGTAAAATCAAGACTCGATTGTACTAGATATCCACTTTGTTCCTATAAATACTAACTCGTACCAAAGCGAATAGAAAAACCGAGTTAGTTCCGGCCGATCCTACTAGAAAGGTTGGGTTTTATTCTAGTCTAGGTAAATCTATCCTACAGCTACAGAATCTCTCGTTATTTATGTTAAAGTAATCGAGCTTGAGTACTTTAACAGACCAAATCATCTCCTAGGATATTGCCGGACGGAAAGAGATTCGGTCAAATAAAAAACCGTCCGACTCCAGGCCTACAATGCCGTAATCTAACCTAGAATTTATTATCTCTGGAACCTAACCTCGAAGGCCTATTTAGACCTAAGCTATACGTGATTCGCGCTGGTGAAGTGGCTTGGCGTGTGATTTCGTCTAGTGGTTAGGCTCTGCGTTGTGCGAATAGACCCAGGCCCTTTTCGAGAAGTATGAAGTTTGTATTTCTATAAAGGGAAAAAGTTACACGTTAATTGAAGTTGTACATTAACCCCATTTTAGTAGAACCTATAACTTAAGTAAGACAATTATACTAGTTCCTTAGAATTAATTTACAATTCAGTAGTCTCATTAAGTGATGCACAATTATGGAGGCTAAAGTGGGCATAAATTCCTTATTATACTAAGTTGTGGGAAGTGATAAATTACGCTATGTGGTAGGTGACGCCCTTTAAACAGACTCGCAATACAATAGTGGTCAACTTGTGTTGGCCATGATGGGGTCTCTATTGATGATGATGCGATGATATAATAATGAAAATAATCATGAAGAAGTCAAGATATTGATGATGATGCGATGATATTATAATGAAAATAATCGTAAGTCAAGATATTGATAATGATGCGATGATATAATAATGAAAATAATCGTAAGTCAAGATATTGATGATGATGCGATGATAGTCTATTGAAATAGAATATTAGTACATGTTTTACTTACAGGTACATGAATGGCGTAATGTCTAGTGTAATATCGATTCTCCCTAACGATGAATCTTAGAGTTGTTAGCGAACTGTAGCGCTCGCCTCTCGCTCGCTCGCGGCTGCTCGTACTCGCTAGTAATCCCACCTCATCTGTTGATTCCGCCTACCCTATCGTTATTTCTATCAAATCTAATACCAATTAGTACTGACTTTTCCTAAGCAATTTATAATACAATTCACCCCCAAAATATCTCAATGGATGTAACACAATGTCTTAGCAACCAATCTCACCCAATCAACTCAAAGGCACTTTATAGTCGGAACAATGTTAAATATACGACAATGCACAGTTGAACTGACGAATGATAATTAATTACCAACCCACTGCGATACTTTTGTTGAGATCCCGATAATAACGACCCCACCTAAGAAGATACCTACTTAATTATTGACGTTACTAAAGCGAAAGTGTTGGATTCCCTTGTAAAATCAACATAGCTAGCTTCACGGTAAGAAGCTTCGGTTAAAGCAAAACGACGGCTTGGCCAGCGAAACTCTTCAGTTTGCAAGACTGAAAGGTCTCACCAACCTTACCTTCGTTGACACATCCGTGACGGAGGCCTAAGCGCGATCATCATCTCTACTGACTAAGAAACCCCTTAACGGGCGAATTCTCGTATTGGTCAGGGTCGTCAATGTGCTCTTTGGATATGGTTGTCCACAACGCTAAGCTCTCGGCCACAGGTGTACATAACTAATTTACTACGCTAGATTCATTCATTCAAGGAATTCCACATAATATATCTATAAGTACATCTGATTACTTCATAAACCAACACAACCGTAACCCTTGTTAAGAGGGTTGTTAGAACTAAGACAGCAGCTCGACCAGTGAGGTCCCTCAATTTGCAAGATTGAAGACTCTCAGCCACTCACTCTGTCTACACATCTATGACTGGCGCTCTAGTGCGGGCACATCTCTGCTGACTAAGAAGCCCCTTTCGGGAGAATTCTCGTGTGGCCAGGGTCCTCAATGTGCCCTGTGGATATGGTTGTCTCTACACCGAGCACACAGCCACGAGTGTATATAATTACTTTATTCAGTTGCGTTAATCTAGTAAAGTAACCACCCATCAGCACCTATACTAACCACCGGATATTAATATGAACTTGTGGTAATATTTGTCGCTTATCCGCATCTTAACAATCTATCCTCATAGTGTAACGCGTACCACTGACCGAGTCAATTGCTATAGCTAGGTTGTCGTATAATAATTGATCACTTTATCTCGTGGGGGCGCACGGAACCCAATCATATCGCAGTGACAAATCAACTAGTAATATATATGTAGAACAAAACAACATTCCTGTAATATCGTCAGTTATTTAACCAATGACCTAGATCCGTTCATAACCTATACATAAACCGCTCGTACTTTATCTAGCATATTCCCCAAACTATATACAGTAGAACTAGATTTCGATACACAAATACAAGTATGATAACGTTGAAATGGTTAGATAATAGCCCAAAAACAAATTAATAAGTTTCAGAATCATTCAATACAGTGATTATAAAGGTCACTCACCAGATTTTAATTTCTTAATAGTGGGACACGTACCCAACGCCTCTCTGGTTCCCAGGGTTCCTGCCCTTCTGATCTCCCTCGACGCTCGTAACAAGCCAGCTCCTCCGCCATAAATAAATTACAATATAATATTAACACATATTTTAATAAAGATTTCCCTCATTTGTACCTACAACTAACCACTAGATACTGGTATACAATTAGGAATTATTTACCATTGGACCGTTCCTTAGCGAACATTCATGTACTATAAATAGTCGTGTTCACTTCACTTCATGGGAGTATACGGAATTCTAATATGATGATGTCTTAAGCGCATTTATTAGGTGATAAACCTATTAGACCGCCACATATTCAAAATACACACGTGATCATATAAGATCATATCAGTTCACGAGCAGAAAGATATTGCCTAAATATTAATCACTCAATTCAAGACAATGTGCGCACAAGATAATTACTCCCTAAGAAATTCCAGAATTCACTATGATTAGTCACACTTTAAAATAAAATATTCAATCTCACCAGACGATCGCAAAGGCATTTGCGACCTTACCAAACTCTAATTCCTCTCAGCAACAGCCGTAATGCAGCCCAGCGGTGACCAGCCTTGTTCCGCCTCGAAGTAGTACGCGCCCAGAGGTCAGCCTAGCCTGGCCGCCTTTGCCTTCTGCAGCGTGATCTCGCTTCGACGTCCCATAGAAAAGTGACACGCTCCTCGGCCCGCCGGGGTATTTATAGCCAATACTAACACGATCACGCCACTAATCCGACTCCTCATCTGAAAATATACCTTAATAAAAGGGTATAAGGCCCATTTTCCAGGGAGCGTTCCCCGCCCCACAGTGCCGATCGATAAGCACTTTTCTCGACTTCGCGGGTAGAATGTCTCTGCAGCTCGCGCGTCCGTCCACGCGTTTTCTTGCTGGCCAGCGATCCATTCCTGCAATTAACCTAAGTAGTCTAATTTATGAATCCATAAATCTAGATCTAGCACACATTAAATGATACACTAATCCAACAATACTGAATTAGTATGCTGAAGTATGTTTTAAACCAATTATTTTGGACGAAACGCGAGTTTTCTACACTTTTAATTGTAGTCTTGATTTTAGCCTAGAATAGCATCTAACGCAATTTATCTCTAACTTATTTACATACATAATTGACAGTATGATAACGAATGAAAGCTTCAATTCCTTCATATTTGGACCTGAAACCCACAACGCTAACATCTATCAATTTAAAAGAGTAATTCCGCCCTTAGATACTATTGAGTCTGAGAGCGAAGCTCTCGGATCGTCTCAACATCAGACAGGCCGTAAGCTTGTTTGCCAACGACGTTGTATAAAAAAAACTAATAGTGATTCAATAATGCATTCAAATAAAGCTGCCATAGTCAAACAACAGAGCATTCATGTTAGTTGTATATCATAAATTAAACTTTGTACGTTTTTTATATATGTAATATTTTTATCTTTTTTATATCTTGCATGAGCTGATGTCGTAATCAGTGAAAATTGTGTCATTTATCTTGAAAACACCTGAGCCAATGACCGCGTGGACCTACACCTACACAGATATCAACTTATGATAATATTTGTATCTACCTAGTAAGACTAGACATCGTTTTTATGACTTTAGTACGCGCTCGAGTCTCAAGTTAACTCTTGCGGGATATATTATTCTAAATTTAGAAATAAGCCCGAGTCTTTTTACGTGCAATCTGTAACCTGTAACCTTTGTTTTTAAAAACGTGACGTAAATATAGAACGTCCCACATAATGCTCGTACACACGAGCTAATCACCGACCGGCTTCTTAATTGAAACCTCGTGTATTGCACGCTTTATGTGCACTTTGCGTGCAGTAATGGGTTAGAAGATTTCTTGTATCTACTGCGTATGTTGCATTCAGCGTAATGAAGTGGTGGTTTGATTAATTCTATATTCTAATTACATGAACGAGTATTACTTAATAAAGTTAGGTGTATATATTTAGAATGCTAACTAATAGAGCTTATATTTTTGACATATGTATGTTGGTATTCTATTTTTGTTATTGGGTTCAAATAGCTTTTCGAAATACTTACTGCAACTTTTTTATGATTTACCTATTATATTGGTAGATATGTTTTGTTTGTCACTTTAATCAGCCTAGACACCTCATTTGTCGGAATCGATTGGGTAAATATTGAGTTAATTACTAAAATTGTATACCATAAGCCGCCATCTTTGTGACCTCATAGTTATCCCCTCCAGCGCTTTAGAGAGCGACTACAGCACTTTTCATTCGGGAGACCTCACTGAATCCAACGATATCACTTGTTGGTATGCGCCTCTTCAATCAAACTGAATTTTGATTTTAGCCAATTGGCCTCCCTAGTTATTAAGAAGGAAACTCGTTGTAAAATTGTCATAGAAAACATATTCCTGCACATATTGTAATAGAGTATTTTTCTATGTTATATTTTTTGTTCAGTGGGTATAATTTTATGTTTAATTAAACCTTATTTTTCAAACTCTTCTGCTACAAGACCCACTTATTTCCTACCTACAAACTATCCTACTTCATCACAAACCACGTAAAGACGGATGGTGAAAATTTTTCATCTTTTTCACAAGCGTGTCACCTGCTAGATATAGGTATGCGTGTATAACACACCCTGACCCTTCCACAGATAAGAAGACTGAATAACCTCTTATAAAGTATGGTGACATGAAAAGATCGAAGGTTTTTGTAAAGACTTAACTCCCACGTGCAGGATTGCTTTACATTAGCAGATCATATTTTGAACTACAATTGTAACATATACTTAACTTAGCTATAGGCTTTATGAAATATTTTAAACTTAATTTCTAAGAAAATAAAAAAAATATGTTTTTTTTTGGATAAAAATATGAAAAAAAAAACCATTCAATTCAATTTTATTTATTTGTCAGAATACGGTAGTTCAAATTCTCGTAGGTGGGTCATTGTCAGTCACAAAAACAAAAATCATCTTTCCGGTGGTCAATAGTTAAAGGCTTATGTTTATATATAATATGTTTTAATTACATAGAATTATAGAAGTGGCAACGCCGTTTATGCGGATTCAGAGTTCAACCAAAAATTAGGCTTTATAGACCTTTCCCGTTTGGCCCCAAAACACTAACTTTTAATCCTACACTTTTAACTCGCAGACGAAAACACAGCGTTGCTCCCGTCCCAACAACTAAGTCTACATTAGCTATAATGAAATGGCTTAAAACTCTTAGCTTAGCTATGAAGAGACGGAGTGTTTATTGTATCGAGTGGTATAATTACTAACTTTTTGAAACTGAGTAACTTTTATTGAAATTGTTGCAGGAAATGTGACATAGTAGTTGTCATGTCACTAATGTAATAGGTTTTTACAACTTCATTTACACACACACATACACACACACACACACACGCACGCACGCACGCACGCACGCACGCACGCACGCACGCACGCACGCGCACACGCACACGCACACACACACACACTATTTTTTTCTAAATAATGTCATTTCTTCTGTAAATTATCGCCATGGAGGAGCGGGGCTTCCTGATACAGGTATTTCATACTTAATAGGAAGCCCCTACCTTGTAATAGTTGTAATCAACTTAAATATCACTTGTTACGGAAATAAATATTTTTTAATTTTTTTTAAATACTTTGAAATACCTTTTGAACAAATTAAAATGAAAAATGCTGATATAAGAACATACTTTACGTATTATGCCTATTTAATTCTGAATTGATTTCAACGAGTCGGAATCCATTAAAACCACAACAAAATCAAATTATAACGCGCTACTTTAGTCTCCAATCGACCTGATAATCTTCCCGCTTTATTTCGCGCCTACATAGAGCTTCCCGGAATCAGACAAAACCCATTATAAAATTTAACGTTGTGAAATAAAATCCATATTGGTCCTCAGTATATAAACCCCTTCGGCCGTCTACGTAACCGGGGTTTCGTAACCTGGTTACGATCGAAGCTTTTTTTTTACTCCTCGGTAACTAGCTTCGGTCACGCACTTTGTTTTACTCGTGCGTAACTAGCTTCGGACAAGGACTTACTTTACTTTTACGTAACTGGCCTATGTTTCTGGAGTTAGGCAATTTTTTTTTAAATAATTCTTTTACTTACCTATCCCAAGTTAGCTCAGCTCAGTGTGTGCTTGTTTTAAAGTTAAAATAAACAAATAAAATACAAACGATTATATTTTTGGATAGCAAAATTATTTATTCATAGTTAACTAAAACATCAAAATATCTTGGTTACTATTATACGCACAAACACACACACACACACTATCTATATTATTTCTTGCAGTGTATTTACAATCGGCAATAGGAAACCTAATTTCATTATCCTAATAATATCATCGCAGTGCGTTCGGTTAAAATCAATTAAGTTATCTTCCGCCTGGACTATTTCCTCCCAGTCCTGGGTACGTTGGATATGGTAATGACACACACGCGTGCCCGGGGAAATATATAGATTCCTTTTAATCAACATTTTAGCTTTTAAAGCGTCAGGAATTGCACGTAATGTCATTAAAGGGCATCCACCAAAGATACAGGCGTTTCTATTTTCCGGCGTCCTCGTTAAATTTGATGAATTTTCAAAAGTATCCATTGTAATGACCAGAACAGATTTGATGACAGATGACTAGATTTTTTATTGACAGTTAATGATGACTGATTCTTTAAAAAAAAAATCATCCCAAGATAAAAAAGAGGACTGATAGGTAAGATAGGTAGCAATTTGACGTCCTCTCCTCTTTAATCTTATTTCTACCTCTTCACATCGTCAGGTGACATGCAAAACTCACTAACTAACATCATTAAAATTATTGGATACTAAACTCTGTTACAAGTGTAATAAAGTTGGTTGTTACTATAAATTTTTGAGTGTACTTAGTGAGTTTTGCTTGTCACCCGACGACATACAAAATTAGAGTCAAATAACACTATCAATTAGAAACATTTATTCTTTAAATTAGGTTAAAAATTAACAAAATAAACTTATTAATGCATTTAATTCTCATCTAAAAATAACGAAATTTGAGTTTTAGTTAAGATATCTCTTTGTATTGAAAATCAAAATAAAAAAGCATAAGGAGCAACTATTTCAACGCAGTGACCTACTGTGATTTGCCCACTTTTTAATTCATTATTTGCACACTCAATTTCAGTGTCGATTTCAAGATAGCGTTTCGACTTTTTGTTTTTGGTTTTGAACATGTCACTGACTTTCGTCTCCTTGATTAAAATTTCCAGCAAATTAGCAACTGTATTATTTTTTTGTCCAACGAAACGATTAATACGACTGTGCCATCCTTCCAAATTATTCGTTGTTCTTATTTGCTCTTTGCTACAACAACAGGTTTTGTTAAAATTTGTTTTCTCTAGCCACTCAGATTTGAAATACTTGTTGAATGTTTTAACGTCATCACCCGCTGGACTCCTACGCATAACGTACTTAATGCCGCTACCAGCAAATTCTTCTGGCAAGCGTGCAACTCCGGCACACCTGGACACATGACGCTTCTTTACGGGGGTTGCCATTTTTAATTTCTTGGCCATTCTAAATAGGCATCTATTAAAATGAAAATAACAGCCTTTTACTTTTATGCCTTTATACACGTGTGCAACTGCTTTCATTGCTGCCTTTTCAAAGTCCATGGTTATTTTTGAAGGTTTCCAGTCCTTAAATACGGATTTAATAAGCGTGAAAAGGGTTTTATATGTTTTTTGTTTTTTGTTAGGTAATAGGCAGTAAATTAGGGGAATCACAGTTTTGCTGGTTTGGTTATATCCATGTATCGAATATAATTGCTTGAAAATCTTTGGACAAGATTTAAATGTGCCATCACACAATATATGGTCGTAGCTAGCAATGAGGACCCGCACATCTTCACGACAGAATATAAGGATTCTTTCACCATCACTTCCTTCACCCACATAATCCGCTAACAGAAAATTTTCAAGAAATTTTTTTGGTACTATGACTTCAAATGCTGACGAAAAACGTACCTTAGGCACACCCAATACTCTATTTCGATTGTTAAATAGACCTGTTTTGATATTACTGAAATGTGGTATTTCAGCCATCATGTGTACACCCTCTGTTTCTAGTTGGTATACCATTGTGTCATATTGCTTTTGGATGGAATTAAAGTTTGATCCAGTTATGTCTTTAAGCTTATCTAATTCCTTTAATACTCTATTTTGTGCCCGGTTGGGTACACAATCTTCATTATGTGGTTTCGTCTTTTGTTCCACTACTTCGTTCGTCTCGGTTACAGTAATACTACCTTTGCAACCGTGATCATAATTACAACACAGCCAAAATGATTCCTTCTTGTAAATTTTCCTTCGATGATATTTATGTCCTTCATGTAGAATGGCAACACCTCCCCTACGCGTTGAGATAAACTCAATTTTTCGCAACGACATATTGTTCAGAACACTTACTGCTGATGTTATTAACGAGTAGCACGCAGCTAAACAGATTTATTTAATAACGTTATTCTCACTGACCCGATGCACTTTTTATCACTGTCATATATGACGCAGTCATAATCATATCTAATGGCTGACGTATTGTTTATATTTAGAGAATTAGAATAGAAACCGGCCAGCATATCCAGAAAATTTTGCAAAAATATAAAGAAGTTTTCATGTAAATAATAGGATTATTTACAAAAATTGCCTAACTCCAGAAACATAGGCCAGTTACGTAAAAGTAAAGTAAGTCCTTGTCCGAAGCTAGTTACGCACGAGTAAAACAAAGTACGTGACCGAAGCTAGTTACGGAGGAGTAAAAAAAAAGCTTCGATCGTAACCAGGTTACGAAACCCCGGTTACGTAGACGGCCGAAGGGATATAAACAACACAGCTTTGCCAATATCAATATTGCACCCTTTGGTATCGGATTCACTTTGTCGGTCGAGTTTCCAAGAATTTTCGTACATTCATAAACTCACACCCTTATTCTCAAAAGGGGTATACATTATATAAAATTTAATTTTCAGCTCCACTTCTAGCAATCGTAGGTTTATAGATGGAGAAAATGAGGTATGTGGTGAATTGTAGTGAAGATTGCTAACCCACGCGCGACTTTCAAATTGGAGGTTGTGAGTTCGGACCCCGGCTCGTAGGTACCTCTGGGTTTTTCAAAAAACCGTATGTACGAAATGTCATTTGATATTTAACAGTGCACAGTAGCGTCTCGGTGAAATCCCAATAAGGTCTTACTAATTTTCCCCTCTGGGTTGGAAGGTCTGATGGCAGTCGCTTTCGTAAAACTAGTACCTACACCAGTCGCCTACAACTACAAGACTATTCCCATACCTAGTCGACTTTTATGACACCCACGGTCAGATAGGGTAGGTTAATATTAGCTCTAACCCGCCACCCACCACACGGTGAAGAAGTTTCGTAATGTTTAAATAGGTCTTTCACGGCCTTTACAGGACGTTTTTCACTCGTCCTTATGCTCATATATCTACAACAATATCACTAGTGGCTGTGTGTCACATGTAAAACTTGCGAGACTGTTTTTATTTAAGTTTAAAAAAAACTATAAAACATTTTTTTTTTCAGAACATTGTTCCATAAAACATTACATTGAAATTATTTAAAAACTATTTAAAACATTAAGCACCTACAGATGTGAAATGTCAAGATATCATAAATAATAATGTAAGGTAAACGTCCGAGTGCTCGACGCTGTTCTAGTATATGGCATGGGCACTTTATGTCAAAGCAATATGGGTTAAATTCGAACTACAAGGACATTTCTTCATTCGAATTTAACCTAGTACAGCGTCGAGCACTCAGGCGTTTACGAGGGCTGCCTTTTAAGTTGTGTCGTTTGGAAAAACTAAAGACAATTTAAGTGTTAAATGGTATTTATTGTTTTTCAAAGTAATCACCGTGATATGTAATACACTTTTTCATTCGATCGAACCAGTTTTCGAAACACTTATTCCAGTCCGAAGTCGGGGTCTCCAAAATGGCCGTATTGTATGCCTCAACCGCTTCTTCAGGCGTCTGGTACCGTTGACCACGAAGTCGTTGCTTGATTTTTGGAAAAGTATAAAAATCGTTAGGGCTTAAGTCTGGACTGTACGGCGGGTGTTCCAGAATTTCGACGTTTTGCTCTTTTAAAAACGCAGTTGTTTGCCGGGCGGTGTGCGAGCTCGCATTATCGTGGTGCAGTCTTATACGACGTCTTGGGTTATTTTTTCGAAACTCGCCGTTGACTTTTGTTAAACAGACAGTGGTATACCAGTCAGCATTAACCGTTTTACGATCCTCGAGCACGATGGTGGCAACGTGGCCACTTTTCGCCACAAACGTGGCGACCATTTTTTTCGAAGTGCTCCGTGAGCGTATTACTTTGGTCGGTGTTGGCTCATCTTGGAACACCCAAACAGTCGACTGCTGTTTAGAATCGGGATCGTAGGCATATATATACAAGATTCGTCACCACTGATAATGTCGTAAACATGTTTCGAGTTTCTTCGGTTGAATTGCCGCACAGTTTTGCGACACCACCGTACGCGAGCCGTTTTTTGGTCTTCACTGAGTAAATGCTTTTTTACGCCTGAGTGATCATGCAAAATACTGTGAACACTGGTCCCTGAAATACTTAAGGAAGCTTCTATCTCACGGTATGTCGCATGGCGATCTTCGACGATCAGTTGCCGTACAGCATCAATGTTCTCCTGGGTTACGGCTGTTTTTGGTCGACCTTCACGATGTTTATCACCAAGACTAGAGCAACCACGTTGAAACTCTAAATACCAGCGTTCCAAAGTCCGGAGGCATGGTGCTTTATCATTGAAAACCGTAGTCAACTCTTCGAAGCACTGAAGTCGCGTTAAGCCCCTTTTGAAGTTGTAAAAAATTATCGCACGTAAATTTTCCTTCGAAATTTTTATTTTCACAACTGACTTGTCAACTTTGAACGAACGCTGTACTAAAACCGGGAAATTAAACGGGAAACTTCGTTCGCTTCAATAACCAGGAAACCCCAGACAAATATGAGATTTTAGGTTTGTATGTAGGGGGTAATCCCTGGAACTAGTGATCAGATTTCAAAAATTCTTCCACCAGTATATAGAATGGTCCTTTGGGATGGACATAGGCTATATTTTATCCCGCTGCTTTTTTTCTCTCTTCATTGTTTTAGGAACATTTAATCAATTAAGATTACGTCACGTCAGTTCCATTGTACCTTAACCTAAATTACTAAAGCTATGTTTATCTGCCTACATAATGGTTTTATATCGGCTTGTCTTGCGTTCAGCTAGTTTGTTACCTCAGACCAAGAAAAAAGATAGACAGAGCATTACGAACAACCCCCTGAAGCCGGTTTTCAACCAAGCCAAATAAGTTTACCACACGCTCACACACAAGTATACAAACAAAATTGCACAAAACTCTTCAGCACGTGTAGCAATGCTGTCAAGATTACCTATTTCTAGTTTTGTGCAATTTAATTTGTTTATGTGTGCGTGAGCGTGTGCTAAACTTATTTGGCTTGGTTGAAAACCGGCTTCAGTAGGTTGTTCGTCATGCTCCGTCTAACTAGCTTTTTTTCGTGGTCTGAGTTTGTTACATTACGATTCTGCCGAAGTTCTAGGTTACATACAATTTCCGTTGCGCTTTTTTTCTTTTTGAAAATATTCAAATAAATCACAAGTATAACGATCGTATCGAACTATAGGTATAATGGACTCACCAGTCACCACAAAATACGACATGGAGGTGAAGTTTACCATATCGGACGCTACATCTAAAGGTGCAACCACATTGGCGTAGATACCGCGAATCGAAATAAATTATTTAAGGCCTGAATCACACTGGCGCGGCCTGCGGTGGCGGTCCATAGTAAATTTGACAGCTAATGACAAGTTTAATATTGACCGCCGCGGCCAAGCCGCGCCAGTCTGTGAGAGGCAGATGGGGATGTTGACTGAAAGCAACTTTTTATGAAACGTCAAAACGCTTGGTAGTGCAGTGAAGTTTGTAGGAAAAATTGTTAGAGATGAGATGAATGCAATTCTCAAGAATGACCCATTTAAGCACATTATTGTTGACAATTAAATAACAGGTTACATTTGAACACTTCCAAGGCACAAGAGTTGTGCAGTCTGCTACGCCTAAGTACGCCGTAGCGCGTAGCAAGTACCTACTCGTTCATTTATGCTGTCGCGCATAGTACAGTACATCATTCTCTCTACATTAAGATCCTAATGTAGAGAGAATGTTGTACTATGCGCGACAGCATAATGCGTCATGTGCACTGGGAACCTTTATATAAAACTTCTATAACCGTTAAAAAAAACGGTTTTATGATCAAAACCGAAATGAAAAGATTTTACGTCAAGTAGCCACAAACATTAAAGTCAACTTCAATTTAATCTGGAAACCTAATATTTCACTTCTATTCATATTAATTTTTACCTCACTAGATTGGAAAGCCCTTTTTGTATGTTTGATACCTATTGAGAAAATCGCTTTTTATCCACATGTGAAGAAAGAGTTTTGACATTTGAACGCAGCTTAAGTGACATGTGACAGCTAACAAAACTTAGAACGTTTAAAGTACTAAATGTTTGGCTCGTTTAAGTTTCCCTATGTGACAGATATATTGTTTTGTATTATTCTTTTTGTTATTTTCCTCGCTGTAGCGAGGTGAAAAGTTTTGTTTTATACACGGGTGAAAAGTTATTTTATGTCTCGTGTGTTGAAACACTGGCTACGCTCAGGATTCTTTTTTTGAACCACTCGCTTCGATCGTGGTCAATCATAGGATCTTTTCGCTAGCTCGTGTTTCAAATTAACACTCGCAGGAAAACCTTGTATAACAAATAACTATTATACTACATTTTTGATACTAGTTATACACTATACCCCCGATAAACGCTTACGCGGCTATGTACTATCGCCCTTATTTTCCTCAAACAAATGTTATTGTACAGTGTTACCCGTGCGTGATTTTCATACGGCATACTCTCCGCTAACGTTCCGTTTCGATCCAGATCCATCATATATAACACTGCCCAAACCAAAAGATCGTAAACGCCACGAAGTGTATCATAAGATAAGCTGTTTTGTAAATGTGGTTACATAGTTGTTTACGTTTCATTAGCTGCTGAAATTAGACACGAGTCGGGAATCCGTGAAAGTTTTTGCGGGATTAACGTTGGTTTTAGGTTTTATTTGAGTAAAGTTGGTATTGGTACCTCGTTAGAGATATACTCGTAGTTGGAACAAATGTGAACGAATAATGTGTGTAGGATTTAATGTTATGTTAAGGCGTAATCGTTTTACTTAAGTGTGAAAGGGGTCGTAGTAAGGAGAGAGTGAATGTGTGGTCAGGGTGCTTACAGGGCACTGCTGCCTAAATAAGCACATGCAAACGATATGACTGTGTGACACAAGGCAGTGCAGACTCCGCTTTGAAGCAGAGGAGACGCCTACACACATCCTAACCGAGTGCCCTTGCCTCATGCGCAGTCGTAACTCTTTCTTGGGCAAACACATCACACTAGCCCGGAGGAGATTTTCTTGAGGTCAACAAAATCCTGCAAATTATAGTAAGTGGCGATCACAATAGATCAGCGATGGTCGCAGTGATACAAGGGCTTTGATAGCCCGGAAGCCACTACCAGAATAATAAATATTAATAAGGAGAGAGTGAAAGGGATGGATGAACGAGTACAGTTTTTCAAAATAAGGAAAGGTTTTATGGACGTAACAAAATTTTTTATGGACGTAACAGATGCCGCCTTCTAGAAGTGAGGTTAGATTTTAATTAATTGCTGCTCTGCTTGGGGTTTATGCTAATTACGCCCAATTTTAATTAAATTCCAACTGTTTTACTACGAAATTAAACCTAAAGAGGAATTTAATTCGAAAATTTATTCAAAAATCTATTAAATATAAATTATTTTACGTTTTTTGTAAGGAACTTATAGAATCCAAAATTCGATGAGCTTGTGCTTGTGTTGATCAATCGTTTATTTTCTTTGAAACATACATATGGATGCATGCATATTCGTTGCATGCCCTTACTTGAGTGATCCCTAATTTGCAGCGATTAGACAAGTATGATTTCAGCAAGCCTTTTGTTAAAAGCGAAAATAAGATAGGACGAGCTCCCTGCATGCGAGGGTCAAGTCAAGCTTTAAAGGCGCATTTTAAAAACGCATGCGGTAGGGCTGCGTTCGGGCAACCGTTTTCACTGGTTGATAGCACCGGCATTGGGGGTGCGGGATATTTCCAAAACGGACGCCATAGCACCCGTATTCAGACAGCCGTTTTCGCTGATTGATAGAGGACGGCGGGAGTTCATGCATACTCGAACTTAGCAATCTTTTAGTTGACCGATATAATGTCGCTTGTAAGGTCGGGGCTGCACTGGCAGAGCGACGCGACGGCGATCTTCATAGGTACATCAAGTCACCCAAGTTTTAATGAAATCGCAGTCGCGTCGCCAATCTCCCGACCAGTGCGGCCCCGGCCTAAGAAACACCCGTGCTGTATAGGGTACGTTGCCATCCGTCCGGGTTTCCGCGGATTTGTCCTAATTTAAGGGGCGTCCGGGGTGCGTCCGGGCGGGGTTTTATTCGTAGTCCGGGTTTAACATTTTCAAGTCATGGGTCGTCGTTGGACGTCGGTTTTTTTACTGAGTAAGCTTTAAAATATCTGTTGACATGTCCGGGTTCTGAGCTCCAAAATCCGGGGTTTTTACGCTTCTTTTCCTGGTAACCAGGTTTCTGAGATGGCCACCCTAGTGCTGTAGAACGACTATGCGATCGACTGATAACTTTAATTCGAAGCCGCTATTGCGTCTGCGGGATCCGCATGCTGTATATCGACCGCCTTATCGACCAATCAAAATGCTTCGTAACGACCCATGAAAATGTGCCCTAAAGTTCATCATGTTAATATTTTAACATTCCTCAGGGCATTCACACCTGGACAATATTGACAGTTAGGAAATAGTTATAAAGTTTTAAATGACCGTCCGTGGGCGTTTGCGAACATAGGGATCTATACGACTAAACATATTGGATTGAAATAAAGTTCACATTTACTGCGTGCGCTCGTGGTCGGCTACGGTCGGTATTGCGCGCACCATGCTAGACACGAGCGTGCGAGTACTAACAAACTCTCGCCCCAGAAAAGGGAGACAGAGTGCACGACATTTTTTTAGCGCCAGTTCTAGCAATTGTAGGCGTAAATATGGAAAAATATAATACGGCAGTGATAGGTTGGTAACTAGCCCATCGCCCACAACACACTATTACTCTATTCCCATACAAAAAATACTTAACACGGGTTTACGCTTTGTACCGGCCGAGGTCTCAGATGAGATGACTGAAGAAGTAATCTTTTAAATGTTTTCAAAGTGCAAGAGTTTACAGTTCTATTCATACCCGGCTCTTTCGATAGTTACAACACCCACGGGAAGTAAAGGGGTCGTGCTATTTTATGTCAATGATATGATATATAACTAACTAAACTTAGCTAATAATCTTTAAAACTTAAGATTGGGTTAAGTTGTACCTGAATAATATTTTTTGTTGTCTATCAATTGAAATAAACAGTTCAAATTTTAATTTATTTTTTATTTTTTTATCCACTAATGAGAGACAGCACACGACTCAATCAATGTAGATTTCAAACCAATACGTTCGAGATAGATCCCTTAGCGTGCATCGGGCGTTGACTCGCAACGAAACACAAATAATCTTTTATTAACACGTGTGAACACACCCTCAGGATATAAATAGAAATGGCTTAAGTGACAATTTGCGTGGCTAATGGCTTGTTTGCGTTGGGTCAACGATCGGTTTCAAAGATAGCAAATGAAATAATTAACTTTAAAATCAAAGTTTAAACCGACTTCAATTCAATAGTTCGCCAATCCACAAAGGTGACACACATGAAAATTTCCACATTTCCTTTCCAATTTACCACATGAACTGCTCTCCGAGAGCAAATGCGTTGATTATTACAGAAAAAACCCAAGTCGCTATCTGTGGGCTGATCATATTGGAGGAGTTCTGTCGATTCCTCAAGGATCTCAGAATTAACACTTCATTAGTTGCTATTTCAATGGAATCATGTCAGAATCTTTGACGTACTTTACATCTTTGAGGAGTTCCATAAGTCATCTGAACTATATGTCAAAGTAACATTACATGACTTAAATTCGACTGAAGAAAAATCCTCTTAGGTCGAATTTAATCCATATTGTTTTTACATAAAGTGCCCTATATAATATTAGTACAGACTAGGAAATAACAGAATAAAATGCGATTTCCACGCCTACATTCTACAGAATGATTGGATGGAAATAAGATCAAACAGTATAAACGAAATATCCGCCACTAAATCGAATTCCACCGAAGTGCGTGAATGAATGAACGAATCAATCTCCAAAGACAAATGTACATAGATACCAATACTTGCTATGGACACGATTCCGCGCACGTAGAATTCCTTAACCGGTTCAACGTCAATGACGACACACATGCGTCAGAGCGCTAAAGGCGCTTTTCGCCACATAGACTAGCGGCTGAACAAAAATAGGTTTTCATAAAATTTGAGTTTTTTTTAAATACGTGTTTAGCAGGCATGTTAAATAATAATTAGCCAAAAAGTTAGAAATGTTTAGTGGCCGCGCGGCGTTCGGCCATATTTTATTTTTAATAACTCCAATAACTATGTAAATTTAAAATTAGAGATACAAAAATTGTGGCATACCATATAGTACTACTATACTATACTATATATAGTATAGTAGTTTTTTTGTTACTAACACTAGTTTTTTAAGTTAATATATTGTTACTAACAAAATATGGATGAATAGTCCGAAATAAATGATTTTTAATTTAATTTAATATAACACTAATATTTCTTTACAATATTCGGTTTTTAGAAATCTGGAACACCTGCATTCTGATAAACGAAAAGTGCACAGAGAGTTACATATGGAGTTTAAGTTACATATACTCTAGACCGTCAGCCCACTCCCAATACGCCTATGTCTCATGACAACACGATAAAATGCATGACAGCAGATTGAGAAAGTTGTGCTGAGCAAGTATCAGAGGATTATCACACCTAAAATTGGCCGAAAGTATGGCAAATCCTTCACTTCCGGTCAAAATTGTAAGGGTAGGTATAATTACGTCATGTGACAACAGTACGAGACATGCGGCATCATTTAGCCCTTTAGTCGTAGAGAGAGTAAACCTAACTCTGTCAGTCCTGAAATGGCCGTTGTACTTGGCAGACGTTGTCAAAGGTACTTGGCAGACGTTGTCAAAGGTGACCGACTTTGGCACCGTGGCAATTTGATAATTTGTTAATTTGGTGTGATAATCTTCTGATTCTTGCTCAGCACAACTTTCTCGACCTGCTGCCATGCATTTTATTGTGTTGGCATGAGACGTAGGCGTATTGGGAGTGGGCTGACGGTCTACTATGGACTTCCCCCCCTTGCCTTTCACCCATGAGAGCAGGCATGTGACCTGCAGTGGGGCATATATGTAGGTACCTATATAGGCTGCTGATGACAACGGCGTAGCCGCTACGAGCGTAGCGCGTTAATAGTTGTAGCTTATTCTCATTTTTGACCGACTTCAAAAAAGGAGGAGGTTCTCAATTCGTCTGTATGTTTTTTTTTTATTTGTGTATGTTACGCGATAACTCCGTAATTTATGAGCCGATTTGAAAAATGCTTTCTTTTTTTGAAAGCATATACTTCCAGATTGGTCCCGCTGTCACCAAAATCTAGTTCTGATGATGGGATCCTGGAGAAATCGAGGGAACTCTTTAAATTTTATAGGCAAACTTGGAGCTATTTGGCTACTGATTTGAAGTCGGTTAAAACTTTGTTTTGAAAGTCAATTATCCACGCAACATTTTTGTTCCTCTGACAATAATTTCCGGGATAAAAATTATGCCATATTTTCTCTAGAGGACAAAATAGAATAGGTATCTCTAACTAAACTAAATTCCAACTAAACGGTTTGATTTAAGTTAACAAACTTACGTCATTGTTAATGATTCCTTTAGAAATTATAACTAAAACTAATATAAATTATAAGTAATAAGTCAAGGAAACCAAGGACACATACTCGTAGGATGCAAACGCTGCGCTGTGTTATCTTTTGTTGTATATGAGACGATTATCGTAGGACAATGCATCACTGTTTGTCAGTCGTGATGAATTGATTAGGACTGACTTATCTTATTAATCAAAGGCTCTCAGAATCCCGAGATCCCGAGGGCATTATGGTCGCATGTTGTTAAGGCTGGCTTTAGTGGTCGACCGAAACAATGCGCTGATGCTCGGTGAAAACTGTTTCGTTACTTAAAACAGTAGTCAACTCTTCAGAGCACTGTACTCACGTTAATCCTCTTTAAAAGTTAACGAAAAAATGATCGTACAGTCGCCATCACATACATCGGAGCAAACAAGCACGTCACAAACATCGGAACACACCTCTCTTTTCAAGGCATTAGGGTGCATGTGCCTATATTTTTGAACACCTATAGTGTACCTATGTATGTGATGGCGACTGTACGTGATTTGTTTATTTTCATAACGGTACCGGACGCTTTAGCAAGATGTACTAAAACGGTTCAGTCAATCATGAATCGTTCTTTTGTTTTCGAATCCTTCATTCAAATAGTTTAAGCTGATACTAAGTGCGAAACTTTTTTCCCATTCTCAAGTCTTTTTCTACTCGTCGACTTTAATCTTTGAATTAAGATTTCGTACACGAAACTAAGATCACATACTTTTTAATCCTGGAGCTCCACGAGCTCGTCACGGAGCTCGTATGGTTTCATAAGATAACCGCCAGCAGTCCTCTTATGAATCCAGGAGCTGTATAAGATAACTGTGAAGACATCAACGCGCAAAATTACTAAGCTGCTGCGCTTCATTTCAGCAGGGCGAATTTCAATAGATACCAAGTTTGTTTAATAAATTATTATTTCCGTTGACTCGTAGAAAAAGTATTGTATACAATAGTTACTCAGCAAGCTTCGTGGCCTAAATGTGGTACTCGACTTAAAAAGCATCCATTATATAACGATTGCATAAACTACTATTATGACACTGACTTTAGATTTATTATTTCACCTGAGGGGTAATAACGTAACATTCCGAACGCGCGTTAAGACAATTTAACTGTCACTTTCCAATACAAAAAGTGACATTTAGATCTACCTGACACGCGTACAATGCGTTACGTGATCGACCAGCTGGCCTGTGTAAAATATTTTTGTCGTTTGCAAACGACAAGACTTAAACAGGCAGCCCTCGTAAGTGTCCGACAGACAGACAGACGTAGCTCGTATGAGCGTCTGTCTGAACGCGCCCATATACTTTCTTACAGCTACAACTGTGTTTCAAAAGATACAGCCCTATGACAAACAGAATAAAAGATAGGCAGGTCTACAGTGGAGCCGTATCAAGGATACTGGCACCCTTTGGGTGCGGAATCCTAAAAAAACCGGCTAAGTGCGAGTCGGACTCGCGCACGAAGGGTTCCGTACCATTATCTATAAAAAAAACTATTTTATTCTGTGTTTTTAGTATTTGTTGTTATAGCGGCAACAGAAATACATCATCTGTGAAAATCTCAGCTGGAACTATCACGGTATCAGTGAGATACAGCCTGGTGACAGACAGACGGACGGACGGACAGCGGAGTCTTAGTAATAGGGTCCCGTTTTACTCTTTGAGTACGGAACCCTAAAAATGGAAGTCCATTTGATATACCGAAAGTTGCGTACCCTAATTCGGAATTAACTGTAACGTAACTGTAATACTTATTTCATCAGTGACTTGCGTGGTATGGGCATATTATGCGGAGGGATGACAGTCATGTGACAAAAAGAGTGTTAGGTATGAACGTGGAGGGATGGAAGAAACGAGGTAGGCCAAGGAAAAGGTGGATGGACTGTGTGAGAGAGGATATGAAGAGGAAGGAAGTAAGTGACGAGATGATGAGTGACAGGGAGGTTGGAAGAAAAGGACATGCTGCGCCGACCCCAAATAAATGGGATAAGGGCAAGAAAGTGATGATGACTCACATTACGTTACGGCGTCCGACAGTTTATGACATTGAGATCCGCTTTTGTAAAGGTTGTGAGTGTAACGATTTTCTGACTGAAATATGTCATTTTGAATTCGCTACTAGGCCTATCGTTTAACAAACTTAAATTGGAGCACATTATTCTCATGGTTAGAGCCAGTTTAAAGGGTTTCCTGTGTTTTAGGCTGCGTGAAATAGTTACAATGGACTCAGCTTAGACGACAGGCTATTTAGTAATTTGGTACAGGTGGGCGAATATTCAGCGTTTATAAGGCTTTTTTTTTCGTCATTGTTGTCTCCAAGAAATACTATTAAAAGAGTTGAATATCAGAGTCCACTTTTGATGAAGACGTAAGCCAATACCGGTGCTGAGTAATTTTTGATTAAATTTTCCGCGGTACCTATGTTTTACCTCTGCTGAAATAATCTTGAGCCGACAATGACGTTAGAACCGAGCGGTTCAAACGCTCGGAGATTGGCCTAGGTACCGTAAACAACATTAATTTATAGATATTAATTTATATATTTGACAGTCTGTGGCTATCGCAATGGAATAAGGAATTCACCTGAAAATCTGTATCATGAAGGATTTTGCCGGCATCCGAACAACGGCATCGTCCCGGTCAAACTTACAATGTATTATTTTCAATTTCACATTGATAATTATACCGGGTGTCAAAACTTTGCCACACGGAAGGAAAGCACCTTAAATACTGAAAGAAGACTTGATTTTGATTTTAATTTAATTGGAACAGTATTAAAATATTTTTGAAAAATCACCTGCTTTAACCAGGCATCGAACTCACCAGATATGTTTTTTTTTTTATTATTTTTACGTTTCCGATTGAGAGGGATATTTTTTTCATTAGGATTTTTTTTCTTAAACAAAAGAAGACCATGAAATTTGTTATTTATAAAATTCATTATTACGTATTGTATGGGATTTTTTCAAAAATGTTTGATTGCCGTTCCATTTTTTTTTATAAAATGAAGTTTTTTCAGTAAAATTTCCTTTCTTCAATATTTAAGGTACTTTCCCTCGGTGCGGCAAAGTTTTGGAACATCCAGTATAATGAGGAGATTACCCTTGTTTGAAGTGGTACAGTCACCAGCATTGATATCTGCCGTAACAACGTGCACATAAATATCTGACATGACTTTATCGTCGTCGTCGTCGTATAATGACGTCGGCGAAGTCATAACCAAACTCAAATGGAGTTGGGCAGAACCTATTGCCATGCCTGGCAATATGTCCTGCCCAATTCCATTTGACGGTAGGTGGACCAAAACGTTAACGGATTCAATTCAATTCAATTCAATTTATTTATTTATCGCTTACTTAAATGAAGTACATCATTTAGTTTTATACTAAGTATGGTAAACAAGTTGAACTATTACAGATGTTCTTATTTTTATAACAGGTAGGTATACACTTCGAGGTAAAAGTAAGCTACCTTCCGTACTAGTTTGCACTGTATTACGGCAAGGTATCCCCTTTCCCCTCTTCCCGCGATTGACCCCATAGGTCGTTATAAAATACAAAGTGGTGGTGGATTGGTGGCCAATTAAAGGAAAAACAAGCGTCGGTCGTCCACCAGCTCGATGGGTTGATGACATAAAAAAGACCGCGGGTCATTTCTGGATGAAACTAGCACGGGACCGGGATAAGTGGCGTACCTACGCGAAGAGAGGCTTATGCTCAGCAGTGGGTGATTACAGGCTGAAAATTAATGATGCTAACTTTATATCTAGCGTCGTTAGGACGTGTCAGATATTTTTGCTGCCTTATTACGGCAGATATTAATGCTGGTTACTGTACGGCAAAAGGAAACGATGCAGCGGATGAACTGGCCAGGAAAGGCTCAGAAACAACGGCAAACGGACCGGAGCCAATCTTGCCCCTGCCACAAAGCTACATATACAATCAACTGGACCAACACACTAAAGACCTACACCAAAGATACTGGGAGGAGATAGACACATGCAGACAGACCAAAGAGATTCTGTCGAAACGCGACTACAAACTCACAACCACCAACTGCGCAAGATAGTGGGTATAATAACAGGACACAACACCTTGACCAGACACCTCTATAACTTAGGTATCACAGACAGCCCCATGTGCAGAGCGTGCATGGAGGCAGAAGAAACGACTAAACATATACTACTGGACTGCAAGGAGGTAGAAGTATACAGAATGAAGCACCTAGGTTTTCCAAACACACTACGGGACGCAGTCAGCAACACCAAGGCACTCACCAACTTTTTAGACGAGCTGGGGTGGTTAGAGGAGTGCCACACCGCCGTTTCACGCAAAATAGGCACAATGGATGTCGACTTGCGGAAAACGCCCAGTATAACTAACTAACTAACTAACTGTACGGCGTGAGTTAGAGATAGGCAACACATTTTATTTGTAGTGGTACTACAGATATATCGGTGGAAACTCTCAAGTCATGTTTTAAGTACAACGTATTAGGTGTTAAAAGGGTTTAGACATCGCCATCTTCTGCGGAAAAGTAACGTTTATATAACAACTAAGTAGGTAGTTCTATTTTTACAAGCCTTATTATGTAACTAGCTTTTGCCCGCGACTTCGTCTGCGTAGAACTCGTTTATATCGTAGCTCGATACAAACTTTTACCCTCCATTTCCCTTTTAGGGGTAGATTTCCGATATAAAAACTATCCTATGTTCTTCCCCGAGACTCAAACTATTTTTATCATCATTATCGTCATCATCATATCAGCCGAAAGACGTCCACTGCTGGACATAGGCATCCCCCAAATAGTTCCAAAGTGACCAATCCTGCGCCACCCGCATCCAGCGGACTCCCGCGACCTTTACCAGGTTATCAGTCAGGGGGGGGGGGGGGGCTACCAACGCCGCGCCTACTAACTACCTCTATACCATATTTTATCTAAATGGGTTGTATAGTAGCTCAAAACAAATATTCACCCCGGATTTCACCCCCTTAGGAGATGATTTCCGGGATAAAAACTACCCCTTGTCCTTTCCCAGGACTCAAACCATCTATATGCCAAATTCCATCGAAATGGGTTTCATCTTCCATTCAAATTTTCACCCCCCCATTTCACCCTCTTAAGGGTTGATTTCCGAGACAATAATTATCATACGTCCTTTCCCAGCACAGCACTCAAACTATCTCTTAACTGTTAACTTAAGTTTTATAAGTTTTTATTGTTACTAACATGATATGGCCATAGTCTGAAATAAATAATTTGAATTAAATTGAAGTAATCAAATTTCATCTAAATAGGTCTACTCACATCCAAATTTTCATTCCATAAAACTATCCTATGTCCTTCCCCAGGAATCCCAACCATTGCTCTACCGTAAATGGGTTCCATCCAAATTTTCACCCCCTATTTCATCCCTGAGGGGATGATTTTCGGGATTAAAACTATCCGTCGTCATACTCAGGGACTCAAACTGTCTTTATACCAAATTTCATCTAAATGGGTTATACCTAAATTTTCATCCCCAATTTCACCCCATCAGGGGATGATTTCTGGAATTTGAAACTATCATATGTCCTTTCTCAGGACTCAAACTATCTTTCAATCAAAATGGCTCACAAACAAATTATCACCCGCAATTACACCCCCTTTGGGGATGATTTTCAGAATAAAACTATCCTATGTGCTTCCTCAGGACTCCAA
This sequence comes from Epinotia brunnichana, assembly GCA_963854355.1. Classification (NCBI taxonomy): domain Eukaryota; kingdom Metazoa; phylum Arthropoda; class Insecta; order Lepidoptera; family Tortricidae; genus Epinotia; species Epinotia brunnichana. The sequence continues at coordinate 21,014,688 of OY977950.1, read as the reverse complement.
CTCGCTATACCGTGAATGGGTTCCATCCAAATTTTCATCCACCATTTTACCCCCTTAGGAGATGATTTCTGGACGAAAAATTATTTTATGTCCTTCCCCAGGACTAACTGTCTCCATACCAAATTTCATCGAAATGGGTTCTACCAAAATTTTCACCCCTCATTTCACCCCCTCAGGAGATGATTTTTCAGGATAAAAACTATGCATTTTCCTTCCCTGGGACTCATTCTATCTCTTTACCAAATTTTAACTAAATGGGATCTATCCACATTTTCACCCCTATTTCATCCCCTTAGGGGATGATTTTCGAGATTCAAAGTATCCGTTGTCATTCTCCGGGACTCAAACTATCTCTAAACCAAATTTGATCTAAACGGAGTCCATCCTAAATTTCACCCCCCATTTCACCCCTTTAGGGGAAGATTTCCGGGATAAAAACTATCCAATGTCCTTTCCCAGAACTTAAACTACCTCTAAACCAAAATTTATCAAAATGGGCTACATCCAAATTTTCACCCCTCCCGTTTTACCCCCTAAGGGGAAGATTACCGGGATTAAACCTATCCTTTGACCTTCCTCGGCATTCAAACTATTTATATACCAAATTTCAGACAAATAGGTAGAGCGGTTTAGGTAGCTCCATACAAACTTTCACTTCCCATTTCAAACCCTTAGGGGTTGATTTCCGGGATAAAAACTATCCTATGTCCTTCCCCAGGACTCAAATTATCTCTGTACCAAATTTCATCTAAATCGGTTCAGCCGTTTTCACGTGATGCGCGGTCACATAAACAGACAAACAGATAAACAGATAAACAGACAAACAGACAAAAATTCTAAAAACTGTTGGAACGTGTTCTGTTATCGGTTTTAAGTATCCCTAGCCAATTTTTTTTCGAATATCTTCCATGTACAGACTTTCGACCCTCTTCAGCTTTATTATATGTATAGATTAAGTTTGTAAATGTATGCATTATGTATGTTTAAAACTGGTGAAGTAAATGGGGTCTACAACAGCATATGGCTTCTAAAATTGTTTGTCTTGGTGAAATGCTGATAATCAAATTTTTGACGAACTTTATTGAGATATCTAAATTCTTTAACTAGTTGACTTGACTTGTATGTTGACATTTATAATTTGTACTTTTTTATTCAATTTTAAGTTGATTCTTTGTTTAATTATTTGACGATCATAATATAAAGTCGTATAAATTGACCTATAGTTCCCCGCGGCTATGAAGTCAATCCTGAGACATGCCTCTAGGGTTGAATATGTTAATTTTTTCCTATGGTTGACATTGTCATTATTCAGAAACGTCATAGTTGCGCAATGTGTCATGATCCTGACTCAAGATTGACTTCATAGCCGCGGGGGACTGTAGTGTAATTTATATTGTATTTTTATATTATGAAATACATAAATGTAATCTAATCTAATCAGCGCAAACATGGTTTGATGACAATGATAACATTATGTTCGACTTGTGATCAATTTTATTCGTCATCCTCGTAGCGTTTTCCCGGTTGTATCCTAATGGAGCCCAGGGTCCACTTTAGCACCTAACCCTAAGATTTGGCGCAGGCACTAGTTTTACGAAAGCGACTTCCATCTGACTCAGAGCGAATACTAGACGTTGGGATTAGACCGGTTTCCTCACGATGTTTTCCTTCACCAAAAAGCTACTGTTAAATATCAAATGATATTTCCTACATAAGATTTTTTAATCCCAGTAGTCGGTTCGAACCCTAGAGACCTCTAGATCGTCAGTCGCGTGCCTAAAGGTATCGTTCGGCTGCAGTGGCCTTAAACGATGTTCTACGTACATATATAGACATATTTTTTTTTAGCATATACATGGTGTTTCCGGGAATTCCCGTTAACTTCGGCATATTGCAGAGTACATTCACAGAAACAAATTAGCATAATTATTACATAAAAAAAATTTTTTTTTCGTTTTTTGTTCAAATTTATTGAATGTACCTAGTTTTAACGGTTGTTGTCATATTGTACAAGGGTCTTGAAACACATGAAATAAAACATATGTAATATCGAACGAACTCACTTTGTAAACCTTCTTGTAGTGTATCCTTACAAAATTGAAAAAGCTGTTATGACGTCACAGTTAAGAGCCATTTACATATATAAGTATAATGAACTCACTTTGTAAACCTTCTTGTAGTGTATCCTTACAAAATTGAAAAAGCTGTTATGACGTCACAGTTAAGAGCCATTTACACTGGTTAAATCTGCAAAACTGATTAAATTCAACATTGAATATCTTGATAACAGTAAGAGTTAAGATAACTTTATTTGACCTAAACTATGCCCCCTTGCAATAAACTGAAATTGTCATAAACACGTTGTATAATTTACTAATAAATAATTCACCGTATTCAATGATTAATTCACCGTATCCATGACATAAATGACACAACACAATTAACCCATCGACAAATGATCGATGACTTTGAATTATAGATGCGTAGCATTCGCCGGTTGGGCCACGTCGTCCAAGTCGACACTTTTAACTGAAACTTATGTTCAATAACATCTATGCACTTACGACCTTCTCAATAGTTGCTATCAAAACGTGACGTACAAACTAGCTGTAGTGTCAAAGTGGACCTTATTCCGTTGTAATAAGATTGAGGAATGGTCAGCTGTGACGACGGTAGGTATGTTTTGACACAGTTTCCGACTTCGCCGTACGAGTATCGATTGTACCTATAGAGCTAGGAAAAGATGTTTTTAATATTTTAGATGCAATTTCTACCCGACTGTCGCGAAAGAGTTATCGTTTTTGAGTGTTGTCGTTACAAACAAAGTCTACTTCAATAGGCCGGCCGAAAACTACTTATATATTTATATTGTTTTTTAGGGTTCCATACTCAAAGAGTAAAACGTGACCCTATTACTAAGACTTCGCTGTCCGTCCGTCCGTCCGTCTGTCTGTCACCAGGCTGTATCTCAAAAACCGTGATAGCTAGAGAGTTGAAATTTTCACAGATTATGTATTTCTGTTGCCGCTATAAATAACAACAAATACTAAAAACAAAATAAAATAAATATTTTTATTGATAATGGTACGGAACCCTTCGTGCGCGAGTCTGACTCGCACTTGGCCGGTTTTTTAATATGCAAGCTGGACAACACAGCTCAAATAAATTTCAATTTATCATTAACAGTGATATATCTCTATTTAGGTAATTAATAAATAAGGAGTTAGTTAAACTCTATCTTTTAAGTCGAAATTAAATGCATAATTGCTTCTTATTTAAGATAAAATAAAAATGTAATAATTTTTGAATGCAAATCAAATGACTACGGAACATCTAAAACTCACCACACAAATTGATAGAAACGTCTCTAATTTCTGCCCATGCATAAACCATATATTACCAGAGTGGTAAACACTTAACTTTTCGAACGAGCGTTAGGACGATTCAACTGTCATTTTCCCACACAAAAAAGGGACATTTAGACCTGAAGCACGTACAATGCGTTCCGTAATCGACCAGCAAAATTAAACTACCAATAAGATATCTGCCAACTCCCGATAAAGAAGTTGCAAACCCCCGACATTTTTATTTTAAAGTTCAATATCTCTAAAACGGCTTAACCGATTGTTGAAACGTAGGTAGGAACCATCTCGAACACGTCATTTTTCGGATTAAAAAAACCGCATTAAAATCGGTTCATTTCTTTAGGAGCTACAATAAAATTAAAATAAAAAGCATTTATTTCGGACAAAATAATCCATAGATGTTAGTATTACAATAAACTTAAATAACTATGTTAGTACCTAAACTTAAGTGCTGAGAGGTCCAGTGCCTGATTAGGGCGCTGTCCCATCTCTCTGCCACGACAGCCAGGAGACCGTGGCGGCTGGTGCGCACTCTGCGGAGCGTCGCGGCGCAGCGCTTGCGCAGCGTGGCGTGAAATCCGTCCACATGCGCGTCGGCGAACATGCCACAGACAGACTCAGAGACACGTCAAATTTATAACATTTAATTTTATTTTTGCGTCAGGGGTTAAAAATCAAGGTGCGTGAACGGTATTGTTAGAATTACATACCTCTTTGCGTAAGTGATCAAAAAGAGTAGACGCGAACGTACCGTAGGTACAACGACCTTTGAACCTGGCTCTTGCAAGTCAACTCTAAATAGTCTGAATACATTGGAACAGGTGACGGGTCCCAGGGGTAGAACTCAGTGTAAACTAATATAACATTTCTGACACTACCAAGTCTACACCTACGTACATACAGGGTGACTGGTAATTCAACCTATTCCTTGAAAGGGGTTATACTAGAGCTAATTTGCAATAATTTATGTCCAGTCAACCAGGAGTCGAAACTCGCTGGTTTCCGAGATATTCGAGTTTTTAGTTTGTATGAAAAAAATTATCTTTGCTGGTGATTGTGACAAAATTACTTCCATTTGGATGGTAAAAAAACATTTTTGTCACAATCAGCACTATTCGAGGCGATTTTTTTTCAAACAAACTAAAAACTCGAAAAATTACAAAAAAACGTGTTTTGACCCCAGGTTGACTGGACATAAATTGTTGCAAATTAGCTCTAGTATAACCCCTTTCAAGGAATAGGTCGAATTACCAGTCACCCTGTATACTGATATTTGGTGTTGTTAGGCTCAAAGCACACGTCAGGTCCAGGGAACCTATTCCCTGAGATCGTTATGTGGCTTAGGGGAATCATAGCGTTTATTGTCAGATTTGAGCGCTTATTTTCGAATTAATCCGTTGACAGGCGCTCGAATAAGACAATATGCGCTACGAACGCCATATTCTCAAGACCGATTCATAGAACCTGATACGGGAACCATCCGATCTGATCGTATCCTTTTAGCTCGTACGCATACAAAATATAATACAAAGAATTTGTAGAGTGGCAGGTCGATCACGTAACGCGGTCTAAATGTCACTTTTTATATGGAAAATTGACAGTTAAATTGTACCGACGCGCGTTCGGAACGTTACGTGATTAGTGAATACCCCTCAACAAGTCGATCACGTAACGCATTGTACGCACGTTAGGTAGATCTAAGTGTCAAAATTTATATGGAAAAATGACAGTTGCATTATCCTAACGCGCGTTCGGAACGTAACGTGATTACCCCTCAGCAGGTGCTGCCTGCTGAGGGGTATTAATCATACAAAAAGTGACATTTAGATCTACCTGACGCGCGTACAATGCGTTACGTGATCGACCTGCTGGACAATGTGTGGATCTGCTGGTCGATTGCGTAGCGTTTCGTACGTACGTTAGGCAGATTTAAACTAACGCAATAACCCTCTGGATGACTGACTGTGTACAGGTACTCCAATAGAAAGAAAACCTTGAATCAGTCGGTGCACCAGAATTTACGGCCTATTCCCACTAGTTATATTGTCTTTTTTTTATTGAACCAAAACCAGGATTATACAGCATAATTTACAGTAAAATTTGCGCCAAACTGCATTACAGTTTGTTGGCGAACAGCTCTCATTAACTTCCTCATCTATTACTGTGTAAAAAATACTTATCTATTAATTATAACTAACTACAATAAATAACTATCTATCAATAAGTTAGCGCCGAGACCCTCAAATACAATAACGTGCAAGGCAACATTTAAAGATTTAGTTGAGAATATTACAGAATAAGTTTCTGTCAAAAATTTCATTTTTGGTACTAGCTTTTACTGCCGACTGTACTTTTCTGCATACCATCATCAAGTACTCATTGAGACGATTCTAACGAGCCCAAACTCGATGGGGTTGTGTCGTTTTATTGCGGAGTTCCTATGGCCAACTTCCAGCTCCAGCATCAGATCAGCTCCAAGTCATCATAATATTGCATTGTCATGCAATATACATATGCTTGCAAAATTTCAGCTCAATTGGATAACAGGAAGTGACTGAAAAATGGATTGCAAATTTTGACGGACAACTTACAACTTTATGTAAGTTGTATCTTACATACGAACAGTGCAAGTTAATATAAAGCTTGTAAAAATAGGCCATGTGGGGTAGGAGGCTTGGCGCTACTTTGTGCTGAAAGTAATGAAAGAAAGAAAATACGTTTATTTACCACATTTGTAGGATAAAAGACAAAAAATTACAGACATAATAATTAAATGCTAAAATGGCTGACACTCAGCTTTGTGCCACGAATTGGTGATACCTATTTCGCAGCGCTGATTTTCAGTGGCGCCTTGATGTTAATTCTAACTTAACTTTAACGTTAACTAAACAAAAAGTAAAATCTAAGTAAAATAAATAAAAATAAAAAACACATACCTATTACAATTTTATATACCTATGCACCGAACCGCTGCTTTCCGAGGTAGCTTCAAGTTCGCGGCGTCTAAGTGCTGGAATGATATCCCTCCCCCTCCCCCTATCCAAGGGGCGCTTAGCAGATACACCTTTAAGCGTAAGCTTAAAGGCTATTTGTTGACGCTCCAAAAATCTTAATCCTAATCCTCCATTTTTGACAGCAAAAAGTGTGCCAATTGCTAATTTTTATCTAGTTTTTGTTTTTAGTTCAATAGTAAAATTTACTTTAATGTGTATCGTAGAGGTAGTTATGATTTTATTGAAGCCACATGTAGGTGGTGCGTGCATGTACTATCTCACTATGTATTTATGTTTATTTCTCTCTCGCCTTTCACAATTATATAGTTGAGTAATTATAATTGTATGACGTTTCCGTGAGTCACCAACGGTGCTGGCTGAAAATCAGCGCTGTAGCATAATGCTGAGCCAGTGTCCGGTTCACTGCCGCAGAGACACACTGATGTACTCACTGTGAGACAGCTTTACATACTGAATTGTATTCTTAAAATGCACAAAAATCTAAAATTTGACGACACCTTACTAAAAAAACGCAATGCCTATATAGTAATTAAGCAACCAACCAAAATTAGGACAGAATTTGCTCGAAAACAATTTTATGTACTGTCTATTAATTTATATAACAAGATAAACAGACTGGTGAATATATACACCAAAAGTTATGGAGAGTGTAAAAAAACTGTTACAACTTGGTTAAAAGGGAGAAGTTATGATGAGACCGAATCACTCTTACAGTGATTCAGTCTTTATCATAGCTTTAGTGTACATGGTTCATTTAGTTAGGTACCTATTCTAATATATATGTATATATTTAATATTTCTAAATAATATTTAAGTCTACTTAGTTTTCCAACAGACCTATGTGACTAACTATACTCATGAGCAGTGAGTATTTCTTAAATTGTTACTGAAACTTGATATAGGATCATCATCTCCCATTGCTCTTGAGTATATTTAGGATAATTGGGACTAATAAAATATTAGGTATATTTTATTTTTAACTATTTTTTTTAAATACCTTGTATGAAAGAGCGAATACCTCCTAACACAAGTTTTTAACTTAAAAGGAGGATTCCACAAATCTGTATTAAAATATAAGTTAAATAATAAATAATTTTGAAAAATTTTTTTTTTGTTACATGTTTTTTTACTGTTATTTTTTATTTTTTGGTTTTATATGTGTGTCCTGTGCGTTAATGAATAAATGTATCTTTCTTTCTTTCTTTCATATAATTTAACTAAAACATGCAGTAAAATGAAAACTGTTCTTGGCAAATTACTTTCCAGTTTCCATCAAGAGTTTTTGGTCGGTTACGTATTCGCCGTCCATCACAAAGTATCGTGATGTAGAATCGCGGATGAAATCAAAACATGTCGGGTTATATTCGACCTAAGTTGTTCAAGGGACACTCTTGAATAACTAAGGTCGAATATAAGTTTCTCAATATTCTCGCAACTTATTAAGTTTACAGAGATTTTGAGTCGAATTTTTGCATGTTTTACAACAAGTCGTTACCTACCAAATCGTTACGTAAGTTTAATTATAATATGGCTTTACGCAAATTGGCCGAAGCCTTAGTGTGGTGTCGAGTCCCTGAAATGTTCTTAAAGGTCACGCGGTCTGGGGTCGTGCTCATAAAATAGGTACAACCTAATATATGTTACTGATTTTAATTATCATGATAATAATTATTGTTATTCTTCTTCAACTTACTAAGTGGAGCAATCGCCAGCCGTTTCTGTCCTCTGCCATTTCCTTTACTTTATTTATTTATGGTATGGCTTATTTTTATTTCTCTACTCCGACCTTAGCGTTCTCCTTTATTTGTTCGAAATAGTTTCTTCATATTCATATTCATTTAATCATTGCCTTCATCTTCTTGGCCTTCCTCTGCATCTCGTTCCTTCAATCTTCCCTTCCATAATAGTCTTAAAGAAAAGGTCGTGTCTTAGCAGATGTCCTATCATTACTCCTCTTCGTTTTTCTATTTCTGATAGTATGGTTCTCTTTTCATTATTATTTTCAACACTTCTTCGTTTGATACCTTCTATGTCCATTTTATTATCCAGTCACACTCGAGCACATGCACGTAAAGTTTCCCAATCTTAGATTTTGTCAGGATGTCGCCGTCGACGGATACGTCTGGGAGGACATCATCATCATCATCATCATCATGTCCATTTTATACCCTCCATTGTCCTCCAACACCGCATCTCGAAGGCCTCCAATCTCTCTCTGTCTCTTTGTATCAGTGTCCGCGTTTCACTGCCATACAAAGCAATGCTTCTTACATGCGATTTTACGAACTCTATTATATAATTCGTAAAATTATTGTTATACTAAGTACGTGGCAAATGGCAACCAAGCGTTAGTTACGGCTCGCTCGATCGTAAACGAACACATAGTAATAGCACGTAATACATACATAGTAAGGGAAAGGGACGAATGCTTTACGTGCGACATAATACGCGATCATGCTAGGATTGGATATTGGATGTCGTGTGGATTACCTAAACGACGAAATTGACGACTATAGCCACGGAATTATTTCAGTACCGTACCGTACCGTCAATTAGTCCACTCAACTTTTTGTGAGTTTTCTTTGTTAAAAACTTAGTTTGTGTTGATTGAGTTAGTTAGGTGTTGAACACGAAAAACCGTTCTGAAGTGGCAAAGTTAAAAAGGGGAAAAAGACATATGAAGTAACTTAAGGTAGAAGTGCTGTCTATTTGTGATCTTTTCCGCTTAAAACGTTGTAATAATTGACATGGAATTTAGTGTGCAGATAATTTGAGTAACGAGGAAGAACCTAGGGTGCTTTTATGCCCTGGGGTAAAGTAGTGGAGTGCGATGAACGTCCGCGTAGACATAAAGCCCAATCTCATTATATGTTTCGTGTGCTCACTCTTTTATGTTACCGAGCTAACTAGGAGCATACTTGGCAGTGACAGAATCCTGCACGAGAAATCTATCACAAAATAAAGAAATAGGCTTTCTAATGTGTACTGTAATTTTATACGAGTAATACTGTGATACTGAAATGATATATCATATACTGTTTTGAAATAATGATACCTCGCCGTGTTTTTCCGCCGGTTGTTCTCGAGGCAGAGGTTTTCTTTCCGACCCGGTGGTAGTTTATTGATATTCATAGGTGCATGTAATATGCCTAAATAGACGAATAAAATAACTTTGACTTTGAAGTGACCGCGAAACAAAAATCCCATAAAAAACATTCCATGTAAAAAATAGGCCAAGTCTCGAAACTCTTTCACAGTAAAAAGTGGTGAGATATTTCGTAGAGCCAAGTCAGGCATTGTTATTAATCTTTATTTGCTAGCTAAATAAAATTCTGCAACTTGGGAATCACACAACCTTACTGCATTTACTAATTTTTGCATAGGTACCTAAAACTATGTAAGTGTGATTGCCAAGTCACAAAAATTTTTTTAGCAAGCAAATAAAGATAAATAACAATGCCTGACTTGGCTCTACGAAATATCTCACCACTTTTTACTGTGAAAGAGTTTCGAGACTTGGCCTATTTTTTAAATGGAATGTTTTTTATGGGATCTCATTTCTTTTTGTAGACTTTGCATGGGAATGTTACTTTACCAACCGCAAATAACGTTTGTATAGTTTTGCAGGAAGAAACTACAAAAGTAACCTTGTAATCGCATAGATTTGTATAGGATTACAAACTTACTTATGCAGTTTGTATATCTCTGAAACGTGACTGAAATTGCAATATTTTTAGGTTTTTCATGAGTTATTAGGCTAAAAATTAATTACGTTTGAAATTTGGAGCTTGTGGGTCTGCTAGAAGTACCTTAGAATTAGCGTGATCATTATCAGTGAGTATGTCAGTGACAAAACTAACGAACTTTGACGGACAATAGTTCTTAAACTAAATGTTCAAATTGAATGTTGTTGATATTATATGTTAGCCATATTATGCCCTACATGTTCCTGAAAATTCAGGGTTCTAGCTTTAGCCAGCACAAAATTACAGGATGTTGAAAATGGCCTGAATGGCTTCGAGAAAAGGATGGTACGGCCGTGCCTCTTTGTTTTGCTCGACTTGGCGGGGGCACTACCGTGCCCCCAGATAGACCTCTAGCGAGTATTGATATAGGTATATAGGTATTCCTGCGATGTTTAATCCTCTTTGCTCTATCTAACATCCCCGTGGCTCAACGTAGACACAGCATGTAAGGTGTGATTACTTAAAGCAAATGTGATGAGGTTCAGATAGCACAAGACAAATAGCGAAAAACGAATCTGATTTTAATATAGATAGAGGCATGTTTAGTACAGTGAATTCATTATAGGTACTTGGAAAGATAAATAGCAAGGGCTCGTGTTAGAAGTAAAGAAATGATATCATCTTGACTTGCGTGAAAGGATTACGTAAAGTCCATCTCTGACTGGATGCTTTTTATTTAAGGCTGGACCTTTCAAATTTTCGTAAAAATTATTTGTTTAATAACCATTTTATACATTATGACTTAACAATTTTACCGTAGGAATATATCATAATCTGCAAGATATGAGAAGTAACATAGTTTTCGTAGAAATCCATTTCAACAAAAGAAAGTAGAAAAATCGAAAGTGAACCCTATTATTTCACTTGTAACCATTTTACTGCTCCATTTTTTATCAGAAAAAGATGATATTTTACAATTTTCTTCATAAAGTAATGAATAATAACTTTATTTTTTTACTTGCTTACATTTCTTATCGTTTTCTGAAATATTCTGAAAAACATGATATCCGCGCTTTCGAACACGCGTATGCTCAGTGAGAGGGAGAGAAGACCATGAACGTGCGGAGCCAGTATGAGCACCTTAGATACGATAAGGCCTTAGGCTGCTATTGTACTTTTTAGGGTTCCGAAGCCAAATGGCAAAGAACGGAACCCTTATAGATTCGTCATGTCTGTCTGTCTGTCTGTCTGTCTGTCCGTCCGTATGTCACAGCCACTTTTTTCCGAAACTATAAGAGCTATACTGCTGAAACTTGGTAAGTAGATGTATTCTGTGAACGGCATTAAGATTTTGACACAAAAATCGAAAAAAAACATAAAGTTTTGGGGGTTCTCCATACTCAGAACTGAAATTCAAAAATTTTTTTTTCATCAAACCCATACGTGTGGGATATCTATGGATAGGTCTTTAAAAATGATATTGAGGTTTCTAATATCATTTTTTTCTAAACTTAAAAGTTTGCGCGAGAGACACTTCCAAAGTGGTAAAATGTATGTCCCCCCCCCCCCCCCCTTTAACTTCTAAAATAAGAGAATGAGAAAACTACAAAAAATATATGATGTACATTACCATGCAAACTTCCACCGAAAATTGGTTTGAACGAGATCTAGCAAGTAGTTTTTTTTTAATACGTCATTAATCGTAAACCGCAATTTGTTTTACGGAACCCTTCATGTGCGAGTCCGACTCGCACTTGGCCGCTTTTTTATTTTACACTAGTAGTATTTACCCGCTTTAAGTATTATATATTTTAATCCAGGTTTTTAACTTACTGTGATCCATTTTTTTGCCATAGCTATCCAAGAGTGACCGTCTTGGGAGAAGTGACCTCGATGTCATGACAAGATTGTAGAGACACTGTTGAATCTATCGGTATATCCCAGGCCCCAATACAAATGTTACTTACTATAATACTACGAGTAGGTACAGTTGACGTCAATTATATGTTTGCACTTTTGCACCTTCATCATCATCATCATGTCAGCCGAAAGACGTCCACTGCTGGACATAGGCCTCCCCCAAAGAGTACCCAAGTGACCGGTCCTGCGGCACCCGCATCCAATATGTGTGTTATCTAGGCGATCTGACTCTCATTATTAAGAGTGTAACGAAAACCACACGATATATAAAGCTATATATGCTTTAAATAAAGGTTTGAATATATTAATGACCTATTAATTTGCATAAAAAGTTGTTGCAAAACTCATTGCCGTTCTAATTTAAGTTTGGAACCTGTTAACTAAAGTTCTTCGGTGGATATTATACAATTTTAATGCTCCTTTTCCATTAGCCTGAATGGTATTGTGAGAGTCCATACAATTCATACAAAAAGTGTCCAAAATATCCTATGCCAGATCGTCACAACGATATTTGTCTAAGCATCACTTGTATCAGAGATTCTGAGTAAAAACAACCAAAAAAAGTTATTGGACGGTTTTCTTTTCTTGTATAGGTATAACCAGCATAATATTTAGATAACAGAGCAGCTGTTTTATGTGACATTGTCTGCCGTTGTATTTTCTAGAGCGAACGTAATAGCAATAAAGCAATTCATAGTCATATTTGTCCGTGACCACAGTTTGAAGAAGTTTAAATTTTACAATACTCTGTTGTCTTCAGTGTAACTGACGTTATGCAGCATTCACAATTTCACACTAAGCGTTTTTGATGTATCTATTCACATGTATGAATTTTTATTTCAATGTCCGCACGTTGGTCCGTGCGCGGGTGAAGAGCTCTGCATATGCTTAGTGAGCGAGCGAGACAACATTTTGAGGGTTACAATTGCCTTAACACATTGCATTAAACAGTAAATAAATAATCCACTATTGATTTTCTCACACGTACCTGTACGGAAATTGAAGTGCTGGGCCAATTCTGTTAGTTTAGTCTCTGACTAAACTAGCAGCTATTTATACCTACTAGCGTTTGCCGCGACTTCGTCCGCGTGAACTCGTATCGCCAATTTCGTTCCTGTAGAGATGATTTTCAGGGTAATTGGTCTCTAATGTTTTAATAGGTATAGGATATAAACTAAACAGCAGGATTGCATAGATTAATCTTGCCATAAAATTATTAATCTAAGATGTAATCCTGCTGTTTTTGCATGATAGTGTAACAAACTTCTTAGGTACAGGTATATTTAATACATTTATAATATTAAATAGTTACCTAAGAAGATTGGTAATTAATTATACTTTATGCGAGGACAAATATAAGCTATATAGTGTAATATCTTCAACATACCGATTGCTATATTGCATCAACCATACTTTATAGGCCGGGGTCAAGCCGCCTCGTGGGAAGCCAGTCCTGTCTAGTTGGTCTAAATTAACAGACATTCAGATGTAGGTACTCTATGAGTAAAGCTACCAAGGATAATACATACTTTACATACCGGTAAACGTTAATTAAGACGCCGGCAACCATCATCACATAGAAAACTCAAACTTTCCAGACAATTAGATTTGAACGGACATAATTTAATTACGGACGGTTTATCTCAACTGGCGTGAAGATCGCGCTCTTCCGTGCATATTGCACTACTTTTTACACGAGCAGCCTGTGGGTAAGTTACACAAAGAAAGCATACAACGCTCTCCGCGTTCAATACAATGACGCCTTCAGGGTGCTGCTGCGGCTGCCGCGATACTGCAGCGCCTCGGGCATGTTCGCGGAGGCGCGCGTGGACTGTTTTTACAGCACCATGCGCAAGAGAGCGGCCTCTGTGGCGCGACGCGCGCGCGCCGGCGGCAGCGCCCTGCTGGCGGTCGTCGCCGACCGTATTGACTGTCCATTTATGAGACACTGGCAGTCATCGCCAGACCAGTGTCTCATATCTGGGCTAAATAAATGAATAAATAAGTCATGTTAGAGTAGTATTTAGTAATATATTTTTCTCCAACTTACTCGGAAATGTTTCCATTAATGGAGTAAAAACACACCTCGAAGTTTATCGTTATATGCATTGATGAGATAATAAATTAAAAAAAATGGAAATACTTCCCGGACATGCCCGGGAAGTAAATATTATTGTGCAGGTTACTTACTTTTAATTTCATGCAAGACTACAAATTCACCATACAGCCAATTGTCCAATAGTCACGTACAAAAACCGACATAGATAGAATAATAATTGTGTCCAAATCATAAGACAGTTTTTTTAGACTTAATTATTTTCTCGGACTGATAAATATTTTGTAACAAATGTATAGTTTTTTTAAATGTCTAATGCGTTTAGGGATTGTCGATTTAACTAAATGTAATAATGCCTATATTTATATTTACTAATACTATAAGTTTTCTTTTATTTATTTTCATTGCTATGTTTTATGTGGAATCAAATATACAATTCGGACCCAATACTTTAAACTTTAATATCCTTAAAAAAAAATTAGGCGGGAAACTGGAATTCATTTTGTCAAAGATTTTCTGCCGTGTTATTTTTACGAAAATAAAATGAGTTCTACAAATAGTGACGAAGATATCCCAATGGGTACACCACCAGAATTAGCAGCAGAGGCAAAGTTGGCGAGAGCTAACTTGCTTCCGCCTAAATCCGAAGAAAAATATTTAAGAACGTTCGCAAATTTCAATTCCTGGCGAAAGAAGAAAAATACCAGTTCGTTGTCGGAAAATGTTATTTTGGCGTATTTTAACGAACTTGCAAAAGATAAAAAACCTTCTACTCTGTGGGCAATGTACTCAATGCTGAAAAGTACTATACAACTAAAATATAATATAAACATTAAGAACTACGCGAACTTATTGTCATTTTTGAAACGGAAATCATCCGGTTTCAAAAGCAAGAAATCGAAGATTCTTACCAATGAGGATATCACAATATTCTTAAATGAAGCTCCAGATGAGATTTTCCTAGCAATAAAGGTAAACATAATATTGTATAACTGACTTAAATATTATTTTCCATATTTGGACTCTATCCGTCGTATGTTAACATTATTATTTATTTGTTTCAGGTTGCTCTCATTTTAGGCGTCAACGGTGCATGCCGAATGATCGAGTTGACTAATTTAACAGTAAACGACATAACGTGCCATGATGATATACTTCTGGTAAAACTACGGGACACAAAAACTAAAATCGACCGCATGTTCGTTATTCCAAATGAGTTTGTGCCAGTTGTAAAAAAATACCAATTACTTCGTCCCAAAAGTACCAATTCGGACAGATTTTTTATAAATTATAAAAATGGGAAGTGTGTCAATCAAGTAATTGGACGGCATGCAATGGCGAAAATGCCAACACAAATCGCAAGCTACTTAAATTTAGCTGACAGCGATTGCTACACAGGCCATTGCTTTCGGCGGTCATCGGCCACCTTGCTAGCTGACTCCGGGGCAAATTTAACAACCATAAAGAGGCACGGTGGTTGGAAATCTGACGCAGTAGCCGAGAGCTATATTGAAGAATCGGTGCAAAACAAAAAGAACATATCCGAAAAAATTAATCAAACTATCACCCTTCAAACAGAATCTCAGCCATCTACATCGAATCATCAATGTAATAAAATATCAAGTCCGAAACCATCCACCTCCCGCATAGATTCTGCTCCCTTATCACCTAATCCGCAGCATTCTAACACACAATCAACAACAACTTCTAATCAAGAAAATATTCAAACCAACATAAGCGTTCCGGGGAAAAATATAACTCTGTCTTTCACGAACTGCCCTAATATGAATAATGTATCTATAACATTCAATTAAAACTCCTGACATAAGGTTTATTTTTATTACTATTAAAGTGTTGAATTTGTTTAGATTGTAGGTAGATTGTTATATAAACATGTGCGAAATAAATATAACCTTTTAAGATTTTGTTTTATTTCCTCGCATATTTGGAGAAAAGCAGTATACAGGCCTCGGCAGGAATGTCATTTCGTGGATTCGTATCTATTGAAGGACTCGGCTATGCCTCGTCCTTCAAAACCATACTCATCCACGAAATGACTTTTCCCGGCCTCTGCAGTAATATACTATTGTCACTAACACTTAATTTAATTTACTTTATTGCAACTAACACATTATGGGTCCAGTAACCTGAAATAAATATATTGAATTGAATTAAGCAGCCAACG
Organism: Epinotia brunnichana; assembly: GCA_963854355.1. Lineage (NCBI taxonomy): Eukaryota > Metazoa > Arthropoda > Insecta > Lepidoptera > Tortricidae > Epinotia > Epinotia brunnichana. The sequence goes on along the minus strand of OY977950.1, from coordinate 20,998,462 downwards.
CTAATTGTAAATAGTTTAAATATCCACTGAATCGCCCTGCGATGTCGCATAAATGTTGCACCATCCACGTCACTTGGCTGGGAACTTTCCAGCTGTGCATACTTTATGGTGCCCTGGTAACTTTCCAACTACGTCGTCAGAAAAGGTCTATTCAACACGCAGACATTGAGCTTTGAAGTTCTTTATTATAATTTAAATATATTTTGCCTTTGTTAGGTCTTACGCGGAAAGTCAGAAAAGCTGTCTCAGTGTTTATAACGTTGACGCAAGCTTTCATTTCGCTTTGTAAAGTTCTAAGGGGTTTTCAGTAACGCAAACATGCTGATCGATTGTGTAACGTTTCGTTCGTACGTACGTCAGATGCCCTAGCACGATAGGTTTTATCTTCAGGTTTTACGGCGAAAATGTACTGAGGCGCGTCATGTAAAACATAAACGATAAAACCTATCATGCTAGCTGGGCAGGTAGGTCTAAATGTATTTTTTTACGGGGGAATGACAGTTGATTTGTCCTGTCGCTCGACCGAAAACTTACGCAATTACCTCCCTGAAGTTACGTACCTTCGAACAAAAGACTTCAACCATTAAGTTGCTCCAAAAATACATATAAATATACCTAAATATTAAGGGATTTGCAGACACAAGACAATTTACACACACAGAACAAGATTCAAATGGAATACAATCTATTGTCTTGTATAATCCCTTTGGGGAATGAATTTATTTTCGGGATGAAGAAGTATCCTATATTTTCAAACAGGTTATTTATTAAACTATATTTATGGCAAATTTCATTCAAATCATTAAGACAATTGTATTTGTTAGAAGGGGATATAACATTTTAATTAGCAGAGACTTGTTTGTAAGTTATCAAATTCCTTAAATCTCAGCTTTCTCTGACAAGACTGACTACACCCACAAATGCAGTCTGGATTTCGTTCAAAACTATTCCAGTAATCAGATTCAATAACCGTATGTACCTACAGAAAATTATCCTATTAAACCGCATAATGCTCATATTATACTGCCATTATTCACATTGTCTGCCCTTTAACCAGGCTATCACTTGCGTTCTCAACATCATATTCCTAACGCGGCAAAGTTTATTTTTGTTTGTTTACGACAGGTTTAAATTTGTCGAGTGCATTGAGGGTCGGCGATCAAATATGCAAGTTCCCAGTCGCGAGCCCACTTAAACCAATTGCAGACGAAAACCGAACGGATCTGCTGAATATGGATCCGTCGTATTAATGCTTGCCAAGATTTAATAGAAGTCGCGTAAAGGAAAAATTGCATTATGCATGCTTTGGGACTTGATGTTGCTTGTTAGCTGACGTCTTTATTTATTGAACGAAAGAAGTTGGAATCCATACGAATGATGTACAGTCGCCATCACATACATCGGAGCAAACAAGCACGTCACAAACATCGGAACACACCTCTATTTTCAAGGCATTAGGGTGCATGTGCCGATATTTTTGAACACCTATAGTGTACCTATGTATGTGATGGCGACTGTACAATATGTACCTAACTTTTACTACTTAACGTAGCATTTCTAACGTAGCGTTTCTTTGATATTTAGGTATTGTATTTGTATGTGTATGTAGGTTTACATATATGTATTTATGTAAGTGGTATAGTCTTACTTATACTTATATCGTTAAGTTGTTTATCCTCTGTTTTTCTGTTTCACCTACTCAAATGATAATATCATTATTTTGCATCGTCTCCACTACCCAAAGGTTGTCTGGAAGTTTTCTTTTTAGCGATGAGGGATAAGCACGCCTGTTGTCTACCATTGTTTATGTTTAAGTTACTTCTGTTTTTGTATTATGTACTATTTTTGGTCAGCAATAGAGAATATTTGTATTGAATTGCATGTTAGCCAGCCATGATATAAATAGGGATTTTTGTTCAAGGTATGTTACTGGCAGCTTTTGCATTGCCGTTATTTGCCATATATATAGGTTCAAAGAATTTTTATTTCTCAAAGAATTACATTAATTCACTTAAAGAGAAACTTAAATAACTTAAATTAATAAAGGTGCAAAGTGAGCGTTGCTACACTGTTTGTTTTGCGTAATGTGCCGGTTTATCGCGCAACAAAGCGGGTAGATTTCAGCATTTTTAACGTGGCTTGTGACTGCCTCGCGCCGGCTACAGTGCGTGATGTGTATATATGTTCCCTTTGGATTGGACTACATGCACTCCGTCTAACAAAAGATAGAGTCGCCGAAGTTCAAAAATATTTCTGGCCGGTATTCGACTTATCAAATATGACGGGTCCCCTGAATAATACCCTCATTTTATGTGTCTGCCTTGCAGGTCAGAATTACAGAGACAGGAAACAAACCCATTAATTATCCCAGGGTAAGCTCAAGTACCTTCAATCAATGAAGACGTTAGAACTATCTAATTGATCGTGTTAAAAATCTGTAATCATCGTCCACTACTACCTAAGTAGCTCTCAACCTATAAGCCACCTACAAGGAACCTATTTTTTTTTCTGTACATCAAATAAAAGCAGAGGAATATTCCTAATGTATGTAACATCTCTCGTGTTGCCATTGCAAATATTGCAATTGTCACACCAACATCAAATATAAGCAAGCCAACAAGCTAACATTACTCACCAAGATTTAGCAGAAAGACTGCCACTCCATCACGAAGGACAATAAACAGCAATAACAACGCGGTAATTTTTCAACATTTTAATATGTAAAGTAAATCTCAGTCTTGTATGTTTGTTTATTAGTTCGCTTCGACCATATTGTGCCGATTTTCATAAAATATTGTTTGGAGATAGTTTGTGACTTGAGTCTCCGAAAAGGATAGCATACTTTTTATTCCAGAAATAATAACCCTAAATGCGTGTTTTTTTATCACACTTATGTATATGGAAGGTATATGCCTAATTAACATGGGCAGTGGAAGTTATTATGCTAATTCGATCAGGTAGCTTGATTCTACGCGGCCTGAGCTGCAGGCACTAATCTTACTAATATTATAAATGCGCAAGAATGTCTGTGTATGTCTGTCTATCTGTCTGATGTCTGTATATCTGTCTGTCTGTTATCTCTTCACGATTAAACCACTGAAACGATTTAGATGAAATTTGGTATGGAGATAGTTAGAAATCCCGGAGAAGGACATGGGATAGTTTGTATCCCAGAAATCATCCTCTAAGGGGGTGAAATGGGGGATGAAAGTTTGTATACAGCTACGAAAGTTTGTATAGATCCGTGCCGCAAGGATCCAATATAGGTAATACTTTATTTCTTATCCTAATGAATGACCTTCCATTCGACTCACCAATTGTTGACTTTGTAATGTATGCCGATGACATCTGTGCAATTGTAAATGCTGACAGTAGGGATAAGCTACTCACGAACGTCAAATCTGTAATTAGCAACCTCGCTGAATGGTTCAAAGCCAATGGAATGATGTTAAACCTCGAAAAAACGAACCTGGTTGAATTTAATCTAAAGCGTAGTTCAGATACGACCAGCAGTTTAAACTCAGTACTCGTGTAAAATGCAGCTGTTCCAATCGTACCACAAACTCAATTTTTAGGATTCATTTTTGACTCCGGCCTGAAATGGCAGGACCATATTGATAAGGTTTGCAAGAAACTCAACTCTGCGTACTATATTTATATCCCGAATTATGCCCATCTTGTCAAATGAAAACCTTTTGAAAGCCTATTATGCATACTGCCATTCGGTACTAACATATGGAGTAGATTTGTGGGGCTTGGCTGCGGACAGGGACAGACCCTTCGTCATTCAGAAAAAAATCATAAGAAAAATGGCAAGGGCTGCTCCCGATGCGCCGGCTCGCCAGCTATTTGTGGACTTTAGAGTCCTAACACTTCCCTCGATATTCATCCTTGAGGTTGGTAAATATGTTCGGCAGAACTTGGAGGTATTTCAAAGGAGGATATGGACCAGCGGTCGTTTTCAGGATAGGAGGAAGCATGACCTGGAGGTGCCAAGACACCGACTCATGAAAGCGGCCAATGGAATGTATGTCTTGGGTCCGCGGATATACAACCAAATACCGACAGCTATTAAAGACTGTCGAACGTGCCTTGGTTTTACCCTGAAACTTAAATCCCTGCTGATGCGGAAGGCCTATTATTCGGTAGCTGAATTCTTGGACGAACAATTTTAATTATAAATTAAATAACTTTGCCTGTATTGCTTCTTATATATATGCCTGTTGACATTGTTTTTAATGACCTTATTATGATATTTTAATGTAATGAATGACAATGTATGATTAATACGAAATAAATGAATATGAATATGAATATGAATACGATATTTAAACCAGTTCCACGCGGACGGAGTCGCGGGCAAAAGCTAGTAAGCTATATTTTACCCCCGTAGGTTGGCTCGCGTTATTTTTGCTGTTTTGGCCTCCAGGCCAATTCACGCTGTCAGCTAAAGGGTCCTGCGTGGCCCGGCTTAAGGATGACTCACGCTAGAACGGGCCGTGTCCGGCCCGGGTCGTTTTCTAAGAAAAACGACGGCGATTTTGAGCGGCCGAGCCAAGCCCAAGTCCGGCCGAGACACGGCCGAGGCTCGGAAGCGGCTCGGTGGCGGCACGGCCCGGCCGTGGCTCGGCCGGGTTTGGGTATGGCTCGGCCGCGCAAAAACGCCGTCGTTTTTCTTAGAAAACGGCCCGGGCCGGACTCAGCCCGTTCTAGCGTGAGTCATCCTTAAAGTAAGTCAATCAAAAAAAACTTCCACTCTTTATAAGACGCGAGCGCAGCCACGCAGCTACCTAGTTTTTCACAAGCGCGCGACATCGGTTGAATAAATTGGTGGTCTTAATGAAAGCTATTCCTGTCTTATCTGGGGATCGGCGAACTGATAAAAGATTCAGCCGCTGTGTTCTCGTGTTTACCAAGGAATTGTAATTTTGCTCTGAGTTTACTGTGCGCATAGCATGCATTCGTATTTTAGAAACGAGATATAAATAAATATTTGAATTTGAATTTAGATATGATCTAAGATTCGGTAATTAGGAATATTTACCCTCTAAAAGATTTGCTGAGCAGTTGGACCTCCCCTCTCCATCCCCCTTCTTTTTCCATAAATCGCGGTCTTGAAGGAGTCCAAGTTATCCCGCCATCGCTGACGAGGTCTACCGCGTCTCCGTTTTGAATTTTGTGGCTTCCACTCCGAGTACATAATTCGTCGGGTGACAACCAAAACTCACTAAGTAACAAATACCTACTTAAATCAAACGTCGTATCTCGATTTAGACTACGTACCGAGATACGAGGTTTTGAAGAGCAGTGACAGTTTTGGTAGTGACTTTTGGTTGTCACCCGACTATATATGTGATTCCAAAACCGCATTTAAATCCGTTGCATAGTTTTAAAGATCTAAGCATACATATAGGTAGGGACAGACAGCGGGACGCGACTTTGTTTTATACTATGTAGTGAAGCGTTGCGTTGAAATTCACAATGACAGACCCAAACAAGTTACTTAAATAACATCGTAGGTCGTAGTTACAATTTCCGAAGTTCCCAAATAAAATTAAAAGCTTCCCAAACGCTTTTAGTAGCAGTAATAAAGCGCCGAAGACGGAGTGAAGTGACCTAAAAGCTAGCTTTTACCTCGTCTCAGTTTACAAATAGACTGGGGGTAGTGAATGCAGGGTATAGAGGGGTAAAAACAATTTACTGCTAAATGAGATGGGGTAAGAATGACATAGCTTCCGCCTTGCTTACACCCGACTGCCGCAAAAGGGAGGTTGTTTTTTGTCTTTATATCGATACCATAGTTCACAATCGTACTAATTACGGGGGAAAAAATTGTGTAATTAGATTGATAGTGCACAAAACATAAAGTTAAAATTTCAGTGACAAAAAATTTAATTAGTACGACTGTGAACTAGGGTATCGTCGGTATCGATATGTAAGATAAAATAAATATTTATTAACGCCACAATACCTACACGATTACACAAAACTTATTAAAATAACAGAACTACAAACGACGCTAAAGGGAGCAGCTATAGCGCTATACAGGTGTGGCTTGTAATAGGAGCAAAAAATTAAACGGTAGATTATTAAGCTTGTGAACAATTATTTCCACATGGTTAAACTTGAAAAAAAAAAACATTTTTTAGATATTTTTTTTTCTTCAAAATAAGTTTAGTTGTATTTTTTTACTCTTCTGGAGTGCTATCAGTAACTTTTTATTTTAAAGACACTAAAAAAATTAAATAAAAATAAAAAAACACAAAAGTATCTTTTGAAAATAAAAATGCAAAAACTGACTTGTTACATGATGTTACCTCAAAATCCGCACTGACTGCTGTGCTATGATGTCTTGGTGCCAAGATACATTACTTGGAGGTCATAACTTTAGATCAAAATATCTCCGAATCCAAAAAAAAAAAATTTGTAGGTCACAACGGCTTCCTTATAGCATTTGTAGTACAAATGCTCTAAGGAAGCGTCCCTTTGAATATTTGCTCCTATTACAGGCCACACCCTGTATATAATATAGCAGAAACTAGCCGCGGCGTTGATTTTCAGTATATGTATGTATAAGTAGGTAAGTAAATGTAATATAGTCAGCAGCAGAAGTTGCTAAGAGGTCTTAGTTCTCAAAATGATCTACACACGGACTCTAATGTCAAGGGAATAAGGATCTGTGTAGGTCATTTTGAGCGTGTTATTTTGCTTAGCTACTTCTGACGCTGACTGTACTTACACGTTCTAGTTCTAGCTTGTCGGATTTGATATCGAAATCGTGTTCACGATAGTTTCTGTGTACCTAAAATAGAGGCACAGGGATTGAAAAAGTTATCTTATCCGTTCTGACCTATTTTGGTATTACGTAACTAAAAGGGGAACACACAAAAATACCGAAGTCATTTGTCCGAACGCATTATTATTCCGAATTTCCAAATTTCCTAACGCGATAACGATAATTGGGACGTAGATAATTTAATTGAATATATAAATAGGTAAGTTTAATAGGTGGGTGTCAATGCGGACCCCGGGCTCCTTTAGGGGCACAAACGGGAATAACGCTAGGAGGATGATGATAAATGGGTAAGTTTAATATTAGTCAATCCTGAAAAACCAAAAAATCCTTTAGCGGATCATGGGTTTCGGAAAAAATATTGTTTCGGACAACTGACTCTTTTGAATTCTGAATAGTATAGTGTACTCGTAGGTACCCAACGAATGTTATTGTTTCTTGTTTTGAGCCTTTTATCTGTATATGTTAATTTATTACATTAGCTATTCTGCTTATCTAAATGAACAATAATATAAAAGGTTACATACGAAGAGAACTCAATGGTATGAGACAAAAGTAAATACATATTTTGCATTACACATTCCATATGTCCTAGCCCTGGAACATGTTTCAGCGAGCCAGCATGCATTTTTAAAAACAATTATCTAAATGGAGCGTGCTTAAGGTACCTACCTATGCATTTATTTTACGCAACTCTTTTTACTGTATAAGGTAACGTAACAGCAGGACATCGATGTCGTTCTGTATCGCTTCAAATTGGATATTGAGCATTTGCAAGTTCAATATCCAATGTGTTAGGTTGTTTATTTAGCATAGGTTTTAGGGTATTCAGATATCCTTGCTGGGAGTTTCTCTGCGCGATCGCATCAGAAATGAGGCTATCCGCACCAGAACCAAGTTAACCGATATAGCCCTCCGAATCGCTAAACTTAAGTGGCAGTGGGCGGGAGCACATTGCACGTAGAACCGATGGCCGTTGGGATGGTTTCGGACAACTGACTCTTTTGAATTCTGAATAGTATAGTGTACTCGTAGGTACCCAACGAATGTTATTGTTTCTTGTTTTGAGCCTTTTATCTGTATATGTTAATTTATTACATTAGCTATTCTGCTTATCTAAATGAACAATAATATAAAAGGTTACATACGAAGAGAACTCAATGGTATGAGACAAAAGTAAATACATATTTTGCATTACACATTCCATATGTCCTAGCCCTGGAACATGTTTCAGCGAGCCAGCATGCATTTTTAAAAACAATTATCTAAATGGAGCGTGCTTAAGGTACCTACCTATGCATTTATTTTACGCAACTCTTTTTACTGTATAAGGTAACGTAACAGCAGGACATCGATGTCGTTCTGTATCGCTTCAAATTGGATATTGAGCATTTGCAAGTTCAATATCCAATGTGTTAGGTTGTTTATTTAGCATAGGTTTTAGGGTATTCAGATATCCTTGCTGGGAGTTTCTCTGCGCGATCGCATCAGAAATGAGGCTATCCGCACCAGAACCAAGTTAACCGATATAGCCCTCCGAATCGCTAAACTTAAGTGGCAGTGGGCGGGAGCACATTGCACGTAGAACCGATGGCCGTTGGGGCGGAAGGGTTCTCGAGTGGCGACCACGTACCGGCAGGCGCGGCGTGGGTAGGCCTCCCACAAGGTGGACTGATGACCTGGTAAATGTCGCGGGTGTCTGCTGGATGCGGGTGGCGCAGGACCGGCTATTGTGGCACTCTTTGGGGGAGGCCTATGTCCAGCAGTGGACGTCTTTCGGATGATATAATAATGATGATGATGAGATATCCTTGATTACAGTCATTATTATTGAACGAGCGAGCGAAGCGAAGAAAGTTCTCCGTTTCAGCTTGGGCCAAAATTATTTCGTCCGGCTGTTCTCTTCTACAGGTCGCATTTCACAACAGATTCTGGTGAAACTTTGTAAGCAACTTCGATAATTATATAGCATTTTTTTCGCCGATTCAGTTTTTGTGTTTTTTTTTTATATAAATCGAGTCAGCGAGTTCTTCGCCTCATTGAGCCACTAGTTATAGTTTTTGCGACTAAAGCGAATTGCCTAAAATGTATTTACTGTATCTCAATGCTGCGAACCCTCATCTGTGGTCACAACCTCGATGAAAATGCCAAGATTACTTAGACAGTTGTTATACCTTTATCCGACTATGATCTATCTTTGTTGGTCTACACTACATGGTTATTTTTAACCTAGACGATAAATATAAGACTGGTCTACTAGTCATGTGTGACTGACGGTTCCCGAATGAATCTAGCTGTGAAATTGATTGCGGTCTTGCTTTTTGCGAGCAGATTTAATGTTTGTTACCTTCTCACACTTATAGTTAGAACCAAATTTTATGAAATTGTTAGGGACATAGTTTAAGATGAGGACATCAGAGGGACATACGATAGGTGGACCCTCTATTTGTAGCGAGTTCTCGCTACATAATTGGGCATGGATTGCTACAACTTAGAAAAGTTAAAAAGCCCCCGACATTTTCATTTCAAAGTTCAATATCTCAAAAACGGCTGAGCCGATTTTGTTGAAACATAGCCAAAAACCATCTCGATCACGTCAGCTTTTGGATAAAAAACCCGCATTCAAATCGGTTCATTCGTTTTGTAGCTACGACGCCACAGACAGACAGACACAGAGACACGTCAAACTTATAACACCCCTCTTTTTCCGTCGGGGGTTAATAATGGGGAAATATGCGGTCCCACTCTCGATCTCGACTGTTTACTTCTCCAAATGTAATTTCTTAAGGTAGTGAAATGGGATGGAAGTTTGCATGATCCAATACTTCAAAAGCGCGCACAAATTAAGTGAGAATAAATATAAATATATATAAATAAATATTACGGGACAATCTTACACAAATCAACCTAGGCCCACGGTAAGCTCAGTAAGGCTTGTGTTGTGGGTATTAGGCGATGATATATATAATAGGTAAATACATATAGGATACTTATAAACATATATAACATCCATAACTCCAGGAACAAATATTCGTGATAAACACACAAATAAATGCCCTGACCGGGATTCGAACCCGGGACCTCCAGCTTCGTAGGCAGAGTCACTACCCACTGGGCTACGGAGGCCGTTATAATAGTTTTCCTAGTCAAAATAATATTGGCGGAAGGTTTAATTTCACCTGGCCTGTGAAAAAGTATTCAGTCACTAAGTATACCTGTACCCGAATTAAACCCCAGACTTTTTTTTCCTTTACTTCCTAATCTATATCAATGATCATTGCCTTCCAGCGAGGCATTGCAGCCAGCCTTCTGGGCACACTACCATCTGACTGCGATCTGGGTCAAATTTATTATCTCGTTGTTTTATTCTATTTTATAGTTTTACTGTGTATGTTTAGGTAAAGTTGTTGTTTTATTATTCGTATTTATTATTGCAGTTCTTGTGTAATAACGTCCTGATCCAAAAAAAATACTATATTGTTCACTTAAATTGGACAGTAGTAACTCGCATAGCATAGCTTTTGTTTCGGTTAGGAAATAAATAGAGCGTGAGTGAGTAACGATGCCAATTTTGTAGTTGACATTCCATTTAGGCTCAGGATTTAGTTGATCGCCAGTATCGGGCGTAGGCTACCACTGAATTACTTATTTACATTTTGTGAATAAATCTAAAATATTTGGAAACTAGGTCAAATAAACACAAAGATTAATGGGAATTGTGTGCAAAATTAAAACCATTTATAACATTTTTGGTATTAATCTTAGCGGACGTTTCTGCTTCATAAAATTCCCAACTTACTGACTTTGCCTCTTTCTAATATTAGTGGGACGTACAGGGATTTAGGTACGCGTCTTTCCTGTCGACATAGCCAAAGTTAAGGACTATAACGCCAAATTTTTGGTTGGACTCATAATCCGCATAAACGGATATCTCCTCTTATATAAACGTGTGTGATTAAATCATAACTTACAAGCACAAAAGCTATTTATTATTCACAAGATAAACGATTTTTTTCTCTGTATGGATATTTTTAAATAAATATATTTAAATAAATATTTGGGGACAATCTTACACAAATCGACCTAGTCCCAAACTAAGCAAAGCTTACAGTACTATGGGTACGAGTACTAGACAACGATATACTTACATAGATAAATAAATACCTAAATACATACAAAACAACCATGACTCAGGAACAATTATTAATGCTCATCGCACAAATAAATGCCCTTACCGGGATTCGAACCCGGGACCTCCGGCTTCGTAGGCAGGGTCACTACCAACTAGGCTACAGAGGTCGGATATAGGTAATAATAGTCCTCAAGAATAAGAAGCTTATGTTTATAGGTACTGACTACACCCTTTCGTCCTATAGGTAGGGCAAACCTTGGCTAATCTGTGATATGAAGTTATTCGGTGATAGCTACTTTAAGCTCTAATAGCGGAGTTACTCGATATCTTTACGGCTTGTAATAATTTGCAGTAGGTGTCTGTCATTCAACTTACTTACGTGCAGCATGTATCCGAACGCATTCGTCAAGATTAAGAAAAAACAAAAAAGCGGCCAAGTGCGAGTCGGACTCGCACATGAAGGGTTCCGTGAAATAAATTGCGGTTTACGATTTATGACGTATTAAAAAAAACTACTTACTAGATCTCGTTCAAACCAATTTTCGGTGGAAGTTTGCATGGTAATGTACATCATCTATATTTTTTAGTTTTATCATTTTCTTATTTTAGAAGTTACAGGGGGGGGGGGGGGGGGGGGGGGACACACACATTTTACCACTTTGGAAGTGTCTCTCGCGCAAACTATTCAGTTTAGAAAAAAATGATATTAGAAACCTCAATATCATTTTTGAAGACCTATCCATAGATAACCCACTGGTATGGGTTTGATGAAAAAAAAATTTTGAGTTTCAGTTCTGAGTATAGCGACCCCTAAAACTTAATGTTTTTTTTCGATTTTTGTGTGAAAATCTTAATGCGGTTCACAGAATACATCTACTTACCAAGTTTCAACAGTATAGCTCTTATAGTTTAGGAAAAAAGTGGCTGTGACATACGGACGGACAGACAGACAGACAGACGGACGGACATGACGAATCTATAAGGGTTCCGTTTTTTGCCATTTGGCTACGGAACCCTAAAAATACTAAAAAACATCAAAAAACCTAACTATCACCGATTAGCCAAGGTTTGCCCTACTGATTGTGTTGTCTCTTTCCAGACGCTGATCCTGATATTCCTGATGCTGGTGTGAAATGGTGTCCTGGGACACGATGGGGCGCAGCGCCGTGGGACACTTCGCGGGCGTGGGGCGGCTGCGGCGCGCGCTGCTGCTACTAGCGGCCGCCGCCTGCACCGCCGCCGCGCTACTCTACTGGCGACAGCAGACCGACGAGACCACGCACAGGCCGCTACATGCTATGTACACGTAAGCATCAATAATGGTGTCCTGGGACACGATGGGGCGTAGCGCCGTGGGACACTTCGCGGGCGTGGGGCGGCTGCGGCGCGCGCTGCTGCTACTAGCGGCCGCCGCCTGCACCGCCGCCGCGCTACTCTACTGGCGACAGCAGACCGACGAGACCACGCACAGGCCGCTACATGCTATGTACACGTAAGCATCAATAATGGTATCCTGGGACACGATGGGGCGTAGCGCCGTGGGACACTTCGCGGGCGTGGGGCGGCTGCGGCGCGCGCTTCTGCTACTAGCGGCCGCCGCCTGCACCGCCGCCGCGCTGCTCTAGGTACTGGCGACAGCAGACCGACGAGACCATGCACAGGCCGCTACATGCTATGTACACGTAAGCATCAATAATGGTATCCTGGGACACGATGGGGCGTAGCGCCGTGGGACACTTCGCGGGCGTGGGGCGGCTGCGGCGCGCGCTTCTGCTAGTAGCGGCCGCCGCCTGCACCGCCGCCGCGCTGCTCTAGGTACTGGCGACAGCAGACCGACGAGACCATGCACAGGCCGCTACATGCTATGTACACGTAAGCATCAATAATAGAGGGCTCGCGGGGTGCTTCGGAGGTGCGGCATGTGTCTTCTAGCCGCGCTCGGTCACATCACTCACAACGACTGGCTTAGTTTTAAGAGTCTCGCTGATACGCTTTCTTCCAAGTCAATGTGGCCTTTAGCTCGTCTTGCCTAGCCTAGAGCTCGTGGTGCTTAGCACCTAGCTCTATAAGCCGCCTAGTCAAGGTAGTTATGCCTCCCTTATGAGATAATGGTCTTCCATTTATTTGATAATAAGTACCTGTCTATATTTACCAGCAGGAAAAAATATCAGTGTTTATTTACCTGTGTCATTTACTTTTTCAGAGGCGGCGATCCACAGTGGAGTTGGATATGCAGAAACGACCGATGCGAGCGAATGCTAGCGTCAGAGACGACCACACTTCAGTCGCTGGCCACGTGTAACATGCTCTGCGCATCCACGCAACTATGGCCGCAGCCCACAGGACCAGTCAGTCTGGCCACTGGCGCAGTGCCCGTTCGTTCTGACTCCTTCTCACTCCATGTGGTCGCGTCACCATCACCTGAGGTCACTGAACATTTGAGCGACGCATTTGCGCTGACAAAGGAAGACATGAGAAACCTCGAGCGAACCGTCAGCAGCTCCCGACGAGACGATGCCGGAGCGCCGCATTTAGTTAGAGTTAGGGTCTTCGTCAACGGCTCCGCTGATCCGCGTCTTCGACTAGACACAGACGAGAGTTACAAGCTATCCCTGGGCTTTGATAAAGAAGAGCTCGTTGTCAATATAACCGCGCAATCTTTTTGTGGCGCGCGCCACGGTCTCGAAACGCTCTCGCAAGTCGTCTGGGCAGATCCTTACGCAGGATCGCTGCTGATACTGACAGCGGCTGTGGTAGATGACGCGCCCCGCTTTAAATACAGGGGATTTTTACTAGATACGGCTCGGAATTACTTCCCTGTGAATGATCTGATTCGCACAATAGACGCTATGGGAGCGAATAAATTAAATACTTTTCACTGGCATGCGAGTGATTCACAATCGTTTCCGCTCCAATTAGAAAGCGCGCCGCAGTTAGCAGCGCATGGTGCGTATGGCGCGGCTGCCGTTTACACCACTGACGAAATACGAGCCGTTGTAAGACGAGCTCGTTTACGCGGTGTCCGTGTTGTACTAGAGGTTGACACGCCTGCCCACGTAGGCCGTGCGTGGGGCTGGGGCGCCGAGGCCGGTCTCGGGCACCTCGCCTATTGCATCGAAGCCGAACCGTGGAGCGTCTACTGCGGCCAGCCACCGTGCGGCCAGCTCAATCCTAAGAATCCACACGTTTACGCCTTACTAGAGAAGATATACGCAGAGATCATACAGCTGACTGGGGTAGACGATATCTTCCATTTAGGAGGCGACGAAGTTAATGAGCGTTGCTGGTCGCAGCACTTCAACGACTCAGACCCCATGGAGCTATGGCTGGAGTTCACAAGACGAGCTTACAAATCGCTAGAAAAAGCCAACGGTGGCAAAGCACCAGAACTGACCTTGCTCTGGTCTTCCAGATTAACACGCTCGCCGTATTTAGAGCGACTGGACGCCAAGCGAATCGGCGTGCAAGTGTGGGGAGCTTCGCGCTGGCCCGAGTCTCGAGCAGTATTAGAAGCGGGATTCCGCTCAGTGATATCACACGTGGATGCGTGGTACTTCGACTGCGGGTTTGGGTCGTGGCGGGACAGCTCGGACGGGCATTGCGGGCCGTACCGCTCGTGGCAGCAGGTGTACGAGCACCGGCCGTGGACGGAAGAAGGGGGAGGGGGAGGCGTGTCGAGTGCTGGAGACCAAGTCTTGCCGTGGCGAATTGATGGTGGGGCGGCGTGCCTATGGACGGAGCAGTTGGATAGGGGCGGTTTAGACGCCCGAGTGTGGCCTAGGACGTCAGCGCTGGCTGAGCGGCTGTGGTCGGACCGCGGCGCGGGGGCAGAAGCCGACGTATACCTACGTTTAGACACGCAACGCACGCGAATGGTAGCTCGAGGGGTGAATGCAGCGCCGCTGTGGCCCCGTTGGTGTACCCAAAACCCTCACGCATGTCTCTAGCTACAACCGCCTTCATGCGAATGTTACGATGAAGTAATAGTCGAGGCTTCCACTATAGATGCACCGTCGGATGATGACACTGAATGTCTACCCAACGACGTCATGGTCAACACCTTGGCTATTTCGGTGTTGATGATTATAGCTGTCGGAATTTTGATGTAATCGGACTTTACAAGATCAGGCTTGAAACCGTGTCTTGTTCTCATGTTAGGTATTGAAGCAAGATAGAGATAGGATTACAGTTAATGTTTTGGTTATACAGTCGGCAGGTTAAGTTCACCAAGGCCGCTCTTTGTACATAATAATATTGATATAATGGTAGGTAACTCTTAGCAATTTAGTTACATAATCAAATGTAGGTAAATCGTTGAAAATATTAGATCTTTGTGTTGGTGTTAAAAGGTTATTAATTACATTAATATCGCTTAACAAATGGTACATATTATACCAACGTTTAGACTAAGTTTGCCCCTGCGCGGTATGAATCGCTATAGAACTCGGCGGCAAACTTGAGTTAAACGCAAACTTATGAAATTAATTGTGTCACATAAATGTCTATGTTAAATAATTTCTATGATCTAAATACGACTGTATAAATAATCCCAATTGGTATTAAGGTATGAGCCAATTTGTATTCAATTAGGACTCAGCCACGGCTTACAGCGGCAGCGGCAGAAGGAGCGAGATGCTGGATTCTGATCTCTCGCTCACAAGTGTGGCGCACCGCAGCCGTCGCCGCTTAAGGCCTCTCACAGACTGACGCGGCCTGGCCGCGGCGGTCAATAGAAAACTTGTCATTAGCTGTCAAATTTACTATGGTCCGCCACCGCAGGCCGCGCCAGTGTGATGCAGGCTTAAAGTCGTGAGTTATCTCTAAGACCGCGGACTGAACGTCATACTTGTATGAACTGCCTTGTATGGGCAGCCGCTCGCCGCCCCGCTGGCGTTAAGACCGCGGCTTAAACAGACACGGGTCTGTAGCCAACACGTACTCATTTAGATAATAAAGGTGGTGAACTTTTGTGGGTTGAGAGGTATTGTGGGCGTGGTTCAGGGGGTTTCAAGCCACTATTTCACCAATTATGCCATTGACATCTAACACTGTCAGGCTACACGTCAGGTTTCTGGACTCGGTTCCCTGATACTGCTTTGGGATAAGGGGAATAGTGCATTTGGAATAACACGAAAGCAACACCTGGCACTTTTGTCGCATTGGAGCACTGTTACAAATTAAATACTAGTACCTACTGTGAAGCAAAAGGCACACTATCTAACAAAACCGATGTTTGACGGCTAGAATACTCAAATCGTGGCATGCCGCTCTACAGCATAGCATGCGCTCTTTTTGTCTAGCTGGCCTCGTCACTTTGCGCGTCATAGTTGTAGCACAAATACCAACCGCGCCGAGTGTCACTGTCAACCGCGACGCCTGAAAGCCGAGTTTAGCCGAAGCGGCAAATGGGGCCGATTGTATATAGCTATCCTCGCCACTTTGCGCGTCATTAGTTGTACCTCAAATACCAACCGCGCCGAGTGTCACTGTCAAACGGGACGCTTGAACGCCGAGTTTAGCCGGAGCGGCAAATGGGGCCGATTGTGTATAGCTATCATCGTCACTTTGCGCGTCATAGTTGTAGCACAAATACCAACCGCGCCGAGTGTCACTGTCAACCGCGACGCCTGAAAGTTTAGCCGGTGCGGCAAATGGGGCCGATTTGACTGTAGTTCGGAAACCGTTGACAGCGAGCTGGTATCTGATGACCTTGAACCTTTGTGATTGTCATTGCGATTAGTGTCAATTGTGAAGTTGGTAAAATAGTGGCTAGGTGGGTTGACAACCTGGCAGGGATCGGGAAGGGAAATTAAATTAATATACCTTAGTAATTTTACAAGGGTCGCGGTTCTGGGACTACCTGCGAGATTCAGAAATGGTATAGCCTTGTCATGACACGGATCGTCATAGCGACTGGTTGCTTAACCAGTCCATGTGACAGATATGTCACTATAAGGTTAATCACTGTTGATTCTCTGTATCCAAAACCCACGACGGCCACGACCCATTTTAATTTAACCAAACTATACAAGTGAGCCAATTTTAATAAAATGATATAATAACATTGAAGTTCTGTGTGTTCTCATAATAACATGAATTATAGTAGGTACTCCTTAAGTTAGTAATTTATACCATGTACAAAAACTAGCGCAGTTAATTAAATAAGCTGAATCGATTATTTATGAATGTTACCTGAGCTAAATATTTTTTTTATGTTATTAATTATTAAACCATATTCTAAGACATGGGATTTCGTTATGTTCCGCCGTATTAGTTTAATATGAAAAAATATATCATGTGTGTTTTGTATGAACATATCACACTGAAATCATACCAAGCACTTAAATGGAAATTTGGCTTTACGTTGAATACTTATTGCAATGTAAGGGTTTAATGAACTATTTTCCAAAGGTCAGGTAAAATTCAATCTTATATCAATAGCATAACGACTTTTACGACATACCTGGCCATAAAGTAGGAATTACCGCACGCTACGCGTGCGGAAAACCCCACTTCCTGGCCAACATTATTACAATGCACTTGCTCTGAAAGTGCGCCTTTATATGGTTCAACATTTCCACCGGGAAGTCGTCTATGCCGGCACGGCGGTGCCGGGCGTGCCCGTGCGGGAATGGATTTCAGGCCAATATTCCAACACACGTGCGAGAATGAGATTCATACCATGACAGTTAAAATTTCACCTTTTATGTATGTTTTTTAAATTCCTTGCATGATGCGTTGTAAAATGTTGTATGATACACGTGCGGGTAGGTAATTCCAAACTCGTGTCGATCAAAAAACACTCCCTGAGGGTCTTGTTTTTTGTCATCGCCAATCATTGGGAATTACCTACCTTCCGCACTTGTATCATAATATTTATTTATGATACAAGTGCGGAAAGTCTGCATAGACGACTTCCAGTGTTTATGTTGAACCATATATAGGGGCTCTTTCAGAGCAAGTGCATTGTAAATAACCATTTTCACTTTATCTGTTGTTCAAGGCCTGTCTTGGCTAAATGCAGTGCACTAACTGCACTCACACTCACTGATTAGAGCGATATGGTTTTACTCCCCTCCCCCAGTTAGTGAAATTGCATTTAGGCAGGTCTAAAGGCCGCTTCACAGACTGGCGCGGCCTGCGGTGGCGGACAATATATACCTATAGCAAGTTTGCAGTCTGTATTTGTTTTAAGTATAGTCCACTGATTATGAATATTTTTGTATATATTTTTTTGTGTTTTCGTTGGATTAGCTTTATTAAACAACGTTTACGATATTTTTTAATGAATTATTTAGACGCTTTAAGTATAAAATGTTCATATACTGCAGCTGAAATGAATCTTTATATCTTGCAAATATATTAACAAACATTCTAATAAAAATGTTGTGGCATTGGCGGTAAGGTTAGGTAGTTGAGTAAAATGGAAAATGTTGTTACTTTACTTTTAGCCCATTGTTAACCCTTTTCCAGGCAGAGGCGTTATATCGACCACATACAGACTGTCAAACGTGTACCTTAATGTCATTGAATAAGATTGACATTTGATTTTCATTTTTCAATTGCCGGCCAGGAAAAGGGTTAACTATGCACACACAAATACACAAACCGATAGGTACACATGTTAAACTTATAACATACCTCGTTAGCGATTAATATTAACTACTTACAGTTTACATTATTTGAGATAAACATTAGTAAAAACAAAATCCGTTAAAGTATCGACTCTACGGTCTACGCAAGATAATTCAAATTGTAATGACGCAAATTCACGTTCATTTCGAATCATTTATACTCACTAGGAAATCACGCCTAACATACAAATGGCCATTTAACTACTGTATAGAAATGAAGACTAATAATAATGAGTTAGAATGAGAAAGTGTATCACAATAAGCTAATAATAGGATAAGTAGGTAAATAAATGTAGACAATCAATTGTTATTCCTTATAACTGTTGTGTGATGGGATTTTGAAAATATAAACGCTTTCTTCACTTCTTTTTTGAGTGTGAGCGTGTACCTAGGATTTTGTTCTTGGGAGTCCGTTGCACAACGCGTTTGTTGACTTTATCATTAAGTAGTTGTCCGCCCGACTCCGCCCGTATTACATAGAACCCACGCGGTGCTGGGAGATAAGATATAGCCCAAATCCTTCCTGAATGTTCATTCTATATACTGATGGAAGTTTTTTAGCGGATGAATAGGATCCCCTGTATAAATATAATACCTATAACGTCTTCATAATACTAGTATATATACAGGGTGATTCAGGAGACGTGAGCAGGACCAACCCTACACATACAGTAAATGTTAATGCATCGTTCACCATCGTATTTTTTTTTACATTTTGGTAAGTAAAAGTTTCATTCCTAAATCATGGTCACCCTTACACAATTAAAAAATATATATACGTTAATCTTACCAATGCTGGTACGAATGAGTAGCTTATAATCTACTGAATCCGTAGGGTTGATCCTGCTCACATCTCCTGAATCATCCTGTATAAACCTGATATTTCTAATTTAGGCCGGATTTAATCAAGCAGGAATATCTGAGGTTAAATGACAAAATTGTATAGGCTATCTTGGAATTTTGTACAACACTGCTAGGCCATGAGCTGTATAACATTTTATAACTACTTGGGTTCAACATTCTATAGACAGCTTTTTCTAATTTCTACCTGAGATTCAATTTAATGATGAAAAAATGTTTAAATTTTCAGAATCCCAGACAATGTGCTCCCCGTAATTGTTAGTAACAATAGTGATTATTTTCATATTAACTATTTAATTTTTGCAATTAATTTTAGTAAAAGAATGAGTTGAGATTATTTTATTTATTTTGTAATAGTTTAGTAATTTTACATCTATTTACCTAATCTATGGGTGTGATCAATGAACAGGCACAATTTTGTACATTTGTATGTAATGTTTGGTGCTAAAGTGATTTTTGTGGTGTACTTCAATGAAATAAAAATTAAAAATAATTCCTTTGTCTTCATTTTCACATGTGATTTTGCTTCCTCGTCACATGCAACAATCGACTGTATAAACCCTATTTCATATAGGTAATATACAATTAGAAAACTCATGCATTTATCGTCTTGCGATTTCAATGAAAACCATTTTAAAACGCAAAAACTTTATTATGTTATGTAAGGCGCGGCTCACTCGCGATTTGTGTTTATCGCTTCAAGTACATGCCGGTCGCCCCTTCGAAGGGCTCTCAGTAGCTGCCGCGCGTTGGGACGGGACGCTCGCACGGGTCGCAGCGCGTTGCATGCGATAGAAAGGGATGGCCACATTTAGGCACGTTTGGCGTACCTAAACAGGGAATTTGTTAACAGAGAACCTTCTGTACGTAGTACAAATATTGTACAAGTTTAACTTATTTTGATCATGTGTGAAAAGCACTTAATGATCAAAATAAGTTAAACTTGTACAATATTTGCCTTCGATATCCTAGATAGCACCGGATACGTACCGAAAGGCGCGGCGTGGGTAGGCCCCCCACAAGGTGGACTCATGACCTGGTAAAGGTCGCGGGAGTCCGCTAGATGAGGGTGGCGCAGGACCGGCCATTGTCGCACTCTTTGGGGGAGGCCTATGTCCAGCAGTGGACGTCTTTCGGCTGATATGATGATCTTAGATAGAAGAAGAAACTAATTTGTAGGTTAAAATTCTGTTATATTTATATGTAGTGAGTTTTTTTTTTATCTTGTTGGTCAAACGGTCTACCTATCCGCACCCGCTAATCACGCAATTGGTGCATTGCCTATGCGTACGCGCAAGACATATGGTATTACATTAAACTTATAAATGCCTGGTAAGAGTCCGAGCTGGCAGTTGAAACAACACCAGAGAACCGATACGTCACACAACGCCACAAAGGACAGAAACGGCAACGAGAAAATGAGTTCGAGCAGTTTAAACAAGAAATGTCCACCACGTTGTCAGGTAATGTCCGTCCGGAATGTTTACAACTCAGATGAATGAAATAAAAAATAATACACAAATACTGAACGGCCTAACACAAAATAAGCGACGGGTCTATACTTTATTAATATCTTCATAAATTCATTCGGCGCGAGAGTCTATGCGGCGACCGGAATGCCTGTCACCGTTAGATTGTGAACACCGTCAGTTTATAATCTTACTCGCGATATTATAAACTGTCGAAAAATTGTGAACTGTCAAAACCGTTCACAATTTAACGCAATATTTTTAGTTAGTTTATAAACTTTCAATGTCGAATCGTCAAATTGTGAACTGAGATCAAATCGGCTTGCTACGGAACGTACACAAAGACTAGGTAGGTTAGGTTAGTTAGGAATCTTCAGTTGCCCGAAGGGCAAAGCGCCCAGAAACAGGAGCCCGCGCAGCGGGGCTCCGTCGACACTGCTGGATGCCGAAATAAATGGAACAAAATGTCTGAATAACAAAAAAAATAACAACCATGTTCTGACGTAAGTGAAAACTGATGCAAGTGGAATAATTCGCTCAACCAAACAGCGCAAAGGTTGCGTTCCGAATGAATCAGGCAAATTTAATTCAGTTCACAATTTGACGATATGACATTGTTAGTTTATAAACTAACGAAAATGAATGCGTAAAACTATTAATTATTAATTTGGCAGTTCACAATATTCCGTCAGTTTACAATATAACGGGTAAGATTATAAACTGACGGTTTTCACAATCTAACGGTGTCAATCCTAACAAAACTATACTTTTTAGCCAAAATGTAGAATTTTTAGAGCGTGGCTGGCAGTGGTAGGTTACGCCGTCTGGTGTAGGAAGCTTGGCGCTACTTTGAAAGCTATATGAGCTAGGGAGTCTTGGCCATGTAATGTTTTTGGTGGGATACATTAGTCCAGTTTAATCTACTCGCTCAAACAGTCATACCATACCTTATGCACCTCTGGTAGCCACAAAGAATCTATTACTATCTTAACACGTTCACAGTCCAGTGCCCCATACATGGGACACGACGAACTATCTCCACAAGTCCGTGCCCCGTACATGGGATTAGTTCCGGATTCCTGTTTCGCCGGATTCTTATTTCGTCGGATTTTAAATAGTTTTCTATAATAGGGAACATTACGCAAAACTCTTCGTAGGTGGCGACACTAGCAGCGTTGACATTGTATCTCGTTCGTGTGTGTGAATCCCTATATTCCTATACTGGTTTACTGTTAGTGGTAGTGCTGCCTCTGGCGGCAGAAAATTGCAGTAATGTTCCCTATTGAAAAAATCCAACGAATCAAGAATCCGTCGAAACAAGAATCCGGCGAAACACGAATCTGGAACTAATCGTAAATGGGCACAGAATACAGCATGACCTGCATGTGCGCGGCGCCGGCCCTCGGCTGACTGACGGCCTGAGGCCTCGCGAGCGATAGGTATCTAACGCGATGCGCCCCGCCCAATGCAAGCCCCCTGACATGGGTCACTATAGCCGACCAGGTACGCACTCAAATCACTATAAGTATTCCTACTGCATCCGATAAAAGGCTTAACAATTCTGATTTATCAACTCATATTTTAGTTAGATATGAATAGCATTCTATAATGTATATCGTGTAATCTATAGCACAGGGTCGGCGCACGTTATCTGAACATGCGTACTGGTGAACCTTCGCGAATGACGCTTTGATTCCGGGGATTATTAACGCTTGTAAAAAGGAGCTCTGAAATAACAAAAACAAATTGCATTACAAATGTCAATAATTTAATAAGATTGCATTATAATAACTATAACTAATAACCGAGATATACAGGCAGTGGTAACAATACCAATTCACAAATCACAATAAGTTATATATATCTACTTCTTTCTGAACATACTAAACCTTCGACTGCGAGGCGTCACCTGAAAAAAGATAAAAATGCATATTTTTGAATTGTACATTTGATTATAACGAAGATTACTGAAATGCTCGGTTGGTAGTCCCTAAGCCCACTCGTAATACGCCTACGTCTCATGACAACACGATAAAATGTATGGCATCAGCACGGCTCTCACAAGACGGCCCGCGAGGTCTCTCGATTTTTCTCGCACTATCCGTCTCTCTCTTATTAGAAAACCTAGAAAGAGAGGTATCATCATCATCATCATACCAGCCGAAAGACGTCCACTGCTGGACATAGGCCTCCCCCAAAGAGTGCCACAATGGCCGGTCCTGCGGCCACCCGCATCCAGTGGACTCCCGCGACCTTTACCAGGTCATCCACCTTGCGGGGGGCCTACCCACGCCGCGCCTGCCGGTACGTGGTCGCCACTCGAGAACCTTTCCGCCCCAACGGCCATCGGTTCTACGTGCAATGTGCCCCGCCCACTGCCACTTGAGTTTAGCAATTCGGTATCGGAAAAAGAGGTATAGTGCGAGAAAAATCGAGAGAGCTGCCGCGGGCCGTCTTGTGATAGCCGTGCTGGCCCCGTAGCATGGATTATCACGCGATAAATGACAGGAAAAGCGCGTCGTCTCGTTCTATCGAACGGTGTCAGCCAGGGACGGATGCTCTATCTTGTCAGTTATCGCGTGATAAGGCCCATCCATGCTCCGGGGCCTGGTCGAGAAATTTGTGCTGAACAAGAATCAGAAGATTATCGTATCGGTAACTGTCCATTGTTTAGATGTAAGTACATCTAAACAATGGACAGTTAACAAAAGGTTTATCAAAATACGAAGTTTAAAACTACATTTAAGGGATTTCGAAGTCTTTTTGCATGTTACATAATAATTAGAAACTTAATTTGAATAGAAACTTTTCAATCTTTCCAGACATTCAGATTTTAACGAACACCTTTTACGAATACAGACGGTTTGGTCCAACCCATCCTAAGAATAAAAAACCGGCCAAGTGCGAGTCGGACTCGCGCACGAAGGGTTCCGTATCATTATCTATAAAAACGGTTAAAAAAAACCCGTTTGTTGTATGGGAGCCTCCTGTAGCCTAGTTGGTAGTGGCCTTGCCTACGAAGCCGGAAGTCCCGGGTTCGAATCCTGGTAAGGGCATTTATTTGTGCGATGAGCACAAATATTTGTTCCTGAATCATGGATGTTTTCTATATATTTAAGTATTTATTTATCTATATAAGTATGTTTATCGTCGACTAGTACCCATAGTACAAGCTTTGCTTAGTTTGGGACTAAGCCAATTTGTGTAAGATTGTAAATGAAAAAAACGTATAATTTTTTATTTTATTTATTCTGGGTTTTTAGTATGTGTTGTTATAGCGGCAACAGAAATACATCATCTGTGGAAATTTCAGCTGTCACACTATCACTGTTATTGAGATACAGCCTGGTGACAGACGGACAGACAGACAGACCGACGGACAGCGGAGTCTTAGTAATAGGGTCCCGTTTTACTGTTTGAGTACGGAACCCTAAAAAAGCAGGATGTACTCACCGCATCGGTCTCGTTTCTACTGGAGCGGAACAGCGCCCGGATCCGGGAAGGCGTGCTAGTCTTGCGGCCCGGCTCTGTCTCCACTCGCAGCGACTCGCGCAGGTCAGAGTCCTGTCGTAGAGGTATTACTCAGTACCAAACTATAATACGGTAGTCGACAACAATTAAAATATTGGAGAGACCCAATGTCGCTAGCGCAAACCAGTCACGTTCTTACTACCTCCGGTGTATTTTAATTCGCAATAGCGCAAATAATACGTACTTTTGGTTGTGTTAGATATTGTTTTAAAGCCAGTGAAAAATAGAACACAGTGGTAATAATATCTTTGGTTAGTATGCAATACCTATAAAGCTATGATCAATAACATTTTAAATGATCCCACTAAACGGCTATTATCTACACTCGCCGCGCGGTCGACGGTGTTGAGTCATCCGCAACCTGTTTCGGCCGCTGCGCTGCACGCGGCCGCTGACATACGTTCGAAAGGGACATAATAAACACAGGAGCAAACCGGACACCAGGTACCATGGCTAATTGTATGCAGTGTAATAAAGTTATTGAAGAAAGACATTTTCTCACTTGCTCGCGGTGCAGTAAACATTTTCACCAAAAATGCACAAAAATTTCTGAAAAATTATTCAGCTTGATGCGCGCGAAGGAGTCTAACAAATGGAAATGTAACAAGTGCGTGAATTTGCCAGTTGAATGCATAATCTCTAAGGTGACACCAGGTATGTCCTCTGCCAAAAATGCACGCAACTTACATACGCCAAGCAACTATGTGACTGAACGTGTCAAACCCATGGAGTATATACCTAACGTACCTACAGAAAACTCTTTTGACTCCCTGCCTTCAGAAGATGCTAGCAATCTCAATGATGAGTACTCGTTAATATTAAATCGAAGCTGTCCCGATACTGGGTATAGCTTCACAGAAGAGTTGGAAGAACTAAAAATTAAAATACTGACACTAGAAACTAAACTTCAATCAGCGGAAAAAGAAATTGAAAATTTGGGAATGGAAAACTACTCCTTAAAAAAACAGATTATGACTTATGAACAAAGAACCGAAAGATTAACTCGGATATGCAAATC
The DNA here is from genome assembly GCA_963854355.1 of Epinotia brunnichana. Lineage (NCBI taxonomy): Eukaryota > Metazoa > Arthropoda > Insecta > Lepidoptera > Tortricidae > Epinotia > Epinotia brunnichana. Next base: position 20,973,024 of record OY977950.1, on the reverse strand, counting down.
AACTCCAATAAAAAGTAAAAAAGAGCGCAGAAGTATGAATAAGACAAGATTAAACTTTACTGATGCGGAACAACGTGAAACTATTGTATCACCACACGGGCAAATCAAAAACTTAGGAGTTGAAAACAAAAAAACTATACCAGAGCCTAAATTAGGTGAGGCTGCGAGGATTGTAAACAATTTGGAGACTGTAAATAACACGGAATACGCTGGTAAATCTACTCCAGCACTACACAAGAGTGTTACCTCGCAACGGAAGGTGGCTATTTTTAGTGACCAATTCGGCAAGGGAATCTGTAAAGTATTGCAGAACTTATTAGGTGATAAATACATAGTGACAGCTTTAGTAAAACCTAATGCAACAATTGAGCAAGTGTTATTAAACTGTGAAAATATTTGTAAAGACTTCACAAACGAAGATTATGTTGTGGTCATTGGCGGATCAAATGACAAGAACCCAAAAAGATTCAAATGCTTTCTGTACAATAGCTTGTCTTCGCTTTCAAATACAAATGTGTTAACTGCTGAGATAACGCACAATAAATACTTACATGTACATTCACAAAATGACTTGCTGCGTATGGTTTGTTCTCAATTTGCGAATACCACATACACGCCTATTCAATATGATAATGTAACGCTAAGGCACAGACAAACTTGTGCGTCATTACTAAGGGACATATTACGTATTACCTATAGAAACAATAGTATAGCGCATGAACAGTCAAAAATACAAAAGTCGAGTGACCAAAAGCTGCATACAGGACAAAAACTAATTACAGAATATCTATTAAAGGAAAATGTAACTAACTTCAAAAAACAAAATACTGACATAACACGTAAAATACAGTACAACATCCCCTACTTATTCGAGCAAATTAAACTAAAAAAAGCTAAGGCGGTAACTACCACTGAAGCAGCAAACACTTCGATGGCTGAACAACAACACAACCCATCAGATTTTTTTCGTGACTAACAATGGTAGTGTGAATGATAGGTCTAACAATAACCTTATCATTATGCATTTAAATACACAAAGCATCAAGTCAAAGCAAGAACAGTTGGAATTGCTATTACATGAGAAAAGTATAGATGTTTGTTGTTACAGTGAGACTTTCCTAAAAGACGATGAAGTAGAAGTATTACAAATAGAAGGATACAAAAACGTTGCACATTTTTGCCGCAAACTCAAAAAACGTGGCGGTGTAGCAATCTATGCAAAATACTCAGTAGAATGTCGTGAATTAGACAAAATCAAAAATGGCAGTGGAAAGTCACTTTGAATGCTGTGGTGCTATAATATGTGGACTTGATTACGTTATCATATGTATATATAGAACCCCGAATAGTAATTTTGACATATTCCTCGTAAATTTGGATTTTCTACTTAGTAAATTAACGACGAGGGCCAGAAATAATCATAAAAAAATATTTATTTTGGGTGATTTCAACATAAATATCCTAGAAAAGAACAGCAAAAGTGAACTGTTCCTTAACACGTTTGGATCTTACAAACTTCACCATACAATCACAGTACCCACGAGGATAACCACACATTCCCAAACTTGTATTGATAATATTTTCACGAATATAAAGCAATATCGAGTAGAAGTATTAAATGTCGGTTTGTCAGACCATACTTGTCAGATCATTACGGTTCACACTGAATTAGGTTTTAAAGAACATTACTGGTATGTGTATTGTAAAAGTCCAGATAGCTACATTGAAATATTTTTAAAATATATATCACAATTTAGTTTCTCAGAACTTTACTCTATAAAACACCCCGATGAAGCGTATAATGTCTTTATAGATACTTATAAACTTATTTACGACCTTTGTGTACCAAAGAAAAGAATTAAAGTAACCTACAAGAAAAAACCAAACTGGAAATCTAAAGGGATTGTGATAGCAAGTAAACGTAAAAAGCAATTATATTTACAAACTCTCAAAACAAATAATGTCATTATTAAACAAAATTATCGAAAGTACTGTAAAATCATGAAAGCAGTTACTAGCCATTTGAAACGTAACACAAATAGTAATTTCATTAAACAGAGTAGTAACAGAAGTAAGGCTACATGGCAAATTATCAAACAAAATACAACTCAAGTGAATAAGATAAAACATACGATAGAATCTATAAAAAAAGATAACATTGATATTAAAAATCCATTTGACATTGCGAATACTATGAACGACTTCTTCATTAACCAAAATAATGTACAAACCACAAACGATACGCATGTCAGGCATGTAACACAACCCACCTTGAATAGTATATTTATGACCCCAGTTACCATCCAAGAAATAATAAATATAGTCAGAGAGTTAAAAAACAAGAAAAGTACTGGATTCGATGAAATACCATTAATAGTGATAAAATCAAGCATTGAGTATATAGCAGCACCATTGGCTCATATTATTAACCTAACAATAGAAAGTGGTATTTTCCCTGACGAATTAAAAAAGGCATTAATCAAGCCTCTACACAAAAAAGGTTCGAGGCAAGACATAACCAATTATAGACCGATTGCATTGTTGCCAAATTTTTCTAAAATATTTGAAAAGATAATATTAAATCGCTTTACATCGTTTTTTAATAAAAATAACATTTTAAACGCGAACCAATTTGGGTTCCAAAAAGGGAAAAATACTACACTAGCTATATTTAAAATTTTGCAGCAAATGTGGACAGACATACATAAAAAAAAGGTAGCCATTGGATTGTTTATAGATTTATCTAAGGCATTCGACTGCGTTTCTCACAAAATGCTTTTAAAGAAGCTTGAGCATGTCGGAATTCGTGGTATTCCCTTGAAATTGATTGAATCTTACCTTACAAATAGAATCCAAGCTACAACTCTAACCTCATATGACAAGATTACAAAAACAGTAACAAATATACAGTCAAGCTATGAGAAAAATATTCAAGGCGTACCCCAAGGAAGTGTGCTGGGACCATTATTGTTTTTGGTATACGTAAACGAGTTTCCTCTAGTGGTTAACCACCTGTGTGTGATGTTTGCTGATGATGCCACCATATTTGTAAGTGAGGACAAAGATATTGATATTACTAATGTATTATATAACACCTTAAAAACTGTTACTGATTGGTTGTCATCCTTAAAATTATGTGTTAATTTAGACAAAACAAAAATAGTACAATTTACTAATTATAAGCAGATACCGCAGAATTTAAGCATAACAATTGAGGATACACAAATTGAACAAGTTACAAACACAAACTTCTTAGGAGTCACAATAGACAGCAATTTGAACTGGAAATCTCACACTAATAAAATAAACAATAGACTAGCTAAAAGTTGTTATGCCTTATCTATACTGACCAAAATAACGTCAATAGAAGTTTCAAAAAAGGCATATTATGGAAACGTTTATCCTATACTCAAATACGGCATAATTTTTTGGGGTAATTCAGTAAATGTTCAGTCAGTATTTATTCTACAAAAGAAAAGCCTACGAATAATATTTAAACTTAAGAATGGGGAATCCTTAAGAGACATATTTAGAAGCAATAAAATTTTAACGCTGACATGTATCTACATACTGGAAATTTGTTTATTTGTTAAGGAACGGCACGATATTTTTAATAGGAAAAGTGACTCTAAATTAAAAATTAGATCGCAATATAAATATGATATGTGTACAGTTAGGCCTTCTAGTTACATAATTAGCAAGAGTACCTATGCTACTGGAATCAAAATCTTTAATAACTTACCTGTATATATTAAGTCATTAGATAATAATAATAAGTTCAACAAGGAGCTGAAGAAATGGCTAGCAGATAAAAGCTTTTACAATCTGAATGAATATTTCGTTTAAGTACCTAGGTCTACAAATTATTAAGTTTAATTTTAAGTTCAATAACATTGTACGCTCGAAAAGGGCAAACTGTTGATACCTTCCAATGTCTAAAATGAGATCTTATGTACACAGTTTTAACAATAAATGACATCTATCTATCTATCTAATAGTTCATTACTTACCTAGGGCGGTAAAGCAAACAATGTCTCAGGTCGCAATTATTTGACCCTCGGGCGATAAATAAGCGATTAGAGGGTTTCTTTGTTACCGCCCGTGGTGAGTACAACATTTTACGTCTCTCCCTGGCCAGGTATGACTTAAAGAATATTCTTACATTTACTTTTAGCAAAACTCACGAAAACCTTATTTGTGTTTTTTTCATATATATATATATATATAGGCCATGAGGAAGCGCTGTATTGAGCGAGGGACCTGCATTCATCTCTAGGCGTCAACACAACGAATCCTCAAATCAATAAAGGGTCAGCAAGGCTCTTGTGACCCTTCTGGAGTCGTAAAAGCGTCTATAACCAACGTGACAGTTTGCCACCGTCGCAGTATAAAAATAAGTTTCTGTGAAAAATTTAATTTTTGGTACAAGCTTTTATTGCCGACTGTACTTTTCTGCATACCATCATCAACTACTCATTGAGACGATTCTAACGAGCCCAAACTCCTGTCGTTTTATTGCGGAGTTCCTATGGCCACCTTCCAGCTCCAGCATCAGATCAACTCCAAGTCATCATAATATTGCATTGTCATGCGATATACATATGCATGCAAAATTTCAGCTCAATCGGATAACGGGATTTGACTGAAAAATGGATTGCAAATTTTGACGGACAACTTACTTACATATTTACTTACATACGAACATTGCAAGTTAATATAAAGCTTGTAAAAATGGCCACTGACCAAAGATAATCGTTACATCACTTGCTCCTATGTCCCTACAAACTCGTGCACCGCAAGATAACGGAGATGAGCAACAAGCATTCACTGAGGAATTTAAATGATCATTCTTCTTAGTATTTTTTTTTGCAAATAGGCGTACCTACTTCACATAATACACTCCCACTTAAGTTTGCGTCTGTGATGTTAGCTACCGGCAGCGTCGCAGAGGTGTCAAAGGGGATGGGTGTGCGGAAGGCGTCTTGAGGCTAACTTCAGAGACGCAGATGTGGCGTATTGTTATACGATTGAAGCCTGCATCACACTGGCGCGGCCTGCGGTGGCGGACTATAGTAAATTAGACAGCTGATGACAAGTGTTGTATTGTCCGCCGCAGCCAGGCCGCGCCAGTCTGTGTTCATCCTTAAGCATACCGTGGCGGACAGTCGGCCGGCCTGCTTGCTGGGCGTGGGCGGGCCGGGCTTCTTGTACGCCGTGATGCCCACCTCCTTGCGTTGCGGCGGGCCCAATGTGAAGCGAGTGCCTGCACACTGGGGAACAAAATACATAATAAAAACTGAGTTAAAGCGCTTGAGCTCTGTTATGCGCTGACCGGGCGTAAGCGAGGCGCGTGGCGTCAGAGATGTATTTAAAGTTCTACAACTATAATATTATATTTTGATCATCTATTATTGATTATGTATAATGCAGTTACGCCTGCTAACGATATTTAATAACTTCAAATAAAAGGAAAAATTGAAAAATTTAGGCTCCGAGCCGGATTCGAACCGGCGACCACAGGCATACATGGCCTGTCACTACTAACCAACTGAGCTATCGGAACAATCTGTCTCAGCCCCTAAATCTTTCAATCAGTTCCTTCTTACAACGCCTTAGTTAACACGCTTCATCTATTATTGGTGGTTCTTTCCTCGCACTCTGCGTTGTGCACCTCGCACAGTTCTGGTAGTTCCGCAACCCGAGCGAACTGTATCTCAGATGCATGAGAGAGTCGCGCCGCTTTAGCTCAGCTTTAGTCCGGGCGCCAGTTGAAGCGTACAGCGTCTAAGCGAGCTCTTTGAGGAAAAGTTTATCTGTAATATAATATAGATACCTTGATGTCTTCCTCGTCTAACGTGGGTGCGAACTGCATCTCAGCCGGGTAGGAGCTCTTCAAGTGTGGCGGCACGAGAGAGTTGCGTCGCTTCAGCTCCGATATGCGCTGTCCGGGCGCGAGCGAGGCGCGAGGCGTCGCGGAGAGCTCTTTGAGGAAGCGATTGTCGAACACCTCACCCTCTTCGTCGGACATGTGGAGGCCGCGGGCGTCTGTAAGGTGTATCATGTATAAGGATTTTGAAGTATAGTGCATAAAAGAAGTACAAGTATGCAAAAGGTTTTCAAATCAATTAATTATAAGGGGTGTTTGGTCCATCGTTTGCCAAATTAAAACGTCAGGAAGTTTGGATCATTTGCTATCATTCTCGGCATTCAAAAAAAATTGTGCCCACGGGTGATTATTATATATTTTTTTATAAAATTTGTAAAATTCTAAGGGCCTACGCGTTTCAACTTGAATTTAAAAGAAAAGGAAATGGTAGAGCCAGTATTTTTTTATTGCCATTTCTAGTCTATTTTTTTTTTACATCCCTACCAGATGCTACGCGTGCGTTTGTAATGGTTGTCGTCAATCTAATTATTTTGAAGTAACGTCTACTTATGTTTATATTGACCCTCAAAAACAATCTGTACATAAATAAATTTGATCTGCAATAAAAAAAACTAAGAGATCATGTATTTAAAATTCTTTAAAAAAAATATCTAGTCTATCCTCTTTCTAATGATGTGCTATTAATGCCAAAAAAACCTTTAAAGAACTTTTTCTACTCCTGTACCGTTATCTGTCATTTATATAGGCTGTAGCTCAAATACAATGACACCACTAATAAGTCATCGCAAAACTCTATGCTCTATGGCCCAAAAACGCACTGTTTAGCGTACTTTTTTGGTTCATACATTTTTCATAAAAGCACTGTTTAACTTTTTTTTAAATCGGCCGCTAAAGCCGCTATATTGCAGTGGTGCCAACTTCATAAACAAATATTTCGAAATAAAAGTATTTATTTACGATTTAACATTATAAATTATAATTTACTACAATAATAATAAATCATCATCTTTTGTGTGTTAAATTACATGTTTTATAAATTCTTGGTATTATTTATAAAAATAAACAGTTCGAATTTGGTCCGGGTCCGGATTCGGTTTGGTTCGGATGGCAAGTGCAAACAAATTAAAAAAAAAAACCATAAGCAACAGCTGTCACATTTCCGATTTTCCACAAAAATACAGTTCAAAATGAATAGACGAAAGATGATAAACTATTAGTCATAAACTATCAAGATTTTATTCGTGTTTGTAAAGACAAAAGTGTACGTTCCTTTTAAAATTGTCGAAGAAATTAATAACTGCACTCCTGAAGACATTGTGTGAGTAGCAAAAGTACGAATAGAAAACTTGCTGCCTGAAAAGTTTAATTATTCTGTAGTCTGCTATTTATTTAAAATTTGTCGTAGAAAAAGTATTGTATGCAACGGTGTATAACTGGTCTAAAAACACTCGTGGCGTCTTCCTCGCCAAGGCTCGCATCGCAACCCACGCCACTCGCCTTTTAAGACCCTTCTTATACAACAGTTGCATAAAATACTATTATCTATCTATATTATTATTACGCGAGCCCGATTTTTGTACACGCCATCAGATCTACAGTTATGGTCCCATTTTGATAAATAATATGTCACTGGATTTGTCTCATGCTGCAGATTTGCAATAAGGTCTTCGTTTTTTTATTTTTTATCGGTAAGTTACTAAAATATAAATTTAAAGAAACTACTGTGCGCTGACCACGTGACTTTGGCTGCGTGACGTCACGTGGCGTAACTTCTGTTATGACTCGAGATGAACAAGAATTAAACTCAAACCTGTACTAAGTTCTTCAGCATAAGAAATTACAAATGTTGAGTCGGCCACATATGGATACAACACTAAGAAAAGTAAGAAAAATAGGAAGTAAAAGGCCTTTTGTAAATATTGTTTATTTACATAAACTGACAGACGTATTGTGTCAAATGTGGTTTTTTTTTATTGACAAAGACGTCAGTATTACTTGCCATGTTCTTTTTTACTTCATAAAAATTTATATACAAACTTATTTTCCCATATTCGAGATGTTGGGAGAAGAATGAGGTTTAATTAAATCCATTAATTGTTGTGGACCCAATAGACGGCTTTTTTAACCTTACTTAGTACAATGCCGTAGGCGCCGATAGGCTCCGCCTAATTTCCAGTATAAAGAAAGATGTAGAAAACGACACTTGATTACAAAATTTTCTTTTGGCGACTTTGTTGACCTGACTTGAATACCATCCAAATTATTTCAGGTTCAGATAATTATATTTTGATTACAGGTAAGAGGTTGGTTATATAAATTTTGTAATTAAACGTGCAATATTTGTACATATATATATTTGCAATCACGTTCCCGGAAACGGCTCTAACGATTTCGATTAAATTTGGAATACAGGGGTTTACGGGGGCGAGATATCGATGTAGATAGGTCTCATGTCCGGGAAAATTCGTTTTCTCCGTATTTTCTCCATTTTCATGTATATATTGGCTCGGTCGCCCAGGGACTAAATTGTAATTTGTCAAAACGATATGACTTAATACTGGAAAACATAAATTAGTAGATATTAAACTATTTAGCGGTACCTACCTATAAATAGCCTGTGCCGATACTAATAATAAACAGGTGTAATGTCTGTGAAATGTAAGTTTGTATGTTGGGGGTAATCTCAGAAACTATACCCATCCTATTCTAAAAACCCTTTGTTCAGTAGGTAGGTTATATGTATGTATGTATGTAAGCACTTTATTGTACAGTCGCCATCACATACATCGGAGCAAACAAGCACGTCACAAACATCGGAACACACCTCTATTTTCAAGGCATTAGGGTGCATGTGCCGATATTTTTGGACACCTATAGTGTACCGATGTATGTTGGCGACTGTACACAAAACAGGTTAAAACATAAACATGATATGTAAGATTAAGTAAAGTAGGTACAAAGGCGAACTTATCCCTATAAGGGATCTCGGGGGGAATATAAGGGATATGTAGAATGGCCCTACAGGATTAAGTATTTGCTATATTTTATACCGTCGCTCCGCCTAGATTCTTTGTATACGCGGCGGAGCCGCGCGGGTAGCTAGTTAATTTAATTTGCCAATTTTGTGTAAGGGACTAGGCTTGTAATCGACATGCGATAAAAACATATTCTATATAAATACGAGTAGTAGGTAAACAAGACTTGCAGATTGACGACAACCATTACGAACGCACGAGTAGCATCTGATCCCTATCAGTTTTTTTTTCACATCCATGTGATAAAAAAATGATTATTAAAAAATCGATTACAAACTGAGTATTATTATCATAAAAATCGATTTAATAATCGATTCAGATTTTATAATTCGATTTATTTATCGATTAATTAGCTCGGAATTAAAATCGATTAAAAAAATCAAATTTATTAAAAATCTGAATAGATTATTAAATCGGTTTTTATGAAAATAACAATTTTTTAATACTCTCCACTTACAAAAAATTAATATTAAATAATCGATTATTTTGCTTTAAATTAAATCGATTAAAATAAATAGATTATTTTAAAATCTGATTCGATTACTAAATCGATTTTTGTGATAATAATAATCGATTTTTAATCAACAACCATAATGAACGCACGCGTAGTGATGTGCAAATTGCGGAAAGTTTCCAAAAAGTTGGAAAAGTTCTCGGAAATTGTTAGAAAATTTCACAAGGAATTAAGGAAATTTACGTACCTTCTGAGAAGCATAAAAATGCAATGTTTATACACTATGTATCAGAGTTACAGTTGTATGCTTCTCAGTACGTAAATTTCCATGTTGGAAATGGAAAGTTTCAATTCCCATACAAAAATTATGTTAAATTGCAGAAACATTTCACAATATAGGAAAATATCCTTCGGCACATCAGTACGCACGCGTAGCATCTGGTAGGGATGTGAAGAATGTATCGACTATTGAAAAATCAATTACTAGAATCGATTTTATTCCGACCTAAATAATCGATTAAAAAATAATCGAATTTTAAAATCTGAATCGATTATTAAATCGATTTTTGTGATAATAATAACAGTTTTTAATAATCGATTCTTTTTTCCCATCCCTACCAGATGCTACGCGTGCGTTCGTAATGGTTGTCGTCAATCTGCAAGCCTTGTTTATCTACTACTCGTACTTAGAATATGTTTTATCGCACTAGTAGCTATAATCAGAATCGTTAACTGATTTTAATCGTATTGTACTAGCCTAGTGCGTCCCTTACACAAAATTGGCAAATTAAAGTTATCTAAGGGTTTTTTGGCATTATTGCACATCATTAGAAAGAGGATAGACTAGATAACTTTTTTAAAGAATTTTAAGAACATGATCTCTTTTAGTTTTTTTTTAATTGCAGATCAAATTTACCCAAGACAAAAATCTTGAATCTAGAATTTTTTTGAGGGTCAAAATAAAGTATATGTTACTTTTTTTTACTTTGATAGAGAGGTACAACATAATATTACAATTAAAAAAATTGACCATTTCCTATTCTTTTAAATCCAAGTTGAAACGCGTAGTAGGCCCTTAGTATTTTACAAAATTAAAATAAACCCGTGTGCTCAATTTTTTTAATGCCGAAAATGATAGCAAATGATCCATACTTCCTGCCGTTTTAATTTGGCAAACGATAGATCAAACACCCTGTATATTTAGGGCTAAACAGAGGTCATGTTGAACGGTTATTAAAATGGGGCCGGTAAACAAAAACGTACTACATATGTCAATGTAATTTTTTAAATAAAGTTAAAACAATGAGTGGTTTCACATGGCGAATTCTGCAACGTTACAAATGCGATACAGTATCGATAAAGGTGATAGTGACACGTGATCTATGACCGCTGAAAGAAGTTACATAAGCGACTGCCACATTTAAGGTTACTGAAAATTCTAATACATACCTGACTTTTTATTGTGCATTTGGAGAGAGCGCAATGAATGTGTATCGGATGGTCGCCCATATACTTCTTGCGGTGGGTGTAGGCCAGACTGTAAAATTAAACAAAAACAGTTTAGTTAGTCAAAATAACTTATTATTGTCAAATATGATGAGAACTTCGTAATGTAGCCAAGTACAGCCGATAAATAACCTTTAACTACATTAATAAAAAAATTCAAATAGCCTTGACACAACAAACATATACAACAAAGAACCATCTCGACAAACAAGACTTTCGATTTAAAAAAACCACACACAAATCGGTTTTTCTGTTTGGGAGCTATTTTGTATTATTATTTATTTGATCCGGCAATAATGCCCATATTTACCTTACAGACTAACATACATAAAATAAGATATGTATACACATACACAGATTGTTTGCATTGGCGGTTATAAACTAGAAACAGTTTCGCACTCTACGTATTAAGATGGAATACTCGTATAGCAGCAATATTATCTTTGTATGTCAATAAACATACAACATAAAAACATAATACATAAAGCGGGTGATAGGAGCCTTTGGAGAAGTCTGGTCAACAAAAATAGGACATGATGTCACGAGCCTCAGCATTGAGGGAACGACTGATGATGATTTCAATAGTCTCTTTTGCAATTTTGAAAGTAATAAAATAAGTGTAGAAGTACCGAAGCATAGTTACCGAATGCACATGCTGTAGCGACATGAGCGATCCATTTTGCTTCTTCCTCAGCCAGTCCGCCTCCTCCTTCTTCACCAGGAACTTCTCTCCAACACTCCACAGCTCCGTTGTGAGCGCCCGTATGTGCTCCTCGTACGCTCGACTCGACTCCGCCATTTTGTCCCGACACTTCACCAACTCTCGCTCCAGCATAGCTATCTCGTCCGCTTGCTTCTGCTTCAACCTCCCCATCTCTTCGTGGAACAGCTCTTTCTGTAAATTTAAAACGCATTATAAGCACGCAAGGCTAGTTCGAAGCATGCAAGCCCATGCATCAAAAAATCATATTACCTTTTATCCACGCTTCAAAAGCAACTACACTACAACACAGTAAAAAAATAAAACAACACATCAAACCAATAATTTATTCAACATAACAAGCAAAAACAAACGAAAGCCATTTAAGAATCCGTATGGAGATAAAACCACCACAATAATTGGTAGCCTAAAATTATTAACACTACGGGGGCGATACTGACCATTTTAGATTTCATTCTGCTGAGTTTGTCTTCGTATTCGGCGCGGACTTCCATGATAGTGACCTCTTGGGCGGTTCTGGCGCCCTCGCCTTTATGCGCGCGATCGATCTCCGCTAGAAGCTTCTGGAAAGAGTTCCCTAGTTCACTCAACTGCACTTCCACGGCCGCATTCTGGTAGTTGCCAGTAGTGAGGGACGCCTGGTCCAAGTTGCTGGTGAATGCTTGCTTTATCTTCTCAGATGACATCAGCCTGCTAACGCTACGATCGACCCAGCGTTCTAGATTCAAAGCGCACTCCGAGAGGTCCTGCATTACGGCCGCGTACCCACGCTCCAGTTTACACATAGTAGATTCAGTTATTCGCCCGTCTAAGCTTAAAATGTCCCTCCTGACTGTCCTTTGTAGAGAAACGATCTTTATCAACTTCTGATTGTAAACCTCCTTCACTGTAGTAAATGTTCTGAAGCTAACGGACATTTCCGTTAGGAACTTCTTCATATTAATGATCTCTGATTCGTTTATTTTGTTCACTTCAGTGAGGCGGTCGCGGTCTTTCTGTAGCGCCATCTGCTTTTCTGAACACCGTTTCAGGTGTCTATCAGTGGTTTCTAAGAAGTTTTCCAAATCCTCGATGGTCACGGAGCCGATGTTTCGTCGTAGCTCGTCACCATTGGAGTTCTGGTTACCGAAATTGGTCAATTCTTTCAGGACAGCACTGGACTTGATTTCTGCAATCCTCTTGAGGATCATGGCTTGGTACTTGGCGGATACTTTGATGATTTGACTGGCGCGGTTTTCCGTGGCACTCATTTTCGCGACCTGATGCTTGAGCTCAGAGATATCTTCGTTCTTCTGTTGGACTAGTTTCTTCAGTTGAGAGGAAAGCTCCTGGCAAGTGTCCTTACTAACCTCTAACTCGTTAGTGACATCTATAAGTTTGATCCCGGACTCTGCCATCATGGATTTAATGTAAGAAATTTCGATCTGCATGGATGTAATCTTTCGGTTCTTATCCTGAATGATCTTTTCTAGGTCTGATATGGTTTTTAGACTGTCCATGGATGAGTGAGCGAGATCGGATGTTGTGTTATCTACCTGATGGTGCATGCCTTGGCTCTCTTTCTCCCAGCTGGAATGTTTACTTCCAGTTATTCTATCTTGCGATGCTGCTGCCACTGAAAAGAAGGGGGTTGATAATTATAACATTTATTTTTCTATATAACTCCGGTTTGGCGAGGGTAGGCAGACTACCCAGCCGAATGCCGGACTAAATCCCCTTACGCCCCTTACTCTTACCCTTACATTTAAGCTAGGGATAAGATTATTTGTTAATAAACAATATAGAGTTAGTACACTTGACGACCGCTTTAGCTTAGTTGGTAGTGACCCCGCATATGAAGCAAGAGGTTCTGGGTTCGAATTCCGGTAAGGCCATTTATTTGTGTGACGAATAGTTGTTCCTGAGTCATGGACGTTTTCTGTGTATTTAAGTATTTATTTCTCTATATAAGTATGTTTATTTTTATAATAAGTTCGTCTAGTTCCCGTAGTACAAGCTTTGCTTAGTTTGGGACTACGTTGATTTGTGTAAGATTGTCCGCAAATATTATATTATCATCATCATTCTCCTAGCGTTATTATTCCCGGTTGTGCCCCTAAAGGAGCCCGGGGTCCGCTTTGACACCTAATCCCAAGATTTGGCGTAGGCACTAATTTTACGAAAGCGACTGCCATCTGACCTTCCAACCCAGAGGGAAAACTAGACCTTATTGGGATTAGACCGGTTTCCTCACGATGTTTTCCTTCACCGAAAAGCTAACGGTAAATATTCCGTACATAAGTTCCGAAAAACTCATTGGTACGAGCCGGGATTCGAACCCACGACCGCCGCTTGACAGCCGCATGCCTGAACCACTAGGCTACCGTAGCTTATATTATATTATTTATGTTGGGCAAAGAAAGACAATTTGATGTTCATCTGATTGACAATGTGTCAGTCAAAAACGTACTTACTCATTTCAAGTGGCGATATCGTTTAATAAAGGGGTTGATAAATGATAAGTGATAATTGTTTATAAAAATCAAAAATACTATTTGAAATCATCCTATAAGTGGTTTGACGTCATCCGCACTTTTTGTCCGACCCCTGCCTATTAGATATAGCAACTAAACAACCTTAACTCTTTTCCAGGCAGAAGCGTTATATTGACCACATACATCCTCCCAACCATGTATTTTAATGTCAATAAATAAGACTGACATTCAACTTTCATTTTTCAACTGCCGGCTAGCAAGTAAGCACAAGACAGCGCGCGAGATGTCTCGCGGTGAGATAGCTTATCCATCTCTTTCTAAGTGTTCTAATTAGAAAGAGATGGATAGTCTGTCTCGCCGCGAGACAGCTCGCGCGCCGTCTTGTGCTAACCGTGTGGAAAAGGATGAATTCACGAAAAACATTCAAAATGTAGTAGGCCAATCAAATTAGAATTTTTCGAAGAATGAATTCCCAGAAAGCTGGAAATCGTTTTAGTACCTTCATTTGGTACTAAATACGTGTAATCTGAGTTTGCCGAATCCCAGGAGGTGTGGATGTTTTGCTCTTTTTACCCAACTGCCGAAGTAGAGGAGGGTTATGTTTTTCGAGCGTATGTATGTATGTAAGTATGTATGTGTGTATGTCTTATTCTTTGACACGCCCTGTAGCCTAAACCGTTTGACGGATTTCGTCATATGAGGTGTCGTTCGTTGGATTCCTCATAATCGTGGGAGTGACATAGGCTACGAGTTTATATAATATTTGCAAAAAAGCAGTTGGGTTTTTTGAAAAATCTTTTGATTTCACTTGTTTCATGTAGCACAAAAACGGTACTTCGGACAGAAAATGTATTCCATTCAATATTAAAGAGGGTCAAATTCTGCGTCGAAGGAATATCTAAAACTTCAAATTTGGTGCAGTAGTTGGTCGAAATCAAAGGTTAGAAACTGGGAAAACTTTGTAGGTTAGGTGCAAACTTCCATTTTGCGACTTTTCAAGACCTTACACTTGACCTAAACACATAAAATAAAAAAAATGTAGAAAATAAAATTTCACATTATATACATTGACCTTCTTTAATATTGAATAGAATACAATTTCCGTCTGTCGTACTGTTTTTGTGCACGTACAAAAAACTGAAAAAAGAGCAAAATTTTCGCGCATATTTTCACTCCCAAAAGTTATGCACACCTCCTGGGATGGTGCAAACTCGGATTACATGTATATTTAGGACCAAATGAAGGTATCAAAACGATTTCCAGCTTTCTGGGAATTCATTTCTCAAAACTTTTTTCTTGGATCTAATTTGCTTGGCCTATAGTGTTTTCAGTAGAATTTAAACAGAACTGCAACTTACTCATCTCCCGTTGAGCTGCCTTAAGTGCTTCAAGTTCCTTCAAGAGCATCACCTTCTCTTGTTCAAGCATGTCGACCTTCAGAATATCAGTCTGCATTTGTTCTTTTAGCTCTTTCTCTTTTTTCTCCAAAATCTGTATCTTTTCTTCGTGTTCCTTTTTGAAGCCTGAAATAATGACATCATCATCATCATATCAGCCGAAAGACGTCCACTGCTGGACATAGGCCTCCCCCAAGGAGTGCCAAAGTGACGGGTCCTGCGCCACCCGCATCCAGCGGACTCCCGCGACCTTTACCAGGTCATCAGTCCACCTTGTGGGCGGCCTACCCACGCCGCGCCTGCCGGTACGTGGTCGCCACTCGAGAATCTTTCCGCCCCAGCGGCCGGTTCTACGTGCAATGTGCCCCGCCCACTGCCACTTAGTACGGGAAGTAGTGTCATAAGGTACAAATTTTGGTATCGGATGAATTCACTTGGCACAGATGTAATATACGTAAAGTTAAGCTAATTTAGCACAGTAGCCATCCGCCACCCCCTGGAGGGTAGGCATGGGGGGCATTCAAAGTTACAGGATGCCACGCTTCAGAAAAATAATCATATCAGCTTCTATTTACGTAACACCTTGAGTGTGTTATCATTTTCTGATAAATCGGGGATGAGAAATTCATTTTTGAGATATACAATGTATATTTTCATAGAAAAAAAGGAAAATATTGCGAACATATCAAAATCAGTTTGCAAAAATCTAAGGACTTTTCGACTTTGCGGCAAAACTAGAAAAGATACACGAAAGTAATGTACAACACAAATGATACTTAGCATTTCGGCTTAAAATTTTAGTTTTTTTATTTTAAGACAAGAGCAAAATTGGGAAAATTGTGCTCAAAAAACCAACAACGCAAAGCGAGTTTTCCCTAAAAGATTAATTCTATCGAAATTACTATTTTCCAGAAACCAGCACCAACTTTTAGTATGTTGTTAAACATGTTATGTGCATCGCAAAACTGCAGAGAGACAGTCTCTGAAGTAACTACTTGGCCGAAAATCCGTGTTTTCCCGGCCTCTGATGTAATGTACTAGATCATTAATATCCCACTCCTTGTCATCTAACTCTCGTTTGGGATTTTTTGGTAGAAAAACTTTTCCACCTTACGAGTAGTTAATTTAAATGTAATTGCCTATTTTTCTTGTATGGCAGCTTAGAGGTTAATACACGCTTCTACGTGAATCAAACAACAAAATGCTGAAACTTACACGTATCCATTTGCGCGGCCAGAAGTTCTTCAATAGTCTTCATCAGTTTCTCCTTCTTTTCTTCAAGTTCCCTAGCCTTGAGTAAATTGACCCGCAGTTGCTCGTTCATTTCAATCTTTTCCTTCTCCCACGTAAGGGATTTCTCTTGACGCTCCTTCTCTCCCTTTTCAATCGCCTTCAGTTCTTCCATCTCTTTCACTAACATCGTCTTGTCCTCTTCGAGGTTCTCGACCTGTAGAGCATTGCTCTGTATTTGTTGTTTTAATTCAATTATCTTGTTCTCCAACTCAAGCGTATTTTCTTCGTGAGCCGATGTCGCTACAGTTTGCGTCGTTTTAAGTTCATCTACCTCCTTCAATAAACCCGCCTTCTCATCTTCCAATTCCTCGATCTTAAGCATGTTGGCATGTATTTGTTCCTTCAATTCATTTGTCTGTTTCACTAATGTAATCGTATTTTCTTTATGCTCTTGAGTCTCTTTTGTTTGGACGGTTTTCAATGCTTCTATCTCTTTCAACAACATCGCCTTCTCATCTTCAAAGTTCTCCACTTTCACAACAAATACACGCATTTGATCATCCAATTCCATCTTCTGTTTCAACCATGTAAGCGCCTTTTCTTCGTGATCATTTATCTTCTCAATTGCACCCATTTTAAGGACTTCCATCTCTTTCACCAAATCAGCTTTTTCATTTTCGAGTTTCTGGATACTAAGAATGTTGGCTTGTATTTGCTCATTTAGTTCATTCGTCTGTTTTTCCCACTTAAGCGCAATTTCCTGATGATCCGATGTTTCCCCGCTATGGACAGCTTTAAGAGCCTCCATCTCTTTCACTAACATGGCATTCTCATCTTCTAGTTCTTTCACCCTTACAGCATTGCTCTGCAATTGCTCATTCATTTCCAGTTTCTGTTTCTCCCACGTAAGTACAATTTCCTCATGTTTCATGGTCTCCTCACTTTGAGCTGACTTAAGCACTTCTACTTCCTCCAGCAACACCGTCTTCTCATCCTCAAGTTTCTCCACCTTAAGAATATTGCCCCGTATTTGCTCCTTAATGTCATTAGTTTCTTTTTCCCAAGTAAACATTTTTTCTTCATAATCCTTAGTCTGATCTACTTGTAAGACTTTAAGTGCTTCTAACTCCTTTGCCAAAATCACCTTCTCTTCTTCAAGCTTCTCCACCTTAAGAACATTGACATTCATTTGGTCTTCTAATTGGATTTTCTGTTTCTCCCACATGATTGTCTTTTCTTCAAGATTGTTTGTCTCCTTACTAAGAGCCTCTTTAACCGATTCCAACTCCTTCAACATCGAGGCCTTAACATCTTCTAGTTCCTCGACCTTAAGATTATTGGCCTGTATTTGGTTTTCCATTTCTATCTTGTGTTTCTCTAAGATCAATATTTTCTCTTCATGGTCCTTTGTTTCTCCACTTTGAATGTCTCTAAGTACTTTCATCTCTTTTGATAACAACGTCTTTTCTTCCTCAAGTTTAGTTATTTTATTAAAGTTGGCTTGTATTTGCTCTTCCATATCATTTTTCTGTTTCTCCCAGGCTAATGTTTTTTCTTCGTAATCTTTCATCAATACTGAAAACAGACAGACTATTGTTATAATAATACAATAATTAACTGATGTATAAAATTAAAGTTACAAGTAGTATCTGCGGAATTAGCGCAACTGACACCGCAGTGTGATACGAGAAGAGAAAATCTACCCCCCTCTTTCTAATTTGCACAGTGGGAGGGAGACAGTAGTCACGCGCGATGCAACTTGGTATCAAGTTGTGCTAACCCTGTTGGAACTCCCAAAAACAATAAAACGTAAAAAAAAATTAATGGAAAATAATATATTGTCGAAAATAAAATGCCAGACTTAAAGAAAAAAATATAGGTATTTAGTAGAGTTGTAAAGCGATGTTAAAAAATAAAAATAAACATCCTTACTTTTAGCTGCATTCAGCTCCTCGTTTAGGGATATTTTTGATGCCTCTAGTGTAGAGAGTTCATTCTGTAGTTTTATCTTATATTCAATTTCGTTATGTAACTGCATTTGCAATGATTTTATGGAAGCGTAATGCTCATCAATTTTATAATTGAGCTTTTCTTGTTCGTTCTGAAAAATTTCGTTAAGAAATTCAATTTCTTTTTGTTTTTCATTTATTATCCCTTCCCGGTGTCTGCATTTTTCTTCGAGATTCGAGATAGAAGTTGTTAAATTCTCTATTTCCTTATTTAACTTGTCAGTCAATATTTTCTTTTCGTGCAATTGTTTTTGTAACGTTGAAATTTCGTGCAACTTTTGTTGTATGTCCGTTTCTATGGCATTATTTTGTTCACTTAACGATGAGAGATGGTGATTGCACGTGTTGGATAGTTCATCTCTTAATTCCTTTTCACGCCTTAGGTCTGACTGTATTACTTCAATCAATTCACTCTTCTGTATAATGTTATTTTGCAATTCTACCAATTCATTATTCCGGTTCAATACTTTTTCATTTAACTTCATTATACGATTATCAAAATCGTCTTTCAACTTCAACTGTGCATATTTTTCCGCTTCCAGCTCTATCTTGAGGTTTTTATTGATGTTTTCAAATTTTTCGCGTTCGGTTGCAAATTTCTGATGCTGGTTCTGTATTTCTTGAAGTTTTTTTTCTAACGCAAGTCTGGACGTCTCTTGAAGATCATTCACTGTCTGAGACATTTCAACGGTCTTATTATTTATTTTAGAAATTTCTTGGTTAAGAGTCTGGACCTCTTTCCGTTTTTCTTCGATTATGTTTTGACATCTTTTTTCTAGATTTGAAACAGAAACAGTTAAGCGTTCTACTTCCTTCTGGAGCTTCTCGATAAACACCTCTTTTTCACGCAATTGTCTTTGTGATTCTTCCTTTAAATTTAACTGTGTATTTCTTTCTGTTTCAAGCTCTTTATTGAGATCTTTGATTATGTTATCTAACTTTACTCTTTCTTCAGTAAATTGCTGCTGAATCGAATGTTGTTCTTGTAACTTTTTATCTAGGGCGAGTTTTGAATTTTCATCTACATCTCTTGCTGTTTGAGACATTTCAGTTATCTTAGAATTTAATTTGACGATTTCTTGGTCGCAACCTTTTTTTAGGTCGTATGCTTCCAATATCTCTGTCTGAAGAATTTGGTTCTTGATTTCAATTTTTTTAATTTCTTCGGCACGCTGCTGCTGTGCGGAGTGTATTTCTTGTTCTTTTTCGTCAAGCACTCGTTTTGAACTTTCCTCTACTTCTTTTATTATTTGTGACATTTCAATTATCTTATTGTTTAACTCTAGGATATCTTGTTCGCGTAGAGTAGTTGAGATATTGTGTCCTTTTATCTCTTTCTGGAGGCTTTTATTCACGTTATTATATTTCTCCGTTTCGTCGGCTAATTGTTGTTGCAATGTCTGTATTTCATGATATTTCTCTTGAACCAACCCTTCTGAATTTTCTTCGACAGTTTTCAGTGCCTGCGAGGATACAACTATCTTATTATTTAATATAACGATCTCTTGTTCGTAGTCCGTTTTTAAATTACTTAGTTCGTCGATCTCTTCTTGAAGGTTTTTAATAATGTTACTAGATTTCTCCAATTCTTTTGCAAATTGCTGCTGCAGAGTCCATATTTGTTGTTCCTTGTCTTCTAGCAGATGTTTTGAATTCTCCTCAACAAGGTTAATTTTCTGCGACAATTCAATAACTTTATTGTTTAATTTAATTATTTCTTCTTCTCGTTTTATTTTTAAGTTACTTTGTTCTTTCATCTCTTCCTTAAGATGTGCAATCACGTTACTAGTTTTCTCCGCTTCATCAATGAATTGCTGCTGTAGTATCCTTATTTCTTGTTCCTTTTCTTCAGTTGCACGTGTCGAGTCATGTTCTACATTCTTAATTGTTTGTGTCATGTCAATTATTGTTTTGTTTAATTTGTCGATTTCTTGATCGCCGCGTGCCTTTGCATTATTATGTTCTTTTATCTCTTCTTTGAGCTTATTAATCACTTGAACAGACTTCCCAGTGTAATCTGAATGTTTCTGTTGTAGGGTTTGTATAGCTTTTTCCTTTTCTTCTATCAGATTGTTTGATTTTTTCTCTAAAGTATCCATTTTCTGTGATATTTCAACAATTTTATTTCTTAATATGATGATTTCTTGTTCACATTGAGTTTTTACGTTAATTTGCTCGCTTAACTCTTTTCGTAGACTTGTTAAATCATTGTTTGTTTTTTTAGTTTCATCTGTAAATTGCTGCTGGAGCGATCTTATTTGTTGTTCCTTTTCTGTCAGCGCCAGTTTTGAACTTTCTTCTAGATTTCTTATTTCATGTAACAGTTCAGTTTCTAAATTACTTTGCTTTGTTATGTCTTCTTGGAGTTTCTTGATGATGATGCTTGAATTTTCAGTTTCATCTGAAAGTTGCCTCCGTAGCGTTAGTATATATTTTTCCTTTTCTTCTATAATATGTGTCAACTTTACGTCTATGTCGATTATTGTCTGGGATCTTTCAGCTACTTCATGATTAAGTTTGGCAATTTCCTGTTCGCAACTTGTTTTTAAGTTAATTTGTTCTTTTATTTCTTCTTGGAGCGTTTTTATTATGTTATCTGATTTCTCAGTTACATCAGAAAGTTGTACCTGCAGTGTTTGAATAGTTGTTTCCTTTTCTTCCAGCGTATATTTAATTTTTTCCTTATGGTCTTCTAATGTCTGTGACATTTCAGCAAGTTTAGTGCTTAAAACGTAAATTTCTTGGTTACACTGTGTTTTCAAAGTATTGTGTTCTTTAATCTCCATTTGAAGGTGTCTTATTAGGTTACTACTTTTCTCCATTTCATCTGCAAACGTCTGCTGCAGCAAGCTTATTTCTTGTTCTTTTTCACCCAGCGCCAATTTTGAACTTTCCCCTACATGTTTCATTGTTTCAGTCGTTACAGCTAATCTATTGTTTAATTTAGTGATTTCAGCGTCACGTTGTTGTTTCGAATTGTTTACTTCTTCTACCTTTTCCTGAAGGGTTTTAATGGCATTGCTTAATTTGTCAGTTTCGTCTGCAAAATGATTCTGCATTGTTTGCATTTCTTGTACTTTCTCTTCTAGTACACGTTTGGAACTTTCTTCTACATTCCTTATTAGTTGTGACATTTCAGAAATCGTTTTATTTAAAGTATCGATTTCTCGTTCATAATTACTTTTTAAGTTACTTCTTTCTTGCAATTCTTCATTGACACGGTGGTTTAAAATAATGATGTTACTGTCTTTTTCAGTTATAACGGCTTCAAGCGCTAGTTTCTCGGTTTCAAAGTTCTGGTTAACTTTGGCAAGTTGTTCCTGTTAAAAAAGTAAAGACTATCAGTGTAAAGTATAGTACATCAATCAAAATAGTGAAAGAATGTTGTTGCAACCAAAAGTTACCTGTAAACTTTGAATTTGCTGCTTCAAAATTTCAATCTTAGCTCTTTCTTCTCCTAATTGCACCTCAATAACATTAGCACAAACTTCAGTGCATACAGCTGTAAAAAAAAGTTAATTTATATCAAAAGATAACTTAATAAGTAAAACACGTGTGTGCTTCTTAGTAATTTTCAGAATAAATAATCAACCTCATCTCAACCTCAATAATATTCATACAACCATCATCCTCGTAGCGTTTTTTCCCGGTTGTGCCCTAAAGGAGCCCAAGGTACGCTTTGGCATCTAATCTCAAGATTTGGCGTAGGAAAGTAAGTAGTTATAAGAAAGCGACACCTGACCTTCCAACCCAGAGGGAATACGAGACCTTATTGCGATTAGACCGATTATCTCGACTCGACTCTAAGCTCTTCATAGAAGGAGTGGACTCGGGCTGGACCAGAAAACTCTGGAAATCCAGTAGGAAGCAACTCAGAATTATATCTGGGGTGTTCACAGGTCATTTCGGGGTCAAGGATCTCTTGGCCAAGATAGGACTATCGGATAGTTTAGACTGTAGAATGTGTGGCGAGGAGGATGAGACTATGGAACACTTATTGTGTGAATGTCATGCCCTTGCCAGACAAAGAATGAACTACTTTGGTAACGGTTACCCACAACCAAAGGAATTCAAGGTGCTCCCGGCGAACTGCATCATCCGCTTTGTGGAAATGAAGGAGCAAGCCTGGGAGCAAGCAAAGGAGAGGGCAAATGCACAAAAGATCCCACTGGGTCGAAGTGGATTCGAAAGGGCCCTCACCTAGATAAGATAAGATTTATTTATTTATTTATCGTATGGCGGTTACACACTGGTACATATATGTATTCGTATCGATGTTGCTGATAGAGTTCCAGTGTGCGCTGCGAGGTTCAGAGGGAACAGTGCAGCTGCCGAGTTTGTTGTTCTTTTAGCACCACCCGGAGGTCATGTGTAGGGATTCTAGGGTTATTCCTACGGACGTAGAACAACAACAACCTCCGATAAGATAAGATAAGACATGGAAAGAAAGGAAATGCCTTTAAATAAAGGCTCAGTTTACAAGCAGGATCTCCTCTCAGCATGAAGCCCCGCGACCTTTGCTTTTGCCGTATAGTGTATCAGTATCTATGAGAAGTTTTATTTTTCTCTATGTAGATGGATGACTATCACAGTTATTCCGGATACTCTGTATATTAATTTAAGGCAACTCACATAAATTACTCAGCGACTGTATACTCGTATCAGGGTCATCGCACTCTATCATACTAGAATCCATTCCGTTGTTACGGTTATGCTGCCTAAGTTCAGAGACTAGGTCCCTGAGAGTCGTCACGGTTCGGCGTTCGGTGTCCAACTGATCGGCTAGCTGGCCAGCCTTGTCGGCTTCTAGCTGGCTGAGAGACAGCCATTTGTCCCGTTCTTGCTTTAAGTCGGCCACCTAGAAAGGAAAGAGATAGGAATAATGTAATCGTAAAAGTGTCTACGTCAATTCCTAATATCAACGGTCATCACCAAAGGGTGTAGCAGGATAAGCCTTCAAAAATTGCCCCCAAAGCTTTGAGTTCAAAACTACTACCAGTTAATGCCCCGTCAAATGAAAATAATCTATACAATTTTTTAACCCTCTACTGCCACCTGGAACCCCACAACATTCATTTAACCCTAACCGTGACCGTAAGCGTGTTACATACATGGTACGTACGTAGTGAACAATAACTATATTTCCACACTGTTCCACCTTTGTTAATTACATGAAACTTACATATTATGTAGGTAGTTGGTTAATATTTAGTACAAAAATGGTGATAGTACGACGAGCCTAAATTGTTATACAGGAAGTTTTATTTTTTAATTTAGGTTTTTTTTCTAGTAAAATAAGTAAGTAGAGAGCTCAGTTAGTAATAATAGTTTATATTGATCACATCAACATTTATGAAAAATTTGACAACTGTCCAATTTACACTTTTTGAGAAAAAAAATAAAAACGTTTTAGGGTTAAATGAATGTTGTGGGGTTCCAGGTGGCAGTAGAGGGTTAAAAATTTGTATGGATTATTTTCATTTGACGGGGCATTAACTGGTAGTAGTTTTGAACTCAAAGCTTTGGGGGCAATTTTTGAAGGCTTATCCTGCTACACCCTTTAGCGGGAATTCGGCTGATTGCAAGACTCTCAACGGATGCTGTTACTTACCTTAAATCTAATATCATAAACATTTAAGTAGAGAAATTTTATGCCATACGATAAATAAATAACGGTAATTTTGTGGTAGCATGAAGTTGACGTTACTACGAAGGTAATGCAAGTATAGTCTGCGCTGCGATAGGGACGCCACTACCGCTTTCCGTCGCAGTATATATTTTTGAAATCGTATTGCCAAAAGGTCAACTGCCAATAGGCTAGTATTAAAACATTTACATATATTGACAAATTTTGAAACCGGTTTAAAATAAAGAAATAAATCAATATTAGGGGACAATCTTACACGAATCGAACTAGCCCCATAGTAAGCTCAATAAGGCTTGTGTTATGGGTACTAGACGACAATATATTGAATACACATAAATACTCAAATACATAGAGAAAAACATCCAAGACTCAGAAATAAATATTCACACTCATCACACAAAAAATTGTCTTCCAATTGCCTCTAATTCTTGTAGCTGCCGCTGCAGCCGCCCTATGGATTAGCCGTAGAAGGCTCCCAATTTCTCGGCGCAGTATTTTGACCTTTATCTCAATGAAATAATGAAAAAAATGTGTATTATCTTGTACCAATCCACATACCTTTTCCTTATAAGTATCGCGTTCTTGCTGTACATCTTCCAACTGACTTAAGGTGTCTTCCAACCGCGCCTCTAGTTCTTGTAGCTGCCGCTGCAGCCGCCCTATGAATTCGTCGGCGCGAGCTTCTCGAGGGTGTTCCCGTTTCTCGCCGCAGCATAGCGACATCTTCGCTTTCAGGTTTAATACGTCTAGTTTGTATTGCTCTTTGACTTTTGCTGGAATCAAAATTGTATTAATGTTTTTGGGTCATATAGAGAGAAAAATTCAAGTCTTTCCTGAGGTCAGTTAACAGCTTTTGTACGCGCAAGTTATGACTTAATCACAGAAGATTTATATAAGAGGCGCTGTTAATGCGGACTTTCAAGTCCAAAGGACGAAGTCCAATCAAAATAATTTTAGCTGTTCACAGGAAAGATGTAATAAATAAAATAAATAAATATTTTGGGGCAATCTTACACAAATCAATCTAGTCCCAAACTAAGCAAAGCTTGTACTATTGGTACTATACGACGACTACTACGACGTACTTATATAGAGGAAGAGTCATACTTAGAGTTATACTTTTATAGTAGAGTAGCGCCATACACCTCGGCGCTCGGGTCGCCCCACCCTAAAGCTCTGAAGAGGATCATCAATTAAAACCACTTACTAAGTTTCTCAAGTTTCAAGTTGGTCCTAGACAACTCGTCCTGAAGGTAGTTGCGGTCGAAACGCTCGGCTTCCAACGCCGCCTGGAGTCTGCGGACCTCGCCGTGCAGTGAGCGGAGGGCTGGCGGTGTTTCCGCGACCTTGGCGGTGGTGTCTGGGCCACACGCGTCTGGGAGTACAATAAGCAGTGGTAGTCGTGTGGTGTCACAGTCGACATTCTTCATCATCATCATTATATCAGCCGAAAGACGTCCACTGTTGGACATAGACCTCCCCCAAAGAGTCCTGCGCTGCGCCACCCGCATCCAGCGGACTCCCGCGACCTTTACCAGGTCATCAGTCCACCTTGTGGGGGGCCTACCAACGCCGCGCCTTCCGGTACGTGGTCATTCTTCACTTGGAGTATAATCAGACCCACTAAAAACATTACATGTAAAGTGATTGCCAATACTCCCTAGCAAATATAGCTTTCAGCGTTAAAAATATATCAGATTGCAAGTAGCACCAAAAAAGGCTAAAAAGTATAGCTCTGTTGGCACATCCCGGTCGCCGCATACACTCTCACGCGTGCTTACGGTTTGAATTTATGATGATATTAATAATAAGCGACGGGTCTTTACTTTTTAGCCAAGATATAGAATTTGTACAGCGTGGCTGGTAGAGTTAGGCTGTGTGGAGTAGGAAGCTTGGCGCTACTTGCGATCTGATATATTTTTAACGCTGAAACGGGGACTGCATAGCCGAAAAATACCGGTATTCTATTTTAACGGTATGACGTCATATCGGTTGTCAAATAGCGGTTTCGGTTCGCTATCGAAATATAAAGGTGCCTTTATTTTTTCCGGTACGACCGCTTTTTAAAGGTACCGATATATCGACTTTGGCCTGGCGTTGTTGCCAAACCGCCGGCAAAGGCACTGCCGTTTTGATTTTAAATGTTTAGAAGCCAATGCTTCCTCTATAGAGTGCCAGCTCGCTTACTTTTCTCAATAACCTTTATAATACCGGTATTCAAAAAGTTTCGGTATCATTTAGAACTGATACCGCTAACCGTTATTTAAAACGGTTACGGTACCGTTATGTTCGCGCGGCGCGCATAACCTTTACGACATAACGGTACCGTAATGGAATACCGGTTTCATACCGGTATAACCGTAACCGAAATCAGTCCCTGCGCTGAAAGCTATATGAGCTAAGGAAGTCTTCAATCACTTTACATGTAATGTTTTTAGTTGGATCTCATTCCTTTTTGTAAGGTAATTTCTAAAGAAGTGTATGGGAAAACATAAACAAACTTCTATCCCCTAATTTAAAGTGATTTACAAAAAATCCTGGATTATGTATTTTAATTATTCATAACAAGGAGTCACTATATAAATTTCCAGACCTCTAACATCAAAATTTGCGGAAGTTTTATACAAAATTCCGTCCCTTAGTTGGGGTAGGGGGTTAGTTCAATTTTTTTTGATTATTTTGTTGCTTGTTAGGTGCGGCCACACCAAACGCACGCTCACCCGAGCGGCTCGCCCGAGCCCTCCGCACGCTCACCCGAGCCGCTCAGGCGAGGCGTAGGTTGAAGTCTAGTTTCGTTAGGCGTGACGAGTACGGTGAGGCGCATTAGCGCGTAAAGAATAGGTAACAGCTGTAAACAAGGGGGGGAATCAAAATCCGTTGCGTAGTTTTAAAGATCTAAGCATACATAGGGACATACAGACACTAGTATAGTACCTATGTATGTACCAGTGTGTAACCACCATACGATAAATAAATAAATAAGTACATTGCCAGTAGCATGGCGCCGCGGCCTCTTTGATTTCGCCCAAAAAGCCGACAAGGCTCGGGGCGGCCCCTTTGATTTCGCCCAAAAAGCCGACAACGCTCGGGTGAGCGTGCGTCCACACAAAACAACCCTCCACACCGGCTCGGCTCGGGTGAGCCGCTCGCCCGAGCGTGCGGACGCTCGGGCGAGCGGCTCAGGCGCGCCGTTGCTCGCCGATCGCCGTCCACACTGTGACACGTGAGCGTGCGTTTGGTGTGGCCGCACCTGTTTACTAATACTAGCTCACATACCAAATTTCAGCATTCTAGGACTTGAGGAAGTACCCTAAGGGTTTTAAAGACTAACGTGAGTGAGTGAGCGAGTCGTCAGTGACGAAATCGGCGTTGTTTAGATATCCATAAAATCTAAAGTATAAGAGTTATGCAATTGAAACTTTATGTGTTAAATACGTCCACTATTGACACCATATCCCGAGAACTATGTTTATCTGGTATAATTCAAACACAAGTTATGAGGGTTCAAAAAAACGACGATGACGCTTGGAGAAAAGGTAGGTACTGCCCAGCCCTTGCGCTTCGCTAATCGCTTGGTTTGTCTTGGCGGGGGCACTCCCGTGCCCCCAAATTAAGCGCACGCTTGCGAAAGCTACCGAGCCGGAAGAGGACTTGTGCTATAGTTTGTTCCACTTAAAATAACGAAAACTACTTTAAATCTACAATTACCGACATTCTATTTCTATTGTTTAATCGTTATCTTCAAGTGGGGTATTAAAACGTTCGCGCATAAAGACTTGAACAAACAGTATTAGCTACTCCAGAGGCCCTAGCACGATAGGTTTTATCGTCACGTTTTACGGCGAAAATGTACTGAGACGTCACGTAAAACATAACGATAAAACGTATCGTGCTAGGTGGGCAGTACGTACCTACACGTGCCACACTCCGGTCATCTTATGATGTCTCTTTGTTATTTTTTCCTTTCAAATTTAGCAACAAAGAGAAGTTGTCAAATCCCACGTTAAGTGCATTTTCGTCATTTTAACTGGAATAAACCATACATACGGAGTAGTGTTCATTCGGGTAATTTGCGTATCAACACTATCAAACGACTTATTCGACCGCGAAAGATTTAGGACTGGAAAAGCTGTCAATGTAGATATATCAGGGTTTCTTAAAGTGGGGTCCATGGACCCCTTAGGGGTCCGTGACATGATTTCTAGGGGTCCACGGCCACTTCGTTCACTCTTAGCGTTTTTATTAGAAATAAGCTGTAATTCGCGCGAAATTCTTTTTTTTTTCATTATTTAAATATATTCCGACAGGGGCACAGGGGTCCGCGGTATTTTTGAACTTCTGAAAGTGCCTAACAAAAGTTTAAGAACCACTGATGGATATGTATAATTGGAGTAAGTAGATAAAACTGTCACTGTGTCTGTCCGATCCCATTCTTATCGTAATTAGACAATACATTTTCCGTGATACCTAAGTAGTGGCTTCACAGGAGTTAAGAAATTAATGAACGGAAAGCCGGCCGTTTGATATTTAGGCGCTACTGTCTAATAGCTTTTTGTGAGAAATCGTCATCCGCGAAGGAATTCGAGCAAGTATTTCTGATCTTCAATTCGCAATAGGTTAGCGTAGTGACCTATGTCCATTTCCTTTCAATAGGGGTGTTGACACCCAATAAAATACCTAATAACCAATAATGTTGAATTTTCTCGAAAAAGGAAATATGATCAAATGGAGAAAAAAGTAAAGCAGAGTTTTAAGTATCCAACGTTTTAAGAGACTGTGAGTCTATGTCGCCGCGAGACGACTCGCGGGCCGTCTTGTGATAGCCTTGCTGGAAGCGTGCATCTATTGAAAATAAACCGATATAAGAAGGTCATTAAAGTAACTGTTGCCTAATACACTTAAATGCGTGCGGCGATTGGCGTCCCTTCTTACATTTCATGACTTAAGTTCAAGCTTGCACGCGGCGGGGCCCAGCAGCTGTCGAACGCAAACTGTTTTTTTAACGATATAAGTATAGCTACGAAACAAAATACACCCACGTTTCCATTTCAAAAAAATACATCGACGTCTTTATAAGCTGCACCTACGGCAATTTCCTATATTCAATTTCCAATTATACCTGTTCCCAACCAAAGTGACGACTGAGGCTATAAAACCGTAGGCTCGCGTTATCTCTTTTGTATTGTCTTTCTTTAATTAACTATTTGGTTTGTCAAAACCTTTATTGAATGAGTCCCAAATTAAGAAATACTCTAGATAATAGGTTTGTCGTTAATATTGCAAAACCAAAAATACATACGTTAACGTAACTGTAAATAGAAATACCATTAGCGTACCGTAAACATGGGAGACATTCGAAATGTCAAAGACACCTTTGTAACCCTCAATTTGCCGACCTTTAGTACCGAACTAGACAAACATGTGTTTAGACAGATGGTTAATGGCCACAGCTGGTTTGCTATTCACAACTCCACCATGGCAAGGATAACTTGACCCCAACACCAGTAGCAACTATATGTGCATTGAGGTCAGTTTTA
Source organism: Epinotia brunnichana (assembly GCA_963854355.1). Classification (NCBI taxonomy): domain Eukaryota; kingdom Metazoa; phylum Arthropoda; class Insecta; order Lepidoptera; family Tortricidae; genus Epinotia; species Epinotia brunnichana. Next base: position 20,943,124 of record OY977950.1, on the reverse strand, counting down.
GGTTACATACGCACTTCAGTTGGCTTGGTTGGTTCTATCATTTTCTTTACAGGCCGCACTGTGCACGCTCGGTGACTAGCGATTGCTGCCAACATGTGTAGTACGGCCGATTTTAAGAATATTATAGAACATTCGTTTCACTTCGCTACTCGCTATGCAACTCGCTAAGCAAGCCACCTATCTGTGCGCATGTAGCCTTATACTGGTTATCATAAAGTAAGTTGTATGTAAGTGTTGTGAATAGGCCAGACAGCTGGTGTGGAAGTCGCACCTGCCATTTTAGGCACCCTTTTCGTTGGACCGGAACATGTGGCGATTTTTAGGGTTCCGTAGCCAAATGGCAAAAAACGGAACCCTTATAGATTCGTCATGTCCGTCCGTCTGTCTGTCTGTCTGTCCGTCCGTATGTCACAGCCACTTTTTTCCTAAACTATAAGAGCTATACTGTTGAAACTTGGTAAGTAGATGTATTCTGGGAACCGCATTAAGATTTTCACACAAAAATCGAAAAAAAACATTAAGTTTTAGGGGTCCCCATACTCAGAACTGAAACTCAAAACTTTTTCATCAAACCCATAAAATGATATTGAGGTTTCTCATATAATTTTTTTCTAAACTGAATAGTTTGCGCGAGAGACACTTCCAAAGTAGTAAAATGTGCCCCCCCCCCCCCTGTAACTTCTAAAATAAGAGAATGATAAAACTAAAAAAAATATATGATGTACATTACCATGCAAACTTCCACCGAAAATTGGTTTGAACGAGATCTAGTAAGTAGTTTTTTTTAATACGTCATAAATCGTAAACCGCAATTTATTTCACGGAACCCTTCATGTGCGACTCCGACTCGCACTTGGCCGCTTTTTTTGCTTTCGCGCCACCGCGTGTCTATGGCATGATGATATCGACTTTATTGCTGAAGATATCCTCCTAGGCCCATGGGCCTACTGGAAGGACTTATTCTCTTAAAGGAATTTAAACCATTTTTGGTAAAAATAAAATTGCATTTGTTTTGTTTTGATCCTTTTTGAAACAAACGAAATTCAACTCTATTTCTAACATTAGTTGATTCAAACTTCAATGTAATTTTTTGTCGTATGGTGGGCCTTAGGAGGATATAGAGATTAAATTTGGTTGTAATATATAAATATTGGAAAGTATATGGTGATTTTGTAGAATGAGTTAGCAATTGGGTAGGATACTTAACCAAATATGATTGAGGATTTCGTTGAGACTTTTTATTTCTGCTGCTTGACTTTGAACTCTGGACTCACATTACTGTAGTCTATTTTTTTTATTTGTTTCTCTAATTTAATATAAATTTATCAATGATTCTTTGACCAGCTGTTTCAATGTTTGATTAAATTGAGGTTTTGGTAGTTTTTACTTTTTTTGCTTTTGTTTTAGAAATCAGAAAATGCAGAATACTTAGGATTGGTTGCAATTGAATTAAGCATGATTTAAGAGTAATTTTTGTATATATAAGAGACATAAAACATTTATTTAAGACAAGACATTTATTTAGCAAAATTGTTTACAAAAGTGCAAGTGTTATTACAATTTACAAGTGCCAGTCCCTGCACTAGGCTTCGCCTTTATTGCAGGACACGGCATACAACTTAAGTTTGATTTGCACTCAGTTGTAAAGACGTTATGTAAATGTTCACTTAACAAGTAGTAGGTACATATTCTTATTGATTTCCAGGGTTGCAAAAAGCTTACCCATGGACAGTCAGTCATGGATCAACTTATCATTGTTTACATCAAATTTCTACCCTGGTACATCAGTAGGTAAGGTGAGTTCGGAAGGCAAGAGTCTGTCCTCTATTTGTACAGAAGCCCTTATGAAATCCACTTTGGATATCTGCTCTTATATAGTATGAATTGAATGCTGCCTGATAATAGCACAATAGGAAGAAAAGGATGGAGCAATATATTTTTAAGTGAGATGCTTGCAAACCCCCTCCCTTATAAACGATTCTAAGCAAGATATATTAAGTCTTCTAGTAAAAAAAAGTAACAGTTTAAACTCCCACACATATTTAAATAACTGTTTATAACAAAAGTAAAGCCGCGTCTGGTGCGCCATGTTTTCATGGTTTATTAATGTCAAACATGTTTTACCAATCAAAACAATACCCTATTTGTTTGCCGAACTGGACAGAAAACATGTTAGATGTTTAAAATACATGGAAAACATTGGTGCAGCGGACCCGGCTTAACTAAACATACCTGTTATAGCTGCCTCAACATCTGCATACAAAATGGGAGAGCAGTCCAGCAGGCCCTTGCTAAACTTCATTATGGTCTCCTGGTCGCCCGCACTAAGCTTGCTGCACATGGCTCTCTTCATCTCATCATTCTTCGAGTGCACACAGATAAAAAATAACAAAAGAGAAGCTACTATGTAGACTTCTTCCTCGCATTTAACCTCCAGAGTTCCATTATCAAATTTGAATCCTGGATATTTTTCGACAATGAAATCAGTAACTGTGTTTGCTTCAAACTTGGAAGACTTTGAATCATCTAATCTAATACTTTCATGTATGTGTGTGAATATGTTGAGTAGATTTTCAGGAGTTATATTTTGCTTTATTTTTTCGGTTTCACTGGTGTAACAATTCATCTGGAAAATGGATATAGATAGCAACATCATACAAAATGTTCATAAAATCCTACTTGAACTTGACAGGATTCACTCAACCACAACTGGTTGATATAATATAAATCCTGTGTCAATTCTAAGTGTAACATAACATAACACAACGTCGATAATGGAAGTATCTTTTGAAGAACGAAGCCTCAATATAGTAGCCAAACTATTAAATTTATTCAGACTGTAGTTAGAATATACAATAATACAATGAAATGGACTACGAACATAAAATTATTAATAACCGTTGTGAATCTCTATAAAATCTTGTAAATCCCGTCTAAATTCACACATGACTAATGAGAGAAAAGTGGGAAAACATTATAATCAAAATTTGACTTACCCAATTCATGAGAATAGTTTTCCATTTTAGAATCATGGTTGACACAATCTTAAAATATGTTTTAACATTAATACCACTGTTTCACTAACTTCACATGGAAACCCGTTTCTTTCCTTAATAATTATAACCGATAGCAACTAAACAAACAATTTATAACATCCTAACAACAATCCACTCTTACTTAAAATAAAATGTTGTTATTCACCGTTGGAATTTGAATTGGTATTGTTTTTTTTACTGACATTTGCCCACAGATGATATAGCCTCAATCTGGTCGTATCATAGACAAAGGGGCCGAAATCGCAGGTGCCGCTCATCTGTGACGATTTATGACATTAAGAAAAATAATAGAAATCGGGTACAAACAGTTAATTTATTCCGAAATTCTAATTTATAACATTATTAAACCAGTATAAACTGGACACACGTTGACGGTATTCAAATAATTAGTCTTTTTTTTATAAAGATTATGTCTTGTAGATAAGGTAACTGCTGTCTTTCATTTCATACCTTTTATTAGTAATCTTAATATAAACATGGAAGGTAATTTAAAAAGAAAATAAATCCTGAGCAAAATTAAGAACAATTATGTACTTAAACGATTTTATTTACAATGATTTCACAGTAACTGCTTAGCATGCTCATTGAATTCTGCAAGGAGTTGTTTCATGTCATCAAATCCGGATATTTCCTGAGCTTGCTCCAACGACAGCCACTTTAGATCTTGATGTTCATCTGATAGTGTCACCGGTTGCTCTGGAATTTTCAACTTGGCCAACCAGTAGACAACCACTTTGGGTTTACCTTTAACATTATAATTCAAAGTCTTTGAAATGTCCCTATACACCTGGAAAAATAATTTATTGTTATTTGTTTTATATTAATATTTTGACACTTAATAATAGTTTGTGTACATTTTTTTATTCAAAAAGAAAAGTCTTACTGAAGAGTTTCTAGTAACATTTCATCTGTTCAAATGTCCTATTTTTTAAACTAATAAAGTAGATCTAGTAAAATTTGTTGTGTAGCCTATTTTCAAATTGTTAATATACACATTTTTTTTTACTCACTAGTAGGTCATTTTCTGATAGACCTGCTTCTTCCTTAGTCTCCCTTAGGGCAGTAATCCAATCAGATTCCCCCGGATCAACATGACCTATAAACAAATAATGAGATAAACAAGAAAGCATAATTTAATTAAACCTTTGCTAAGTGCACTCTTATGTTGTACCTTTTGGGGGTGTCCAATGGTGTTGTCCATAAGATGTCTGCAGCAATAGGAACTGTACTGCCTCATTTATATTTCTGAAGATAACTAAGCCGGCCGCTCGTGTAGGCGACATAATATTTAGCTTATTTTCGTGTTCATAAATTATTTTTGACGTCTTTCCACAACCACAACTTTTCAACTTCACTGACGTTAAAGAGGCATTTCTTAAAGTTTAACCAATAAAAGTAGGGGCTCCACGGGCCGATTTTGTCGGACGGCCCAGGAAGCTCACAGAAAATTTAGTATATTATGCCCTACATGTTACTGAAAATTCAGGGACTCAGGGTTCTAGCTTTAGCCAGCACAAAATTACAGGATGTTGAAAATGGCCTAAATGGCTTCGAGAAAAGGATGGTACGGCCGTGCCTCTTTGTTTCGCTTGACTTGGCTCCCGAACTTGATTTGGCAGGCTGCCGTGCTTCCGACACGTATCCACACGGCCCGAAATCACGCGTCAGCCGGCATGCAGTCTGACAAAATCGGCCCGTGGAGCACCTCCTATACGAGTACACTAACAAATCATTGGAGACTATGCATCTCGGCACACGTCCTACGTGCAGGATAGCAGCCGTCCGAATCAGAGAGCAGAGCGTCCGATTGGTAATGCATGGGCAATGATTCTGGAATTTTATTGTGATGGCAACACCACAATCTGTCATTTATTCATTCACTCAATCAATTTCATTCAACCATTCAAATATTCAATAATGTTTTGACTTGCGGTCGTTGAAGTTACGGACTTTTACAATAATATTATTTAAGTTTCGCCTCTAGTCACAAATGTCACAATGCAAATATAAATAAAAAAAACTTAGGATTTATGTGCACGTAGCTTTCGACGGTTAAGATGAGTTCTCCTGTGCCGGGCACTAGCAAGACTTCGTCGCCGGCGAGCCCGAACCCCGGTCCTACTTCTAGAGCTAGGAAAGCAATCACCAGGTCGAGGAAACGAAAACGGTAAGTGCCCTTTTCTTCTACAGACGTTTTTTTATGTTAGTTGCCTTGGTCTACCTACTTGCATTTGCTTGGCACCCATAATATTTGAGATTAGACAAAGTTGATGTAAGTGAAGAAGGTGAAGTTCTAGATGTATGGAGGATAGTAATGAGGGTTGGGGTATAGCTGGCGCTGCAGCGCGTCAGGGATGTTTCCAAGCCGTGCTGCGCAAGCGGGTCGCATCCTTGGCCGAGCGCGTACGGGGCAGCGCCAACGCTCTCCTGATGGTGATCGCTGGGAGGATGGACAGCCCTGTTCTAGCTCACTGGATGTCCACGCATGTGCATGCCAACTATAATTATACTTTCCACTAACATTAGTAATGATAAGTAAAGTAGTATAAGTTTTTTACTAACATAATATGGATGTGTGTCCGAAATAAATGCTTTCATTTCATTTCATTTCATAGCAAAGGCAAGTAAATAAATAACTCAAATCCGAATCGGAGCACCCCACATCCACATGGTCTGTTCTGCCCTACCCCTAGAGTGTTTATAAAAGAGAACGGAGGCGCGGAGGGACAGCAGCCCTTGCCCGCCGTGACGAAGCGCGGGAACGAGCGAGGCGAGTGGCTGAGGCTGGTCGCCTTAAGCTGCGGAGCCAAGCGAAGTGACCATGCTTCGTCACGCAAGGGCAGAAAGGCTGCTGTTCCCGCAGCGTCGGAGCTACGCGAAGTCACAACATTCATCGATAATTCTACAAGTCCCAGCTACCTTAAAAACATCAATCAATTTTTTCACCACCCTCGCAGCTCCATCCCCTGCCCCCCCTCAATACACTTACATATGGTTGCGCCCCCTTTGCTATACTATATTCATTTATACTTTTACTAATGATATGTCTGTAATAAAATTGTAATGAAAGAGCAATTCATAGCAAGTTTAGTGTTGTTTTTATTTATATAGCATTCCAAGTGAAAGCAGTTCCGACACAGAACCGGTGCTCCCAGAGAACCTTCTAGAAGTGGAGAAGAATCTACATGCCTCGGCCGTGAAGAATAACCTGGATGATGTTAGTGTGAAGAAAATTTTAAAGGCAAGTATGGAAATAGGGGTCCTGTTAATATGTAGCCTAATAATCCGCATCTACTTATCTTTGTCTGTCTTCATGCATAGGTTGAAAAGGGACAGAGATATAGTGGACATGGTTTATGGGGCCATTCTTTAGCGGACCTGAAAGTATAATGCGATTTTGTTTTGTTTAGGGTATAAATCTGTGACCTGTTTTATGAAGCTTCGAGTTTCAATTTTAAGTGTATAAACAAGCAACACAGGTCATATGTGTGGCGTTCCATGCCTAAAGGGTCCTTATGGCAATGCCCACAAGGACGCTTTAGGCATGGAACGCCACACATATATGGCCTATTGTTATTGGTTTGTGTTGTGTTACATGTTGCCAATTTAGACTTGTAAAATTGTAACATTTAGCTTCGTAAATGGGCCACTGATGGTAGAATCAAGTGTAATTGAATAAGAAATTGCTGTAGCAACTGTCAAGATTCACTGGTCAGTTAATATACGGCATTAACCATGTGGTAGTGCATTGTATGTACATATAGCTAAGTTCGTATTCATGTACATACATTTCTGCACCATGCATCTGCATTCATTAGCAATCACATGGGTGAGTAGCATCAACTGAATTTTACTGTATGGTTAATGCTAAATATAGTGATGTTAGCAGTGATCCCATATAAAATTGTTAAGCCTCCCCAGCATGGTTGATTCAAGTAGACTCCCCACACAAACATTTTTTTATACAGCAAAATTAAAATATCTAGAAACGAGTCTAACAAATCACGCACACAATGCATGTCAACAGAATTAGAACTTATATACCAACCCGACTAGTATTATTTAAACTACATAAGTAACTAAGTGCCCACCTGCCCTTCATCATCATCATCATCATATCAGCCGAAAGACGTCCACTGCTGGACATAGGCCTCCCCCACAAGGGCCGGTCCTGCGCCACCCGCATCCAGCGGACTCCCGCGACCTTTACCAGGTCATCAGTTTACCTTGTGAGGGACCTACCCACGCCGCGCCTTCCGGTACGTGGTCGCCACTCGAGAACCTTTCCGCCCCAACGGCCATCGGTTCTACGTGCAATGTGCATACATGTCCTTAACACTACTGTAAATCTTGTTTATTTGCACCCCCAGACTGCCAAGATACAGGCTTAAGCCTAGTTTGGAGTCTGATGGAAATACCCCTTATCATGTAACAAGTGTTTTGTGAAATAAATAATTTATTTATTTATTTGATTCTCATCCTACTGTAAACATGAAACATTTTATACACACCGGGATCCGTTATATCTAAGCCGGAATCTAGTTTCTGTTACTAAAAAATAATACAGAAACATTGTGAAAAAAAAAAAAAGCAATTAGAGACTTTGTATGAAAATCGTTCAACTCACTCAATTTTTTTCTATTTTAATTTCTAGCAACAGAGACTAGTTTCCGAACTAGATAAGGCCGATCCCATTGTGCATATTAAGTTTAATGTGATACTAGTATGTCGTTTAAAAATGAGAACGTAACCTATTTTACCTTTGTATGGAGTGTCGAGTCTCCTGATGACCCTTAAAACAATCAGATGTTAACGAAAGAACTTACGAACACAGATGGTTTGATATAACTTTTCGTTATTATGTTTCTACAAGACCATTCAAGCCTGGAGAGCAATCCCAGGACTGAAACATTCCGAGGCGCTTCTTTTTAGGGTTCCGTACTCAAAGAGTAAAACGGGACCCTATTAATAAGACTCCGCTGTCCGTCCGTCCGTCCGTCCGTCTGTCTGTCTGTCACCAGGCTGTATCTCACTGATACCGTGATAGTTCCAGTTGAAAATTTCACAGATGATGTATTTCTGTTGCCCGCTATAACAACAAATACTAAAAACAAAATAAAACGTATATTTTTATTGATAATGGTACCCTTCGTGCGCGAGTCCGACTCGCACTAGGCCGGTTTTTTTTTTATACAGTTCCAAATAATTCTTACTTATCGCAGAGTTTCATGATAATTTGCTAAAGCCATTAATGGCTTATTTACAGCTAGAGTTCGGACTAACTATTTACTAGGTATGTTAGTTTACATTCACATATTTTTTTTACAACACGAGACATTAGCAAAATTTTTCATGCCTTGGCACTAAGCAGGAACCGTCTACGCATGCTGTTAAGGGTGCTTACAGGGCATTGTTGCCTAAACAAGCACATGCAAATAATAGGACTGTGTGTGAGGGCAGTGCAGACTCTGCCTTGAAGCAGACGAGACGCATGATTTGACTAGCTCCTTGTATTCTACTCGAAAAGAGGAACACCCTGGTAGTTTTATATTTATGTAAAATTTTTAACGAATTTTTAAAAATGCACTCATAGCAAATCCAATTCTACTGCAGAATGGGCACCTTGCTTTAGTCTTGTTTACATAAACCAAATTAAAAACAAACATTGTCAAGATGGCGTCAATGTAACCCACCCGAAAATGACATTCAAACTTTTTAAACGTTTTCGTCGAAACGGGACTAAAGCAAGGTGCCTCGCTATTCTGCAGTAAAATTGGATTTGCTATGAATGCATTTTTAAAAAAATCGTAAAAAATTTAACATAAATAATACTGGAAATATAAAACTACCAGCATGTTCCTCTTTTCGAGTAGAATACAATGAGCTAATCGAACTAAGGGCTAAAAGTTATGAAATGTTGTCAATAGGGAACTTTACTGCAATGTTCTGCCTTCAGAGGCAGCAGTACCACTAATAGTAAAACAGTATAGAAATATAGGGATTCACACACACATGCACAATTGATTGTCAAATGAGTGACAAGGATGCTTGCACAGACAATACCGCAAGTGGGAACGAGATACAATGTCAACGCTGCTAGTGTCGCCACCTACGAAGAGTTTTGTGTAATGTTCCCTATTGTAGTAATAGTACTAACAGACGCTCGAATATGGTGCGCTCCGCACCGCGAACTTGGTCTGCTCCGGACCATATTCGATGGTGTGTTCAGCGGTCCGCCGCACATTATTATTATTATTGACGGTTCGATGGTTCTCCCACAGGATTTGGTGCGGTCCGCACCAAGTTCGCTCATGTGTACGGGCCACCGCACCGTTCAGAGGTTTAGTCGCGGTTCTACCACCGAGCGAGACACACGTTACAATGTCACCAGGCCAAGAAGCCGTGAATATTATGGAAAAAAGATTAATTGTGGAAGTATTTAGAACTTTACAAAGATTTTCCTTGTTTGTGGGACTCAACTCACGACCTTTACTGCAACAAAGATGTCCCCCCAGTCAAGCGTTGGAAATAATTTTAGAAATAGAAATAGAAAAAACTTTATTGTTTTACCGTGTTACATACTTAGATGGTATTTAATACAAGTGTTAGGTCCCAACGGTTACCCATTTCGGGTGTACAATATTTACTTAAAACTAAGGAAAACAAAACGAATAGGTATATAATAAAATAATTTTCTTTAAGACGAAAATTCAAAAAAATATTTTACGTCATACCTGGCCATAAAGTAGGAATTACCGCACGCTATGCGTGCAGAAAACCCCACTTCCTGGCCAGATAGAGACGTAAAATTTTGTACTTACCACGGGCGGTAGTAAAGAAAGCCTCAGAGCGCATATTTATCGCCCTTGCCTTCGGCTCGGGCGTCAAATACCTGCGATCTGAGACATTCTTTGTTTAACCGCCCTAGGTAAGTAATGTACTATTAATGAATAGAAACCTTTCTTATTTAACCATGTTTTTAAATTACGTTTAAATTTTACGTCACCCAACATTTTTATTTAATTAGGAAGCTGATTAAAAACTCGAATGGCACTAATAAATGTGCTTTTTTCGTAAGTTTAATTTTTTACCAAAGGCCCAAATTTTAAATTGTAAGTACTTATATCGTCTACGTATATTATCGCGTTGGCAGGCTACTAGGTAAGAAAAATGGAAAACGGGTTACCCGCATGACACCAGAGGAAGTAAAAAAAAAATTAAATCTTAGAGCTGCATATTTTATTGGATAAAGCCGGAGGAATGTCGACGTGATCACTGTACGGTAGCACGAAAAGCACTGGACCGTCTTTGTGCGGTGCGGTGGCGTGGCGTGTCGAGCGCACCGCACCTGTCCGTCGGTTCGACGCACCATATTCGAGCGTCTGTTAGTACTATAAGTGGCGATCACAATAGATCAGCGATGGTCGCAGTGATACAAGTGCTCTCACAGCCCGGAAGCCACTACCAGAATAAATATAATAATATTATGTTTCAGACAGTGGTAACAAATGACCATGTGCTGGCGCTGGTGAAATTACAAGAGGAGGAAGAGAATGCCATGGAGACGGACATTACGGACAACCCCAGGCCCAAACTCACTAGGGCTAAATACAAGTGAGTGCAGTTTTTTTTTTCTGGAATGAGTTTGTTTTGTAAGCATGGGCTTGTATCTATTACTACTGTAACATTATCTGGGGGCACGGTAGTGCCCCCGCCAAGACAATTAAAAGGGTGCTACCTCTATTTTCTCGAAACGTTTCGTCATATCAAACGTCAAACGCTCATAGAATCAGTCTGGAAAACACTAGCAAGCTCATATTCACAGGATAAGGTTATCTGAGCAATCTTATTAATCCCATAAAGTTTCGTATGTCTTTTATACTTTAGATTTTATTGAGACCTAAAATTACATCGATTTAGTCACTCACTCACTGGTGATCATCACAACTTTTAGGTGCCATATGACATCCTAGGAAGCTGAAATTTGGTACACAGATGAAAATTGATCCGTAGATTACATAATAAATAAAAAATTAAATGTTTGACCCTACAACCCCCCGCAGGTACAAGGTTGTATGTAAAGATCAACTTGGATAGGTTCTTATAAGATACTTACTGAAGTCCTAGGATTAGGAAGCTTGAATTTAGCATGCTGGCTGGAATTAGAACACAAACTATGGACGAATTAAATGATCTGCAATTTGTTGACCTCCCATTTACAGTGGGACACAAAAAGAAAACTCTTAAAGCAGGTTAGAATTACCTTACAAAAAGAAATGAGACCCCACTAAAAATATTTCATTTAAAGTTATTTGCAAGACTCCCTAGCTCGTGTAGGTATTTGTTACTTAGTGAGTTTTGCTTGTCACCCGACGAATATAATCCTTTACAACGACCCACCCCTTATTTGCATAAGGCGGCTGAAAAATAATGACAGATATTGAAAACAAAAGTGCAACCTTCAAGTGTAATAAAATAAACCGTCGTTATAAATAAATACTAGTAAATGTATAAGTGTTTTTCTTTATCTTGTCTGTCGATATAATTCTTAGCTTTGTTTGTTGTTTCGAGGATTCATCATATCAGCCGAAAGACGTCCACTGCTGGACATAGGCCTCCCCCAAAGAGTTAAAAAATTACCGGTCCTGCGCCACCCGCATCCAGCGGCCTCTTTCGAGGATATAAATTATTTCCGGTGGCCTAATAAAACTATGCCCTATGTTTTTTTCTAAAGATCAATGTCGTTAAATTATCACCATTTTTACAAGCTTTATATTAACTTGCACTGTTCGTATGTAAGTATGTAAGTTGTCCGTCAAAATTTGCAATCCATTTTTCAGTCACTTCCCGTTATCCAATTGAGTTGAAATCTTGCAAGCATATGTATATCGCATGACAATGCAATATTATGATGACTTGGAGCTGATCTGATGCTGGAGCTGGAAGGTGGCCATAGGAACTCCGCAATAAAACGACACAACCCCATCGAGTTTGGGCTCGTTAGAATCGTCTCAATGAGTGATGAATGATGGTATGCAGAAAAGTACAGTCGGCAATAAAAGCTTGTACCAAAAATTTCTATACAGCTACTCATTATTTTAGGGAGCTAAGCTCTCTAGGTTCTCTAGAGAACATGGTGGAACTGACGCCGATCAAGCGGCTCCCAGTTAAGGCGCGACCGGAAGTGACGGCGCTGATCGCTCATGACATGCCGGAAGACGAGGACGATGAAGAGTACCAGTTCACAAATGATGATGTGCCGGTATGTATAAAAAAAACTGGCCAAGTGCGATTTAGACTTGCGCACGTAGGGTTCCGTACCATTATCTATGAAAAACAATATTATTCTGTGTTTTTAGTATTTGTTGTTATAGCGGCAACAGAAATACATCATCTGTGAAAATTTCAGCTGTCATACTATCACTGTTGTTGAGATACAGCCTGGTGACAGACGGATAGAGAGACGGACAGCGGAGTTAGCGTTACTCTTTGTGTACGGAACCCTAAAAAAAAATTTTATTGTACAAATGTTCGAGATCTCGTAATTTTCAACGAAAATCTATGTTTTTTTTTATCATAAGGATAGCTTTTTTATTATTCTAGTGTAATAACTGGACAGATTTTTAATAAATTATCCAGTATTCCAAAATTCAATTAATATGCACTAATAAAAAGTGATATTACACACTTCCGAACACGCACTTCCATCTCGCTCACGCTTATGCTCAGTGAGAGGGAGAGAAGACCATGAAACCTGCCTCGCCTTAGGCGGTGTTCGTTAAAATCTGAAAATATGGACAAGTTTGTATGGAATGACAGCTGCCGGCGCCATATTTAACGTTGATCGGTCTGTAATCGTAAGTTGGTGCAACCGGCCCTTAGTGAACATATTGCACCTTAATAAGATATTATGCGCATTTCATGGTGTTGGTGTTTATAGTAAGATGTTTTCTCAAAGTATCACGTTTCGGGCTGATCAACTCGAGAAAACTGTAAAGGAATTTCATACGAAAATTAAGGCCTAGCCCGGGATTTTTTTTTTTAATTTTCATCCCACTGTTTGTGGCACAGCATCACGGCATTCAGCCATGACAATTAGTTTGATTTCTTGGAGTTTTTTTTTATTTATTTATTTGCATGTTTGAGAAAGTACTATACTCGTACAATACCTTGACGTGAAAAGGACTTGCCGGCTTCGTATCACTATCCGTCTATACCTACTCACCCGGCAAGCCCTTATTTCCCGGCGTCTGCAGTAATGTACTATTTTTCAAACATGCAATGAAATATTCTCTTTACGTTCCTTATAATAGACTCGGAAGTATCCTTTTCTCAAACATGCAATGAAGTATTCTCTTTACGTTCCTTATAATAGACTTGGAAGTATCCTTTTTCGGGCGCAGCATCCTGAGGCGACCTGAAATGGGATTTCATACAACTTTTCAGGCCTAGGCCTGCAAAGTAACTTTCTTTTGTTTCAACGCCTAACCTCATACAGACAGCGTCAAAGATGGCGGCAGGTTTTACGAACAGCTGATTTTAATTTTTTAATTTATTTCATTGCATGTTTGAGAAAAGCACTATACATGCCTCGGCGTGAAAACGGATTCCCGGCCTCGTATCTCTATACCTACTTCGCCGGAAATCCGTGTTTTCCCGGCCTCTGATGTAATGTACTATTTCTCAAATATGCAATGAAATATTCTCTTTACGTTCTTTATAATAGACTCGGAAGTATCCTTTTTCGGGCGCAGCATCTCGAGGCGGCCTGAAATGAGATTTCATACAACTTTTCAGGCTTAGGCCTGCAAAGTAACTTTTTGATTTTCATTCCACTATTTGTGGCACAGCATCACGGCATTCAGCCATGAAAATTAGTTTGATTTGAGGATTTTTATTTATTTATTTAATTGCATGTTTGAGAAAAGCACCTATACATGCCTGGACGTGAAAAGGGCGTGCCGGCTTCGTATCACTATCCATCTATACCTACTCACCCGGCAAGCCCTTCTTTCCCGGCGTCTGCAGTAATGTACTATTCCTGTTGTATAGAGTGACGATGACCACACCTTGGAATCCTGTAGTGATGTGGATTCCCAACCACGAACGCCGGCGACGCCGTGCAGTGCCTCCAGCCCTAGGGTCGTCAAGGACGGACCCTTTAAAGTGCCGCAGGTAAATACATCCTTACTTCATCATTATACATTCAACCAATTTGATTCCTAGGCGATCATAGAACCTTGCCGTTGTAAATGCTATGTCAATACGAGTTGCCAGGATTATTGCGTCGCTATGTAGCAGTTAAAATGACAGGGTTCTACGGTGGCTTAGGAATCAAATTGGTTGACCGTACGTACATTACGCGGCACAAAAGTTTGCGTGTCTGAAGTTGGCCTCGAGTCGCCTCCCGCATACCCGTCCGACCCCTCTGACACCTTTGCGGCGCTACTAGTAGCACGGATTTTAACCGGTTATTTTTTGTATGGGAACTGTAACCAGTTTTTTTCGTTCTTTGTTAGTTATTTCATTTTCTAATTGGGCAATCTAATAATACGCACTTGTTACCTCAAAACACAACTGAGTCCTACATATGAAGCATAAAATAGTTCGAGATATGTGGTTATTTCAAGGTTTTTGAAAAAAACCGGTTACAATCCCTGACTAGTAGCTAACATCAGACTTTTGCTGAATAATCTGCTGAAAGGTGTGCACTACTATACCCCATCCACGGAGACGAGTTAATATAGCTTCCTCTTTGTTGCACTTTTGTATGAAAATGAAAGGGACAAAGGAAGGCCGTTGGGCGTATACAATTGCATCTCGATAGTATTTATATTTTTGTTAGTACATTCTGTTTCCAAATAAATCAATAGGCTTAATTTGGACAATTTTTAGTATAAACCATGTTAAAGGTTATGTATTTAAACTATACAATAAATCAAATATATTACAAAAATCATAAAATTAAATTAAAATACTAAGTAATCCAATACTATTTCCATTATATTTAATAATCATACATAAACAGAAAATGCAATAATAACAATCCAGTATGCAAGACAGGTAAACGTTGACAACAGCCAATTGCAAAGAAGGATAACGCGTCCGCACCGTACGAGAGACAGATGTTGACTGAATTTTGACTGCCATGTAAACCTCTCCGATGCGTATTTGTTACCCTTATCGCTGACCAATCGCATGCTCGCTCACTTTTCTAGTACTAACTCGTCTCCGTGGATGAGGTATAGACATTTATTTACTTAAACTTTATTGCACGAAATACAAAAAAAAAATACAAATGGCGAGCTTAATGCCAAATGGCATTATCTACCAGCTAAACAGAGACTTATAAAAGGTGCAAAGAAAAAAGTATGATAATTTCTGTTTCCGAGTACGTGAAGAGAAAAAAAAAACAAATGTAATACAC
Source organism: Epinotia brunnichana (assembly GCA_963854355.1). Lineage (NCBI taxonomy): Eukaryota > Metazoa > Arthropoda > Insecta > Lepidoptera > Tortricidae > Epinotia > Epinotia brunnichana. The sequence continues at coordinate 20,927,641 of OY977950.1, read as the reverse complement.
TACATATAGACATACCTACCTAAATAAAAAAAAATAAGCTACATACAAAAATATATACTGTTATGTATTCAATACATACTATTATGACATTTCATGGATGTTTGATCAGGGGTCGGTACCGGTTTTTTTCAAAAATCCCTGAAGCAGTCTAAAATTTTGAATTATTTTAGGCTCTTAACGTAGGACTCTATCATGTATTTAGGTAACATTTTCGTATTATTAGACTGCCCGATCATAAATGATATCATAACCAAAGAACGAAAAGCAACTTACTAATACCGGTATTTTTGTATGCTGAAAATACCGGTATCTGACTCCTGTGTTGGCCTCTTTTGTGACTAAATTACATAACAATTAGACTACTAAAATAAATAAGTAATAATAAGTGAGCCTGCCTAGACAATCGCCACTGAAATAGGTATCATACTACCTCACCCTTCTCTTCCGACATTTATCGGATTCTCAGTCCACTGTGTGAAAGGCTCTTTAATCGGGATCGTCGATTTCTAGCTTTAATACGTCTTGAATGTAATACTGAGGAGACATAAGTCCACAAAGCTTTATCCTAAAATTACTGCATCTGCCAGGAGGAGGAAACCAAACGTAATCCTCATGCCAGAAGCAAAGTCAACATTTGCTAGAAGACAGTATTTGGCTCAATCTGCAAAATTATATAACCTCATAAATAAAAATATAGATATATATCCCTCCACCTATAAAGAATGCAAATTGAAAGTACTAAAGTGAATCAAGACCAAATCCTACGCCGAATTAGAAAACATGTTAGTAAATTAAGTTTTTACATCCACTCAATCCACAACTACACACACAAGCGCGCGCAAACACACACACACACACACACAAACACACACACACACACACACACACACACACACACACACACACACACACACACACACAAACATACACACGCGCGCGCACACACACACACACACACACACACACACACACACACACACACACACACACACACACACACACACACACACACACACACACACATACACAGTTTCTAGTTATTTTATGGTACCTAACGAATTTTATTTCTTACGCAATGTTTGTTCTTTTTTAATTTTAATATTAATTATATGGAGAAGGAGAGAGTTTAGGTACCTAGATATTTATTGTTCTAGAAATCCAAACTTTTGAAACTTTTAAAATGGCCCTATGCTCTATCCACTCCTCTGTTCACTTAACTTAATTACCTATGTTTGTTATTGTATCATGTTAAACTCTAAGGAAAAGCGGTGTCTGATTGCCTAAAAAGAGGCACCAGTCTGCATATCTGTAAAGTTTTTTTAAGATTTCGAATAAATCATTTTTCATTTTCATTTTCAATGACAGACACCAGGCGATATTTAATTTCCTAAATAGCCTTGCTCAAACGATACGTGTCCGCCGCGACAGGGCTTTAACGCAATCACTGTCCCCAGGAACCTCAGAGCATAGAATACTAGAGAGAGGACAAGCCGCCGGCGGCCGTGTCGCAGCTGTATGCTCAATGGGCATACACTGCCATACTGTGCACGCGTGCTGCGAGCAGAGAATATTACGTTTTTTCCCAAAATGCGTGATATGATGCGCGTTTATTGTCAAATAAGCGTGTAGGTATACAAGTGTGTGTGTTTTAGATGTGTGCGTGCTTTGTCTTGTCAATTACTTGGGCGTTGTGTGGGTTAATGTACTTGCGACAGGCTCACTCTATACAAATCGGCCGCCATGTCCGATCTCCTTATATTCATATATCTGTGCCAGGAACCCATTTGTAAGAGCATTAACACAATTGTATTGCTCGCAGTAAACGTCTCAAAGCACACGTCAGGTTTTCGGTTCTAGTACTCTGACGTCTAGCACGTGTAGCACAAAAGCGCGCGAGCACCTCACACACAGCACACACAAGCTCGTAGAATGTCGGTCTCTTAGAAAAATGGGCGGTTTATCCAGGGACCGGAATCGGTTTCCCTTATTGGGGTTTTCTATAGGGTTATTTTAAAAGTTGTGTTTAAAACCCAATCCATAATGGTAACCTTATGATAAGGTAACCTAACCCAACCCTATTGTTATGCCATATAACAAAGCCCTATCTCGATAGGGTTTGTTAAGGGTTACCTTATGGTTACCACATCCGATATGCTTACCGTAACACTGGGGTTACCAAACTGTTACCATATCGATGGTCTTTAGCCTGAAAAGGGGTTTTCCGGTCCTTGGGTTTGTCTTGTGCTAGCAATGGTGGTTGGTTCGTGCGTGATCTGGGTACCTGACAGAGCCTTGAATAATGCGAAGTTTGCTAACAGGACGTGTCCACGCCTCGTCGGAAACTAGACATGGACGAAGACGCGACCATCGCCCTCCGGACGCGTTCTAAACTGAGCCTGTCCTCCATCCCCATCGACCACATAGAAAGCTCGTTCGTGCCGCCGGACGAGCTGCCCATGCTGGCGGACGACGTGTGGACGGACTTCCTGCAGATCTGCCTGAACCCGGAGACGGAGGACGCGGACGACGACGACGACCCGGAGTATAATGCGGCGGAGGACCCTGATGCGCGTCAGTATTACCTTCTGCCCACTATTTATTTAATCGTATGACATAGAAAACCAAACTCGCTATTACAAATTTATATCAAGATTCTGCACCCATTCAATTCAAAATTCAAAATTCAAATATTTATTCTGTAAGTAGGCCTCACTCAAGGGCTCTTTCACATGTCAGGGCTTACAAATACAATTAATTAACATTAAATGACTTGAATTGAATACATTAGCCGAGAGATGTACAGAGTCTCCGGGTCAATTTTATCACAATAATCTTATTCTATAATAAAATGTCAAAATGAACCAAAAAAAATAATAATAATAATAATGGAGATGTAAAGTCTCGAGCGTCAGATAAAATAAATTAACGGAGATGTAAAGAGTCCCTGGTCAAATAATCTAATGCTACAGAACTGGAATGTAACCAACATGTCAAGATCAAAATTACAATAAAACATACAAATTAAAAATTAATAAAGATTGAGACAGCCAGTAACAGCGGCGACCCAAGCAGCAAGCGACTCACTCAAGGACACAATAACAAATAAAACAACAAATAAAAAAAAAAAAAAAATAAATAAAATAAAAAAAAAAAAAAAAAAGTTACGACGGCTTTTGAGATTGAAGGATTTACCATGTATATTTGTCTTCCATATATTCTTCGATCTTGTAGTATCCTCTCCTTAAAAGAGCATTTTTTATATATTCTTTGAATGAATTATAAGGAAGATCCCATACATCTTTGGGTACTTTGTTGTAAAACCTTATACAGTTACCCAAAAACGATTTTTTGACTTTCTGCAAACGAAACATTGGGATAACTAATTTATGTCTGTTTCGTGTATTTATATTATGGACATCAGACTGCTTCTTGAACGACTTTATGTTTTTGTGTGTATACATAATCACGTCCAGTATGTACTGTGAAGCCACTGTGAGGATACCTATTTCCTTAAAGCGTGCTCTCAGAGAGTCTCGAGAGCCAAGATTATAAATCGATCGGATCGCCCTCTTTTGAAGGACAAAGATAGTTTCTATATCAGCTGCTTTCCCCCAGATCAATAAGCCATATGACATGATACTGTGGAAATAACTAAAGTAAACTAGGCGAGCAGTCTCCATGTCTGTGAATTGCCTAATTCTCCTCACTGCATACGCGGCAGAGCTGAGTCTATTTGCCAAAGCAGAAATGTGGGGGGCCCATTGTAAGTTAGAGTCCAAGGTGAGTCCCAGAAAAAGCGTTTTTTCGACAAGGTCCAGCTTCTCTCCGTTTAACATTATAGCTGTCTCAACCTGCCTTACATTTGGCAACGTGAACTTCACACATTTTGTTTTCGTGGCATTTAGAAGTAAATTATTTGCCGTAAACCATTCAAGCACTTCCTTCAAAATTACATTAATATGGTCAAAGTCACGTATATTCCTATCAACTTTGAAAATTAGTGAGGTGTCATCAGCAAATAAAACTATCTCACATTTATTGCTTATAAAATACGGCAGGTCGTTTATATACACAAGAAAGAGAAAAGGTCCCAGAATTGAACCTTGAGGTACACCGAGTTTCACAGTCGTGCCACGTGACACACTCCCGTTAACGACCACTTTTTGAGTTCTTTGGCCTAAGTAAGACATTATAAGGTTTAGGGCTTCAGCTGACAGTCCGTAGTGCTTTAGCTTGTGTAACAGCGTATCATGCTCCACACAATCAAATGCTTTGGTGAGATCGCAGAAAACGCCTATAGCATCATGTGAGTGTTCCCAAGCATCATAAATGTGCTTGATGAGCACAGAGGCGGCATCTGTTGTCGAACGGCCTCTTGTAAAACCAAATTGCTGAGTGTGAAGTAGTTCATGTTTATTAAAATGTCGAAGCAATTGGTTCAGTATATTTTTTTCAAACACCTTACTGAGGACAGGTAATATAGAAATTGGCCGGAAATTTCCAAGCTCCTCCTTACTTCCAGATTTAAATAATGGAATAACTTTGCTGTATTTCATTAAGTCGGGGAACACACACTCACTGATACAGGCGTTAAACACAACTGCTAAATACGGTGCCACAATATCAATAATGGATTGCATGACTTTCACAGAGATGCCCCATAGGTCCTCGGAGTTCTTTATTTTCAAGGACTTGAATGTTTTAATGATCTCATGGGGGTCAGTATATTGAAAATGAAGTTCCTTGTCACATTGTTTGTTTTTTATTGAACCCAGGTAAAAACTAGCCTTTGCAACAGAAGAGTTTAATTTTTTTGTTGTATCTGTTGCTATGTTTGGGCTGCGTCTTCACTTGGAGCATAGATGTCCAGAGGACCACCACAGTAGGTGCTTCCGTTTTGGGCAGTCGTTCATTATGTGGTGGATGGACTGCACAGGCGCGCAACAATCGTACGCTGGAGACTCCCGCCAACCACACTGTTCAGCTGGCACCATTGGTGTCTAGGGCCCGAGAAGCCGTAGGGTTTTTGAGTAGGGCCATAGCTCAAGGGGGCACCCCTGGTATGATTATTGATTAGACTTCCATTCTGCCTTCCACATGGCCTCCGTGTTATAATTCTGGTCGATGAGGTCCTGTGCTGTCTGATAAGCTGGGTTTCGGGACCTTTTTAGGTTTTCAATTCGGATGTATTTTTTTTCACCTCAGAACTCCGTCATTTATGAACCGATTCGTACAATTATTTTTTTAATTGAAAGTATATGCTTCCAGATCCACTCCCCATTGTTTTCAAAACCCCAGTTGGATGATGGGAACCATGAGGAATTGAGGGAACTCCTCAAATATATTAGGCACGCGTGTAGTAATTTCGGTATTTTCTATTATAACTCGTGTATTTACACCCGGAAATAATAAATTTGGTGATGGTGGAAGTGATGATGAAGACCACAGATGGCTTGCGGAACTTCTCAATGATGTACTTACTTCAAACTATAAAAGTACGTCACAGATTCTGATATGATTGCGTTGAAATAGCAAACAATGAAGTGCCAAGGGTAATTCTGAGATCCTTGAGGAATCAACGGAAGTCCTCAAATATTATCGGCTCACATATAGTGATTTGGTTTTTTTCTCTAATAATCAACGCATTTGCTCTCGGAAATCAGTTCATGTGGTAAATTGCAAAAGAAATGTGGTAATGTTCATGTGGCTTGGCAGAGTACTGAATTGAAGTCGGTTAAAACTTTGTTTTTATAGTAAATTATTACATTGAATGTTTTTTATGGAAGACAATTTTGTTTGACGAATTGCTTTCGGCATTCCTCGAAACAGTGGTATCTGCTTACGAAGCCATAGTTACATGCAAATAGTAAAAGAGCCCATACTGGGTACAAGGTTGTACCCTAATATTTTTTTTTTACAGATGACGAAGACGAGGAAGGCCTAGAGAACATAATCAAGATTTCGCAGATGGAGCTGGACGATCTGGTCGATGAGCTGTTTAATGTAATGCCTGACGAAGTGCTCAGTGGCAAGCTGGCTGGCGAACCGCCTGCTCAGGATACTGAGCAAAATGTAAGTAATTAAATGAAATGAACGAATTTTCCACATCAGCTATTCAGAAAAAAGTAATTGTTGCCCTCAGATGACGGATTTAAATTTTCCTCACAGCATGTGGCACTCAGCAGCAATAGTTATTAGTGTCTCAAGGAAGCAAAATTTTATTTTTACGGCGAGGGCGGTACATTGAATCCAAAGTGAAGCGAAGAATTCTACGATAAAATTAGAATCCTGAGTGTAACGAAGGATTCAAGCGTTAACGCCCATGACAAAAATAAGTTTGCTCCTGAGTGACATATACAAAATCGATTATTTTATTAAGATATGTGTTCAATTGGCACATTTCGTAAATACTACCTACCACAACCCTGCACGTGGTACTAAAAAGTGACGAACTCAAAAGGCCATATTGTATTTATTTTATATATACATATAGATATTTATTTTATTTATTTTGAGCTTTTAATGCTGACTGTACTTTTCTGCATACCATCATCAACTACTCATTGAGACGATTCTAACGACCCCAAACTCGATGGGGTTGTGTCGTTTTATTGCGGAGTTCATATGGTCACCTTCCAGCTCCAGAATCAGATCAGCTCCAAGTCATCATAATATTGCGTTGTCATGTATACTTGCAAAATTTCAGCTCAATCGGATAACTGGAAGTGACTGAAAAATAGATTGCAAATTTTGACGGACAACTTACTTACATATTTACATACAATACGAGCAGTGCAAATTAATATAAAGCTTGTAAAAATAGCATTTTGATTCCTCTCGTCGTGGAGCAAAACTTACCTTTCCGAATGAAAGGTGTGAAAATGTATTTATATCTTTGGCGTAAACACTTGAATCCCTCGTTACGCTCAAGATTCAATATAATTTCCTCGCCGCAAATTTAGGTCAAAAATTATTTTCTTAACTCGTAGCAGTCATCAAGTTGGGAAGGCAAGCAAGAAACCGTATCAGATGAAGATACACCATCCACCCCGGCTGTGCCAGAGACGAGAGAGAAGAGGCTATCGATAGGAAAGAGTGAGGTGATCAGCGATAGTGAATGCCAGGGAGAAAGCGAGAAGGAAAATAGGCAGAATGAAGAAGTGGCGCGGCCAGCGTAAGTACTTATTAGGTAGTTAGACAGTTACTTCATTTAGGAATATAAATTAATGCATTAAGTTTTGTTATTTTTATTTATTATTTTATTTGTTTTATCATAGATGTACAATCTATGATTTTTATTTTATTTTTTTGTGTGTACAACACAATATATGATATCAAAACATAATTATAAAGAGTGTATATTCGCCAACAAACTGTTATGCAGTTTGGCGAAGACTTAGACTAAGTTTATCGAAATTTTTGTTAAGAAGAATGTATGGTAAGAAATAAGAAAAAAAAAAACATTTTATAATACTTTCAGTTTAAAAAAACTGTTTCGTAAAAAAAAAAAAAAATGGTTATTTCCAAATTGGGTATTTGACAGCTGTGAAAATTGGGGGCGATGGTTACTCGCGTCCGCAGGAAGATTTACCCTCAGTTTCCCTGCACGTGTCCCCCGGGTGGTAGGTACTAAAGAGTAATCAACTTCTGGCTGCTGCTCTGCTTATTCTAATAGCCTCGCAGCAACATACAGTTCTAACCCACGCTGGTCTTAATATAAGTTCGTAAAGAACTGTACCCATGCCATACGAATAAATAAATAAATAAAAAAGTTGTGAAAATAAATTGCTTTTTCATTAGCAACAGATAAACATTACGAAAATACTCGGAAAGTATCAAGTTTTAATTTACGTTTGCTATTTTAAGATTTTTTAATTCATTAAAACTAACAATAAGGACGTTGTTTGATTGTGAATTTGTGACGTCACAACATAGTAATCTCTACAAATTCCATACTAACAGAGCGTTTTTGACGTTTCATATAAAGAAGCTGATTTGACTTTGGTCAAATAAAGAATTCTGGCATCAATTCGATTGGCTTGCTTCGTATTAGGCGGTAAATCTTTCCTTGGCCTGACCTGTGACGCACTCAGGCAATCATTTCCGGGCTTTTGTGGGTAATTCTAAAATAGTGTGACTGACTTGTCACAACAATATGCAAAAGTTAACGGTACTTTATTTTATTTTATATACTGACCGAAAGAATGATTGGGCAGCTATAATATAAATAAATATTACAATATTTAACTGCCGGGAAATACCTACTTAACTTTTAGTGTGACAAGTGGCGTTAACTATTTTAGAATGACCTTTGTAGTAAGTAGTAAGTTATTGTTGGATATATGTAAAACATATTACTTATTTTTAAGGGGTTAAGGTCGTAAGGACTAGGTAGCAGAATGAGTCGAGTAGTTGTAACGTCATTAAACACAACGACTTTTTTGCACAATGACCGGGTAAGCAGTATGTCTTGGGTGCACGATCGTCAATTATAACAGGATGCTATAGTTGCACAATGACTAGGTAGATTTTGGTCATATTCTGTTATGCCTTGGTTGTAAAATGAAACATAATGTATTTTGTCTAGATAGTACAACTAAGTCTTCGCCAAAACGTCGTGGTCGCATAAAGACCAAGTTATAACTGATCATGAAGGGCCAGATACTGATGTTTGAAGTTCCATTATCTAGTCAACAACCTTTCTGTGCTTTCCTTGTCATTCGATTACGTAGGCGATTTGCAACTGAGACTTTATAAATATCTGGCTATATGCCTAACCTATCCTTGCCATTTTACTCTTAGGATGTTCTGCTACTTAGCCGATTTGGTATTAGGACTTCTGCTCATACATATTTGTACCCAGTCAAATTTTGTACCCAGTCATTATAATATGATGGCATTTTACATGCTTGGACATTTCACTTCCGTAACCTGATGCAAATTAGACCTTTTACTTATACTACTACCCAGTTCTTATGACCCTGACCGTTTTTAAGTTAGGTGTTACCGTTTTTAAGGTAGTCCACAAGGTGGACTGATGACCTGGCAAAGGTCGCGGGAGTCCGCTGGATGCGGGTGGCGCAGGACCGGTCATTGTGGAACTTTTTCGGGGAGGCCTACTCATACTCATACTCATTTATTCATAAAATATAAAAAAAGTACATGTCAAAAATAGAATTATTATATGTCAAATAAATTTGATTATTCAACTAGTATAACATAAGTTATGTTAGGATGTTTGGTGGCAAAGGTGAACAAAGAACAAAGGAGACGTTGTTATATATTTTTTTGATTGAATGAATGCATGAATAAATGGTTGTTAAACCAATAATGTAGGTACAATTAAATTTATTGGTTTGATACAAGTAAATTGATTCATAAAAAATCAATAAAAACATAATATATTGTTGAAATGTATAATGCTATACCTACTATTCAAGGTTTTGAATAATTTTTCATTGGAATAAGTTTCAGTATACTACTGATACTTCAGTATCAGTAGTAGCATATAATATGCATTCGAAATACCCTCTCATACTACGTCAATATTAATTCTTGTTTAATCTCACTTGTACTGTACAATGATATAATGATTAGGGTCAGGATTCTCGTGGCACTTTAGCACAAGAAATGTAGTAAATCCGCCGTTATACACTTTTACTCGTATAATTGAACGAATGACTAAATGGTAAAAACATTTTATGTAGAATTTCTAATATAACTTATATTACATACCTATTTGACCTAGATGGTTGACCAAAAAGTCCCGGCAATGAACTCTTATATAATTGACGTTATTATTCTATCGTTCTCGACACATAAATGGATTTTTCACAAGTCGAGAAACGGTATAACGCCAGCTAATATGGAACAAATTGCCATAGTATATGATTTTCATAATCTTGACAACCGATTAACATCAGAAGAAGGTAATGTGCAAGATTTTGAAACTTTAATTCCAGTTGCAAGTTGTTCAAGCTCTTGAATACATTAAACAGTTTAGCAAAGAAGTAAAATTTATTTAAATGTTATAGTATAAAATCATCATTGTAAACCGTATTGCATTGCAGTTGTCGTCAAAAATTATGTTAATTTGTGTAACTAGTAAAATATGCGATGTTTCAACAAACCTAAATTGTTTACTCTATACACGTTCATACAATAAAACGCAAAGGTGATATATTATTGGCCGGCACTGCAATATAGATTTATCGTTCAGTTTTCATTTATTCAAATAAAAAAATATACAATGACGACTCCACTGCATTACTTGTGCTAAACTGCCACCAGAATCCTAACCCTAAACATAACAATATTTAGGTATGAGTAACAAAATGTCAAAATTAGTATTATAATATGTTACATGAATTTGATTATTCAATTAATATTATATAACAATATTTAGGTATGAATAATGCCTATGTCCAGCAGTAGACGTCTTTCGGCTGATATGATGATGAGTTAGGGACTAGATTTATGTGACACTGTCCCTAATCACCTGTTTATTCGTCAGGCCACCTACGATGGTGACCATGGCAGTCCTAGAGCGCGAGATAGTCGTGTGCCCGGCGGACAAAGGCTCGGCGCCGCCCGCGCCGCTGCAGAGCCTGCTCGTCGAGAAGCAGACCCTCACCGTGCAGGTGCAGCCGGGGGCCAAGGTGAGCGCAGACCCACAGTGTTGGTCATCTGTCAGCCCACCTACGATAGTGACCATGGCAGTCCTAGAGCGCGAGATAGTCGTGTGCCCGGCGGACAAAGGCTCGGCGCCGCCCGCGCCGCTGCAGAGCCTGCTCGTCGAGAAGCAGACCCTCACCGTGCAGGTGCAGCCGGGGGCCAAGGTGAGCGCAGACCCACAGTGTTGGTCATCTGTCAGCCCACCTACGATAGTGACCATGGCAGTCCTAGAGCGCGAGATAGTCGTGTGCCCGGCGGACAAAGGCTCGGCGCCGCCCGCGCCGCTGCAGAGCCTGCTCGTCGAGAAGCAGACCCTCACCGTGCAGGTGCAGCCGGGGGCCAAGGTGAGCGCAGACCCACAGTGTTGGTCATCTGTCAGCCCACCTACGATAGTGACCATGGCAGTCCTAGAGCGCGAGATAGTCGTGTGCCCGGCGGACAAAGGCTCGGCGCCGCCCGCGCCGCTGCAGAGCCTGCTCGTCGAGAAGCAGACCCTCACCGTGCAGGTGCAGCCGGGGGCCAAGGTGAGCGCAGACCCACAGTGTTGGTCATCTGTCAGCCCACCTACGATAGTGACCATGGCAGTGCTAGAGCGCGAGATAGTCGTGTGCCCGGCGGACAAAGGCTCGGCGCCGCCCGCGCCGCTGCAGAGCCTGCTCGTCGAGAAGCAGACCCTCACCGTGCAGGTGCAGCCGGGGGCCAAGGTGAGCGCAGACCCACAGTGTTGGTCATCTGTCAGCCCACCTACGATAGTGACCATGGCAGTCCTAGAGCGCGAGATAGTCGTGTGCCCGGCGGACAAAGGCTCGGCGCCGCCCGCGCCGCTGCAGAGCCTGCTCGTCGAGAAGCAGACCCTCACCGTGCAGGTGCAGCCGGGGACCAAGGTGAGCGCAGACCCACAGTGTTGGTCATCTGTCAGCCCACCTACGATAGTGACCATGGCAGTCCTAGAGCGCGAGATAGTCGTGTGCCCGGCGGACAAAGGCTCGGCGCCGCCCGCGCCGCTGCAGAGCCTGCTCGTCGAGAAGCAGACCCTCACCGTGCAGGTGCAGCCGGGGACCAAGGTGAGCGCAGACCCACAGTGTTGGTCATCTGTCAGCCCACCTACGATAGTGACCATGGCAGTCCTAGAGCGCGAGATAGTCGTGTGCCCGGCGGACAAAGGCTCGGCGCCGCCCGCGCCGCTGCAGAGCCTGCTCGTCGAGAAGCAGACCCTCACCGTGCAGGTGCAGCCGGGGGCCAAGGTGAGCGCAGACCCACAGTGTTGGTCATCTGTCAGCCCACCTACGATAGTGACCATGGCAGTGCTAGAGCGCGAGATAGTCGTGTGCCCGGCGGACAAAGGCTCGGCGCCGCCCGCGCCGCTGCAGAGCCTGCTCGTCGAGAAGCAGACCCTCACCGTGCAGGTGCACCCGGGGGCCAAGGTGAGCGCAGACCCACAGTGTTGGTCATCTGTCAGCCCACCTACGATAGTGACCATGGCAGTGCTAGAGCGCGAGATAGTCGTGTGCCCGGCGGACAAAGGCTCGGCGCCGCCCGCGCCGCTGCAGAGCCTGCTCGTCGAGAAGCAGACCCTCACCGTGCAGGTGCAGCCGGGGGCCAAGGTGAGCGCAGACCCACAGTGTTGGTCATCTGTCAGCCCACCTACGATAGTGACCATGGCAGTGCTAGAGCGCGAGATAGTCGTGTGCCCGGCGGACAAAGGCTCGGCGCCGCCCGCGCCGCTGCAGAGCCTGCTCGTCGAGAAGCAGACCCTCACCGTGCAGGTGCAGCCGGGGGCCAAGGTGAGCGCAGACCCACAGTGTTGGTCATCTGTCAGCCCACCTACGATAGTGACCATGGCAGTGCTAGAGCGCGAGATAGTCGTGTGCCCGGCGGACAAAGGCTCGGCGCCGCCCGCGCCGCTGCAGAGCCTGCTCGTCGAGAAGCAGACCCTCACCGTGCAGGTGCAGCCGGGGGCCAAGGTGAGCGCAGACCCACAGTGTTGGTCATCTGTCAGCCCACCTACGATAGTGACCATGGCAGTCCTAGAGCGCGAGATAGTCGTGTGCCCGGCGGACAAAGGCTCGGCGCCGCCCGCGCCGCTGCAGAGCCTGCTCGTCGAGAAGCAGACCCTCACCGTGCAGGTGCAGCCGGGGACCAAGGTGAGCGCAGACCCACAGTGTTGGTCATCTGTCAGCCCACCTACGATAGTGACCATGGCAGTCCTAGAGCGCGAGATAGTCGTGTGCCCGGCGGACAAAGGCTCGGCGCCGCCCGCGCCGCTGCAGAGCCTGCTCGTCGAGAAGCAGACCCTCACCGTGCAGGTGCAGCCGGGGGCCAAGGTGAGCGCAGACCCACAGTGTTGGTCATCTGTCAGCCCACCTACGATAGTGACCATGGCAGTGCTAGAGCGCGAGATAGTCGTGTGCCCGGCGGACAAAGGCTCGGCGCCGCCCGCGCCGCTGCAGAGCCTGCTCGTCGAGAAGCAGACCCTCACCGTGCAGGTGCACCCGGGGGCCAAGGTGAGCGCAGACCCACAGTGTTGGTCATCTGTCAGCCCACCTACGATAGTGACCATGGCAGTGCTAGAGCGCGAGATAGTCGTGTGCCCGGCGGACAAAGGCTCGGCGCCGCCCGCGCCGCTGCAGAGCCTGCTCGTCGAGAAGCAGACCCTCACCGTGCAGGTGCAGCCGGGGGCCAAGGTGAGCGCAGACCCACAGTGTTGGTCATCTGTCAGCCCACCTACGATAGTGACCATGGCAGTGCTAGAGCGCGAGATAGTCGTGTGCCCGGCGGACAAAGGCTCGGCGCCGCCCGCGCCGCTGCAGAGCCTGCTCGTCGAGAAGCAGACCCTCACCGTGCAGGTGCAGCCGGGGGCCAAGGTGAGCGCAGACCCACAGTGTTGGTCATCTGTCAGCCCACCTACGATAGTGACCATGGCAGTGCTAGAGCGCGAGATAGTCGTGTGCCCGGCGGACAAAGGCTCGGCGCCGCCCGCGCCGCTGCAGAGCCTGCTCGTCGAGAAGCAGACCCTCACCGTGCAGGTGCAGCCGGGGGCCAAGGTGAGCGCAGACCCACAGTGTTGGTCATCTGTCAGCCCACCTACGATAGTGACCATGGCAGTGCTAGAGCGCGAGATAGTCGTGTGCCCGGCGGACAAAGGCTCGGCGCCGCCCGCGCCGCTGCAGAGCCTGCTCGTCGAGAAGCAGACCCTCACCGTGCAGGTGCAGCCGGGGGCCAAGGTGAGCGCAGACCCACAGTGTTGGTCATCTGTCAGCCCACCTACGATAGTGACCATGGCAGTGCTAGAGCGCGAGATAGTCGTGTGCCCGGCGGACAAAGGCTCGGCGCCGCCCGCGCCGCTGCAGAGCCTGCTCGTCGAGAAGCAGACCCTCACCGTGCAGGTGCAGCCGGGGGCCAAGGTGAGCGCAGACCCACAGTGTTGGTCATCTGTCAGCCCACCTACGATAGTGACCATGGCAGTGCTAGAGCGCGAGAATAAAATAAAAATCATTTAATTCGGATATCATCGACCCATAAGAATACAATCATTACATTACACAATAAAATCTGAACTAAATTAATTTAGAATTAAAATGTTTGACAATCACAAATTTAAAAATAAATAAGTGAATATAATTATAATGAACAAATAGAAATTAATTAATAAATTACCTAACTATCTTTATTTATTTAATTTTATCATAAAAAGGTGGCGATTGACTTGTGCATATCAGTCCATATAGACCGGGAGATACTGACACAAATGTTTAAAGTATATTATACAGTTGTAATGATTGTCATCTCATCTGTCAGACCGCCAAGTCATATGTTAAAAACAGATATCTTCAATCGCATGTTCACAACACCATCGTTTCACGACGCCTATTGAATAAGGTAACCATTTTAGGAACTGCGGAACCAAAAACCTGATATTTCGAGTTGAAAACCCGCAAAAAATCAGATCTGATATATTTTATACATAGGTAAACTAGAAGTCAACCCGTATTTTGAAGATATTTAATTATAGAACAGTCCCTAAATATAATCCAAAGATATGACACCCAAAATCCAACTGTCCAAAGGTCATGAACATGAAGCTTAGTATGAAGCGTTTCGCCTGCCGCCAGCGAGGGTCCGTCTTTAACTCAAACTTTTGGGTATTTATGTTCTTTAATTGTAGTTGCTCCCATACAAACATTTGTTCCTCTTAAAAAACCGATTCTAATGGCATCGTAAAAACCGGCCAAGTGCGTGTCGAACCACGCACAACGATGGGTTCCGTGCCTATTAAAAAGGTCGTATCGTCGCAGAAATCTTACGGCACTTACGTCCTTTTCCGCAGAGAAGGCAGTTTTTCAGCAATATCTCGAAAACCTTTTAACCAATCTTGAACAAAATACTTTTCGGTAAAAGAATTTAATAAGCGCTATGTCTACAATTTTTTTTAAATACACCGTTTGTAAATTAGAGGGGGGGGGGGGGGGGGGGGGGCGGACACAATTTTTATGACTTTCGGGGCGATTATCTCCGACTATATTCACTTAATCAAAAAAATTGCTGACAAACCTTTATTAATTTTGAAAGGCCTATCGATTGATGTGCCACACGTGGACATACAATGTTTTTTTATTTTTTTGACGTGCAGTTACATGTATGGGGGTGCACCCCTAAAATTTTTTTTTTACTCATTTCTTTACAGATCTATGTAGCGGTTAACAAAATACACCGATCCTCCAAATTTTATTCAAATACACCTTACTAATTTTTATAAGTTTTCGAGTAAAATGCCTGTGACATACGGACAGACGGACATGACGAAACTATAAGGGTTCCGTTTTTGCCATTTTGGCTACGGAACCCTAAAAAAATGGAAACAAGCCTATTCAAGTAAAATGCCCCATTTCTCTATTTTCTAGATATTACCCGAGCAAATTGAAATACTCCAGCAGCAGATAAGGCAGCACATACAACTGGCCACCTCTAATTTCCTGCAGCTTTATGTACATCCTGTACATTGGCAGTTTGCACCGAATTACAAAGAGTATTTGGTGAGTCAAAAATATCGATACGTCATGTAATTTATAATGAAGTATGTATTGTGTAATGAATAAATCTATACTAATCAAATATTACTTATTCAGTTTGTATATCTCTGAAACGTGACTGAAATTTCAATATTTTTAGGTTATTTATGAATTATTATGCTAAAAACTAATTACGTTTGAAATTTGGAGCTGTGGGTCTGCTGGAAGTACCTTAGAATTACCTAGTCGGTCCTTAAGTTCTGTCACCAGGTTTTTGATAGATAAAACTCAGCAATAAACTTTTTCATATTCGTATTATACATGATTAAAAAGCTTATTTTATACGAATCCAATTGCAATACAATACATTTTGAACAATTTTCGCAATATGACAAAACAACCTTGTAATTTGAGTTAATCGTAAACCCAGAAATACCACTTACAACAAATTAAAAAAAAAACAGTGTTACAGATGACCAACAAGGTTTTTATTATTTATTCAGAAACCTCGATTTTAGACCATGCTTAGCAACTAGCATTTGATTTTCTGTTAGCTTTCAATTCCAATTGCTCCCATCGAGAACTTAACGTACTTTTTACGTTTTCAAGAAAACTCGTAAATTTGATCTTGTGGGCAACAAGTACGTAAAATGTGCATGAAAATTAGTTATCTTATGCTTCCAAATGGAGGAGGGAGAGTTAGTTGAAGGAGGGGTTCTGACTGAAATCTCACGTAAGTTTGTAAGGTTTTAAGAATCATGGGAAAAAATACAGTGAATCACGTCCGTGTTTTTGATTGGCTAAAAATGTGCAAAATCTCTGAAGAAACTAGCATTTGTGTAATATGGCGTGAAGCATTTAAATCCAATAATCGTTTTAATTTATCAGTATTTAATGAGCTATCAAACCATATATAGCATTAAATAAAAACATTCTTGGTATCATTTACTATGCGGCAAAACATTTGTGACAGAACTTAAGGACCGACTAGGTATGTTGATCATTATCAGTATATAAGTGAGTATGTCAGTGACAAAACTAACGAACCTTGACGGACAATAATTTTTAAAGTATGAGTTATAAAAAGTCTAAAAAAAAAGCAGACCAAAGAGTCCGTCGTCAACAGTTTTTAATTTATTTATATCCTGTTTTCACACTGACGCCGTAATCTACAAAATGACGGCGAAAAGATTCAAAATTCACACGAAATCAACCGTTGGTTTCGTGTTTCACGGCATCGTCATTGTGCATGAAATATAATATAATTATATATTTATAAAATGCAAAATCTCTATAACACAATTATTATAATCACTGTTTGCACTAACCTGTATTTAATAATTATGTGATGCACACATAGACATTATCATTCACTCTTTCAATTAATTGCCTGAGGCTCTAGTATAAGTTTTATCCATACAATACGTTTTCGAACGCGTTTGCGTTTAGTTTCAATTTGTATGGCAACGCGTAGTTCCTAATAGTTACCACCAGAGGCGCTGTTCGCGTTGCCATATAAATTGAGACTAAACGCAAACGCGTTCGAAAACGTATTGTATGGATAAAACTTATACTAGAGCCTCTGTTTTTTAAACCTGTAGTTACCTGTTTTTGAAATATTTACTGTCCAAAAATAATTAGATGTGAGTGTAAAAGTTTTGTACTCATGTACAAATGTTGTCAAAAATAGAACTATTATTTTTAATCAAATAAGATGCTGGCAATTTTTTCATTTATGGTACAGTCCCCATCAGATATATCGTAGCGGCCAAAGTGCTCTCAAATATCTGAACACCTGTCTATTGTCGAGGCATTAGAGACGTGTTCAGATATTTGTGAGCAATTTGGCCGCTCCGATAAATCTGATGGCGACTGTACAAGGTATTGCATACTTCTTTTTTTGCATAGTCATCAACTACTTGTCAAGAACTTTCAATGAGCTATACACAACAACACATTTTCACATACAGTGCAAGTTAATTATAAGCTTGATAATCTGTGTTCACCAGGAAACATTACATAAATTGACGCTAGACAACCCAAAGTCGGTGGCCAACGTATGCAACCTGAAGCCAGCCATAGACTTAATCACAATCTGGGAGAAGTCCGTTTCCGAAGATACCCCGGAGAACAAGAAAATGATTGAGTAAGTCCTCATCAATACTTATACATTTTTTTTACTACGGATAGTGGCCGGATATCCGTTTCATCTCATTGGCATTTACTTATGATTGGATTCCACGAAGAGGGGTAAATAAATAATACGCGATTAAATCGCGGATAGTCAACACTAGCGACCCGCCCCGGCTTCGCACGGGTTTATATGTATAATTATATGCAGCATGTATTATACATATAAACCTTCCTCTTGAATCACTCTATCTATTAAAAAACCGCATCAAAATCCGTTGCGTAGTTTTAAAGCAGCCCTATGGACCGAGTGAGTAATTTTAAATATCTGGGTCATGTTGTTGCCTCCGATCTCAAGGACGACCTGGACATTGAACGGGAGCGGAGGGCTCTGTCGGTGCGTGCGAATATGATAGCGCGGAGATTTGCTGGGTGCTCCAGGGAGGTAAAGGTTACCCTGTTTAGAGCCTTTTGCACATCCCTATATACCTGTAGCCTCTGGGTGCAGCATTCGCAACGGGCCTACGGGGCCCTTCGAGTCCAGTACAATAACGCGTTCCGGGTGATAGTGGGACTGCCTCGTTTCTGTAGCGCATCAGGGATGTTTGCGGAGGCGCGAGTTGATTGTTTTTATGCTAGTATGCGCAGCCGCGTCGGGTGCGGAGCAGTCCCAATACCATTCTGAAAATGATTGCGGATAAGCCTGACTGTGCCATTATGCTACACTGCTCGGGGCTGCATTCTCCCACTAGTGTAATTGAGTTGTAAATATCAGAGTAGTTTGTATTTAGTTTAGTTTTATTTATATATGTGTCATGTAGTTACACAAATTAAATGATGATTGAATTAAATATCTAAGCATACATAGGTACAGACAGACAGCGGGAACCAACTTTGTTTTATACTATGTAGTAATAATGTGTGAGAATCTGGAAAGTTTAAATCGATACTAATATATAATATGGGGTAGGCCTCCCACAAGGTGGACTGATGACCTGGTAAAGGTCGCGGGAGTCCGCTGGATGCGGGTGGCGCAGGACAGGCCATTGTGGCACTCTTTGGGGGAGGCTTATGTCCAGCAGTGGACGTCTTTCGGCTGATATGATGATGATGATGATGATAATTATAATATGGTTAATACAGTTGTTTAAAACTATAGGTAGACTCGCTTGCTTGGAGGCAAAGCCCGGTCTGCCCGCATGCCTCGCGCGCCCCGTTATCGTCATATACCCCCGCACCCGCGCGCGTGTTAGGAATTATGCAAAAAATATAAGCCGAGTACTAATGAATAACTAATACATCATTTTATTCTATTTATTGTGGAAAAAGGGACATTGCTTTGGATGGCGAGTAAAATAAAATAAAATAAAAATCATTTATTTCAGACTCATAGAATCCATAAGTTTGTTAGTACATAAAATAATTTTAAAGCTAAATAAATCGAATAGAAACATAATATTTGATTAATATGTACTTATTTAAACGTTACTTACATTTAATTTCTGCAGTACTGAACCAAATTACACCTTTTACTTTCTTGAGTAGGATTTACACGAACAAATAACGAATCACTAGCACCATCAGACAGTCATCATGGAGGTGTGGGTAGATTTAGTCGATATTAGTAGACGGTTGAGTCTTCTGTCGTTACCGAGCAAATAATGGCCGTCGACTGGCGGACACCGCTTTTTATGCAAACCCTCACCTTCATTCGAACTGCATTAAACGTACTTCCGGTGATCTTGATTTATTTTTATTAACATAAAAGTTATTATTGACGACCGCTTTATCCTAGTTGGTAGTGACGCTGCCTACGAAGCAAGAGGTCCTGGGTTCGAATCCCGGTAAGGACATTTATTTGTGTGATGAGCACGAATATTTGTTCTTGAGTCATGGATATTGTCTATGTATTTAAGTATTTATTTATCTATATATAAGTATGTTTATCTTCGTCTAGTACCCATAGTACAAGCTTTGCTTAGTTTGGGACTAGGTCGATTTGTGTAAGATTGTCCGCAGATATTTATTTATTACTAATAGTTATTCAAATAACCAAATAATATATTAAAAATATAACACACATTTATATTACAATCTGACACGCGCCCCGTTATCGTCATACCCCACCGCACCGGCGCGCGGCAGGCGAGGACTGTGTTAAGCGGCCTACCTGTATCTGACGCGGCTGCTACTGCATAACGATGCAGGGAAACTGTAGGATGAAAAAAAAACCTTTAATTCAGACAACCACGGGTCAATACAAAATAAAATAGCTTATGTCTATCCAGAAAGTTCATTCTTTACACAGGTTGAAGAAATTTTTAACTTCGGACATGGATACGGAATGGGCAGTATAGGTGAAAAACTTAAGTTAGTCACCTGTTGTATGTAGTAGCTACGTATTCGAATAGACAATACATGTTTAAAATTAGAACAGAAACAAAACAAATGCCTATTCGTACACAATACTCACACATACAACAGCAGGTCCTTTTCTTAAGTTTTTTACCTATAGTCCCCATTATCCGTTCAAATATTGGTTGTACTGCACAAACTACAAGGTCGATATCGAATACAACTTTGGGTGACAACTATTTTGTTGCATTGATTTAAGAGTGCTCTACAAAAAAGCGCTCGCTCAGAATTCGGTATTTTGACACGCGTAGTGCGTTTGTGTGTGTAAATACTACTACCACCCACACAAACGTACCTAACACCCACATGCACAGCGCGATCGCACCAGCCGCGGGTGCCGTCCCTTTCTAGCTATATGTAAGTGCGATCGGGATAGAACTAACCGCGGAGCTTGCCGATGCAAATAGCTGTATAGCGTACCGTTTGAATTAACTCCGTGACCGATATTGATACTTGCACTAAAAAATGGTAAGTATTACTTCGCTAACATGATGTTCTAGAACATCATGTTAGCGAAGTTAGATAACTTGAATAAAGTGAGTATTTGATTTTTGAGCACAGGTTTTCTATTTGTATTAAAATACTATGATAATTATGACAAAGTATAATATTTAGTTTCGTTTAATTAGTTTAAAATAAACTAACGAGTTTTAAAGTTGTCAGTACCTAATAAGAATAATAATTTGTTTTACGGATATTAATAGTTTGCATGTTATCTGAGTCTTATTTATATATAGTTATGTAATGAAATTATACCAGTAGACCCACCACTAGGTACTAATTACTGGGTACTTACGTATTCATTTCTTGAAGAATTTTTTTTTTGTTATGGACAGTAAAAAAAAACTGCCCTTCATAGAAATTGCTAATGTCCGTTACTTACCAAAGGAACTGAAAATTATAAATTATACAAACACAGCTTTTTGTCTAGAATACAATTAATTAATGCGTGACTTTATTCAAAAGCCTAAAACCTCAGATCATAAAAAGGAAAAGATATGAAACGGGGGCTTGGCGCGTGTCGGTGCGACATGGCCAAATCACTGGCACATGTCACTGCCCACCGCATGTTAGTCGCAATTCGCCGTGAATCTGAAATGTTCTTCCACGTTTACTCAAAATGCCGAAACGTAGCGTGGTTACATGCAAAAATAGACATGAATGGTGGAGTCACGCACCACATGTAAGTATTAGTATTTTCACTTAAGTCAGTAAAAACTAATATTTTAACAAATAAACGCAACGCCGCATCATTTCTCGGGATCGAACTAACATATCGAACGAAAAAGCATATTTTTGTTCTTTGCGTTGAACATTGAACGTTCAATACAGTAAACCACGGCGCAATGTATTAAACCACTATGGATATGGACGATGCTTGAATTTTTTAGTGGTACGGCCGCTGCTTGGCGTCGCGAACTAGAGCGGTGCCAAAGTGTACGCGCGGGCATCGGACGACGGCAAAGGACGGGGCGTTTGAAGGGCAGATCGGGCGGCTGCGCTCGCGCACCGCCAGTCAGCGAGCCACCTCAGCGTCAAGCGCATGTCGCGCAGAGCTATTTTGTCAATAATTTCGTGCTTGTGAAATAAATAAATGTATTAAGAAGAATATTACATTTTTATTGTCCTGCTTGGACAATAATGGCGACCGTGAATAATGGCGACCGTTGGAAGAAACTGCAAATAATGTGCAAGTTCAAGCTGCATTTTAACCGTTAAAATAACGGAATTTTACCGGCTCGCTGACTCACCGACTCGGAAGAACAAAGGATGCTGCTGTTTTTTTTGAAATACTGGGGCCTCAAGGTTCTACGTGGTTGCCTGCAGGTCTAACCCGAGGGAAGTACGCCTATTTTACCATTCCTTTGTTCCGATCCCCTTTTATAATTTGGCTTCGATTTGTGTGACGGCTTTCTTGCATCTTAAGCGTTAGGTTCAATTCCTAATCTAGCTTGCCTAAAAGACAAGACTATTAGCTGCACGCAACGGCCTGTGCTTATTTCTATTTGGTAAATAAATTCTTCTTTTTTAAAGCGTCAGGATGGTATCCTGATCTAGCTTGCGGAGTGCTTATTTCTATTTGGTAAATAAATTCTTCTTTTTTAAAGCGTCAGGATAGTATCCTGATCTAGCTTGCGAAGTGCTTATTTCGGCGAAGAGTTGCCTTATTAAATAAATTCTTCTTTTTTAAAGCGTCAGGATGGTATCCTGATCTAGCTTGCGGAGTGCTTATTTCTATTTGGTAAATAAATTCTTCTTTTTTAAAGCGTCAGGATAGTATCCTGATCTAGCTTGCGAAGTGCTTATTTCGGCGAAGAGTTGCCTTATTAAATAAATTCTTCTTTTTTAAAGCGTCAGGATGGTATCCTGATCTAGCTTGCGGAGTGCTTATTTCTATTTGGTAAATAAATTCTTCTTTTTTAAAGCGTCAGGATAGTATCCTGATCTAGCTTGCGAAGTGCTTATTTCGGCGAAGAGTTGCCTTATTAAATAAATTCTTCTTTTTTAAAGCGTCAGGATAGTATCCTGATCTAGCTTGCGAAGTGCTTATTTCTATTTGGTACTTCTTTTTTAAAGCGTCAGGATAGTATCCTGATCTAGCTTGCGAAGTGCTTATTTCGGCAAATATTATCGCATTACTCGCATTTATACGCATGTTAAGTATTAAGCTGTATTATACAGGCATTACAGTGCTAATTTTAGTAAATCAGAAAGTTATTTACAAATCCGTTACGTAGTTAAATTTAAAATTTGTAGTAACGGTTCCTTTGTGTGCAATACGTGGCTATTCCATATTTTTGTACAAGAGTTGCCTTATTAAGCTGTATTATACAGGCATTACAGTGCTAATTTTAGTAAATCAGAAAGTTATTTACAAATCCGTTACGTAGTTAAATTTAAAATTTGTAGTAACGGTTCCTTTGTGTGCAATACGTGGCTATTCCATATTTTTGTACAAGAGTTGCCTTATTAAGCTGTATTATACAGGCATTACAGTGCTAATTTTAGTAAATCAGAAAGTTATTTACAAATCCGTTACGTAGTTAAATTTAAAATTTGTAGTAACGGTTCCTTTGTGTGCAATACGTGGCTATTCCATATTTTTGTACAAGAGTTGCCTTATTAAGCTGTATTATACAGGCATTACAGTGCTAATTTTAGTAAATCAGAAAGTTATTTACAAATCCGTTACGTAGTTAAATTTAAAATTTGTAGTAACGGTTCCTTTGTGTGCAATACGTGGCTATTCCATATTTTTGTACAAGAGTTGCCTTATTAAGCTGTATTATACAGGCATTACAGTGCTAATTTTAGTAAATCAGAAAGTTATTTACAAATCCGTTACGTAGTTAAATTTAAAATTTGTAGTAACGGTTCCTTTGTGTGCAATACGTGGCTATTCCATATTTTTGTACAAGAGTTGCCTTATTAAGCTGTATTATATAGGCATTACAGTGCTAATTTTAGTAAATCGGAAAGTTATTTACAAATCCGTTACGTAGTTAAATTTACAATTTGTAGTAACGGTTCCTTTGTGTGCAATACGTGGCTATTCCATATTTTATACAAGTTTGCCTAATTAAGGCTATTACTTAGGTTTTCCTTAATTATTAGAGATTTTGCTAAACAATAAACGGAGATAACCGTGCTAAATCCCTTCTTAACGAATTATTGTAGTTCAAATATCTTATAGCGATTTGCCGACTATTTCAGTGTTTGATCGGGACCGGCGCGCTTAAGGCGTTCTGTTTGCTGGGTGCAGCCCGGGTCCGTAGCAGCTCCGCGCGCACCTTGCTGGCTAGCTGTGTGCTCGGACGGAGTAATTTTCTATGTCGGGCGGTCGCGGCTGAGACTGGATTTAACTGGTTTGAGATTTAATTACTTACTTATTTCATTGTCGTTAGCGCCTTCGATATTTATTGTTTGAAGTTATGGCACCACCGGAAGGGGCAAAGTTGGATGTGCCGTCGAAGGTTGATGATTTGTCTAAGCTTATTAAGCAGCGCGGTAGTATCAAAGGCCGGCTAACTAAATTCAAACTTTAAAGGTGCAAACAATGAACTGGGTAAATTGATTAAATCTAGTCGTCAGTCTATAACTAATTTTGCTAATGATGAAGGAATTAAATTCATGTTTAGTCCAGCTTATTCTTCCCATTTCGGAGGGATCTGGGAAGCCGGGGTTAAGTCGGCTAAGTTCCATCTTCGACGTATTGCTGGGGGGGCTTCCCTGACGTTTGAAGAGCTAGCAACGCTATTTGCACAAGTCGAAGCTATTTTAAATTCTCGACCCCTAACGCCTCTTTCGTCGGACCCCACTGACCCAACTCCTTTGACTCCAGGGCACTTCCTTTGCGGGCGGCCTCTCACTTCGGTACCGTCCCGACCTATTACTACAAAGTACCCCAACAGATACGAACGCATAGAGCAGTTGAGGCAGCACTTCTGGGACAGGTGGCGACGAGAATTCATAGCAGAGCTCCAACAGCGTACGAAGTGGAAGACGCGGCAGCGAGAGCTTCGAGTCGGGGACCTCGTCATTTTGAAGGAAGATCAACTACCTCCTCTTCAGTGGCGCCTAGCACGCATCAGCCATCTATACCCTGGGAAAGATGGCGTCAACCGTGTCGCTGATGTCATCACCAATCGGGGCACAATAAGAAGAGCAATCAACAAAATGTGTATTGTTCCTACTACAGACGTTGTCGAAGGGAAGAATGGTTTACCTACCCATTAAGGGCAACAAATCCTGAATTCTGTAGATAGGACTCATATGAAATCACACCTGAAGACATACAAGAAGAAGATACATGGGAACAAATCAACTACTTTTCTCCATCGGGTGAACTTCACCGCAACGACTATATTGCAGGTTGTCGAAGGGTTGACTAGATCTATATCCTAGACCCGCGAAAGGCAACACAAAGAATCTCTGCAATTTATTGTTGAAAGCCAGTCTTTCAACGCCGGGACGATGTACGCGCGGGCATCGGACGACGGCAAAGGACGGGGCGTTTGAAGGGCAGATCGGGCGGCTGCGCTCGCGCACCGCCAGTCAGCGAGCCACCTCAGCGTCAAGCGCATGTCGCGCAGAGCTATTTTGTCATTAATTTCGTGCTTGTGAAATAAATAAATGTATTAATAAGATTATTACATTTTTATTGTCCTGCTTGGACAATGGACAGTAAAAAAAAACTGCCCTTCATAGAAATTGCTAATGTCCGTTACTTACCAAAGGAACTGAAAATTATAAATTATACAAACACAGCTTTTTGTCTAGAATACAATTAATTAATGCGTGACTTTATTCAAAAGCCTAAAACCTCAGATCATAAAAAGGAAAAGATATGAAACGGGGGCTTGGCGCGTGTCGGTGCGACATGGCCAAATCACTGGCACATGTCACTGCCCACCGCATGTTAGTCGCAATTCGCCGTGAATCTGAAATGTTCTTCCACGTTTACTCAAAATGCCGAAACGTAGCGTGGTTACATGCAAAAATAGACATGAATGGTGGAGTCACGCACCACATGTAAGTATTAGTATTTTCACTTAAGTCAGTAAAAACTAATATTTTAACAAATAAACGCAACGCCGCATCATTTCTCGGGATCGAACTAACATATCGAACGAAAAAGCATATTTTTGTTCTTTGCGTTGAACATTGAACGTTCAATACAGTAAACCACGGCGCAATGTATTAAACCACTATGGATATGGACGATGCTTGAATTTTTTAGTGGTACGGCCGCTGCTTGGCGTCGCGAACTAGAGCGGTGCCAAAGTGCAGTTACAATTTACGCGTAATCGATAAAATAGAAGTACGATATCATACTAGTTATTTTATTTCGACTACTTTCGCTGTTTTATTTTATTTCATTACGTGTTTTGGTTGGGTGCCTATCTTAAAGGTAACTAATAACATCTTATCTTATCTTATCTTATCTAGGTGAAGGCCCTTTCGGATGCACTTCGACCCAGTGGGATCTTTTGTGCATTTGCCCTCTCCTTTATACCTGCTCCCAGGCTTGCTCCATCATTTCCACAAAGCGGATGATGCAGTTCGCCGGGAGCACCTTGAATTCCTTTGGTTGCGGGTAACCGTTACCAAAGTAGTTCATTCTTTGTCTGGCAAGGGCATGACATTCACACAATAAGTGTTCCATAGTCTCATCCTCCTCGCCACACATTCTACAGTCTAAACTATCAGATAGTCCCATAGTCCAACTAATAACATACTAATAAGATTAAAAGGCACAAAATGTTTACGGTACCTACTAATAAGATTTTCACTAAGTTGCAGTATGAACGGTAAATAGACATATTAAAATTGTATATACAAGTATATAATTTAGTTGCAAATGGCTCCAGAACAACTTAAAATGTGATATTATTACCAATAATTTATTTTAAATGAGTATTTTTTTACTTTCATTTGAAATGTGATAATTGAAGAAGAAATCTCGGTTTCTTATTACAGTTTTCCAAAGAATCCGAGTAGGTACTAAAAAAATGGATAGATGCTACTGGCAGAGGTCCTAACTGGTTTCCTGTACAGAGAAGAGTTAATGTGTTCGTAACATTTTCAAGAAAAATGTTTCCAACCACTTAATAAGAGCCGTACACTTTTCGAATATTTGTCACCTCGCTTGCTTGAAACCTAGGTGTAAAATGTATGGTAACACATCTTCGCACATCTTTGGTGGATACTCGCCCTTAGCCTTAAATCTCGTAATATG
The DNA here is from genome assembly GCA_963854355.1 of Epinotia brunnichana. Taxonomy (NCBI): domain Eukaryota; kingdom Metazoa; phylum Arthropoda; class Insecta; order Lepidoptera; family Tortricidae; genus Epinotia; species Epinotia brunnichana. The sequence goes on along the minus strand of OY977950.1, from coordinate 20,900,674 downwards.
AGTAATGGACATATTATTTCGCGCCAAAATGCGAGTCGGATCGGCCTGGTACCTACAGGTCAAAAATATCGATGTGACCAGAGTTTTAAATGTATGTGAACACGAACTTATAAAAAGCCGTTTATGTTACTCTGTAGGTATTCGTCAATATTTTTTACTTTTGCGATTTATGGTAAGTTAACAACCCGTGTTATTTAAACTTGTAGCTAGAAGTTTAAATACCACCACATAAACTTACCATGTCGTTGAAGTTGTTACCCATCAATATCTTAACATAATATTAATTTTAATATCAATGTCGATAAAACATAATTTTAACGTTTGTCGCCCCCCTAGTGTAGTGCGTTTAAGCCAATCACAGCCCTTGTTTGCATGTTGCCGTAGACTCACTGGCAACGCCCGAGTCTTTGTTTTTACACGGTTCAATATGTGTGCCTGTGGGCGCTGCGGTGGGAGAAAACTGGGGACATCGGTTTTGGTTGAAATTAAGCAGTACGGCACTTCTCCCTTTTTTTATGTTCTGAGCCTAAAACCTATGTCACTTTTTAGGATTCCGTGCTCAAAGAGTAAAACGGGACCCTATTACTAAGACTCCGCTGTCCGTCTGTCTGTCCGTCTGTCACCAGGCTGTATCTCATGAACCGTGATAGATAGAGATTTGAAATGTGATGTATTTCTGTTGTCGCTATTTATAACAAAAAATACTAAAAAACAGAATACATAATTTTATTTTTATTTTAGTTTTTATCTGTTTCTTTTTCTTTTACAATCTTACACAAATCGACCTTGCCCCAAACTAAGCAAAGCTTGTACTATGGGTACTAGACAACGATAAACATACTTACATAGATAAATAAATACTTAAATACATAGAAAACAACCATGACTCAGGAACAAATATTTGTGCTCATCACACAAATAAATGCCCTTACCGGGATTCAAACCCGGGACCTCCAGCTTCGTAGGCAGAGTCACTACCAAGTTACTAACTAGGCTACAGGGGGTTCCTATACAACAAATTTTTTGCCGTTTAAAGATATAGATAATGGTACGGTACCCTTCGTGCGCGAATCCGACTCGCACTTGGCCTGTTTTTTAAACATTTATTTCGAAATAAAGAGTGATACTCGGAAATGTCGAAGGGAAGGTCAATCGTCGAATCCGACTCGGCTGGGCAGCATTCGGGAAGCTATCTTTTCGTCCAATATTCCGCAGTGTCTCAAGACGAGAGTCTTTGACCAGTGTGTGTTGCCAGTGATGACATATGGCACGGAAACGTGGTCGCTTACTAAAGGCCTCATAAGAAGGCTCAAAGTCACTCAAAGGGCAATGGCTCTCCATTGCCCTTTGAGTGACTTTGAGCCTATGCTATGCTATGCTGGGAGTTTCTCTGCGCGATCGCATCAGAAATGAGGCTATCCGCAGCAGAACCAAGGTAACTGATAAAGCCCTCCGAATTGCTTAACTTAAGTTGCAGTGGGCGGGGCACATTGCACGTAGAACCGATGGCCGTTGGGGCGGAAAGGTTCTCGAGTGGCAACCACGTACCGGAAGGCACAGCGTGTATTGGCATTTTTTTTGAGAAATGCTCAATTTATAAATATAAAACAAATTCAGAATGTAGATTGTTGATAGAAAACAAAACTGAACTAAACTTGATTTTCTTAAATTTCAGATTCGTTCTAGGTGAAGTAGAGAGAGGGTAAGTTGTATAATGAATTGAATTGAAGATATTTTTTATTGACTTGATTTTTTTTATGAAATACACAATTATAAATACCCTTAAAACTAGTGCCTACGCCAAACTGTGGGATTAGGTGCCAAAGCGGACCCGGGCTACTTTAGCACAACCGGGAAAAATGCTACGAGGATGATGATCATGAATTACAAATACAAATTTTTCTTTACATTGCAGCCGACGCCGCGCCGCCCAAAACTCCTTGTACATCGGAGATTTCCACCAAATGTTCCTTAACGTGATATCAAACAGCCCCGTGTTCCTGTACCCACACCTGCTGCCGCCGGTACCCTATCGCTGCGACGGCACCAAGAAGTTCAGTTACTTGCGCAGCGAGGACGAGTGAGTATACCACAGTAATATGTTCCAGCAAATGTTTCTTAACGTGATATCCAACAGCCCCGTGTTCCTGTACCCACACCTGCTGCCGCCGGTGCCCTATCGCTCCAACGGCGCCAAGAAGTTCAGTTACTTGCGCAGCGAGGACGAGTGAGTATACCACAGTAATGTGTTCCACCAAATGTTCCTTAACGTGATATCCAACAGCCCCGTGTTTTACCCACATCTGCCGCCGACGCCCTATCGCTTCGACGGCGTGAGGAAGTTCAGTTACTTGCGCAGCGAGAATGAGTGAGTATACCACAGTAATGTGTTCCACCAAATGTTCCTTAACGTGATATCCAACAGCCCCGTGTTTTACCCACATCTGCCGCCGACGCCCTATCGCTCCGACGGCGTGAGGAAGTTCAGTTACTTGCGCAGCGAGAATGAGTGAGTATACCACAGTAATGTGTTCCACCAAATGTTCCTTAACGTGATATCCAACAGCCCCGTGTTTTACCCACATCTGCCGCCGACGCTCTATCGCTCCGACGGCGTGAGGAAGTTCAGTTACTTGCGCAGCGAGAACGAGTGAGTATACCACAGTAATGTGTTCCACCAAATGTTCCTTAACGTGATATCCAACAGCCCCGTGTTTTACCCACATCTGCCGCCGACGCCCTATCGCTCCGACGGCGTGAGGAAGTTCAGTTACTTGCGCAGCGAAAATGAGTGAGTATACCACAGTAATATGTTCCATAATCCACCAAATGTTACTGAACGCCCTACTGACACAACAGGTCTCTTCCTAATGAGCACACACAATTTTATACAATTCAAATTATTATTATAGATTAAGATTGTCCCCAAATATAAAAAAAGGTTGTCTATAAAGTCGGTTTACGGACGATTATTTTACATGATAACGTCATAAAGCCGAAAGCTCGGCTCAGGTGGAACGGGACAACGAGTCATACTTTTTCGTGCGTGCTGCCGGTGTTCATCAATTTATAAGACGTTACAACGTCAAAAAAACTTACCGCTCGCGCTCCTTGAATTTTTAAATCCTTTTCAGACTCATAGCCCTCGGCATGGAGCAGTTCTGGAGTTACGTAGACAACAACCCTGAACTGTTCAAAATGCGTCAGGGCATCTCGGAATACCGTCGGGGCCTCATCTCCACGGTGCACCAGATCTGCAAACACATGCTGCCTTGGATGTCGCCTAAAGCGTTGATGAACCATATAAAACACATCAAGGGACATACGAAGAGCAATCAGGATAATCCTATCAATGTAAGTAGAATCAGGAAACCACAAGAGGCCGCAAAAAAAAATATTCTCAAACTTAGTTCTTTCTTGTAACTCTTTCACAATAGGGGTCATCATCATATCAGCCGAAAGACGTCCACTGCTGGACATAGGCCTCCCCCAAAGAGTGCCAAAGGGAGTGGGAGGTCGTTGTTGTTCTACGTCCGTAGAAATAACCCTAAAAACCCTACACGTGACCTCCGGGTGGTGCTAAAAGAACAACAAACTCGGCAGCTGCACTGTTCCTTCTGAACCTCGCAGCGCACACTGGAACTCTATCAGCAACATCGATGCTAATACATATATGTAACAGTGTGTAACCGCCATACGATAAATAAATAACCCACAATAGGGGTGTAGACTCAAAATGTATTATTAGTATTATTACTCCAAAAGAAAGAAGGCAAAAAAATATGCCTATAGTCCCCCGCGGCTATGAAGTCAATCCTGAGACATGCCTCTAGGGTTGAATATGTAATTTTTCACCTCACTAGCTCGGAAAGGCCTTTTTGTTTGTTTGATATCTATTGAGAAAATCGCTTTTTATCCACATGTGAAGAAAGTAGACGTAGAACGTTAAAAGTATACTATGACGTAGAACGTTAAATGTTTTTTGTATATTTTAAGACATATATTTTTTCTTTTTTTTCAACTTTGTTTTAACTTTATTTTTAATTTTTTGATAACTTTTTTAACTTTTTTTTATTATTTTTTTAACTTTTTTATTACTTTTTTTTTACCCTTTTTCTTCTTTACCTCGCTGTAGTGAGGTGAAAAGATTTGTGTTATACACGGGTGAAAAGTTATTTTACGTCTCGTGTGTTGAAACACTCGCTACGCTCAGGATTCTATTTTTGAACCCTATTCTATCATATAATCTTTTCGCTAGCTCGTGTTTCTAATGAACACTCGCAGGTAAAATACAACTTTCCCCCCTTGTATAACAAATAACTATTTTCCTATGGTTGACATTGTCATTATTCAGAAACTTCATAGTTGCGCAATGTGTCAGGATTGACTTCATAGCCGCGGGGGACTGTAGTGACGAAAATCCCATTCAGATATCTCAAACTATTACGATGCTACAACCGTTTTAATATTGCTTGTTAGAGAGAGACAACGCTAAGGGATCGTGACGTCACAATCCCCGAGCGTCATAGTAAATGATAATCGTTTCATATGAAGGTGCGTTTTGCGGAAAAGGGACAGCACATACCCCCTCTTAAAACATTAGACACTTATAACTTTGTGGTTATTTAATCCTCTGCTTTCCTTTTTTCTCCATTTGACATTTGTAATCCGTTTTCGAGAAAATTCATCATTATTGGTTATTTTATTTGGTGCCTACATCCCTATTACACTTGCGTATTCGAGCAACAGCGGCGCTACCACGAACTTCGAATCTCGAACTTCGTATATCTCCGTCTTGGTCGCTCGAGTACCATTAACTATGAGTGCGATATAGACGGAGATATACGAAGTTCGAGATTCGCAGTTCGTAGTAGATACACGCGCGAACGACGGATTACCTTTTTTATCTAGTTTCACCTGTCCCGTTGTCTGTCTTCCCGGTTTCCGATTGAGCTGAAATTTTCCATCCATATGTATATCGCATGACAATGCAATATTATGATGACACGGAGCTGATCTGATGCTGGAGCTGGAAGGTGCAATAAAACGACACAACCCCACCGAGTTTGGGCTCGTTAGAATCGTCTCAATGGTCTCAATTGATGATGGTATGCAGAAAAGTACAGTTGGCAATAAAAGCTTGTAACAAAAAAAAAATTTTTTGACAGAAACTTATTTTATAAGACGCTTTTCACTACTTTTTTTTTCAGAAATTCTTCGCAACGGGTGAAGTGGCCCCGGTGAGGCATGAACTGCTGTCGTTCAACCAAAATTTGACGCTGTACGAACAGCCCGAGAACGAGATGCCGAGGATATGGATCAAGTATCTCGCGAAGAGCAGCCAGCGGTTCCAGGTAAGTCGCTATCACGGGGTAGAGGGCTTGCTTAACACCGTGATGGTGACACACACATACACACACACACACACACACACCAACACACACAGACGCACACACAGACACGCGACGGTTGAAGTGACCCCGGTGAAGCATGACCTGCTGCCGTTCAACCAGAACCTGACGTATTAGCCAAAAGACATTGAGTAGAACGCACGTCACCTAGACTCGATCTCTGCTACGGTCTGCTGCATGGAACCGTAATCGGTGTTCTGGTGTCGTCCCTACGCGTTCCTCTACTAAATAGTATCTCTGTGGTGTTTTTAAAGTGTAAAAAGTGTACCCCAATTGGGGTCCAAAGTCCAGAGTAACATTTTATCGGCTGAATGTTTGCCGCCTGCCTGCGCTTGCTTCTGGCTATTTGTGCAAGACCGTGGAGCGCCGACAATAAGTTCCTCCGCCAACCTACCCGGCGCACTCAGGGGAGTACTTCGGCTGCAGGGAACCAACGGAATCCGATTCTAAGTACTTTTTTACACCTTTTAGCTTTGCTGAGCTAGATAGCAGAACTTTTAGCAATATATTTTTTTTACTGACCGTTTTTCTGACTCTTCATTCCACTCAATATAAACTTTAAGGAGTCAGAACGCTCAGGACACTGGCCAAATAGTTCGGTACACCATACTAAATATGGTGTACCGAACTATTTGACTACTTTGGTTACTACAGAGTATTTGACGCTGAGTATACGAACAGCTAATGAGCTACATTTGATGATAGGAAATGAATAATCTTAAAAACATAAAAAAAGATCGCTAATTTTCAGTCAGTAATTCGAAAATTAATTTTATTGTGCTAATATGCCAAAAACGGACGCTGGCGATGATTTTAAGACTTTCAATTTGATTCCAAATAAACGTCGAACATTTAGGTATTCGTATTTTCTCCTTATTTATCCAGTGTAGCTCATGAAAATAGTGAAATGTTAAAAATTAAAAAAAAAATTACAATGGAGAATTGCAAACATTAAGAATTTCAAAATTTGGCAGCGACCCCTAAATCCTTTCCAAAAATAAAAATAAATACTAAAAAAACCGGCCAAGTGCGAGTCAGACTCGCGCACGAAGGGTTCCGTACCATTATCTATAAAAATATTTATTTTATTCTGTTTTTAGTATTTGGGTCAATCAACTATTTCTTGTTTTTGTGTGTCACCACTGATGAATCTATTTTATCTCTTAAAACATAAGAAATACTTTGATTTTAATATGGTCATCATATAATTAGACTATTAAACGACAACTTAACAAAATATTAAATAATACCATTTATAATTAATACGAAATTTATTGGTTTTCTAGGAGACACATTTTCACTTCCATAGAAAAATTTCTTGTCCCTGTACATATATTCAATGTTTACTTCCTATTTGGTGTAAAAAAAATCGTTCACTAACAGGTAATATTATGGGTTATTTAAATACAACACTGTATTTAGTATCTTAAAACATTGTGTGAATATAAAAATAGTAAAACTGTTTTTTATCAATTCATTTTAAAAATGTGCCCTTATATAGGTAACAAAGTCAAGTCGGCAGACAATAAAGTAAAAGCGACCTGGAATGTAATAAACACCGAAACTGGTAAATAGAAACCCCGTGAAGGCCGCTACAGACTAAAAATAGAGGATAAAGTCTTGACTACGGACCTGGATGTCGCTGGCGCTTTTCAACATTTCTTTACTAACATAGCAACAGATACAACAAAAAAATTAAACTCTTCTGTTGCAAAGGCTAGTTTTTACCTGGGGTCAATAAAAAACAAACAATGTGACAAGGAACTTCATTTTCAATATACTGACCCCCATGAGATCATTAAAACATTCAAGTCCTTGAAAATAAAGAACTCCGAGGACCTATGGGGCATCTCTGTGAAAGTCATGCAATCCATTATTGATATATTGTGGCACCGTATTTAGCAGTTGTGTTTAACGCCTGTATCAGTGAGTGTGTGTTCCCCGACTTAATGAAATACAGCAAAGTTATTCCATTATTTAAATCTGGAAGTAAGGAGGAGCTTGGAAATTTCCGGCCAATTTCTATATTACCTGTCCTCAGTAAGGTGTTTGAAAAAAATATACTGAACCAATTGCTTCGACATTTTAATAAACATGAACTACTTCACACTCAGCAATTTGGTTTTACAAGAGGCCGTTCGACAACAGATGCCGCCTCTGTGCTCATCAAGCACATTTATGATGCTTGGGAACACTCACATGATGCTATAGGCGTTTTCTGTGATCTCACCAAAGCATTTGATTGTGTGGAGCATGATACGCTGTTACACAAGCTAAAGCACTACGGACTGTCAGCTGAAGCCCTAAACCTTATAATGTCTTACTTAGGCCAAAGAACTCAAAAAGTGGTCGTTAACGGGAGTGTGTCACGTGGCACGACTGTGAAACTCGGTGTACCTCAAGGTTCAATTCTGGGACCTTTTCTCTTTCTTGTGTATATAAACGACCTGCCGTATTTTATAAGCAATAAATGTGAGATAGTTTTATTTGCTGATGACACCTCAATAATTTTCAAAGTTGATAGGAAAATACGTGAATTTGACCATATAAATGCAATTTTGAAAGAAGTGCTTGAATGGTTTACGGCAAATAATTTACTTCTAAATGCCACAAAAACAAAATGTGTGAAGTTCACGTTGCCAAATGTAAGGCAGGTTGAGACAGCTATAATGTTAAACGGAGAGAAGCTGGACCTTGTCGAAAAAACGCTTTTTCTGAGACTCACCTTGGACTCTAACTTACAATGGGCCCCCACATTTCTGCTTTGGCAAATAGACTCAGCTCTGCCGCGTATGCAGTGAGGAGAATTAGACAATTCACAGACATGGAGACTGCTCGCCTAGTTTACTTTAGTTATTTCCACAGTATCATGTCATATGGCTTATTGATCTGGGGGAAAGCAGCTGATATAGAAACTATCTTTGTCCTTCAAAAGAGGGCGATCCGATCGATTTATAATCTTGGCTCTCGAGACTCTCTGAGGGCACGCTTTAAGGAAATAGGTATCCTCACATTGGCTTCACAGTACATACTGGACGTGATTATGTATACACACAAAAACATAAAGTCGTTCAAGAAGCAGTCTGATGTCCATAATATAAATACACGAAACAGACATAAATTAGTTATCCCAATGTTTCGTTTGCAGAAAGTCAAAAAATCGTTTTTGGGTAACTGTATAAGGTTTTACAACAAAGTACCCAAAGATGTATGGGGTCTTCCTTATAATTCATTCAAAGAATATATAAAAAATGCTCTTTTGAAGAGAGGATACTACAAGATCGAAGAATATATGGAAGACAAAGATACATGGTAAATCCTTCAATTTCAAAAGCCGTCGTAACTTTTATTTTTTGTTTTATTTGTTATTGTGTCCTGGAGTGAGTCGCTTGCTGCTTGGGTCGCCGCTGTTACTGGCTGTCTCACTTTTTATTAATTTTTAATTTGTATGTTTTATTGTAATTTTGATCTTGACATGTTGGTAACATTCCAGTTCTGTAGCATTAGATTATTTGACCAGGGACTCTTTACATCTCCGTTAATTTATTTTATCTGACGCTCGAGACTTTAGATCTCCATTATTATTATTATTATTTTTTGTTTCATTTTGGCATTTTATTATAGAATAAGATTATTGTGATATAATTGACCCGGAAACTCTGTACATCTCTCGGCTAATGTATTCAATTCATGTCATTTAATGTTAATTAATTGTATTTGTAAGCTCTGACATGTGAAAGAGCCCTTGAGTGAGGCCTACTTACAGAATAAATATTTGAATTTTGAATTTTTTGAAAGATTCTTTATTCACTAGAGGATTCGCTTACATACCTTGTATTCTTTTATCTTATGCTTTTAGGACCACATCTACCGCCGCACGACCTGTCTAAACCGCGTCGGTATGCAGCCGGCGGGCGTGCCCGTCGAGCTAGGAACCGCCGTCCAACCCCCAACAAAGAAACCACTCCCCACATGCTTCACCAAAGAAATACCCACCAGCCAACCAGACAAATCCACAGACAAGTTCGACGTACAACTGACCGCACCGGACACCCCTCAAAACGTCATGTATAGCGTAATACAGACACCATCCGGAGCGTTTCTGTTACCTGTAACCTTGGTTACAAACACAGACAGCGCAACCACACCTATATGCTCCTCTGAAGTCAACGAGACCCTTTCGAACAGTTTGCCTGAAGAATCCAGCGTGCCCTCTACCGTCTCAGTAATCGTACCCATTAAGAACTATACACAAGTTAGAAATAATGAACACTGCGCGTGCTGCATCCATCTAAGAAAAATAAGCAAACGCCAGAGTCTTATAACGGATTTCTTCAAAACACCAAAACGGAGTTCGTGTCCGTGTAAAGTGAAGAGGAGAGTGAAATATCCTAAAGTAACAAGGAAATTGAGGTTGCTAGTTAGCAATTATAAGTCGAATTCGTCGATTGCTTGGCAAGGTCTTGCCAGCCAGATGAAAGCCTTAATGACTGAGATGAGGCATGGGATTAAGAATCCGATGGTATCTATGCAGTATAGCTTGGATGAAATAGGTATGTGTATATTTTTGACCGCCGACAAAAGCGACGCGCTGTACGTGGGAGCGAGAGGCGGCGATCCGATCTCTCGCTCACACATACGTGTGCGCGGTGCACCGATGCCGCTACCGCCACGAATTCGTAGCCTATTAACCCTTTAACCGCCATCGTCCGATATATCTGACAAAGTGACAGTGTTTGACACCTTGAATTATAATGACCGGAGGGGTATACACGTAACGTTCCGAACGCGCGTTAGGACAATGAACTGTCATTTCGCATATAAAATTTGACATTTAGATCTACCTGACGCGCGTACAATGCGTTATATGATCGATCAGCTGGGCTCGTACTTTTCGTGCCGATTACGTATTAAATGACGTTATTTTGCACACAGAGTGTTGTGAAATACGTATACTATTGTAAAGATGACATTGTTATATAGCAACTTTTTATACAGGAGTAAAAATACATACTAGAAGAGATCCCTTACAGGAATAAGTTGGCCTTTGTACCAACTTAACCTATTTTGTCTGTATTTTTACCAATGTCTTGTGTACAATAAAGTATTTACATACATACATACAACCTGTATTTTTAATATTACCTCAAATTGTAACCAGATGTGGGTAATAGGGCTATGAACCGATATTGCAAGAATATTTTAAGTTATTCTTAACTAACAAAGTAAAACTAATTTTTGAAAATTTATGGAGCAGCAATGTATTGCGTACACTCCTTTGACACATAGAAGAAGCGGGTCAAAGACAAAGTAGTGATGCATTGCGTGCCGAATTATTTTGTAAGGTAAAAATTTTTTCTTGCAAAATCGGTTCATATCCCTAACACCTACGTCTGTTTACAATTTGAGGTAATATTAAAAATACACGCTGTATACATATCTACTACTTACATATAGTTGTGAAAATAAAATAATTAAACAATTACAATGTCAATATATTGTTCATCTGAATGAAAATGTCAGTCAAAGACCGTTTTAAGTGCCACTATCGTTTAATTAAAGACTATTTGAAATCACCCCACGTGTGGTTTGACGTCATCGGCACGCAAAGTACGGGCCCTAATAATGACAGAGTTGAAAATCATTCGGCGGTTAAAGGGTTAAAATAAATTGCAGGCATGGCACTAGGTCGACACGTCGATGTCTCTTGGAAGTACTCCCACACAGGAAAGCTGATTTTACAGGTAGTTTCCGTTATCTCGCAACCAAATGCTGGAATAACATTCCTCCACCAATAGGGGTGTAGACTCAAAATTAATTATAACTTCAAAAGAAAGAAGGCAATAAAATATGCCAAATGACGAAAATTCCATTCGAATATCTCAAAAAATTACGAAACTAGAACCGTTTTAATGTTGCTTGTTAGAGAGAGAAAACGCTCCGGGATCGTGACGTCACGACCGTCTAGCATCATAGTAAATGACAATCGTTTCATATGAAGGACGAACTTTGGACGCTCATAACTTTGTGATTATTTAACCTCTTGCGTTGTTTTTTTCTCCATTTGACTACATTTTTAGTATTTTTTCGAAAAAATGCAACATTGTTGATTATTTTGTTTAATGTCTACACCCCTATTAGATGCTTTACATCGAAACTTTAATTTAAGTCGCACTTTAAGAAGATGCTCATGGAGAAGCAAGTGGTAGGAATTCCGCACGGCTATTTGGTAGCAGATTTCGTTGTGTGACTGTGCTTTCAAAACGACGTTGACTCTTCTTTCAAAACGACGTTGACTCTTCTTTCAAAACGACGTTGACTCTTCTTTCAAAACGACGTTGACTCTTCTTTCAAAACGACGTTGACTCTTCTTTCAAAACGACGTTGACTCTTCTTTCAAAACGACGTTAACTCTTCTTTCAAAACGACGTTGACTCTTCTTTCAAAACGACGTTGACTCTTCTTTCTTCCTCTTTTTCTTCTTTACACGGATCAGTATGTACATATTTTATTTTTTATCGTACCTAATGGCTCACAAGTCAAATATTTGTAGTTTTGTTTGTTTTTATAAGTATACATATTTCATTTATTGTAACTACAGTTTTAATTATAGTTATTATATTATAATTGGTGTATACCCTCTTTTAAGATATTTTGGTTATTGAGTTATATAAGTACAATGAAAAAAAAATTATGTTTGCCCTTCCATATATTTTTTCTACATATATTGTTCTGGGTTATAACAGAAACCAGTGTTTTGTTCAATTGCGAGCAAAGCTACACACTGAGTTGGAACCTTTTTGTTTTGATGCAGTGCATTTAAGTGTGTGTGTGTTTTTTTTTCTTTTATCTATCTATCTTGCATTAAATCTCAAGACTAATCAGTAGTAGATATACCACCATTCATAACAATGGTACTTATGTGAGAAAATTTTGCAATGCTACAAGATAGAGCTCCTATATGTTTATACACCATGGGCCCGATTGACCCGAACAACTTTAACCTTCGATTCCTGATCCTGAGTATTATCAGCAAATAATCTTATATTAACATAGGTCCAACTATATCATGTTAACTTTATATTTTTTCTGAACATATTAATACAATAAACTTTAGTGTTTCCGAATAAAAAAAACCGGCCAAGTGTGAGTCGGACTCGCGCACGAAGGGTTCCGTACCATTATCTATAAAAAAAAACTATTTTATTCTGTGTTTTTAGTAATTGTTGTTATAGCGGCAACAGAAATACATCATCTGTGAAAATTCCAGCTGGAACTAAAAAAAACGGGTTGTGTCGGAGATACAACCGTTAATTAAGTTTAAGTGGATACTTCTTCTTTTCTTTCACTAAAATCTGTATAAGTACAGATAAATCGATATATATGGCAACATTGACTGACGTAGCTCATTTGACTCGCGATACATTGAAAATGGCGGTCATTTCAGCATTATTTTCATGTCCGCCACATAAACTAAGTAACTTTTTGTGATTAACAACAGATTAGGCTTCTCTACAAATAGTTATTCCGGAAGTCACGTGATACATTTTGAACTGTACCCCTATACAAGAACGCGAGCAAAGAAGTATCCATTTCAAAAACCTCTGAAGTCGAGCTGCAGTAAAACAATAGGGAACATATATTACTGCAATGTTCTGCCGCCAGAGGCAGCACTACCACTAATAGTAAACCAGTATAGGGATATAGGGATTCACACACACATGCACAATTGATTGTCAAATGAGTGACAAGGATGCTTGCATAGACAATACCGCTAGTGGGAACGAGATACAATGCCAACGCTGCTACTGTCGCCACCTACGAAGAGTTTTGCGTAATGTTCCCTATTGACGGCAAATGACGTCTGATTTTATTAAATAATATAAAATAACCTTTCCAGCCGCAGTAACATCATTCCAACTACGGCTAACTATACGGTCGAACATAGCTTCGAATATCTACATAAAAAGACGGATCCACAACTTAATGGCCAAGTTCAAACCGGATTCAGACGACCTGTACTCATTCACTACGCAAGTGGAGAAGATTCTAGGAACAGAGGCTGTGGACGTGTACAATGAGTTTCTTGGCTTCTTGACTATGGAGCAGGCGGATAAAATAGGGATGTATTCGTCCTATTTCAAACAGGAGTATCTCACCAGTTTTATGAAGAAAGTTGAGGTAAGTCAATGGTTAACTAGGGGTGTAGACTCAACATTTATTATTACTCCAAAATAAAGAAGGGAAAATAATATGCCTATTGACGAAATACCCATTCAGATATCTCAAAAATGTACGAACCTACCAACCGCTTTAATATTGCTTGTTAGAGGGAGACAATGCATAGTAAAATGAGAGTCGTTTCATATTAAGGTGCGTTTAAGGGGATAGGGACAGAATATACCCGCTCTTTAAACTTTGGACACTTATAACTTTGTGATTGTCAATCCCCTGCTTTACTTTTTTCTCCATTTGACAATATTTTTAATTCTTTTTCCAAAAACATCATCTTTTTTGGTTATTTTAATAGGTGTCTACACCCCTATTATGTGCTACTAGAATTTTCGAATATATTTCATCCTATAGTGGACGCCAAATAAGGAGTCAATAGCGAACAATGACGCCTCCTACCACGAAACTTAATTTCTAATAACGACACTTTTTTTTTGTTCCCCGTTGCGAGCATTTTTACTTTTGTTGTTATATCGTGGTAGCGGGTGTCTCGCCGTGAAGGGATCGCAAACCTTTCCGTTTAAGTGCCATTTTTATCAGTGTCTAATGAAAGTATTAGTATAGATAGTTTTATGATTGAATGAATGAGTATTTTTCGTATAAGTATAGAGACCTAAATTATTAAAATTTAACGTTTGACATCATTTATAAAATTCAATCACAAGACTTGGTACCTAATGGGTAAAAAAAAGAAACAAAATTTATTTTAAAAAAAATGTATTATGCTTCCGATCCACAGTCAGAACTTATTTCGCTGCTGTCACTTAAATCTTTTAGATTTATTGTAAATTGATCAGCAGTCTTGTCAATAGTGTGGTCGAGGTTGAGCATGCTAATTTCTTATTTTTTTACATGTTCGACACACTTGGCCCAATTTTCTGGTGATATTTGCGCTATATCCTCTTTCAAAACCTGTTTTACCTCGTCGAACTTGAATGTTTTGTTGTTACGTGCGACATATCCCTTCGACGACGCCGTCTATTGGCTTCACTAATAGATGGCCCAGCGACTTCTTCCATTGTTCTTTTCCTCAATAGGTAACAAATAAAGTTAACAGCAAAAACGAAACAAATAACAACCAAACAATAACAACACGGCGGACAAAACAAAACAAATAACTAAAATCACTCCCGAGATTCGACCGAACGCAAGCGAACTCCGATACGGGATGTTTAATAGTAGTCCTTTTACAATACGTAAAATGGTGCACCAAGGGTGACGCATCCCTGGCGCGCCAATCAGGTAGCGCACAAAAGATACAAGTACATTTTTTACATTTTTGTGCTTTAACATTTCTTGTAACGCTTAAGTATCAAGCAAAAATAAGATTATTTATAGTATTTTAAATGTATTACATTTCAATAACGACAAAATAAGACTTTTGTTAAGCTTTAGGTATACATAAACGCCGTTTTATATGAAATAATACTTAATTATATATTAAATTTTAAATCATGGATAATATGTATGTCACCGTTAGATTGTGAAAACCGTCAGTTTATAATCTTACCCGTTATATTGTAAACTGACGGAATATTGTGAACTGCCAAAATAATTCATAATTTTACGCATTCATTTTCGTTAGTTTATAAACTAACAATGTCATATCGTCAAATTGTGAACTGAATCCAATTTTCCTGATTCGGAACGCAACCTGTGCGCTGTTTGGTTGAGCGAATTATTCCACTTGCATCAGTTTCCACTTACGTCAGAACATGATTGTTTTTTTTGTTATTCACACATTTTTGCAATTTATTTCGGCATCCAGCAGTGTCGACGGAGCCCCGCTGCGCGGGGCTCCTATTTCTAGGCGCTTTGCCCTTCGGGCAACTGAAGAAACCTAACTAACCTAACCTACCTAGTCTTTGTGTACGTTCCGTAGCAAGCCGATTTGATCTCAGTTCACAATTTGACGATTCGACATTGAAAGTTTATAAACTAACGAAAAATATTGCGTTAAATTGTGAACGGTTTTGGCAGTTCACAATATTCCGTCAGTTTACAATATAACGGGTAAGATTATAAACTGACGGTGTTCACAATCTAACGGTGACATGTATAATCTAACATTAACTTACAGCTATGCACAGTAAGTAAAAACAACATTTTTAGCACGGAAATTCACAACCAAAATTTGCATCAATTTATTAATATTTAAGTTATGACACTTGGACGCCACCGTGCACGACCACCCCGTACCAAGTGGCACTTACGATAACAGTTTTGCGACAAGTTTACATAGAAACGGTTACTTATCGCTACCTAATTTCGACATCGGGATGAAAGTGTGGTCATTGTTCGCTATTGACTCCTTATTTGGCGTCCACTATAGCGTTGTTCCCGGTTGTGCCCTAAAGGAGCCCGGGGTCCGCTTTGACACCTAATCCTAAGATTGGTCGTAGGCGCTAGTTTTACGAAAGCGACTGCTATCTGCCCTTCCAACCCATAGGGAAAACTAGACCTTATTGGTATTAGACCGGTTTCCTCACCAATTTTCGAATATATTTCATCATCATATATCAGCCGAAAGAAGTCCACTGCTGGACATAGGCCTCCCCCAAAGAGTGCAAAAGTGACCGGTCCTGCGCCACCCGCGACCTTTATCAGTCCACCTTGTGTGTGGGAGGGGGGGAGGCCTCCGGTACGTGGTCTCCACTCGAGAGCCTTTCCGCCCCAACGGCCAGCGGTTCTACGTGCAATGTGCCCCGCCCACTGCCACTTAAGTTTAGCGATTCGGATATGTTTAATGATTCTAAATTTAGGTTTTTTTGAGAGCAGCTTTTAAAACCCACCAATCAATTTGATGATGATTAATCATGATTAGTGGACCTCTCGCCAGAGTGCTACTAGCTGGTGACATATTGATTTCTGCAAAAACCATATATCTATAAGATGATTGTACTAAACTACAGAAGGATCACAAAATTACATAAAATCTATATAGCTCTGACCAAATATACCCGATCATGACTGTTGTCTATGAATTAATTATCTTGCGAGCTTGCTAGGGTTGTTTATTAAGCTGCCCTTGACACGATTTATTATAAACTGATAGTAAAAGTCAAAATCGCAGGAAAGCGTCATTAGTATGTTAGTCTTTGAGGTATTTTGTTACTATGGGCCTTAGATGCCTGAAATAAAGACCTTTGTCCACCGGTGGACATCTTTCGTGAGTTTCGACTGAATTGATGACAATTAAACTTAAACAATGGGGAATGGATGAAAATTTTAGAAACGCCTGATATTTTTTTTGGTTGGTGTTTATATTTTTCAAAAATAATTGACGCAGCTGACATGTCTGCAACTTTTTTCTGGTGCTAAGGAAGGTTATTCCTATCACCAAAAAAATTATCAGGCATTTCTAAAATTTTCATCCATTCCCCATTTAACGCTAACCGGACTGTAAAATATGTTTGATGCAACCCGCCCTTATTGTTCTTATGGTTCTTGGTGTTATTATTTATTTCAGGAGCTGGTAACCTACAAGCAGCACAAACACAACATACTGTCATGCGCGTTCAACACACTATCGAACTCGGCACTGTCTGCGTGCGAGATCTGTTCAAGCCTTCTCGTCGCGTGCAGCCGGTACCCCGCTCTAGCCGACTATGTGTTCTCGGTGTTCCCGCACACTAGACGCCCGCGGTGAGTGTAGTACCCAACAGTGCGAAAGTGCGCGTGACTCCTCGACGCGTGGAGGTACCCCGCTCTAGCCGACTATGTGTTCTCGGTGTTCCCGCACACTAGACGCCCGCGGTGAGTGTAGTACCCAACAGTGCGAAAGTGCGCGTGACTCCTCGACGCGTGGAGGTACCCCGCTCTAGCCGACTATGTGTTCTCGGTGTTCCCGCACACTAGACGCCCGCGGTGAGTGTAGTACCCAACAGTGCGAAAGTGCGCGTGACTCCTCGACGCGTGGAGGTACCCCGCTCTAGCCGACTATGTGTTCTCGGTGTTCCCGCACACTAGACGCCCGCGGTGAGTGTAGTACCCAACAGTGCGAAAGTGCGCGTGACTCCTCGACGCGTGGAGGTACCCCGCTCTAGCCGACTATGTGTTCTCGGTGTTCCCGCACACTAGACGCCCGCGGTGAGTGTAGTACCCAACAGTGCGAAAGTGCGCGTGACTCCTCGACGCGTGGAGGTACCCCGCTCTAGCCGACTATGTGTTCTCGGTGTTCCCGCACACTAGACGCCCGCGGTGAGTGTAGTACCCAACAGTGCGAAAGTGCGCGTGACTCCTCGACGCGTGGAGGTACCCCGCTCTAGCCGACTATGTGTTCTCGGTGTTCCCGCACACTAGACGCCCGCGGTGAGTGTAGTACCCAACAGTGCGAAAGTGCGCGTGACTCCTCGACGCGTGGAGGTACCCCGCTCTAGCCGACTATGTGTTCTCGGTGTTCCCGCACACTAGACGCCCGCGGTGAGTGTAGTACCCAACAGTGCGAAAGTGCGCGTGACTCCTCGACGCGTGGAGGTACCCCGCTCTAGCCGACTATGTGTTCTCGGTGTTCCCGCACACTAGACGCCCGCGGTGAGTGTAGTACCCAACAGTGCGAAAGTGCGCGTGACTCCTCGACGCGTGGAGGTACCCCGCTCTAGCCGACTATGTGTTCTCGGTGTTCCTGCACACTAGACGCCTGCGGTGAGTGTAGTACCCAACAGTGCGAAAGTGCGCGTGACTCCTCGACGCGTGGAGGTACCCCGCTCTAGCCGACTATGTGTTCTCGGTGTTCCCGCACACTAGACGCCTGCGGTGAGTGTAGTACCCAACAGTGCGAAAGTGCGCGTGACTCCTCGACGCGTGGAGGTACCCCGCTCTAGCCGACTATGTGTTCTCGGTGTTCCCGCACACTAGACGCCCGCGGTGAGTGTAGTACCCAACAGTGCGAAAGTGCGCGTGACTCCTCGACGCGTGGAGGTACCCCGCTCTAGCCGACTATGTGTTCTCGGTGTTCCCGCACACTAGACGCCCGCGGTGAGTGTAGTACCCAACAGTGCGAAAGTGCGCGTGACTCCTCGACGCGTGGAGGTACCCCGCTCTAGCCGACTATGTGTTCTCGGTGTTCCCGCACACTAGACGCCCGCGGTGAGTGTAGTACCCAACAGTGCGAAAGTGCGCGTGACTCCTCGACGCGTGGAGGTACCCCGCTCTAGCCGACTATGTGTTCTCGGTGTTCCCGCACACTAGACGCCCGCGGTGAGTGTAGTACTCAACAGTGCGAAAGTGCGCGTGACTCCTCGACGCGTGGAGGTACCCCGCTCTAGCCGACTATGTGTTCTCGGTGTTCCCGCACACTAGACGCCCGCGGTGAGTGTAGTACCCAACAGTGCGAAAGTGCGCGTGACTCCTCGACGCGTGGAGGTACCCCGCTCTAGCCGACTATGTGTTCTCGGTGTTCCCGCACACTAGACGCCCGCGGTGAGTGTAGTACCCAACAGTGCGAAAGTGCGCGTGACTCCTCGACGCGTGGAGGTACCCCGCTCTAGCCGACTATCTGTTCTCGGTGTTCCCGCACACTAGACGCCCGCGGTGAGTGTAGTACCCAACAGTGCGAAAGTGCGCGTGACTCCTCGACGCGTGGAGGTACCCCGCTCTAGCCGACTATGTGTTCTCGGTGTTCCCGCACACTAGATGCCCGCGGTGAGTGTAGTACCCAACAGTGCGAAAGTGCGCGTGACTCCTCGACGCGTGGAGGTACCCCGCTCTAGCCGACTATGTGTTCTCGGTGTTCCCGCACACTAGACGCCCGCGGTGAGTGTAGTACCCAACAGTGCGAAAGTGCGCGTGACTCCTCGACGCGTGGAGGTACCCCGCTCTAGCCGACTATGTGTTCTCGGTGTTCCCGCACACTAGACGCCCGCGGTGAGTGTAGTACCCAACAGTGCGAAAGTGCGCGTGACTCCTCGACGCGTGGAGGTACCCCGCTCTAGCCGACTATGTGTTCTCGGTGTTCCCGCACACTAGACGCCCGCGGTGAGTGTAGTACCCAACAGTGCGAAAGTGCGCGTGACTCCTCGACGCGTGGAGGTACCCCGCTCTAGCCGACTATGTGTTCTCGGTGTTCCCGCACACTAGACGCCCGCGGTGAGTGTAGTACCCAACAGTGCGAAAGTGCGCGTGACTCCTCGACGCGTGGAGGTACCCCGCTCTAGCCGACTATGTGTTCTCGGTGTTCCCGCACACTAGACGCCCGCGGTGAGTGTAGTACCCAACAGTGCGAAAGTGCGCGTGACTCCTCGACGCGTGGAGGTACCCCGCTCTAGCCGACTATGTGTTCTCGGTGTTCCCGCACACTAGACGCCCGCGGTGAGTGTAGTACCCAACAGTGCGAAAGTGCGCGTGACTCCTCGACGCGTGGAGGTACCCCGCTCTAGCCGACTATGTGTTCTCGGTGTTCCCGCACACTAGACGCCCGCGGTGAGTGTAGTACCCAACAGTGCGAAAGTGCGCGTGACTCCTCGACGCGTGGAGGTACCCCGCTCTAGCCGACTATGTGGTCTCGGTGTTCCCGCACACTAGACGCCTGCGGTGAGTGTAGTACCCAACAGTGGATGGAGCTACTAATGTTTTTCCAAAAGGCAAGCTCGTGACTATTAAAGTTTCATATGGATGTACATAAACGTGTCAATAATTTTATACGGTACCTAATTGATTGACATTTCGGGTCTAGTGGTATTACCGAGATTGCCCAATGAAACAACATTCACTCAACTGTACCAAAAGTTTCTCAAACGGGTTCCTCGACCTAATCCAGAGCGATTGATGATGATTTTAAAAAACCTGGACCATATTAAGACTTTGCCTTTCCATTGTACAATCTCCAAGAAACGTATCGGGGCTGACAAGGTGCTCATAAATATCTGAACATGGCTTTAGTGTTAAGATTAAGGGCGCACCCACTTACGATTACAGACCGATCAACGTTAAATATATAGCTCCGGCAGCTGTCATTCCTAGGAAACTTGTGAGACTTTCCATTTTTTTTTATACTAAGACGGTGGCAAACAAGCTTACGGCCTCATTTTCATTTCATTTATTTATTAAGCTTTAAATTGAATATACACTTTTACCCATAGGGTGTAGCTAAAATAATCAATAGACACAAGAAAATAATAACTTAATAATAATGCCCGCGGGGGCAGCTTGTGGCAAGCTGACGGTGAGTGGCGACACCGCGCGGACCCCTAACCTCCAGAGGGCCCGAGTGATCTGGCCCTCGCCTCTGTGCTTGCCTTAACCGGCCGGCCAGAGTGGAGTCGCAAGAGCGGAACCTATGCTCCAGGTTGGAAGTGTAAAATGTCATAACGCCGGCGGCCCTTGAACGGAACACCGGGATCTGGCGCACCGCAGACTCACCTCTCGACAACCTCACAGCCGCTCAGACGTGTTACCCCATTGTCGCTGTGCGTGCGACTGTTTTGTGGGGCCCACTTAGCGAGTTGGCGAGTCACCGCCTGCCTTTATACAATCTTGAGACTGATTGTCACGGCAGGTGTCCGCTAGTCTCCTCCCATAACCCATGTTCCAGTCCACCCACCATTCAACCCAATAACCCATGACCTTAGTTTCCATCGCAGTCACAGTGCTGCACTGCAATAGTCTTTGCACCTGGCGGGGACCATCACCGGTTGTATCATGCTGTGCGCTCGGAGATGGTACCCGCCGTGTGTATCCCTCGCTTTAGATTATTTTTGTTTTAAGGGGCCTCTGTGCTGTTGGCTTCGGCCCCACGCATGCCTTCCAAAGGTCCCGGACCCCATGGTCCCGAGATATGGAAAAAACAATCAAATAAATAATAATAGTTACAATGTCAAAATGTATCGACTTTCATAGAGCTCAAATAATAAATGTCAAAATACCTGTAAATACTAAGTAAATTCAAACATCAACATTATAAATTAAACGAGACAATAGATAAACCTGCCTGTGTTAAGCTGGTACCGTCGCCTATGGACACTAATGACTCCAGAAGAATCACAAGCGCGTTGCCGACCCTTTGTTCACTTGAGGATTCGCTGTGTTGGCAGATAGAGACATGCAGATCCCTCACTCCCAACACAGCGCACCCTAGGGAGCTCTGGCGACCTTACTCACCACCAGGAACACAACACCACATACTTCATAGCATGCAATAATATAGCAACACTACAAAGCAGTGGTGCTATTATGGCTGCGGTCTTCTGTAAGGTGGAGTACTTCCCCATTTGGGCTGTTCCACATACGAGCGAGATGACATTCCGCTGTGCCCTACCTTTCTTACAACCCATACATTCAGATTGTAATGGACAGCGCTTACGATTACCGGCGGTTTCACTCGGACTCTTAGGCGTTATAGTACAGTCACCGACATAAATATATGATGGAACAAAGGCCGCAAAAATATCTGATGACAACGCTATTCCTAGAGCCGTAAGAGCGTGTCAGATATTTTTGCGGCCTTTGATTCATCATGTACAGCCTGTATATTTGATATAACCGCAAACTTTAGGGGGTTATAGAATAGCTATTAATATATTTATAGATGAATTATTTAAAAAAGCGAACTTTTTATTTCCCATGTAAAATAATTCAACACGCAATGGATCACTAATTTGTCTTACTGATGTGATATCACAACCATGTGTCAAATGAGTGTACGCCGTACATTGCTGCTCAAAAAAATTTCAAAAATTAATTACCTACGCCATGGCAGTTAACGCTCAATTAATAATTGTTATAAATATCAGATTATAACACTAAAATCTACGTCTGGCTACAATATGCGGTTATATTAAATATATGTGACTGTACATGTTCAGATAATTTTGAGCACCTCTAGGAGTACAGCTATATTAAACGACGACTACTATAACAACACGACGTGTTTTACACTTCCTAAGACCCTCAAAATCTTGTATTTTTCGTGAGGAACAGCTTGCATATGCATCTCAGATTTGGAATCCTCAACATCAAATCTATGTTGATAGGATTGAGCGATTGCAACTGAATTTATCTAATGTATCGGCTATAAAATGCGTGTAAATTATAGTTCTACTAATTATTTCAAGCTGTGTTTAAACATCACTTGATCCCACTTGTTAAGCGTCGTAAAATTGCAGACATTTTGTACTTAGTAAATATTATTAAAGGCAATGTTGATTATGACTTACTTATGAATTCCATTTTATATGGGTGATAATTAAAATAGCACAGGTTTAGTTTACTCAAATCATGTAGGTAGGTACTTACTATGTTTTGATCTGTTTTTGAAATATATTTTTTTTAGGTAAATGTCTTGAACAGCATATCTTTATGCTGTAGGTACTTGTGCGCGTAATTTAATTGGGCTTATTTTGTTCTTTGTAATATATTTAAGTCTGTAATTGGCTCTGTAATTATATTGTAGTGTATAGCAATAGTTCACGCTGTTCGGTCTATGCATGTATAAATAAATAAATAAACTTTTCTTTTATTTCCTTGTATTTGCAGATGTACAGAAAAGGAAAAGATTCCATTGCCGACCGCTAAATCGAACAACGCCTCAAAAGAGCGTGCTGGTCCAAAACTCAGATCACATACACGAGCCACGGACAATGTAGAAGAAAAGAATTCAGATGCTCAAACCAAACACAATATAGGCGACAATAGGAAAGGTGCCGAAGCCACAGACAACATACAGGAGCGTAGTGAAGATGCAGAAACCACAACTAATACAGAAGAGCATAGGAAAGATGCCGAAGCCATAGAGAATATAGAGGAGCATACAAAACAACCCGAAGGCACAAACAATATAGAGCATACTAATGATGCCGAAGCCAACAATATAGAGCATAGTAATGAACCTGGAGCCAAAAATATGGAGCATAGTAATGATGCCGAAGCCACAGACATTATAGACGCTCCTATGGCTCAGGCCATAGACAAAGTGGTGGACGAAACTGACCATATCACCAGAGGTAGCCCAGAGGATGAGACTATGTGCAATGGGTCACACACTATGGACTATGAAGCTGATCATTCTGACAGGTAGTGAATTACATTAATTTGGTATTAATCAGAATCGTCTGCTAACGAAATTACAAATTTAAAATTCTCTCAGATACCAAAAGCATTATGGCGACGTGAGCTCCAAAAACGGATTTTTAAAAAATCGTAGCTCGTGTTTGGATTATAATAAGGCTGCCTTAAATTTAATTAGCAATCTTGAGGCTTTTCTCGAGGGAAATCAGCTATTCGAATCCTGAGTTTTTGACTTTTGCCCGATAGAAAAAAAAATTACACTTTAAAAAATCGTAACAAATTATGTACAACAGCTAAACATATTAAAATTGGTTCTTAAAATCGGCAGTGTCATGTTTGAGGGAAATCAGCTATTACTTTTTTATTTATTACACACAAAAAATTAAAATTAAAAAACATGAAATCCGCGCTTCCAAACACGCACTTCCATCTCGCTCACGCGTATGCTCAGTGAGAGGGAGAGAAGACCACGAACCTACGTCCCCTTAAGGAAGTTTTGTAGAAAATTATCCTTTTCCCTTGTTTTTTTTTGTTTTTTTTTACTTGATATTGCAGATGTGAAAGTTTGATGATGGGATACTTTTTTTTATCCCAAAGCATCACCATTTCATTATCCTACAAAGTACTTTGTTATTATCAGGCATTGGAGTATTGTTAGCATGGTAACACTAAAGTGAGCTATAGATTAGTTGTAAGCATTAAAATTAAATTTATACTCATATTCTTCTCTAGTCACTTTTTTTCAAAATGAGATTTTAATTTCACGCAATAGTTCATAACGAGCGCTACATCTACTGACATCAAAATCGTATTTTGAAAAAAAAGTGACTAGGCATGTTTTTTCAGTGGACCCTTCATATTATTTCTTATTCGTCAATTAAGATGGTGGTGTATTTTTTATAGTTATTATTTATTTAATGAATTCAATTCATGAGGATGAGTATGAGTATAAACTTTATTTCAATGCTTACAGAGGGGTTAAATTAGCCATTTAACCCCTCGACTTAACTATCCACCCTCGCCGGTGGCTCGGGTGGATATAAGCGTCTCAGGTTAAATGGCTCGTTTTATGCGCTTGTTGTACAATCTACTATTGTACAAAAATCTAAAAAAAAAATTTTTTGTTTCTGTGAATGTACTCTGCACTATGCCAAAGTTAACGGAATTCCCGGGAGCACCCTGTATAAAATATTGTTTTTGTTTCAGTGATGACGATGGCAATGAAACTTTAATCATTATTGAAGATCCCGAAGAATTAAACCAAGCGCAACGCAACCATTTTGAAAATGTAAGCGATAATCATTTGTTTATAGTAAACATTGGTTGTCTATAAAATGATATATATAATGATAACGTTATAAAACCAAACGCTCGGCTCAGGCGGAACGGGACAATGAGGCATACTTTTTCGTGTGTGCTGCCGGTGTCCATTGATTTATAAGACGTTATCACGTCAAAAAATACATATTTGCCTTGTTAAGTAATAGACATGTTCACAGTTCATCTTGCTTGGACTCAAACAAAACTGAAAAGTATCAACTCGAATCAAGTTCAGCAGTGGACGTCTTTCGGCTAATATGATGATGAAGAAGATGATGACAATTCCTGTTCTTGAACAAGTGTAGTTAACAATTAACGTAAACATCTGTATTCTTTTCAGGAGCAACGTAACATATCAGAAAACGTAATACACACGCCACATCTAACCATCACCAAGTCAGAGATCCAAGACTCCTCAGAATCTGACATGTCCATGATGATTATGTCAGAAGATGAGAGCTCTATTGTCAAAACCGAACCAACTGAGTGGAAGAGAGACGAAGATAAACTACTACTAGAAATATTACAAAAGAGTTTAACTCCAGAAGAAATTAAGGACAAGACTATTCTAGAAATAATTGAACAAAAGAAGGTTCTTCAGTTAGCGGCAGAGAACCTACCGGAAAAGTCGTTGGATGATGTTAGGGTACGAATATTATATTTGTTGGAGTTTTTGGTGGCTAACCAATCTAGCGATAGCGAACAGATGACAAGCATGCAGTGATTATTCATTAATAATTAATTATAGTGATAAGTTTTGATTCCTAATGTTTTATTTTTTTACTATGAGAAGTTCTAGAATTAATTTAACAGAAGAAGGTGGCAGAGAACCTACCCGAAAAGTTGTTGGATAATGTTAGGGCACAAATACGTATATGTTAGAATATTTGGTGCCTAGCGAACAAATGGCACGCAAGCAGTGATTATTTGCTACTAATAATAGTATTAAGTATTAATTTATTCAAGACAACAAGGATAAGATTATAAAATTATTGGTATTGTTTTATATACAATTTCACCTTATTTCTTAAACGTCAATTTGAATTATATACTGTGTACGATGTAATGGAGAATGAATATAATAGTGTCATTGATTGTTTATTTTTATTTTTCCGCCTTTCCACTGACACGATAGGCAGCAGTGTAGCGCAACTAGGAACAAAAAGATGAATGACGTCCAACTGCTCAAATTCAGCATCAAATCTGACAAGTTCTGACAAGTGACAAGTTTTCTATCTGTCCTTTTGCTATGGCGGACTCATGCTATCTCCTACTTCCGTTCTTTCTCTGTCTGTCATTTTGTCATGGTGACTGGCCGGTTACCATGGATATTATCAAAGAGTACTATGAATATATGATATTATAACTTCACGAGAAAACATGTGTGTGTCAAACAAACAATGCTTTTGACGGAATAAAATTAATAATTATCTTAAAATAAAACACGTAAGTATTAATAACGAAATATCAAGCGCCAATATTGATTTACTTATGATAAACAACGTTTGGTACTTGGATAAAACCTACAAGCGCGAGGTTTCTTAGTTCGAGAAGAATTCATTGCGACCCGCAAAGATATGTGTACAGATTGGTGAATTTTTGTAAATATACTGTGATTTGGAAATAAGTGTGAAATAAACTGTATGAAATATTTGTTCTCCTTTTATTATTTCATACCTAAATCGGATTAGTTTTAGATTTTGTAAAGCAATTTTCTGTTCATGCAGTGGGCCCAACGACGTTCCTAATCATAATTTATCGATATCGATAACGTTGGGTTCTAATATTATCGATATCGTTAAGTACTACAACCCCACTATCGTGCTCGTTCTTTAGGTTGGTAAGTCTACCGTACTAGCGATTATTTTTATTGGTATTGTGGTATTTCAAACTAGCTAAAGTTCGAATGAGTTGTCATGTCAAAATCAAATGACAATGTCACTGTCTTCCAACGTCCAAAACCTTGTTCGAAGTCCCGTATCTTATTTATAGTCTCTTTGATAGGCAGAACAGGCTAGTTTATTAGTTGAAATGAAGCTTGTAGGCGATATTGCAAGTTCATCAATTCTGATTCTACCAAATTATTTTATGATTTATTTCAAAGAAATCTTTTACAACTGCTGTTCAGTTTTGTTGAAGATCTCTTGTCGGCTCGCGGACTCTTTGATTTGTCGGCGAACCGACGGTTTTGCTCGCTAATGAATAACCCGCTTTATATTTCTGAACGCATCCTAAATGTCAATGTCAAATCAATTTAATTTTGTTTTGTGTGATATATTCTGCTGCCCGTATTTTTCTTCACCCGCGTATATTTCACGCAATTTTAGTGGCAAATTAATACTAAACAACGATCGCGATGGCTCGCAACAGCAATGAGAATGAAGACGGCAAGATAGATCCAGCTTCCGTGGTATCCAACGTTAAAAACTCATTTAAACAGGTACGTATTATTGGCAACTCCATGAAGCATAACAATTTAAGTATTTATAACTCGTATTTCTTGGGTTACTTGGTTGAAATGTACATTGAAAACCTGATACATCATTTGAGATGTTGATGTCCAGTTAGAAATCCGTGTAATATGGAGTATCTATCACAAATTCATCTTTATATGAATACGTATCCCTACTAAATATATTATATATATACAGTAACTTTCTGTACGTGTACAGCTCATGTTTTCAAATTACAAATTGGGAAATGAATTTACTATAACTGGGAGCATTCCTCCTAAGTTTACAAGGTTAATAATTCTTAGTGAGTAGATGTAGAAGTATTTTACATTAATATTTTAAATATTTAACAGGATGTTATAAAAGAGTTGCTAAACAGCTCTTTTGAAGACAACAAGACGAAGCTGGGCAATGACGCGTTGTCCCTGGTGGTTGAGGTGGCTAAGTGCCTGGTCACAGAGACTTGTCTCCGTGCCTCGAGCCAGGCACTGCGGGAATCCTGTGACAAGGTCGACATTGATCATGTTGAGAAATGCCTTCCACAGCTGGTAAGATATGGGAATAAAACTATGCTCAAAACTTTTCTGTTTGCCAATAGGTAGGGTAAATCGACAGTTACTGGCCACCGTTCAATAACTGGCCACCTCATACTAAAAATGAACTCTATTCACCTGTAATAGAATTCATTTTTAGTATAAGGTGTTAATTACTGGCCACCCTTCAATAACTGGCCATGTTAAAATTGAATTCTGTTTGTTTGGTTAACTTTTAGTATGAGGTGAGAGGCCAGTAAGTTGAATAGAGTTAAAACACATTACAAATTATGAAATTATTTCGAATTGTATAAGTAATGATAGTTAATATATGTTTTTGGTAGTCAAATTATGATGTATTTACATTAAATTGAATAATTAAGTAGCAATCTATACATATAATAAAGCTGAAGAGGGTCGAAAGTCTGTACATGAAAGATATTCGAAAAAAAATTGGCTACGGATACTTAAAATCGATAACAGAATATGTTCCAACAGTTTTTAGAATTTTTGTCTGTTTATCTGTTTGTCTGTTTATGTGACCGCGCATCACATGAAAACGGCTGAACCGATTAAGATGAAATTTGGTATAGAGATAGTTTGAGTCCTGGGGAAGGACTTAGGGTAGTTTTATCCTAAAAATCAACCCCTTAGGGGATGAAATGGGGGGTGGAAATTTGTATGGAGCTACTTAAACCGCTGCACCGATTTTGATAAAATTTGGTAATTAATTAGTTTTAGTCCCGGGGAAGGTCAAAGGATAGGTTTTATCCCGAAAATCTTCCCTGTAGGGGGTAAAATGGAGGGGTGAAAATTTGGATGTAACCCATTTTGATAAAATTTGGTTTAGAGGTAGTTTAAGTTCTGGGGAATGACATTGGATGGTTTTTATTCTGGAAATCATCCCCTAAGGGGGTGAAATGGGGGGTGACATTTTGTATGGACTCCGTTTAGACCAAATTTGGTAGGTATAGATATAGTTTGAGTCCCGGAGAATGACAATGGATAGTTTGAATCCCGAAAATCATCCCCCAAGGGGATGAAATAGGGATGAAAATGTGGATAAATCCCATTTAGTTAAAATTTGGTATAGATATAGAAAAAGTCCCAGGGAAGGACAATGCATAGTTTTTATCCTGAAAAATCATCTCCTGAGGGGGTGAAATGAGGGGTGAAAATTTGGATAGAACCGATTTAGAAGAAATTTGGTATGGAGATAGTTAAGAGTCCTGGGGAAGGACTTAAAATAATTGTTAGTCCAGAAATCATCTCCTAAGTGGGTCAAATGGGGTATGAAAATTTGGATAGAACTCATTTACAGTATAGCGAGTTGGAGTCTTGAAGAAGGACATAGGATAGTTTACTCCCGAAAATCATCCCACTAAGGGGGTGTAATTGGGGGTGAAAATTTGTTTGTGACCCATTTTGATAAAATTTGGTTGAACGATAATTTGAGTCCCGGAGTATGACAACGGATAGTTTTAATCCCGAAAATCATCCCCTCAGGGATGAAATAGGGGGTAAAAATTTGGATAAACCCATTTAGATGAAATTTGGTAAAGAGATAGAAGGAGTCCCAGGGAAGGACAATGCATAGTTTTTATCCCGAAAAATCATTACCTGAGGTGGTGAAATGAGGCTTGAAGATTACGATAGAACCCATTCAGATGAAATTTGGTATAGAGAGAGGTCTCAGTCCAAGGAAAGAACATAGAATAATTTTTATTCTGGAATACATGAAAGGAGGAAATCATCCCCTAAGGGGGTGAGAAATGGTGGATGAAAATTTGGATTGAACCCATTTACGGTATAGCGATAGTAAAGGAAGGACAAAGGATAAATTTATCCCGAAAATCATCCCCTACGGGGGTGTAATTGGGGGTGGAAATTTGTTTGTGACACATTTTGATAAAATTTGGTTAAAAGATAGTTTGAGTCCTGGAAAAGGACATAAGTATGATAGTTTCTATTCCGGAAATGATCCCCTAAGCGGGTAAAATGGGGGTGAAAATTTGGATGTAGCCCATTTAGATGAAGATAGATAGATAGATAGATAGATAGATAGATAGATAGATAGATAGATAGATAGATAGATAGATAGATAGATGTCATTTATTGTTAAAACTGTGTACATAAGATCTCATTTTAGACATTGGAAGGTATCAACAGTTTGCCCTTTTCGAGCGTACAATGTTATTGAACTTAAAATTAAACTTAATAATTTGTAGACCTAGGTACTTAAACGAAATATTCATTCAGATTGTAAAAGCTTTTATCTGCTAGCCATTTCTTCAGCTCCTTGTTGAACTTATTATTATTATCTAATGACTTAATATATACAGGTAAGTTATTAAAGATTTTGATTCCAGTAGCATAGGTACTCTTGCTAATTATGTAACTAGAAGGCCTAACTGTACACATATCATATTTATATTGCGATCTAATTTTTAATTTAGAGTCACTTTTCCTATTAAAAATATCGTGCCGTTCCTTAACAAATAAACAAATTTCCAGTATGTAGATACATGTCAGCGTTAAAATTTTATTGCTTCTAAATATGTCTCTTAAGGATTCCCCATTCTTAAGTTTAAATATTATTCGTAGGCTTTTCTTTTGTAGAATAAATACTGACTGAACATTTACTGAATTACCCCAAAAAATTATGCCGTATTTGAGTATAGGATAAACGTTTCCATAATATGCCTTTTTTGAAACTTCTATTGACGTTATTTTGGTCAGTATAGATAAGGCATAACAACTTTTAGCTAGTCTATTGTTTATTTTATTAGTGTGAGATTTCCAGTTCAAATTGCTGTCTATTGTGACTCCTAAGAAGTTTGTGTTTGTAACTTGTTCAATTTGTGTATCCTCAATTGTTATGCTTAAATTCTGCGGTATCTGCTTATAATTAGTAAATTGTACTATTTTTGTTTTGTCTAAATTAACACATAATTTTAAGGATGACAACCAATCAGTAACAGTTTTTAAGGTGTTATATAATACATTAGTAATATCAATATCTTTGTCCTCACTTACAAATATGGTGGCATCATCAGCAAACATCACACACAGGTGGTTAACCACTAGAGGAAACTCATTTACGTATACCAAAAACAATAATGGTCCCAGCACACTTCCTTGGGGTACGCCTTGAATATTTTTCTCATAGCTTGACTGTATATTTGTTACTGTTTTTGTAATCTTGTCATATGAGGTTAGAGTTGTAGCTTGGATTCTATTTGTAAGGTAAGATTCAATCAATTTCAAGGGAATACCACGAATTCCGACATGCTCAAGCTTCTTTAAAAGCATTTTGTGAGAAACGCAGTCGAATGCCTTAGATAAATCTATAAACAATCCAATGGCTACCTTTTTTTTATGTATGTCTGTCCACATTTGCTGCAAAATTTTAAATATAGCTAGTGTAGTATTTTTCCCTTTTTGGAACCCAAATTGGTTCGCGTTTAAAATGTTATTTTTATTAAAAAACGATGTAAAGCGATTTAATATTATCTTTTCAAATATTTTAGAAAAATTTGGCAACAATGCAATCGGTCTATAATTGGTTATGTCTTGCCTCGAACCTTTTTTGTGTAGAGGCTTGATTAATGCCTTTTTTAATTCGTCAGGGAAAATACCACTTTCTATTGTTAGGTTAATAATATGAGCCAATGGTGCTGCTATATACTCAATGCTTGATTTTATCACTATTAATGGTATTTCATCGAATCCAGTACTTTTCTTGTTTTTTAACTCTCTGACTATATTTATTATTTCTTGGATGGTAACTGGGGTCATAAATATACTATTCAAGGTGGGTTGTGTTACATGCCTGACATGCGTATCGTTTGTGGTTTGTACATTATTTTGGTTAATGAAGAAGTCGTTCATAGTATTCGCAATGTCAAATGGATTTTTAATATCAATGTTATCTTTTTTTATAGATTCTATCGTATGTTTTATCTTATTCACTTGAGTTGTATTTTGTTTGATAATTTGCCATGTAGCCTTACTTCTGTTACTACTCTGTTTAATGAAATTACTATTTGTGTTACGTTTCAAATGGCTAGTAACTGCTTTCATGATTTTACAGTACTTTCGATAATTTTGTTTAATAATGACATTATTTGTTTTGAGAGTTTGTAAATATAATTGCTTTTTACGTTTACTTGCTATCACAATCCCTTTAGATTTCCAGTTTGGTTTTTTCTTGTAGGTTACTTTAATTCTTTTCTTTGGTACACAAAGGTCGTAAATAAGTTTATAAGTATCT
Organism: Epinotia brunnichana; assembly: GCA_963854355.1. Lineage (NCBI taxonomy): Eukaryota > Metazoa > Arthropoda > Insecta > Lepidoptera > Tortricidae > Epinotia > Epinotia brunnichana. The sequence goes on along the minus strand of OY977950.1, from coordinate 20,868,450 downwards.
ATAAAGACATTATACGCTTCATCGGGGTGTTTTATAGAGTAAAGTTCTGAGAAACTAAATTGTGATATATATTTTAAAAATATTTCAATGTAGCTATCTGGACTTTTACAATACACATACCAGTAATGTTCTTTAAAACCTAATTCAGTGTGAACCGTAATGATCTGACAAGTATGGTCTGACAAACCGACATTTAATACTTCTACTCGATATTGCTTTATATTCGTGAAAATATTATCAATACAAGTTTGGGAATGTGTGGTTATCCTCGTGGGTACTGTGATTGTATGGTGAAGTTTGTAAGATCCAAACGTGTTAAGGAACAGTTCACTTTTGCTGTTCTTTTCTAGGATATTTATGTTGAAATCACCCAAAATAAATATTTTTTTATGATTATTTCTGGCCCTCGTCGTTAATTTACTAAGTAGAAAATCCAAATTTACGAGGAATATGTCAAAATTACTATTCGGGGTTCTATATATACATATGATAACGTAATCAAGTCCACATATTATAGCACCACAGCATTCAAAGTGACTTTCCACTGCCATTTTTGATACCCATTCTAATTCACGACATTCTACTGAGTATTTTGCATAGATTGCTACACCGCCACGTTTTTTGAGTTTGCGGCAAAAATGTGCAACGTTTTTGTATCCTTCTATTTGTAATACTTCTACTTCATCGTCTTTTAGGAAAGTCTCACTGTAACAACAAACATCTATACTTTTCTCATGTAATAGCAATTCCAACTGTTCTTGCTTTGACTTGATGCTTTGTGTATTTAAATGCATAATGATAAGGTTATTGTTAGACCTATCATTCACACTACCATTGTTAGTCACGAAAAAAATCTGATGGGTTGTGTTGTTGTTCAGCCATCGAAGTGTTTGCTGCTTCAGTGGTAGTTACCGCCTTAGCTTTTTTTAGTTTAATTTGCTCGAATAAGTAGGGGATGTTGTACTGTATTTTACGTGGTACAATTTTCTGGGGTAACTCAGTGGATGTGCATAAAACATTTTTACTCCAGAAAAGATGCCTAAAAACCATTTTCCGCATGAACATCAGAGATTCTCTTCGTAAAGTCTTCAAAGAAAAGCGTTTCCTAACATTAACAGGCATTTTCATTCTACAAATAAGTTTGCTTGTAAAAAGCCAACCCGACTATTTCCCAACTTGGTCTGGTACTAAATGTAATACAAGAAAGCAATATAAATATGATACTAGGGTACCGAAAATCAGCTCCTCTATTTTCGAGAAGAGCACTTTTGTAACTGCAATTCGTGTATTTAACCATCTGCCATCTGATATAAAAGCTATGGAAGGTAGGACGTTCAAAGTAAATTTAAAAAACTGGCTTATAAATAAATCATTTTATAGCCTCAATGAGTTTTTTGGGTCAGTAAACAATCGTGAAAGATTTTAGGATTTAGTGTTGTAATGAATGTATTTTTAATGTTAGTTATATGCTATAAATGTACCTAAATATTGCACGCCCGTAAGGGCACCTGTTGAAACTATTTGTATACATGTTATCCATACCATACACAGTTATGCAATAAATAATTCTTATTCTTATTCTTATTCTTATTCGTGTTATGTCAGTATTTTGTTTTTTGAAGTTAGTTACATTTTCGTTAGTTAAATTTGTATAGAGATAGTTCGAGTCCTGGAGAATGACAACGGATAGTTTTTATACCAAAATGGGGGTGAAATATTGGATGGAACCTATTTACGGTATAGCGGTAGTTGGGAGTCCTGGGGAATAGGAACATTATATAGGTAAATATATGTATGTGACGTTCCAAGGGTAAAGGTAGCTTATGGCCGTAGTTTCGAAGATGTTTTCTAAAACGGGGTAAAAAAGACGTTTTATTATGGCTATTTTGAAAACTATTCGATGTAACATTTTGTTGACGTATCTTTATTTTTAATATAAAATATTTAAATTACAAGTCAGTTCATTTAGTCCTACGGTTTAGTAGAAAAGGTCCTTACGGCCGTGTGATATGAAAATATGCAAAATAATACTGAAAAAAGTCTACATGCATCTATTATGGTGAGGCGGGTCATAGAAACCAAGTTTGCGGCGGAGTCTATTTTGTAAAAAAAGGCGTTCGCAGTAAGGTAATCTATAAAATCATGCAACTCAGCCATAATGACCCTTTCCTTCATACAATCTATACTAATATTACAAATGCGAAAGTAACTCTGTCTGTCTGTTACCTTTTTATGCTTAAACCGCTGAACCGATTGAGATGAAATTTGGTATAGAGATACTTTGAATTCCGGGGCCTTCCCAAAGAGTCCTTACTAAAGATAGTTTTTATCTGGAAATTCATCACCTAAGGGGGTAAAAAGGGGGGAGAAAGTTACAATATTAACGAGTTCCGCGCGGACGAAGTCGCGGGCAAAAGCTTGTAAGTAAATATAATGTCATTGTACGCGATTTGGTGACGGCACTGTAAGCTACTATGTAAAAAATGGACTAAATAAATAAATATGTCACTTATACAAAATAGAAAGAAAGAAAGATACATTTATTCAGTAACACCTGACACACATATTAAACAAAAAAAAATGGTAGGATTGTAATGAATGTTACGGAACGGCTATCCCAAATACGGCCCGCGAGTTCTCGATTTTTCTCGCCCTATACCTCGCTTTATAAGTTTTCTAATAAGAGAGCGACGGATAGTGCGGGAAAAATCGAGAGAGCTCGCGCGCCGTCTTGTGATAGCCGTGCAGGGCCCAGTAACTGGCGATTTACCCTATTAATATTTTCTGCCACATTTTGATGGCCGGCAATGTGTGTGTGTAGTCACTACACACACACATTGCTGTTGTGACTGTAGTGTATTTTAGTTAAGAAGCACACTGTTTTTTTAATACTTTACTATTATTATACACGGTGTTCCTGGGAATTTCCGTTAACTTCCGCATATTGCAGAGTACATTAACAGAAACAAATTAGCATAATTATTTCTTGAACAGATTTGTTTTCGATTTTTGTACAAAATAATTTAATGTAGCATTAATGGTTGTTGTCTTTTTGTACAGTCGCCATCACATACATCGGTACACTCTAGGTGTTCAAAAATATCGGCACATGCACCCTAATGCCTTGAAAATAGAGGTGTGTTCCGATGTTTGTGACGTGATTGTTTGCTCCGATGTATGTGATGGCGACTGGACACGGGTCATGAATTGAAACACATAAAATAAAAAAAACCGGCCAAGTGCGAGTCGGACTCGCGCACGAAGGGTTCCGTACCATTATCTATAAAAAACTATTTTATTCTGTGTTTTTAGTATTTGTTGTTATAGCGGCAACAGAAATACACCATCTGTGAAAATTTCAGCTGGAACTATCACGGTATCAGTGATATACAGCCTGGTGACCGACAGACGGACGGACAGCGGAGTCTTAGTAATAGGGTCCCGTTTTACTCTTTGAGTGCGGAACCCTAAAAATATGTAATATTGAACGAACTCACTTTGTAAACTTACCTTCTTGTAGTGTAGTGTATAGGAACCTTACAAAATGTAAAAAACTGTTATGACGTCACAGTTAAGAGCCATTTACATACACTGATTAAATCTGCAAAACTGATTAAATTAAACATTGAATATCTTGATAACAGTAAAGGCCGAAACGCACTGAAAGTGGTGGCGGTGTGGCGCGGTGCGGAGGCGGTACAGGTTGTAATGTTCGAGCTAATATGAAAGGGTCCGCACAGAATACCGCGGCGGGACGCGGTGCGGCGCGGTATTCTGTGCGGACCTTTTCATATTATTAGCTCGAACATTACAAGCGGTACCGCCTCCGCACCGCACCGCACACCGCGCCGCCACCGCTGTCTGTGCGTTTCGACCTTAAGAGTTAAGATACCTACTACTGTCTTGGAGAAATTAACTTTATTTGATCTAAACTTATGCCCCCTTCCAATTAACGGAAATTGACAAAAATATTTAGTATAGAGCCTGATATCTGCCACTGCAGGGCAAAGCCCTCCCCCCTTTTTTCCCACGGCTCGCGGATTGTACCTTCGTCTGGCCAGTCCTTTAAAAAGGAGTTCCACTCATCCCGCCATCGCACAACACACACACAGTTCTAGTTGCCACGGTCATGGTTACATCTCATCTCATAATTAACTTTTTTTTCCTGTGATTTAAAGATGTAGGATATTATGGGTCATTTTTGATTGACCATACACTAATTGGTTTGTTACACATTACAGATGCTGGACTTCCCATAAGCTAGTCCGAAAACTAAAGAATCTTCAACACAATTTTCAGTTGATTTTCAAGGATATTGAGGCCTTATCAAGATAATAATTTACAACTGCTGCGTCTGACCTGCGTGACTGACACCATTAAAGAGGGTACTTCCGAACATGCCCTCCTATTTTTACTATCTCTTCAATTTTAACTATAACTTAGTAATGAAGCTCTCTAATAATGTGGAGGATGAGTTTAGTATGATGAGTGACAAATGATAAGTATCTTGAAATATCACCATCACACAATCAGGGCATGCGGTGTTTCCCTTTTGGCCCATAACTGATGAGGTATGACCGCTTGGAATAGGTCTATGTACAGCAGTGAACTTGTATGTCCTCAGGATTGTCTTTGACCCATCGGACCCCATGGACAGGGATTGTAACCGTTTATTTTTTGTATGGGAACCGTAACCGGTTTTTTTCGTTCTTTGTTAATTATTTCATTTTCTAATTGGGCAATCTAATAATACGCACTCGTTACCTCAAAACACAACTGAGTCCTACATATGAAGTATAAAATAGTTCGAGATATGTGGTTATTTCGAGATTTTTGAAAAAAACCGGTTACAATCCCTGCCCATGGACACTTAGGAACTCAGGTAGGGGTAGGTAGGAGTAGTCTGGTCCGAAATTTGGCAAGAGATAGTCCCAAGGGGGCCAAAAAGCCTGGTCTTGTGCCACACGCATCCAATAAATAAAAAAAATGAGATCGGTCTTAAGATTTCCGCATCTTATTTTATAATTTAGTTTAAGTATAACCATGCAGTACAAAGTTAAGAGCTGACTTCCAAACTTAATTTTGATATAACCCATATAGTCTTAAGTGATATTTACAAATATTTAACTTCAGTAAGTTCTCAAGTGAAATTTTAGTATAGAATTAGCAGCTTTAGTCTTTTCAATGCGTAGCCCAATTCAAAACTTAGTGATATATATATAAAAGAGATTTCCAGTATAATCCTTCTAACTAAACCTAAACTATGGAAAAACATTGTATTTGGGATACTAAAACTACTGTAGAATGTACTAATTGTGTTCATTAACTATCCTATTCGTATAAAAATCCATTCGTATACTGCCATCGTTAATCCGAGAAGTTTTTCATTGTCGCATTTAGTCAGAGTTACTTGTCACTACTTAGTATAAAACAAAGTCGCTTCCCGCTGTCTGTCTGTCCCTATGTATGCTTAGATCTTTAAAACTACGCAACGGATGTTTATGCGGTTTTTTTAATAGATAGAGTGATTCAAGAGGAAGGTTTATATGTATACATGCATGTATAAAATTATACATATAAATCCGTGCGAAGCCGGGGCGGGTCGCTAGTATAGTATAAATCGGACATCCCCCAGCATTCGTTTGCGCATGTAAACCTTCTTTAGTAGGAGTACAGTCGCCATCACATACATAGGTACACTATAGTTGTTCAAAAATATCGGCACATGCACCCTAATGCCTTGCAAATAGAGGTGTGTTCCGATGTTTGTGAGCTGCTTGTTTGCTCCGATGTATATAGACGATATACGACCGGTTAGCCTAGTTGGTAGTGACGCTGCCTACGAAGCAAGAGGTCCCGGGTTCGAATCCCGGTAAGGGCATTTATTTGTGTGATGAGCACGAATATTTGTTCCTGAGTCATGGTAGTTTTCTATGTATTTAAGTATTTATTTCTCTATACAAGTATCTATATCGTCGTCTAGTACCCATAGTACAAGCTTTGCTTAGTTTGGGACTAGGTTGATTTGTGTAAGATTTTCCGCAAATATTTATTTTATGTGATGGCGACTGTACCTTTGCATAGTCTGCGGCTGGCGCTTGTACTGAATTCCAAGATGGCGGCCTGATGGAAGACGTCAATGTGGCCAATCTATACTTTGGTCTATACGTACAGGTCGATTCACGAAAGCTGGCACGAATGAATTGAACGAGTGAATGATAATGTCTATGTGTGCATCACATAAATATTAAATACAGGTTGATACAAAAAGTGATTATGATAATTGTGTTTCAGAGATTTTGCATTTTATAAATAAATAAATATATAATTATAACCATGTTTCATGCACAGTGACGATGCCGTAAAACGCGAAAATAACAGTTAAATTTCGTACGAATTTCGAAAATTTTAGCCCTCATTTTATAGATCGCGGCGTCAGTGTAAAAACAGGATATAAATAAATTAAAAACTCTGTTAACGACGGACTCCTTGGTCTGCTCTTTTTTTTATTTTTTTACAATTCGAACAAGCCATCAGCTTTCGATTCTTGACATTAAGTTAATATGTAATTTCCTGTATGAGTCCTGTGTAAATGTTTTCATTTATTCATTCATTCATTAAAAATGATTCAGAAAAATAAATATATGTTCTATTTACAAAGGACTTTAATAATAATTACTAAAAGGATTAACATGATACTTGGTGCAGATTATAATAATATAATTTATTTTTTATTGAATGACGAAAACGTATTAGGCACATGTTTACAAAATATTAGGAGGCCCCTGTATAAGAACGGCACTCACACTGCCACTCACAGTGACAAGTGACATTACTTTCGTTCAATCCATTCATGCCAGCTCTCGTGAATCGACCTGGAGTAACAGTAAGTTAATGCATTTAGTATATGTTGTCTGTGGAGACATTAAATAATGCATTCCGTCTGTATTGGAAAACTAAACACTATACAAATAAGATATAGCTCTGTCTAGCGCTCCCATTTGATAATGTGAATATGACATTTAGATGTTAAATATCTTGAAAAAGCAATAATAAATGTGTATATTATTCAATGTATTTATTCAGTCTAACATTAATCCTAAACCATCATTTAGTTTCCGGAAACGTGTTTTAACCTTTTCGACGCTCTGTCAAAGAGAAAAGTTGTCAACCACACGACAAGTCAACAAGACATTTAGTGCAGAGTTCAACCTTATGTCAATGCAAGAAGATTGCTATCGCGCTGGGCTCCTTAGCGCATATATCAGTCGTTGGCGTTGAACCTGCGGTGAGGCCTCTGGGGGCATGTGCGTCGTTGGCGTCGAAAAGGTTAATTACATGCCACAGTTTACATCTTCCATGTCACATCATCATCATATCAGCCGAAAGACGTCCACTGCTGGACATAGGCCTCCCACAAAGAGTTCCAAAGTGACCGGTCCTGCGCCACCCGCATCCAGCGGACTCCCGTGACCTTTACGAGGTCATCAGTCCACCTTGTGGGAGGCCTACCAACGCCGCCCCTTCCGGTACGTGGTCGCCACTCGAGAACCTTTCCGCACCAACGTCCATGTCTATAAACGAAAAATCTTCACAATCGGACCTCGGTTGGGACAGATGTATAATTATTGAAATAATTTAACCTTTTCACAGTCTTGTCTGTGTATACCGTCCTATTGTTGCGATCACAGATGTATGAATATAAGGAGATCGGTCATGCCGGCCGATTTGTATTGAGTACGCCTGTCGCAAGTTCATTAACCCACACAACTCCCAAGTAATTGACAAGACAAAGCACGCACACATCTAAAACACACACACTTGTATACCTACGCGCTTATTGGACAATACACGCGCATCATATCAGGCATTTTGGGAAAAAACTTAATATTCTCTGCGATCAGCAGTGTTGTGGATAACGCTCATTTTGAGGCTTAAAGACTCGAACCCTAAAGACTCCCGAGGCTTAAAGACTCAAGTGACGAAAAGTCAATATTTTGCATTCATATGCGTAAAATAAACCAACACGGTTCTTAAACAGCATCGAGTCTTTAAGGCTCGAGTCTATAAGCCTTGAAATGAGCGTTATCCACAACACTAATCAGCACGCGTGCACAGTATGGCAGAGTATGCCCATTGAGATAACAGCTGCGACACGGCCGCCGGCGGCTTGTCCTCTCTATAGTATTCTATGCTCTGAGGTTGCGATGACATGAGTTATTATCACCAGGATTACAAAGTTCTATTTCAGACAAATACCATCGGAAAGTGACGAATGGCAATTGATACACAATTCATGAAATAAAAAATAGTTTTTTTTTATAAAATTTATTATATAAAGTAGGTCTGTTCTATACATAATCCTACCCACTTCACAATGTCTGTAAAATACACACTGTAGATCTGCTGACACATTCGGCATATAACTAAGAGGAAAGTAGTGCATAGATATTCTAATTAATTACATACATAAACATCTATTTCGAGGCGTTTGGATCTGCTACGTTATTGTCTAACGCTACGAGTTCTTCAATAAATTTTTGTAAAAACATTTCATAGGCGGATATTGACTTTTTAACCGACTTCAAAAAAGGAGGAGGTTCTTAATTCGTCTGTATTTTTTTAATGTGTGTTTGTTACGCGATATCTCGGTAATTTATGAACTGATTTGAATATTTTTTTCTTTGTTTGAAAGCATATACTTCCAGATTGGTCCCGTTGTCACCAAAATCCAGTTCTGATGATGGGATCCTGGAGAAATCGAGGGAACTCTTCAAATTTTATAGGCAAACTTGAAGCAATTTGGCTACTAATTTGAAGTCGGTTAAAACTTTGTTTTGAAAGTACAGTCGCCATCACATACATCGGAGCAAACAAGCACGTCACAAACATCGGAACACACCTCTATTTTCAAGGCATTAGGGTGCATGTGCCGATATTTTTGAACACCTATAGTGTACCTATGTATGTGATGGCGACTGTACAACTATTAACCATTTGAAGCTTGTGTTATGCGCACAAGTTCAACGTTTCGGAGCGCATACACTCATGTCTTAACAGAAATGTATCTTACGTTGAAATGGAGAGGAAGAATCAGAAGATTATCGCACCTAAAATTGGCCGAAAGTTTGCGAAAATCCTTGGCTTCCGGCCAGATTTGGCTTGGCAGACTTAATTATTCTTAGAGCCACCATTACACCACAACTTTTACAATAATTTGCGTTAAGATGTAACATGACGTAGGAAAAGGTATCCAGTGGCCACCGTCACCTAGGTTTACTCTAGTACTGACACTTAGGTTTACTCTCTTTACGATTAAAGGGCTAAATGATGTTTGATGCCAAATTTCTCGTACTGTTGTCACATGACGTAAATATACCCTTGAAATTTTGACCGGAAGTGAAGGATTTTCTCAAACTTTCGGCCAATTTTAGGTGCGATAATCTTCTGATTCTAGCTCAGCACAACTTTCTCGACCTGCTGTCATGCATTTTATCGTGTTGTCATGAGACGTAGGTATATTGGGAGCGGGCTTACGGACTACTACCAAGGACTTCATACGAAGTCCAACAACAATAGACTTAAGACTTGCGTGGCGTGGGTACCAATGACTTCATACGAATACCCTGAGAAAATTACGGTTTTTTTGGAAATAATTCAATATCAGGCTAATTATTTGTACACGGCTTTTATGTGTTATTTTAAACAACTTTTACTATTGACATCAATAATTCTATGGACCGGAAGTTAAGAAAAAAAATTAACCCGCAAGCAAAAATGCTATCAGTATTTTTATAATGAAAACATGTTTGAGTACACAAATTTGGAGACTTACTACCTGAATCCAAAAATATATACATCAGGAAATAACGGCATTTTAATTTAATATTTTACGACCTTGAGATAATATTGAATTTCATCTGGCCTATAGAAAGGTTTATCCATTAACAAAAATAAGTGGATTATGCGCGTATCCCAAAGAACGTATATAGACGTAGTCAATTGTAAAGTAAAGAAAGTTTATACCATTTTTGCCTGATTTTTACGGAATTTATGAAGATTACTTTTCATTATTTATTACCGTATCGGTATTAAATTTAGGTGGATTATTAATGAATATTTAGTCAAATTACCCGACCTATTTTTTGGTGTAAAAATATCTCTGATATCAATATATTGTTGTGTTTTCATAGAGCGAAACCGTAAAGTTCTCAGGCTAGAAGTCCAACAACAATAGACTTAAGACTTGCGAGGCGTGGGCACCAACGACTTCATACGAAGTCCAACAACAATAGACTTAAGACTTGCGTGGCGTGGGGGTATCACCTCGCATTTTTTTCTGTGGCGGCGAAGTAGTTAAGCGCCTATTTTGATTTTGAATTAATTCAGATATATGCTTCCGGTCAAATTTCTTACGATACAAAAATTACCGATTTTTATATTTTTTTGAGTTATTTCCAAACACAATTTTATTTGAGATTAACTTTTAACCAGGAATTCGGGAATAAAATTGCAAAACCAAGTGTCGGCCGATAAAGCCAATTCGTCGCCTCATCAATTCCTAATTTTGAGATCAATATCAATTAATTATATTTATAAAAACCTACAATGTTTTCATATTCTTGTTGTTACTGAACGGAACCTCTCTTTTGGTTTTCAGATAGGTAAGAAAGAACTTTCATCAAAACAATATACAACCCTACTTCTTTACTCAGTTTGATGTCAATCACAATTTAAATTATCCTATTTATAAATATTAATGGTCAGTTTACCACATAATAAATTATAGTATTGCTGCATTTAAACAACTCTGACATACTGTTTCAAACGAGCTGCATTTTGAAGCAGTTAAAAAAAAAATAGAAAGGCAAATGTAATTAACAGTTAGTTTTACTGGGCATTTTCCGCAACTCTACATCTAACGTGCCTATTTAGCGTGTAATAACTGTTTTTAAAGTATCAAAGCACCGGAGGCCTGCACCAAAATGATTAATAGAAAAATAATTATTAAAGCACTCAAAAACAATTAGGTAAGAGATTACCAATACAGGACATAATTTTGTTCTTGAATTAGCGGTTAACGAACTTTATTTAACCTTTTGACGTTCATTAGCAGCAGTAAATTATTAACTTGGCATAAGTCGTCGCGAAACACATGTAGCTTGCAATAGGGAACATTACGCAAAACTCTTCGTAGGTGGCGACACTAGCAGCGTTGACATTGTATCTCGTTCCCACTTGCGGTATTGTCTATGCAAGCATCCTTGTCACTCATTTGACAATCAATTGTGCATGTGTGTGTGAATATATTTCTATACTGATTTACTATTAGTGGTAGTGCTGCCTCTGGCGGCAGAACATGGCAGTAATGTTCCCTATTGAAAATATGCTGTCGGCTTTTACCGACCACGCCGTCAAAATGTTACTTTGCTGTCAATATATTATCAGCAGACATATTTTACCATTATCAGTACACAAACAAACATTATCCTTTTATCACTTTGATTCGTTTGTGAAACGTCCATCATCTGGGCTGTCTTTAAACTCCGTCAATCCTAGATAGTAACGTTGACAATTCCTATTGGCACAAAATTCAATTTCGTTTTGGCGCCCGAACTTTATTAACGTTATGTTTTAAAAGCTAGTCGTGGGTATCTCGATACAAAACTGTCGGCGTTTGCAGACTGGGCTGGTTTAAAGAAACATCCTTCAACGAAAGTGATATTATCGAAACACACACGTTTCTATTTACTCGTCCGCGGGCAGCCGCAGGGTTATAATGCATTTATTTATATTCTACCGGGACGATTCTTGTATAAATTGACAATTACTAAAATTGCGTTCAATAATAGTGGCAAAAAACGTAAAAAAAAGCATTCGAATACACAATATTTTGTGAAAATCGAGCTTACGTAAAAAGTCCGTTATAAACGATGCAATGTATCACAACAACTGACAGAGATAACGAAAGTTGGAATAAAATAGCTATACAAATCCTTCATTCTAACTACAGCTGCATCTCTCCCGGGCGCTGTCATAGATTTCATCGTTTGTCTTTACAAGCTTAACAATTTATACTTTGGATTAGACCATTCAAACATTATCATAGTAAGTTATTGGCTGCACGTCATATGTTAAAATTTTTGGTCACTTTCATTGAACACACTTTAAGGCACGGTTTCGTCAAACCGTTGGTAATCGTAAGTTTCGTCACTTAAAACCTGTGTAATGGCTATTACAATTATCAATGACATGACAGCTGCCAGGGTCATATTTAGGCTGGGCGCCAACGTTCGGTTTCCGTGTACGGTTTCCGGATTCGGATTTCGACTCACAGCCCTCTAGAGCAGGGTTCGGCAAACTTTTAGCAACCAAGGGACATCGTCATCCTCCTAGCGTTATTCCCGGTTGTGCCCTAAAGGAGCCCGGGGTCCGCTTTGACACCTAATCCCAACATTTGGCATAGGCACTAGTTTTACGAAAGCGACTGCCATCTGACCTTCCAACCCAGAGGGAAAACTAGACCTTATTAGGATTAGACCGGTTTCCTCACGATGTTTTCCTTCACCGAAAAGCTAACGGTAAATATTTCGTACATAAGTTCCGAAAAACTCATTGGTACGAGCCGGGATTCGAACCCACGACCGCCGCTTGACAGCCGCATGCCTGAACCACTGGGCTACCGAAGCAACCAAGGGACATATAGGAGCTAAAATACGCGGGTCGCACTTCTTAGTTATTTGTGACTTTAGCAGGCAATTTCAAAATTGTGAATTCAACGACCATTAGTCCATTACATACGGAACAGCCAGGGAGGCTCGCGGGCCGCCTGTTGCCGACCGCTGCTCTAGAGCGATAATAATTGTTCTGTACACGCCCGCGAGCGCTATAAGTCAAAAACCGAATCCGGAAACCGTACGCGAAAACGGTACGTTTGCGCAGCCTTAACGATTACCGATCAGTGCAGTTCGGTCGATGCACTCTTCATCCGGCGACAATCGACACATCGTGATAACGAACATCCGAATCACAAATCCAACAGCAAATCCCGAACCGTCCCTCAAGAACTGCAGCACTAGAACATATCCATCTCATCGTTACACATAACCTCTAAATAGTCGTCGTCGTCATAGTCCTGTACGGCGCGGCCCCGGTCGGCGCGACGAGAGACATCGGCGTCAGGCGAGACGTCGGCGTCAGGCGAGACATCGGCGTCAGGCGCGACGTCGGGCGCGTCCGTGTCCGAGGAGCCGTCGCGCGCGTCGGTGGCGGGGGAGGGGGGAGGGTTGGAGCCGTGGGGGGTCTGCACGGCTGCTTCGCCGCGGGAGAGGAGCGTGGGGAGTTCCGATTCTGGAAATTAATAAGTTATCTTAAAAAACAAAGTTTTAACCGACTTCAAATCAGTACCAAAATTGCTTCAAGTTTGCCTACAAAATTTGAAGAGTTCCCTCGATTTTTCCAGGATCCCGTCACCAGATCCTGACCACCTGGGAAGGATACCTTTTCAAACAAAAAAAGCATTTTCATATATAAAAATATTCCGACGAATAGAGAACCTTCTGCCGGCTCTCGTTGCGCTCTTCGTTGATCATGAGGCAGCAGTCTAGTAATAACTACACTATACAACTGACCTGTGAGGCTCTGCTTGAGTTGTTCCACGACTTTCTGCCGGCTCTCGTTGCGCTCCTCGTTGAGAGGCAGTAGTCTAGTATGACTACACTATACAACTGACCTGTGAGGCTCTGCTTGAGTTGTTCCATGACTTTCTGCCGGCTCTCGTTGCGCTCCTCGTTGATCATGAGGCAGTAGTCTAGTATGACTACACTATACAACTGACCTGTGAGGCTCTGCTTGAGTTGTTCCATGACTTTCTGCCGGCTCTCGTTGCGCTCCTCGTTGATCATGAGGCAGTAGTCTAGTATGACTACACTATACAACTGACCTGTGAGGCTCTGCTTGAGTTGTTCCATGACTTTCTGCCGGCTCTCGTTGCGCTCCTCGTTGATCATGAGGCAGTAGTCTAGTATGACTACACTATACAACTGACCTGTGAGGCTCTGCTTGAGTTGTTCCATGACTTTCTGCCGGCTCTCGTTGCGCTCCTCGTTGATCATGAGGCAGTAGTCTAGTATGACTACACTATACAACTGACCTGTGAGGCTCTGCTTGAGTTGTTCCATGACTTTCTGCCGGCTCTCGTTGCGCTCCTCGTTGATCATGAGGCAGTAGTCTAGTATGACTACACTATACAACTGACCTGTGAGGCTCTGCTTGAGTTGTTCCATGACTTTCTGCCGGCTCTCGTTGCGCTCCTCGTTGATCATGAGGCAGTAGTCTAGTATGACTACACTATACAACTGACCTGTGAGGCTCTGCTTGAGTTGTTCCATGACTTTCTGCCGGCTCTCGTTGCGCTCCTCGTTGATCATGAGGCAGTAGTCTAGTATGACTACACTATACAACTGACCTGTGAGGCTCTGCTTGAGTTGTTCCATGACTTTCTGCCGGCTCTTGACGCGCGCTTGCTTGATGCGCCGCGCGCTCTCCTTGCGTTCCTCGTTAAAGATCTGGTTCATCATCTCCTGCGAGATTTCGTCGTCCCTCTTTAGGAGGAAAAAGAAGACGCCACCGGGGGTCCGTCGCCGAGTGCCATTCTGGACGTCAAAGAAAGACGGACATATTGAAAACTAAAACTTCACATCTAACATGATATTTTTATCAATACTGAGCTGAATCTTGTAAAAAGTACCACATACTGCCCGGCTATCGCAGGACGGCCCGCGAGCTGTGTTGCGGTGAGACAGACTATCCGTCACTTCTAATTAGAACACTTACAACGACGCAACGACCACTTTAGCCACTTTTTGGTAGTGACGCTGACGCTGCCTACGAAGCAAGATGTCCAGTAAGGGCATTTATTTGTGTGATGAGCACAAATATTTGTTTCTGAGTCATGGATGTTTTCTATGTATTTAAGTATTTATTTATCTATATAAGCATGTTAATGTTTATCTTCGTCTAGTACCCATAGTACAAGCTTTGTTTAGCTTGGGACTAGGTCGATTTGTGTAAGATTGTCCGCAAATATTTATTTATTACTTACAAAGGATATGGAGAGTCTATGTCACATATTTATATATAACAGTATAAAACCTCTATGGTGATTCTGGTTTTAGCCAAATTTTAGCTACTGATATAAACATATGTATATTACCATGACCAGCATGCCTCCGTCAGCCTCGACCCGCTGTGTCTCCTTGTATATTTCTATTGCCTTGCTAGCACCCAAGACTTGTACAATCCTACCTGCAAAAAAATAACAAAAAATAATATAATATGTATTGCACTGCAAGCAAAATAATATAAGTACCTACTATCAAAACGCCATCTTCAATTGCTCAGCAATTTGACACTGTTGCTAGTTTCGACATTTTTACTGTATCATATGTTATCATAACATAAACATGAGGAAATAACACACTTTCGTTTACAAAAATTATAATTTCACGCACTTTGCCTTTCACTTATTTATTTATTCCTATGGCATGGGTGCAGTTCTTTACATCGTGGGTTAGAACTGTATGTTGCTGCGAGGCTATTAGAATAAGCAGTGCAGCAGCCAGAAGTTGATTACTCTTTAGCACCACCCGGGGGACACGTGCAGGGAAACTGAGGGTAAATCTTCCTGCGGACGCTAGTAACCATTGCCATTACCCCTTTTCACTGTATAATATACAGACGTGATTTTAAGCATGCATGTGTAATTCAATTTAAATGTCAAAAATGCACTGCATAAGTTCGCATAGCAACACGCTAATCAAATTATATTAATAGGTTCTCATTGAAAGTTGTGTGTGTGTGTGTATGTACTTATATCAAATCTAATTACGGTACTTGCTATAGTTAGAAGCAAATATTTCTGCTCTAATAAAATTCATAAAAACCGAGCAAGTACGAGTCGGACTCGCGCACTAAGGGTTCCGTACCATTATGTATAAAAATGGCAAAAAATCACGTTTGTTGTATGGGAGCCACCCTTAACTTTTTTCTTGGCATTGTATCACCCGTGATACATAAGAAATAAAAAAAAATTGCAACCGAATAAAACATTAAAATTTATAATGATATTTCACTCTATAAATTTTAGGCAAACAAATTTAAAATAAAATAGAAAGCATCCAAATGTCTAATAATCTGGTTATAATTGGTCAAAAATATTATAAGAACACGGTGAATGATTTTTAAGCCCCTGTTATGTGGTATTTTGGTTAATTCTTTACATCCTCCGACTAAAAAACATAATTATTATAAACTAGCATGCAATGTGATGGACATATATCGTTATTTTTTACATTTATTTTTGCGTAAAACATGATAAGATGTTGTGTATTGTATTTGATACATTGCCAATCCATCAAGGAAGTTAAGTTGTATCACATTTAATACAATGCCAACACCTCAACAAAAAGGTATAGCTCACTATCTTACATGCATATTATGATATTATGGTTGCAAATGCTTGTTATTGTGAGAATAATGCTTGGTTCATATCTAATAAGCCAACACTACTACTAATAATCCAAAAATACTGCAAAATTGAGATTGATTGAGTACAAGTCCCGCTTTCCGAAAAAGAACCGATTTGCGAGTCCACAATAAGGCGCACTGTCCAAAGTAAAAATAAAATAAAACCCAGTCAAAATCCAAATTACTTTAGTTAGCAGTTTTGGGCATTTTGACTTTGAATTATTTTTTAATTTTTTTTAAATTTGATTAATTTTACAACGGACTTTCTAATGAACTGTAGCCAATATGGCCTCATGCATGAGGAAAAAAATGAGAATTCATTAAAATTTTACTTATTAATGTTAAAATTTCAAACGTTTGAATTTGCATATCGAAATTGTGTTTATTTGAATTATTTGATAATTAATTTCATTGAATACTTATAAGTTATTACTAAACAAAGCATTGCTTTAAAGTGATACATTATTGGCAATGTATCAAATATGATACATACAATATTCCAAAAATGTGAAAGCTTGGATTTTTTTTTATATTTTTGTGGCATTTGAAAGTACAATTTTATTGTCTCTGCACTACTGGCTTCGGCCCTACGCATGCCATCCAAAGGTCCCTAGATATGGTAAAGACATAATAAATAATAATAATATTGTACAAACAAGCAGAACTTACCTACTAACTCCTTTTTTTCTTCCTGCAACTTCTCTGCAATATTTAAAGCAATTACTTCTATAGGGTCCTCGGAGGTAGCCACCAGGTCGTCTAGTACCCTAGGCTGCTGCTTACTACTGTGGTCCTGGTTTGTAGCTCTCTTCCCGAGCCTCAGCTTAACATTGGACCGGTCCGTGTGCCTCCGTTTCTTTGATCTCTTATCTTCATCCAGGTTATTACTCGTAAAAATACTCTTAGGAATATAGCTATCGCCTAATCTATACTTAATAGTATAATCATAAGATTCAACGCCATATCTGCTTTTCTTTGTGACGTCACAGGTGACCATGTCTTCTGTTAACAGGTCTTCCTATAAAGACAGAAATTATGTGTTAAGGCGGGTACTCACTAGCAAACTGTAAGCAATTGTTGGGAATGGTTTGCAAACCACATATACACTTGTTACTGTACCCATTTGGTTACAACTTGCTAGTGAGCACCCAGCTTTAGATGATACAATCAAATTGTAAATTCAGTATTGGATTAGAGGCATTCAATTACAAGGCTACATATTCAGATAACAATTTGGCTCCATGGGTCAATATTTCAAATAATACAAATCATGAAATGCTAGCCTATTTACATTCCTGGTAGGCTTATTCAAAATATCTGGAATTTAGATTGTAGTAGGTTATTCTGTAGCTACAGCTATTGATATTGAATGGCCACTGAATTTCATCATCAGTCAAACTGCAATGCAATGTTTTTTTTTTAAATCTTTATTGAGAAAAAGAAAAGGCTTTCATAGCAGAGAGATGACGCCAGCCTCATAGGCATCACATATGTTTAATTGTCTACACTTGAGCAATTCAATCATTAATCGGTACAGCTTAATTGCCAATTCAGATGTAGGTTTTGACAATATTATATTACATAAGCCAATGTCGGCCAATTTAAGTTTGGCTTGTGTTTCATATGCCCTCCGGTCTGCTCTGATTCGAGCAGATTCCACCAATGCGTTCTTCTCCCACACCACAAATCGTGCAATTTGGAGAATCAACCACTCTCATGTTAAAGTGTTCAGTAATTCAAAGCTTCTAAATTACCTGCAATGCTTTGCACCAAACATTATATTTCTCCTTCTTATCTGTCTGTGCCGGCTGCGGCCGTTTCGGCCGCAGCTTCGTGCGCTTCGGCCGCCGCCGAGGCTCATCAGACTCCGACCCTGACGATTCCTGTGGAGACGCCTCATCGCTCAGCTCATCCTGGATCTGCATGTTCACCAGCGATGGCGGATTGAACGCCTCCGGCCGCTCCAGCGGTATGTACGTGCCCTCTTCCACATCCGAATCCTCCAACTAGAATATAGGACGCATAAAATTATGTACGCCCAGACGTCAACGCAGCAAAGTACTACGTTTCACCGCGGAAATTACGTTTAATATTCTTCCAAATAATAGTTACCCATATTAAGAATACAGAGTATGATTAAATACATCAGATTGGTGGGTTTAAAAGGATAAATAACAAGAAAATAGGGCGATGAGAGCTAGCAAAAAGTATACGTAAAAGAAAAGTTCTAACCTCTCCTTCCTCACGTTCATGAGACACTTCGACATCTAGTTCACCTTCTGTGGTCGACATCATGATCCGGGGAAGATAATAAGCGGGAATAACGAAAGTACATTAAAGTATTTTAACAAAATACAACAATTCCGCCTTTTAGTTTCGTACTTATTACTGCTGTCATTGATTATAGACAAGATAGACGTGTGAGCAAATGTCATGTATGTAGAAAAGATGTTTACGAAGAATGTTGCTCGCATAATTCTAAGATAAGGTTTCTTTTACAAAATGTAATTTTTTGTTGCTAAAGCACTTTACTTGAACTTACTATTCGCACTTTGTAAATCTAAACATGAGTCGAAGAGCCAACTTGTTGGTTTAACCACACTTGGCGGTGTTTTCCCAAATATTCGTGTTGCATCTTTTTCCTAGGGCAAATGAAAGAGAGGCAACGACGCAACGCGAACACGAACTCTCAAGTGTGGTACGACCATGACAAAGGTAACAAAAATGGCTTGCTAATGAATCACCCGCTTTATATTGCAACTGTCTGGCTAGAATTCAAGGTTTCACATGGTAACGACATAAAAAAAAAAGTCTAGTGTCATATGCTTTCTAAGTTTTCTAACCTAAAAAATCAAACATACATAATCTCAATAAATTATAAAAGTTAAAATGTCTGTATTAATGAATACGTACTTAAGGAATCCTGTCTTAAAGAGTTTAAGATTACACCTCCCATGCCGGATGATCCAGTTAACACAAGGTAATCACTGTTGTCGTCAACCGAACTATCTTAGGCCGGAAATATTTCCTTCGAATTACAATGTACTTACTAAATTTCTTGTGTTTAACTGCTTTTATCTTGGCAGTTCAGCAACTATACGCGCCGGCAGCCCTGGGAATCGATGGCTATCTTCATGCGAGAAAGAGAGTTAAGGAGCAGTTTGCGAACTATTCCGAGAAGTTCAGGGCAAAGATGACTGAGTTCGTTGGTGACCCCAAAAATATGGTGTTCACAGAAGATCTAAAGAATATGGTGCATATTGCAGAGCCTACAGATTTGGAGTTAATTGTTAAAATGATAAAAAAGTAAGGGTCAATTAGAAAGTAAGATCAAGCGGGGCTATTCCGTCAGAGGGGTACTACAACAAACTGTTAGACCGTTTTAAATTTCTGATGCAAGGATTGGTCAAAAAAAAGGAAGGAAAGGAAACACTCCAGAAGTAAACACCACAGTCTAAAAATTATGCATATTTTTAATTTAGGTGCGTCCACACCAAACGCACGCTCACCCGAGCGCGGCTCGCCCTAGCGTGCGCGCTAAGTGTGGACGGCGATCGGCGTGCCTGAGCCGAGCCTGTGTGGACGGTTGTTTTGTGTGGCCGCAGTTGTCGGCTTTTTGGGTGAAATCAAAGGGGCCGCGGCGCCATGCTACTGGCAATGTACTTATTTATTTATTTTATCGTTTTCAAATAAATAATGTGAAAATTATTTTCGCCATGTGCGTCCACACTGAATGCATGCTCACCCGAGCCCTCCACACGCTCGAGCCCTCCGCACGCTCGCCTGAGCGGCTCGGGTGAGTGTGAGGAGGGCTCGGGCGAGCCGCTCGGGTGAGCGTGCGTTTGGTGTGGATGCACCTATTATTCTGGTAGTGGCTTTCGGGCTGTCAAAGCCCTTATATCACTGCGACCATCGCTGATCTATTGTGATCGCACCTAATGAATAACGTGAAAAATATTTTCGCAGTGTGCGTCCACACTGAACGCACGCTCACCCGAGCCCTCCGCACGCTCGCCTGAGCGGCTCAGGTGAGCGTGCGGAGGGCTCAGGCGAGCCGCTCGGGTGAGCGTGCGGAGGGCTCAGGCGAGCCGCTCGGGTGAGCGTGCGTTTGGTGTGAACGCACCTATTAACAATAAACAACATAAAAAATTTTTTACCTTTTCACTGGGTCTGGTCTGGGTCAATAATTTGAAACAGGTTTTTGTATTTAACCTGTATACCATAACTTTACAGAGATAGGATTATGTTTTTACTTGTATATTTTTTGTTTTTTTTTAACCTGTATGGCACAACATTATGGAAATTCATGGAATTAAAAATTCGTTTATTTTCAGATTCAACACACAAAGTTCGGAATTCAGATTTGGTTCGTTTGTGTTTGGTCCAGTGGTGATGAGGATGTTCCATTTCATGGATGCACCCAATGAGGCTTTGAGTGTAAGTATTTTAATTTATTTTGTATAGCTGGACCCGATTACCAATTTCTTGTTGATTGTTACCATGGTTAAAGTCTTCTGGAAGACCTTAAGAGCACTTGCACACTAAGCCACTAGATGCGGACACTAGTAGTGAACGCGGACCACTCCCGCAGCTTGTGGCTGGGACTCGGCCACTAAACGTCTGCTGTTTGCCGATGCCATAC
Organism: Epinotia brunnichana; assembly: GCA_963854355.1. NCBI lineage: Eukaryota > Metazoa > Arthropoda > Insecta > Lepidoptera > Tortricidae > Epinotia > Epinotia brunnichana. The sequence continues at coordinate 20,847,281 of OY977950.1, read as the reverse complement.
AACATTATTATTATTGTTGATGACTAGCAGCTAAAAGCTGATGTGTGTATGTCACTGCACTTGTTTAAAAGTTCACTTCATAATTTTTAATTTTTTTTTCTAGTCCCTTTAAAGAGATTATGTAGAGAAATAAATGTAATTTGTACAAATACAAATAAATACAAAATTATTTATTGTTCCAATGTGAGTGGTTATTAATGATGTTAAAGTTAGTATTTTGGTTACATCACAATCAGCCAGAGTTTAGCATACAATATTTTGATTCTTAATATGTATGTCATTAAAATTATTTCATTATTATTTATTGTTATAATAATATATAATTAAATAATTATAAAAGTAAAAAAAAAAATACTAATCAAAATGTAGCAATGTCAATATATTAATAATAAATTAATGTCATGCAAAAAGGAAAGTGGTCACAGAAAATAATAAAATTCATTAGGCATTTGTGGTTACAAAGAGTTCATTAAAAGTATAGAACATTCTTTGTAGACACCACTTTAGTACTAAGTTTTGAAACCTTGACAATCCAAGGATTTCAGGTCATTGTCATTAGGCAAATGGTTGAAAATTTTGACAGACATGAAAATAATACTTTTTTTGTATATAAAAATAATTATGTATTTTGACTTTTTTAAAAAACTTATCAAACGGCCCTCGTATGTATTCATATAATAAATTGTCGCCTAGTCAATCTAAATGTCATAAAAAAATATAAAATCCCTTATGATTCCAGTGCTTCGAAGACCCCGACAATGGGGACTTCTTCGACCAACTAGTCACATACCAGGTGCTACTGGACCTCCTATACAGCCACGAGATGTACGATGACATGTACAGGGTGTTCGAAAGAGTGAAGGACCGCCAGATCAACATGTCGAAGTATCCGAAATATCCAGTTGTTCTGATTCTCGCTGCTTGCTATAAACAGGTGAGTTGTTGAGTCTGAGCCCAATGCGGCCCACGATCTCTTGCAAGTGAAATTTGACCCACTTCCCGGTTTTCGATTGAGCTGATCTGATGCTGGAGCTGGAAGGTGGCCATAGGAACTCCGCAATTAAACGACACAACCCCATCGAGTTTGGGCTCGTTAGAATCGTCTCAATGAGTAGTTGATGATGGTATGCAGAAAAGTACAGTCGGCAATAAAAGCTTGTACCAAAAATTAAATTTTTGACAAGAAACTTGTTTCATTTACTTCTTATCAATGTATGAGTCACATCCTCCAAGCGTTATTCCCGGTTGTGCCCTAAAGGAGCCCGGGGTCCGCTTTGACACCTAATCCCAAGGTTTGGCATAGGCACTAGTTTTACGTAAGGGACTGCCGTCTGACCTTCCAACCCAGAGGGAAAACTAGACCTTATTGGGATTAGACCGGTTTCCTCACGATGTTTTCCTTCACCGAAAAGCTAACGGTAAATATTCCGTACGTACGAGTAAGTTCCGAAAACTCATTGGTACGAGCCGGGATTCGAACTCGAACCCACGAACCCCGCCACTTGACAGCTACATGCCTGAACCACTAGGCTACCGTAGCTTCAGTATTAATGTGACTAAAACAGTTAAATTGCACAGAATTAGTTGTGAGCAGCCTACTGCATACAGTGCTACAATACGTGGATACGGAGTATTTGATGCCCTAAGCAAAAAAAAATGCTTATGGATAGGGGGGCACCCCTATCCATAAGCATTTTTTTTTGCTTTTTCTGGTGCCTCCAATGACTTGAAGCCCTTACGCAATGGGCTTGTGACCTTAAATTTGTTTACGATGCCATTCGAACCAGTGTTTGTAGATGAACAAATTGTTGTATGGAAGCAACTACATTTAAAGGACATTAATACCCAAAAAATCGAGTTAGACGGACCTCGCTGACAGCAGCCGAAACGCTTCATACTGATTGGCTTTAGAGTATGACGTCACACCGTGCAATTTTTACTAACCGTTGCATGGAAAATGAAGTAAATTGCTGTTTCGGTCGCGAAATACTGCGTTTAGGTCCATAGTTGTTATACAAATTTGTTTCTATAAAAGCGTAAGGATTCTATTGGTACCTTTAAATTTACTCTTGCACAATAAATAAAAAAACTTCTTTTTCTAAACTTACAAGGTTCATATCTTTTTATGATTTGAATTATATTTTGTAATTTATACTTTATTACAATAATTTGATGGTTTACTATCCATTTAGCAACACGACGTTATCAATTTTAACATCACGCAACAAGCCTATTGCTTAATTTGCTTATGTGCTCATCCGGCACTGATTGCATTCACGTGCTCCAATCCTCCAAAAGAGGTTGCCTCTTTGATTAATTGTCTGGACACGAATTTTTTATTTACTTTATATTAATATAAAAAAAAATGCAATTTAACTAACTGTTTTATTTCCATCATCATCATCATATCAGCCGAAAGACTTCCACTGCTGGACATAGGCCTCCCCCAAAGAGTGCCACAATGGCCGGTCCTGCGCCACCCGCGACCTTTACCAGGTCATCAGTCCACCTTGTCCAACATGCAAACAATTAATTATGGCATATGTTTCAGAATACACCGCAAAGTATGGAATATGCATCGAAATTATGGTCTGAAATGAACAAAACAGGAACTACACCACTCAGAAGGGCATGCACATTCTTTGCAGGTAAGACAGTCCTATTTTTACAAGCTTTTATTTAGTTTCACCTGTCCCGTTGTCTGTCTGTCTGTAATCAAATCTTGCAAGTTAAATTTGACCCACTTCCCGGTTTCCGATTGAGCTGAAATTTTGCATGCATATGTATATCGCATGACAATGCAATATTATGATGACTTGGAGCTGATCTGATGCTGGAGCTGGAAGGTGGCCATAGGAACTCCGCAATAAAACGACACAACCCGTCGTTAAAATCGTCTCAATGAGTAGTTGATGATGGTATGCAGAAAAGTACAGTCGACAGTAAAAGCTTGTACCAAAAATGAAATGTTTGACAGAAACTTGTTAATTAAAAACTGGTCTATGTTAATATTAGGAAGACGAAAAGTTTGTGGGGTCACAATCAAACAACGCCCTTATTTGTTGGTTGTTAGATGGTTTTTAATGAGTTTAAAAATCTTAAAATAGCAAACATAAGTGTTAGATACTTTCCGAGTATTTTCGTTATTTGTATCTATTGCTAATGAAAAAACAATTTATTTTCACTGTCGTCGAATACACTGTAATTGTAATCTGTCATTGTTGCCATTAAATGAGGAGTTTTAATTTTCCTCATAGAATATATGAATGTGTATACATTGATAATTTCCATCTTGGGCGTAAACACTGGAATCCCTCGTCGCGCTCAGGATTCTATTGTAGAATCTTTCGCTTCATTCAGGATTCAATATACCACCCTCGCCGTAAATATATCATTTTGTTCCCTTGAGATTGAAACACAATCTACTATTTCTAGTATTGTTCTTACGAGATTATAAGCCTTCTAGGCTTTCCACACTATAAAGCTGAAATGCGCTTGTTTTAGCACTGGCGTTGAAGCAGGGCGCGCCGCACATAGCTCTAGAATCTATAGCGATGCAGAAACAACATTATGTCACAATCAGGAATATTAAGGTGAGTTATTTAACATTATTAAGGCCAACGCTACTAAAACTCGTGCATCGCCTGCTTCTTAAGTTCACATAAGGCCGCTATACACCTAACAATATAATATCGTAACAACTTGTTATAGTTAGACTGCACGACTGGGAGGTATTTATTGCTATCTCATCCCAACTATAGCATATCATAAATTGCTAGGTGTGTCCTAAACTAAAACTGCCGAATATAGGAGGCCTGCGCTCTCGCGAGTTTAGCGTTGGCGTTTAGATATTTATTTATCCTCTAGCTCAGTGTTTTTCAACCTTTTTCTTACTCCCCTACAGTAAGAATATTTTTCGCGACACCCTTCACTGGGCTGTTCTTAGATTATATTTTCTATTTTACGAATATGAAATCCCTACATGTTTTAACTTACAAAATTCAAGTAGTCGCGACCCCCCTCAAGAAGCTTTGCCACAGGTTGAAAAACACTGCTCTAGCTACCTACCCAAAGGTCTTTTAAAAGGCCTTGTCACTTGTTGAAAATTGAAATATATTCCATTTAAATTAGAGGTTATAATTTAGTAAGATTATTTTTAAATTATGCTTTCATCATATCAACCGAAAGACGTCTAATGCTGGACATAGGCCTCCCCCAAAGAGTGCCACAATGACCGGTACTGCGCCACCCATCCAGCGGACTCCCGCGACCTTTACCAGGTCATCAGTCCACCTTGTGGGGGGCCTACCCACGCCGCGCCTTTAATTGTGCTTTACTGTCAACGAAATAAGGTTTACTTTAAAAAGGGCCTAACTAGAAATAATTAGGGTTGCGTTACTTCTATCTTTAAAATGCTAACTTACTGCGTTTTTAGTTACAGTTTTTTATAATCAGTACAATTGGGAGTGGATGAAAATTTTAGATGTGCCTGATAATTTTTTCGGTGATAGGAATAACCTTCCTTAAGGCCAGTTTACACATTGATTAGTGATTAGTGCGAGTCCATACAAAAGCTACTCGCACTTGCAGCAAATGTATGAACTCGCACTAATCACTATTCAAAGTGTAAACAGCCCATTAGCACCAGAAAAAAGTTTCAGATTTTTCAGCTGCGTCAATTGTTTTTGAAAAATACAATCACGTTTCCTTACCTACGTTTTGGGTTTAGGACGGCGAATAAGACTTGGCTTGGATCCGTCTCATATTGCAAAAAAATATCTTAAAAATTCGTGGTAAACTAACTGACACTGGCAATGATATTGACAGCTGCAGCAACTATATTCGTCTGGCAATGACAAGGGTCAGATATTGAAAATATTTTTTGTAATATGAGACGGATCAAGGAAAGTGTCTCATTCGCCGTCCTAAATCCAAAACGTAAGTCAGGAAACTGTTTGTTTTTCAAAAATAATTGACGTAGCTGAAAAATCTGCAACTTTTTTCTGGTGCTAAGGAAGGTTATTCCTATCACCAAAAAAAATAATCAGGCACTTCTAATTTTTTTTTCCATTCCCAATTACGAGTATACAGTCATGGTTTTTTTCCTACAGGCAATGGCGTTAGCGGGCATGGGCCGTGTGGATGACGCGCTGCCGGTGCTACGGGCGGTGTTGGACATAGACTCGCCTCAGCAGAAGGATAAACACACGTTCTTTGAAGAAACTGTAAGTAAAGTGCAGTCGCCATCACATACATACGCAAACAAGCAACTCACAAACATCGGAACACAACTCTATTTTCAAGGCATTACGGTGCATGGTGCGATATTTTTGAACACCCTGTAGTGTACTGATGTATGTCCTCCGTCTCCGGCGTGTCTTCGTCGGTCGGAGTGGAACCCCAAGGCCCAAGGCCCGTAGGACCCTCAGCCCTGGCTTGCCTTCATTGGCCGTCCAGAGAAGAGTCGTCAGAGCTATATGCTCCAGGGGTGGAAGTGTTAAAGGGCATAACGCCGCGAGTAACTTCGGAGAAAGCGCAGCACCACCTCTCGACACCCCTGAGCCGCTCACGCCGGTGTTGCTCCTGGCCGTCTTTACGACGGCACTTTCAGGGGCCCATCTTAGAAGTGAGTGGTTAGTCACCGCCTGCCTCGATAACCTTGTAAATTACAATGTTATGGCAGGTGTCCGGACCTCTTCGCAATAGCCCAACTTTATTGCCCACCCAAATCTCATCACCATAGACCCAGTTCTCTATCCATTTCCCCACAATAGCCCCAACGCCTGTTGGGACCCGTTCACGGGTATCTACCGATGTACCCGTGAATGGGTTCTAGCAGGTGTACTACATCACATTCAACTTCGTCTCCAAAGGGCCTCTACGTGTTAGATCTATATCCCCACGCACGCCTTCCAAATGACCGGGCTTTGTCCCGTGAATTTAAATCGGAGATACATAATAATAATAAGTTAAAGTAAAACCACGCATGTATAGATCACTCATGTGTACACTCAGCGTCAAATACTTTGTAGCAACCAAAGTAGTCAAATAGTTTGGTACACCATATATTTAGTATGTACATAGAAAACATCCAAGACTCTGAAACAAATATTCTAAGTATCTTAGTATTTATATCTATTAAATATATCGTCGTCTAGTACCCATAACACAAGCCTTATTGAACTTACAATGGGACTAGGTCGAATTGTTTATGATTGTTCCTTACTAAAGTAAACTACTATTATTCTATTTTCAGATATTACAAGTGAAGCAAGCTGTTGAAAAAAGTGACAATAAGGACCTGAATAAGGAATTTGAAGATGTTCATAAATCGTTGTTAGATCGGCAATTAATTGATTCCAAACAGGTAAGTGTTTTATGTAAGTGAAGTATTTTTTTCATCATCATCATCATATCGGCCGAAAGGCGTCCACGGCTGGACTTACGCCTCCCCCAAAGAGTGCCACAATGGCCGGTCCTGCGCCACCCGCATCCAGCGGACTCCCACGACCTTTACCAGGTCATCAGTCCACTGTGGGGGGGCCTGGCCTACCCACGCCGCGCTTTCCGTTACGTACTTAACTAAAACCGATATAGCCCTCCGAATCGCTAAGCTTTAGGCTGGGCGCAAACTTTCGGCTTCCGCGTACGGTTTCCGGATTTGGTTTTCGACTTATAACGCTCGCAGGCATTTACAGAACAATAATTATCCCTCTAGAGGGCTGTAAGTCGGAAACCGTACGCGGAAACCGAACGTTTGCGCCCAGCCTTAGTGGCAATGAACATTGCACGTAGAACCCATGGGGTGTATGGGAGCAACTACAATTGAAGAACATAAATACCCAAAAATTTGAGGCAAAGACGGACCTGGCTGGCGGCAGGCGAAACGCTTCATACTAATTGACATTAAAGTATGACGTCACAGTTTAATATTTGTAGTAACCATTGTATGGAAAATGAAGTAAGTTGCTGTTTCGGTCGCGAAATACTGCGTTTAGGTCCATAATTGTCATACGATTTTGTTTCTATAAAAGCGTAAGGAAGGGGGGTAGGTAGCTTTTACTCTTGGACTATATAAAAAAAAAAAAATTATAAAACACACATAGTATAAAACAAAGTCGCTTCCCGCTTTCTGTCTGTCCCTATGTATGCTTAGACCTTTAAAACTACGCAACGGATTTGATGCGGTTTTTTTTAATAGATAGAATGATTCAAGAGGAAGGTTTATATGTATAATACATGCATGTATTATACATAGTCCCTGGGCGACCGAGCTCCGCTCGGATGAAAATGGAGAAAATACGGAGAAAACGAATTTTCCCGGACATGAGACCTATCTAGATCGATTTCTCGCCCCCGTAACCACCTATATTCCAAATTTCATCGAAATCGTTAGAGCCGTTTCCGAGGACGTGATTGCAAATATATATATATACAAATATTGCTCGTTTAATAGGATAGGATAGGATAGGATAAACCCGTGCGAAGCCGGGGCGGGTCGCTAGTTATGACTATAATTTGATGGTTTATCCATTTAGTAACACTTTATCAATTTTAACATGTCGAAACTACCCTATTATGTACGTTTCAGACGCTAGACATGCTTCTGAACGCCGAGATCATGGCGGTGAGGAAGACAGACGCGGCTGGCAGCGGCATGCCCGGCGCGCAGAAACGGATGCCTTTCGGAATGCGGCAGAAGAAGCGAAGCTAATACTCTGTGCTGTACCACAAACATTGTCTATTATAGAGTTTTACCGATACCAAATAACAGTTTATACTAGATACAAGTAAAAGAGATTTCGTTCTGGTCGCTTAACTTCGCTGAATTTACGGCGCCTTAAGGTCGCTAGAGCAGCCGAAGATGCGCTGGGTTTAGGTGAGGGGCCTCTATTCGTCTCTGCTTTCAACAATATCAATCCTCATAAGAGAATCGGCTACAAACACATCCCAAGAATTTCATGCTTTGTGGTATTCAATTTGTTATAGAAGTGTAAATTGTGGAATGTACATTTGTTAGATATCATTTTGTCTACGGCTTACGGTCTTGTTAAATTGTTGTTTATGGTAAGTTCTATAATATTCAATGTTTTTTACATATTTAGTTGCATAAAATAATTTGTAGATAGATGTTTTATTTATAACTGTAACTCAAAGCATTTTATACAGAAGGTACTGTGAAATGAAATGGCATTTATTCAAAACTGTCAATCCAATCTGATTGGTATAAATTGAAAAAGTGGTATCCCAAATGTTGCTTCATATATGGTTATACTAGTCAAAGAGGTGAACTTTGATTTTAGACTGCTTTTGATGTAATAAGACAAATTAGATTGACTAGAATAATATTATTGTGAACACACGGCCGAGGAATGAAAAAGTTAACCAATTCGCGACTTCATTACATGTCTTTAAGGTCCAAAATGTTTTAATTCCACAACTACGAAATGAAGAAAACGAGCAAAGCTTGCAAAAATATTGTTTTCACTTCTCATGCTCTAAAAGTTCGTCTTTATGTCGTGCGTAGGCGACATAAAGTCGCTTTTTATGCTCTAGAGCATAAAGTAAAATCTTCGTCGAAGACCAAGGCAATCGCTGCAACAGCCACACGAACATCTTTAACTTCATACAACAACCTCTTTATTTTATTTCGTTTCGTTCGTATTCTAAGACCAAGGCAAAGATACCAACAGCCAAAGTACACAATAAAACTTCATGAAATAAACTTATAATTTGTATTTCGTCTCATTTATTATTTTTTATATTTGTTTATTTTTCAATTTAGTAGATCAGTATAGTATTTAAATATTTCTCATTGCTCTAATGTAACTTTCAATTTTAATTAAATTAGCATTTACTATATTTACGTGTTGCTGTTTCATTTCCTCGCAATCGAAGTGAAAAGTAGAGTGTACAACTCGTCCATAAAACCCATTTTACACTCGACTTTATATCTATCCTCGCTCGCAAGCTCGCTCGGATGGATAAACGTCTCGAGTAAAATGGTGCGTTTTATGCACTTGTTGTACAATCTACTATTTAGTCAGCTATCTTATAACTAGTTGTAAAAACAAATAAAAATGAGAAAAACTAAAAAGCTGTATATCATTTTCTACTTTCTTACTATTTATATTTGGGGCTGGTTGATACGATTTGAGCGGGTTGGTACAAATGAGGCGGTGGATACAAATGGGGTGAGTTGATACACCCTGAGACGGGTTGACAATAACTACAACTAAGAAAGGTTGAAAAACCCCTGACATTTTCATTTCAAAGTTCAATATCTCAAAAAAAATTGTTGAAACGTAGCTAAGAACCATCTCGAGCACGTCAGCTTTCGGATAAAAAAACCGCATTCAAATCGATCCATTCGTTTAGGAGCTACGATGCCACAGACAGACAGACACACAGACACGTCAAACTTAGAACACCCCGTCGGGGGTTAAAAAAACCGATGACGATTGTGTTGGCCCACGAGGAAAGCGTATTGTATATTATCTGGCCAAAACCTCTGACTGTACTCGCGGTATGTGCGCCACACAACCGTGTCATAGAAAGAGAACCAGGTCCCGGAACCTGAGGGTCTACCGCGAAACGAAAACGAACTTCGTTCGTGTATCTCCGTCTCTGTTGTACTTGCTAGTTCGAGCAACAGAGAGGGAGTTACACGAACGAAGTTCGTTTTAGTTTCGCGGTAGGTATTGATGTAGGTATGCTGCGGATCTACGGGCGTCACGGTGACAGTTTTTTTATAAGGGCCTATGCAGACTGCGTTTTTAAAGCGCGCCGTCGTCAATCGCAAGTAAATTGACACAAACGCGCGTTGACGGCGCGCACAAAGTACTTTTCATCACACTAGCTCGTAAAGGGTGTATTATAGGCAGGTGTATAGAACAGCTATAGACGATTTACCTCCCGCGGGAGTTATGGATTTCTATAACTCCCGAGGGAGTTATGAGCTTGTGTGTGGTCTGATTGGTTAAACCGAATCTAGCTGGCCGCGCGTCCTAAGAATTCTTCTCTGCGATTGGTTGAATAAAATCTAGCAGGCCATGCGGGGCCACGCCCCCTCGCCCTCCACTCGTAAAACTGTAAGTGAAGTTGTCAATTTCGACAATTTTTTTGCCCGACGACGGCAGAGCCGAACGGAAGGGATATGTTTTTAGCAGTCTATGTTTGTATGTTCCGCTGTAGCGTTTTAAATACTGAACCGATTTTGATAAATGGGGTGTCAATCGATTCGAAATTATGCTCCGCTTAACATAGGATACCTTTTGTATGAAAAAGAAAAATATGATGGCTGTCACATACAAATAAGTGACTGACTTTGAAAAAAATCTGTCGTTATCATAGCGTGTGGGGGATCGAATGAAAGAAGAGAAAATTTCGAGTTCAAATATATAAAAACATTATTAAACTAAAATATAACAAGCGATAGGAAGACGATTCAAGTTTATAAGTTAGACCATCTCGCTACCGATGAGTTGTTGCCTTGTATTGTATTACCATTGCTGCCAAAATCCAAAAGTTATACACTGGATATTGGATGCGACGCCGCAGTGATTCCAAAATCAAATCAAAATCAAAATAGTGGCTATTACACTAGTATTAAAGTAGGACTGGAAGAGCTATCACGATGTCACATCTTTGCATTATTACTTGCAATAATATTTCCGTGGCAGTCATTTCACAAAATCAAAAAAATTACTGAAGTATTTGACTCTCACTCTCGGAGTCCAAAAGGCCGCGTCGCACCTAGCGCTGGTCGTGCAATGGTAATGATTTTTCCAACACTAGATACCTTATCAAAACACCTGCATTTCGTTCTGGCAGTGGGGTCGAGTAGATATATTAAATTTCTATTACACTATTATATTAACACTCACAATAGTGAAGTCACATTTAACAGAAGAAGACAGCGCAGCATTTGTTGAAGGGAACCAATTAAATGAAGCCAGTTCGTATGAATTTCATGACGGAATAATAAGCACTACTCTGTTAATGCCAAATAAGATTCCAGTACCCAACATCGCGGAGGTAATATGTCAAAACATTTATGATAATGACACCGTCTTACCGATCCGTGAAATACAGCGCAAAACCGCACTTCTCATAGAGCGGAGGGTTGAAGAGCTAGCCTGGGTTCAACTATTTCCGGATGGGAAAAATGGGCTTAATGAAATTAGACCTCTCCATTAGACTATTTTCAATCACGTGTGATGGGAAGTAACCTGAAGTAACAAACGATTTCAGAGCACATAATATATATTTTACGCGCTCTCAGTGGTAGAGCTTCTGAAAGCGAGACAAAATGTTTCCATTTGCGGAAGATTGCGGCAAGATGGCGTCCAGCATAGTGATTAATTCCAAAACATACACCTATGCATGAGAAGTATTCGAGGCACTTCTTCATACTGGCACAGGGCATATTCTGAGCTAATGGCCATGGTGCGTAACCTTGGACCAGCACACTGGTATGTTACTCTGGCATGCAATGACCTGAATTGGCCAGATATGCTACACCCACTATTAGTGGCGGATGGAAGACCTTATGTTCGTGTGGAAGATCTCAGTTTTGATGAAAAGTACAGTTAGTGGAGTCGTATCCTGTTACTTTATCGCGGCAATTCATGTTCCAGTTCAATGCTGAAAACCTCATCATCCGATCCCATCTTAGGGTGCGATATAGAAGACTTTTGGCGGCGAATTGAGTTCCAACTCCGTGTTAGTCCGCATGTCCATATGATGATCTGGTGCAAAGACATTTAAATTCACGTGCTGGAATAAAGCTTATACTAGTAGAAAGCGTAGTCACCTGTGACATCCCAGCAGAGGGTGAAATGCACGATCTAGTCTTCTGATTGCAAACCCACTATGAAAGTTTTATAATATATATATATTACATACCAAGATTGTAACATGATTAAAAAAAGGAAAAATATGAAATAAAAAGGAAAAGTATGAAGTAAAGTTTAATATCTATTTAAATTACCCCATTGTTACCCTCACATATCACCAATATTTTTAAATAAAATAGGATTACAAATTATCCCTGACTACAGAACACATCTAAAAAGTATAAAATAAAATTAAATTTAAAAAATAATACCCGACTCCGGACACGCGATCTGAAAAGTATTAAATAAGAAAACAATTTACTTCTGAAATCAAAACCTGACATTCAACTCTCTCATATTTGGATGAAGCCGTGGTCGCATGCCTTTGGAGCCTGAATATATGTTGATGCATGCGACCATGGCTTTATCCAAATATATGAGAGAGTTGAATGTCAGGTTTTGATTTCAGAAGTAAATTGTTTTCTTATTTAATACTTTTCAGATCGCGTGTCCGGAGTCGGGTATTATTTTTTAAATTTAATTTTATTGTATTTGTGCAGGTTCTGATTTTGCTATATACTTAGCAATATACATTGCTACACTTACAGCTGAAACCACGGGTTGGAGTTCTGTTGTAATTATTAATCATAACTTCCGTCTCAATTCGTTTCAGTTCATAAAATCTTCCACCGTTCCTTGCAGCCTGGTGTTCGTCGAGGATTTTAGTAGCATTAGACACGGGTCTCGCAAATCCAAATCTGCACGTATTAGCGTCATTTTGCTGGTAGTAGGTAGCAGTGTGATGATGTGTTTGCAATCGGAAGACTAGATCGTGCATTTCAACCTGTGCAGGGGTCTCACAGGTGACTCCGCTTTCTATAAGCTTTATTCCAGCACGTGCATTTAAATGTCTTTGCACCAGATCATAAAGTAACAGACCAGATGATAAAGTAACAGTATACGACTCCACTAACTGTACTTTTTCATCAAAACTGAGATCTTCCACACGAACATAAGGTCTTCTATCCACCACTAATAGTGCGTGTAGCATATTTGGCCAATTCAGGTCATTGCATGACATAGTAACGTGCTGGTCCAAGGTTACGCACCATAGCCATTAGCTCAGAATATGTTCTGTGCCAGTATGAGGAAGTGCCTCGAATATTTCTCATGCATAGGTGTATGTTTTGGAATAATTCACTAGGTTGGACGCCATCTTGCCGCAATCTTCCGTAAACGGAAACATTTTGTCTCGCTTTCAGAAGCTCTACCACTGAGAGCGCGTAAAATATATATTCTGTGCTCTGAAATCGTTTGTTACTTCCCATCATACGTGATTGAAAATAGTCTAATGGAGAGGTCTAATTTCATTTAGGTCATTTTTCCCATCCAGAAATTGTTGAACCCAGGCTAGCTCTTCAGCTCTCCGCTCTATGAGAACACTGACTGGTGGTGCGGTTTTGCGCTGTATTTCACGGATCGGTAAGACGGTGTCATTATCTTAATTTTTTTGACATATTACCTCCGTGATGTTCGGTACTGGAATCTCATTTGGCATTAACAAAGTCATCATATCAGCCGAAAGACGTCCACTGCTGGAATTAGGCCTCCCCCAAAGAGTGCCAAAAATACCGGTCCTGCGCCACCCGCATCCAGCGGACTCCCGCGACCTTTACCAGGTCATCAGTCCACCTTGTGGAGGGGAGGGCCTAGCACCTTTCCGCCCCAACGGCCATCGGTTCTACGTGCAATGTGCCGCGCCCACTGCCACATAAGTTTAGCGATTTGGAGGGCTATATCGGTTACCTTGGTTCTGCTGCGGATAGCCTCATTTCTGATGCGATCACGCAGATAAACTCCCATACAACATATATTCAGGCTCCAAAGGCATGCGACCACGGCTTCATCCAAATATGAGAGAGTTGAATGTCAGGTTTTCATTTCAGAAGTATATAAATTGTTTTCTTATTTAATACTTTTCAGATCGCATGTCCGGAGTCGGGTATTATTTTGTTTTAATTTTATTTTATTGATTGGTGCGGTTGTGTGAAACTAAGATTTTTCTGTCATTTGTAGTTATTCATTTCCTCGCAAATGTGATGAAAAACATTGTGTGTATCACGGGCAGTAAGGGGATTACAAACTCGACTTATTAAAAGCCCTCCGCCTTTGGCGTCGGGCTTCTAATAGACTCTCGTTGGTAATACCCTTCTTACGGCCCATAATGCACAATGTACTATTGTTATAAAAAAAAAAAAAAAAAATATTTCAGACCATTGATCCATATGTGATTAGATTAGCGAGACTTAAAAACTATGTTAGAACTAGCTGTTGCCCGCGACTTCGTCCGCGTAGAACTTTTTATCGTTTTAGAAAATGATTTCTCTCAATAAAAAATTTGAACCCTCTTTTAGGGGATAATTAAAAAAAAAGTTGATGTTCATTTTCTAGTTTGTGAACAAACAGTCTAAAACCAAAGTTAAAAATCTCATACTTTAAAAATGCCTTGAAATACTCAAACTTTGAACCAATTTTAACACTCTTAGGGGATGAATTTGGAAAAACTCTGAAATCAGTTTTGTAGTCTTTTAACGTACAGAATAAGACCGAAGTTAAAAATCTCTTACTCACACTTTAAAATTTTATTGCTCGCCATTTAAAATTTGAACCCCCTTTTAAACCCCCTTAGAGGTTGAATTTTTCTAATCGCTGAAAGAACTTTTTTCGTAAACTTTTAAGTCTCTAGTTCAAAAAAAGTGTTGCCCATACAAAGCTTTCTTAACCCCCTTAGGGGTGGAATTTTCTAAAACTCTGAAAGTACTTTATTATTCATTTTAATAAGTAACATTTTGAATAGTTTTAAGTCTAGTAAAAAAAAAAAGTTTTTCCCACACAACACTGGCTACCCTTCTTAAGGATCTTAAGGATCCCCTTAGGGATGGAGTTTTCTAAAACGCTGAAAGTTCTTTTTTAGTATTCTAATAAGTAATCTTTTTGCAAAGTTTTAAGTCTAACTCAAAAAAAAGTGTTGCCCATGCAAAGCTTGCTCTCCTTTTTAACCCTATTAGGGGTGGAATTTTCTAAAACGATTTGTGTTCTTTTTTTGTATTTTAATAAGTAATCTTTCTACAAAGTTTCAAGTCTCTAACTCAAAAACATAAACTTTCCCTGATAAAAACTTTGCACCCCTTTTTATCCCCCTTAGGGATAGATTTTTTCAAAACGCTGAAAGTCTTTTTTTTTGTATTTTTATAAGTAATCTTTCTACAAAGTTTTAAGTGTCTAGCTCAGAAAAAGTGTTCCCCATACAAACCTTGCACCCTTTTTTAACCCCCTTAGGGAATGATTTTTGTAAAACGCCGAATGTAGTATTTTTCATGTTCTAATAAGTAATTTTTCGTCAAAATTTTAAGTCTCTATTAAAAAAGAATATGTTTTTCCCATACAAACTTTGCACCCTATTTTACCCCCTTAGGGGTGAAATTTTCCAAAACGCTGAAAGTACTTTCTTTGTATTTAAATAATCTTTCTACAAAGTTTTAGGACTCTAGCTAAAAAAAATAGTTTCCCACATACAAACTTTGCACCCCTATTTTAGCCCCCTATTTTTAGGGGTAGAATTTTCTAAAACGCTGAAAGTACTTAATTTGTATTCTGATGACTAATCTTTCTACAAAGTTTTAAGTCTCTATTTAAAAAAAATATTGTTTCCCCCATACAAAATTTGCACCCCTATTTTACCCCCTTAGGGGTAGATTTTTTTAAAACACTGAATCTAGGTACTTTATTTGTATTCTAATGAATAATTTCTCTACAAAGTTTTAAGTCTCTATTTAAAAAAAAGTAGTTTTTCCCATACAAACTTTGCACTCTATTTTACCCCTTTAGGGGTAGAATTTTCTAAAACCCTGAAAATTCTTTATTTGCATTCTAATGACTGATCTTTCTACAAAGTTTTAAGTCTCTATTTAAAAAAAAAATGTTTCTCCCATACAAACCTTGCACCCCTATTTTACCCCCGTAGGGGTGGAATTTTCCAAAACGCTGAAAGTGTTTCATTTGTATTCTAATAACTAATTTTTCTACAAAGTTTAAGTCTATAGCCTAGGTTGATTTGTGTAAGATTGTCCCATAATATATATATTTTTTTTATTTTTTTTTATAGCTCAAAAAAAAAGGTTCTCCCATACAAACTTTGCACCCCTATTTTACCCCCTTAGGGGTAGAATTTTCAAAAATCCCTTTTTATCCCTAGCCCACGTTATAAAAGCAACATACTGTGCAAAAATCAACTCTCTAAGATTAGTAGTTTCGGCTGTGCGTTGATGAGTGAGTGAGTGAGTGAGTGAGTGAATAAGTCAGTCAGGACATAGGCATTTATTATGTATAAATAGATAGAAGATAATGAAACTCCCATCCAAATATCTCAAAAAATTATGAAGCTACATCCGTTTTAATGTCGCTTGTTAGAGTGAGAAAACGATGAGGGACTGTGACGTCAATATACTCGAGCGTCATAGTAAAAAACAATCGTTTCATATGAAGGTGCGTTTTGCGGAAAAGGGACAGTACATACCCCCTCTTAAAACTTAATCATTACCTATATAACCTCTTGCTTTGTTTTTTTCTCCATTTGACTATATTTATTTTAAATTCTTTTTCGAGAAAATACATTATGATTATTTACCATATTTTCGATTCCTGAGCTATAACCACGAACTTCGGAATTCGAAAATATTCGGGTATCTCTATCTCTATCGCACTAACCATACTCGAGTGACAGGGATGCAAATATATTAACATTGAGTATCGGTTTTCGTGGTAGCGCCGCAGGTACTTTGGCTGAATGCGCCGAGCGCGTGCCATTGTCATTCAAAAAAAACAAATTCGTGTTAATTATATTGTTCAAATTTGTTGATTTCATTTATTGAAATTACGACATAAAACGACATTTGCGCATATAAGTTCTCATATCAGAATCGAATATTTTTTTATGGTTTATATTTTAGCATTTGTCTCGTAAAGGTCTATCGTAGACGGGATTTAAATTATTAATAAGTGAAAGGCAAAGCAATTCCGCCATTTTGACGAAAATTTGACGGTTCTTATAGCTGACAGTTGGAGCAGCGTTTGATTTCAATAAAAATAAATGAAAAATTAAATGAAGTCGTATATTTCGGAAAATTAATTAACTGTCGCAGTCGGATAAAAACTATCCTAAGTTGCAGCTAGAATAATAATGTACCTATATAAAATGTTTCATATTTTTCCGTTCATGGGATGCTGAGAACATTCGAACCGCGCAAAGCTTAGTTTCAAACTGGCTGATTCTTTTTTTAATTTAGAGATTTATTATAAGTGGAGATTACAAACTAAGAATCGGGGGCATTAAATTACAGACATGGTTTTGGCAAGCTATTGGCAGTACCAAACAGAGCGAACATTATCTCTACTTGGCCCTGCCAATAGTCACCTCCATCCAATATTTGGTGAGGGGACAGTTGAGGCGCTCGGCCAACACCCACACTTAGGAGGCCATTGTTATGAACTAAAATAGAGAACAATCTCTGGGCCTAAAAACGATAACCCTGTTTGTTGATGACATTTGATGCGCCAACTATTATCGTAAGTTGAAATTGCTCCACTTGAATGTTTAAAACTTACAAAAAGTGCGTCGGTGGCAGGATTTGTACCGGGACAAATCGACTCCAAATACAGCCGTCAGTACCCCTAGGCTACTGATGTCTATTGACAACACGGCGAATTTTGAAAAACCTTGACGGCGCGGTTCATCTCCATAGAAACTAGGCTATTCATTATTATTGACCCCGCCGTCGTAACAATATAGTTAAAGAAAATTAATAAATTACACAACTATTTTAGTTTTGAAATTATTTAATGATATTATTTGTATAAATCATTATTTTCAGATATTTTGTAGGTGACGCGTTGCTTCCATCTAGTATCAGAGGTTGACATCTATGAATTATGATGTGACTAAATTGGAAATCACCAGATATTCATATTAGACTCTTATACTTGATGTCCTTTTTTGTAGCTTATTTTGCTGTCATTACCGTGCACTAAGATTATCCGCCCTGACGGCGCGCTTAATAATAAGTGCAGTCTTTATAGGCCCTGATACCCAATACCTACCTATTTACCTACTTATAGAAGAACGTGTCAAAAGTTATAGTTGTTAAGTCCAAAGAGAATATAACCACTACGTTTAGGTAAGTCAATATCAAAAATCCGTACCTACCATTTCGAAAATCAAGTCAATATTCCTAGATATAGTATTTGTTATACAGGGTGTATTATTTAAACAGGGCAGTGAGGGAAAATCCGTAACTATATAAGAGACACGGAAATTCAATTTTGCTCTTAGGAGTCACGAGACCGATTTTAGATAAAATAAAAACTGCAATTCAATGATTAAAAAAAAGCCTCATACAATCGGGAATTGTGATTGTATTTTTGTTGATACAGGGTTCCTTAGTTACAATTTTTCTGAACATCCAGCACTACTACTTTACGCAAAAAAAAAACGAGTTCTGATTTTTGGACAGATTTGACCGGGTTCGATTCCCGGCCGTGTACGAGGCTTTTTTGAAAATATTTAAATGCAGTTTTTATTTTTTCTAAAATCAATCTCGTGACTCCTAAGAGCAAAATTCCGTATCTCTTATAGTTTCAGATTTTCCCTCACTGCCCCGTTTTAATTATAAATCCTATATAGATAGATACCTATTGTGCCTAATCCGCGAGCAGCGCATAATATGCAGTTTTTGATACCTGATAAAGAAGTACGTCACAACTGAATATAGGTATTAATAATAATGTAGTACTTACTTAATACACTAGGGATCCAAGTGCATCCCAAAAGCAGCTCTTCTATAGAGTTTTTACTACTACCGAGCCACAGTCACAGTTGGGACAAACTCACCCCACCCTCAATGAATCCGCCACTGATAATGTAGGTAATAAATACCTATTTATGCTGGTGGGTTAGGTACCTACCTACCATTCGAATCGTCAGAAGTGTAAGTACACAATTTCAACTCATTTGGACTTGGGACGCTGGTCAATCAAAAACCTGTAAGATTTGGCCTCAAGAAACTACCTAACATACAGGGTGTCCCAGAAATCGACGTCAAGCCGAAAACGGATGATAGACCAAGTCATAACAGTTATAAAAAACTTAAACAACCAAAACGAGATGAAAATCAAACAATAGCTGTCAGAAAACTGGCAAGAAAATTATACGACCGTATATTGACCAAGAAAAATCAGTGCATTATAATGGATGACGAGACCTATTGCAAATTGGACTTTAAAGCCTTACCAGGACCTCAATTTATTACGGTGCCCGCTTATAGAAGGTTACTCGAAAACATAAGGTCATCAACATCGAGAAATTTGGCAAAAAAGTATTAGTGTGGCAAGCGATTTTTCAATGCGGTATGCGATCGCAATACTTCTTTACTACAGGGAATTTGAACGCTACGGTATACCTACAGTTACGAGTGCTTAGTGCTTACAGAAAAAATTACGAACACTAATAAAGAAGCACAGGAGTAGCACTTTATTTTGGCCATACTTGGCTTCTTGTCATTACTCTAAAACAACGAAGGAATGGCGGTATAAAGCCGATAAGGTAGAAGTAGTGGATAAGGAGATGATTCCTCCCAATTGCCCAGAAGTTCACCCAATTGAGCGATATTGGTCTATCATGAAACGACACCTCTAAAAAAACGTCAAAGCTGCCACCTAAGTTGAAAACTTTAAAAAAAAGTGGAACACGGCATCATCAAATGTGTCAAAAGTGATCGTCCAGAATTGAATGAGACACATCAAAAAGAAAGTTAGGTTGCAGGCAAAATATATAAAACACGACGAATTCATTCAAAACAGTTCTTTACAAAGACCTTATTTTTCAGTTTCTTTTTGCTTCATTATCAGTTTTCACACAGAATAAAAATAATACCATTTTGAAGCTGTCTACTTTCTTTCCGGTACGGTCCTTATTATGATATTTTATTATCTTTTTTTCTGGGTTGTTCTCGTATCCCGCACTAGTTATGATTATTTTCTGTTTGGCCTAAAGGTTGCTACGAACTCTGATTTTTAGACATATTTGACCGGGTTCGATTCCCGGCCGTGAATGAGGCTTTTTTGAAAATCTTTGAATGTACTGCATTCATTTTTTCTAAAATCGGTCTCGTGACTCCTATGACCAAATTTCCGTATCTCTTACAGTTACGCATTTTCCCTCACTGCCCCGTTTGAATAATACACTGACGTACAAGGTACCACTAGGTATTAGTAGTACTTAATTTGATTAAGACATGTTCAACTACGCTATGACATAATTTACTTTTCAATACGAAGTTTTAACCGACTTCAAATCAGTAGCCAAATTGCTTCAAGTTTGCCTATAAAATTTTAAGAGTTCCCTCGATTTCTCCAGGATCCTATCACCAGAACTGGATTTTGGTGACAACTACACCAATCTGGAAGTATATGCTTCCAAACTAAGAAAACATTATAGGGACAGTTTTTCAAATCGGTTCATAAATTACCGAGTTCTGGCATAGCAACCACATAAAAAAAAAGATACTGACGAATTGAGAACCTCCTCCTTTTTTTTAAGTCGTTTAAAAACAGCCACGTCAGTAACGTCTACATCACTCCGTTATCAGTGCAAGTAGCCGACTAAAAGTACAATATTTACCCCTCTCAAACAAAGTACACCCTAATCTGCCTGGCACTTAAGACTCTTATTACTCTCCTAAATATAAACATAGTCACAAGAAGATTCTAACCGACAGAGTCGGTTCAGTGGTTTCTTATTCCCCTTACTGTTCGACCCCTAATGACCACTGAGCACGCAAAGCTTCCTAGATGTAGGAATAACATTTGCAAGTCGATGCGCCTTTTAGAAAAATACGATGTGATCATGCAAACGCTAGGCTTAGAAAGGCGTTCAATCTCTGTTCCTAACCAGAGCTAGACAAACCTGCACCTTACTTAGCTTACAAATGCTGTGCGTTTTATATTGTCTTTTATTTAACTTTATGTAGGTATACAGGTTGTCCCATAAATCGACGTCAAGCCGAACACGGATGATAGACCAAGTCAGAACCTAGTCTGAATCTAAAAACTTATTATATTTTACTGCTCAATGTAGAAAACACGCGTGACACTTGAACATAGGTATGTATGTCTGTGCATACAATTTTGCATCATTATAGGAGATGCGCATCGTTATTTGCATTCAGCATACGGGTTTCCACTCACCCTCTAAACCTCTTATCTTCACAACCGTACAAAAAGAAAAGAACCTTCGTCGTGCAACATAATGTTCATATTTCTTAGCAAAGAAACAGCTTTATGACGTTGCGAAAATAAGCCGTCCTTACGACTGTTTAAGTACAAAACGTCAAAAGTGACACTTATTTCCTATTAAAATAGGTTCTTTTGGAAATTGGCATATTGCGTGAACGTCCTTTCGTAGGTCTATTAGGAATGGGGAGTTTTGTTGAACCACCAGCAACTTTGCCTGCCTGTCGTCGAATACGAGATTGTTTATAATATAACCTCGAGCGAAACCAGAATAAGTACTTATTCTGGTTTCGCTCGAGGTACAGTGGAGGGCACCAATATTTATACACCACAAAGTCTCAAAAATATGTACACAGACCTCTTTTCTGCAACAATAAGGTTGTAGTATACATATTTATGAAACTTTGAGTGAATATTGAGCTACTTAATAGGGTTTATTCATTTAAATATCTTGGGCGCTTGGTCACCGACGATCTGCGTGACGATGCGGATATCGAACGCGAGCATAGGGCATTGGCCGTCAGGGCCAACATGATAGCCCGGAGGTTCAGCAGGTGTACAACGCAAGTTAAAGTAACACTCTTTCGAGCGTACTGTACTTCGCTGTACGCCTCTAGCCTGTGGACGAGGTACACGCAGCGTGCTATTAATGCCATGCGTGTACAATATAACGACGCCTTCAGGGTATTGTTGCGGCTGCCGCGATACTGCAGCGCGTCGGGCATGTTCGCCGACGCGCATGTGGATGGATTCCACGCCACGCTGCGCAAGCGCTGCGCCGCGACGCTCCGCAGAGTGCGCACCAGCCGCCACGGTCTCCTGGCTGTCGTGGCAGAGATGGGACAGCGCCCTAATCAATTCCTCAGCACTTCTATGGATTATTTTGTCCGAAATAAATGCTTTTTATTTTTATTTTATTTAATTTTAATTTTAATTTTAATTTTATTTTTTTATTTATATTGGTGCCCTTGATTGTACCCTACTTACTTGATATATTTTGCTCCTGCTGAAATATTTATATTAAGCTTTTAAACTGCAGGCTGAAAACACCGGGGTATTTTGCCCGTTTCATTTTAAAATACATGGAATTCAGAATCGCTCATCGTGTAAGTGTACCCACGGTCTGAGTGCTCATCCCAGTTGGGCGTGCAGCGGGGCGGGATGAGCAGCGTAAATGTTAACGGCATGAATTAGAAAATTATGAGATTTGTCAAAAGCTAAATATTTTGACTAAGTATTCATATTTAGTTGCGTATCAGAAGACAAAATGCGATTGCTTAATTTTATCTGGATAGAAGATAATCCATATTATCTAGATCTTAATTTTTCTTACCTCAGCCAACTAAGCAGCATAATCAAGTTAAAATGGCGGTATTTCGCCTTATCTAAAATCTCATACTTACAAGGAAATATTAGTAAAACCATAAAACCTCACAAATTTATCAACATATAAGGTACCGTAGCCTAATAAGGCCCACCTTATTTCCAAAGCCTTGTAAAATAATTACAGTATGATTAATAAAGAAAAGCCATTCATAGGACTGATAATGATTTATTTAACAAACGAAATATTAAAAAAATCTTTAATGTTATTTGCGTTAGAACTCAAAAAAACCAGTTTCAAAAAATTATTGCTACTGGGCCATCTTAGGCACCCGGTCGCCTAATAAGGCCCGTTATAAATAATTTAATACAATCGTTTAATCAATGTTTAATCATTACTATCGTCTAGAACTACCTATTCGTAAATTTTAATTTTTTTTAATTGTTTTAATAAAATATTGAACCTATCCCAAAATTATAGCTGTGTGCCCATCTTGGGAGTATGAAAATGAAAAATTGCTAATACGACAACAACTTTTTAAATTAGAAAAAAAAAACACATGTGTGAGATTCTTTTTTTATCAGTCTGTATCATGATATTTATATATAGGTTCTTTATTCTAACATTATTTTTTTAACATACCTACTTTTAGTTAGGGATACATTGTATACAGTGGGCCTTATTAGGGGACTCTTACTTCAGCTCAATTGAGTGTCGTAAAAATACGTAATAGTTATTTATGATACAATTGCGGGAATTACCTATCCGCACGTGTAACATACAGCATTTTACAATGCATTATGCAAGGAAATAAAAAAATATCCATAAAAGGTGAAATTTTGATTGTCACGAAATCTGATTAATCTCATTATCGCACAGTATGCGGGAATTTTGGCCTGAAATCCAATTAAAATTTCACCTTTTAAGCATATTTTTTTATTTCCTCGCATGATGCATTGTAAAATGTTGTATGATACACGTGCGGATAGGTAATTCCCAACTCGTGTCGATCAAAAACATGCACTCCCTGACGGTCGTGTTTTTGGTCATCGCCACTCGTTGGGAATTACCTACTTTCCGCACTTGTATCATAATGTGCATTGTAAATAAATTTAAAATAACAGTATTTACCTATAAACAGATTAAACACCTAATTTCACTAAAAATACTGACTAAATTTGGTTGATATGTAAATATTGGAAAATAATAAAACGTGCAATATTTTAACACGACACAGCAAACTGTATTTTTTTAGAAAATGGCAGCACGCTTGAGTAAAAACTTAAATGCACGTTTGTTTGTGATCATAAACGCATGTGCTCACGAAATTTGAAGTAGTTTGGAAAACCATAAGTAACTGCGACTTTTTAAAGGTTTCTTAGGAACCGGGCCATCCTTGGTGCACCTACCTTAGTAATAGTAATAGTCATTTATTTAAACACATTCTGTTACATAGTTACCAGGGGTCCCTGTTGTAGTGTAGCCTCTTTAATAAATGTCAATGCTTTTGACGCACGACATGGTGTCAGGTGTGGAAAAATGTTATTCAAAATATAATTAATTAAAATTGAGTGAATTTAATATAAAAATGCCGGATCAAGTAGATGATACTAAAAAAATGCAAGCGCAAAATAGTAATAGTGTGTATGCTGCAATACAGCAACCCGGTCCATTGCAAGACCACGGGAACATGGCGGTCAACTGGAAAGAATGGAAATCCGCTTTTGATTTTTTTCTTATCGCTTCGGGCAGAGATACGGCTACGTCGAAGGAAAAGTGCGCATTATTCCTACACGTCATCGGAAAATTCGGTCGAGAAACTTTAGAGGAATTTGAACTCAGTGTTAAAACGGATGACTATGACAAGTTAGTAAAAGCATTTTGAGAGCGTTTTGACCCGAAAAAAAACGTGAACTATGAACGTCATACGTTTTTTGAAAATTATCAAGACGATTCTTTTGATAAGTTCCTTAGCGACTTGAAAATTAAAAGCAAAAGTTGCGAGTTTGGTCAGTTGAAAGATAGCTTAATCTTAACTCAGATAATAAGAGGTCTAAAAGACGGACATATGCGTGAACGATTACTTTCAAAGTCATCACTAGACCTGGAGCAGGCTGTGACCTACTGTCGCGCGGCGGAGCGAGCCAGCGTGCAAGCGGCAACGTGTCGGAGTATGAAATTTGATCACACCGCGCCAGTTGCGTTAGAGGAACTAGCGCGCGGGCGTGGTGCGCCTGGCGGTAGTGGCTACGGCGCCGGGATGAGGTCGCGTAGTGCAGGAGCACGAGGACGCGCAGGCCGTGGAGGCTTCGCTCGTGCTGCTCCTTCAGGCCGAGCACCACGTTATGGCGCCGAGTGCGACAAGTGCGGTGGAAGACACTCCGCCGATGACAGATGTCCAGCATTTAATGTTCGCTGTTTCAGGTGTGAGCGCGTAGGACATTTTGCTAAAACCTGTCGTGAGAAGCTTATAAGAGAGGTTGAGATTAATGAAACACAAGGTGAGGACTATACAGAGGACAATGGTGAGTTTTTTCTTCATAATATTATTGTCAACGCGTTGGACTACACTGGCACCTTTTGGTCAGAGGAAATAATAGTCAACAATGTGTCAATAAGGTTTAAATTAGATAGCGGTGCTGAGACGTCTGTAATGTCATTGAGGTGCTTTACACAGGCAGGTTTTGATACTAGTATATTACGTAAAACAAATACAGTGCTTAAAGAAATCAGTCGAAACAACTTGCCTGTTGTAGGATACTTCATGGCAAATATGAAGTACAAAACTATAATTTCATTGCAAAAGGTGTTTGTTCTTGATATAGAGTGTAACAACTTATTGGGACTGAAGGCATGCACCGAATTGCAACTTATCTCGCGAATTAATGAATTACAAAAAAGTGACGAGTCTGTTTATGTGGGTATAGGTTGCTTGCCTTCAGTTATTAAAATATGATGAGACCGTACAACCTGTGATTTCGGCTTCTAGGAGGGTACCGATGTGTTTACAACCTCGTCTGAAGGAAGAATTAGATGAGATGGAAAGTTTGAACATTGTTAAACGTGAGGAGGGCCCTACGGATTGGATGTCTCCTATAGTTATTGTGGAGAAATCAGACAAGAAGTTGCGCATTTGCCTAGATCCTTTGCATCTAAATAAGGCTGTACGCAGGAGCCACTTTCAATTGCCGTCGCTCGACGAAGTCGCGAGTGAAATGAGTGGTGCAAAGTACTTTTCGAAACTTGATGCTTGTAAAGGGTTTTGGATGTTAAAACTCGATGAAGCTAGCTCCAAGTTTTGCACATTTGCGTCTCCTTTTGGCAGGTATCGCTTCCTCAGGATGCCTCTTGGAATAAACTGCGCGCCAGAGATTTTTCACAGTGAAATGGTAAAGATTTTCAAGACAGAAGGAGTTGCTGTCTATATTGATGATTTGATAGTGTTCGGTCGCACTAAAAATGAACATGATGCGAGATTACTACAGGTGTTTGAGAAAGCCAAGGTCAATGGTGTTAAATTTAATAAAGCAAAGTGTGTCTTTAACACTGAGGAAGTACAATACCTTGGTCATCTGTTCAATGCTGAAGGGATGCGTGCCGATCCAAAACGAGTGAAGGCAATAAATGATATGCCTGCCCCTACAAATAGGAAAGAGCTGGAGAGATTTTTAGGTGTGATCAACTATGTATCCCGTTTCATACCTAATCACTCAAACATAGTTGCACCATTGCGTGATTTGTTGAGAATAGATTGTGATTTCAAATGGTGTGGTGAACATCAACGGATTTTTGATGAGTTGAAGAGAAGAATTTGTTCCGCACCAGTGCTGCGATGCTATTCTCCACACGAGGAGGTGACTGTGTCGGTGGATGCGAGTTCACGGGGACTTGGTGCTGTTTTACTACAAGACGGGCAGCCTGTGGCTTACGCGGCTCGAACACTCACACCAGCTGAATCGCGGTGGGCGCAGATAGAAAAAGAACTTCTAGCGATTGTGTTCGGTTGCACGCGTTTTCATCAATACATTTACGGTCATAAGAAAGTTATTGTTGAGACAGACCATAAACCACTGGAATCTATATTTAAAAAACCACTGAACAGCACTCCGGTGAGATTACAGCGCATGCTTATGATGTTGCACAGGTATGCGTTTCAAACAAAGTACATGCCTGGGAAACTCATGAACTTGGCAGACACATTATCGCGTGCCCCCTCAGAGCAGGGTTCGGACGATGACGTGCATGCAGATGTCACAATACATGTGAATAATTTAATAGAGTGCCTTAATGTGTCCAAGGATAAACTTACCAAAATTAGGGAAGAAACAAATAAAGATGAGATCCTACAGCGTGTAAAAGAGTACTATTTGAGTGGCTGGCCTATAAATAAAAACCAAAGTCAAGATATTACGGGGCCATCCAGTCCAGACCATTCAAAATGAGATACACGTGATCGACGGCATAGTATTTCGCAATCACCAAGTTGTAATTCCTACTTCGTTACGGAAGGAAATTATTTCAATAATCCATGAGGGGCATTTAGGAATCAAGAAAAGCAAGCGGCGTGCTAAGGAGCTGGTGTGGTGGCCTGGAATGGGAGTCGACATCGAACAAGCCGTACAACGCTGCGAGCCTTGCCAGCGATACCGCGCGGCGCAGACACGCGAACCGCTGAGCCCATATCCCATACCAAATGAACTGAAGTATGTTCTAGGTAAATAATAGACGAGCTTCAGAATAGGAATGAACTTTATTTAGGTGAACGCTGGCTTATATACACTCTGTGACGCAAGCGTGGTGGGATTGCTAACAATGGTACATTTACGATAATGGGTTTAGTTTAACGATGATGTGATTACTCGTGCGTAAACCATCAAGATAGGAATCGAAGGTTTTTTTTTTTTCCATTTATTAAATAGTAAAAGTCGGTACACTTATAATTAGTTGTTATATTTAAATATCATCCATTATAACTTTATTTCGTTAAATAATACAATATTAGCTCATACAATATCATAAAAAAAGAAGAGGAATCTAGTGTTGTATGGTGGGTATTCCGCAGCCGTCTTCGCATCCAAATCTTCCTATTCTTCTTCTCGTTCCTCTAATTCTCATAGAGACTGCTCTGATGATAGATATTTGTATTTTGACTTTGATCCAGCTTATTATTTGTGAGTATGGTTTGGACCATTTTTCACATAGCTTTAGAGATGTTTTCTTTATAAAGGATTCATATTCCATTCCGACGATGCCATCACAGGAGACCACAAGGGGAGTAAATGAGGCTCTAAGATCTTCTGCAGCCAGGTCATATTTGCGATGTTTTTCGCGAGCGTGGTTTTGTGCGATTGTGGGCCATGTGAGTAAGCCATACGAAGCGGCGTCGGCATTTACGATGCGAATGTCAAAAAACGCCTTCCTCGCTGGCTCCCATACACTTTCGATTAGTAAGTCGCTTATTAACCCTGGTTGATCTAGGGTTGCGGCTCGCATTATTGGCTCAGTAGTAGCCGAACCCCATGCTAGTTCCGCCCAGTTTTTGATGTCGTCTCTGTGTTGGTCGTGGCCTCTTTTTATGAGCCCTCCTTTCTTGCAATTAAGTGCATGGTTGAGGTTGAAACAATTTTCTCCGCAACCATCGCAAGTTGGTGGCAGGCCAAAGGGTTCATGACCGTATCTGATCGCAAGGCCATCACGAAACTGCGTTGCTGTTAGGTCGGTATCATCAGTTTTGGTCGGTATTACTGTTAGCCATTGTGATGTTTTTTTTTAATCACCCTTTGAATGCTTTTTTGTTTCTTTGTTGTCAGCTTACAAAGGATTGATTCTTGTTCATGTTGTTCCTTTTTTTCTCGCTTTTTTCTTTCTTCGTTCAGAACTTTATATACATGCTCTTGGTGGTCGACTAAGTTAATTTCTTCGCCGGTTCGAATTGCGTTTATTAATATTTTGTTTGCATTTGATGAAATTTCATGTGAGGTTTTGGCTTGTTTTGTGGGATCATTAATTCCAAGGCCTCCCAGCCTTGCTGGAAGTGCAAAGAGTTCGTGTTCTATTGATGTTACTTCTCTGCCTAGTATGGAGGGCGTTAACTGAGTCTTGATTGCGTTCTTTAGGTCATTGTAGTCTTCGTCTGTACCACCGGTTACCCTTTGTAGGTATTGCCATTCATATTGCAGTGATTTAGTAAATGCAGTATGGACAGCTTGAGGATATTTTTCACTGGCTTTTGTGATTTTAGGGATGCAGTCAGTCCAGTTTTTCACTTTTTGTAGTATATAGTCGGTTTTATCGTTTGTAGGCCCAATAAAACTTCCTAAAAACCGTTGTGATTTTACAATTTTGATTCCTAATGTATCGAATTTTTGTTTGGCAATTTCTGTGAGGCCTTCTTTTACTATTAGATAACTCTTTGTTGGCTCAGGGTAATAGCCGTATCTGGGTCCTTCTGTCATTAGTAGTTTGAACCATTCTAGTAAATCATCAAATTTACCTAAGCATGCAGAGTCGTCTGCGTACCAGTTCTGAATGTATTTATTCTTGTTTTTGCATGATTTTATAAGTGGTAATATTCCAATCGCATACATTTGCATTGCTAATGGGTCGCCTTGGGTTGTTCCTTCTTTACTTAATATGTATTTACTAGTATTTCTAAATGATATGACTGCGTGTCCTCTGTAGGTATTAAAGAGGAATCTCGAGCATCGAGGCCACATAAGTCTGGCATTCCATAATGCTAATGAACGATTGAGAGCATTGAAGGCATTGGTAGCGTCGACGAGGAGTATACCTTCGGTGCCGTCTTCATGGAAACTTTGTGACATTGCATGTGCTGCACCTTCGATACCCGCTTTTATTCCATTGCATAGTTGATCTGCTCCACATGCTTGTTGTACGTCAATGCCTGTCGCTAAAGCCATAGCTTTTGCTGTGATGCGTTGAAGTATTTCTCCAATACCAATCGGGCGGACGCCTGGACATTTGTCAAGGGCGATGCCTCTTCTGGCCAGCATCGATCTTATTGCATCCCATTCTACTATTTCGTTTGCTAGTTTTCTTGTTAAGGCTGCTATTGATTCTCTTAGTTTGAGGCTGTGTGGGCCAAAGCGTAAAAGCATCGTTTTCCATTGATCAGCATCAGTGCCGCTTGGGCCTGCACCACCTGAGATGCTTCTAGCTACTTTTTCAATATGACTGGAAGTTATATCAACATCGACAAGGTTTGGAAGTTGTGTGGTTTGGTCAAAATCCGACATATTTGGTGTTGCTTGGTTCGGGTGTTTTTCTTCTAGGATCTGAAATATACTTTTGTCACCAATTTTGTCATCGGGGTTTAATATTCCACCTCCATTGCGTTCTGTGATAAATCTATTGGCTTGTCTTATTTTTCCTTGTAGCATCAGTCTATTAAACACACGCGACATATGATCACAGTCTTGTTGTTTTTTATAACGATTAACCGTTTTGTTGCATCTCTCGGCTTCCTGTATTAAATCATCAAATTGACTTTCTCGCCACATTTCCAGTCTCCTATTTATTAAACGTCTGATATCCGGGCCTTTAGTTACTAGACTATCCCTTTGAAGAACTGTGCTGCAATAGCAGAATATACGTTCAGTGAAGCCATTCGTTGATAATTCATTAACTAGTTTATTGATTTCGTTTGCTAGGAGGTCAATGAAATGACGGCCAACATTTCCTTGTGGAAGATTGTATTGTTTCCCCGACAATTTTATGATTTTCTTCCAGCGGAGTCTCCATGGAGAGTCTTGGCCTCCTTCGTTGTTTATCATTTTTGCTCCAAAACCGTCTTTGAATATGTTGTCTAGTGGGTTATTGTTGTTTTGGTTTGATGAAGTACTAGTAGGTTGTTCATTGTCTTGGCGGCTCACATGAGTTTGAGGATGCGACTTACTTATATGTATGCTTAAACCGCGTCTCTTGAATAATTTCGAGCATATATGGCAGGGGAGCAGTGTATTATCTTGGCTATTTTCAAAGCTGCCTGAGGAAGTATCGTTCATTGTTCTTTGTAATTTTGTTAATATGACGACTTTCTGGTCTTTTATTCACGGTAAAATTGATTTAATATATATTTGTAATATGTAATTAAGGTAAAAACTATAAAAAATTACGCTAAAACGCCTAGAAAACGATAATTTCGAAAATATTTTTCTCAGTGACACTTGACACACGTCAGTCGTTAAACGGAAAAAAACATTTAAATATTGTACTATCTGTTATTTATTGAATTTATGTTCTTTGTGAAAGCAATTTCTTTACGGGTCATGAAAAATATTGGTGTGATTTTAAAATTAAATGAATTTGTAAAAAAAAATGTATTTATGCACGAAGCTTCTTTGTATATGTTAAATATGTGTTTTAATTTTAATCGTCTTTTTTTTATTATTATTATTTATAATTATTTGACATGGCGTGCCTATCCTTTCCTGCAGGACACGCACGTCGCTTCGCGTCTTATTATGAAATCATTTAATGGGGAAAATATAAAATTATGAATTTACGTATTTTTAAGTAATTTGGGTACCGTACTTTTAACTATTTAATTCTTATTTATTACTTGTGTGTCGTCATCCAGCGGCACGTATTAATTTATCATTTGCAATATATTCGTTATTTCCAATATTATTTTATATATTCTACTAACGCGGATTTCATTAGTTTCAGCGATTTAGTTTTTCCATTTTTGTAATATTGTAATTATTATTTTTTTTTTTTTTTATATAATTTGAATTGTCTGATATTATTTATTTATTTTTAGTATTGTACATTTTTAAGGATTTCCACCATTTTTGGCTGCGCAGTCCAATCACAGTTGGAAACCTTATTTTATTATAAATTAGCTGAAAAATTACTCGTTTTTGCTCTTTTATTTGTTAATTTACTGAATTTAAGTTTATACATTTTTAAATTACGTGATTAAATATTTTCTATCTAAAATATTATCTAGTATATTATCTAGTACGAGTATATTACCTAGTGTCACTATTTTCTTTAAAAAATACCTATATATTTTTCCTCTTTATCCTTTTATCTGGAATTAATATAATACATCTTACAATTTTTTTATTTTTATTTGTAATAACTTATTTCATTAAATATCTATTTTTCTCTGATAATATTTTAACTTTTCATTTTAATGCATTTAATTTTACGGATTCTAATTCTACCTACTGGTATCATGGTATTGGTACTTTATATCTTATTTAACACTACGTCGTCGCGTATATGAACTTCCGTTGGAGTCTTTTGCTCCTAATAATAGGCCGCACCTTTGCGCCTGTTTTTAGAGTCACTTTAGTGCTCTTTCTATAATAATATTTATAATATACATTTGTACCGTACCAGAATATTCAATCTTTTTCTTGCTTGATAGAAAATTTATTTTATAAGCCTTCGCTTAGTTATCAGATGGCCAGTCAAATAACTAGCTAATGTATAATTGTCTGTAATATTGCGACATTTAAATTATATTTGCGAATTTAATTATGGTGACACTAGTTTTACAAAAATATACGTTAACATTACGTTAGGTACGTTTTTTACGTTTAAAGAGAAAAAAAAAAGTAATGTTAATTAAAGTTAATTTAAAACAATACGATACGCTTTCGACGTCCTCGTGGTGTCCGTGTCGTATCTCGTCCTCGAAGCTGTGGTGGCTGCAGTCTGCTCCTTCGGGACGGCTGCGTCGGCTGCTGCTTCTGATGCCGGGCCGGGAAAACCCTGGACTCCCTTGAACATGGGCCGGGATAACCCTGGACTCCTCTTCTGTCTTCTTACTTGCTTGGCGTGGCGTGGTCGTGGATTGGCTGGACCGTTGCTGCTGATGAGTGCCACGACGATTTGGTTGCTGCTGAAGAGGTTCTTGTTGCTGAAGAGTTGGTTGATGCGCTGCGATGGTTGCTGGCTTAGCTGGGCTCGGGGCTGCCTCGAGCAGCCCTACTCGCAAGATCGCTTATGAAGGGATCTGCGTGGAACGCGGCGCGAATTTATTTTATTCTACTATGTAGCGGCATGGCAGGTCGCCGTGAAGCGACCTGCCCTGGCAGGAACACTATGAAAATGTCCTGCCAGGCCTGGCAAGGATCGCCATGAACTGAAGTATGTTCTAGGTAAATAATAGACGAGCTTCAGAATAGGAATGAACACTTTATTTAGGTGAACGCTGGCTTATATACACTCTGTGACGCAAGCGTGGTGGGATTGCTAACAATGGTACATTTATGATAATGGGTTTAGTTTAACGATGATGTGATTACTCGTGCGTAAACCATCAAGATAGGAATCGAAGGTTATCTCCCCACCACACAAATTTGCCATGGGAAGTAATCGCTGCTGATCTCTTCGAATTTCAACAAAAACATTATCTTATTGTCGTAGACTACTACTCGAAGTTTTTTGAAGTAGCGTCGTTAAACAGTTTGACGAGCGGTGTTGTAATTATGCACCTTAAAAACTTTTTTGGTCGATTAGGAATACCACAGAAAGTAGTATCTGATAATGGACCTCAATTCTCTTCGCAAGAGTTTAAGCAGTTTGCTGCATATTACGGTTTTGAACACGTGACGAGTTCACCTATATATCCCCGTTCTAATGGGTTAGTTGAGCGCAATGTACAGACAGTTAAGAGATTGTTTATTAAGGCTCAAGAAGACAACACTGATTGGCAATTAGCTCTGCTTAATTTTAGGAATACCCCCATTTCAGGAGAGAAGTATTCGCCAGCACAACTACTGATGGGTCGCAAACTGAGAACAAGGCTCCCTGCTACTGATGAAAGTCTAATACCTGAATCAGTTGACCCTGCTATGGTTCAAAAAACTCGTACAGAAAAAACTTTGAAAGTTAAAGAATATTACGATAGAAGTGCCAAAAAGCTGCCGCAGCTCACACCCGATGAGCCGGTTCGCATGCGAGACAATAACGTCTGGGTGCCCGCAAGGGTAGCAGGCGTCGCGCGTGGAGAGCGCTCATACTGGATCACTACGGACAATGGCCGGTCGTACCGGAGAAATCGTGTTCAGATTCTAAAAGGTAACAAAAAAGCGTCTTCGCCTTCGTTACATTCCACAACAGTGCCACTAGTCGCGAACAGATACAGCGATCTCGATTTTATTCTTCCAGACACAGACGAGGAAGTGACACCTGTATTTTCCACTCCAATTTCAAGTCCTGGGTCTCCGCAAGGGTCACGCAACGCAGGTGCGGCAGGTGGTAGTGGTCTCGTCACTAGGAGCGGAAGGCTAGTTTGTCCGCCTAAAAGATTCAGCTTTGACTAAATATAAACTTGGCTTGTAACGTAACTTAGATTTTCTTTTTGTTTTTTTTGTTTTATTTAAGGAAGATGTAATGTAAGTTAACATATGTTTATATCTTTCTGAAATTGTTAATTGTTCTAATTGTATAAGAAGGAAGATGTTGTAGTGTAGCCTCTTTAATAAATGTCAATGCTTTTGACGCACGACAGTCCCCACACACTAGGCTGCGCCTGTGTTCGTATTTGTCACGCTACTTACTTCAGTCAACCTCAGTACTTTTTGTACCGAGACTGACAGGAACGTTCGTATCCGTGAAAATACAATGGAAAATAATTATGCACAACATCTGTACGCGTTGGTGCAGCA
Source organism: Epinotia brunnichana (assembly GCA_963854355.1). NCBI lineage: Eukaryota > Metazoa > Arthropoda > Insecta > Lepidoptera > Tortricidae > Epinotia > Epinotia brunnichana. The sequence continues at coordinate 20,813,130 of OY977950.1, read as the reverse complement.
AAAAAATCGATTTATTTTTTGTGTTACATGTACCTACACACATTTTAAACTAAGTACTCCTCTCGTTTTCCATAGGGGTTACAAATTAACATACCTACCTACCTACCTATATGTCCAACATTTCATTTTCAGATTATTAGGTATTTCAACTAAAAAAAAAACATTCGGTAGTTTTTGTGCCCTAATAAAAATTATACTTACGTCGTCTTTCTTACTCAAGCGCCCTACTGTACTATAGTATCCGCAAAACTATCTGGCCGGTCAGGTCGTAAAATATTAGAAGCATGCTATTATTACACACAAAAAGGTTTCATTGTCACTTTTATTGCCCTACCGGCCAGATAGTTTTGCGGATACTATAGGACATCTAAATAAATAATGACCCGCCTTTAGCCTACAAAAAGCAATTTACAGTGTCAACATTAATTTCTTAAAGTAATGCCTTCCTTGTGATTACAAATCCGTTTGCAAGAAATATTTCACAAAAAAGAAGACGAATCCAATAAGTAAAACATATTTCGTATAAAGCGCATTTCCAAGACGGTGGAAATTAAATATTAATATGGCTACTTTGTAGCTTGAAGCGCTCTAAAAGGAAATTTATTTGCGTTAGTTCCAAGCGTTTTAATTAAACACAGCATAAATCTTGTAAACAGCTTGCACGACGTTGGCAAACGTTTCTCTATTCATAGTCGCAAAACCAGCTGCTGTTAAATGCAGGGGTCTTTGCGAAAGACACAAAATCAAGACCACAGCCCTCGCTTGTTTCACCTCCATGAGCTCCCAGCCAGACGAGTAAATAGCCTGCGACATATCAGACGCCGCGGATATAATCAGCTCACCGCCAAAACAGTAAATAGTCAATGGCATGATGCCCGTCACTCCGGTTAAGATCGTGTTGCTAAAATCCCAGTAATACATAGTCTGCAACGTCGTCACCAGTACTATGATCATCATAATGAATTGCGCTCCAAAAATAGCTTTGTACAACTCTCGTATCTTTCCATGAAACTTGATTAGAAACTGGTGGTGTTTGATACAGAATGCGAGCTTTTCATCTATTTTACTCGTATCGTTGGAATTTTCTGCAGTTCTCTGATTGGACAGCTTGTAGATGTCGTAGAAGGTTTCTGTGATAGCGTAGAAATGTCCTAGCTCGTGGGCGACCAGTGTAACGAACAGGACTATGTAGCCTGTCTGGTTGACTGCCGAAAACCCCGTGGCCAGACATGTTATAACGAATGCCGCTTCGTAGAACGGAGTTTCGTATTTTGGTGAGAGGCCTGGGGAATAAAATAGTCGTGTGAGTTAGAGTGCGTCTGCATATGTCAAACAGGTGACTTAGTTAGGTATGTACCTACTATGTGTATTCAATATTCTCTTTGGGTCTGCAAACTAACATGTCAAATCATGCAATATAAACTTTAATGTACAAGTGAAAACGGAAGTTTTTTTCACTTGAAAAGTGTTCATATTACGCTTAGCAAGCGGGGCTAAAGTAGTACATATAGCCCATTGGGAAAATATTGATGTATACATATTTATGATTTTCAAAACATTTTAATTTTACCAATCAAAACACTTCACTGTATTAAATCCACCAATCACAACTTGTGAAAAGAAAGATTTCTTTATACCTAAAATATACCGCAAATATATATTTCCTCTTAAGGTTTTATGAGTTTTATCCCATGACGATTAACCTCAAAAATTAATTACCTCCAATTTGTTTCCTATTACGAGTACGTAAGTGCGCAAGCCTGTGGTTAAAAAACTGACTAATACTTGGAATCATTGCAAAATGTACTGTATGTCCAGTGGCGTAGAGATTTAGTTATGCGGTCGCAAGGGAATTGGAATAAAAAAAAACTGTAGGTATCTATTAAAATAGCTTTATTTATTTACAATAATTCCTCACAACTTTTTATAATACAGGTAACATTTAATTTTAACAATCATTTAGAAATAATTTTCTATAGGTAGGTACCAATTTTATTAACACCAGGGGGACTAAGCACTATGACTAGGCTTTATGTCGCGTTTTACGTGACGTTTCAGTACATTTTCGCCGACATAAAACCTAGTGTGCGACCTAGGCAGGCGACCGCTTTTTGACTTTCGAGCGCTCGACTCTTTCACTCGAAAACTGACAAAAATTATGAAATACTATTTTGAAATAGCCATAGAAAATTGCAAAACAACCGGTACTGACCACTCGTATTCAATTCTATAAAAATCGGCCCCCTGGTTTCAACGAAAATACTACCAAACAATTAATTTAATATATCAAAGGTATTCAAATATCACAGTAGGTATTCAAACTATCATGAATTAATAAAAAATAATAACAAAAATAAGACTAGGAAACATATAAATGCAAATGGATATAAAGTTCAAATATTTGTGGTGATTGGTTTCCGCTTACATGATAATTAACACACCCAATACTATCCTAACGAACCACGCACATCGCTCCGCTGCGCTACCTCGCACCTCTGGCTACTTACCCTAAGGAGGTTGTCACATTTTAGTTTGTATTTAATTGAAAGCTTGTCCTAAATTAAGCCATTATGTATTTTTTAGTACATTCTTAACTTAAGGGTAGTACGGAAAACGATGCGCAAGTTTGTATCTGTATTCAATCCACAACTCCCTGTGAGCTCTTAAACAATAAAAAGCCACATGACCCCCCGTCACTGTAAAGAGGCTTATGATTATCATAACAGACCATGAGGTGAAATCCGCGGAGGCTATCTCTAGCGCCATCAAAGGAAATACAGTGGAAAGACCAGAAGTCATGAAACTTACAGCAGCGAGAAGAATCTCCGCACATCGCTCTTTACGTGTAGCCATTTGTCGTCTTGGTACCATAAATAAGTTTTGAACAACTTTGACATACAATAAGATATTAAGAGACAAAAGTATTGTGTTTTTTATATAGTTGAGCTCCTTTAAAATACTCGTTTTGCAGTATAAATCAACAGATCTAAATAGTGCCACCTCAAAACAAGGGAGTACCCAACAAAATAAATTCAATTTCAAATACTTCCTACTAAAATTTATATAAAACACGTGTACGATTTTAATGTAAAACATTGTAGTAGTGACCAGTAACCAATGCGTCATTATGGTTCTAGGAATCATAGTTATCAGTATGACTGTAGAAGTAGCGTACTCGTGATGGAAATGAAAGAAGAATCCTATCATGTAAACATCACTAGCAAGAAACACGTTGAGAAACACAAAGTGCTGAATTTGCCTCCATTTTGGTAATATAATCCAGGATACCAGTCCAAAAGTAATGGTCATAACAGAAAGTGATAAGTTTAAGATGAACAATGATATGGGAATCATGTAAAGCACGTCATCTTCATGTAGCTCCATAAACGGCTCTGTTAGGTTTTCGCCCACTATAGTTTCCAATGACTTGGTTATATTTCCGTCAAGTAACGGTTCTAATGCTGGTGCTGATGAGTTCTTCATAATCTGCTTCCAGACACTCTTCTTCTAGACGCTCCAAATTGATTGAGGCACTGCTTCAATATTTTTTTTGTTTTTTTTTTGATCATTTGTCCTGGATCATTGTTGATTAATTCTTCAAATTAAATGGAGAATTTAATCCACTTCACTTTCCCTGTATTCGCCCAAGTACGTCTGTACCTTAACAGTTAGGAAGCACAAATGATTGTCAAATCATGTATAAGGATATTTGAATAAAATACGTACGTAATATATGCATCGGTATTAAATTAGTATCAAGTGAGTTATTTCTCTAAAATGTGTTTACGTATGATCAATTCCAACAATGTAAAGTATTTGAATGGTCACAAGTACGCAATGAATGAAAGTGCATATTTTACCTACGTTACTGCGTCCTTTGGTCGAATCAAGGAAATCGTATCGGAAATACCCCCATGCAATTGCACATTGACATTAAATTAAAGTTACTAGACTATGTCAGTCTATTCCAGGATTATACCAAAGTTCATAAATAATGCATAGGAAAAATAACGCTTTTGAACGTTTTTTGTTTGATTCATCAAAATAAATACTTAAATTATACACGATAAAAAAGCTACGTATCTCATAAAAAGTCTTATACCAATCAATACACAACTCGTCTACATTTCAGGATTTTTTTTTTCTTTATAGAAACGCGGAGAAATTATTAACAGGAAAAAATTGTTCCGTTTGCTGTAGTTATCAATTTAATTCGAATCGCATAGCCGTCTTTACAGGAACTTGTGGAACTATATGACTAATGGACTTGTGGTTATTAGGTGTTATAATATTACGAGTAGGTTAATTTAATTATGCTTTATCATTTGTATGTGTTACAAAACTAAAGGCCCCTTGGATGTGGTCGTGGACTGTACAAATATTTGTTTCATTTGTGTTACAAATTTTAAATACATACCCATACTCATTTATTGATAATACAAAAAAAAAATTACTTGTCAATATATACCTACCGGTTATTGTGGCACTCTTTGGGGGAGGCCTATGTCCAGCAGTGGACGTCTTTCGGCTGATATGATGATGATGATGTTGTACCTACCTACGTTTATTCGAACAAGTCACAACTACATAAGAGCCTCTTTATTAAGTTTTCTACTTTAGGTACGGTTACAGAGTTTATTTGTTGAGCCATTTAGAGCTCACTTTATACCGGACACTTCAAAGCTTGACTATTAAAAAAACAATAATTGAGCTCGGATTAAAAAATATAGGTGTAGGATATTCATCGGGGGTAGAAGTTGATACATGATCTCAAAAGGAAAAAGGCGGGGGCAAAAGCTAATTAATAAATCTATCTTTTACTACGGGTGTCCATATAACACGATATACCTACACACTTACCTAAGGGGGTGAAATGGGTGGTGAAAATTTGTATGGAGCTACGATATAAACGAGTTCTACGCGGACGGAGTCGCGGGCAGAAGCTAGTACATAATAAACGAAAAGACGCAGGAGAAAATACTCGTGCTTGTACCAATAAATATTTGTCCAAACCAAAACAGGTTACTACCAACTACTATACTCGTAACTAACTAGTCGTCAGGAATTTGGTATTTACCATACGATTCCCCAGGAGTCGTCGGCAGGTATCTCTCGGTTCCCAAAATACTGAAGAAAAATGGCACGAGCAAGTACACGATGTGTATGGTGCCCTGGTTGAAGATGACCAGCCAGGAGACTCCCCGGGCCTTGTGGAGTGTGTCCAGCATCCTGGACCGAGCTGAGCTCCCTTCTGGAAGCACTGCGAGACCGTCGTGGCTCATCTTCATTATGGTTCTAAGGCGGTTCCTGCAATAGGTACATTTTTTACCTGATTGTTTGAACATCAAAAGATGATTATGATTCAGAACTAAGTGAACGTCGACTTCCGTAAGCCCCCTAGGTATGCCATCCTCATGTTCTTTAACCACCAACTTTTGCCTGGTAATATACTTGAAGAGTAATATACAAAATACCTACTGGCAACCACAAAGTGTATTCTGTGTTTATCACATGATAAAGCACCCAAAACTATTGTTAATTAATTTCAGAAGGAATGCTTTATCGTCATTTGTTAATTAATACATACCTACGCTATAATACCCACAGAAGTTTGCACAAATTCTTCAATATAGACCAGGTCCCACGCAAAAACCGAAAGTGAGGTGAAAATAATTCTTACCTAGAAGTCCACATAAAAATATACTTGGACAACGGCACGCAGGTCGAGCTGATGCAATTCAAAGCCTTGAAGGTGTCCACTTTATCCGGGAACACGCTTACCAAGTACATGATCTGACTGAACTCGCCCAGGTACAGGAACGAGCCCGCAAACAATACTATGGCTAGAACTGATAGTGGCGGCAAGCCTGGAATAGATAGATAAATCAAAAAGAGAATGGTGCGGAGAAAAGGGCAAAAGTTGTACGTCATGTCTGCTTGCACCTCAAGAATTGGAATTCTATGTTAGTGATGCACCACTGCAAAAACGTAGACACTTTTGCTTGGCGGCAAGATATACGACTTTGGTCGTGCGGTGCGTAGTATGCGATGCACATAAAAAACTAGCGGGCCCTATAACTCACTATCATATATTTAATAAGTATGAAGCTGGATATCTCGTAATGATTCTTACTAATATAACTCTGGGGAAACACCAGAATACCTACTTATGATTCCCCAAGTTTTCGCCTTTGAACAAGTATAAATGGGAACGCGAGTAAATTCTCACAGGCACACTGACACATAATTTTACTATGCTTACTGAGTTTTCTATCTCCAAATACATCACAGATTCCGACAATTTTCTGGACCCCGCTGATTATCTCCTTAGCTGCCTCGATAGGATTCTCATTAGGAGTAGACATTTTTGACTTATATCGCTCTATGATTTTAATCATATTTGGACTTAATTTTATCTTCTTGGGGTCGGTAAATAACGTCTTTCCAAGTTGTATTAATATTTTTCTAGTACACGTACGATTGGATGGCACGCACTGATGCTTTAAGCTACTGACTGATATTTACTGTCGAGTTTTATACTTGTAGCTATCTCTTAATTGTCAATCAATTTGAGGTAGTTGACGTAATAGTTAGAAATGATTATACCAAATTTAACGCCGTTTGTTTTCTCACAATTGTAAAAAAAAACTATAATTTTTGTTAATTGCGCTCTAGTTAGTGGTGTGCCGTGTCGTGCTCGGGAATATTCCATGGATATGATGTCTAAAACTAAAAATACTGCGCCCAACTTCCGGTATTCCAGAGTCAGTATAGGTTAGGTACCTATATCGAGGAATTGTGTGGAAATATGAATACGGTTTGCGTCTGCTTATCATATATTTTAAGGGTTGTATTCAATGCAATTCAATAGAAAAAGGGTGCGAAAGTGAATTTGCGAGAGGGACTAGACAGTCTCTTAACACGTCGAATTCCCTAGATCAAATGTTTCGAGAACGCCTGCAGCTCTTCATAGATAAGACCTCTATAGCTAAGGAAATAACGTAATTTTGAGAGCTGTAGGTAGTGTGGTAGGTACTTAATTATCATATGTAGAATTAGTAGAATATAAATTTTCACTACAATTAATTAGGTACTCAAATAGTTAAAACTAAGAAGGGCGATAGATATGCGATCTGAGGGTTTAAATAGCATCGCAGGAATAGTTACTGGTATGGCCAGGAAGTAGTAGGGTAGGTAGTTTCCACTTTATGGCCAGGTGTGACGTAATATTAACATTACTAAAACGACGGTAAAAAAAAAATTCTTCGGCTCGGGCGTTCAATACGTGCGATCTGAGGCTTTCTTTATGACCGCCCGTGGTGAGTACAACATTTTAAGTCTCTCCCTGGCCAGGAAGTGGCATTTTCTGCACGCATAGCGTGCGGTAGGGTTGTTATTATTTATCATCCACCTAGCGTTATTCCCGGTTATGCCCCTAATCGCCCCGGTTGTGCCCCGGTTGGGTCCGCTTTGACAACTAATCCCAAGATTTGGCATAGGCACTAGTTTTACGAAAGTGAGTGCCATTCTGACCTTCCAACCCACAGGGAAAACTAGACCTTATTGGGATTAGACCGGTTTCCTCACGATGTTTTCCTTCACCAAAAAGCTAACGATAAATATTCCGTTCATAAGTTCCGAAAAACTCATTGGTACGAGCCGGGATTCGAACCCACGACCGCCGCTAGACAGCCGTATGGCTGAACCACTAGGCTACCGTAGCTAGGGTTGTTATTATTATTAAGGTGAATAAATGATTGCTGTGCCCTAACAGTGTTTATTTTGGAGCATATACTTACTTTTTAAGATCTTTTTTATCTAAATAATGCATTGAATAAATGAATTATCTGTGGACTGTATGAACATACAGTGTGAGTGTTTGTACAGTTTCTACCATTTTGCTATGTCCATATTATAAAAGCTCACATTTTATATGTTAGGTACCATTGGACTTGAAAAGTGTTAATACAATGTACCTAACACAAAAGTGCTAATTGGGGAATAAAAACTTAAAAGCCATGCAATTAGAGTGAATAGCCCGTAATACACGTCGTTAAATCCAATCGTCGGCGTTTGTTTATTTCAAACGGCGTTTAACTACAATTGAAGTAAGCCGTACAGAGGCAAATTTGATCGTCGTCGGATATAGGAGGCACTTATTACATTCCCGGGATACGTAGCAAACAGGTCTTAGTCCTGCTGACAAAAATCAGCATGATTTTAATAGTACGTTGTGCCACAAGGTTGATACGAGTTTGTAATAAATCTTACCATCCATGTAGCCCTTGTCGCCCACAATGTTTGTAATAAATCTTACCATCCATGTCGCCCACAATGTTTGTCATCACATTTGCGACGAAATAAATACATTTGAAACAGAATGAATACTAATCGCAATAAAAAATACAAAATGTCAAACGTCCATTTTGTTTGCCGTGAGACGCGCAAGGCAAAGATCCTTCGGCATAGAGCCAAGATTTAAAAATCACTGTTAAAATATATTTAACACAAACACCAAATATCTAGATTTGAATTTTAAAATCTTAAAATAATTTAGTTAAATTATGTCGTTTAGATTTATTTATAAATACTTATTCAAACGGTTCCCCCCACTTAACCTAATATCAAATCAATTAAAATTAAAATTATTTATTTCGAGTAACATACAGACTAATAATACTTTTTTAGACCATCCATAAGTACAATTATAAAATGTAATTACAAAAATCTAATAATTACAAATTCAATATTCTGTACAATAAAATAAAATAAAAATAATAAATAATATAAAATAAAATAAAATATCATTACTGCTTATTTCATTACACGTTCACGTTATTCAACGTTCGATATAATTTTCATTAGCCCTCATATTCGGATAACTAATTTTGAGTGACATAATTGTTAATTCAAATCATAATTGTTTGCTGGGCCTAATTTCATACCTCCTAATCTTTTCTAATACTAAACATCAAGTGTATTATATTGGAAACTATTAATGTTTGTTTCCTAATGATTACTAAGCCTAATGATTAATTTGCCTAATGATTACTATGTTTAATGAACACTACACCTAATTTCATCACACCTATCCTGTCACTTGACCTTTGTTGTATTAACTTTAGCCCTAATGTTTCACTAGACCTAATGCATTTTTCTTCGAAACTGTGAACTTTTCGGATTTCCTTCGAATATCATCTCCATCTCCACTTATAATAAATCTCTAAATTAAAAAAAGAATCAGCCAGTTTGAAACTAAGCTTTGCGCGGTTCGAATGTTCTCAGCATCCCATGAACGGAAAAATATGAAACATTTTATATAGGTACATTATTATTCTAGCTGCAACTTAGGATAGTTTTTATCCGACTGCGACAATTAATTAATTTTCCGAAATATACGACTTCATTTTATTTTTCATTTATTTTTATTGAAATCAAACGCTGCTCCAACTGTCAGCTATAAGAAACGTCAAATTTTCGTCAAAATGGCGGAATTGCTTTGCCTTTCACTTATTAATAATTTAAATCCCGTCTACGATAGATCTTTACGAGACAAATGCTAAAATATAAACCATAAAAAAATATTCGATTCTGATATGAGAACTTATATGCGCAAATGTCGTTTTATGTCGTAATTTCAATAAATGAAATCAACAAATTTGAACAATATAATTAACACGAATTTGTTTTTTTTGAATGGCAATGGCACGCGCTCGGCGCATTCAGCCAAAGTACTTGCGGCGCTGCCACGAAAACCGATACTCAATGTTCATATATTTGCATCCTTGTCACTCGAGTATGGTTAGTGCGATAGAGATAGAGATACCCGAATATTTTCGAATTCCGAAGTTCGTGGTTATAGCTCAGGAATCGAAAATATGGTAAATAATCATAATGTATTTTCTCGAAAAAGAATTTAAAATAAACATAGTCAAATGGAGAAAAAAACAAAGCAAGAGGTTATATAGGTAATGATTAAGTTATAAGAGTCCATAGTTTTAAGAGGGGGTATGTTCTGTCCCTTTTCCGCAAAACGCACCTTCATATGAAACGATTGTTTTTTACTATGACGCTCGAGTATATTGACGTCACAGTCCCTCATCGTTTTCTCACTCTAACAAGCGACATTAAAACGGATGTAGCTTCATAATTTTTTGAGATATTTGAATGGGAGTTTCATTATCTTCTATCTATTTATCTCCACTTATAATAAATCTCTAAATTAAAAAAAGAATCAGCCAGTTTGAAACTAAGCTTTGCGCGGTACGAATGTTCTCAGCATCCCATGAACGGAATAATATGAAACATTTTATATAGGTACATTATTATTCTAGCTGCAACTTAGGATAGTTTTTATCCGACTGCGACAGTTAATTAATTTTCCGAAATATACGACTTCATTTAATTTTTCATTTATTTTTATTGAAATCAAACGCTGCTCCAACTGTCAGCTATAAGAAACGTCAAATTTTCGTCAAAATGGCGGAATTGCTTTGCCTTTCACTTATTAATAATTTAAATCCCGTCTACGATAGACCTTTACGAGACAAATGCTAAAATATAAACCATAAAAAAATATTCGATTCTGATATGAGAACTTATATGCGCAAATGTCGTTTTATGTCGTAATTTCAATAAATGAAATCAACAAATTTGAACAATATAATTAACACGAATTTGTTTTTTTTGAATGACAATGGCACGCGCTCGGCGCATTCAGCCAAAGTACCTGGGGACCGATTTTTGACTTTCGAGCGCTCGACTCTTTCACTCGAAAACTGTCAGAAACGATGAAATACTATTTTTGAAATCCGAGCGATAGAAAATTCAAAAACGAGTGGTATTGACCACTCGTATTCAATTCTATCGGTAGAAAATAAGTGCCGACAATTTGGACACTTCACCTGTATTTAATTTTGGACTGACAATGAACTTAGAAAGAGATAAATAAAGATTAATATATTTTATATTATTTTTCTACCGAATTTTGTGAACTTAGTCTTTTGGCGGGTTTGTTTTAAAATTAAATAATTTAACTTGTCTGTCTCTCTCTCTCTCTCTCTCTCTCTTTGCACAGGTTAAAAAGAGGCAGAGATTATAGTAATATGTAAAGGCCTGGCAATGATCCACAACAACTCGATATACTTAGAATGAAAAGTATGAATTGCTGTCTCATTCTAACTAAAGAAAGTTGTTGTGACAAATTGTATCATTTGTAATTTGTATTAAGCCGGGTCCGCTGCACCAATGTTTTCCATGTTTTTAAACAACTAACATGTTTCCGTCAGTTTCGGCAAACAAATAGGGTATTATTTTGATTGGCAAAACATGTTTGACGTTTAAAAACCACGAAAACATGGCGCAGCGGACGCGGCTTTACTTTTATAACAGCACGGCTATCACAAGACGGCCGCGACATACTCTCGAGCTCTCTCGCACTATGCGTCTCTCTTTTATTAGACCACTTAGAAAGAGACGGATAGTGCGAGAGAGCTCGAGAGTATGTCGCGGCCGTCTTGTGATAGCCGTGCTGGCGGGAAACGAAACGTTTCGTTTACTAGGTATTATTTACTACGTTCTTAGTTTTTTCTGTTATGTAACGCATAAAACACAAAAAAAACACTTAAACATTAATATTATAGCCTAAAATAGACCTTCTAATGATGTTTTATTTTTATTCCATGTGTAGAATACAATTTTAAATAACCAGTACTTATCGAATTTCTGCGTACAACGAAGCGCAAAAGTATAAATAGCCAAACCACTAGCTTTCGAGTGATGAATTTCAAAAATACCTATTATTGGGTTCATGCGAAAATAATCGTGACAAATTTTCGCATGCGATTATTTTCTACCGCTCGCTTTTGATTTCGAGCGCTCGTAAGTCATAAATCGGTCCCCTGCGGCGCTACCACGAAAACCGATACTCAATGTTCATATATTTGCATCCCTGTCACTCGAGTATGGTTAGTGCGATAGAGATAGAGATACCCGAATATTTTCGAATTCCGAAGTTCGTGGTTATAGCTCAGGAATCGAAAATATAGTAAATAATCATAATGTATTTTCTCGAAAAAGAATTTAAAATAAATATAGTCAAATGAAGAAAAAAACAAAGCAAGAGGTTATATAGGTAATGATTAAGTTATAAGAGTCCAAAGTTTTAAGAGGGGGTATGTTCTGTCACTTTTCCGCAAAACGCATCTTCATATGAAACGATTGTTTTTTACTATGACGCTCGAGTATATTGACGTCACAGTCCCTCATTGTTTTCTCACTCTAACAAGCGAGATTAAAACGGATGTAGCTTCATAATTTTTTGAGATATTTGAATGGGAGTTTCATTATCTTCTATCTATTTATACATAATAAATGCCTATGTCCTGACTGACTTATTCACTCACTCACTCACTCATCAACGAACAGCCGAAACTACTAATCTTAGAGAGTTGATTTTTGCACAGTATGTTGCTTTTATAACGTGGGCTAGGGATAAAAAGGGATTTTTGAAAATTCTACCCCTAAGGGGGTAAAATAGGGGTGCAAAGTTTGTATGGGAGAACCTTTTTTTTTTGAGCTATAAACTTAAACTTTGTAGAAAAATTAGTTATTAGAATACAAATGAAACACTTTCAGCGTTTTGGAAAATTCCACCCCTACGGGGGTAAAATAGGGGTGCAAGGTTTGTATGGGGGAAACATTTTTTTTTTAAATAGAGACTTAAAACTTTGTAGAAAGATCAGTCATTAGAATACAAATAAAGAACTTTCAGGGTTTTAGAAAATTTTACCCCTAAAGGGGTAAAATAGAGTGCAAAGTTTGTATGGGAAAAACTACTTTTTTTTAAATAGAGACTTAAAACTTTGTAGAGAAATTATTCATTAGAATACAAATAAAGTACCTAGATTCAGTGTTTTAAAAAAATCTACCCCTAAGGGGGTAAAATAGGGGTGCAAATTTTGTATGGGGGAAACAATATTTTTTTTAAATAGAGACTTAAAACTTTGTAGAAAGATTAGTCATCAGAATACAAATTAAGTACTTTCAGCGTTTTAGAAAATTCTACCCCTAAAAATAGGGGGCTAAAATAGGGGTGCAAAGTTTGTATGTGGGAAACTATTTTTTTTAGCTAGAGTCCTAAAACTTTGTAGAAAGATTATTTAAATACAAAAAAAGTACTTTCAGCGTTTTGCAAAATTTCACCCCTAAGGGGGTAAAATAGGGTGCAAAGTTTGTATGGGAAAAACATATTTTTTTTTAATAGAGACTTAAAATTTTGTCGAAAAATTACTTATTAGAACATGAAAAATACTACATTCGGCGTTTTACAAAAATCATTCCCTAAGGGGGTTAAAAAAGGGTGCAAGGTTTGTATGGGGAACACTTTTTCTGAGCTAGACACTTAAAACTTTGTAGAAAGATTACCATTAAAAATACAGAAAAAAGATTTTCAGCGTTTTGAAAAAATCTATCCCTAAGGGGGATAAAAAGGGGTGCAAAGTTTTTATCAGGGAAAGTTTATGTTTTTGAGTTAGAGACTTGAAACTTTGTAGAAAGATTACTTATTAAAATACAAAAAAAGAACACAAATCGTTTTAGAAAATTCCACCCCTAATAGGGTTAAAAAGGAGAGCAAGCTTTGCATGGGCAACACTTTTTTTGAGTTAGACTTAAAACTTTGCAAAAAGATTACTTATTAGAATACTAAAAAAGAACTTTCAGCGTTTTAGAAAACTCCATCCCTAAGGGGATCCTTAAGATCCTTAAGAAGGGTAGCCAGTGTTGTGTGGGAAAAACTTTTATTTTTACTAGACTTAAAACTATTCGAAATGTTACTTATTAAAATTAATAATAAAGTACTTTCAGAGTTTTAGAAAATTCCACCCCTAAGGGGGTTAAGAAAGCTTTGTATGGGCAACACTTTTTTTGAGCTAGAGACTTAAAAGTTTACGAAAAAAGTTCTTTCAGCGATTAGAAAAATTCAACCTCTAAGGGGGTTTAAAAGGGGGTTCAAATTTTAAATGGCGAGCAATAAAATTTTAAAGTGTGAGTAAGAGATTTTTAACTTCGGTCTTATTCTGTACGTTAAAATACTACAAAATTGATTTCAGAGTTTTTCCAAATTCATCCCCTAAGAGTGTTAAAATTGGTTCAAAGTTTGAGTATTTCAAGGCATTTTTAAAGTATGAGATTTTTAACTTTGGTTTTAGACTGTTTGTTCACAAACTAGAAAATGAACATCAACTTTTTTTTAAATTATCCCCTAAAAGAGGGTTCAAATTTTGTATTGAGAGAAATCATTTTCTAAGACGATAAAAAGTTCTACGCGGACGAAGTCGCGGGCAACAGCTAGTACATAATAAATGCCTATGTCCTGACTGACTTATTTACTCACTCACTCACTCACTCACTCATCAACGCACAGCCGAAACTACTAATCTTAGAGAGTTGATTTTTGCACAGTATGTTGCTTTTATAACGTGGGCTAGGGATAAAAAGGGATTTTTGAAAATTCTACCCCTAAGGGGGTAAAATAGGGGTGCAAAGTTTGTATGGGAGAACCTTTTTTTTTGAGCTATAGACTTAAACTTTGTAGAAAAATTAGTTATTAGAATACAAATGAAACACTTTCATCGTTTCGGAAAATTCCACCCCTACGGGGGTAAAATAGGGGTGCAAGGTTTGTATGGGGGAAACATTTTTTTTTAATAGAGACTTTAAACTTTGTAGAAAGATCAGTCATTAGAATACAATTAAAGAACTTTCAGGGTTTTAGAAAATTCTACTCCTAAAGGGGTAAAATAGAGTGCAAAGTTTGTATGGGAAAAACTACTTTTTTTTAAATATAGACTTAAAACTTTGTAGAGAAATTATTCATTAGAATACAAATAAAGTACCTAGATTCAGTGTTTTAAAAAAAATCTACCCCTAAGGGGGTAAAATAAAGGTGCAAATTTTGTATGGGGGAAACAATATTTTTTTTAAATAGAGACTTAAAACTTTGTAGAAAGATTAGTCATCAGAATACAAATTAAGTACTTTCAGCGTTTTAGAAAATTCTACCCCTAAAAATAGGGGGCTAAAATAGGGGTGCAAAATTTGTATGTGGGAAACTATTTTTTTTAGCTAGAGTCCTAAATCTTTGTAGAAAGATTATTTAAATACAAATAAAGTACTTTCAGCGTTTTGGAAAATTTCACTCCTAAGGGGGTAAAATAGGGTGCAAAGTTTGTATGGGAAAACATATTTTTTTTTAATAGAGACTTAAAATTTTGTCGAAAAATTACTTATTAGAACATGAAAAATACTACATTCGGCGTTTTACAAAAATCATTCCCTAAGGGGGTTAAAAAAGGGTGCAAGGTTTGTATGGGGAACACTTTTTCTGAGCTAGACACTTAAAACTTTGTAGAAAGATTACTTATAAAAATACAAAAAAGATACTTTCAGCGTTTTGAAAAAATCTATCCCTAAGGGGGATAAAAAGGGGTGCAAAGTTTTTATCAGGGAAAGTTTATGTTTTTGAGTTAGAGACTTGAAACTTTGTAGAAAGATTACTTATTAAAATACAAAAAAAGAACACAAATTGTTTTAGAAAATTCCACCCCTAATAGGGTTAAAAAGGAGAGCAAGCTTTGCATGGGCAACACTTTTTTTGAGTTAGACTTAAAACTTTGCAAAAAGGTTACGTATTAGAATACTAAAAAAGAACTTTCAGCGTTTTAGAAAACTCCATCCCTGAGGGGATTCTTAAGATCCTTAAGAAGGGTAGCCAGTGTTGTGTGGGAAAAACTTTTTTTTTTACTAGACTTAAAACTATTCAAAATGTTACTTATTAAAATTAATAATAAAGTACTTTCAGAGTTTTAGAAAATTTCACCCCTAAGGGGGTTAAGAAAGCTTTGTATGGGCAACACTTTTTTTTGAGCTTAAAAGTTAACTTAAAAGTTTACGAAAAAAGTTCTTTCAGCGATTAGAAAAATTCAACCTCTAAGGGGGTTTAAAAGGGGGTTCAAATTTTAAATGGCGAGCAATAAAATTTTAAAGTGTGAGTAAGAGATTTTTAACTTCGGTCTTATTCTGTACGTTAAAAGACTACAAAACTGATTTCAGAGTTTTTCCAAATTCATCCCCTAAGAGTGTTAAAATTGGTTCAAAGTTTGAGTATTTCAAGGCATTTTTAAAGTATGAGATTTTTAACTTTGGTTTTAGACTGTTTGTTCACAAACTAGTAAATGAACATCAACTTTTTTTTTAATTATCCCCTAAAAGAGGGTTCAAATTTTGTATTGAGAGAAATCATTTTCTAAGACGTTAAAAAGTTCTACGCGGACGAAGTCGCGGGCAACAGCTAGTCATATATAAGTCATTCGGTTAGGTTTGTTTTGCAATAATCTTAAAAACTTTACTAATTAATAAAAAAAAACGTCTGATGAAACATTAGGTCAAAAGAAGCATTAGCGCTAAAGTAGGTCTAACAAGGGAGAAGCCCTTGATAGATGGTCAATTAACAGTGCCAATATGTCAATAAGTGATTAAGTGACAGGGGGGCAATGGTTACTCGCGTCCGCAGGAAGATTTACCCTCAGTTTCCCTGCACGTGTCCCCCGGGTGGTGTTAAAGAGTAATCAACTTCTGGCAGCTGCACTGCTTATTCCAATAGCCTCGCAGCAACATACAGTTCTAACCCACTATAGTCTTTATAAGTTTGTAAAGAACTGTAACGTATGGCATATATACGAATAAATAAAAATAAGTGACAAAAACATTTTTTTAGAATCAAAAATACCTCTGCACATCGGATTACCTACTCATTTTACTCTAAGGCAGGTCGGTGTAGGTACAACGACGAGCGAAGCGAGGAGGAGTGTTAGGAAGAACTGCGACCCTACAGGTGCGCGAGATGAGCGAGCGAAGCGAGCCAGAACCGACTTTATACGCAAAATAAAGAAATCGGTGAAAAAAAATTAGTATTACTGAGAGTTCGGTCACATCATCGCGTCATGAGACATTAGACATTATGAAAATTCGGTATACTGACATTAGGGCTAAAATTGTTAGGCAAAATGAAGATTCGGGTTTGTGATTCTAGAGACATAGATAATAAGGTGTAGTCATTATTAGGCATAGGAATATTTAGGTCAAGGCAAAATTCGGTTAAATAAAATTAGTATTAGTGAGAATTCGGTCATGAGAAATTAGACATTAGGAAAATTCGGGATACTGAATAATTAGGAAAAATGAAAATTCGGGTTTGCGATTTTAGGGTTCACAACAAAACTACTAGTGAAATTAGGTATGAAATTCTTAGGGCTAACTAACGGAGTGGAACCTTTTCAAACATCGTATATGAGTCATAACCTCCTTGCTTTACAACTAACGCTCATGCGTTGCGTTGTAGTTAGTTAGGTGTCATGGGTGTTGTGGTGTCACTCGTGTGACACATACAATTTAAAGAAAAAACCATTTCGCCTCTGGGCGTAATAAAGGCTGTTGTAGCTCTGTATGCCTGCGCGAGCCCTTTACGAGCAAGTGTGATGAAAAAACACATTTAGATAATGAAAACAGAACGCGTCAGACTTTTGAATGAACCGCTTCTGCTTCTAAACGCGTACCACTGACTACCATACCATATATTATAGTACTGTGTTCTGTCATAACGAGTAATCACATTAACGGTTAATTAACGAGTCGATGTGACAGCCATGTGAAGGCGCATTTTCATTGGTTGTTATACCGCATGCGGGTGTTCCCGCAGACGGGATAACGACTAATGAAAGTCACCAGTCGATAGCACAGTCGTTTGACCGCATGCGGGGTGATTCCTCGCATAAGTATAATATAACGAGCAGTCAAATCTTTCGGCCATTTAAAGTGCGTGAGAGGGCAGTTTGGGAGGGAGAGGGTGTGGTGAAGGACTTGGTAAAATATGAGACGGATCAAGGCTTTCCTTGATCCGTCTCATATTTTACCAAAGTGTCATTTTATAAAGTGTCTCATTCGATTCGCCGTCCTAAACCCAAAACGTAAGTGAGGAAACTGTTTATATTTTTCAAAAATTATTGACGCAGCTGAAAAGTCTGCAACTTTTTTCTGGTGCTAAGGAAGGTTATTCCTATGACCAAAAAATAAATCAGGCACTTCCTAAATTTTAATCCATTCCCAAATGCTCATTTTTATCTAATTTTTGTTTTTAGTTTAATAAGTAAAATTTACTCTAATGTGTAATTTAATTATTATTTTATTGAAGCTGCAGGTAGTTAGGTAGTGCGTAAGTACATGTATTTACTATCTCACAATGTATTTATGTTTATTTCTCTCTCGCCTTTCACAATCATATATAATAGTTGTTTAGATAATTATAATTGAATGACGTTTCCGTGAGTCACCAACGGTGCTGGCTGAAAATCAGCGCTGTAGGTGTCAGACTGACACCTCAGCATAATGCTGAGCCAGTGTCCGGTTCACTGCCGCAGAGACACACTTGTTACATGTTTTATTTTTTTTACTAGTTTTTTTTGTTTAATATGTGTGTCCTGTGTATTAGTGAATAAATGTATCTTTCTTCTTTCTTTCTTTCTATATCCTTGCTCGATAAATAACATCAAATGTATCAAAGTAAGAGACTGAACATAAAATATTTACAACGCTTATTCTATTAAGTTACACAGAAATGGGAACTATGTAGGATAACGCTAACATTATTATTTACCGACAAAATGATACACAACATTGCTATCAAAAGTTAGTAAGATGGGATTCATGGCTGAGATAGAAAGTTTTATGTCATCTAGGCTATATAATTTCAAATTACACACGCTCTAGCGATATTGGCAGTCTCTCAACTTCCTTCACAAAGTTCTGAACTCCGAAAACTGTATATTGTGTAGCAAAATGACGTGTTTACGCATTGGTCGACGTATTTGTGTAAGTAGGTAAAACGAGTTAATTCCATGCTGAGAACTTCGGATAGTTTATTAATCAACTTTTTGAAGTTGATTAATAAACTATCTACTTCTTCAGACAGATTTTTTTCAATTCGTATGTTGATTGATAATTACCTCTATAAACATTTTCCGATTCATCAATTCCTTGTTATAAGAACATTATAATACTCTTACCTCTGTAGTGATCCTATAATCAATTTCTAAAATTACGAAAAAAATGTGTTTTTTTATTTTTGATTTATAGATAATATATATTCAACTTACATCTTAATAAACATTTATATTCTCGCCAAACTGTTACGTTGTGATCTCCGTTTAAAGTATACCGTACCTATGATATTTAGTGGTTTCCTTTATGCCTGCTAATGGAATACGAATTTTAGTTAATCACCACACCAGTAGGTATTGAACAAGGTTTCTCTATATTTTTCCCGGCGTATCCTTTTCCGTGAATTTCTTTGCGGTCTAGCCTACTGGTTTCCATCTATTACGATTTATTTCCGTCTATTCCCTCAGGTGATGGGTAATAGCATTCCAACGCAGGCAGTGCCGAGGGCTGTTAATTGGTCCTACTTGCTACGAGTGTTACTCAGCATTAAGAGGGAATTCTAGTCAGTGCGCCGTCACGTTGATACGTTGTAAGCGCTGTGGAAATTAATTGGAACTTTTGTCACTTTTCCTTTAAGAATATATGTTACTTACGTTATTATATACGTTAATAAAGAAGTTGTATAGGTTATGGAAAGTTACGGATTTTTTCTCCTGTGCTAATCTGGAGATAAATAGTAGGCCATTGAAACTAAATAAGAACCAGTTTCTCCGCTAATAGCGAAATGAGAGAATTTTGTCCCCAATCTTTGTTAAATTATTGTATTTTCTGTTTAAGTGAAATTTACAGGTAAACAAGTGTGTACAGCGAAGTAAATTGACATGTCGCTGCCCCAATATTATAGGGTTCCATGTTACATTGTCGGGGTACTTCAATTTAGACTGGTCACTCTGACAAAAATCAAATTTTAAGTTGATAAAAGTGCAACTTAGAACCCTATAATATTGGGGCAGCGAAGTTAGTGTAGCTCTTCATACTTTGTTTAGTAAGACGTTATACACCTAGTACATTGAAGGTTCGGATTTTGGAAATTTAATTGTGCAGTTAATTTACATATAACGATTTGCTAATACATGTAAACAATTGCTAATTGAACATATTATTATCAGTTTTAATAAATGCTCGCATGCCGGTTACACACTGTATACGTACCTCAAGTTTGAAAGTTTTTATCTTGAATTCGACGTTATAAAATTTGGTCTAGGTAGGCTTATTACAATGTATAGAACACTTTAAACTCTCGCGCTATGTACACATATTTAAATTACCGTTTTACACGGGTCTAACCCGATATTTATCTACCTGTTATCTGCGACCATGACCGCCAACCCGGTCAAAACGTCAGAAATAAAGGAAAATAAATATCGCGTTAGACCCGTGTAAAACAGTAATTTAGATAGGCTTATAACCCTTTCACTTTATTCATAAATCTTTACAATCCTCTGTTAACTAAAATGTGTTTATCTCTTTCCCATAAACATAAATGCCAAACTGAGAGATAAATGAAAACGAATTTTAACGGTATTTTGTCTAAAATTGGTTTGATGATCGTTTATGAATCCTTATTCTAAGATTACTTATAGGAGCCCCGAGACCCTCTCTAGGTCAGAGGTTCGAAATTCGAAACCTGCTCTAGATAACAAAAGTGTTTCCCTTTAATTAAAGTGTATATAGGGCGGCTCACATTTCGAATAGCGCAATATGAAGGGAACATTTTTGTAAAGGGACGTATTGAGCACGAGGGAATTGCTGCCATAATGTTTTCCATCCCAATGTTAGATGAAGACAAGTTGTATCGTCGCCGCGAGACATGCGGTCGCGAGGGACCCGTTCGTTTCAGCTTTACGAATCCAGATATAACTTTGTTGCGGATGCAACCTATTTTGTACCTTTTTTTGTCTATTATTTTTATACTTTTGGAATGTTTTATTTTGTTTTATCAGTTGTCAATATATTGCTGTCGAAAACAGATTGAGTCGGCTTGGTTTTAATATATTTCCTATAAATAATCACTCCAGCTATACAGTCCATCAGAAGTCCTTTATATTTGATCCTTCTCCCGTCTTATAATGAATATGCGAAGTAGAACCAAGCAGCTGGCAACGCCGGCTAAAAGTCGTAAGGCGACACGTTCAGAACCAGGTGCACCCGCTGTGGGTGGGGTCGGTCGGTCCAAAAGTCAGGGCCTCACGAAGACTGATGCCACAGAAACACCCGCAGCTCTCGATATTGTTCGCGCGTGTCCCGCAACTACCACCACCGGCGGCTGCGGCTCCGCTGTTGCAGCCGAACATTTTGACGTTTCTCCTAGTTGCAGGTCGCACGTATCAGGGTCTTCGCGGTCATCAGCTACTATAAAAGCACGGAGGCTTTCTGCGGAGGCCGAGTTGGCCCGCAGAAGTATGGAGCGAGAGCAAGAATTGATGATTCGTGAGCAAGAAATTGAGATTGCTCGACAAAGAAAACTACTTGAGCAGGTAAAACAAGTAGAACAATTAGAAATGGAAGCTGCTCTGGCCGCTCAAGAAGCCGAAGAACGTTCCGCAAAGTCGGCCAGTAATGTTCATTCCCGGACGGCATCTTGGGTTCGCGATATAAACCAGGGTAGCTGCCTACGCATGACGAATGAGCCAACTGTCGAATTGCATCGCAATACAGGAAACGATGGAATTATACTCAAAGCGATTGCTGACACTGCAGCTGCAGCAAAAGCTTTGGCTTCAGGTCGTAGAGCCAACATAGAACTCCCTACATTCTTCGGGAATGGTTCCCAATGGCTACAATTTAAACGTCAATTTAGTAGTACTGAGTCTTCTCATTCCCCCGCAGAGAACGTTGCGCGTTTACAGAACGCGCTTCGCGGACCCGCGCGTGAGGCGGTCGCTTCGCTGCTCCACACGGCAGCTGCCCCCGAGGAGATCATGCACGCACTCGAGCGAACATTTGCGTGCCCGGAAATGGTCGTCTTTGGTGAGGTACAAGTGTTGAAAACGCTGCCGCGGCTTGGCGCCGAGCTTAAGGAGATTGGTATTTTTGCCAACAAGGTACGAAACAGCCTTTCTACTATGAAATTACTCGGTCTACGAGAATATTTACATTCACCTGAGCTATTTCATAGTATTTTGGGCAAATTTAACCCTTTAATGAAGATGAGGTGGTCTGACTATGCGTCAGAAATGTCAAACCCTCTCATGTCAAAGTTAGAACTTTTATCTGATTTTCTAACTCGTGAACACGAGCGTTATATTAAATTCGCATTATCTCCTGAAATAGGTTTTATTGCTACACAACAAAACATCATTGTGCCTGTCAATAAACAATTCAAACGTGAAAATATTCACGCTGTGACACATGACAATATTAAAACAGGTGACAAAACCGAATGCATTTATTGTAAAAAGTGCCATGATATAAAAAACTGTTCCGAATTCACAAGGTTATCAGTTGAAAACAGGTGGTGTTGGTTGCGTGAACACAAAATATGCTACAAATGTCTAAAGAGTAAATCACATCAGTGGAAGTTATGTAAAGTGAACCCTTGTGGTGTCGACGGTTGTACTTTCCGACACCATCCACTTTTACACGGCAGGCAGGATACATTTACATCACCGCAAACACACCATACACAGGCGTTCCATAATACAGTGTGTACAGCTGCGCTCAACCATGAGTGTGAAACAGAACTAAACAATATGAACAATACGGGGTGTACGGCACCGCTAAACAAAACTGAGTGTACTGCGTTCAATAATATTGGGTATGCGAATTTGTCTGAAAGGGATGCCAAACACACGCCGTGCTGTTCCAAGACTACACAGGAGTTGTCAAAAGAAAACGTCATGGTTTCTAATACAGGTATTTTAAGTCAACATGTTGGAACGACAACCAAAACACAACCACACAGCGCATTATTAAAAGTGGTACCAGTTATTGTGTCTGGACCAGCTGGCAGTTACGAAACCTTCGCACTCCTAGACGATGGCAGTACAGCGTCGTTAATTGATTCTAAAGTGGCTGCCCGTATCGGGGTGTCAGGGCCAGAGGAGGTTATTACTGTCAATGCTGTAGGTGGCTTACACAAAACTACTAAGATTTCTTATGTGGACTTTTACATACAGGGTAAACACGAATCTGACAGGTTTTTAGTCAATCGTGCCAGGGCCATGCCCTTACTCAGCTTGAGCACGCAAACATTGTCCAAACACACCGCACAGTCTTACGATTATTTGAGTGATTTAACCGATTATTTGACGTACACTGACGCTATGCCAACCGTGCTGATTGGTGCCGAGCACTGGCATCTGTCAATATCTCGTGATATCCGCGCTGGTAGTCGTAATGAGCCGGTAGCTTGTCACACCTGGCTTGGTTGGACATTGTATGGAGTGGCTTCTAGTAAAACGAAACCGGTTGAGTTTGTCAACCACTGTCACCTAGACCGTATTGAGCTTACTGAACATGAACGTTTAGAACTGCTAATAAAGGAGCAGTACAAATTGGACTCACTGGGTATTACCAAACATGAGAAACTTCATAGTAAACTGGATGCTCGAGCTGTTGAGATCTTACACAATACTACCACACGTTTGCCAACTGGTAGGTATGAGGTAGGACTTCCATGGCGGGATAATATTCAGTGCGTTCCCGACAGTTATCCGCAAGCCCTATCTCGCTTCTTAAGGGGGTTCGATTGCCATACAAAACGTTATTTGACATTCGTAGGCTAACGGCGTGATATTTTAAGAAACTTATGTAACAAACTTTCATAAATTGGCTTCCCATTTGCGCCAAATTCCCCCTTTCCTAGAATAAACTTACATAAACTAGATTAATTTGAGAAATTGGTTTGTCACGTGATATTTTGGGAAAACAATTTTTCTCAAATTAATCTAGTTTATACAAGTTTATTCTAGGAAAGGGGGAATTTGGCGCAAATGGGAAGCCAATTGATGAAAGTCTGTTACATAGGTTTCTTAAAATATCACGCCGTTAGCCTGCGAATGTCAAATAACGCTTTGTATGGCAATCGAACCACCTTAAGTTTAGAAAGACGTATGTTTCGAGAGTCCGATTTTGCTGAAGCGTACAAAAGGTTTATTGACAATATGATTGCCAAAGGTTATGCTGAAGAATGTGATCCTGTCACTTATTATGGTCATTCTGTCAGTAATAGGAACGGTACCAATGTTATCAACAGTAAACACAATTTAGTGGAATGTCCAAATAAAAATAACACTTCGTCAGGTTACATTCAATATGGTACAGTCAGTCCGAATAAAGTGCAACCAAAATGTCATGACTACATGTCAACCACAGACATGGATAAAATAAACTTAAAAACGACTTCTGAATCTTCTGATACAACTCAAAGTGAAACCAATACCGAAATAAGGTGGTATTTGCCTCATTTTGGGGTGTATCACCCACAAAAGCGTAAACTCCGTGTCGTCCATGATGCAGCCGCAATGAATCAAGGCGTTTCCTTAAATTCGTTGCTTCTTCAAGGACCAGATCTCTTAGAAAACTTATTAGGCATACTTTGGCGTTTTAGAGAGGGCGCTGTCGCAATGACAGCGGATATTAAGGAGATGTTTCCCCAAATACGGATCCGTGATCAAGATAGGGACGCATTACGTTTTTTATGGCGCGACGTTAGGTCAAAGAACACAACTCCCATAAAAGAGTATCGAATGACAGCTGTTGTTTTCGGGGCGTCATCCAGTCCATTTACTGCGCTGTATATCAAAAATAAAAATGCAATGTCACATCAGGATTTGTATCCCAACGCAGCCAATGCAAGCATTCACAGTTCCTATATGGATGATTTTTTGGACAGTCTTGATGAGGTAACTGAAGCTGCGCAGCTGGCATCCGATGTGGTGACTATCCACCGTAACGCCTGTTTTGAAATGTGTAGTTGGATTTCTAACAGCCAGGAAGCGTTGCGTCTTGTTCCAACTGAATTGCACGCTGCACAGCCTACTGAAGTGTCTCTTGGTAGTGAATCAACTAACGTCAGAGCCTTAGGTGTCTCTTGGGATCCTATATCGGATACCATTGGTTTTAGGACTGGTTTAGAAGGGCTCAAGTTACATGGTGTTTTTACTAAGCGTAAAGTTTTGTCCCACCTCATGAAAGTGTACGACCCACTAGGATTGCTTGGCCCTATAGTGGTCAAGGGCCGTATACTCCTTCAGGAGGCATGGAGATCCAACATTGACTG
Organism: Epinotia brunnichana; assembly: GCA_963854355.1. Classification (NCBI taxonomy): domain Eukaryota; kingdom Metazoa; phylum Arthropoda; class Insecta; order Lepidoptera; family Tortricidae; genus Epinotia; species Epinotia brunnichana. The sequence continues at coordinate 20,787,851 of OY977950.1, read as the reverse complement.
GGACACGGTTTTTCCACCTTCACAGGTATTAAGGTGGAACGAATGGTTTAAAGAACTGTCAGATATATCTAATATTAGAGTTCCACGTTGGTACGCTAAGGTAAACGGCGAGCCTCTGCACAGGGAGCTACACGTTTTTGCGGATGCGAGCGAGCTTGCCTATGCGACTGTCGCTTATTGGCGTTTTTTGTACGCAGACGGTACAGTCAAGCTTGCTCTCATATCCAGTAAAGCAAGAGTATCGCCATTGAAGCCCACTTCAATTCCACGCCTAGAATTGCAGGGTGCTTTAATAGCTTCACGCCTTGCTATGACCATCAAGGAATTTCACAAGAAAAAGCCTATTCGGACGTTTTTTTGGACAGATTCGAGAACTGTCCTTAGCTGGCTAAGAAGTGACGCACGAACGTTCAAGCCCTTTGTGGCCCATCGGATCGGCGAAATAACTGAAAATTCATGCGTTCAAGACTGGAGATGGGTCCCAACTGACTTGAACGTCGCGGACGATGCCACGCGAATCAAACCTCTCCATATCAACCCTAACCACCGATGGTTCACCGGCCCCTCATTTCTTCTGGCTTCTCCGGAAAATTGGCCTGTGGAACCAGCTGGCCAGCCTCCAGTTCATGAAGAGTTTAAGCATACTCCTACACTTGTGGTTGGGCATCTGGTTATCACCGCGGATTTCAGTCGTTTTAGTGACTGGTTGCGCTTACTGCGCGCCACTGCTCGCGTTTTGCAGGCGGCTTCTAAATTTCGCTCACTTTTGGACCGCGTTAGACACATTGATCACACTGATCCTAGCACCGATTTTAGGGTTCGTCAACGTACAAACGCGCCTACGTCCACCGCTCTATTACCCCTGACAGCGGAATTGATGCAAGCCGCAGAAAGGCACGTCCTGCAGAAAGTACAGTCCGAGACATTTGGAGAAGAAATTCTGCGGATTGAACGAGGAGAGTTATTGCCCAAGAGCAGTCGCTTAGCAAAGTTATCACCCAAGATGGGAACGGACAATTTGCTACGTTTGGTCGGCAGAATTGAGGCTGTAGAAGACGTCGGTACCGAAGTCAAATCGCCCATACTGTTAGATGGTCATCACCCAGTCGTGCGCCTTTTGGTTCTCTTTTACCATCGCAAGGCTGGACATGCGAATAATGAGATGGTCGTCAATGAGCTGAGACAGAGATACTGGCTTCTTCCCTTGCGCAGCACCATACGAAGCGTCGCCAGCAAATGTTTGTATTGTCGGATCAGGAAGTCAAAACCGATGAATCCAATGACTGGAAACCTTCCTCCGCAGCGGCTTGCCCACCATCGCCGCCCATTTAATTTCACTGGACTTGATTATTTTGGCCCGATTAACTCCACAATCGGACGCAAACAGGAAAAACGATACGTAGCCCTATTTACCTGCTTGACTTCCAGAGCCGTCCATTTGGAACTTGTGCACTCCCTGACGGCTGATTCAGCGATAATGAGTTTACGTCGATTTATTGCAAGGAGAGGTGCTCCCGAAACAATATTCTCTGACAACGGAACTTGTTTTGTTGGTGGTGACCGAATATTACGGGAGTTTTATCAGACAGATGTCAACGATTTTGCTGCCAGCCGAGGAATCAATTGGAGCTTTATTCCTCCCGCTGCTCCTTTCTTTGGTGGATGCTGGGAACGGCTAGTTCGCACCGTCAAAGTTGCACTGAACGCGAAAGGGCACCTAACGCAGAAGTACTCGTGACCCTCCTGATGGAAGCTGAGGCCATTGTCGACTCCCGGCCCCTAAGTCACGTTTCTGTGAGTCAAGATGACCAGGAGACGCTGACACCTTTCCACTTTCTAATTGGCACATCCTCGAATCAAGTCCTACCTGCAACCCTTGACGACCGAGACCTTCTTCGTAGAGCAGACTGGAGGAAGGCCTTGAGGTTAGCCGACCATTTTTGGAACCGTTGGGTGAAAGAGATTCTACCTACAATGCAACCACGACAGACAGGCGAAAACAGGGAACGCGACTTAAACATCGGTGACCTGGTACTCATCGTGGACGAAAATCTTCCAAGAGGAACTTGGCCAAGAGGCCGCATCACTGCAACCTTCCCTGGCCGAGATGGCGTAGTCAGGGTGGTGGACGTAGCCACACAGGGAGGCCTTCTTCGTCGGCCCTCCAAAAAGTTGGTCAGGCTAGACGCGTAGGGCTCCTTATTGGCTGGCCCGGCTAGCTTCGTGTGCTTTCGCACACTAGGGGGTGGGATGTTGCGGATGCAACCTATTTTGTACCTTTTTTTGTCTATTATTTTTATACTTTTGGAATGTTTTATTTTGTTTTATCAGTTGTCAATATATTGCTGTCGAAAACAGATTGAGTCGGCTTGGTTTTAATATATTTCCTATAAATAATCACTCCAGCTATACAGTCCATCAGAAGTCCTTTATAAACTTATTTACGGTTTCAGCAAAGCCTCGCGGTCATTTTGATTTGGAAGACGTGCTACCTTTTACTGGGTTGAATTATTTCTTCTCGTGTCAAGTTTCCGCTAAAGTGTTTTTATGACGCATGACAACATTTGTTGAAATATGGCTACTTAATCTATACCTACATATAATAAAGCTGTAGAGGGTCGAAAGTCTGTACATTGAAGATATTGGCAAAAAAAATCAATTGAGGGCTCTTAGAATCGACAACAGAACACACTTCAACAGTTTTTAGAATTTTTGTCTGTTTGTCGGTTTGTCTGTCTGTTTATATGTAACGGAATCACGTGAAAACGAGCGAATGGATCAATATGCGATTTTTACTAAAACGTTAAGTGGATTTTCAGCCAGGCTATAGGCTATAAAAATTATAAAGATTAGGGTTCAAAGGGGGTAAAAAATCGGGTTGAACTTTGTATGGGAACTCCTTGAATCCATGAGCTAAAGACTTGAAAATTGGTAAGCATAAATTTCACTGGAAAGTAAAAACATCCCCATTGAAACTTTGAGCAATGTATATATAAAACGTGAAAAATATGGGATGAAAAATAGGCGATGAGGTGACTAGAGACTAGATATAATGTTGCGAGAGCGGGATTATAACAGTTCCATTACCATGGTAACACGTTGTAACCATATTCGAAAATTCATTGTGTTCTTACAACTCATACGTAGCCCGGTGGTTTGGCCTATAGCTTACGGAGTCGGTGTCCACGAGTTCAAACCCAGAGGGTGCATGCACTTTTTGTGTAAGTTTTATTTTTGTTAAACATTTTCAAAAACGCTGAGAAATTTAGTGAATAGCAGATTCGATGCCTTAGGAACTTAATAAACATAAAGAGTATTCGAGAAAAAAAACGTCAAGAAGTGTTCAGTAAAAAGTATTTGTATTGTAAAGTAAGAAATCGTGTAAAATAATTATGCTCAACTTTTTTACAAAAATAATTAAAGGCTTTTAAAAAGTATGTTTAGACTAAGATAAGCGTTTCCTAATAAAGCGCGAAACTAAAAAGATATGCATGGAGCGGAGCTCGGCCTTCAGCCTCCCGTCCCTCGCCGCTCACCTTCGGCCCTTGGCTTTCGCTTAAAGAACATTCGGGGATAGTGAGTGCCCACGTACGAGTACGCTTGCCCTCGGGATCGCATAGTGAACGTACTCTGAAGGGGCGCTTCTGCCTTCGGTCCTACGAAAAACTCGGCCTTCAGCTGCGCTTGCCTCGCCACTCACCTTCGGTACTTGGACCCTTAGGTTTCCCTTGCAAGACATCCGGGGATAGTGAGTGTCTGTGGGGGCTCCCATAGCGAGCGCGCTCTGGAAAGACGCTTTGGACCTTTCATCCCTACGCGAAACTCAGCATTCGGCCTCGCTTGCCTGGCCACTCACTTCCTCAACTGCGGTCTTCTCCTCAGGTTTTACTTGCAAGACATTCGGGGATAGTGCATGTCCGTGGGGGCTCGAATAGTGAGCGCACTCTGAAGGGACGCTCTAGGCCTTTCATTCCTACGAGAAAATCGGCCCCCGGCCTTGGTTCCCTCACCACCCGTGAGCACGCTCTGAAGTGACGCTTCGGGCCTTCGGCCAATCAAAGCAGTCGAATGCAATATATTTGGTTTACAATTTTTTTTTCACTTTTTCCTTCCAATAGCAGATTTTTACTTCCTTACACATCAGCAGGTCGATCATGTAACGCATTGTACGCGCGTCAGGTAGATCTAAAGGTCAAATTTTACATGGAATAATTATTACAGTTGGATTGTCCTAACGCGCGTTTGGAACGTTACGTGATTGCCCCTCAGCACTAAAAGTCATGCTAGCACTACTACCTTTACATATGCACATACAAAAGGAGCTGGATGCGGGTGGCGCAGGACCGGTCACTTTGGAACTCTTTGGGGGAGGCATATGTCCAGCAGTGGACGTCTTTCGGCTGATATGATGATGATGATGATATAAAAGGAGGCGGCTGCGACGGCAATACGCCTGAAAAGCCGAAACTACCTATGGACGAAATTAGACATACCCCACACGAAGATCCATAACAAACTGATCACAAGCCTACCTATGATGGAAGCTTCAATCGATAAAATACCAATAACTGCAGTCTTTAGGAAAGACTATGGCATATTACTGACGGAATACTTGAAAGAGGGACTTAACCAAACATACCTTAGAATCTTTACAGATGGTTCAAAAACAAATACGGGAACGGGATTTGGTGTGTTCTCAGACGATTTAAACATACACATATCCAAACCACTGGGTGTACAAAACACGGCATTCCAGGCTGAATGCGTAGGGATAATTAAAGCCTGCAATGCCATAAAGAGACGACAAGTCGAAAACTCAAAAATACGGATACTCTCAGACAGTAAAACAGTACTACAAGCACTGAGCAGTGATAACATCACATCTAGCTTGATATACGAACGCCACCAAAACCTAGCTTGCCTGGCCGCTCACCTCCTCGACTTCGATCCTCAGGTTTCGCTTGCAAGACACCCGGGGATGATAGTGGGTGCTCGTGAACGAATAATATTTAAGTTTACCTGGATGCTCTATCTTTACCTGGAATATTAAACTTCGTTTCCAGTTGGGATACCTTCTCTTTAGGTAATAGGTCCTGCAACTCAAACTCTCAGCCTTAAAACTTCGTAAATATACTCATACAAGGAAACTATTTTCAGCGATTTCAAAACTGAAATGAGAGCCATGTCAGGACAAGTAAACTTATTTCAGGGTGTTTAAAAAAACATTAAGATAAGGAGGGGTTAAAAGGAAGTTAAAAGTGTGATAAGAAAATAAGCGGGAGACTTAAAATTGTTACTAGCTAGCTATTAAATTTTCTGAAGATAAAATAAAACTGCGTGGTTTGCTGCTCTACATTCGGACATACGTAATTTGTTTCATAATTTGCAACTAAAAAACGACTTCAAATCAATACTTTATTGTATTATACCACATGCATGCGCTTCCTGTTAACTTTACCTCACATACTCTTTCCGAAAGCAAATGCTTGGGTTTTTACAGAAAATACTTACACAACTGAAGTTATAGGGGCGCAATGCCACAGTTATCTACCGAATGTCAAGAAAATTTTATGTCTGGGTCTATAGTAAAATCATACTTCCCACCAAATATTATCAGCTTTGACTTAAGGTTGACTGACAGATAATGCTTTGTGGCATTAAGTCCAGCTTTTGCAATAAATATTAAATAACTAAAATTAAATATTATATACGATGACGAAGTTTGTGAGGTTGTTTTGATTGGAAGAGAATTTGAACCGATACACGCATAAACTATGCAGTTGCAAGCGTCCATAGGCTACGGTTACCACTTATTATAAGTTGTTTGCCACCGACGTGGTATAAAAAATATTATAAATCGTTAATTACAAATTATCCATTATACTTTAGACATGAAAATAACAATTTATACGCGTACGAAGTCGCGGGCAGAAGCTAGTTGTTAATAAATTGCTTGTCATAATTATGGCCAAACCAGAAACAGTGACTGTTACTACGGTGTTAAATCTTTGGTATGTAAATAAATAAATATAATATTCAATTTTACGACAGACAACTACCTAATCCAAGTAGTTAGTAATCCAGTTTGCGGGGACTTGCCTCCATACATTGCCTTGCCAAAGGTGGAGAGGAAAATGTTTTGATTTATATTGGACGGGTATGAGGTCATGAACAAAATAAGTTTCTCTCAAAAAAAATATTTTTGGTACAAGCTTTTATTGCCGAGTGTACTTTTCTGCATACCATCATCTATCAACTATAGGTGATTCTAAAACCTTAACGGGCTGGTCGATCACGTAACGCACGACGAACTTTACATCTTTGAGGAGTTCCATAAGTCATCTGTGGTCTTCAGTATCAGTTCCACTTTACCAAAATTGCGATTTCCGGAGGTAAATACACGAATTATACTGATACACACGAATTATATAGAAAATACTGAAATCACTACATGCGTGCCTATAAAATTTGAGGGTTGCCCTCAATTTCCCTGGGATCCCATAATTAGATCCTGATTTGGTGACAATGGGACCTCCTCGAAAGTATACTCTTTCGAATAAGACAAGCATTTTGGAAATCGGTCCACAATTGACGGAGAAATCGGCGAACATACATAAAAAAAAAAACGTGACATACAGTGGAACATATAACCTCCTCCTCTTTTGAAGTCGGTTAAAAAGGCATTTAAGGCATTTGCGTATTTCATTACGATATCGCGATGTTTCTGTTCCAGACACTGTTTATACGTCATGGTGCAAAACAAAAAGCTATCGAAATTGTAAATGCGTATTCATATTCACAATATTGCCACTGCATAATACAGTCCATGTCCTTAAAATTAAGGTCTATTTTAACTGTAATACGGTTGACGAATATTTGCCAATACACAATATGACTTTAGTTAATTGTGGTAAGGTGTAATTTGGCAGCATTTAGAATGACAAATAGGGAAATTAGCCGCTCCATGGATCTAGGGAATTGCTGTCGCCGCCAGACGGCCGTCTGGCAATATTTATGACAGGTAGTCGGCCGATTTAATTTGCTATGTCGTTATACAACTTGGTATAAACCTTTTCCTATATGCTAATAATAAAGAGTGTGAAATGTAAGTTTGTATGTAGGTAATCTTCCAAACTACTCATTCGATTTAAAAGTATAGTATACTCATACTCATACTCATTTATTCATAAAATATAAAAAATTTACATGTCAAAATTAGAATTATAATATGTCAAATGAATTTGATTATTCAACTAGTATAACATAACAATATTTAGGTATGAATAACAAAATGTCAAAATTAGAATTATAATATGTCAAATGAATTTGACTATTCAATTAATATAACATAACAAAATTTAGGTATGAATAACAAAATGTCAACATTATACAATGATTAAAATTATTATTATTACAAATATTTTATATATACTCCTTAAAATTATAAAATGCTTTATCAGTCAGCCATTTTTAGGGTTCCGTACTCAAAGAGTAAAACGGGACCTATTACTAAGACTCCGCTGTCCGTCCGTCCGTCTGTCTGTCACCAGGCTGTATCTAACTGATACCGTGATAGTTCCAGTCGAAATTTTCACAGATGATGTATTTCTGTTGCCGCTATAACAACAAATACTAAAAACAAAATTAAATAAATATTTTTATTGATAATGGTACGGAAGTCGTGCGCGAGTCCGACTCGCACTTCGCCGGTGTTTTTAGCTTATTAAGAAATGTCGCATCATCTATCTATCTATCTATATCTATCTATACATACAATAAAGCTGAAGAGGGTCGAAAGTCTGTACATGGAAGATATTCGAAAAAAAATTGGCTAGGGATACTTAAAATCGATAACAGAACACGTTCCAACATTTTTTAAAATTTTTGTCTGTTTGTCTGTTTGTCTGTTTGTCTGTTTATCTGTTTATCTGTTTGTCTTTTTATCTGTTTGTCTGTTTATGTGACCGCGCATCACGTGAAAACGGCTGAACCGATTAAGATGAAATTTGGTATAGAGATAGTTCGAGTCCTGGGGAAAGACTTAGGGTAGTTTTTATCCTGGAAATCAACCCCTAAGAGGATGAAATGGGGGGTGAAAATTTGTATGGAGCTACTTAAACTGCTGCACCGATTTGGATGAAATTTGGTAAATAATTAGTTTTAGTCCCGAGGAAGGTCAAAAGATAGGTTTTATCCCGAAAATCTTCCCTTTAGGGGGTAAAATGGAAGGGGTGAAAATTTTGATGTAACCCATTTTGATAAAATTTGGTTTAGAGGTAGTTTAAGTTCTGGGGAAGGACATTGGATAGTTTTTATTCCGGAAATCTTCCCCTAAGGGGGTGAAATGAGGGGTGAAAATTTGGATAGAACCGATTTAGATGAAATTTGGTAAGGAGATAGTTAAGAGTCCTGGGGAAGGACTTAGAAATAAATTTTAGTCCAGAAATCATCTCCTAAGGGGGTGAAATGGGGTATGAAAATTTGGATGGAACCCATTTACGGTATAGCGAGTTGGAGTCTTGGGGAAGGACATAGGATAGTTTACTCCCGAAAATCATCCCCTAAGGGGGTGTAAATAGGGGTGAAAATTTGTTTGTGACCCATTTTGATGAAATTTGGTTGAACGATAGTTTGAGTTCCGGAGTATGATAACGGATAGTTTTAATCCCGAAAATCATCCCCTCAGGGATGCAATAGGGGGTGAACATTTGGATAAAACCCATTTCGATGAAATTTGGTAAAGAGATAGAAGGAGTCCTAGGGAAGGACAATGCATAGTTTTTATCCCGAAAAATCATTTCCTGAGGTGGTGAAATGAAGGTTGAAGATTTCGATAGTACCCATTTAGATGAATTTTGGTATAGAGAGAGGTCTCAGTCCAAGGAAATAACATAGAATAATTTTTATTCCGTAACACATGAAAGGAGGAAATCATCCCCTAATAATAATAATAATAATAATGAGCGGCTAGTCACCGCCTGCCTCGATAACCTTGTGGATAACATTGTTATGGCAGGTGTCCGGACCACTTTGTAATAACCCAATTTTATTGTCCACCCAAATGTCATCACCATAGACCCAATTCTCTTTTCCATTTTCCTACAATAGCTCCAACGCCTGCTGGGACCAGTTCACGGGTATCTACCGATGTACCCGTGAATGGGTTCTAGCAGGTGTACTACATGACATTAAACTTCGTCTCCAAAGGGCCTCTACGTGTTGGATCTATATCCCCACGCACGCCTTCCAAATGACCGGGGTTCGCCCCGTGAATTTAAATCGGAGATACATAATAATAATAATAAATCATTTATTCACAGGCAAAAAGTTACCCAAAATATAAATACAAGTTAGTCAAGATACTTAATTAATTAATTTAAATTAAAATTAAAATATATATATATGTAAACTAAACATCAAAAATGATCATCGTCATTTCCGATTCTCGTCTCGATGCACAGATATCCAATATCGGAAAATAGGGCTCTCCAGGTCGTTGTAGATGACCTTGAGGATCTCATTCTTAGAGCGCCCCAGCCTGTCCCAGAAAGCGGCAACTCTCGCCCTCATTACTGCGAAGAAATCTGGCACCCGTGCCTCAGCGAACATGCTGGACGCACTGCAGTAGCGTGGCAGCCGCATGAGCGTGCGAAATGCATCATTGTATTGCACCCTCATGGTGCTGTACGACTTTCGCATAAATTTGGACCAGAGTTGGCAAGTGTAGAAACACTGACAAAATGCATTGAACAATGTCACCTTGACTTCGTTGCTACACTTACCAAATCTGCGTGCCAGCATGTTGCAGCGGACTGATAAGGCTCTCCTCTCCCGCTCAATATCCTTATCGTCTTTCAAATCCTCGGTTAAAATGTGCCCTAGGTATTTGAATTGTTTAACAACCCCAACAACAGCTCCATTCAATCTGACTTCTTGAACGTACTCCGGACCTCTTCCCGCTCTGAAAACGAGCATTTCGGACTTAAGTACATTATACTTTAATCCGTGAGAATTTGCATAATCCTCACAGATTAGAAGCAGCTTCTTTAGACCTTTGATTGAGGGGCTCAGCAGCACCATGTCATCAGCATAGCTGAGGCTGTTGACGCACATACCGCCTAAGTGACAGCCTGTACGAGTACCCCTCAACCGTACTATAAGGTCGTTTACATAAACATTGAAGAGATCCGGAGACGTAAGCCCACCCTGGCGAACACCGCATTCTAGCCTATAACTGCTAGATGTCGCGTCACCCCACTTGACACAGTTAGTTTGGCCGCCGTACCAGTACTTCAAAAGATCCACTACCTCCCTCGCTGTACCAGAACCGTAGAGTTTGTCCCAGAGAATGTCGTAATTAACCAGGTCAAATGCACGGCTCAGGTCCAGGAAACACGCGTACACCGAAGTTTCACGGCTGGTGTAATAATTTATGGTGTGTTTCAAGCTCAGTATGGCGGAATCAGTTGACAACCCTGCACGAAAGCCAAACTGTGCATCATCAATCTTTAAATGTCGCTGCAGTTCGGGCTGCAAAAGCCGCTCGAGAATCTTGCCTATCACAGTTCCTAAGGAAATAGGACGATAATTGGTCGCGGAACTAGTGTCTCCCTTCCGGTTTTTCACTATAGGCACAACAATTGTTTTCATAAGATCCGGCGGCAGGTATGAGTACTTAAGACACAAGTTAAATAACGAGCACAACTTGTTGTAAATTGTCGACCCAGCTCCACGTATATGTTCCAGACTAAGGTCGTCATGCCCCGGCGATTTGCCATGCTTCATCTTTTGCACTACCTTGCGGACATCATCAGATGTAAATTGTAGCATAGGGCCCGTGCTATCACAGGGTTCGACAACCCTACTCTGCAGCATATACTCGGGTACAGTTTGGGGTCTTATCTTAAAGCTGCGACCGAACATATTGGCTATCTGTGAAGAGTCTTGCAGACCGTCCACACTCACGGGTAAGCTTTGCTTATAACTAAACTTCTTAGTCTGTTTCCAAAAACTTGCAAAATTATGCTCCTTTCTATGCATTGCTAATATGTCTGCTTTAATTTTTTCTTCATTATTTTGGCACCACTTAAGTTTTCCTTTAAATTGCTTTTTGCTCCTAACAAGATTATCAAAGGTTTCCCCTGAGGTTGGTCTGCCTAAAGATATCCAGCAGTCAAAGTTAAGTTTATAAAGTTGGTGGCTTTCTCTCACATGAAAATTCCACCCCACCACCTGTTTCCGTTTAACATTCCTATCGAGACGAGAATCGGAAGTCAGTCTAGCACACGTTTGCAACGTCAACACAATATTATTATATAAATTGCGGATGAACACTAAGTGCTCATTTCGTCTTATACATTTTGTATAATTAAAATTATCACAGTCATTACAGTATAAAATATCGTTGATCCTTAATAACCTAGAACTACTTTCTATGTTATACAAATGGGTTTGACTAGAATTCCTTTCCCCCCATTTTATTCTGTTACCCTCAGTCTTACAAAAAGAAGAAGAGGCGAGCTCCTTACTAACTCCAGCAATATTACACACAATCCGTAATGGAAGGTGGTCTGAAGGGGATACATTTTGTATGACATCCACAAACAACACCGTGTCCCATGCTGCTTTAGTTGTCACACAGTGATCAAGCCACCTGCAGGATCCGTGCGCGTCGCTGACGAAGGTGAAAGTGTCAGAATCCGCACCCATCTTGATAATATCCGCACAGTGCCACTGTTGCTCTTCACAAAAGCTCATTAGCTCACGACCAAACCTAGCTTGCGTGTGTGCATTAAAGTCTCCCAATACGTAGACTGCTTGCACATCACTTTCTTCAATTAATGCACTTATTCGAGCCAAGCAAGTCGTAAATTCAGGTAAGTTATCAACTGGATGCTGTACGTCAGTCGGCATGTACACGTTAAGAACTAAAAAGGACCGCAGGCCTATCACTATTCGGATAGCTCCTATTCTAGTACACGAGCTCTCTACCACGGTTACGTTGGGAAATTTGGACTTCCTCCACATGAGCGCGAGCCCTCCATAAGGTCTTCCACGCAGCACACCCGCCGCCGTGTCAACCGATGACGTCGCTGTGCACCCGAAGTTGTCGTCGATGCTATGGACGAAGTCAAGGTCATGGGGCAAGAGCCATGTTTCTTGCAAGGCCACTATGTCAGCTTCTTTGCACAGTTCTCTGATATAGTCAGCAGATCTTTTAATTGCCTTACAATTAAATGAAATCAAAGTTGTATCTAAGGTTGTACTATCCATTAGGTGTTATTATATTTATATCTGCTATTTTTGCCCCAGATGTATATTTCCAGCGAAATACTCGATATTTAATCCCTTCTGGCCAGAACTCGTTGGTAAGGAATTTATTAATGCGATTTTTCGAAACTAATATTTTAAATGAGTTGAATGTTGTCTCGTGATTTTGTTTTAGCGGCTGTACCTCTATACATTCCTCACCCATTTCCTGTATGTGTTCCTTCAGCATATCCACGGTAGTTAGTTTCGACATTCTAGACACACAGATAGCCGCGGGCAATTCAGCCTAAGGGGGTGAGAAATGGTGGATGAAAATTTGGATTGAACCCATTTACGGAAGGACATAGGATAGTTTTATCCCGAAAATCATCCCCTAAGGGGGTGAAATGGGGGTGAAATTTTGGATGTAGCCCATTTAGATGAAATTTGGTATAGAGATAGTTTGAGTCCTGGAGAATGACAACGGATAGTTTTATCCCGAAAATCATCCTCTAAGGAGGTGAAATAGGGGGTCAAAGAAATTTACGATATAAACGATTTCCGCGCGGACGAAGTCGCGGGCAAAAGCTAGTTTTCAATATCTTTCAATCCGGAGGGTAATTTATTGTAGATACCCAGCCCTACTACAGACATTATTTTTGTTGATTTCATAAGTCGACAACATGTCGTGGCCAATGTGTTCTTATTCCTCTGAGCAAGACATGCTTTTTGAAGTGTATTTTGGAATTTGGTGTATATTACTTCTCACGTATTTTACTATGTAGAAGATGTATTGTGAGGTTAGTGTCATTAAGTTGGCGTCTTTAAAAAGTTGCTTTGCAGGGGTGCCTGGCGGTGCGAGTGAAATAATCCGTATAGCTCGTTTTTGAAGTGTAAAAACTCGTTGCCACTCAGCTGCCGTACCCCAAAATTCTAGCCCGTAGCACATCACCGAGTGAAAAAGTGAAAAGTAACTCGACCTAAGTTAGTGGTAGGGTAGAATACGCGCTAGTCTACGCAGAGCGAAGCAAGCCCCTGACAATTTACTACAGACGACTTCTATATGCGCGTCCCATTTCAGCGCTGCATCTAAGGTGACGCCCAGAAACCGTCTACGTTAATAGTTAGGGGACGTGGGGGTCTACCTCCGATGTTGATGTTTTTGTTGACCTGGGTTTTGTGCAGATTTAGGACTAAGCCGTTTGCATTAAACCACGTTTGCAATCTTGATACTTCGGAGGATATGAGATTCTCAAGTGAAGAGATCGTGTCGGCTCTCAGTATGTCACAAGCATCGTCTGCAAATATGTACATGTCACCATCAGCTACCTGGGGTAAATCGTGCACCTGGATTAGAAAGCAAATATTTGCCAGGGACGAACCCTGAGGTACGCCGATATCGATATCACCGCTCATCGATGTAGTTAAGCCATTGTTTAGCGCAACACTTTGATTCCGTAGATTTAAAAAGTCCAACATTAACTTAAGCGCGGGGCCACGTATACCGATGTGTTGGAACTTTTTGTCCAGTACACTATGGTCACAAAGGTCGAAAGCCCGTGTCATTGTCGCGAACGCCCTCTCTTTATATAGGAATGTAACCGGTACAAATACAGTTAGACTGCGCAATATTAGAGGGCGCCGCGAAAGGGTTTATTTGTGGACATAGGAAGGATAATCTGAATCCTACCTTGAATCATCTCTGCAGTCCACGGATATCTGCTTCGCTTTTCTAGACGATGACGCTCGCGGCACTCGCACGGTGACGCTCGCGTCTACCATCTGTGGTTATAAAGATAACCATGACACACCTGTCACGTAGGCCTTAGAAACTTAGCACATATAAGTTCTACCTACTGAACAACTGGAGTTGTACCACGTCTTCTCCTAAATATACGAATAGTCGTTCCTTCACTAGGGTTAGCCACATAAGGTGTGTATACTATATTACTGTATCTAGTTCTCGCCCTTCGACCGAGAAACTATGGAGGTACCTCCCCTATATACTGTCATCATGACTAGGGCATATTATCTATCAGAAGTAACTATGTTCTCAGGCTACTGTAGCATGTTATCGCGATGGTTAATTGTCATTAAGTAACACAGGATTCAGGAAATAGTTCTAGTATAAAACCTTTAGAATATGTAGATTATAGCACACAATTATATCAGAGCAAATAAATCTTCATAGAACAAATAAAGTACTAAGAAACTAAGACACTTAGCTTTCAGAGACCACCTGCGTAGCCCCCGGCTCCTTGGCGAGAACTCCGTAGACTTCTTCGAACTTCGCTGCCGCTCCATGATAAAATGAGGCTTTTTCCACGGAACAAACGATTAAATGCTCCAAAACTCCCACTTTGGTCTACCCATAGTAACAACTATATCATAACCTTGCCAGTGCAAATAATCTTAAGGCGTCACTACACGTTCCGACCACGAGTTAAAGTCTTCGCGATATCAACTGCCAGATGTCGCGACACTCCCCACTCCAAAAGAAGTGAAGTCATCTCGAAGTGGTTGGCCGCAACACTGGAAAGCCAAAAGACGCGACGTCACAGGACGTCATCCTTTAAGACCCTCCTGACGACCATTAGAGATAAGACTAGGCAAACAACTTCCCACTGCGCTACAGATCTTGAACATTCATTTCCTATTCCTTGACCTTATTTTTCTCACTCACTACAAGGTTTTCTTTCAATTCATTTACTAAGTTACGGATAAAAAACTTCAAACTTGCACGCTATTAGCTTATGTGGCAAATAAACTTATTCCGATACTAGCTTATTAGCGTGGGTCTCGCTTATTACGGTAGGTACTGAAACTGAGCCTCTCTTAGGTCTGTACAAGAAAGCTTCTCAAAAGCACGGGGAGCGCATCAATTAAACACAGAGATCCAACGTCAAGCACTTAGTAGGACTTTGTTTGACAATCTCACGGCACTGTTCTCCCACGACATGTAAATATATTCATCTGTATCTCTTCGGATTTCTTATTCAGTTCACAAGCCTTGGAATATATTCTGAACCCCCTTTTCCACTTCTCTCAGGATTCACACAAATCACCCAACGTCATATTCGTCACATTTTCACAACGGAGGTGTAAGCACGGCCTCCATTATTCTTTAACTCCAATTATATTCTTATTTTTTCTTATCTTATTATATCTATATCCAAATATATTCAATTGTCTTAAATTTTGTTTGTTCATGTTTTAATCACCTTACCGACTGCGCCATTTTCGTAACAAGCTCTACAAGTATGGCATTCATATTCATATATTCATTCAATTTATTCATAAATCCTGTTTACATGTCATTTAGTTAAGTAAATATTTCCCCGACAATCAACTCTTCCATCTACTTACTTTCTCCACTATCAAGAGTTCTCTGCTATCGAGAGTTCTTTACTATCAAGAGTTCTGTACTATCGAGAGTTCTTTACTATCAAGAGTTCTCTACTATCGAGAGGAGCATCACCTAGGTCTGTGCTAGAAATCTTCATAAGTATAGTACTCTCCAAACAATCTCATTATTTCTCTACTATCGAGAGGAGCATCATCTTACTCGGCCGGACAAAGGTAAACATCACTATGCGGGCAGAGTCCCGAAAAGAGAGAGGTGAAGTACCCGGAGGCCAAAAGCCATCCGCACTTCGCTAAGCTGCACTATGCGGGCAGGGTCCCGAAAAGATGGTGAAGTACACGGAGGCCGAAACCAACCGCACTTCGATAAGCGAGCAGGGTCTCGCAACAGAACGTGAGATCATCACAGCCAAAGCTGCAGCACCTCGGTAAGCTTTACTATGCGGGCAGGGTCCCGAAAAGATGGTGAAGTACACGGAGGTCGAAACCAGCCGCACTTCGATAAGCGAGCAGGGTCTCGCAACTGAACGGGAGATCACGGCAGCCGAAGCCGCCGCACCTCGACAAGATGTACCTTGTCAGCCTTATCCAAGATGAGCCCAGACATACCCGGCCTCATCCCACCTAAGGTAGACACAAGTAAACATCGCTATGCGGGCAGGGTCCCGAAAAGATGGTGAAGTACACGGAGGCCGAAGCCAGCCGCACTTCGATAAGCGAGCAGGGTCTCACAACTGAACGGGAGATCACAGCGGCCAACGCCGCTGCACCTCGATAAGCTTATACTATGCGGGCAGGGTCCCGAAAAGATGGTGAAGTACACGGAGGCCGAAGCCAGCCGCACTTCGATAAGCGAGCAGGGTCTCGCAACTGAACGGGAGATCACGGCAGCCGCAGCCGCCGCACCTCGATAAGATGTACCATTTCCGCCTTACCTAAGATGAGCTCAGATTTTACATTCACAACATGGATCTCATCACGTATATCACGTGGCAATCCCTATATGTATATACATTAATTGTCTAGAGAAATCCATAAACCCATTGTGAGCTTTACTAAGATCTATAAATATACTTAGCTTTCGATGTTTCTGTATAATTGCAGGCCATCATGGCAAATTCTCTCTTAACTCATTGTTACAGTCATTCATTGTCAATGACGTCATCCATATCATTACGAAGCTTCATCTCAAATTATATCCCTTCGCAACATCAATTCTCACTTCTCGAAGTCCAAATCAACAAATCAAATCTCGTTCATTTTATTTCATTCGCTGTTAAGTCATGTACATACATTATAATTAAGGTGTTCAAATTCAGTACCTCCGAACAAACAGACCAAAAGAAATTAATTTATTACTTAAAGGGAACCAAGGCTATTTCTGTGCCTTTCTAGTATTCCCAAAATCAATGCTAAGTATGTAGTTTACTTTCACAATCTTAACACCCTCACTCTCCGATCTCTGGTAATGAAATGACAGGCTCAACATATTCGATAGACCCTCCCCAACCAAAAGAAAAACTGCCTTTTCCGACGATAACTAAAACAGGTTAGGATGGTTATACCAGCTATCGATCTCATTCCTGTCAAACTTATAGACATCAACAAATTTGAGCGGTAGGTATCTATCGAACCTCTATCCTTCAGTTTCTATCTATCGTTACCAAAGACTTAGATACCTTGATCAGTTGAGTTACATGCCCTGAAAAAATCGTGTAATATAAGACACGACCTGTAACAATTTCAAGAAACTAGTAAACGATGTACCTTCAGCATCGCTTATTCTTTAACGACGGAAGTTGTCTTGTCTACCCTGAAACAATAATCTCCTTCCATCACTCCGTCTAGTACAACTGACGACCAGTATTCCCACGTATCTCTCTTTAGATTAGATCAGAGGTTATTCGAACGCTGAGGACGACTCTCCGATTCTTTCTAAGCTTTTGCAAATGTTAAACAACCTTAACTTCCACATACCCCGACATACCAAAACTTCAACTCTTACTAGGTACGTTACGATATACTGATACGTCAACTTTTATTCGAATTCGAAACCACCTAATTACTCGTTAGTTATCGAACAAGTCACCGACTCCACCTTCTCGCTACTTATACCCGGTACCACATTATCAACAATTCAATACATATCTCATAAAACAGCATGTCACCAGATGCTGTTCATTAGTAGCATAAGCGTAACCAGGATGTAGACTTATCTCCTACACTCCAAATGTCGAATGATTAACTATATCGGCTATGTTTCTCTAACGTTCTAAATCATAATCCATGAGTATTGACTTCGAATGTGTAGCTGAAATTAACAAGCAATGATGCTATCGAGCACCTAATTCATACAATATCATTAGCGACAGAAATTGGTAGAAAGATCATCGGGCCTCCTACAAGGATAAATAGTGTTACTAATCTTCTACTTAGAAACAACTATCTATGGAACCATTTCTCCGATCGTGAGTGAATTCTACTGCAAAAGCCGACTTCCGACTAAGTTCCTATGTCTGAACATCATTCGAAGTATAATACCTAAGTATTGTATAAGACTCACATAAATAATTACATAACTACACTAATAGCTTCACCATAGCTACTGGCTAAACAACCAAGGGTCAAATCAAGATTTCGATATATAATACTAGATACCATGTAGGTATTTACTTACTACTACTTATTTCAGCGACCAAAATATTTTTCTCAATAAGGTAACTGTATCTTTCTTTGTATTGTTAGTTACCAGACGTTTCAAATTTCAATACAATGTCTCTCAGAGAAAATTCTAGATTAATGTAAGCTTTACTTTACTTAACTGTCAATTCATTCAAATAGTCATATTAAGTCATATTATAATCTTTAGACTTTATCAATGCTGGCTCAATTCTTTGACTTTATAGTAAACTTCAACAAGAAAAAATACTCAATATCAACCAAAATAGGAAAATTTATGTAAGTGATGGTATACCGTCTACATATACAAGTATTACTCAAGTCATTACCTATATGTAAAATTGAAACCTTTTAGTCATCCATGTCCATACTTTAGATACTTATGTATTGAGCACGATTTAAGCTAATCTGTGATATTATGCATTAAACGTCATTGACAAGTTAAACGAACTCGTAGTACCTAAGTACTTGAATGTATATAAAAATCTCTATTGATATATACTACCTATGTCTAATATTCAGGGTTATAGAATTATTTTCATTTCGCGTGTAACATCTAAATTGATTCGAACAATTCTTTCATCCTTTCCCACATTTCTTTTCATTCTTTTTCGTTGGATGCGGGTGGTGCAGGACCGGCCACCTAGGCACTCTTTGGGGGAGGCCTACGTCCAGCAGTGTACTTCCTTCGGCTGATATGATGATGATGATGATGATGAATCCTTTCATTTTCAGTGCTGAACTATTTATAGTAGGTATATAAATTACTCATTTAGGTACTTCAACGGTTTGTGATCAAACATAGCTAACGACATACTAGCTTTCTCTTATTATTCAAATAATTGCCATAATCAATGAATTTAGACTATTCCATTAAGTAAGAAGATGAAAACGTTTAATAACATTTTACTGTACCTACAGTTCGCGTAGATATTACGATCCATACAGCCCCCCTATTCTGTAACTTGTTTTAAGCTCACCTCAACGCTCACCCACAATTATACGTTGACACCGCGATGCGTAGTAATTAAGCGTAGGTAGAGGTCGAGTTTCGTAACGGTTGACCGGCGGGGTGAGCCGCATTAACGCGTAGCTAATAACAGCCCAGTACATGATGATGATGTCCTCCCAGTCGTATCCGGTATAGTATACATAACTATTACAATAACAGTGGTAAGGCTTATTATTTCAAATAACTAGTCGAGAAGGTATTAAGCTTAAGACTCACAGGTGATTCGCAAAACTGCACACGGTTATGCACACAATACCTACCAATGCATACTTAAGATGCTCAAGTCTATCCCGATGATATATTTAACTAGGTACACATAAGTGAAAACCACATTAACTTCACGTGACTACCTTATGAGTTGGTTAGGTACGTCCTAAACTGACAAACGTAACCAAAGACTTTAATTATATACTATTATAAGTGGAGATAATTATAATGCCTACATATCGAAGTATGTTCACTGAATAACTCAGTAACTTTTACACCATTACATGTAGGTTAGTAACTACATACCCTACGTATTCCCATCTGTCTTTGAAATAATCGAGTACCATAGCACGTAACTACGCCATAAACAATTAATCAACAGTTGTATCAACACCCGCTACAATCACGCTGCAACGAGAAATGAGATTATAGACGAAGAACTCTGTTAAAAAGAAAAACATTGTTGTACCCACATGTTTTCTTTCTATTTTCAATTGGATCTCGTACGTAGACATATTATACTACCCAATCATTATCTCATTCGTCTATAAATCACTACATTGAAAACTGTTTCGCTAGTGTATCAGAAAACTTTTAACCCGATTATTACTAAGTAAGTACCTACTTAGAAGGAACTATCACGTCATGTTGGAAAATCATATTATTTTCACTCTGAAGGCAGCAGTCGTTCTCAGAAATCTGAAACAAATTTTTGAGCCGTCTTCGGTTGCTCACTATCAGAATTATTATATACAATAGGTATCATGAAATTTATTTTTCGGCATTTCATCTCCTTATACACTTACACTGAAATAAATTATTTTCTTCTTCTTATATGTACGCACACGACGAACCAAAGAGACGGCACTAAGTAATAGAAACTTTAACAACAAGAGTGGAATCCAACGGCGTGAAATAAACTGCTCGATTAGAACGTAAATCATTACTAGAATCGTTCACGAAGGCACGAGTGATAGGTACGTACACTGTTCCAAGTAGTTCCAACAACACGCCCATCCTGCAATGGAATTTGTAGACCGAAACATTTCTATGATCTGTATATAGGCTGGACACATACTCATAAAACGCGGTCTTATATTTCGAAGTTGTATGAAACCTTCCCTTAACAATACTGTTACTCGCATGTACCTATGCTTCTGAAGTAAAACATGAAACTGGATAAATATCTCGAACGTATACGCACTGAAAAATAATTAATACTAGATAGGCATACTATGCATCATAGCTTGTTCAAGCTTAATATGTACGACCGTTATTAATCTGCGTCAAAATGTATGTACTATTGGGTACCGGAATAATATATATCTATTCCTAATTAATCTATGTAATCATTACTACTATGCTAGTCTGTGCACTAGGTACATTGATTCTAAGTTCTTCCTTTAACCAAGTTTACTTACTTTAATATTTTAATCCACATAATTTGGCACTATAAATAGCAATAGTCAATTATCACATTAGTAGGTATTTAAATAATATGACTCTAAAATAAGATGAAAGCAATAAGTCAAAGTCGCATTGAATTTAATTGTAAAGACAAAAATGATTTTTCCGTTTTAAATCCATACTCATCCGCTCTCCGTCTGATTATTTCCATGATTAAACGTACCCTATATGCATAACTATAGTGATTCTTTCAATTTTCACACGTATTTTTACTTTCTATTGCTATTTGATGATGATCTGATGATGATGTATAAAAAATACTAGGCCGACATTGGAAACGAAATCCATAATTGTAAATGATCCATGAGAATCCCGCTATAATTGCGCATGAAATAAAATATCGACTGATATGATTTTCACAAAAGCTATTGCTTTACCACAAAATATGACTGACCACTCTGACTCAAAAGTCTGGCAAGTTCTTTTGCTTTTACTTATACCCAACATACATACATAAATACTCCTACTATACACCTATGTATAGTCGTTCGTACGCATGATTATTAGAATAGAATACTGGTTAATCCTACGAGATCTCATACTCATTACCAAGTTAATATAGTCCAAGGAAAAATACTGGTAAATTAATTTGTTCCATAACATGTTACGTTTTATGTAAATATGCTAGTGCTACCTCTAACCTTCTCAAAAATACTTCTTCTGACTCATTAAGTTCATTGAAATCTCTTTATTGCACTGAAATGCTGGACACGAGTATACAATGCACTGAGTAACTGCAAATATTACCGTTGAATGTAAATATGTTATGGATACTTGCCATAAACGTAAACTGTAAGGACTCGTACACAACTGAAACGACATTACAACATAATTACGCAATAGGCAGCAAGTCAATCACTCCTGGAATAATAATAATGTACGTATGAAACTGAAGTTGTGTGACCTAGTTAAATTCACTTCCCTTGCGTTTTGTTGTTTTTACCCGACTGCCGAAGGAGAGAGGGTTATGTTTTTCTATCTGTAAATAAATGCTGCGTCTCACGCAGACTGCGTCTCACGTCTTTAATATTTTACACGGCTATAGTTGCAATAAGTACCTACAACAAATAAAATTTGACGGCACTAGAAACTACCTAGACACGATAAATAGGTAATAATTTCTCTTTTAACACCACAACTACTGGAAGTCAATTTGTCGATTTACAACCAAAGAGCTATTTTCGTGTATTAGCTAAAATTACGTACTCACAAGTAGCACCTTTCTTTATACTCAAATACCCTAAAATCGATTCACATATGCACGTTTGTAATCGCTCGGGGACAATAAATACTGCTGTACCTTAACATCACCACAGCTAACAATAATTGGAGCTCACAAGCTAGATCAAACCATTAGCATCAAATTGAACTGTCAAATAATTCAGCAACAACTATGACGACACTCATATGCGTTGGCAGCAAAAACTAACGAATTTCACTTCGTACAGAAATCAAACTGCAACGCGCTACGACGTAGTGCTACTAGTTACTTTTGCAGATCCTGTAGGAATCACATCCTGGAAAGAAATGTTCTAGCATTTAACAAAAACAGTACCTATGCGATCATATCTCGTACTACTGCTGTTACAAACATTGTTGAAGGAAACAATCGATTCTAAACTTCAAGATAATCCTCTCAAACTGAATTTAACCCCGAGATCCTCGTACTTATTTAAGCCAACTTTCTTACCGTTAACTATCCAAAGGTAATGCGCTGCATCTCTCACAAATTAACGGCTCTTTCCAAATCACGATTTTTCTAAATCCTTTCCAACACTTAAGAGCGTAGTCGGTCTGCGACAAAATTGAGAAATATGTACTTGTACAAACTATTGCCGTCGCGTTGCCCCAAGCGACCGCGTGCGATGCGCGATAGGGACAACCGCAGCTTAGACCGATTTTCACAACAAATTCTTGACAAGATCGATGCTTTGTATGGAAAAATGCTGCTAGGCTACCCTCTTAACTCGACTCACTTTGTAGAAATATTTCGTCTCATCGCCACGACTCTTCTCAACTAACCTCTTTTTTTTTTTTTTATTATATAATTAGAAGTAGAAGTACTTCCACCAATATCTGAATGCAATGCAAGCACAAATCCTTGATACTCATTAAAATATGGTATCCGACATAATATAGAACAGCTTTTCAATCTTTCGCTTTTATATCATATTAGACTGAAAAAATCTGTGATGCAATATGATACGCAAATTTATGATGAAAACAGTTAATCCGTTGCTTTTCCGTCTTATTTTATACGGTAACTGTTTCTTAGCTTCTGTAAACTGTACGTGTTCTCAAAATGTTCAAAATAGCAACGTACCAACATTAATTTTATTGAAAACATGGAAGAACTATAAAAGGAATCTTCATTACAACATTGAAGCACTGATCGAGAAGCAACTAGCCGGGGCCCTCGGCTGAATTGACATCACCATTAGTGTTCCATAGAAGCTCTAATTTATTGTATCATTATTCAACTGGTATTGTATGTAATACATTCTATACCATGTATAATTTAGCTTAAATTTACATTATTCTCAAACAAATGTAAAATTGGGACAAATAAAATCATACCGCTGTTAGCGTGTTTCAGTCAATCAAGGAATTGTATGTGCATCGATAAATAATTGAAGTATGCTACACCATACTCCACCACAACACTTAATCGCCAAACCAAGGGTTAAGATAAAACTGCCTGAAACAAACTGGCTAATCCGACTGCCTACCAGCTCAATATAACCGATATAGGCACGGATTCAAATATCCCAGCACCATTCACCATGTCGCGAACGCCCTCTCTTTATATAGGAATGTAACCGGTACAAATACAGTTAGACTGCGCAATATTAGAGGGCGCCGCGAAAGGGTTTATTTGTGGACATAGGAAGGATAATCTGAATCCTACCTTGAATCATCTCTGCAGTCCACGGATATCTGCTTCGCTTTTCTAGACGATGACGCTCGCGGCACTCGCACGGTGACGCTCGCGTCTACCATCTGTGGTTATAAAGATAACCATGACACACCTGTCACGTAGGCCTTAGAAACTTAGCACATATAAGTTCTACCTACTGAACAACTGGAGTTGTACCACGTCTTCTCCTAAATATACGAATAGTCGTTCCTTCACTAGGGTTAGCCACATAAGGTGTGTATACTATATTACTGTATCTAGTTCTCGCCCTTCGACCGAGAAACTATGGAGGTACCTCCCCTATATACTGTCATCATGACTAGGGCATATTATCTATCAGAAGTAACTATGTTCTCAGGCTACTGTAGCATGTTATCGCGATGGTTAATTGTCATTAAGTAACACAGGATTCAGGAAATAGTTCTAGTATAAAACCTTTAGAATATGTAGATTATAGCACACAATTATATCAGAGCAAATAAATCTTCATAGAACAAATAAAGTACTAAGAAACTAAGACACTTAGCTTTCAGAGACCACCTGCGTAGCCCCCGGCTCCTTGGCGAGAACTCCGTAGACTTCTTCGAACTTCGCTGCCGCTCCATGATAAAATGAGGCTTTTTCCACGGAACAAACGATTAAATGCTCCAAAACTCCCACTTTGGTCTACCCATAGTAACAACTATATCATAACCTTGCCAGTGCAAATAATCTTAAGGCGTCACTACACGTTCCGACCACGAGTTAAAGTCTTCGCGATATCAACTGCCAGATGTCGCGACAGTCATATCACATAATAGGATCGCAACATGGGATTGACTCTCTTTTGCGGCCATTATATTTTTTAGGGTCTCACGAATTACGGCTATACAAGATCTGTTTTGCCTGTATGCGAACTGTTTTGCACTAAGTAACCGGAAGTTTTCAAGAAACTGTCTTTACCGATTAGCGAATAGGCCAAGAAAATTAGAATTCTTCGAAGAATTAATTCCCATAAAGCTGGCAATCGTTTTAATACCTTCATTTGTTCATAAATGCATGTAATCCGAGTTTGCACCATCTCAGGAGGTGAGCTAAACTTTTTGGAGCCCAATAACCACGAAATTAATTCCTCAAAACGTCTTTTTTGGATCTAATTTTCTTTGCCTATAAGCCGTATTCAAAATGTTTAGCTATGGCTGGGATGATACTTATAGGTCTATAACAACTGTTAGCGGCATTTCCGAACGTGCCTAGTTGTCAGAGAGTTGGCAATACTGAGAGATTAATAATGGCGGCCGGTGCGTCTAAGATAATGTCGAAGGGACAATGGCTTGTAATTTAATGTGGAATATAATCATAATCTAATGAACCAGTGCTTTTATTGTTAAAACTACTTAGATTATCTTTGCTTCCTTTTCCTTTATAGATAGGTACAACTTTTATGTTTTTTAATACACTAGGATAAGTTCCCGTTTTAATAAGATGATTGAAAATAAAGACCAATTGTGATAGCAGTACCGGTAGGCTGATTTTTAATAATTTAATCGAGATGTTGTAGATATCACAAGTATTTTTACATGCGACACCTTTCGTTACTATTTGGTATAACTCCGCTTCTGTAAATAGTTTGAACCTTAAGGACACATTGCTAGGACAGGTTGATCTGCTTAGAAGTAGGTAGGCATCGTTTGGGTTGGCTGTGGGAGCGTTCACTGTATCTGTCGTGAATGGTCATGATTCACGATAGTATTTACATTGGTGTTTATAATTATGTCTCAAACAGCCGATTTATCTTATGTAGCAACACCTACAAGGAATCATATTTATAACAAGGTTGACGGGTAGGCGGGCTGTCAGAGTTCCGAACGGCTATATTGGGAACGAAGGAACGAACAGTTAAGTGCGGTTTGTAGTGGTTGATTTGGAGGAAAACCAGGGTGAGCTCTTTCCATAATCACTTTCGATGCGTCCTATGATATTGTAACGATTGGGTATCATTTACACGTGTGTTCATGTGCTTTCACAGATCGGACGATGATTGTTTCTGATGCGATGTATTTATGTGCGTCCACAGGTCTCATTCTCTTTGGGAGGCGTATTGGTATATCATGTAGATGAATAAGGTTTTCCTACAGGTCGCGCATGTACGTGACCTGTAGGACACACATCACAGTTCTTAGTTGTGGAGTTCTTTAGTGTTAGAGGATTAGTTACAAGTGTAACAACAGGGTAGTTCGGTAGTCTCGGCTTCAGGCCATATCATCATCAGTCAAGGGTGCACCCGGGTAACTGGAACAATAGCGTGTGAATTGGGACAGTATCAATGGTGGTAAGGGATGTCTAGAAGGGGAGGTTGGAGGACATTCTTGGGGACGAAAGTCCCCACACGTCATAGGGAGCTGGCACGCACGAGGCGGCAGCCCCTATGTCAGATATATAAAGGATTCCGCAAGTTGTAAGGGTATGTTTATAGTTGCATATATGCTAATACGGGTCTTAGCTTAAGTGCTATAGGTTCTCATTCGCGGCCATGAGAGTGAACAGAAGTGGCTTCGCGACATGGTGGAGCATGCTGGGATCTAAGCCAGTCTTCATCTGTTTAACACTTTATTTGCCCCAACTTCCTGCTAAACCAATATTAAATGTAGCATGTGCATGATTGACTCAAAAACAGATAACTGTTTATAAAGTTAATCTAAAGATTTTTAAAACCATCCACGAGAAAGAGATTAACATTATTAAAATCCTGTCTTAAGGCTCCGCACGTTCATGGTCTTCTCTCCCTCTCACTGAGCGTGAGCGTGAGCGAGATGGAAGTGCGTGGTCGAAAGCGCGGATATCATGTTTTTTGGAATATTTTAGAAACGAGACGAAATTTAAGAAAGTAAGAAAATTAAGTTATAGTTCATTACTTTATGAAGAAGATTATAAAATTTCATCTCTTTCTGATAAAAAATGGAGCAGTAAACTGGTTACAAGTGAAAAAATAGGGTTGACTTTAGATTTATTTTTCTCCACTTTCTTATGTTAAAATGGATTGTCGTAAACAGCGCATCAGATTTCAATGCAATTTATTTACTACACGGGTTTACGGAGTGAAAAGAATCAACTCCCTTTCTTTGGAAAAAACAAAGAGCAAAGCCTGTTCTTTCAGGTATGTAGGTACTATATTTGATGGTTACTTTTTTATTGAAAACATGACCTGAGTAAATGTTTTCTGGTGAATCGGATTCATTGTTCTGATTGCAATCAAGACGTCAGAGGTTCAAGGGTGTACGAACTTAGGAGACTATAAGCTGCAGACACAAATAATAACCTTTGGGAGCAATCTGTGGTTTTCCTATATTTTTCTTGTTGTCAGGAGGAGGAAGTTTTAGACAGTATGATGTTATTCTCAAGTTTCGTTCTGATTTCATCAGTGTATTTGTTTATAGGTACATTTATACCGAATAAATTACTGAAATCGGTATACGTTGCTCATATCTATTCTACCATATTATTGAGATCAAAAGAATGGTAGCATCCTGGGAATTCACTTGTTTTTTGTATTATTAGTATGTGGCAGTAGGCTTTTGTGCTGATTCACTTTTATTTCGGCGGTTATTGTCAATGAGAGATCTGACAGCAATTCGATGGATCTAATTGATGTTGACTTCATTATTGTTTGGTTACCAGCAACTTATCTCAAGACCACAAGTGTACTTTAGGTCTGACTTCCGATCACGCATAGTTGCTATGATTTCATTACCAGGTTATGCCGAGAAGGATTAACTTTTAACGTAAAATAAGTTACTCGCAATTTTAACTGTGTCATTATCATCTTCTCCTAGCCGTATTCGGTCTCAGCGACTGCTAATCAATGCGGAGAGCGTCGCTGGTGCGCCCTCAGGTGACTGACATAGCCAATTTTTGCGGTCTGTCATAGAAAATCAAGGAAGTGTTATTTATTGACAGTTGTGATATATCAGATAATGCTGGTTAAAGAGTTAAAGAAGTGAGTTCAGACATATTATGAGTCGCATAGTGAGTATACTGTGTTGGGTCGTGCGTGATGCTCAGCTGTGATGAAACAGGGGATGGAACAATGTTGTCAGTATGATACACAAATAGTATACCTACTCCAAAATAATGTGTGGAGGTGGCTGGTGGCCCTCAGGTACAAGTCGATTGTTAGAGGGCAGGGAAAAATTCATTTATTATAAAAAAAATATCATCATCATGTATCTGTCACTCAATAAATCAAGTGGAGTCTTGAAATATAAACCAATGAAGATTCATCGGATACCTACGTGATACGTTGACAATATTGTCAATTGCAATATTGACCATAATCAGCAGGTATTAATCATTTAAATGCTTTCCATACACAACGATAAATATAATAGTAACATTACTTACAATTTAATCATGAATATATCCTACATGCGTAACCATAGCTACAACAAGTTAGTAAATACAACAAGATGTACACCTAGAAATCGTAAACACTTAGCTTTGTTGACTCCGATACTATGCTCTGAATCAGGATGTAAAATGGGTATGAAAGCTTTGGTGCTTAGTTTCTTTTAATCCTTTAGCTATAAACCATGACTTACACAGTAGTGTCCAGAATTATTGTATAAGTAAATTCATTTGTGACCTGAAAGTAAATAGTCAGATAACTCACGTGACTTCGTTAAGTGAATCTCGCGAATCACGAATACGTTTTGTAGGTGCAACCGAAAGGTTCGGCTCGTGGATAGAATACGTTTAGACTTCAGACTTGAGTATAATCAAGTGTTATGGTTAAACAAAGATTTGTAATTATGATTGTTTTAAATATTTCGTAATTGGACTCTTAAATGTTAGATTTTAGATTATTTATTGAAAATTGTACATCTCATTTACATGTCTAAATATATAGAATTTACAATTTTTGGAATGTGCTGGGGACAATGATTATTCTGAAGAACCTCATTTATAGTGTAGCACAAAGGGTCAGTAAACTATACTTAAGTTCCTAAAGTTTCTTGTAAAAAAGGCAGTGCCGTGCGAACCTTTGCCATACACCGGCGCGAAGATTTACCCCTTAAATTAGAATCAAATAGATTCAATTTACTGAGAGACAATATAAGTGCGAGTCTAGACAGTGCGTAGCTCGCGGCGGATAGCTTGTCACATACATACGAGTAGTCAATATATGATGACCTGATGAGACCCTGAATCGATCATGAAGTCAATAGATAGATAGAGATATAGATCGTTTATTTGCTTGAATCATGGTCATTATAATAAATAAATAATAAATATTACGGGACAATCTTACACAAATCAACCTAGGCCCACGGTAAGCTCAATAAAGCTTGTGTTGTGGGTACTAGGCGATGATATATATAATAGATACATACATATAGATACTTATATACATATATGACATCCATAACTCAGGAACAAACATTCGTGATAAACACACAAATAAATGCCCTTAATTATAAGTGTTACATTTCAATTTTATAGTCCAGCACAATTCTGCCGGCTGATGGCGTGCAAATATTTAAAGAAAATCGTCACATACATTACATCATTTACAATTCAATAATATTCAACATATTAACAAAGTCCAGTATAATAATGACTAAAATAATTCCATTGTCATAGTATTATATTAATAGGTACTTTCAAAACGAATTTTACTTAACATTTACTGTGCGTACTTAGTATACCTACAATTTGTTGTTTTAAGGAAATCTTGGACCGAATAAAAGCAATTTTCGGTCAATCAGGTGCACAATTTCCTACAGAAACTATTGTAAAACATGTCCGTAATTTCTTTCGGTATGGAGTTATAAATTAAGCAAGCTATGTAGTAGCAGTTTTTGCGGTAAATTTCTAGTCTTGGAGCTGGCATAGACAAGGCCGTATGCGTAACTGCTCTACGGTAAGAGTTGTCATTTAATTTGAATAGTGACATATTGG
The DNA here is from genome assembly GCA_963854355.1 of Epinotia brunnichana. Lineage (NCBI taxonomy): Eukaryota > Metazoa > Arthropoda > Insecta > Lepidoptera > Tortricidae > Epinotia > Epinotia brunnichana. The sequence goes on along the minus strand of OY977950.1, from coordinate 20,758,020 downwards.
ACTTTACTAATTTGGCAGTTTCAAAAATATATATACTAGGCGCTGTCATAAACTTATTTTTTATAAAGATTTGTCTCCATGAGTCTACATTTCTCAGACCCCAGATTGCTCTGAGGCATTTCTTTTGGGCAATGAATACTCTATTTGCTTCGGAGCAACTTGCCCATAGTACGATCCCATATCGTATTTGGGAGCAAATATAGGCGTGATAAACCGAGATGGCTGTCGCTATTGAGCTAGTATTCAAGGAATCGGGATGCGTTTACCTGAGGCACAATGGTGTTATTGGTAGTTATGTTTAGTGGGCCATGTTTTATTTTTAAAAAGCATTAGTGTAAATGTATAATGTTCATTATCAATCAGGTTTATCAGACACAGTTCACACAGTCAATACTGTGAGGCAGATGTGGAGGCCGATGAGTCTAACGCCTCTCTGAGAGGCAAATCATAGAGCCTAGGTGATTCTGCATCTGACACTTGCAAAGCAATTTGTATGTCTAAAAACATGGCTATTCGGGCACCTGATAGTTAGAAACACTTAGTAATATCCTGACAACAGCTCAGAAGACTCAAACCTGGACATCCGCAGACAAATAGCCTTGGAGCTGGAACTGACCACTAGTTTTCAGTGTTACCTCAAGTAGCTAAACTTACGAAACATCACGCTTTCTTCATCAGAAGAATGTCAGCAGACCGCGATGAATAACAGAAAGGAGTTCAAGTTTGGGACTTCATTTCTAAAATACAAAACACGATCAACAACGGCATTAAACATGAACTTATGTAACTAAGTACCTGACTGTCCCCATGTTACTACACGTCATACATAAGCATCATATGGCGAACTTGCCTTTCGATATGAATATACCTGCTCGTAGGATAAGCTGACGCCGACTGTATGCAAGGATCAAACAAATTCACGCGTTAATATTGATGAATTGTATCATTTGTTGTACCTTACGAGTTGGTACATAATTATTTTATGGACAACTACGAGCTAGAATTAAATCAAGAAACATTATTCCATCATTCCTAGAGATGTTCTTTAAATGATACTCAAACATAATTCATTCGTTTTATAGATTTTGAGAAGGCGTTCAATCATATCGCTTGTGATATCTCACGAGGCAGTACTAAGGCGACAATATCTAGGTACCAGGGTACCAGTGTTGGTATATCAGCCTTAACAAAAATTACATGGTTAAGTATTAAAAACAGTATTGAAAATGCAAAAACTATACACACATAAGGATATAAATCTAAAACTGAGATGGAGATTAGTTAGATGCTATGTATTGTCAATCCTTGTGTATTGTGCAGAGGCTTGGACTTTAAATAAATTGACAATTAAAAAACTGAATGCATTTCAAATGTGGCTATATAGGAGAATGTTGAAAATCTTGTGGACAGACAAAGTATCAAATGAAAGAGTATTGAACAAAATGAAGAAATATTAAAACCCGATGGTAAAGGTAAAGGGTTTGAAATCGGTGTCCCGGTGCATGAAGGTTCCATCGTCAACCTTAATTTAAACAGCATCATGGATTTCTTTAAAACCGACATCAAAATCATCGCATTTGATTATTGATTATAGCAACGACTGTTCTTCCAATCTTAGGAACTGCAGAAAAACTAGTGAATTTTTTTTGGCTCCTGGATGATAACTCAGAACAGATATCATGTGTGCACGGCAAGGATAATGACATTAATAACATAACTTAACGTTCACGGAAGTTTTTAAAGTAGCTTCAATCAAAGACTGCGATGGTTCGGACACACTCAAAAAGGAGGAAAATAGCATAATAATATCAATAACATTGCACTTCGCCTTCCCAAACATTCCAGAGGAAGAGGTATACCAAAATCCACGTGGTAGTCCAATATTAGAAAAAATGTAATGTGAAGAACCTGGTCGAAGAAAAAACAACTCATAATCGATCGCGCTGTCGCAAACTGACTAAGAGACCCGACCTTACATAGGTGTTAAAGGGGAAGGAAAGGAAAGCGAAACTAATACCATTAGTATAAAATTTAAACGGAAGTCACTTATACTGATGGTGACCGATAATTCAATGTAATTTAAAATATTAACCAACTGTGTTAGCGAGTGGGCATCACACTATATGACCAATTCCGGAATGAATACAGTACTTATAAGGAGAAGAGAGAAGAATCTCTACGTACATTGATAAACCAAGGTTAGTTAAATCTGAAAGGTTCGGAAAAGCACTATAAGGACCAATCTGATCCAAAGCTCACAATTAATTTTCCATATACCTAGTACAAAGACCTGAACGTTGCGCTAGATGTCGCAAACACTTTGGACTGCAGCACGTCACGTCAATGTATATAAACTGAGATTCATACAGAGACTATCCATCGATAACTAATGAAATATGAACTGCTGCAAGTGACACTAAAGTTAATAGCAGAAATAAATTTTATAGCGTAAACTGGTATCTCTGTAGTCCAGGAAATAATTCACATATATATTTTATTTAGTCATTTATACTGATGTGACAGACACAGTGCATGATTACTAAAGAGTTTATGCGGTTGAGGGGTAGCGAATATTTGAACAAGTTTAACATCATTAATAACCGATACACTATGGGAGGAGGCATGATAAAACGTCGCACGGTCATAAGAACTAATGTAATGGCGCATATTGACCGTGTGCGAGGATTGAGATACGCAATATCGCAAAGCCTAAAATCTTATTGGAAAATCACATGTTGAAGGACACCCGTCATACTATATGGCGCTCTCGGTGGCTCGTGGCAGACGTAAATAATATGAAGAATACAAGCAATAGTTGAAAATGATGTGTTTCATGCTTTCAGCTCAGAAACAAAGTCTTTATTTAAAACTCAACCAAAAATTATGAGTTTTGGTATCCTTCAAAGCCAACATATCATTATTACACTTTAGGAGTGCTCAAAATACTGGTTTGGCAGTGCTCAAAACAGCTTCACGATCGTCAGAACAGTTTCGCGACGCTCAGAAGTCTGGATTTAGCGGTCCTCAGAACAGTTTTCGTTGGGCTCAGAGGCCTAGGTAAGCAGTCCTCAGAGCAGTTTTCGTAGGGCTCAGAGGCCTAGGTTAAGCTGAACAGTCCTCAGAACAGTTTTCGTAGGACTCAAAGGCCTAGGTTAAGCAGTCCTCAGAACAGATTTCGCAGGGCTCAGAGGTCTTGGTTTAGCGGTCATCAGAACAGTTTCCATGGTGTTCAGAATTATTTTTGGTGGTCCTCAGACTCGAGCACAATTGAGCGATTTCAATAGTGCTACAACAATACAGGTTATTTTGGCAATGCTCAGCCAATTTTGGATTTACGCTCAGAATAAAATGGGCTGTTAAAGATCAGATTTGAGGCTGAGAAAAATATTTCTCACGGTCGGTAAATGCTTGACTTGACCACTGATAGTGGAGCATTGGAGTTGAAAATCACCGTAGCATACTACTTTCATTGTTGAATTAAAACGTATAAAACTGCGCGTAAAAATAGGCAAGATCTGTGCAGATATAGCCAAATGTGTACAGTTAAACTTTGACAAAACTGGGACTTCAAGGGACCGGCAGATGTGTCTCGCTTAAAGAAGTATTCCACTTAACAAGTGTCTCAGATATCCAAGTGTATTAATATCTGTCTCATTTACAGAGGGTTCCATTAATACATGTGAGATAAGAGATTATTTTCGTTACAGAGAGGTGCGATTATTAAATGTATAATAAAAAAGTTAGTAAACAGAAATAATTAAGCACGTTTCTATTAACAGTACATAAAGACATACATAATCCTTCAATCAAAATAGAACACAACATTTTATTAAAAAACAAAAAAAAAACATTTATAAAAATTAATATAAACTGTATATTTGTTTTGTGTACTTTGGAAGTAACATGAGGTCATTTAGCCAAGAATGATGAAACAAGACGAAAATGAATCAACAATAAAGTATGAGTTATACGAGGTAATGAATTAACGTTATTTCAGTTATCGAGGTATACGTCGTATGAAATAAATCAAAAACAATTTTACAAAAGTATTTTTTTAAATATAGTCTTAGTAAAAGAGGTTTTATATCAAGTATGAGACATAATTCATTTAATTTATATTGAGACTGAGTGCTCACTCCACCGTCAAACTTAGTTTGTGGTGGATCGTATTTCATTTAAGAATTCAATTCATTTTCGGTATTATATAATAAATAATAATAACCAGGACTTAGGAAAAGAAAAGAAAAAACAACGTCAAGCCATAGGGCAGCCCGTTGTTTGCCTCTACTTTCAAGCTTCATGTTCTATCCTATGTTATTTTTTTAGGTGATCAGTGGAGTGTATTCGTATTGTATAGACAAGAAAACGCTTTAAAAATAAAAATAAAAAAAAATCACACTGACCCGCGCAGAATAATTTTTAAATATTTATAGTAGGTCGAGGAGGAATCAGGGAAATCAATAGATTAACAGATAAATTAACATTAGTTGTGTTAATGCTTCGTGCATTCGTTTAATAACGTAAGCAATTTTGCCCGCGGGGGAGGATTCCATTCCATGGAAAAAGGAAACAAGTATAAAGATGATAATAAAATCTGGCCAGATATTCGTTTCAATCTAGCAAGGCAAAGCAAATCCTATTGCGGTAACCTAAAAGTATGTACATACATGAATCAGCAATGCACAATGTATAGAAGTATTTTCATACACTAGCAAATCTATAATATGGTTTTACGATATATATAGGACATATTATGATTGATTGTTTATTACGACATGGAACGCCAAGACACGATGAAGCTTGGTTGGTCAAAATCTCAAGAATAGAGGACCTCGCAGTTGGCTACTCGGGCCCCACGAAGAGCTTGGAACTGATTTAGAAAAGTGCGTCAAGATGAACTTATCAGACGTTACAGCTATCAGAAACTATGTGGATTACTGGGCCCAATCAAGGTGATCGATAGGATTCAGAGCTTGTCAATATTTGCAATGGGAAAAGAACGGTAATTTCAAAGATCTGAGGAAGAGTTAAATAAAGCTGTGAAAGATGATAATCTCTATTGGATATATGATCGCCATTTTTTGGGGGGCCGGGAGTGTCGTGAATGGTCATGATTCACGATAGTATTTACATTGGTGTTTATAATTATGTCTCAAACAGCCGATTTATCTTATGTAGCAACACCTACAAGGAATCATATTTATAACAAGGTTGACGGGTAGGCGGGCTGTCAGAGTTCCGAACGGCTATATTGGGAACGAAGGAACGAACAGTTAAGTGCGGTTTGTAGTGGTTGATTTGGAGGAAAACCAGGGTGAGCTCTTTCCATAATCACTTTCGATGCGTCCTATGATATTGTAACGATTGGGTATCATTTACACGTGTGTTCATGTGCTTTCACAGATCGGACGATGATTGTTTCTGATGCGATGTATTTATGTGCGTCCACAGGTCTCATTTTCTTTGGGAGGCGTATTGGTATATCATGTAGATGAATAAGGTTTTCCTACAGGTCGCGCATGTACGTGACCTGTAGGACACACATCACAGTTCTTAGTTGTGGAGTTCTTTAGTGTTAGAGGATTAGTTACAAGTGTAACAACAGGGTAGTTCGGTAGTCTCGGCTTCAGGCCATATCATCATCAGTCAAGGGTGCACCCGGGTAACTGGAACAATAGCGTGTGAATTGGGACAGTATCAATGGTGGTAAGGGATGTCTAGAAGGGGAGGTTGGAGGACATTCTTGGGGACGAAAGTCCCCACACGTCATAGGGAGCTGGCACGCACGAGGCGGCAGCCCCTATGTCAGATATATAAAGGATTCCGCAAGTTGTAAGGGTATGTTTATAGTTGCATATATGCTAATACGGGTCTTAGCTTAAGTGCTATAGGTTCTCATTCGCGGCCATGAGAGTGAACAGAAGTGGCTTCGCGACAGTATCGGCCGCGGTAAGTATATTAATGTATAAAGGACTTTCTATTTTTTTACGCACTGGAACCGCCTGGGTTTCTTGTTATAAGCGGACGGAGCCGCGCTGGCAGGTAAAAGAGTAGTAACATTATAAAAAAAAGTCATAATAAAAAATTGTGCTCACAAGAAATAAGTTTCTGTCAAAAATTTAATGCTTTTATTGCCGACTGTACTTTTCTGCATACCGTCATCAACTGCTCATTAAGACGATTCTAAGGAACTTAAGCTTGTAAAATATTTCACTCCACCACGCCAGTTAAAATCATTAGTCCTAATGCACCCATTCACTTCAGTATTGAGCATTGAACCAGCTTCAATGTAGCTAATTTTCACAATAGCCTGCGCTCCGTAGTAATAACAAATCCCGGCTAGCTGGGTAAACAAAGCATTGAGTGCGGCGTAAATATAAACAAATTGGAGCTGATTTTTTTTTTCAAAGGAACTCTTTTCGGGCAATGACTCGACATACATATGTCGCACATGCACATGCAAATACGAGTATCAGTTTAATAAACGAAACGCAAGTGTACAGTCTGCGGGCCGCTATATATTCGAGTGACCATAAAGCTGCTTTAAATAATTCATGCAATATTTTTTTATAAACGTTGGGCCGATTTTATCAACCGATAATAAAACGGAGGAGGTTCTCAAGTCGACGCGTATATTTTTTCTTTTTTTTTGTGTATCTTTTTACAGAGTAGTTCGATTTTGATAATTATTTTTTTATTGGAAAGGCTATACCCCGAAGTTGGTCCCATATAAATTTGGAAAAACAAAACCAACATTAATAGGGAACATTACTGCCATGTTCTGCCGCCAGAGGCAGCACTATCACTAATAGTAAAGCAGTATAAAGTGGATAATGAAATTAAAGATAAAAAATGTAAACAAAGAACTGTCAACGTCAAAGTGACGTCTCAGGGGCAATCAACCAGGTTTTGGTTTTAACTAATGAATATATCGTCACTACTTTTAAAACAATCTTATATTTTACTTTGATCACTTTAATGTCGTAGGTTGGTATGAATAGGTACTTAGTACGTGACGATAGTCCTGGTACGATATACAGCAAAAGCCTATTGCCTGCAGCCACTAGAACCACACCAAGCGATCGAAGCAAACGTGCCATTAGTATATGTCTTATTAGGACAGGAAAACACAAAGAAAAAGAACACTAGATTTTTAAATTTTTATTTATTCACTTCCACTCTCGATTTCTGAGGAAGACGTCGAATCCTCCTCAGTTACATTTATTATTAATGTCTCTGTTACATAATCCTCTACTTTTGTTACATGAGCCACACAATCACTCCATCTTTGAGGATTACGAACCAAAGGTTTACAATTCCTAACCATTGCCAGTGGCGTAAATATAAACTGCACATATTTATCAATATAAAATAATTACGTTTTCATTTTGCTTATTTAAATATTTACGAATATTTTCCAGGCATTGTTTTACGTATAAATTAGTCGCATTATTTTTTATCTCGCGTATTTAACGAGTTTTTAGTTTCCACTTCTTGGGATTTATTTAATTGCAGTGGCAACACATTTGTTTACATTTTTTATCTTTAATTTCATTATCCACTTTAGAAATATAGGGATTCACACACACTTGCACAATTGATTGTCAAATGAGTGACCAGGATGCTTGCATAGACAATACCGCAAGTGGGAACGAGATACAATGTCAACGCTGCTAGTGTCGCCACCTACGAAGAGTTTTGCGTAATGTTCCCTATTGTAGGAAAATAGGGGATGATTGATTTTTCGTCGGTTAAAACTTTGTTTTTAAAGTAAATTATATGATAGGTACTCGTGAAACTACATTTTTTAAAAAGTAAACAGAATTATATAGGCGAGCTTTTCATTCTTCTGTACAGTCACCGGCATCAATGTATGATGGATCAAAGGCCGCAAAAATATCTGACACGCTCTTACGGCTCTAGGAATAGAGTTGTCATGAGATATTTTTGCGGCCTTTGTTCCATCATATATTGATGCTGGTGACTGGACATAAAATAGTTATTTGTTATACAAAGGGGGAAAGTTGTATTTTACCTGCGAGTGTTTCAACACACGAGACGTAAAATAACTTTTCATCCGTGTATAACACAAATCTTTTCACCTCACTACAGCGAGGAAATTAAGAATAAGATTTAAAAAAAGTTTAAAAAAAAGTTTAAAAAGTTTTTAAAAAGTTAAAAAAGAAAAGTAAAAAAAAGTTTAAAAAAAGTTTTCAAAAAAGTTTAAAAAAAAGTTAAGAAAAGTTTAAAAAAAAATGTCATACAAAAAACAAAAATAAACATTTATCGTTGTACGTCATAGTACTTTTAACGTTCTACGTCTACTTTCTTCACATGTGGATAAAAAGCGATTTTCTCAATAGATATCAAACATACAAAAAGGCCTTTCCGAGCTAGTGAGTAATATCAGTTAAGATGTTAAGAGCCGACATTGGGATTTGTTTTTTTTGTACAGGACACCCGTTTAAAAACCCCTCAATCTTTCCGATGTTAGCACACGTGAGTTAATAATAAGATTATGCTATAGGTAAACATTGTGCTCGTTTCAATGCAGCAATTTTCCAGTCTAGTGCAGAAAGGGTAAAATTAAACGCAGCTAGCTTGCCGTAGGCGGCGCGGGCACGCTACGTGCACCCATCGTTGTCATGAATTTAAAAATTGTTATTAAAAATAACTTAAAAAACCGGTCAAGTGCGAGTCGGACTCGCGCACGAAGGGTTCCGTACCATTATCTATAAAAACGGCAAAAAAATCACGTTTGTTGTATGGGCGCCTCCTGTAGCCTAGTTGGTAGTGACCCTGCCTACGAAGCCGGAGGTCCTGGGTGCGAATCCTGGTAAGGGCAATTATTGCATGCAGGTATCGAGGGAAATGAAAAGGCTGATGAGCTTGCACGAGCGGGGGCGAAGCTGTGGTATCCCCAGTCGTCTAACCAAGCTCACTCTACAAGCCTATTGTTTCTACAAGACCATTCAAGCCTGGAGAGCTATCCCAGGACTGAAACATTCCAAGGCACTTATTAGAGCCTTAAGCAAAAAGGCGTCTTCTGACGCCTTGGCGCTAAGTAGGAACCGCCTACGCATGCTGGTTAGGGTGCTTACTGGGCACTGCCGCCTAAATAAGCACATGCAAACGATAGGACTGTGTGACACAAGGCAGTGCAGATTCTGCTTTGAAGCAGAGAAGACGCCTACACACATCCTAACCGAGTGCCCTTGCCTCATGCGCAGTCGTAACTCCTTCTTGGGCAAACACATCATGTGCCCGGAGGAGATCAAATTTCTTGAGATCAACTAAATCCTGCAATTCTTTGAGTTTGCAGGACTTGAACTAGAATTGTAGTAAGTGGCGATCACAATAGATCAGCGATGGTCGCAGTGATATAAGGGCTTTGACAGCCCGAAAACCACTACCAGAATAATAATAATAAGGGCAATTATTTGTGTGATGAGCACAAATAATTGTTCCTTACTCGTGGATGTTTTCTACGTATTTAAGTATTTATTTATCTATATAAGTATGTTTATCGTCATCTAATACCTATAGCTTTGCTTAGTTTGGGACTAAGCCGATTTGTGTAAGATTGTAAAAGAAAAAAAAAGACAAAAATATACATAAAAAAAATATTTATTTATTCTGTTTTTTAGTATTTGTTGTAATAGCGGTAACAGAAATACATCATCTGTGAAAATTTCAACTGTCTAACTATCACGGTTGTTGAGATACAGCCTGGTGACAGACAGACGGACAGACAGACAGACAGACAGACAGACAGACAGACAGACAGACAGACAGACAGACAGACGGAAATCGGAGTCTTAGTACCTAATAGGGTCCCGTTTTACTCTTTGAGTACGGAACCCTAAAAAGAGATCTGAAGCATTGCATAGTACTACTTTACGATTTAGCAATTATGTTGGAATCTGTAGCTTATATTTTCCTTTACACTACGATTTATATTTACATCGATTTATAACAAAAAATACCAACTAACCAGAATACTCAAATCAAACGTATTCGCATATAACAAAGCCGACAAGGGTCACTATCCTCAGAATTGATAAGGCGCAACTGATGAACTTTAGTGCTAGGTGCCTAGATTGTTTATGCCTCGTATGTAACATATTCTGGACTTTGTCCAATCGTGTCAACCCTCCTGACCACCGCAGTATTTCCATATTAAATTTTCTTTCAGCGAGTCTAACCATAAGTACACTAAGGTTTTATATTTCCCACTACATTCGTTGAAGATTAACATAAAGAAAATAATATGTATTTTAATGTACCCGTTCACGTAAGTGAACAATGAACATTGAGCGCGTTTCAATGTAGCTAATTCTACAATGGCCTGCGCTCAGCGGTTAATAAAGAATGCAGCCAGGGTATTCACAAAGGTTACCGAGTTTACCAGAGGCGAACCAGGGTAAGTCTGACCCCTGATTACACGTAATGCTACGAATCTTGAAGTCAACTTAATATAGGAGGTAGGTCGAATGAGTCGAGCCGGGTTGTGAATTGCGTAGCGCTCGGGGCTGGCTGAACAACGGATGCCATGAAAATAAATTGTGATTAAAAAGTATTTTTTTGAAAATGGAACGAAACTTTGAATTCGTGAAGGGTGCTGTTGTTTGTGGCATTTACGGAGATGGTTTGTATAGTGTAGAATAGAGATGATGTTAAATTTTTGTTGTAAAAATATATGATTATTTTATATTCACCTATCACCTTTCTATCCTCCGCGGGCCTATATCCATCCATATGAATGTCAAATCCGCTAACCATGCAAAATATGTTTTGGGTTGTGGATTTGCGATAGATATAAAGAGACTGTGATATAACCCTGTAATGCGGCTGTCATACGTGTTAACGGCCTCCGTAGCCCAGCGGGTAGTGACTCTGCCTACGAAGCTGGAGGTCCCGGGTTCGAATCCCGGTCAGGGCATTTATTTGTGTGTTTATCACAAATATTTATCTATTATATATTATATCATCGCCTAGTACCTACAACACAAGCCTTACTGAGCTTACCGTGGGCCTAGGTTGATTTGTGTAAGATTGACCCATAATATTTATTTATTTTATATCGATTGGACATATTATAGTAGTTTATGTGACTGTACATAATGAGGGGCATTAAACACGAGTGAGGGTTTCTGAAACGAGCCGAAGGCGAGTTTCATAATAACATCACACGAGTGTTTTAATGCCTAATTATGACAGTTACATACACTATTTTATCTACCCACATGTTATAAATCCTCAATTATGTGTTCGGGAACCATTAGAATAACCGCCATTGCACCGCCATGGCCGACTAGATTTCAAATCATGACCAACTACATCATGCTGCACGACGCCAACACCGGACCTGATTTCCATAATAACATCGATGGTCGATGCTATTATGATTTTTCATACATTATAATAACACTGGCGCAGATAAAACGCTGATGTTCCGTTACTGGTTGCAATTATGGTGGTCGTTATATATGGTTTCCGAACACATTCTAGAGGATTTATGATATGGGTGTAGATAAACTGTTTTATCATAATAACATCGATTATCGATGTTATTATGATAAATCTAGTTGGCCATGATTTGAAATCTAGTCGGCCATGGCGGTGCAATGGCGGTTATTCTAATGGTTCCCGAACACATCATTAAGGACCTTGGATAGATAAAATTGTGTATGTAAATGTACATAATTAGGCATTAAAACACTCGTGTGATGTTATTATGAAACTCTCATGTTTAATGCCCTTCATTATGTACACATAAACTACTAAGTACTTATTATTATTATTTATAGTCACATAAACTACTTTAATTGACCAGTTGACGTGACAGCCACATTATGACAAGCTTATATCACTTTTAAATGACATCTCCCAGAGTCTTCCAAACCCATCATAACATAGAAAAAGCAATATGTAGTGTAGTGATTATTTATCTCCACTTATAATCAGCCAGTTTGAAACTAAGCTTTGGTTTGTCACGAATGTTCTCAGCATCCCGTCAACGGAAAAATATGAAACATTTTTTGTAGGTACATTATTATTCTAGCTGCAACTTAGGATAGTTTTTATCCGACTGCGACAATTAATTAATTTTCCGAAATATACGACTTCATTTAATTTATCATTTATTTTTATTGAGATCAAACGCTGCTCCAACTGTCAGCTATAAGAAACGTCAAAAATGGCGGAATTGCTTTGCCTTTCACTTATTAATAATTTAAATCCAGTCTACAATAGACCTTTACGAGACAAATGCTAAAATATATACCATAAAAAAATATTCGATTCTGATATGAGAACTTACATGCGCAAATGTCGTATTATGGCGTAATTTAAACAAATGTATCAACAAATTTGAACAATATAATTAACACGAATTTGTTTTTTTTGAATGGCAATGGCACGCGCTCTGCGCATTCTGCCAAAGTACCTGCAGCGCTACCACAAAAACCGATACTCAATGTTCGTATATTAATGAGTATGGTTAGTGCGATAGAGATACTCGATTATTTTCGAGTTCCGAAGTTCGCGGTTATAGAAAAGGAATCGAAAATATGGTAAATAATCATAATGTATTTTCTCGAAAAAGAATTTAAAATAAATATAGTCAAATGAAGAAAAAAACAACGCAAGAGGTTATATAGGTAATGACTAAGTTATAAGAGTCCAAAGTTTTAAGAGGGGGTATGTTCTGTCCCTTTTCCGCAAAACGCACCTTCATATGAAACGATTGTTTTTTACTATGACGCTCGAGGATCTTGACGTCACAGTCCCCGATCGTTTTCTCATGCTAATAAACGACATTAAAACGGTTGTAGCTTCATACTTTTTTGAGATATTTGAATGGGAGCTTCGTCATCTTCTATCTATCTATACATACGACTGACTCACTCACTCACTCACTCACTCACTCACTCATCAACGCACAGCCGAAACTACTGGGGCTAGAGAGTTGAAATTTACACCAGAATTACCTTTTACAACGTAGGCAATGGATAAGAAGGGATTTTTGGAAATTCTACCCCTAAAGGGCTTAAATAGGCGTGCAAAGTTTGTATAGGGGAAACTTTATTTTTTGAGCTAGAGACTTTAAATTTTGTATAAAAATTACTTATTAGAATACAAATAAAGTACTCTCAACGTTTAGGAAAATTCTGCCCCTAAGGGGGTTAACAAAGGGTGCAAATTTTGTATGGGGGAAACTTTATTATTTTAGCAAGAGACTTAATACTTTGTAGAAATATTACTTATTAGAAGTCAAATAAAGTACTTTCAGCGTTTTGGAAAATTCTGCCCCTAAGGGGGTTAAAAAGGTGTTCAATAAACAATCTTCCATCCCCGCCAACTCCCGGGCGCACGGCGCTTACCTAATGACGATGACCGACAGATGACCCATTGCTTGCATTAGAATAGGGCGTATGTCGCTCCACCTGTGATGTCACATACCTAACCTAGCCCGCGTGTGAATTCGTGTGTGTGCCTGTGACTGGCTGTGACTCCTGAACCCTGGACTGCGCATCTAAATGGTATGTAAGCAATTGACCTAAAGACATCTAGCTCAGTGTTAATTCCCATTTTATACATTGGTAGCATAGCGTGGTTTCATAGCCTCTGGTGAAATTAATATCTTCCTTCTTGTAAACAAGACTCAAGCATCCCCCAATTGTATTTGCGCCGTAGTTTGAACCCCCATAGCTTTCTTACCTAAAGTTTTAACCATTAAAAATTAAAGTTGTTTACCCGTTCACAGACACCCGAGCCGTTTTATCGTAATTTGTGCTTTATCTTTATACGTCGACGGTCTAAATTTGCTTGAAGGGCCGAATAATGCATTAAGTATTAAATATCACATAATCATTATTTTGTAGTTAATTAATAGTTCTCGAAAGGGATTTATTCGTTGTAATCGTGTTTCCTAAACCCTTTTGCACAGTGCTGCATACCTTTGCACCTCGTGGTGTACTTAAGGAACGCGCTTCCAAATTGGGCCTTGTTTGTAAGTATATAAGATTCAAATTAAGTGTATAACTTTTATATGTGCATTTTTCTTGTTGCTAACTGTTGCCTATACGAGTTGAAATGAGTGACCACGGAGATAATGATACTATGCGGGCAACCTTATTTACGGAAACGGCGGAGTATAGAAAATCAATCGGTACTTTTAGACTGACCAGTGATTGGATTTCTAACGCCTATCAACGGCTTAACTCGACCGACCGTGCCCGACTGATAGTTTTATTTAGTGAAGTCGAGGAGCAGTATAAGGAATTTCGTGACGCTAGTGCCCTGCTATTGGGTGGCTTGGATCGGGCTATAGATGTGGAGGAATATACCTATGTACAAGACATTATTAAGTCGGTCCGCGATCAGATCTTAGATATTAAAGTTAGGCGTAATGAGATAGCACCTATCTCTGCCAGTACCCCAATGCGTTCAGTACCCGACCGAGCTACAGCTGTGGGTGACCTTGACCTCCCTCGTTCCCAACGGTTGCCAGATCTTCCGATACCGCGCTTTAACGGACGTCCGGACGCTTGGATTAGTTTTATAGACCAATTTGACAGTGTTGTCGATGCCCGAAGTGACTTGCTTTCCACCCATAAAATGCACTATTTAATGAGTGCGTTGTCTGATGAACCGAAACGTTTAGTACAACATTTAAAAGTTGAAGCCGGCAATTATAGTGTAGCCCGTGACCTTCTCAAACGGAGATACCATAATACGCGAGTACTTGCCGATACCTACATCGCACAGATTATGTCCCTGCCTGATATCAGTTCCCGGTTGACTGGTCTACGAGTTTCTTTCCTTAACCCCCTCCTTACTGCATATCGTTGTTTAGAACGACTTGAATTACCGGTCAAACATTGGTCATATATCCTTGTACACATTTGTTTCGCGAAACTTCCCACGGATTTACGATCGCGATTTGAGCGTCGTTACGGCGATGGCCTTAGGGACCTCCCTACTTTTGATAAGCTGATTGATTTCCTGGAAGAGGAATGTCGTCACCACGACAATGTTGGAAATACCTCTTTAGTAGACGCACCGTCTTCTCATTCAAAACCCCCACCAGTAATGAGACCCACACGTAATTTCTTAGTTGCCGAGACTGACATGCGCGAACAAAAATGTTCTATGTGTTCTAGCCGGTCCCATTATCTACGCGAGTGCAAAGATTTCCTAGATATGACCCCGCGCGATCGTTCAATCTTTGTGAAAATGAATGGCCTGTGTTATAGATGTTTAGATAAACACACCATTTCATCGTGCATGCGCGATTATCGCTGTGGAACCTGTAGGCGCCCGACGCATCATACCCTCCTTTGTTTCAATGACCCGCGGAACCCGGTTTACCCCTCCCGTGTTAAACCAGAGACTCGATCAGTGTCTTTCCGAAACTCTCCGGAACCAGCGCGGCCGGCCTCCCCGCATGCTCGCACGGGCGGGGGTTTCCGCTCCCGCTATTATAACGTGAACCGGTCCTCACCTCGATCGAGTCCGCCAGCCTCGCCACGAGGATCCCCCCCGCCGTCTTCATCTCGGACATGGCACCGTGCCTCGAATCGCTCACCCAATCGGTACACTTCCCCACCTCCTCGGCGCAGTGAGCGCCACGACCGCCCCCCTACTCCCACCACCACAAGAGATAAACGTGACGTGTCACCGTATTCCTCGCATTGCTCTCATCATGAGAGCTCACAATAACTAGACTGCTCCCCTCTTTCTGACCCTACCCGTGCTTCAACCGTTATAAATTCGGACTTGGTTTTACTCCCCACCGCCGTGATTCAGGTGAAAACATCTAGCGGATATTATGTTGAAGCTCGGGCTTTGTGTGATACTGGTGCTCAAGGTTGCCTAGTTACTTGTGATCTTGCGGTAACAAAATTAAATATGCCTTTGTCACCCCCTTTGTCCCCAATGTTACTTCGAGGCATTGGAAACATTCCTACCCTGCCAGCTCGCGGTTGTATCCCTCTTACATTCAAGCCTGTGCATTGTCCTTACCCGGTTATTACAACCTCAGCTGTAGTAGTGGATAACATCGCCGGTGTTCATCCCGACGTAGAATTACCCATGTCTGTTCGATCTATTGCGGAATCCTTACCTCTGGCTGACGCCTTGTTTTACAAACCTGATTTGGTTCAAGTGCTTTTGGGAGCCGACGTCCTAGGCTCACTCCTACGCCCAGATTTAATTAATCTAAAACCCTGCGGATTGACTGCTATATCAACCGTCTTTGGCTATGTCTTGTCCGGGCCAGTCAAGGACCTGCCCAGTCCCGAGCTCCCTATGACTGGTATTTCCTTATCCCAAATAGTAGAGCGATTTTGGAAAATAGAAGAATTTCCAGAGACACCCCAAACAAACCCGTTAGATGTTGAGTGTGAGACATTCTTTAAATCGTCTATTAGGAGAAACCTTGATGGTACTTTTGTGACAAAATTACCCTTTTTATGTGATCGTCCCTCCCTAGGTGAGTCCCGATCTATAGCGGAAAAGAGATTCATTAACTTAGAACGGCGACTACAAAGGTATCCCCGATTAAAATCGCAATATATCGAGTTTATGCGTGAATACTACAACTTAAATCACATGTCGGTGTCTTCTTTGGACTTACATTCCATGGAACATTATTTTATCCCCCACCACTGCGTTTTTAAAACCGGTGATAATGAAAAGATTCGTGTCGTTTTTGACGGTAGTAGTACTACCTCGAACGGAATATCCCTTAATCAGTGTCTACACACGGGCCCTAAGCTCCAGCGTGACA
Organism: Epinotia brunnichana; assembly: GCA_963854355.1. NCBI lineage: Eukaryota > Metazoa > Arthropoda > Insecta > Lepidoptera > Tortricidae > Epinotia > Epinotia brunnichana. Next base: position 20,741,225 of record OY977950.1, on the reverse strand, counting down.
TCACGCACATCCTTCTCAACTTTCGTAGACATGCAATTGTGTTTGTAGCTGACATCCGTATGATGTTCCGGATGTCGTGGGTACATCCCGAGGACAGGCGGTATCGGTTGATTTTGTGGCGCGAGTCTCCTTCAGAACCCCTCATTACGTATGAGCTTAATACGAATACTTACGGTCTACGGTCTAGCCCATATATTGCAATCCGCGTGCTCCTTGAATTAGCTCAACAGGAACGCTCTAGATACCCTAAGGCGGCAGCAGTCATTGAGTCCGATGTATATGTCGACGATTGCCTGACCGGTGCTTCCAGCCTCGAAGAAGCACGCCTTCTTAAATCAGACCTAGAATCCCTAATGCGAGCAGGTGGCTACGAATTACGAAAGTGGATCTCGAATGAGCCAGCGCTATTAGAAGATCTTCCTCCTAACCACCTTCAACCCCTTCACACCATACAAGACAACGAAAACCTCCAAACAGTAGCGGTCCTCGGAGTTCAGTTTAATCCTGTGACGGATACCTTTACCTATACGACCTGTGTAGACTCTGACAAGTCCCCAACCAAACGAAAAGTTCTGTCCGTGATAGCCCGTACTTTTGACCCCAGTGGTTGGATCTCACCTCTTGTATTCCAGGCTAAGGTTTTTATACAGCGCCTGTGGCTTTCGGGCCTTCAGTGGGATGAACCACTTACCCCAGAACTAGCTGCCGAGTGGTTGACCTTTACCAGTGAACTGGCAGGCTCTATTCATAAGATTCATATACCCAGACGTATTTTTCCCCCCACACCCCAGTCTTATACTTTACATGGTTTTAGTGACGCCTCAGAAGCTGGATTCGCTGCAGTAATCTATCTCCGAGCTGTAGATCAGTTGAATAATTGCTCCGTCCATTTGTTAATGTCCAAAACTAAGGTTGCCCCAATTCGGACCCGTTTGTCAATTCCAAAGTTGGAATTACAGGGAGCTGCGCTCCTTTCAAAATTAGTCCAACACGTTGCCTCCTGTCTGCAGAAGTCAATAGTGTTGGACGCCATCTATACTTGGACGGATAGCCAAATTGTTCTCGCCTGGCTCAATACTTCACCCCACGAACTTCAAACTTTTGAAGCCAATAGGGTCTCCCTAATTAAAAATGCTGAGATCATCTCTATTTGGCGACATGTTCCTGGCAATCTGAATCCTGCCGACTGTGCCTCCCGCGGTTTATCCCCACGGGCGCTTCTCAACCACCAGCTCTGGTGGTGCCCAAAGTGGCTGTTGCAGCCTTCATCTAGTTGGCCATCCGACAAATCATCTCAGACTGCACAACTTCCTGGACTACGCTGCCTCTTAGTCACCAGTGCAAGTTGCGTCCCAAGTCCTGAGTTCCTTTTAAACCGTTTTAGTTCCTTCCAAAAACTTATTGGCGTCACCGGCTTCATTTTACGATTCGTTAATAATGCCCGTTTGCGCAATCAACGTGAGATATCTCCCTTTCTTTCTGTGACTGAACGGAAAGTCGCCCTTAACTTCCTTATCAGACTGGTTCAGAAACTTTCGTTCTCTGAGGAGATTGGTATCCTTAAACGTGGACAAGCTGTACGTTCTTCCATTCGAAACTTAAACCCATTCCTTGACACTACTGGTTTAATGCGGGTAGGAGGTCGTATAAGATATTCCGAGTTACCCTTTGATGCCCGCCACCCTATACTCTTACCGAAAAACGGCAATTTCGTGAAATTATTAATAACCCACTACCATGAGGTCAACTCCCATGCTTCACCTGGTGCCTTACACGCCATATTATCCCGTGAATTTTGGATCCTATCCGTGCGTAGATTAATTAACAATGTTTTGTTTAAATGCCTACCCTGCTATCGCTTGAATGCCGTTGCACGGCAACCTTTTATGGGAGATCTCCCAAAAGACCGAATCACGGCTACACGTGCATTTAAAGGAGTAGGTACAGATTTTGCGGGGCCATTTTACACAAAAATTCAAGCCGTTCGAAACAGGAAACTAATTAAAACTTACCTCTGCGTCTTTGTGTGCCTTGCGACCAAGGCAGTCCACCTGGAGGTAGTGTCAGACCTCACAACAGAAGCGTTCCTCGCCGCCCTTACTCGTTTTGCCTCTCGTCGCGGCACCCCTTCGCTTATTCGGTCGGACTGTGGACGTAACTATGTGGGTGCGGATAACCATCTTTTAGAGGTCCATAATTTCTTTAACTTAAATAAGCATACCCTAGGCTCGGAAATGGCAAAGCGAAATATCACTTGGATTTTCGATCCCCCTACTACCCCACACTGGGGTGGTCTTTTCGAGGCGGCTGTAAAGTCAGCCAAGACCCACATAAAACGTGTCGTCGGAGACACCCCCCTCACCTATGAAGAACTAACGACAGTCTTCACTAAAATTGAGGCAGTCCTTAATTCGCGTCCGTTGTGCCCTTTATCGCCGGATCCTAACGACCTAGAAGTCCTGACACCAGGACATCTCATTATTGGAGAGCCTTTAACTGCGATTCCCGAATACCCGTTGCAGGACATTAAAACTAATAAACTCACACGATTTCAACTCGTACAACAGATGCTTCAACACTTTTGGTCACGATGGCAAACCCAATATTTATCGACGTTGCAAACAAGGCCTAAATGGGCAGCCTATACTGAGCCTCTCACAGTGGGTGATTTGGTTCTTCTTAGAGAGGATAACGTCCCTCCCTTGGAATGGCGACGTGGTCGCATCATATCAATACATCCCGGAAAAGACGGCGTCGTGCGTGTAGTACAAGTTAGGACGACTACGGGTGTTCTGACAAGACCTACCAATCGGATTATTAGATTACCCTTTGAGAACCCCTCAAAGTAACCTTCCTTTTTTTTGTTTTCGTAAACATGGTCATGTTTAGGGCGGGGGTATGTTCAATAAACAATCTTCCATCCCCGCTAACTCCCGGGCGCACGGCGCTTACCTAATGACGATGACCGACAGATGACCCATTGCTTGCATTAGAATAGGGCGTATGTCGCTCCACCTGTGATGTCACATACCTAACCTAGCCCGCGTGTGAATTCGTGTGTGTGCCTGTGACTGGCTGTGACTCCTGAACCCTGGACTGCGCATCTAAATGGTATGTAAGCAATTGACCTAAAGACATCTAGCTCAGTGTTAATTCCCATTTTATACAAAAGGGTTGCAAAGTTTGTATGACCGAAATTCCTTTTTGAGATAGAAGCTTAAAAGTTTGTAGAAATATTACTTATTACAATAAAATGAAAGCATTTTCAGTGTTTTGGAAAATTCCACCCCTAAGGGTATGAAAAAGGGGTGCAAAGTTGGTAAAGGGGATTTTTTGAGCCAGAATCTCAAAACTTTTTAGAAAGATTACATAATAAAATAAAATACTTTCAGCGATTTAGAAAATTCCACCAGTTAGGGGTGTATAAGGGTGACAACGTTTGTTAATATATATCCTGTTCCACCGTGATACAGTTTTTACTAGTACGGGGAACAGAGGACGCTTACTCACTGATTGTTACTAGATATTGTGTACCTTACCTACTTATTATGTTAGCAGTGTATGACCTGTATGAAGGCTAAATAAAGTTATTTTTTTATTTTTTTAGCGAGCGACCTTTGTTGAAAGATTACTTATTACAATACTTACAAATAAAGAACTTTCAGCGTTTTTGTGGATTCCACCCCTAAGAGTGATCAAAAGGGGTGAAAAATTGTATGGAGGAAACTTTTTTTTTGAGCTAGATACTTGTAATTGTGTAGAAAGATTATTTATTAGAATACAAATATACAGGGTGTCCCAGAAATCGACGTCAAGCCGAAAACGGATGATAGACCGAGTCATAACAGTTATCAGAAAAATACAAAAAAAATCCAACTCATGTTCTTTTAAAATTATGGTCAGTTTAAAAATTAAAAATTTACGACGATTGACTAATTCATAAATAGATAAAAAAAACCAACACGAGTTGGATTTTTTTTTTCTATTTTTATGATATGACTGGTCTATCATCCGTTTACGGCTTGACGTCGATTTCTGGGACACCCTGTATAGGTAAATTACTTTCAGTGGTTTGGAAAATTCCACCCGCTAAGAGGGGGATAAAGAGGTGCAATGTTAAAACTCTGTAGAAAGATTAAGTACTTGCCTACTTATTAAAATACAAAAAAAGTACTGCCAGAGTTTTGGAAAATTTCACGCCTTATATAAAGGGGTGCAAAGTTCGTATGGGAAACACTTTTTTTAGCTAGAGACTTAATAGTTTGTAGAAAAAATACTTGCCTATTACAATAAAAAACTTAGTGTTTTATTTTTAATTTTTTCCCTGAAAAGCGTTCAAAGTTTGTATGGAGAGCAAGAAAATGTTGAAGTATGAGATTTGTAACTTCGATGTTAGCCTGTTTAGACTACAAAACTTATTTTAGCGTTTTTTGAAATTCATCCCCTAAAGGGGATTATAAGGGTGTTCAAATTTTGTATGGAGAGCAAGACATTTTTAAAGTAAGGGATTTCTAACTTCGGTTTTAGACTGTTTGCTAAACTACTACAAAACTTATTTCAGCGTTCTTTTTAATTCATCGGCTAAGAATAAGGGGTTCGAATTTTTGGAAGTAAGAGATTTGTAACTTCGGTTTTAGACTGTTTAAGTGGTTAAGTAACCATTAAGTCTTCATCTTCATCCCTTTCCATTCAAATTCCATTCATTTACTAAAATACTAGGAACAAAACTAATTTCAATGTTTTTAATTCATTCCTTAAACATACATTTAGACGATGACATGGTAATACGCGGACGAAGTCGCGGGCAACAGCTAGTTAGTAATAAGCCCCATAACAGTAATTCTATGGTTTCACTTCTTTATAAAATACATACCTACATAAGTTTAAAATTATACGAACCTAGGGTTTCTTATTGCTTTTTGCATAAATTGCACATTTAGGTATTCATCTTGGAAGTTTTTTTTTATAAAATTAAATGTAGGTACATCGTAAATATGAAAAGTCTGGCGTGCAAAAAAATTCGCTTGAAAATAGTTTTCTCATCTAAAGAAGTATACGGTCGTTGCCGTCTACTTTGCTATTTAAGTATTTCCCGATTTTCACGTTTTCGTGATCCCAAATTGTCTTATAATTTTTAATATCAAGACATCAAGAGACATTATTTCAGTCACAAATCAGGTATGTAAGTTTCTATCGGTAGTATAACTGGAAAAAAAACCTCTATTTTTAGGGTTCCGTACTCAAAGAGTAAAACGGGACTAAGACTCCGCTGTCCGTCCGTCCGTCTGTCCGTCCGTCTGTCCGTCTGTCTGTCACCAGGCTGTATCTCACTGATACCGTGATAGTTCCAGCTGAAATTTTTACAGATGATGTATTTCTGTTGCCGCTATAACAACAAATACTAAAAACACAGAATAATATAGTTTTTTATAGATAATGGTACGGAACCCTTCGTGCGCGAGTCCGACTCGCACTTGGCCGGTTTTTATGTGTCTTTTGTCTTTACGTTTCAAAAATTTCAAAATACCCTTTATTAAAAATACAGAGTTCCCGGCGCTCAGAAAAAAAAATCTGGCGGATTAGTTTAGACCTTTGAGTTAAGTTTGGTGTCGTTATCAGGTAACTAGATGATGCCCAATTCATTCCCTATACCAGTTTTTTAGGTTTCCGTAGCAAAAAATGACGCAATTCTTAAAATAATAAACGTTTAGTAGTGGCAACACGGAAGGCCGTGTTGCTCGAAGGGCACAACGCAACCAAACCCGTCAATTTTATATTTTAGTAATAAACTTGGTTTTTTAAAAATACTGTCCAAAAGCCGATTTAATGCAAACTATAAAAACATTAACATTTAATGTACATTATATTATTTTCAATGTAAAATAAAATAAATATTGCACGTACCTACTTGATTTCATATCATGCCCCTCTGTGACGATAAATGAGTGTCGCAAGCATTTGTTTACAGAAACACGGCCAAGTGCGAGTCAGACTCCCACTTGAAGGGTTCCGTAAAATAAATTGCGGTTTACGATTTATGACGTATTCAAAAAAACTACTTACTAGATCTCGTTCAAAGCAATTTTCGGTGGAATATTTTTAGTTTTATTATTCTCTATTTTAGAAGTTACAGCCCCCCCCCCCTGTAACTTCTAAGAGAGTAACACGCATTTTATCACTTTGGAAGTGTCTCTTGCGCAAACTATTCAGTTTAGAAAAAAAATTATATTAGAATCCTCAATATCATATTTGAAGACCTATCCATAGATCCCCGTATAGGTTTGATGAAAAAAATTTTTTTGAGTTTCAATTCTGAGTATGGGGAACCCCCAAAACTTAATGTTTTTTTTCTATTTTTGTGTGACAATCTTATTGCTCTTATAGTTTCGGAAAAAAGTGGCTGTGACATACGGACGGACAGACAGACAGACATGACGAATCCATAAGGGTTCCGTTTTTTGCCATTTGGCTACGGAACCCTAAAAAGGACAGGCAAATCGAAAATTTGCCTCCGACAGAAGGTGCCCTCAAACAACATACCTTAAGGGCAGTTTTACAGGCTGTTTATATTTGAGGGCAGTGCCTAAAAAAGACGCAAAATATTCCTTGCCCATCTGAATATTGTTGTTAGAAAGAAGAGGAAGTTTGGGTGCCACTGTGGACCCAAAGACCTATGGCTGCTCAAGCATGCCTAGAATTAATACGATGTCGGTGCGCTAAATTTTGCAGTTCCAGGTGCAGTTGCATCAAACGCCAGCTCAAGTTATGTTATTGTGGAGGTACGAGTAGTTGTAAATAAATTTAATTCACAAACTTTCTATTATTATTTGTCCTTATTTTTAAAAATGTATCCGGACTACGTTTATAAATTGATGAAGATTAAAAGTCACACTAATATTATAAAGGCGAAAATTTGTGAGTGTGTGTGTTTGTTATTTCTTCACGCAAGTGGCAGGACCAATTTAGATAAAATTTGGTATGGAGGTAGCTGACGGTTAATAAAGTTTTTCTATGTCTATTTATTAAATTAGTTAAACAACATGACATAGTATTGTCGTAGCGTAAAATGCATAACATGCGGTAAATTAAAAGTAGATAAAACTGAATTTATTGCTCGCTGTGGAGTTTGATAAAAGTTTTGCAAACTCATTTGGCTCGAGTGTCTAATTACTCTTGATTTTCATTCCGCGCTGCCATGTTGTTCCTGAGGAAATGGCGATGTGCCAACTTAGTTAATTTTATATCTTTTACTTTAAAGTGATTTTGTCGATTACCTATATTGGGAAGTGGTTTGGCTGGGCACGCTTGTAAATCACCTTTTCGAAGTTATTTTTACGAGATCACTCGGACTTACGGGATTTAAAGATTTTTTTATATATTACGACGGTATCAAACATGCACAATAGCATATCATGCGTGATGGTAAGATTGATAAGCAGACACCGTACTCTGGATACTTGCGACTCCAATCGCAAGCGCGATACCGACCCTTTATTGATTTGAGGAATTTTATATTTAATTCGATCGGTAGAAAGTAAGTGCCAGCAATTTTGACACTAGAATCTTATTTACTTTTATTTAATTTTCGAGCGCTCGAAAGTCAAAAATCGGTCCCCAGGCTCGTGCCATTTTCGCTTAATGTAAAATTCCTCCTGATCGGGCCGCACCGTATTACTAACTATGCACACAAGAAATATCACCGCTATATCACTTCGCACCTTTTAAATAAAGACCCAGGCAGGACAATGAAAGAAGCGAATCACCGCGTGTTGGCTGAGTAACGGAGTTACGAACGTGTACTAAAACAAGATCATAAGATTAACTTTACTGCCGCCAGAGAGTAGCCATAAAATTTAGCCCTTATTTTCACCCTAATCCCTAGTCGCTAAAAGTGCCCTGATTTTGGTTCGTTTAACAAACATGTCGTTAATACAATTCTCGCGACATAGCAACAACGGGTGAGTGATGCATTCACCATTCATAATTTTGTCTTGGGGATATTCACGATTTTTATTTTTTGTGTCATCTCGGATGTGTTTTGGGCTACACGGAATACCAGCGCTATGACATTGTTTAATGCCAGAGTATTAAGCTGAGTGGGTGAGTTGCAACCACTATAGCGGCACCGCTACTCATTTTACAAGCTTTATATTAACTTGCACTGTTTGTATGTATGTAAATATGTAAGTATGTAAATATGTAACTATGTAAGTTGTCCGTCAAAATTTGCAATCCATTTTCAGTCACTTCCCGTTATCCAATGGACCTGAAATTTTGCAAGCATATGTATATCGCATGACAATGCAATATTATTTTATTTATTTAATTTGTTTATTTCGAACCATATATAGTTCATATACAATCATTAAAATAAAGTAGGTACACATTGAAAATAAAATAAGACATTAAAATAAGACAATACAATTATTAGCTACAACATGTAAGGAGTTCCAGTGCTCCACCATCGGGCATTCCAGCCTATCAGCAATGGTGTTCAGGAGGCTGTTGTCGCTGCCTCGCACACGGCGCATCAGAGAGGCAACTCGTTTTCGAATTATAGCATGAAAACTATCAACTCTAGCCTCTGCAAACATTCCTGATGCGCTGCAAAAGCGAGGCAGCCCCAACAACATCCTGAAACCATTATTGTACTAGACGCGTAAGGCATTGAGAGCTCTCTGCGTGCACTATGCGTATATTATGATGACTTGGAGCTGATCTGATGCTGGAGCTGGAAGGTGGCCTTAGGAACTCCGCAATAAAACGACACAACCCCATAGAGTTTGGGCTCGTTAGAATCGTCTCAATGAGTACTTAATGAAGAAAAATACAATGCAGAAAAGTACAGTCGGCAGTAAAAGCTTGTACCAAAAATGAAATTTTTGACAGAAACTTATTTATATGTCGTTTATAAGTAGGTAATATTAAGCTTATTGTGTTATCTTATCTTTACTAAAATCTATGGTGTACTTAGTCTAATTTTAGTTTGTTCCGAATTAGTTTGTATAATATTCTATTATTCCAACACCACCATAAAGTGGCCCTTAAGCGCGTACGTATAGGTATTATTAAGTTATAATTGTACTTTCAAAACAAAGTTTTAACCGACTTCAAATCAGTAGCCAAATTGCTTCAAGTTTGCCTATAAAATTTGAAGAGTTCCCTCGATTTCTCCAGGATCCCATCATCAGAACTGGATTTTGGTGACAACGGTACCAATCTGAAAGTATATGCTTTCAAACAAAGAAATTTTTTTCAAATCGGTTCATAAATTATCGAGACAAAAAAAAACAGACGAATTGAAAACCTCCTCCTTTTTTGAAGTCGGTTAAAAATTACAAAAGCTGTACGAGTATTTTCCACATACATGTCTGTTACATCTGTTTATGTCAATCATTTCGAATCGCACAAACTGAGACATCACGGACATATCGAACTGCCATTAAAACGTCATGAACACGACCCTAAACGATTTGTCTCCGGCATTCTGAGGGACAGTTTTTGCAGGTCACCCCCGCTCGCTGTGGGCTCTGATTGAAGTAACGATACGATCCGGCCATAGCACCATTTACGTTTCTAATTTTTGTGTATTTGTCAAGTAATATTAGGGAATTGATTTCTGGCGGTAACTGAAACTGTTTTTTTCGCTAGCCCATTACTTATTATTATTTTCATATTATATTGTCATACTCTAGCTAGTTGCATCACAGAGATAAATAATAATACTAACAACTCGACCAAGCTAAGAATGCGCGAGGTGCATTCTTAGTTTGGTCGAGTAGTAAATACGTACAGATGGCACACGGTCCAATAAAACTGTGGTTTGACAGCTAGAAAATGGAAATCATGGCATCCCGCTCTACGGCATAGCACGTGCTCTTTTGTCAAGTTAGAGTCGTCACGCGTCACGTTTGGGTGCCTCGATGAGTATCACTTTCGGCCGCGATCGGATGAATTGTCATCTCCGAGGTGCACGGGAGCTGAAACCCCTGGTAAAAATTCAATTTTGAGATATTTATTTATTTCAAATGTGAAACTGACAGGGTCTTCGATTACCTTTGTCAAATCAAATGGGTCATACAGACAAGATTTAAATTCCCGTCCCTCCTGAGAGCAGTGCCAAAGTTAAGGGCCTAATTTTTTGTTAGACTCTTTATCCGTATTCTCGTCTATAATTAATTCTATGCTATAAAAAAAATATTAAATATGCACGTAAGCCCTTAACCATTGACCACAAAAAAGACGACTTTTGTTTTTCTGCCTGTGTATGACCCAAATACTGAAGCACAGGCTAAACGATTCCAACGGCAAATAATTTAAGTTTTATATTCTTCTCATCTTGGCGACCGAGTAAAATTGCAGCAGTAAAATGACAGGAAAAATGGTTACAAAGCCGATAAAAAGGAACGAGAAATTCCTTCCGACTGAATGTTACCATCTCTAAATGAGTAAAACTTGTTACGGAATAATGTTCTCTGGGAAAATAAAAGTATAATAGTAACGATTTCCCGCTATTTTATCGTTCAACTTAATGTAACCAGTTCAATGATATCCTTGTCACTGAAATAACGTTATATTATGTTTTATTCTCACTGTAAATATTCTTCTGCGCATGTACAAACACTATAAACTTTGTCGTACACAGTTGAAAAAACGTTTTTTCTGTGGTTAATGATTAACTTAGGTATGTGCATGTAAATTGTATGGTTGATGTAACTTTGTATGATTAATTATCATTATTTTAGAAAAGAAATTAGGTATATTTATAATAGACTTATATATTCCCTTTTTAGTTACATTTTATATGGATTGCTATTTTACGTAAAAAATACTTTTAATTAAACAAGTATTTATAGGAACAAAAGCAATAAACTAATTGGAAATAAAAAATTAAACTAAATTAAAACTACTCAATCAACCCACCCCGCGTCACTCCCGGTGCAAAGGTTCACGACCCACGCTCGCCGCATTGCCGCGTTGGATTGCGATGGACAACCTTTGCAATAAGAATGACCCGGAGCGGGGGTCGAGGCCTCTTTCCCGCAGGCGGCGCCCCACCTCCCTAAAGAAAAGAAATGTATACTTATTTTAAAGGATATAAACGATTTAACGTATGTAAGTGATGCTGCCGTTTAATGCCGATTATAAGTCTAACCAAAAAGGAAAGGCGCAAACCTAATCTCTGCTTGACCCAAATAATAGTTGAGTTCAACCAAAACACGTAGTTCATCCGATAGGATTCAGTTTTAGTTATTGGACCTTCAATCATCTGCAACGTATTCCTTAGCAATTTTATTTTATCTTGGGAGCTCCCATGACGCAGCCTACTCAAACGTGCACATTTTTATTTATTGCTTGCCAAAATGTAAGTACCTATTTACATCCACGCGCGCCCAGCACCTGCTGCTCGTGCCGCACCAAAGGCTAGCCAAGACTCGGAAATCACTCAGCGTGCTAGGCCCTAAAATCTATAATCGCCTGACGTTATAAACGCCGTAACTGATGCAGCATTCAAAAACAAGCTCAAACAGCTCCTCATAAAAATGGCTTGCTACAGCATAGACGACTTTATGACCAATATATCATTGACCCACTCATAAATCAACAACACTTTCAAAATTATTCAATAATGATAGGTATATAACATCTAAGACAATAAGACATTTTAAAATGTATTTGACATGCATGATATTGACCTGTAAAATATGACATTTTATCAATAAAGTTCTGAATCTGAATCTGAAAAACATAGTAATATTTCGTCTCGTGTACTAATTGCGCTTGAAAAAACACATATTTAAGTAAATATTATTTGTTCAATTAGTAGAAACGACTCTCACAAGTCGTCTGCCGTTTGATAGAATTTAGTTTTTGAGTTATTGCGGTCTTCGGCAACGGGGACACAAAATACTAAGGTATGTCTTATTATATACATACATGTACGCTTTCGACGACGCTTTATACTGAAGTTTACTGGAGCGATGAGCATCTGTGTCAGTGTGTGAAATCTGACGTTTGTCGGGTGTTTTACAGATTGGGTGAATCTGCGTTTTTGCGACGTTTTTTTTCGTCATTATCATCTTAGTAAATATTGAAAAGAAACGTTGATCAGAGTTAGGATTTTTTTTAAATGCATATCAATACCGGTATCTCTACTGGGTTTTAGTACATTAAAGTTATTGCAGCTTGTCCATTATCTTCTCACGATTCTCTCCCGAAAATTACGGAGAGAATCGTGAGAGGATAATGATTTTAGAAACGCGTTTCTTACCACCGGAGATTCAACCTACCTACTACGCACAGATATGGTAATGCGATTAGAATGAAATTGATAGTTGCAAATTGGAGTGCATTGAGTGCCGGAAGAAAGTAATTACGCTTGCCCGAGCGGGAAATTTCTTCCATTATTGCCTGCTTTTTCCGCTCTTTTCTACACTTTATTATTACGCCTCACCGATTCTTACTGCAATATATCGGCCATTGCCGTCTGTAGATCTATTCTCTTAAATTTAATACAACTGGACGAAAGGTAAAATTAAATATAGTTGAAGATATTTGGAATAATTACTGTTTACTTCTTTTGTGTAAACGGTTAGTAACCTCATTTGAATCAATTATGATTTTAATAAAATTAGAGCACAACTTGTAACCATGAAAATACAGGCAAAAACCTAATACAATATGCAGTACATATTATATAACTAGCTGTTGCCCGCGACTTCGTCCGCGTAGAACTTATACTTAGAAAATATAATGCAAACAAACTTCTACTTACCATCTTAAGGGATGATTTCCGAGGCAAAAACTATTCTATATCCTTCGAAGGGTCTCAAATTATGTCTATACCAAATTTCATCTAGGTATATGGATTTTATCCAAACTTTCACCCCCTATTTCATACCCTTAGGGAAAGATTTTCGGGATAAAAACTATCTAATATCATTCTTCGGAACTCAAACGACCTTTATACCAAATTTCATCTAAACGGGATTCATCCAAATTTTCACCCCCATTTCACCTTAGGGAGTGATTTCCGGAATTAAAACTATCCTATGTCCTTTCCCAGGACTCAAGCTATCTCTATACCAAATTGTATTAAAATGGGTTCCATCCGAATTTTCACCCCTAATTTCACCCCCTTAGGGGATGATTTCTGGGGTGATTTTTGAGGGTTGCCCAGGACTTAACCTATATCTACACCACATTTCATCAAAATAGATTACATCCAAATTTTCACCCCCTTAGGGGATGATTTCCGGGATAAAACCTATTATATGTCCTTCCCATTTCATCAAATTTCATCTAAATCGGTGCAGCGGTTTAAGTAGCTCCATACAAACTTCCACCCCCAATTTCAGCCCCTCAGATATAAAAACTACCCTTTGTCCTTCCCCGGAGCTCAAACTATCTGTATACCAAATTTCATCAAAATCGGTTCAGCGGTTTAGGCGTGAAGAGTTAACAGACAGACAGACACACTTTCGCATTTATAATATTAATATGGAAGTATGGATTATTAGTATGGATAGTATGGGTTCTTTCCGCTTGTCTTCCAAATAGAGGTGTAGCTGTAGACTCACTTCAAAAGAAAGAAGAATCGAAAAACTCATTCAAATATCTCAAAAAATTACGAAGCTACAACTGTTTTAATGTCGCTTGTTAGAGTGAGAAAACGATCAGGGACCGTGACGTCACGATCCTCGAGCGTCATAGTAAAAAACAATCGTTTCATTATAAAGGTGCGTTTTGCGGAAAAGAGACGCAACAAACCCCCTCTTCAAACTTTATATACTTATAACTTAGTGATTACCTATACGAGTATAGCCTCTTGCGTTGTTTTTTTTCGAGATAATACAACATTATGATTATTTTGTTTAGTGTCTACATCCCTTTTTTCGATAAGATAAGATAAAATAAGATTTCTTTATTGTCAGAACTGTGTACATTTAGTTGTTTTGGGTAAAATACAGTCCAACAGCTTGCCCATTTCGGACGTACAATATTAAACTTAAAGCTAGTCAAATATACTAAAACAATAACAACAATAGTATTTCCAAATAATTTTAACCATATTCACACATAAAATATTAATTTAGATCTATCCGACATCCGTATTTTCTTTTAAACCACGAACTTCGGAAATTCGAAAATATTCTGGTATCTCTATCTCTATCGCACTAACAAATGACAGGAATGCAGATATACGAACTTCGAGTTTCAGTTTTCGTGGTTTGGCTGAATACGCAAAGAGCGCGCGCGCGTGCCATTCAAAAAAACCAAGTTTATATTGTTCGGATTTGTTGTTACATTTGTAGAAATTACGCCTTAATTCGACATTTGCGCATATAACTTCGCATATCAAAATCGATTTATTTTATATTTGCTTTTGGTACCTGTGTCTCGTCAATGTATATCGTAGACGGGATTAAAATTATTAATAGGCGAAAGAAAGGCAAAGAAATTCTGCCATTTTGTCCGTAGTATTTCTTATTAGTCTGTGATTTTGACGTTTCTTTTAGCTGACAGATGTGGCGGCGATATACTTTAAGAATAATAAATGAAAAATTAAATGAAGTCGTATATTACGGAAAATAAATTAATCGTCGCAGTCGGATAAAAACTATCCTAAGTTGCAGCGGGAATAATAATGTACCTATATAAAATGTTTCATATTTTTCCGTCCATGGGATGCTGAGAACATTCGTACCACAGAAAGCTTAGTTTCAAACTGGCTGATTCTTTTTTTAATTTAGAGATTTATTATAAGTGGAGATAAAAACATTGGAAACGCCTATGTAATAGGGACTCCCTTGTTTGGCCTAATAACGTTTTGTCTAATTTTAGTTTGTCTAACAACTTTTGGTATAATGCACAGTTTTTCTAAAGTCGATTTTTATAATTTCATTTTTTAATAATTGTTTGTTCTAATTACGTTTTAACTAAATGACGTTTTTTTTTATACTACGACGGTGGCAAACAAGCTTACGGCCTGCCTGATGTTAAGCTGGTACCGTAGCCTATGGACACTTGTGACTCCAGAAGAATCACAAGCGCGTTGCCGACCCTTTATTCACTTGAGGATTCGCTGTGTTGATTTTCATAACTCTTGTTTTGTTGAATATTATTTTATCTAAAACTCATTTTGTCGATTCTTATTTTGACTAAGCATCACAATGCCGAATAACGTTTTTACTTAGATTTTTTGTCTAACACAGAATAATGATAATATTTACTTGTTAAAAAGTACTAATTGTACATACGACGGTTTACCATTGTTATACTTACTAACTTTTTGCCTAATTTCGGTCCAGCTGCGGTGAATCGTTGAATAATCGATGGTGCGGTGGCATTATGACATGTACTTTTTATATTTGTATCGTACAGAATACGTCAAAATAAGCAATGTTTCGCTTGAAACACTTTTTCACTAAAATTACAAAACCGGCCAAGTGCGAGTCGGACTCGTGCACGAAGGTTTCCGTACCATTATCTAAAAAAATATTTATTTTATTCTGTTTTTAGTATTAGTTGTTATAGCGGCAACAGAAATACATCATCTGTGAAAATTTCAACTGGAACTATCATGGTATCAGTGAGATACAGCCTGGTGACAGACAGACAGACAGACAGACAGACAGACAGACAGACGGACAGCTGAGTCTTAGTAATAGGGTCCCGTTTTACTCTTTGAGTACGGAACCCTAAAAATGGCCAAGATATTGTATTTTATATGCATTGGAGCCCCAGGTAACAAAATCGAATAGGAGCCCCCAATATCCACGTGGTTTCCCTCTAATTTAGGTTTATTAGGCAAACATTAAACTTCCTTAGTATAATAAAGGTTTGCTAGTGTTTATTAGTAGCGCCGGAGAAAGTAGTATTAATCGTTATTAAAATAAATGCGGGTGTTTTTAGTGAATTTCTGATAACACAGGCAGTATCCATAGCCATTTTAAATTTTCCGTTTAAGATCTACAGTGCCACAGTTAAGGTGGTTCCATTTCCATACAAAACTTTTTTTGACATTTGCATGCTAACGGCGTGATATTTTACGAAACTTATGTCACAAACTTTCATAAATTGACTTTCCATTTGCGCGAAATGGATGCGGGTGGCGCAGGATCGGTCATTGTGGCACTCTTTGGGGGAGGCCTATGTCCAGCAGTGGACGTCTTTCGGCTGATATGATGATTGCGCGAAATTTTCCCTTTCCTAGAAGAAACTTACTTGTATAAACTAGAATAATTTGAGAAAAATAGTTTTCCCAAATTATCACGTAACAAACTAGTTTCTTGCGCTCTTAGCCTGCGAATGTCAAAAGACGTTTTGTATGGAAATCGAACCACCTTAAGTGTGACACCGATTGCACTGTGCCTTAACGGATGAACCGATTTGTTTTAATTTATGTAGTACTAGTTATGTTCATTTTATCTTGTCATCATGCTCTATTACAATATACGCGAGAGTGAGAGTGGATTGCGGAATAAATTGTAGAGTGTGCATCAAGGGAGCAAAATGTTGTATTTACGGAAAGGGTGGCATATTGAACCCCGGGTGAAGCGAAAATTGTCACAATAGAATCCTGTGCGTAGCGAGGGATTCTAAAGTTGAATCTTTACGCCCAAGACGGAAATAATTTTGCAACCGGTTGACATAATATACCTACTGCTTTACACACTTTGTATGAGGAACATTGAAATCCCTCATTTGAGCGCAACATTAACTGTTCTGAATAGCAGGTGTGAAAATATCACTTGTATCCAATTTAAAATAGATTCTTGCCGTACGTCTTACAAAACAAAAGCAAAGGTTGACTGCACGATAAAAAGAAAAACGAATCTTCCTCGTTATAAATATTTATACGCCTTCAAATTTTACAACCTTCACATGAACCATTTAAAAATACATCTCAATCCAACAATAACCGACTTTACGCCATTGTCTTAAATACCTCTATTCCGGTTTTCTTTTTGTGGTTTTGTTTTGATACTAGGAGATTGCGCACGCATGACAGGTGGCGTGTAAGGGTGCTATTTGTTTGAACATGGAACCCTCGAGGGTTCAGTATTTATGCCAGTTGTCAGTGCATATGCGGGTTGATAAAGGTGAAGTCCGGTAAACAAATTAACTGCGATGATACGTCGATGGCACAATGTGTCATCTACGTATCATCACATATGTCATATGTTTACGCTTTTGCACGTTTTTGCTTTGTAATAATAATAATGCGAAAACTGTATGCATATCTGACGCTGGTCCACGTACGTTTTCGCCTTAAAATCCGGGGTTAACTTTCAGTGGATTGGACGGTTGTTGTTACAAGCTTTTATTTAGTTTCACCTGTCCCGTTGTCTGTCTGTAATCAAATCTTGCAAGTTAAATTTGACCCACGTTTTGCATTTGCATGCATATGTATATCGCATGACAATGCAATATTATGATGACATGGAGCTGATCTGATGCTGGAGCTGGAAGGTGGCAACAGGAACTCCGCAATAAAACGACACAACCCCATCGAGTTTGCGCTCGTTAGAATCCTCTCAATGAATAGTTGGTGATGGTATGCAGAAAAGTACAGTCGGCAATAAAAGCTTGTACCAAAAATGAAATTTTTGACAGAAACTTGTTTTTTTAATGAAGCATGGCAACTGCCGTGTAATATACAAATTTTCCTACTCCACTCGCATTTTTGAACGAAATTGTCTGGGGTATAACCTTGTCAGGGTCTTGGTGGCTTAGGCCTGACCGCCACCGCAGAACGCGTTAGTCTGTGAGAGGCTTTATAAATAGCAATCAGCTGTATATCGTTATCGTGCACCCAGAAGAGGTACAACATATCACCGCCCAAAGAATCTGGAATTTCCTGGATGCAACGGGCCTTAAGGGTCCCGTCAAAAATCAAAGAAATTTAGTAGTTTTCATTTCGACACTCGTCCTCGGTTTATTGAAGCTAGCATTCCAGGTGCAGATATGGGAAAGTCTGATTCTTGTTTAAGATTATTGATTTAGAATAACTTGAAAAATGTTAATACAGAATTAATTATCCATTTTTAAAGAAAGGTCTGTAAAAATACAAAACGCGACACTTCATCCTCATTTAAACTTTTATATTACCAAAACTCGTACCTACTCATACATAGTGAATTTACCTATAATTTTGATGAGCGTTTTTTATTTTTAACTCATTTTCACAAAAGTTACGTCCCAAAAACTGGTTTTTTGGCCTAAAATTGCCAAAGTTCGGTGCCATATATCTCGAAAACGGTAAGTTTTGTAGTAAACATGGGATATAATTTCGGTAAACCTCGTTGTTGTTAATACGATAAGCCATAAAAAAACGAATAAACGGGCAGTTACAGATCGAAGGTCATTGGGAGCAGGGAGCCCCTTAACGGTGAACTCTAAAGAAAGGGCTGCCACAATAGATCACTTGCTGGTTGAAGCGGCATATTAAGGCCCACAAATCAAAATAATAATAATAATATCGACATCACATTCCATTCCGTTAAGTAAACAGATCCAAAGACACTTTAACGAAACCTCCAAAAGTCAAGTCAGATGACAGGGACGGATTTGCATTCCTAATTCCAATTGTGGAAAAAATATTTTTTGCTCAATTTACAAATCATGTTATTAGTTCGGTAAAAACGTCGATGCAAACTTTTTGCGTTTAGCCTAACCAAGTTAATAACATGATTTATTCCAGCACTTTTTGTTTGTCAAATTGTGTTTGTCAGCCAAGTTGTGTTTGTCTCTACATATTATTTAATCTAAAAAGCTCACCTTCGTTAACGGCCATAATTCTTCTTTGTTTTTTGACAGCTACAGCAGCTTGAGTAGCTTTTTAGGGTTCCGTACTCAAAGAGTAAAACGGGACCTTATTACTACGGCTTCGCTGTCCGTCCGTCCGTCCGTCCGTCCGTCTGTCCGTCTGTCTGTATCTCAAGAACCGTGATAGGTAGAGAGTTGAAATTTTCACAGATTATGTATTTCTGTTGCCGCTATAACAACAAATAATAAAAACAAAATAAAATATTTTTTTAAGGGGGGCTCCCATACAACAAACGTGATTTTTTGCCGTTTTTATAGATAATGGTACGGAACCCTTCGTGCGCGAGTCCAACGCGCACTTGGCCGGTTTTTTGGTTCATGGCCATATGGTTTCACGTTTGCCTATTTCCACTTTAAAAATAAAACTGGGTTGATTAAAAAGTATTTTTTTCTAATACTGATTAAATAATTTCTAGATCTTAAAATAACTTAGTGTGAACATTATATTATACGTAAGTCTAAACATTTCATTGTTCCGCCGGCCAGTTTTGAGAAAAAAATAGGCATTCTGGGATTTAGTCATTGACACTCAGTTCTAGAAATATTGGAGTAGGTATTAGGCAAAAAAGTACATTAACGAAAACTATACGGCGTCCATGCATATAAAGTGGAGTTCATAACACAAAAAAAAAAAAACCAAAACTATTTGTTACACCGCGCCGCCGCGCCGCACCTATGTATAGTAGACGTGCTACGCATATATCATTCGTAGCTGACCTTTCCAATGTGCTACGCGCTTGCTACGCATTGTAGCGAAAACTATATTCCATACACTGCGGCCCTACCACGAACTTCGAATCTCGAACTTCGTATATCTCCGTCTCTGTCGATCGAATACCATAACCCATAAGTGCGATAGAGACGGAGATATACGAAGTTCGAGATTCGAAGTTCGTGGTAGCGCCGCAGTGTATGGAATATAGTTTTCGCTACAATTAAAATACAATTTGAAGTTCGTGGTTATAGCTCTTGTTGTTACGGGGTTCAACGTTTTGACGTTACAATCATCTGTCAATCACTATGGGCGGTTTTAATTCGCCCTCAGCGAGGTTAAGGCCTCCACACACCGAACGCGGGTCGTGCGCGGCACGAGTCGGGCGCGGTTGAAGCGGTATATTCACACCGCAAATGGGCGGGCCCGCGTTACTACCGCGTAACGTAGGTCCCGCGTTCAAAAGGACGGCAAAGAGAATACGCCCGGCAGCACCAGTCGACTTCAAGATGTGGAACGGTGAAGACTCCAACGAAGAAGACCTATAGCAATAAGCTGGCTCTTAATAAAAAGCAAGAATTTGGGTTCACGACCAGGGGACCAATTTTTGACTTTCGAGCGCTCGAAAATTTAATAAAAGTAAATACGATTCTAGTGTCAAAATTGCAGGCTCTTACTTTCTACCGATCGAATTAATTACGAGTGGTGGATAACACTCGTTTTTAAATTTTCTATGTCTATTTTAAAATAGAATTCCATCTTTTAAGACCGTTTTCGAGTGAAAGAGTCGAGCGCTCGAAAGTCAAAAATCGGTCCCCAGGGGCCCGTTTATCAAAAGCTTGTAATAAAATAATAAATAAATAAAATAAAATAAAAATTGTTTATTTCAGACCGAGATCCATAAAAGTGTGAGTAACAACATGGGGCTTACAAGACTATATTAGTATTACACGATTAAGTTTAGTTTAGTTTAAATAAAATTTTAATTACATTTACAATAAGGTACTTCTTTGGTTAACTATGGCAGAAAGGTAGGACCGAGTAGTGAATATTTTATTCCCTACTTGGCCCTACCAATGACCACTTCAACCCAATATTTGGTGAGCGGGCAGTCGAGGCGCTCTGCCAACACCCTCAGCATACTGTTGCTGCTACCGCGCATCCGTTTTAGCAGTGACGCTATTGTTTTCCGCCGAATGGCAAAAAAGTCGTCCGCTTGGGCTTCGGCAAACATGCCTGATGCACTGCAGTGCTTCGGCAGCTTCAACAGCATTCTGAGGATGTTATTGTACTGAACACACAGGATGTTATAGGCCCTCTGAGTAAATCTCGCCCACAGGCTACACGTGTAAAATGTTTGACAATAAGCTTTAAAAAGGGTCAACTTGACTTGTTTGTACATGTTATAAGAAGCCTAAAATAACAAAAGGCGTATTCTCTTTGCCGTCCTTGTGAACGCGGCACCAACGCGGTAGTAACGCGGGCCCGCGACGGGCCCGCGCACGACCCGCGGCCGCGCTTGCTGAGTTGTAACTTAGCGCCGCGGGCCCGCGTTCCATATGTGTTTGAAGTGTAGTTTCAATGTTTTACAACTTGCGCGGGCCCGCGCCTGACCCGCACCCGCGACCGGTGTGTGGAGGCCTTAAGACTTTGACTCTTATTATTTTTCTTTTTATGTGCTTTAATTGTGGTTGCTCCCATATAATCATTTACAAATGGCAACGTAAAAAAAAGAGGAAGGTAGCCTATTTTTACATTCGGCCAAAAAAGGGCCTTGAAATGGCCTGAATCCAATACCTTCAGGTAATAGATAAGAATTGCGCAGGGTTTTAGATTAAACTTTACATAAATCATTATTGATGGAAAGGTGCTGAGCCGCATTTCGGTGGAACATTTGTCATGGGGCGAAGGGTACTGGCGCGGGGCTATTTGTACTACTCTGCGTTGATTAACCCGTGAACTGGGGCGACGTTCGACTTCGTTTTATGGTAGTTGGTGACATTGCCAACCTTGTGATATGGCCTTAAGGTGGTTCGATTGCCATACAAAACGTTATTTGACATTCGCAGGCCAACGGCGTGATATTTTAAGAAACTTATGTAACAAATTTTCATAAATGGGCTTCCTATTTGCGCCAAATTCCCCCTTTCCTAGAATAAACTTGTATAAACTAGATTAATTTGAGAAACTTGTATAAACTAGATTAATTTGAGAAAAACTGTTTTATCAAAATATCACGTCAGTTTATACAAGTTTATTCTAGGAAAGGGGGAATTTGGCGCAAATGGGAAGCCCATTTATGAAAATTTGTTACATAAGTTTCTTAAAATATCACGCCGTTGGCCTGCGAATGTCAAATAACGTTTTGTATGGCAATCGAACCACCTTAATATCAGTTTTGGTGTATGCCCAAATTAATATTTGATTACATTACTTGACTTTGAGTACCTATCGAAGTCATCGCCATATTTGCGTATATTACAGTTATATTTATTTTGATCTCGTCAAATGTTCAACAACTTACGAATTGGTCCATACTTTTTAATGTTAAGAAAATACCACAGTTTCTTCGTAACCAGCCAAGCAGGCCTAAGGCATATTCTTCGTAAAATTAACTCATGTTTACAACAAATGAACTCATGTTTACAAGAAATGTTGGGAGTTTCTCTGCGTGATCGCATCAGAAATGAGGCTATCCGCAGCAGAACCAAGGTAACCGATATAGCCCTCCGAATCGCTAAACTTAAGTGGCAGTGGGCGGGGCACATTGCACGTAGAACTAATGGCCGTTGGGGCGGAAACGTTCTCGAGTGGCGACCACGTACCGGAAGGCGCGGCGTTGGTAGGCCTCCCACAAGGTGGACTGATGACCTAGTAAAGGTCGCGGGAGTCCGCTGGATGCGGGTGGCGCAGGACCGGTCACTTTGGAACTCTTTGGGGGAGGCCTATGTCCAGCAGTGGACGTCTTTCGGCTGATATGATGATGATGATGATGAATACAACAAATTAGCCGCGCCGTTGCGTCGTTTACCGCGTGTTACAGATAATAAAAAAACTTACTTTTAATCTAGGTCTTGTTCATACGAGAGCTTTTTCCTTTGGCAACGTGGCCTAATGAAATGGAAAAATCAATATAGAACATTATGGATAACAGACGTGCACATTTTATTGTCTACCAGAGTGCTAAGGGCGCTTTACAATACATAATATACGATCATTAACACTTTCACTGCCGACAATCGCTAAGCTTTTAGCCAACTCCATGGTCGGCACCCGCTAGGCGGGTTCCAGGCAGTAAAACTGTTAACACATTCACTCGTCAAAGGTCGCGAGAGTCCGCTGGATGCGGGTGGCGCAGGACCGGCCATTGTGGCACTCTTTGGGGGAGGCCTATGTCCAGCAGTGGACGTCTTTCGGCTGATATGATGATGATGTTGATGATTCACTACCAAGAACCGCTACGCGCTACGCTCATAGCCATTCCCATGGTTTTCCCGCTAAGTAGCGGAAAGCGGCTGCAGCTAGGCTCCCGCTAGGCTGATTCTTGGCAGTAAAAGTGTTAAGCTGCTACGGACTATGGCGTAGCGCTACGAGCGTAGCGCGGCGTCACTGGATGTTATCTGTTGACGACCAGTTGATCTGTTTGTTATATGATGACGACTGGTTAGCATAGTGGGTAGTGACGCTGCCTACGAAGCTGAAGGGCCTGGGTTCGAATCCCGGTAAGGGCATTTATTTGTGTGTTTATCACGAATATTTGTTCCTGAGTTATGGATGTTATATATGTATATAAGTATCTATATGTATTTATCTATTATATATATCATCGCCTAGTACCTACAACACAAGCCTTATTGAGCTTACCGTGGGCCTAGGATGATTTGTGTAAGATTGTCCCGTAATATTTATATATTTTATTTATTATTTATTATATATCGTCGTCTAGTACCCATAACACAAGCCTTATTGAGCTTACTATGGGACGAGGTCAAATTGTGTAAGATTTTCCGCTAATATTTAATGGTATTCATTATCTAGATTGAGAAACACACGTCTTTCTACGGAATCGTCAGCGCATGAAACATGATTGTTTTATTTACCTACTATCTTCTGATATGCGGAAGTCCAACTTTCGACGAAACGGAGTTCCGCTGAGTTACTTTACCAAAATTAATTCAATCGATTTTAATCAATTAGACACTTCACCTTTTTCACAAAGTTAATTCCCAAAATTACATTTCCAGCGAAATTCGGTATTAAATCCTTCATAACTTTTGTTGTAATAGGCATGCAGCTAATGCTTCTATACAATTTGGCTAAAAGCCAGGCAGCTAGTATATCAGTTACCAAGCTGATTAGCACACATATGGTCGCTAATGTCGAGGTTATTTGTTGTTCTATTTGCTATGTTTTGCTAACAATTGCTTTTATCAACGTAGGGCGGGCATCTAGTAGATTTTAGGCATTTAACAAAATAATTAAGAGAAACAACCATGTAACATTAATACATTTATTTTATTATTACATTTATTACAGTGAAAGACCTGATCATATCGTATTGAGTATAATAAGCTGGACATATTACACTTAATACGAATGTAAGCACAATGGTTCCATTCAATTACATAATTAAACGTATCAATATATATATAATATAAGCGTGATATTTAATACTTAAACCGCCGAGGTACAATATCTCGTCGTTAGATGTTCTTATGTCGGCTGCTAGAAGGCAAGAGAGCGCTCCCGCCATGCTCCTGCCTTTTTATGGTGAAGTTTGACAGCTCCGGATGCAAGTTAGCCGTGGTGTTGCCAGGATGATCGGCCAAAACTCCGTGGCGACAACATCCGGCCGTCCTGCATCACGAGTTACCCCTGGAACTCGTCAGGGCCTGATGCGGAAGCTGTGAACATAAATGCACATAGTTAATATACATCATTTCAACTAGTACAATGCGACTGCCTCGAGTTCCATATCATATGAAGTGTTTCGAAGTATCTTGGTTTCAACTAAGTAATGTTATAATTACTCTAGTCGCGTATCACCAAATACTTCATTACTGCACTATGACTTAGATATTTTGTTTAGCCTAGGCCCACGAGTCATCATTATGGGAGACTTTAATGCTAACCACGAGTACTGGCGTAGTAGCTACACTAATACTCGTGGCAGGAGCTTGTTTCGGCATATGCTCGCGAACGATTATTCCATTCTATCACCGGATAAGCCCAGTCAAGTCAACTATCGTGTTGATCTTTGTCCCTCTAAACCTGATCTGGTCCTTATAAATAAAACAAAAGATGTATCTGATATACAAACTCTAACTGCCCTCTCTTCAAATTACCTACCCCTATACTTTGAAGTTGGTGGAACGATCATTCGCAAAACAGTGAAACAGTTTCAGTATCACCGCGCAAACTGGAAGGGCTTTCGCTCCTCGTTGAATGAAAATATTTTTCTCTGCGCCCGGACATTCAAATCTGCAATTGAAATCAATGCAGCCGTTGACAACTTGGAAAACTGTATCATTAAGGCTCGAGATGATCATATTC
Organism: Epinotia brunnichana; assembly: GCA_963854355.1. NCBI lineage: Eukaryota > Metazoa > Arthropoda > Insecta > Lepidoptera > Tortricidae > Epinotia > Epinotia brunnichana. The sequence goes on along the minus strand of OY977950.1, from coordinate 20,716,129 downwards.
CGGTTGGCATCCAAGCAGACAATATGATTAAACTTCCACAGTACATAAAAAAACTTATAAGACACAAAAATGACTTACGTCGAGCTCAACAAATCTGTAACAACCACGATGGTAAAAGGCGCATACGATCTAACATTAACTACCTACAAGTACAAATACAAATTGAAATTCGTAAACACTGTGACCGAGAATGGAACCACAGGCTAGATAAAGTTGACAATCCCAGATCAGACATCTGGCGTCTGATCAAAACAATCAGGCCCAAATCCAGCACGATTCCCCCCTTGAAACTAAACGACACGACTTTAACTGCAACTGTCGATGAGCAATGCAATGCGCTCGCTAGTTCTTTTCGTAATAACATGAATCTTACTACTAACTGGTCTAGCCCCAATCTTGACCTAGAAATAGAAAGTTCTACAAAAATGACTAATGATTACACCATCTTGGACCTTAATCACCCAACGCGACCACACGAAATAACAAAGTACATTAGCAAACTAAAACTGCGTAAATCTCCTGGGGAAGATGGAATTAATAATGTAATGATAAAAAACCTTCCGCAGAAAGCAATTGTCTTACTTACCAAAATATTCAATGCTTGCTTGTTTCTTGGTTATTTCCCCTCATCCTGGAAAACGGCTAAAGTAATTGCTTTAAAGAAACCAGGCAAAGATGATACCTTACCAAGCAGTTATCGACCTATTAGCTTACTTCCCTCTCTAGGCAAACTTTTTGAAAAGGTTATCTATGTTAGATTAGCTGCAGCATCCAAACACCTACTTATCAACGAGCAGTTTGGATTTCGCGACTCGCATTCCACAGCCCAGCAACTGGTCCGAGTGTCAGAGCATATTTCTCACCATCTTAACCTAAAACAATCGTCAGGAATGATTTTGCTGGATATCGAAAAGGCTTTCGACACTGTGTGGCACGAAGGCCTCCTACACAAGCTGATCACTCTTAAAATACCAATGCATTTAGTAAAACTTGTGCAATCATACATCAATAACCGTACCTTCTGTGTTCACATAGGCGATAACAAATCTATAAGGCAGCTAGTGACTGCTGGCGTGCCCCAAGGATCCATCCTCGGCCCCTATTTATTCCTTACATATATTAACGACGTTCCCATACAAACACGGACCCATCTGGCCTGTTTTGCTGATGATACCGCATCCTATACGTCATCGAATGACACTAACCTCATTATCAATCGCCTCCAGTTGTCCCTGGATCTGCTTCACTCATACTTTACCAAGTGGAAACTCAAACTCAATGAGGCAAAGACTGAAGCGATAATGTTTACTCGTCAGCGTAAACCCCCTGACAAGAAACTAAAAATTTCTGGTCATGCGATCCCTTGGAGCAGCGCAGTCCGTTACCTGGGCGTTATCATGGACAGTAAACTCAATTGGACCAAGCATATATGCAAGCTGCGTGTCACAGGTGCACAAGCTCTTGGTGCACTTAGTCCTGTATTAAACCGTAGGTGCAACCTCAGTCCTCGAACGAAACTCAGGATTTACACCACTCTTGTCAGGCCTTGTCTTACATATGCATGCCCCGTATGGAGTAGTACCTGCTTAACTAATTATGAACTATTGCAGACAATCCAAAACAAAGCTGTGAAAATTGCGTATGATACTCCATTCAAAACGAACCTTAAAAAATTACATATTTCCGAAAATATTCCATTGTTACGTAAGTTCATAATCACCTTAACACTCAAGTTCTTCGATAAATGTAAACATCATAAAAATATCTTGGTTTCAAATATTTCCAATAAGACGACTTCTGATCTTAAATATATCGACGGATATGGCACTTACCGTTTACCCCAGCACTATTATTTGTTTCCTCCGACTGACGTCACACTGGTCTCTGCGCATGCGGCGGGTAGGAGCAAACATTCGAATGACCTGTCTCGCAACCCGCGTCGCCCCGTCACGGCCTGCGTGGCGCGGCCGCGCGGGAGGCAAGGTAGCTCACTCGCTTACTATTAACTAGTTTAGTTAAATTGTATTCATGTTGCCTACGGCTAAGCACTGGTGTGTTCAATATTTTGTGTTACCCGCAATAAGCGGTATCATGTATTTACTTAATATAAATAGATATACCTAATTTTAGTTTGTGTTCTGTTTAAAATTATATTAATAAGTCTTAATGCAAAAAGTGCACCCAATACAATGGGCCACATTAAATAAATACCCTTAGGTATATTTTTTAATATTTATAACATATGTAATCAGTTTCTTTATGTAATAATCAGAATCTTTTTATCATTGCAACCAGCTTTCAAAGGCGAAAACTAGCCTGTATAAAGTAGCTTTTAATTTTAGTTTTTCGTGTGTAAGTCTATGTGATAGTGTTCTTGCATTGTACTTGTTTTAATGACAAATAAAGACCTTTTAAAAACAAAAACAAAACAAACCAAATACTTCAAATGATAGCGTTCATCAACAGATTCCTATCACCTGTTATCTCACAATTCATAGCTTATGGAACGTTCGAAGCTTTAGCATTAGGCCAACTCAAGAAAATGTATTGTAAATAGGTATACTTCTGTAAATATAAATTAAGTAAATGTTTTAATTATCAAACCCTGTGTACATTAAATAAATTAATTACAAGAAATGAAATAAATATACTAAGTTAACATATGTACCTTTTATTGACAACATCCGGTTATTCTGCAATATGAATCCACTGCTTCATATTCTCGAGACGCGCCGTTCCATCATACCTTTTCGAGCTCCTTTCAGCACCTCTTGAGTCACAGTGACTTTGTATCTATCATGACCTAGAATCTCAGAGACTTGAAAAGGACCTTTGTATAAGGGTAATAATTAAGATCGCCAACTTTAAACTGTGTCTTTGTCCTTTGACGTTCTGCGTCTTTCTTTATTTTACTATCGACAGCATTCCTCAATGTCGTGACATCAACAGGATGTTCATGACTATCATCAGTAATCGCATCGTTTTTCATTCGGATCCTGTACCCCAATCTTACTGGGTACTGCGGCTGTGGATTTATTCACTGTGCTGTTAAAGGCCTTTCTGGATACTCGGTATATGCAAATCCCATTCATTATTATCTGTATCGGCCCCCATGCTTCACAAGGCCTCTAAAATCTTAAAATTATAGCGCTCGATTTGACCAGCCATGGCCGTCGTGATAACATGTACCTAATAGCGTTGTAATACTCTGTAAATAATTTGAAAGTAAATGCGCTACGCGCGTCACAAATCTGCAGTCGTTTTGGGTTACCTACCAAATATCTTGAAAATGTTGTTCAACTCGTTAATGACTACTGTAGGTAGTTTTTGTATTTCTAACAGCCGCGATAAATACAAATATCGTGAAATAATCTACCTACAATTTAAGCAATACAAGGCATCTAAATACAATTCAAGCAATTTTTTTATGCATTTCATCACAGTATTTTTTTTTTATTTTTTTTTTCGTACTCTTTAAAAAAAAATTTATTCGACTCGGCCTCACCTGACAATAAAATATCGCAAATGCTAGGGTACCTGTATCCTGTAACTGGACTGAACCTGAACCTTCTGTAATGGACATTACTGACTCAGTTTCATTACCATTCGATAAGGGATTCCTGCTCAAAGTATCCACATGCTACATCTGACAGCCCGCCCTATGAACTACGTCATAAGTAAATCCACCTACACGTGGAACTATATTTTGTTTACTAATCGCATGTTGACCGCATTGCAATCTGTAGTGATGATAAATTCAGTCCCTATTAAATAATGTCGGAATCTGTCTAACGCTGTTACAATTGCTAAGAGTTCCAATTCAAAAGAGTGAAACTTTGTTTTTTTTTTTCATCATTGCTAGTGTCTGTATATAGATTAATGGGCAATTTAGGATCAAAATTTTAAGTAGGTACCGCGTTTTCGACTAGTTTTTTCTTTAGATCGGTTACAGCTTGTTCTATTCAGGGCCCCAGTGCCAAACAACTTCGTTTGTAAATAATTTCGTTAATGGCTTGCAAATTAACGCGCAATCTTTTATGAATTCTAAAAGTAATTTATGTATGAGCTCCAAAAACTGACGTACTTTACGCACTGTTTTAGAGATAATATAATCTACTAATGCTTTAATTTTTTTTTTAACTTCGTCGTATGCCTTGTTCAGATATTTCATAACAACGTTACTTAGAATTATGTGATATTCGCTAGAAACACCGTTAATCGAACTAATGTCTATATTATTAACGCTTTAAACTTGCACAGATTCGAACGTACTCCTCCTACACGTGTATACATGATACTTCTTTCCTCTGTAAAATTGTGACCTACTAACAGGTCACACCCGGCTAACTGGTCAACAACATACAATGTTGTAAATAATTCCACACTATCCACTTTCAAGTTAACTGCTACTGCCTCGGTAACTTGGACAGACGAATCATTTGTAAACCTACTAAACTAATAGGTTTATTTAATTTAAACGGCCGTAAACTACATTGTTTAATTAAAACAGTTGTTATGAGCGAGCAATCACTTCCCATGTCAAAAAATGCACCACATTCTTTACTATTCAGATAAACTTTTTTGTGAAACTTTTGTGGTGAATGTGAATTGGAATGGATCATTTTAATTTCAAATTCTTTTTCAGGTTTAGGTTTTAATTTAGATTTGCATGCAGCTTCCAAATGACCTACCCTACTACATAAAGTACAACGGATAGTGTCTTTTACTGGACAAGTGTTTCTTTTATGCCCTGACTCGCCACAACGATAGCAAACCATGTTATTCAGATTATTATTCACAGCGCCAGAGGATGGTTCAGTTTCATAGCTAGCACCGTGGTCAGCTCTGTCACTGTTATTATGGGTTAATGAGCCACTGTGACGATAAGTGGGCTTGGGTGTCGCACAAGTGTAGTTCTTTTGAATGAGAGGTCTGTCTACGCCAGTATACGTCCTACCGTGCAAAAATTTCGCTAAATCAACACAGTACCTGAAATTACCCGCTTCAACTGCCGTACTAATACTGTTATCACCAATCGAACCAACAATAATTGAATTGATGTCCCTCTCACTGAATCTTAACTGTAACCTGTCTATTTTCCCTTTTTGTTGAAAAAAAACTCGTACAATGACTGATTAGGCAAAGGCTTCGTATCAAGCAATTGTTTGATTAAACTGTACATACAACGTTTAGTTTGGAATGTGTCCGACAATGTATTTCGCCATTGTCGCCACCTCCATGATGTCCACCGAGTAATTTTTGCAACGCTTGGTATTTAATCATGTTATCCGACCAACCAAATGCACGACCGTTGGCCTGAACCTCATTAAGCCACATGTCTATATTGTCAACCAGAGGATCATATTCGGGAATAACCGATGATAGAACAACATTTTGACTCACAGTTGGCGATCCCTTACGGCCACGTTTTCTCCTGTTCCTTGAACTGTGCGCACTGCTGGAGCTCGTGCTCGACGAGCTGGATGATGAGCTCGACGCGCTCGACACTGACGAGTTAGAGCTGGTGTCGCGCTTCTTCGTGTGATGCCGCGACCGCTTCTTTTTACGATGGCGTGGCATGGCGTGGGTTACTTAGCACTTCTGATAAGAGAAACAACCATGTAACATTAATACATTTATTTTATTATTACATTTATTACAGTGAAAGACCTGATCATATCGTATTGAGTATAATAAGCTGGACATATTACACTCAATACGAATGTAAGCACAATGGTTCCATTCAATTACATAATTAAACGTATCAATATATATATATATATAATATAAGCGTGATATTTAATACTTAAACCGCCGAGGTACAATATCTCGTCGTTAGATGTTCTTATGTCGGCTGCTAGAAGGCAAGAGAGCGCTCCCGCCATGCTCCTGCCTTTTTATGGTGAAGTTTGACAGCTCCGGATGCAAGTTAGCCGTGGTGTTGCCAGGATGATCGGCCAAAACTCCGTGGCGACAACATCATGAACAACGAAAGGTTTTTAAACAAAATTGCAAATAATATAAGGAAAAGATGATGTTTTACCAGGTACCAGTACCACACGCTTCATGTTACAAACTATATAACCGACTTAAAAAAGGTGTAGTTTCTTAATTCGTCGGAATCTTATTTTTTATGTACGAGTATGTTCCCCGATTACTCGAAGACGCCTGGCCCGGTTCGGCATTTATTTTTTTTGTTTGAAGGGGTTTTTTTGGTGGGAAGGCAAAGTACTGAATTATACGACTATAATTCAGTATTTAACCGACGTTAAAACTTTGTTTTAAAGTAAAATATTCGTACTGCATTTAAATAAAAGATTATAATAAAATATCCACATTAAAATTGCACATTTTTCGCTTAAACGCATTGTAAAATACACGTTTACCTATATGGCTTCAATACGCATCAGGCAACGGCGAGCTTTTAATATTTTATCAACCGTGAATAATTTTTGCCCACGTTAAGCTGCTACGTTACGTTATTTTATTAACTTCACCAATGAAAACATCACAGATATTTTGCGTAGTAAATCCAATAACATGCTTGAAATAACTATGTGGGTAACTAAGGGGTAACTACATATCCAAATAATGTACTCGTAATGAACATAAAATTTACTTTCACTTTCAGAGTCGTGTGTTTCTTTTGTACAATAAACTTTTTTCTTTTTTTGTACGTTTGTTTGCATTTTCAAGCTTCAGAATAAAATGGAATTTAAATAGTTTGGAGTTTGGAAATTGTTACTTTCATCCTAGAGTGGGGCAGACTGCCGGAACAAATTGTCTTAAATGCGGACACGCCGGACAAAAGCACCAATTTTTTTTCAGGTACTAGTTAGGTACATAACTTTAAGTTTTTGATAGGAACCAACTCCTCCGACGGCCATCTTTTTTATGGGGGTATTTTTTAGGTATATTATTAATACCTCGGGTTCTAAATCACTTAGAATCACAAACTTGGTGTCTAAGTATACATATTTGGGGTCAGTGAATTTATTATATTACTAGCTGTTGCCCGCGACTTCGTCCGCGTAGAACTTTTTATCGTCTTAGAAAATGATTTCTCTCAATACAAAATTTGAACCCTCTTTTAGGGGATAATTTAAAAAAAAGTTGATGTTCATTTTCTAGTTTGTGAACAAACAGTCTAAAACCAAAGTTAACAATCTCATACTTTAAAAATGCCTTGAAATACTCAAACTTTGAACCAATTTTAACACTCTTAGGGGATGAATTTGGAAAAACTCTGTAATCAGTTTTGTAGTCTTTTAACGTACAGAATAAGACCGAAGTTAAAAATCTCTTACTCACACTTTAAAATTTTATTGCTCGCCATTTAAAATTTGAACCCCCTTTTAAACCCCCTTAGAGGTTGAATTTTTCTAATCGCTGAAAGAACTTTTTTCGTAAACTTGTAAGTCTCTAGCTCAAAAAAAGTGTTGCCCATACAAAGCTTTCTTAACCCCCTTAGGGGTGGAATTTTCTAAAACTCTGAAAGTACTTTATTATTAATTTTAATAAGTAACATTTTGAATAGTTTTAAGTCTAGTAAAAAAAAAAAGGTTTTCCCACACAACACTGGCTACCCTTCTTAAGGATCCCCTTAGGGATGGAGTTTTGTAAAACGCTGAAAGTTCTTTTTTAGTATTCTAATAAGTAATCTTTTTGCAAAGTTTTAAGTCTAACTCAAAAAAAAGTGTTGCCCATGCAAAGCTTGCTCTCCTTTTTAACCCTATTAGGGGTCGAATTTTCTAAAACGATTTGTGTTCTTTTTTTGTATTTTAATAAGTAATCTTTCTACAAAGTTTCAAGTCTCTAACTCAAAAACATAAACTTTCCCTGATAAAAACTTTGCACCCCTTTTTATCCCCCTTAGGGATAGATTTTTTCAAAACGCTGAAAGTCTTTTTTTTTGTAATTTTATAAGTAATCTTTCTACAAAGTTTTAAGTGTCTAGCTCAGAAAAAGTGTTCCCCATACAAACCTTGCACCCTTTTTTAACCCCCTTAGGGAATGATTTTTGTAAAACGCCGAATGTAGTATTTTTCATGTTCTAATAAGTAATTTTTCGTCAAAATTTTAAGTCTCTATTAAAAAAAAATATGTTTTTCCCATACAAACTTTGCACCCTATTTTACCCCCTTAGGGGTGAAATTTTCCAAAACGCTGAAAGTACTTTCTTTGTATTTAAATAATCTTTCTACAAAGTTTTAGGACTCTAGCTAAAAATAATAGTTTCCCACATACAAACTTTGCACCCCTATTTTAGCCCCCTATTTTTAGGGGTAGAATTTTCTAAAACGCTGAAAGTACTTAATTTGTATTCTGATGACTAATCTTTCTACAAAGTTTTAAGTCTCTATTTAAAAAAAATATTGTTTCCCCCATACAAAATTTGCACCCCTATTTTACCCCCTTAGGGTTAGATTTTTTTAAAACACTGAATCTAGGTACTTTATTTGTATTCTAATGAATAATTTCTCTACAAAGTTTTAAGTCTCTATTTAAAAAAAAGTAGTTTTTCCCATACAAACTTTGCACTCTATTTTACCCCTTTAGGTGTAGAATTTTCTAAAACCCTGAAAGTTCTTTATTTGTATTCTAATGACTGATCTTTCTACAAAGTTTTAAGTCTCTATTTAAAAAAAAAATGTTTCCCCCATACAAACCTTGCACCCCTATTTTACCCCCGTAGGGGTGGAATTTTCCAAAACGCTGAAAGTGTTTCATTTGTATTCTAATAACTAATTTTTCTACAAAGTTTAAGTCTATAGCTCAAAAAAAAAAGGTTCTCCCATACAAACTTTGCACCCCCATTTTACTTTTTATCCCTAGCCCACGTTATAAAAGCAACATACTGTGCAAAAATCAACTCTCTAAGATTAGTAGTTTCGGCTGTGCGTTGATGAGTGAGTGAGTGAGTGATTGAGTGAATAAGTCAGTCAGGACATAGGCATTTATTATGTATAAATAGATAGAAGATAATGAAACTCCCATTCAAATATCTCAAAAAATTATGAAGCTACATCCGTTTTAATGTCGCTTGTTAGAGTGAGAAAACGATGAGGGACTGTGACGTCAATATACTCGAGCATCATAGTAAAAAACAATCGTTTCATATGAAGGTGCGTTTTGCGGAAAAGGGACAGAACATACCCCCTCTTAAAACTTTGGACTCTTATAACTTAATCATTACCTATATAACCTCTTGCTTTGTTTTTTTCTCCATTTGACTATATTTATTTTAAATTCTTTTTCGAGACAATACATTATGATTATTTACCATATTTTCGATTCCTGAGCTATAACCACGAACTTCGGAATTCGAAAATATTAGGGTATCTCTATCTCTATCGCACTAACCATACTCGAGTGACAGGGATGCAAATATATGAACATTGAGTATCGGTTTTCGTGGTAGCGCCGCAGGTACTTTGGCTGAATGCGCCGAGCGCGTGCCATTGTCATTCAAAAAAAACAAATTCGTGTTAATTATATTGTTCAAATTTGTTGATTTCATTTATTGAAATTACGACATAAAACGACATTTGCGCATATAAGTTCTCATATCAGAATCGAATATTTTTTTATGGTTTATATTTTAGCATTTGTCTCGTAAAGGTCTATCGTAGACGGGATTTAAATTATTAATAAGTAAAAGGCAAAGCAATTCCGCCATTTTGACGAAAGTTTGACGGTTCTTATAGCTGACAGTTGGAGCAGCGTTTGATTTCAATAAAAATAAATGAAAAATTAAATGAAGTCGTATATTTCGGAAAATTAATTAACTGTCGCAGTCGGATAAAAACTATCCTAAGTTGCAGCTAGAATAATAATGTACCTATATAAAATGTTTCACATTTTTCCGTTCATGGGATGCTGAGAACATTCGAACCGCGCAAAGCTTAGTTTCAAGCTGGCTGATTCTTTTTTTAATTTAGAGATTTATTATAAGTGGAGATTAGACACCAAGTTTGTGATTCTAAGTGATTTAGAACCCGAGATATTAATAATATAAGTATAATTCAAAATGACCCCCATAAAAAAAGATGACCGACGGAGGAGTTGGTTCCTATCAAAAACTTAAAGCTATTTACCTAACTAGCACCTGAAAACAATTTGGTGCTTTTGTGCAGCGTGTTCACATTATCTCTTGAAACTGCCCTACTATATGTTCCTTGAGTATTTCTAAGCATTTCTAGTCCGGGAGGCAATAAGAAACGTGAGGCTAGTCGGGAAGGGGGGGGGGGGGGGGGGGGGTTCAAAAATGGCCACCAACAGTCGTCTTTAAAAAAATCTAGTCTCATCCTGGTGGCTACTAGGGCCAGTTTGGTATCATTTTCGTGTTAACCAAAGACGTAGAATTCATTGCTGATATCAGTTTTTTTCAGTTTCATAGTAATTTTACAAGAAAAACGTATAAAGATGAAAATGTTGGTAGGAGATTTTTGCTTTGGGAGCTAATAAGTATTGTATAGTGACAAAAAATATCAAACAAAAAATACGATAATAAAGCGCAATTCATGCAAAACTAATATCAGCAATGAATTCTACGTCTTTGGTTTATATGAAAATTACACCAAACTTGCCCTAGTAGCCACCAGGAAGTGACTAGATTTTTTTTAAAGACGACTGTTGGCGGCCATCTTTGTACCCCCCCTTCCCGACTAGCCTCACGTTTCTTATTGTCTCCCGGACTAGAAATGCTTAGAATTACTCAAGGAACATATGCGATGAAGCACATACCTTAATAAAAAAAAATTGGGTAAACTTTATAACTGCCTCCACTATAAACAGGAAAAGTGTGTTAGATTGTAGTTTTGTAAGTTGGTAACCATCACTGGACCGATTTCAAAATTGTATCTATCTAATTCTTTCTGACTATGGACTTTCTGAATGCTCATTGCAATGATAATATAATATAAATAAAATAAAATTTAAAAAATAATACCCGACTCCGGACACGCGATCTGAAAAGTATTAAATAAGAAAACAATTTACTTCTGAAATCAAAACCTGACATTCAACTCTCTCATATTTGGATGAAGCCGTGGTCGCATGCATCAACATATATTCAGGCTCCAAAGGCATGCAACCACGGCTTCATCCAAATATGAGAGAGTTGAATGTCAGGTTTTGATTTCAGAAGTAAATTGTTTTCTTATTTAATACTTTTCAGATCGCGTGTCCGGAGTCGGGTATTATTTTTTAAATTTTATTTTATTTTATACTTTTTAGATGTGTTCTGTAGTCGGGTATTATTTGTAATCCTATTTTATTTAAAAATATTGGTGATATGTGAGGGTAACAATGGAGTAATTTAAATAGATATTAAACTTTACTTCATACTTCTATGTATTTAAGTATTTATTTCTCTATATACGTATGTTTATCTTCGTCTAGTACCCATAGTACAAGCTTTGCTTAGTTTGGGACTAGGTCGATTTGTGTAAGAATGTCCGCAAATATTTATTTATTTATACTTTTCCTTTTTATTTCATATTTTTCCTTTTTTTAATCATGTTACAATCTTGGTATGTAATATATGTATATATTATAAAACTGTTTACATACAGTCTTGATATTTATATTACAAAATTACTATCAAATGTATAATGAGGATAATTAGGTATCTACTTATTCTACTTCTATTCACGGTCCTCAAAAAAATCTTCATCTATCATCAGAGGTTTATTAGTCGATTCTGTAACTTCCTCGTCTACCTCAGGTATGGCTAAGTGAGGTTCGGGGTCCAGAATGTCAGTATTTACACAATTTACACTATTTACACATATGTCAGCGGCGTTTTCGGCTGTTACGCGTCGAAGAGCATCCTGAAGTTCTTCTTCCCACCTGTTCATTAGTTCGATACTGTTACCCCTTTGCAGCGGTCGTAAAAGAGTGCGCTTGGCTAAAAAAGCGTCTTTAGCGCTGTCGTGGCCCGTCAGCAATTCGTCCTCAGCTTGAAATGGACAGTGAGCTACCAGTACGCTATAATAGTATGCTTCAGGGTCAGACATGGCGGTGTTGTAACGAGTTCTTAGCACGGCGGGTTTACAGCGCTTCCTCATGCGTCCCATCCTGTTCAAAAGCGTAATCGTCGCAGTTCCTACTTCTGCGTCCGCTTGATACGTATCGTTGTCGCCGTTGTCATTATTTTGTAACGAAACAGAAGACAAGGCTTCATATGTTACGGCAAACTCGCCTAGGCTCATATTTTCCAAATTTTTTGGCCTATTTTCGTATCGTTCGAAAATGTTTTTAAAAGATTCGGGACAGTCCGTGTTAAACCGTAGCATCCTGTACCTTTCTTGTGGCTTACAAGTGTTGACAAAGACATATTTTCTTGAGCTGCCCTCACCCTTACGTGGCATAACCTGTAGGCATACTCCGATGCCGTGACCTGACGATGACTGAGGAGAGCGCTTTGAACAGCGAAGATCTGTTGTCGCAAGTTTCCACCTCGTTCGCTAATTCTCGTCAATGCTTCAGTCACTGCTTTTTGTATTTGTGCAGGTTCTGATTTTGCTATATACTTAGCTATATACATTGCTACACTTACAGCTGAAACCACGGGTTGGACGTCGATGTTCTCGCGCCACAAACATAGTAATGTTCTGTTGTAATTATTAATCATAACTTCCGTCTCATTTCGTTTCAGTTCGTAAAATCTTCCACCGTTTTTTGCAGCCTGGTGTGGTGTTCGTCAAGGATTTTAGTAGCATTAGACACGGGTCTCGCAAATCCAAATCTGCACGTATTAGTGTCATTTTGCTTGTAGTAGGTAACAGTGTGATGGTGGGTTTGCAATCAGAAGACTAGATCGTGCCTTTCACCCTCTGCTGGGATCTCACAGGTGACTACGCTTTCTACTAGTATAAGCTTTATTCCAGCACGTGAATTTAAATGTCTTTGCACCAGGTCATCATATGGACATGCAGACTCCCACGGAGTTAGAACTCAATTCGCCACCAAAAGTCTTCTATATCGCACCCTAAGATGGGATCGGATGATGAGGTTTTCAGCATTGAACTGGAACATAAATTGCCGCGATAAAGTAACAGGATACGACTCCACTAACTGTACTTTTCATCAAAACTGAGATCTTCCACACGAACATAAGGTCTTCCATCCGGAGAGGTCTAATTTCGTTTAGCCCATTTTTCCCATCCGGAAATAGTTGAACCCAGGCTTAGCTCTTCAGCCCTCCGCTCTATGAGAAGTGCGGTTTTGCGCTGTATTTCACGGATCGGTAAGACGGTGTCATTATCATAAATGTTTTGACATATTACCTCCGCGATGTTGGGTACTGGAATCTCATTTGGCATTAACAGAGTAGTGCTTATTATTCCGTCATGAAATTCGTTCGAACTGGCTTCATTTAATTGGTTCCCTTCAACAAATGCTGCGCTGTCTTCTTTTGTTAAATGTGACTTCACTATTGTGAGAGAAAATGTAATATCTCTACTCGACCCCACTGCCAGAACGAAATGCAGGTGTTTTGATAAGGTATCTAGTGTTGGAAAAATCATTACCATTGCACGACCAGCGCTAGGTGCGACGCGGCCTTTTGGACTCCGAGAGTGAGAGTCAAATACTTCAGTAATTTTTTTGATTTTGTGAAATGACTGCCACGGAAATATCATTGCAAGTAATAATGCAAAGATGTGACATCGTGATAGCTCTTCCAGTCCTACTTTAATACTAGTGTAATAGCCACTAAGTACAGTCAATGAAGGAATCACTACGCCTACTGCGGCGTCGCATCCAATATCCAGTGTATAATTTTTGGATTTTGGTAGCAATGGTAATATAATACAAGGCAACAACTCATCGGTAGCGAGATGGTCAGGCTGTATATTTATATACTCGTAGATTTTCGAGGCAAACCTTATGATATCTGTCACCAAACATCAACACACGGTCAATATCTGAAGGTTTCCAGCCCTGTAGGGGATTTGAGGATGAATGTGCGATTTCGGATGTTGCGTTGGCTGTGCATTGCTTGCCTCTGCTAGTCGAACTGAAAATATCACTGCCTTGATAGAAAGAACCTCTGAGAATGAAGAGAATTGCAGATAAGTTCGATATTTCATAATAATGATTCTCAGTATTTACTTCTTCCTCAGCGATTTCGATGATATTCAAACAAAATGATTTGCAGAATTGCCGATAGATAGCGCTAGTAGTATTATTATAGGCTGATATAAACTTGAATCGTCTTCCTATCGCTTGTTATACTTTAGTTTAATAATGTTTTTATAAATTTGAACTCGAAATTTTCTCTTCTTTCATTTGATCCCCCACACGCTATGATAACGACAGGTTTTTTTCAAAGTCAGTCACTTATTTGTATGTGACAGCCATCATATTTTTTTTTTCATACAAAAGGTATCCTATGTTAACCGGAGCATAATTTCGAATCGATTGACACCCCATTTATCAAAATCGGTTCAGTATTTAAAACGCTAAAATTGAGTCAATTGCACCAACTTGCCTAAGTTTCGCGTCGCCAATGGAAACGTAACCGTGTCTCAGCTGACAGATGTGCCTGGACATTTTGAAACGGGGAATTTCGTATAGACAACATGATGTATTTACCTCTTTTTAGGCTTCCGTACTCAAAGAGTAAAACGGGACTCTATTACTAAGACTCCGCTGTCCGTCTGTCTGTCACCAGGCTGTATCTCACTGATACCGTGATAGTTCCAGTTGAAATTTTCACTATATATATACTAAAAACAGAATAAAATAAATATTTTTATAGATAATGGTACGGAACCCTTCGTGCGCGAGTCTGACTCGCACTGTAATATACGGGCGAACCCGGTGCCCTTGTTATAAATGTGGTTGACATTTAATATTAATCAAAGAAGAATAAAATTTAGACGAAAAAAAACGGAAGTTAATTAAAATCTAACGAAGAGATGTAACTACCTAACGTTACTTCCTTCCTGTCTCCGTTTTGGTCCAATTCAAAAGACATGAAATCGTAATCTTAGGTTATTATCACCAATCTTTAAATGCATTTGTTTAATAGCTAATAAATAATTTAATCAGTTTTATGTTCAATGTTACTGTGTATTTTATATGGAAATCTCCCATTAGTTAAAAACGTATTCAAATATAATGAAATCACGTCTCTCTTTAAGGTCAAATATATTATATTTGACCTCAGAGACGTAGGTGACTCGTTTAATTACATTAAAATATGTTACTGTAGTGTTAATGTTTAATGATTGTAATTTACTATAATATATTTTTATGACATGATTATAGGTATACAATGTGTTACCGGCACGTGGGCATTTATTAAAACTGATAATAATATGTTCCATTAGCAATTATTGACATGTGAAAATCATAATTATGTAAATTAACTTCACAATTAAATTTCCAAAATCCGAACCTTCAATGTACAGAAGTAGTGAATAATCATTTCCAATCGTATTTTCTCGGAAATGTTCGTATTTGTCATGCTACTTCAGTCAATCTCAGTACTTTTTGTACCGTGACCGACTGAAATAGCAAGACACGTTCGTACGTTTCCGTGAAAAAACGATGGGAAATCATTATGCGCTTCTTCTTCTCGTGTCGATGCTTCCCTATTTCCTGGGTTTAGATTATGCGGGACCAGAAACTAGCGACTGCTAAAGCCCTATCTGACGCGTCCTGGAGGTCTTGTGTGGAGCATGTGTACGGGCACACCGGACAAGACAGCATATGTGCCATGGTTTGAGGGGTCGTCCCGCACATACACCGCGCGTCTGAGCCGCTCAGGATACCCCATTTCAATAAGTTGGTACTGCGGCCGACCTGAGAGCGCAGTCTGTTTAAAGATTATGCGCTACATCTGTGCTAGGTGTATGACGTCGTACTGAACAAAGTATGAAGAGCTGTCATTTACACTTAGGTACTTGTCAATTTACTTTGCTGTATATTGCTGGCAAATTAAATTTTGTTAGAATATTTATGAAGTCGGAATTTTAGTTAAGTAATTCATTAAATTAAGATCATGGTTAAGTTAAAGAAGTACGTTATTTTACCCTATTTAAAAAAAAGCCCACTGGATTAGTTTATACATTGTCCTAACTATTCAGAATCAGCAGGATTGTTATGAATATGAATACATAGGTACTCGTAAAATATCAACAATTTTACAAGGCAAAATTGTAATATGTCTCAAAACATATTACAAATTTCGCTTTGATATCAATGTTTTACTAACTTTTCGGATTAAAAAATCCCAGATAATTAATTACGCCTTTTATTTCCCATACCTCATTTTTTCTGAAATCGTTGAACATTGTTATAAAACAAACCTAAACTAACCTGGGCTCCAATAATTTTTGAAAAAATCCTGAAAAGTTAATGGTTTCGCCGTTTAGGAAATTTAAATTATGCGAAATTAAAGAAAAGCCAAACAGTATTTGCCATATAAATGATTACCAAGTTGTATTGATTTCGAGTTTTGGGTTCCACTCGCGCCTTTCTGACGGGGCAGCGAGCTCTAGGTATACAGGGCGTGCCAATGCTATCTACCTAAAATAGGTATTTATGGTAGCTCTGTGACACCCTGTATAGGATGGTATAACCTACCTAAAAATATAATTAAATTCCTGTTTCCATTCTGACAAGACTAATGAGAGAATTATCATGTAAACCTTGTGAATGACAGAAAACTGACAGGAGACTGACCATCAGTCCGTCAGTCCGATGGTTACACGATAATTATCTTGTCAGTCTGACTAGAATGATGGATTGAACTGAAGCCAGAATTAGCGTGTAACCGATGTCACGTAGCTGTGTCACGGCGATATAGACTGTCCGTCTCTTTCTAAGTGTTCTAATTAGAAAGAGACGGATGATCTATTTCGCCGAGAGACAGCTCGCGGGCCGTCTTGTGCTAAACGTGCTGAGAGTGTTATTAGTTCGATGGTTATTTATTAATGAGAAATACCTATCCATCCTTTTTTAATAAAAGGACAACTTTTAACGTAGGTTCTTCTAACGCAAACGCAACCAATCGTCATAACATTTTGGAAACTGCAAGAGGAAGAAATAATCTATGCCGCTATATTTAAATTTTTTGGATATTTGTAGTTATATTTGTATACTGCGCCTTTTTTGCAGCCATTTCAATTAAGCCTTTTTGCGATTTTCGAGGCACTGTAAGTTTCTTTTAAATAAAAACGCCCAAGAAAGCGATACATAGCGGCATATACATATATTGATGATATTGACCTTATTTAAAAAAATCATTGCGCTAGGTTCAAAAACCAGGGAGGAAACAGTCGAGAGCATTTGTATGGGAAAATCGCAGATAGGCATTAATATGCTCATAACTTAAACACGTTCTAGTCATGTCGGAACTCAATTCGGTTCATCTGTTTCACATCCCAATCGCATCTCAACATGTTTCGCACTCATTCTGACACGTTAACTCGGCGCGCCGGGACACGAGTGCGTGAAACAAATTTAAATGTGATTAAAATTTAATGTGACGGACAAAAAATATACTTCTCGATCCGCCAAAGGCGTTTTATAACAATCCGCCGTACAGCAACACTTTGATGATTACCGCTCTTAATCTAGAAAGTTAATAAACACGTTTAACTTATAGTTGTTATTTTCTAAGCCGTCCGTTCCGCACTAAAGAACGCCGCACTTCAGAACGGACGGCTTAGAAAATAACAACTATACTAATTATTTTCCTTTTTATATTTAGCTTCAGCCGGAAATACAATTTCCCCTGTCTTGACCTACTTACAGAGCATATTTAAAAAGTAAGTCAATGAGGTAAAAGTAGATTATTTTGACTTTACTATTCAATGATGTAATATAAAAAATAGGTTAATGTTGTCTATACGAAATTCCGTGTTTAAAAATGGCCACCAAATTCTGACAGCATTCGTTTCCATTGACGACGCAAAACTATGGCAAGCTGTGTGACTTGACCAAGTTTTAGTGTGCTACTTTTGGACCGCATATAACATATCTCTTTTATATTACACGATTGTTAATAGTGTTCGTTACGTTACTAGTGTTCACTGTGAGATGCAAAATCGCGCGAGCCCATCAAAACATTTGTTTTATTCAGACAACTGAATCGGCAAAAAAATGCTATCTCATGGCTGAAACTGGTCACAAAATCTGACGAGAATCGGTTTAGAAATGCGACGTGTTGGGGAGAACAGCCGGCCAGCCGGACATCTTGGCATCCGGACGTGCGAAAGAATTTTGGCCCTAAGCGGAGAACTTCGTTCACTCTTGTCGCTCGTTCAATTAGAAACTATGCATTTGAACCTCAGAGTATAGAATACTAGAGAGAGGACAAGCCGCCGGCGGCCGTGTCGCAGCTGTTAGCTCAATGGGCATACTCTGCCATACTGTGCACGCGAGCTGGTCGCAGAGAATATTAAGTTTTTCCCCAAAATGCCTGATATGATGCGCGTGTATTGTCCAATAAGAGCGAATGGTATACAAGTGTGTGTGTTTTAGATGTGTGCGTGCTTTGTCTTGTCAATTACTTGGGTTTTGTGTGGGTTAATGTACTTACGACAGGCGTACTCAATACAAATCGGCCGGCATGTCCGATCTCCTTATATTCATACATCTGTGATTTGAACAATACTTACTTAGCACTCGTACTTAAATTACACGCAATATAGTTACGGGTACTTAATTATACCCCCGAAACCGGACTCCGGACTTGACGACGACGCAACGGAGCCACGCTGTTTTGTAGCCTATATTTTTTTTTATATAATTGTATTGTATTATGTTAGTATTTAAGGTATTTGTTACTATGGGCCTTAGATTCCTGAAATAAATGGTATATTATTATTATTATATATCATAAGTCACCCAAAGGGCAATGGAGAGGGCTATGTTGGGAGTTTCTCTGCGTGATCGCATCAGAAATGAGGCTATCCGCAGCAGAACCAAGGTAACCGATATATAGCCTTCCGAATCGCTAAACTTAAGAGGCAGTGGGCGGGGCACATTGCACGTAGAACCGATGGCCGCTGGGGCGTGGTCGCCACTCGAAAACCGATTCTCGAAAGGTTCTCGAGTGGCGACCACGTACTAGTACGGGAAGTAGTGCCCAATGTATGGGAGGTGCAAATTTTGGTATCGGATGAATTCACTTGGCACAGATGTCATATATGTAAAGTAAACCTAATTTAGCCCGGTAGCCATCCGCCACCCCCTGGAGGGTAGGCAGGGGGGGCATTCAAAGTTACATTTACGCCGCCGCGCTTCAGTAAAAAAATCATATCAGCTTTCTTTTCTTCTCTACTATTTTGAAAATATCTCCTAAATTTATGGATATACGGAATCTTAATGTTGGCAAGAATTATAGCAAATTTGTTTAGCTTTTACATGATATAACACGCGTTTTTATATAATACATGGTTCAGGTGAAATTCTCAGTTTTCCAAAAGCTTCCGCGGAAATGAAGATTATGTCTTTACTGATGAACTACTACTTACTTTACTTGAGAGACTGTCGCTCTGCAGTTTTGCGATGCACATAACATGTTTAACAACATAGGTACTATAAGTTCGTGCTGGTTTCTGGAAAAAAGTAATTTCGATAAAATTAATCTTGTAGGGAAAACTCGCTTTGCGTTGTTGGTTTTTTGAGCACAATTTTTCTAATTTTGCTTTTATTCTTTTACATTACTTTCGTGTATCTTTTCTAGTTTTGCCGTAAAGTCGGAAAGTCCTTAGATTTTTGCAAACTGATTGTAGTGATTGTGATATATTCGTCAATATTTTTCTTTTTTTCTATGAAACTATACATTGAATGTCTCAAAAATGAATTCCTCATGCCTGATTTATCAGAAAATGATACCACACTTGAGGTGTTACGTAAATAGAAGCTGATGTGATTCGCGGCGGCGTATGACTTTGAATGCCCCCCTTGCCTACCCTCCAGGGGGTGGCGGATGGCTACCGGGCTAAATTAGCTTAGCTTTACGTATATTACATCTGTGCCAAGTGAATTCATCCGATACCAAAATGTGTACCTTCCCGTACTATACCGGAAGGCGCGGCGTAGGTAGGCCCCCCACAAGGTGGACTGATGACCTGGTAAAGGTCGCGCGAGTCCGCTGGATGCGGGTGGCGCAGGACCGGTCATTTTGGCACTCTTTGGGAGAGGCCTATGTCCAGCAGTGGACGTCTTTCGGCTAGTATGATGATGATCATAAGTAGCTTAAATCTGACTTAAATTCATGACAAAAGTCATTGTACCTACATTGTTGTAATTCTTTCTATTCTTTAATTTGACCTAGTTGGTAGTTACCCCGCCGTGCCAACAGTCCCGGGCTCGAACCCCGGTAAAGGTATTTTTTTTTTGTAATATTACAATATGCGAATATCTGAGTATCAGATATTTTCTATGTATTTATTTATCTATCACCGTGTGATTTTTAATTCGTGATCGTGAACCAAATTTCCTAATTTAGTAACAAACACGGTTAAGTCATAGTTATTTAAAACAAAACCTTTTCATGTATGCAACTGAATTAGGAAAATTACTTGTTAAGTACCTTTATAATCATTGTCAGCTTACAAAAAACAACTACAGTTATATATATATATATAACTGTAGTTGTTTTTGTTCTCTGTCATTGATAACACCAATGAGAACCAGGGCCGTAGCTAGGCAGGGCATTATGGGGCAATGCCCTACCTTAAGAAACTGCCTCACACAGATTAGATCAAGTTAAATTTTGACTTGTGCCCTCTACCTGTAATTACGGCTGATCTTAAATTCAACTCTGGCTACGGCCCTGATGAGAACTTAGTTTCAACTATGTAAGTAAATATATCTACTAACATAGTAGGAACTAGTTCTCCATATAAATAAAACACTCAGTTTGCAGTTATAAAGGATTTCTTTATATAAATTCTGTTCGCCAGTCACAATATCATAAGTATACAATAAACGCACGTAGAGCAGCAAATTCTTCTAAAGCTTCACATTTTATTGAAATAACTTTTTATTACACTCATAAAACTGATGTATTGAGTTTCACATATTTACTGATGTTTGTTTACC
The DNA here is from genome assembly GCA_963854355.1 of Epinotia brunnichana. Taxonomy (NCBI): domain Eukaryota; kingdom Metazoa; phylum Arthropoda; class Insecta; order Lepidoptera; family Tortricidae; genus Epinotia; species Epinotia brunnichana. The sequence continues at coordinate 20,695,057 of OY977950.1, read as the reverse complement.
TGATTGTATTTGCTAGGACAATATTATTGTACAGTCAACATTTGTATCTTATGGCTATAAAGTTTTATCGACTATTACGCTGACAACATAGTGAAAAAAGCCAATAATTTACTATTCAAAACAAAGTTTTAACCGACTTCAAATCAGTAACCAAATTGCTTCAAGTTTGCCTATAAAATTTGAAGAGTTCCCTCGATTTCTCCAAGATCCCATCATCAGAACTGGATTTTGGTGACAACGGGACCAATCTGGAAGTATATGCTTCCAAACAAAGAAAACATTTTTTAAATCGGTTCATAAATTACCGTGTTATTGCGTAACAAACACACATAAAAAAAACATACTGACGAATTGAGAACCTCGTCTTTTTTTGAAGTCGGTTAAAAAGGGTATTCATTTACGAAAAAGTAAAGAGAAAAATGAAAAAGAACGGTAAAATTCACTGTTGGGTACGCAAACATTTTAATTTTTACCCCAAATAAGTAGTCGGAGAATAGGAAATAGCGGCACGAACATCACCCATCTATTTAATGGATGAAAAATATTTTATATCGAATTTAGTATACTAAAAAATATTTAATGGGTAGCTAAAAAATTCCTCGCCAGACTAGGAATTTTTAAATTAAAAATTATATAATGTTTTTTTTCTTACACTGCACAATCAGTTGTTATTACGATCAAACTGTATAGGTACTAATCGAAAGTATGAAGACTATAGAATTAACTATTGGGTTGGCATGTCATAAACTGGTAATTTGAAACTACTTAGTAGTATACACTCTTCTGTTTAACCAATATATTCGATTAAAATAAGTATTCTATACGCTTTATACTTTCGATTAGTATAAAATTTGTTCGTCTATTGAATACAATGTAAAAAAAAGGTTTTTATTTTCTGGCCTTGATTTCTTTAGCCAACCCATTGGATGGGTGAAGGTGTACCTTTATTCGTATCTCTGACTAGGACGCCAGGCCACGTTTATGGATAAGCAAAGCGATCGGCGTCGTCGAGTTTGCAATCGGGCCACACAAAACACAATAAAGAATTACTCAGGTAGGGTGGGAAAACCAATAATGTCTCTTAACGCACATATTTGACACTCGAGCTGACAGTGGCGATAAGTATGCAATCAAAAGCTTCCTTTATTACTGACCGTGGTGAGTACAACATTTTAGGTTGAAGTGGGATTTGCATCACGCGTACCAGGCGTTAAATGCCAGTTTATGAGATTTGACGTGAACATAATTATGGCATTCCCTAGGGGTGTTTATGTATCTAGTTTGTTTTACTTGAAATGACGAAAATGCACTAAACGTGGGATTTTACATCTTATTGTGTTGCTAAATATGAAAGGAAAAATTACAAAGAGACGTCATACAACTGACCGAAGTGTGGCACTTGTACCTACCACCTAGCATAGCTACCAGTGGCAGCGCGTGTTTTTTTTATGGGCAACCCGGAACAAATAAGTTATTAAACGCCGCGACGGCGCCCGCGCCCGTTTACGTGGAGCGTGGCACGCACGAGACGGGGGGACAATGCTCCTACGCGTAGGGCACTTTTCCTCTTTAATGATTTATATAAGCGAGTGGCTGATGCCGATATATTCCATGACAGCTTAGGTGTTTTCGTGAGGCGGGCTAGGCTGTGTCTTGACAATTGCAGTGCAATATGAATAAATTTGAAAAGATGTGCCCTTTACGTATTTTTTTATTTTTTCCTTGATATTTGACGGTATGTAATAGTTGGCATGAATGTTTTATTTTTATTAATTTTGACATGAATGTTTTATTTTTTTATTAATTTTGACATGAATGTTTTAGTTTTATTAGTTGTTGTAATTTATTGACACTGACATTACTTGTTTGTTCTAGAAGTTAAGGCGGTCGTGACCGCTGGTTCCACAAGTAACCTAGGTTACTTGTGGAACCAGCAATGTACGGAGAATTGTCGTTGTTAGGTGACAATTTTCAAGTTGGTGAAATAGGGACCTAACAGCCCACATCTCGCTCCGCCGCACGCGTCGTCTGCCCATAAACACAGCCTTATCAATTGTATCTCGTTGTGAATGATATAACGATGCATTAACTGCATTATGTATGACGCTCTACATTGATATACCTACACATAGATTGCATCTAAGCTACAATATACTTTCAGTTACACTCAGGAATGGCTTTAACCATAGATAAAAAGTACAATCACTCTTTCGGATTCACATTACACGCTATAGAAAATTAATGAGGTCCATCAAAATATTATAGCAATTATTTTACGTAATAATAACTTACAATAATTACTTATGCGCTAAGGATTTTTATAATACAAAATAGCGTCTTGTTTCCCAATTTTATTACATATCGTATTACTATGATATAATAACTTTATCTTAATTATGATTTCTTTGGCAATTTTGCATATGAAGATAACTTGCCTTATTATTCGTAATTAATTAGTATTATGCAAATTTTAACACGAATATTTAAAACGCTTCAAGTTACTCAGCACAGGAATCAATGTATTGTGAGAATCTGTAATGTTAAAGTATTCGCAGGAAGACACATATTTCAATGTAACAATAATTTATTATACCTATACTTATTACGAAAGAAATGCAATGTAGCGATAGCAATGGTGATCATTTATTCGATCACGGTGCAGTCATAATTTTTATTCGTTTCGTCGTTAGTAGATACATATTTACAAACAATTGAATAAAATCACTTCGTCAAATCAATAGTAGGTATCTAATTACCAAAAGCCGTCTTTAAGTTAATTTTGCGTATTATATTAGATAAGTATATTACTACCTATTAAACAAAATTGAAAATATGTGTGTTTACAAATGATTGATATGATTTAGCGGAGTACTAAGTATATTAATAAATTACATCTTATATTTAAGATAAGTTCGATTATGTACTTATTGGCACATTTTAATAGCTTCGTACTTACAATTTAGCTTCAAAAAATTGTATCCTTACCACCCTGACCTACACAACCTGTAGGCGTAGGTACTTTAAAAAACACATTTTCTAAATTTAAATATATCAATGGGGTTGGCCGGTGAAAGCTAATTGTAGATGGCGCTCTTCTAGATTCCACACGATGAGAGAGAGAGAGACAGAGGATCGATGGTCCCTAACTTGTATGGAAACCATATACAGTTCTTAGGCAAAAATCTTCCCCATAGCTTTAATCCATAGCCTTTTATTTTTAGCCTTTTTCGGAAAACGGTGGATTCCCACTTCAGAGCATTTCGGGACGAAACATTAAGTCATTATCGCAAAAATAAATAAAAACTGCTTCCCGCCATACAAATTCAGCTTTTTTAGGGACCATTATTGGTGCTGTCAGTTTGATAGTTGCCAGCCCCATTGGGAACACAGATATGAAACACTCAAAGCAATATACACCGCCATTTCAATATTGTATTGATATACGGTAAAATATTTTATAATTATCAAAAGAAAGACGACGACGAAGGTCAAAAATGGGATTGCGCCATTTTTAATAAACATACCTATATAAAGAAAACCGCTTGCTGTGCGCGGGACCTGTTGCCCTCTCTGTTGCACTTAGGTACCTGCCATGATTGGTGCCATTTGGTGCGATAGAGAGCGCAAAAAGTGTTCTACTCCCATATTTGATGGCTCTAAGCAGCTAGCGTTTCATAATAGTAAAGCCGCGTCCGCTGCGCCGTGTTTTCGGTGTTTGCAAACATCTAACATGTTTTTCGAACAGAAAAGGGGAGTGGCCAACATGTTTTTTGTTTATAAACATAGAAACATGTTTTCCGTCACGGATGGAAAACATTCCCCGCGTTCCTCTGCGCGGGAGGGGGTCATGTTTTGTCATGGAATGAATTGTATTGGGATGACAGATGTCAGATGTCAAAGGAAAAGTGACAAACACCACATCGTTCACTCCAACCAAAGTCGCAATGGACGTGCAACTGTACCTAAACATGTTTTGTATACATGCACAAGTTTACAGAGACTACCTAAAACCGATACATATGATGTAGCACTGACGTTGTAAAGGCAAGTGTTACCATGAAATATCGATAGCTGATGGAATTATATCCGAATAAATTAATGACACTTCAGTGGAATCAGCATATCGGGTAATTGAGAAGATCAAATATAAATTATTATGGTACGCCGCCTAGGAAGGCCCCACCTTAATTGCAAAGCTTTGTAAAACAATTACAGTGTGTATAATAAAGAAAAGCCATTCACAGGACTTCTAATGATTTATTTACCAAACATAACATTAAAAATAAACCCAATGTTATTTGGGTGATACCAGAAAAAAAATACTATTTATAAAAATGTTGCTGTTGTTTATGAACCACACCCGGTCGCCATAATTTAACCACCAAAATTTAAGGCACGTTATAATTTAATAAAAATATGCGTTTTATCAATGTTTAAACATTACTATCGTCAAGAACTGGTCTACAAATACAAGTTTATTTTAAATATACATAGTATAAAACAAAGTCTCTTCCCACTGTCTGTCTGTCTGTCCCTATGTATGCGTACATCTTTAAAACTACGCAACGGATTTTGATGCGGTTTTTTTTAATAGATAGAGTGATTCAAGAGGAAGGTTTATATGTATAATACAAACCATACATGTATGTAGTATACACATAAACCCGTGCGAAGCAGGGGCGGGTCGCTAGTATTCAATAAAATATTGAATATAGCCCAAAATTATGGCAGTGGGGAGTATGAAAATTAAAATTTGCTATAAGACAAAATTAAGTTTGTAAAACAAAAATTAAGAAAAACACGTATGTGAGATTTTATATATCAGCCTGTATGTGTGTTATTTAAAAATCAGTTCTTTTTTAATCATTATTTTTAACGTGATTTTAGTTATGGATAGTTAGTAACATACGTGGACCTTATTAGGACACTTATCACCTGAACTCCAGGAAATCTCGCAAATATAAATAAACACATTAAAAATAACAGTATTTACCTTATACACACCTAATTTCATTAAAAACACTGTCAAAGTTTGCTTAATTTTTCCCAATTTGGAATGATACGTAAATATTGGATTGGATTAAAATAGTTATTTGTTATACAAGGGGGGAGAGTTGTATTTTACCTGCGAGTGTTTATTTGAAACACGAGCTTGCGAAAGAATCCTGAGCGTAGCGAGTGTTTCAACACACGAGACGTAAAATAACTTTTCACCCGTGTATAACACACATCTTTTCACCTCACTACAGCAAGGAAAATAAAAAAAAGGGTAAAAAAAGTAAAATAAAGTTTAAAAAGTTTAAAAAAAAGTAAAAAATTAAATTAAAAAAAAGTTAGAAAAAAATAAAAACGTAAAAAAAAAGTTTAAAAAAGAGTAAAAAGAGTTAAAAATAAAAGTTAAACAAAAATATGTCATAAAATATACCTTCAAAAACAAATATAAACATTTAACGTTCTACGTCTACTTTCTTCACATGTGGATAAAAAGCGATTTTCTCAATAGTTAACAAACATACAAAAAGGCCTTTCCAAGCTAGTGAGGTGAAAATAAAATTAAAACCTTTGAGTAAAAACTGAAATGCCCTTTTGTTTGTAACCGTAAACGCATGTGGTTACAGTACGCGTCACAATAGTTTGCGTGTCTGAAGTTAGCCTCGAGTCGCCTCCCGCATACCCGTCAGACCCCTCTGACACCTTTGCGGCGCTACTAGTAGCTAACTTCACAATCGAACTGATTTTAATCGTATTGAACGTAGTCTGAACTATGGACAAACATAACTGCGAGTTTTTAGAGATAGGTCTTATAAGGAGCCAGGCCTTCCTTGGTGCTTCTTCCTTATTACATTACCAACAAACATAGACCAAATATAAATAAATAAATAAATATGTGCGGACAATCTTACACAAATCAACCTAGTCCCAAACTAAGCAAAGCTTGTACTATGGGTACTAGACGACGATATAGATACTTATATAGAGAAATAAATACTTAAATACATAGAAAACATCCATGACTCAGGAACAAATATTCGTGCTCATCACACAAATAAATGCCCTTACCGGGATTCGAACCCATGATTTACTTTTAAAACAAAAAAAAATAACCGACTTCAAATCAGTAGCTGAATTGCTTCAAGTTTGCCTATCTATAAAAGTTGAAGAGTTCCCTCAATTTCTCCAGGATTCCATCATCAGAAATTGATTTTGGTGACAACGGGACCAATCTAGAAATATATGCTTTTAAACAAAGAAAAAATATTTCAAATCGGTTCATAATAAGTTACCGAGTTATCGCATCCCAAACAGATAAAAATATTAAAGACAGATGAATTGAGAACCTCCTCCTTTTTTGAAGTCGGTTAAAAAGGACATTGTTCGACAACATACAGTTACGTCAATGGTCTTAAAGTTAAAGCTGTACGGAAGGGTACTAGAAATGTCCAATGACGTGAAATATCTAGGTGTCACACTGGATAAGGAACTGAACTGGAAGAAGCATACAGATCTCACCATTACAAAGGCCCTGAAGGTATTTGGAATGTGTAGATCAGCGTATGGCAAAACATGGGGACTGAACCCCAAGGTACTGAAGTGGATCTATACCATGATGGTGAGACCCATAATACTGTACGGTAGCCTGGTATGGTGGCCAAGGACTTTAATGAGCACATGCAGAGAGGCCCTGAGAAAGGTGCAGAGAACGGCATGCATGGCTATAACAGGGGCGTTTCGTACCACGCCTACAGCGGCGCTAGAAGTCCTACTGGACCTACCGCCACTTCACATGGTGATTAAGTCAGAGGCGCGCAAATCGCTCTACAGATTAAGAACTCTTGGACTGTGGAGCGATAGCAAGCCGAAAACTAAGCACACAAACATGGAGACTGATGGTTTCTTAGACAGAATAACAAACATGGGAAGCGACAAAATGCTACCCAAGTATGTATTCCACAGGAACTACACAACAAAAGTTCCAACCAGGGCTGAGTGGGCCGAAGGTCTAGAACCACCAAAGTCTGGTATCGAAGACAGTATATGGTACACGGACGGATCAAAAATGGGATCCGGTACGGGAGCAGGCATTTATGCAAATGACTACAGTAGTAGTGTAAGCATGGGTAGTTTGGCAACTGTCTTCCAAGCGGAGACATACGCCATAATTGCTTGTGTACAGGAGAATATAGATAGGCGAACCAAAGGGCGGACTATCTATATACTCAGTGACAGTCAAGCGGCCCTTAAAGCGCTTACGGCGCCGAAAGTGGACTCTAGACTAATTTATAATGGCGTCCAAGCACTAAACAGACTTGGAAGGCACAATAAGGTGCAACTAGTTTGGATACCAGGGCACAAGGGCTTCATCGGCAACGAAAGAGCAGATGAGCTTGCAAGAGGGGGCTCTACAAATCACTTTGTCGGTCCAGAACCATTTGTGGGACTCTCGCAGGGGACCATAATATCGGCCTTTAAAGCCTACGCCAAAACCAAACACCAACACGAGTGGAGGAATGAGGCTGGCTTAAGGCACTCTAAGCTCTTCATAGAAGGAGTGGACTCGGGCTGGACCAGAAAACTCTGGAAATCCAGTAGGAAGAAACTCAGAATCATATCTGGGGTGTTCACTGGTCACTTCGGGGTCAAGGATCTCTTGGCCAAGATGGGACTATCTGATAGTTTAGACTGTAGAATGTGTGGCGAGGAGGATGAGACTATGGAACACTTATGCCATGCCCTTGCCAGACAAAGAATGAACTACTTTGGTAACGGTTACCCGCAACCAAAGGAATTCAAGGTGCTCCCGGCGAAATGATGGAGCAAGCCTGGGAGCAGGTATAAAGGAGAGAGCAAATGCACAAAAGATCCCACTGGGTCGAAGTGCATCCGAAAGGGCCCTCACCTAGATAAGATAAGATAAGATAAGATACGTCAATGGTCGGTTTGGAATAAAGGCTTTGTTTGCGTTTTTTTGTCAGGATTTACTCTCACGGCTCCAGTTACTTACGCGTGTGTAAGCCAGCGGACGAAACAGATACAAAGCGACAGCCAAAAACAGATCTCCCGATTGACTTTTCAGCATTCGTACTACTCACTACTCACTATACAATTACACTATACATACTTACAGTATTCGTGCTATAATAGTTAATATTTAGGTATTAGTCCAAAACGTCACATAAATAGTCAATTCTGAACGAAGATAGTAGGCACATCGAAGAGAGTTTGACAGTTGAAAGCGATAGCGGGCGAGGCAGGGTCCTCCTCGGGTAGGGTGCGCAGGCGCGAGATCCCCCCCCGCCCCACGCCTCACACGGGGGACTGGTCGCCGCTTGCGCTGCCGCTGCCGGTGTATTCCTGCACGAGGTTGGTTAATTTTAATAGAATACTCCGCTCCTTACATATGTAAGACAGACTCCCGATGTCTACACTAGAACTAGCTCTGTGAGCTGTAGACATCGGGAGTCTGTCTTAAAATGTCACGAGAAACGGTTGAGTAATGCGTGTAGAGAAGAACAGACACAGACAGACATCCATCAACATGTACAGACTTAAGAAAAAGCTTTGACTTCAGGCCCCGTAGCATGGATGGCGTTGTCACGCGATAAGTGATAGGATTAGCGCGTCGTCTCGTTCTATCGAACGGTGTCAGCGTCACTGTCACTTGTCGCGTGATAAGGCCATCCATGCTACGGGGCCTGCAAATGATCAAGCTGAAACGGAGAACTACGTTCGCTTCGCTCGCTCGTTCAATAAATACTCAAGAGCAAAGAAAACAAGTAGATTTTGTATCTGTTCTGTTTGATTGTGTTTTAATATTTTCATACATTTATAAATCGGTTAATAGAACATTATTGCCGTGGCCAGGAAGGAGCCTGAGTATTTGTCTCGCAAGCTCGTCCGTTTAATTATAATACGAAGCCTGCAATTGCCATTCCGGCTGAGGCTAATATAGTGCTTTTCTCGAAAATGGGGCAATAAAAAAGACTAAATTGAAATTAAGCGTTATTATTAAATACAAATTGAGGATACTACAAATTACATAAAATTAAACGTCATGATATATATATTTTTTAAACAGAATCGCAAGTGTATTTTTCCACCGAAAAACGCAATATTTTTATGACTTATACAAAAATGTCGCGTTTGCAACAGAAAAATACGACTTGATTTGGCTGAATACAACCTGTGCCGTATTTTATATGCCAGATTATATATATTTTTTAAGTTTAGTACTCGACAAATAAAGGAATTTATATGTAACATTCTAGGCGGCCTGCAATGTTTTTTATTTTTAAATTTTGTCTGGCCTTCAACTATACACTTTACCTTCCAATACATATGTAGCGAGTTATGTTCACTTTGCGGGACATTTTTGAGAAAAGGTAACTGCTATTCAGGCCTAGGCTGCATTATTTTTTTAAATAAGAGGTACACTTTTATTTTTTTGGCATAGGTATATTGGCAAAAATGTTTTGTAATGGTCTGTTAAGAGTAAGCTCGATTCTCCATACAAACGTAGTTACGCTCTCATTTTAAAACGACTAGCTAGTTTGCTCTGAAACTTTGTACTTAGAATAAGCTAAGCACCATCTAGGTCTGTAATTAGTAAATGTAGCTTCAGATACCATAGTAAAAAAATATAGCATATTTAAGTTTTTCATATAAAACTTATTTTGCTGTATTTCGTTTGTTTTAGAAACTGGAGCCATATAAACTAATTACAGACCTAGATATACCTCATGTCATTGTACATGCAAAGTTTCGTTACAATCCAACTCGTAGTTTTAAAATGAGAACGAAACTCCGTTTGTATGGGAAGGTGAAATTCGACCGGGCTTACTGCGGACTCTTAAGCTTATTTTACCCGTGACGAAACATGAGAAAGTATATGCCTTTAGGATAAGGGGTTTAAGGCCCTTGTTTTTTTTAATATATTGAAGTCTTAAACAGTTTGCTTACCACATGGAGATGATGGGGCGCCAGCGAATGCCGTGGCACCAGCAGCGTAGTGGTGGTCGTCTCGGAGGCAGCCGATTCGCGTTTCGACGGGTGGTTGTACAACCTGCCCCACTCTCTTTTATTAATTCCTTAAAACTAGTATTCTACACTATAGGGGACACCTTGGATAAACTACGTTGATGCTTCACTATCGAGTGGTTTACAAGCCCGTTAAACGAAGCTTCAAGTTTAATTTTACAAATCAAAATTTGCAACTGAGGCGCTTGACTAATGACGACTGGCCAGTTGATCAATGTTGCCTGTTTAGACTTGTAAAATTGTAACTTGTAGCTTCATGAAACAGGCCACAGATGGTAGGAAGTGTAGTATAGTGGCTGGTTTGCACTGGTTCTTTAGGAAAATGCAATGGGTTAACACTAGTGTCCGACCGAAATTTCGGTTTCGGTTTCGGTTTCAGCCAGTTTCGGCCAAAAAATCAAGTTTTGGCCCGAGTTTCGGTTTCGGCCAAAAACGGCCGAACCCTTTGGCCGCGCCGAAACTTACAACATCGTACCTTCGGGTCGCGCTCGGCTAACGTCGGGCGCGCTCGGCACGGCTGGCAATATGGCGTCGCTCGCCTGACTCCGGTGTCAATACGTGTTGTGTTTGTTCCGCGAATAATGGTAAGTAGTTTGATCAGGTATTTTAGTGTTTTTGTTGTGAATTCGTCATGTCATAGTAAAAAACGGGCTTACTAACATTTTTTCGACTTTTTAAGGACTTTTTTTTTATAAAGGGTTCGGTTTCGGCCGAAACTACAATGAAACCGAACCTTCGGTGTCGGTTTCGGCAAAATAACATGTTTCGGTCGGTCACTAGTTAACACATTCATTGCCAAGAATCGCTACGCGTAACACTGATCACGTGGTTTTTCTGCTATGTAGCGGAAAGCGCCTACGGCGTACGGCGGCGTGGGCACCCGCTTGGCGGGACGTATTTCTTACAGCGCTATCGATGTCGTATTTACCTGACGACCCGATATATTCTAGCCTTCACAGTATTTTAACGGATATTGGGGAGAACAGTGAACTAGAAAGTTAGTGATTAAGATGCTATTGAACGGATAGGTACTTCAATTTTGTTATAAAAACGGATTATTCGTTATTATTAAACAACTGGGGGGTAATCACGTAACGTTCCGAACGCGCGTCGGTACAATTTAACTGTCAATTTTCCATATAAAAAGTGACATTTAGACCTACCCGACGTTTGTACAATGCGTTACGTGATCGACCTACAGGTTAATTGTTATAATTGTACCGACGCGCGTTCGGAACGTTACGTGATTACCCCTCATCAGCTGATGACAAATTCTAAATATCAATTGTTGGTCAATAAATTAGCTTTGGTACCTACACAACTGTCTCTCCATATACGAATTCACTGTCAATACCATACTAGGTACTTTGTTGAATGCAAAGTCATATTTTTTTATTATTTCTATACCATTGATAGCTCAGTATGAGTGGATTTACTAAACAATAAAATAGCCTCATGATTTAAATGGAAACTTAATGACTCTTAAAAGGCTTGAATTTTATTGCATTACGCGAAAAAAATACCTATAAAAGCTACTAAATTCATAAATACCTACGAAGAAACAAGACTTCATAAAAATGCAATATTTAGTTTTCATTGCTGAGCAAATATCTCCAAAAATTATAATTAATTTGACTAAAATCAAAAGCACGCAGAATACTCGATAATTTCTATTCAATTAAAATCTAATGAGATTGTGGCTAATTATAGCCACACATTAGTGTTCTGTGAAACTACAGAATTATACCGCCTTTAATTGACACAGTAATAGGTAGTTACCTCGAATTGAAAACGTGCGTTTGATGTGTGTAATTTGACAGCACAATGAATGTGTCTAACTGTCCATATGTTCACGGAACCGATTAATAATGATTTGTTTTCTGTTTCATACTGATGCAAAAATACGGTTGTCCACTTAGTAATTTGAATATGTCGTTTGATCAAATGTTAACTTAAATTTCAAAAGTATACAGGTAAATCAACTTTTTAGTGTCCTCCCCGTTTCTGCTGTTTGCTGTTTAAAAGGAGATTACAAGAAAATACGATGTCACCTGTTGTTAATGGTTGCATTCCTTATTCAATTAATTATAACGTGAAACTACATGACAACTGTATTTAAAATATTCATTTGCCCTCAATTACACCGGTTGCCCAGCGGACGTAGAATGTCCCCCGATTTGTATGAAAATAGTGTTTTGTCCCCTGTTTCAACCATGTCTTCTGCTAGAATACTTTTTTTGCGAGATGCAATATACATATATTCGTCGGGTGACAAGCAAAAGTCACTACCAAAACTGTCACTGCTCTTCAAAACCTCGTATCTCGGTACGTAGTCGATATCGAGATACGACCTATAATTGAAGTAGGTATTTGTTACTTAGTGAGTTTTGCTTGTCACCCGACGATATGTTCGAATAGACTGTTTATTTGGCTATAAAAACCTATAGATTTTATCAAATACACATGTTGTGGCAACTGATAATGGATAAAAAACTAAGGGACAAGAAAAAGTCGTTTGACGTCTCTCTAATAACTAATTTTAATGTATAGCAAATAGGCTATCATTTTTAATCAACAAAGCGATTTCATAAGTCCATTTCAACTTTAATATTTCATGAAAATACAATCGTTTATTTGCGTTCGTGCCTACATCATAATTTTCCAATAATTATGAAATACAAACCTAAACAAGAGACCTTACTGAATATAATTATTCAATCTGTTCCAAATTCATTCGATCTCGAGTCAGTGAGTTTGCGTCAATATAAATTAAATCCTATTCAATCTTTTGAATAGCATCAGAAGCCTTTTAGTGCAATTGAAATTTATACAAGAAGGATTGAATACAGGGGTTCCTCAGGGTTGTCTACTATACCCTGATATTACAAGCTTTTTATTAACTTGCAATGTATGTAAGTATGTATGTAATTTGTTCGGGTGGAATCTTGCAACTCAATTTTGAAGCAGATATCTTCAATCGATTGAGCTGTAATTTTGGGTAAGGTATATGGTACCATCGAGCTGATCTGATGATGGAGACAGAAGGTGGCCATTGGAATTCAGTACTTAACCGACGTAGCCCCATTGAGTTTGGGCTCGTTAGAATCGTCTCGATGAGTAGTTGATGACGGTATACAGAAAAGTACAGTCGGCAATAAAAACTTGTACCAAAAAATTAGTTTTTGACAGAAAATTATTCTACTAGTTACTACGTGGCAAATTAAGGCTTACTTACCCGTTTATTGGTTTATTCTCTTTTAAGTCGATAGTTTGCAGCTCAATGCTGAATTGGCCAAAGATTGCATGCAAGTTTAGTTTTTAGTAAAATAATGACGTATTAATCTGCATTAATAATAACATTTATTTTAACCCTTTACCAGGCTTTATATTCCTCCCACATCTTATATCGGTTACCGTAGTCAGGTTTTAACTCCAAATCTCCTATAAAATATTTTGTCAATCCCTGAAAATAGTATTTTATGATCTTCATTCACAACACGTTTCTACAACGCGTAATATATCTTTGGCAGCCGTTTAAATTCACTTTAACTCTAATTTCAGTAAACTACGGCGAAATTCGAACACTTTCCTTAATTTCTATGAAACCGAAGAAGTCGAACAATTTTTTGATATTTTGTAGATTTTGAGTGTTGAAAGGTAATGTAATCGTAAACATTGCTAAATATTCATGCATTATTGTGTTTGACCAGAATTAGGATGTGGGTTGACATTATCCCATGGCCTTATAAGAGTTTAACTGTGCGGGAGCTATTCTTCCCATGACCCGGTAAATTGTCTTGTCGTGTCATAAAAACTCACGTAAGTAATAAATAGAACTGTTTTTGAGTTCAACCTAGAGCGAATTCATGTTTCGAGTTTTTTTTTTTTAATATCCCTTCGCCTGATCAAGAATATAATAAGACAAAATCGAGTCATCATCATCATTTCCTTGCCCTTATCCCATTTACTTGGGGTCGGCGCAGCATGTCTTAATAAGACAAAATCGAGTATGACAGTTAATTACTTAGTCAGGCGATGGGATAACCGTAACCCACATTTTTATTTCTGGTTTAAAGGAACATCCGACTCTCGTAAATACATGTTTTACAAGGCGTTCAATACGGTTGTAACAGTATATAAAGCACGTATGAAGACACGCTAGTACTTAGGGGCCTGGTAAAGGGTTAACTACCGAAATAAGAATTATAGTTTCAGTTACACTCAATGAAATTCTTCGATGAAAAGTATAAAACGAAATGTTTCTCACATGCATAAAGTGGCCTTTAAACCTGGCTAAATGCAGTGCACTAACTGGGGGAGGGTGCCATCCACACCAACAACCAACCATCTCGCTCTAATCAGTGAGTGTGAGTGCAGTTACTGCACTTATTTTAGCCAGGTATAAAGCCCGCTTCAGCCGCATCTCCACGATGCGAAGCATGATAACCTTGGTTTTATATTCCTATCTTATAGCTTGGTACCGCTCATACCGTCCGCCAAGCAGGATCGTGGGGGTGCGGCTTTTATCTCCTTGGGTTAAAATGGAAAGCGTTGCAAAATAGTGCATAAAAAAACCAGTAACACAAAGCAGGTTACACAAATTTATTATAAACAAAGTAACGAAAAAAATGTTCATCCAAATCCACATCATTATTCCTTGGAAGTCTTCGTAAATGCAATAAAGTCCTTGCTGGGTAAGCAGGTTCGTAGGATCGTGTCCAGAACTGAATCTCCAGGCTTCTTCAAACAGTGAGCCTATTGGGAACAAAAATTATACGTCAAATATGGATTTGGAAATGTTAAAAATTAAAGAAGCGTCATTTGTAGCGGGTATGAGGCATGCTAGTAGGGTTATTGGACGCTATTTAGAATTTTCATTCTTACCTATATAGAAACCATATCTTATATTATTAGACTAGATTAGAAAGCAGTCATAAGTATCGTCTGAACAATAAAATTTTAATCAAATAAGCTCAAAAAGGTTTTCTTTATTTAAAAAAATACAACGTGCAGATAACAGCACAGTAAAACAATTCCAAAACAAATTTGCTGAACTGTACGAACAACACAATTCAGCAATAATGATTTCTTGTTTAAGTATTTAGGTCACAATGAGATGTTAAAAACGCAGAAATAAAATAAAAACAATTACAATTCCGATTTTGTCGAATAAGATACAAAATAAGCACAGAAAATCTTAATTAGCGTCCATGCTAACAACACTTAATCGAATCTACGAGTATTGATGAGAGCGATACATTAGGATTCCGATGCTCAATCCCCAAACATATTAACAAAAACGGATGAAAGAAGATTACCTTAATTGGACGTTGCCGAGTTTGTTACTACGATCAATGGGTTTGTGGATAAAACCTTTAATGTATTTTCAACATGTAAAACACTAATATTTATACATATATTTTTTTCATATTCACTTTAGTTAGAGCGAAACTTAGGTACTAAACGGTGTACATTTTCATAAAGGTCGAATATCGAATGGCACATAAGTACCACAAGTCGACCTGGGTATACCTCGCCTTAAGTACCTTAATATCTCATCATGTATTGTGCAAGATATAAATAAGTTCCTGAAGGTAAATACAACGATTGCCACTTGACTATTAGCAGACACGAGGTGGCCTTGTTTGCTTTCGCAAATGTAGCGTGAATCTAATATTTTTTTAGGCTAAGAGGAAAACTGTCAACGAAATTGACTGTTGTCAGCTTTTTTCAAGCCTGTAATCGTAAATCAACAAAAGGAGGAACCTATACTTATGCCTGTAAATCCAACTTCTGTATAAAGGTGACCCCGGCCCTGCCACCTGACTTCTAGTTAAGTATCTCAAATACAATCTCAACTTTGCCCCGGCTACCTACCCAAACTTCTAAATAGCTGGCTATCCAACAAATACTGTTCGTTACTTGAGCGAACTTCTACACCTAATATAATCTCTGTGGCAAAGATCGTAGAATCCACGAGGCAGTATTTTCTTCTCGTTGCGTTTGGATAGTTTAACTGTAGGGGTGTTTACAAAAACAACATAACTACATTAGTGTTGATTTTACAAGAAGCGAAAAAAACTCAATTTCTCCTAACATATTATTTCTTTAAACAATACCTTCCATTTACTACGCAGGCGTATGGCCATAGAGTTACACTTGCATCTTGGATCCCATTAATAATCGGACTTCAAAAATATGTAAAATAACTTCGTCACGTATGCTGTTTTTGTAAAATTATTGGCAGTTATCTTATTTTTGTGCAAAAATTATTTAGGTACATTCCTATAGTAAAAATAATTATTGAATTTACGAAAACTGTTTGTATTGCATTTAAATTAAATACATAACTGTAAGTATAAGATAATGTAATTATGATTGTACTATACGTTCCGTAGAGCTGAGTAATTCCATTTTAAAGTTAGACGGATTATTTTGGGCAAACGGGTTCCTACTTAAACACTATTGTAGCGTCTTCACGGACGGACATAATCGTAGCAATAACTCGATTTCGTTAAATATGTCGGTTATGTTGTTTTTGTAAACGGCCGGCCCCTCAACTCATCTGTGCGCGTGGCTGCTTGTGTGCGTGCATCTATAACGACGGATGCCGATGTGACACTGCCACACATCAAACCAGCATAGTTACGAGCGCACACACACATAAAGCCGCGTCGTGCAAAGATTAGTTGAACTAGATTGTTCAACTCATCTTTGCACAACATACCCAGGCAAAAGAAGTACGGTTTTGAAAAACATTAATTTTTTCGTTTTCTTTTCTTTTCTTTATTTCATTTTAAACATTATTCTAAGATGCTCTATTCAAGAATGCAACAAACTTTCCATCCGGAAGTATTTATATAGATTTAAATAAAGCATGAATTGTTTTTTTTTATTATTTATTTTCAATTTTATAGAGCAAATGTAAATGAACCAAAATAAAGATAAAACCATTTATTAATATTTTTTCTGACTTTTCAGAAGCTATTTAAGTTATAATTTTTTTGGTGTCTGAAATTTTGTTGGATTTTGTCGCTAGGTAACTATTTAATTGATAATATACGAGTATCCATTAGCATTAGGCTGGATTTAGATCAGGTTATTCCACAATAGACCACATTCAGGTAATAAAGCAGCTTATTGAAAAAAGTCAAGAATACAACTACCCATTATATATGGCTTTCGTGGACTATAATAAAGCGTTTGACTCCATAGAACATCACTACATTTGGCAAGCCCTGAAAAATCAAGGAGTAGAAAAGAAAAACATAAGGATAATAAAAAAATGTATACACAAACAGTACTGGACGATTAAATAAATCTTTCCCATATGCAGAGGCGTGAGACAAGGAGACCCACTGTCACCCAAACTTTTTTCATCAGTACTAGAAGAAGTCTTTAAGAAGTTGGACTGGGACAATCTAGGCATTAACATCAACGGGACAAACTTGAACCACCTAAGATTCGCCGACGACATAGTACTTATAACAGACAACCCGAAAAATCTTCAAAACATGCTCCAACACCTGGCACAAGAGAGCAAAAAAGTTGTTCTGACGATGAACAAAACAAAGACCAAAATCATTACGAACAGATCCCAAGAAAGTATCAAGATACAAGAGGAGGAAGTGGAATATGTAAATTCCTATATATACCTGGGCCAACTCATTGCTTTCAGTGACCAAATGGAGTTGGAGATAGAGAGACGAATCGCTAACTCATGGAAAAGGTTTTGGACCCTGAAAGAAGTGATGAAAAACAAACAACACAACATTAAAACTAAAAGGAAAATATATAACAGCTGTATACTTCCTATTCTAACATATGGCTGCCAGACGTGGTCAAACACACAAAAACAAGACCAAAACACAAGGAGAGACAGAAAAAGAGCTACAGATATAAGACATATAACAAAAGTAGAAGATATCACGGTCAAAACTAAAACCCTTAAGTGGAGATGGGTAGGCAATATACTCAGAGAAAACAAAAACAAATGGACAAAAGACTTAACAAATTGGACTCCTAGATTACAAAGAAAAAGAAAAAGAGGAAGACAAAGAAAACGATGGTCTGACGACATTAAAAAGATAGCGGGCCCTCTATGGTACCGCACAGCTATAAATAGAGAAGAGTGGAAGAAGCTGGAAGAGGCCTTTGTGTCACAAAGACACGCCCGCACTTCATAAAAAAATATGCAGTCGTAGGCAATAATAGGCTAATAATATACCGGGATCTGGCGCACCGCAGACTCACCTCTCGACAACCTCACAGCCGCTCAGACGTGTTGCTCCATTGTCGCACTGTGCGTGCGACTGTTTTGTGGGGCCCACTTAGCGAGTTGGCGAGTCACCGCCTCCTTTTTACAATTTTGAGACTGATTGTCACGGCAGGTGTCCGCTAGTCTCCTCCCATAACCCATGTTCCTACCATTCAACCCAATAACCCATGACCTTAGTTTCCATCGCAGTCACAGTGATGCACTGCTATAGTCTTTGCACCTGGCGGGGACCATCACCGGTTGTATCATGTTGTGCGGTCGGAAATGGTATCCGCCATGTGTATCCCTCACTTTAGATTATTTTTGTTTTAAAGGGCCTCTGTGCTGTTGGCTTCGGCCCCACGCATGCCTTCCAAAAGTCCGGGACCCCATGGTCCCGAGATATGGAAAAAAACATACAAATAATAATAATAACTCGGCAGGTGTCCGGACCTCTACGCTATAGCCCAATTTTATTGCCCACCCAAATCTCATGACCAGAGACCCAGTTCTCTATCCATTTCACCCACAATAGTCCCAACGCCTGTTGGGACCGGTTCACGGGTATCTACCGATGTACCCGTGAATGGGTTCTAGCAGGTGTACTACATCACATTAAACTTCGTCTCCAAAGGGCCTCTACGTGTTGGATCTATATACCCACGCACGCCTTCCAAATGACCGGGCGTTGTCCCGTGAATTTAAATCGGAGATACATAATGATAATATCCATTACATAGAAAAAATCAGCTATTATAAATTATTTCCAAATTTGACATTTTCTCCATACAAGTTGTCAGTTCATTGCCTGGACTAACATACAAACTAGAATAGATATACTAGTTTGTATATTGTGCATAGCGTATATTTGCGTATACATAGCGCATTATTTGAGTTGGCCGAATTGCATAAAAGTAGTCCATTCAAAAATCAACTCTACCGTCCAAAGTATAAGATTCCAATTCCAATGACAGTTTTATAAAAAAAAAAAATAAAAAAAATTATACGATTAAGCTCACGTATTAAATGACACTACTACTGTCTTGTTTTTTATTAGTATAACTTTACATGACTCACGAAAGTAAGTTCAAAAATCTCCTTTACTGCAACTAAATAGGCATACAAACTGAAGCCTGATATCTACCAGGCAGTACATGCTGAAGCCAGCATTCTTCCTCACCGTATGCTCTCAGTCCTGGACCGCGGCGACCAGTCCTTGGAGTAGGAGGCCCCTCGCCGTCGACCCCCTGCTATCGCTCGCCCGGTCTTCCACCTTTCTACGTGATACCTGGTCGAAGAATATTAAGGAAATTAACTTTTACACGCCACTGCACTGCTTGGAAATGTGGCAAAAGATGGTCAGAGTTCAGGCTTCAAAACTGGGGTTAGTTGGACGTCGTACGAACAGCCCCCCTATTCTGTAACTTGTTTTAAGCTCACCTGAACGCTCACCCACAATTATACCTTGACGCCGCGATGCGTAGTAATGAAGCGAAGGTAGAGGTCTAGTTTCGTAACGGGTGACCGGCGGGGTGAGCCGCATTAACGCGTAGCGAATAACAGCCCAGGCCATGTATGAATTCAAACTGTCCAACAATGTTATTGTTGGACAGTTTGAACAGCGATTCAAACATTCTCAGGCCCCGCTCCTCTCCGCCGCGTTTTGTTTTTTGTTTAGTATTATGATCTTTAATTAGGTACTTAATTTTGATTTAAAACGATTTTCTCGTCTCACGTCATCGTGGTATCAGTTGTGTTAGTCCAGATGTTTTTAAAATAATCTTCCTCAAAATGCAATATGTCATAAATTATTGGCTGATATATAAATGCATTTTGACTTTTTAGACCTAAACACGTAACGTTCCGAACGCGCGTCGGTACAAATTAACTGACAATTTTCCATATAAAAAGTGACATTTAGACCTACCTGACGCGCGTACAATGCGTTACGTGATCGACCTACTGTTATATTAAGATGATTTACGTACCTAATAGCATGCCGTACTTCAGTGTTCATGAAGCAGTAAAATAATGCTACGGTGAATCCCTGAAACAATTAATGAATATATTATTTCTGAAGGACATGTATTATCATTAATATGTTTATCTACACCTATATATCCTCTATAATGTGTTCGGAAACCATATATAATGACCACCATTATTGCAACCAGTAACGTAACATCAGCGTTTTATCTGTGCCAGTGTTATTATAATGTATGAAAATCATAATAACATCGATATCGATGTTATTATGGTAATCTAGTTCGTCATGATTTGAAATCTAGTCAGCCATGGGGCAGTGCAATGACGGTGATTCTTATGGTTCCCGAACACATCATTGAGGATTTATAATATGTGGGTAGATAAAGACAGTAGTGTATGTAACTGCACATAATTAGGCATTAAAACACTCGTGTTAAATGATCTTCATTATGTACTTACAGTCACATAAACTACTATTATTTGTGTTTATGGTTGTGAGCTCCCGAGGATGTGTTGTGTTGAGAGTGGGACCCGCGTTCATCTCTCTCTAGCAATACAATATTGAATATTGATTAGAGGATTCGCCTCTAATCAATAAAGACGCGCTTGTGAGTCTTCTGAAATCGCAAGCGTCTATAGGCTACGGTGTCAGCCAGACCGTTTACTTGTTTGCTACCATAGTAGTAAAAAAAAACAATTACCCGGTAACGCAATATCTGTGCACCTCCCCAGAATGCGAAGCCCCTCCCGCTTCCCTTTGCGCCTGATATGTGCGCTTTACACAGTACCTAGAGCGCTGATATGACGAGGTAAACTATACTGTTGTTTTCTTTTTTGTGGAGCATTCAAATACACAGGTTGTCTGATGGTAAATAGATGATATATACTCCTAGAATAAATGAGTGGAGGTTGAGGTTACGTGAGGCAATCCTATTGTTGAAACTGCATCTATTATAAAAGTATCAAAACAGGTGAAGGTTCTTAAGTTTTTTTCATTTGCTGCAGAATACAGAGGACTTAAATATAGCCATTTTGACTCGAAAATATTCCAAACGGCCATTCTCCAGAATCGTGTCTGCGTCTAATTCTCGACTCCATATAAAATGTTCGTAAATGGTCGTGGTAATTAAACACAACCGCAGACACATACTTAATTTGAGAATGGCCGCAAAATGTTACTATCTCGGTATGTGACAGGTAGCACATACCCTGCCTGCCTCTCTTAGTTTGTATGTTTATCATTTTGCGTCACACAATGTATCATGTAAGTGCAGCGAGGGTCCAGAAACTCTTTGAAAATAACCCGAATGGAAGACGTTGCCGGGATAACTTTTATTTCATCTCAAAATACGGAGTTAGCCATCCTTGTATAGACGGTTACATCACAAAGCTAGGCGACCCTCATTCCTTGTAGATGTCAAATTAATCAGGAATGTCTAGGAGTGGGCGCGAACAAATGGATGAACTCCATGCCGTGATCTTCGAAAATCGAATTCTAACCGACTTCATGGCTGAGCTTCCATCATAGATGTGTTAGGCTGGTTTTAGTGTCATGCGGATCAGTATGGATCGCTCCACACGACCAATATGTATGGTCGGCAATTAGTTGAGGCTGTTATCTGCTATATGGATCTGCTATATGATCCGTCACTTTACTCTGAAACGCTCCCTGAACTTAAAATACATTGGTCCGGTCCGGAGCGATCCGTACTGACGGTCCGCATGACACTAAAACCAGCCTTAAGTGTTAATTTGTTTACCGATGACGTCAAAGGCAGCGATCCAAATGCCGACGGAATGGGATTTTACCAATACCACAGAATAAGTAATAGTACTACGTACAGAAGGTTCTCTGTTAACAAATTCCCTGTTTAGGTAGGTACGCCAAACGTGCCTAAATGTGGCCATCCATTTCTATCGCATGCAACGCGCTGCGACCCGTGCGATCGTCCCGTACCAACGCGCGGCAGCTACTAATGGGCCGCCAACTTGGCGGCTGGCCGGCATGTACTTGTAGCGGCGCGACGGAATCACAGAGTGAACCGCCCCTGCCAATACTTGCATTAAAACATGTACCCGCATTAATAGCTTAGTGGATAACTATATGTGGCCTTTCAGAGAAGAATGATAGCACCTAACAACCGTAGCTTGATATATTTATTTTATATTTTCCTTCTAAGCGACGACTAGTTCGAAAGCTTACGCTTAGTCTGAAAGGGGCTTAGCAAACATGTCTCGTGTCTCTTTGTTGTTCTGGTGCCTCATTAGTGGTGCAATCGCGATTAGTTTATTTCTTTTGCTTTGTGAATACTCATTCGCGATACTTTTCAGAGGCACGGGAAAGAAAAGGCCTTTTTAAATCCTTAAGAGCGATTGCACATTCCAGTTGTGTCGCTTTCAAATTCCGCGATTGTTTTCCGTTTTTGGTCCAATTACTACACTAAGAATCAGAAAAATAACTAAAAGACATTATATTTAATCAAATTCTTAATTAAAATATCTACCCATAATTCAAAATGGAGAAAAAAATTCTTAAATGAATGAACGTTTTTATGACAGTGTAAAACTTTTACATTGGAGTACTTTTAATAATACGGCTATTATGAAGTTTTTGAATTTCTGTACCTAATTGGTAAAAAGTTATTTAGAAAACTGAAACCACTTAGAAAATGTCTGGTCGGTAAACTTTATTCCGAGAGGGATAGACGTTGAGTGTAACTAAGAAGTATATTACGTCCATTATTCTCTCGTCGTCTGACAACATTACAGAGATACAATTCAAGAATATGCACGTTTAATAAAAAGTTGAATTCTTGGAGTATCACATTTTTAAGAGTAAAAATATATTTTTTAGCCACGTTCCGTTGAAGGGAGGATCGTATTTTTCTATTGTATGTATTTGTTATAACTTATAAGTCCATCCTGTTATTGTGTGGGCATTGTGGGGTTTTAAAACTAATACCTTTTTTATAAGTTCATCCCAGTTACGCACGGGACGCACAGATTACGAGATTTAATAGTCATACGTACCTACTTATTGAATTCGTAAAGTACAGAGTACAGGCCATTCAGTTACCTCGATAGTAGCTATGTTTGATGGTCTTTGCTACACAAAGGTTTCTTTGAACTCAGTTTTCAAAGCGGATAACACTGCGGTTAAACCAAATCTCTTTGAAGATTTAAATGTGCAGAATGTCCTTTTACTCAGTTCGTGGCATTTACACTAAACAGTTTTTAAGCCGGTTGAATAAGATTTAGTTTTGATTAACCCAACTGTCGATAAAGCTTTAGTTCAGTTTTTATTTACAACGTACTTAGTAACTCGATATTCCAGACTTCCAGAGTCAGGTTAAACGTAAACAATTTTTGTAATATTTTTAATCAGGAAACTAGTGTGGGTTCCGATTCCTTTTATCTTTCAAAAGAAGCAAACATTATATCCTGTAATAGCGTTTAGCTGATAAACATATGAATGATCGTTTATGAGTTATATACCAGATAGCAACGTAGCCTTTCTGAATCCTGTATTAAAAGTATACTTACTACTTACTTAGTTACTATAAAACGTGGTGACATTTACCCATACCGATGAAGTTAATAATTATTTACAGCTTAAATAGTTGAAATTACAGTCTAGTTGACCTCAGACACCTCCACCTGTTTTAAATTGCGATTCCAGATGGAGATACTCGAAAGATTTTTGCGATTGTAGCCCAGCTGGTATTTGGCCAGTGGTGTTCTACGTTCATCAAGTTGGCCTAAATTTAATGTTTTGTATGGGATAAGGACAGCTAATTTGTTCTAACTTACGTTCAAAAACACTTACGTAACCATCCCTCTGGAGTCCTCCCTTGGCCCACACAAGATTAATAGTTTGGGGATCTCTATCAGTGAGATGGGCACCAATAGTGTCAAGTCAAACAGTGCCTCCGTCGGTTTCCTATAATGCTCCGATTTGGTTTTGACTATTCGGTATAAGTGCAGCTTCAATTATCAATATTTTTAGTCTAAAACGGTGGGTACTGGGTATAAAAAACTGACCTGCGTTGACAACATCAAAGCCCTGGCATATTCGAACGCCGACGCGAACCAGGAGTCGTCACTCGGCCCGCACAAGACCAATAGGTTGGTTATTCCTAGCAGAGGGATGAGGACCAACAGCGCTTTCGTTGCTTTCCTGTATTGCTCCGTTTCTAGGGTGTTGGCTGAACGCAGCTTCGTTATAAGGACCTGAGGAAAAGTGTGGTATTAGGCAGGGGTTTATAACATTTTTTAAAAGCCTCCTAGCACAATGGCAAGCAAACGGTTAATCATCATCATATCAGCCGAAATACGTCCACTGCTGGATATATGCCTCCCCCAAAGAGTGCCACAATGGCCGGTCCTGCGCCACCCGCATCCAGCGGACTCCCGCGACCTTTACCAGGTCATCAGTCCACCTTGTGGGGGACCTACCCACGCCGCGCCTTCCGGTACGCCAAACGGTAAATAAATGTCTTTTATTATACGAGGTTAAGTCCCTTTCTACAAATATGATTGATGATTAATAACAGATATTCGTATATTTTTGTTAAGTGATGTAGTTTGTATCTTAAGTAGGTAACACAATAAACCCTAAATGATACCACCCATTACTTACCTTCTACCCGTATTAGGTAACGCTACGGAATCAAGTATGTGTCCAATGAACTTAAACAAGATGGGTTTATCTTGTGTAATTGCGGTATTTACCGTTAGCTTTTCGGTGAAGGAAAACATCGTGAGGAAACCGGTCTAATCCCATTAAGGTCTAGTTTTCCCTCTGGGTAGGAAGGTCAGATGGCAGTCGATTTCGTAAAAACTAGTGCCTATGCCAAATCTTGGGATTAGGTGTCAGAGCGGACCCCGGGCTCCTTTAGGGCACAACCGGGAATAACGCGTTCCTGTGTTCACCTTCCGTCTCTATCATGACCAGATTAGATGACGATAGTATTGTTTTGTCATCCAACATAAATAATTTTGAAAATTTTCAGCTGGATTTTGACTCGCAAGATTTAACCCGCACATACTAAAACTAACGAATGAACTGAAAAACAAGACAAGTTCTTATAATAGTAGTTTATGCTACTGATACAAAATGAGAGGCCTTAAAATACGAGTGTGGTTTTATGAAACGAGCGCCAGTGAGTTTCATAATAGGATCACACGAGTGTTTTAAGGCCTAATTATGTAGGTACAGTTGCATACACTAACTACTTTATCTAAACACATATCATAAGTAGGTACTCTAAGATGAGTTCAGAAGCCGTAGGAAAATGGCCTGCATTGCTACTAGTGATCTAATTTACCTGTAAATTATCTTTTAAAAAAAAGTGAAAAAAAGTAAAAAAAAAGTGAAAAAAATAAAAAAAAAGTTAAAAAAGTTAAAAATACGAAATTAAAGGAAAAAAAAGGGTAAAAAAATAAAATTAAAAAACATAATAAATTGACGTTTTGTATCGCCACCTGTTTAAATATATAGATACTAGAATTGAGACCCACTTGAGTTTCGACAGCTGTTCCAAATTTAAACTCATAACGATACAGAAATCTGTACTGTAATAACATTACAGTACAGATTTTACTTACTACCACAGACAAGAAAGTTTTCATAGTAAAATGGGTTGTAATAATGCTGGTCATTACCGACGGTTTCGCATTTTAGAGCACTAATGATATGTGCGTAGATAAAGCAAATTAACATTCTAAATGTATGTCTAAGATTGACCATCAGGTGTATTAACGCTCTTAACTCACTATTTGCCGAGAACAACGGACCCCTGTCACTTTCAATTTCGTAACAAACTCGTGTTTGGGTTCGTGTTGATTTGCTTGTAAATAATACATTACGTTTCTATTTTAGTTTTCACTGGCAAAGAGGGACTTCCCGAAACGTTAAATATTAGATCAACTCGGTTTCACGGTGTTCGCAAAGTTTACTGGTAAATATTAAACATACCAATAAGTATGAGCTCCTATTAGGTATAGTTGGTACGAATATCAGGGTCCAGTTATAAATAATGGTGATATGAGTCAAATAGTGATTCACATAATGGGTAGTATTCCATGTTTTTCAAATTACTTTTTTGGGCAGGTACAAGTAACTAATACAAAGTGTAAAACAAGATGAGATTAAAGAGGTTTTTTGCACTTCCATTACCTGCGTGGTGCGATTAGAGTTATTGATAGCTTATAATACGACTGTGTTATTAATTCGTGTGAGTTACTGCACTTCAAAATATTAAAAATTGTTGTACGTCGATGATCAGTGTTAATGCACACGCGTTACTGTTTAATATATATTAGTACGACTAAAGTATAGTATTAGCTGTAGATAAAATAAGTCGAGTTGGACCCATGAGCCAATTATTTTTCTAACTTCATTGCCTAATTTAAATAAGTACAAAGAGCGGAATTAAAGCCACAACCTGTAAATCGTATTAGTACAATAGCTGGTGGTGGTGGTAGTGGGTAACAAGGGAGTTCGGTCCTCATCAGACCGAACCATAACATGAATTGCGTTGTGACACTATTGTACTAAGTGCCAGATTATAAATATTACGTTTGTCACGCGATAAAGCCAGATAACTTATACATGATGATACATTAGTCGTGATACGAAATACCAAAATGTGAATGTATCCATGATTCTGAACAACTTTTACTATGGGACCAACTTTGTATTATGCAAAAAAAAGCTGTTCAATACATTTCGTTAGTCTAAAATGAGCAAAGTGTATGAAATAGTTGGATTTTTAGTAAAAGTTGTTCAGAATCATGGATAGATTCACATTTTGCTATTTCGTATCATCACGACTTATTAGTACACCCGGTATATTTATACGGGAGTCTCTGGATGCGGGTGGCGCAGGACTGGCCATTATGGCACTCTTTAGGGGAGGCCTATGTCCAGCAGTGGACGTCTTTCGGCTGATATGATAATGATGATATTTATACGTACCCACATGATCCTGACTAGAAAGAAGAGATTGAGCGCGAGCCCTATAAGCGAGGGTGCCTTGTGTATCCAGTCCACCTGGTGCTCGTGCATCCATAGACACACCTTCGACTCCCCTGAGAGCGCAAGCTAAAACATATAACACAATGAAGAAAAATACCAACAGAATGAAACACAAATAATACATAATCTGTATTTTCTCAAACATGCAATGAAATTTCGTCATTCCGTGCGTTATAAAAGGCTTCAATGTATCACGTTTCGGGCGGAACCATTTGAGAGAACTGTAAAGGAATTTCATACGAAATTGAAGGCCTAGGCCGGGAAGTAATTTTTTTTTTAATTTTCATTCCACAATTTGTGGCATAGCGTCACGGCGTTCAGCCAAGAAAATTTGTTTAATTTCTTAAGTTTTTTTTACTTATTTCATTGCATGTTTGAGAAAAGCACTATACATGCCTGACCGTGAAAAGGGCTTGCCGGCTTCGTATCACTATCCGGCCTCCCTAACGGTCGGCCGTCTATACCTACTCACCCGGCAAGATTTTCTTTCCCGGCGTCGTCTGCTCTGCAGTAATATACTATTGTTCTCAATGTTCTCTTAATATTTAAGTCTTAACTGTTTTTGTTCTGTAATGTGTGCTTCATTTGAATAAACATTTTTCATTCTATTCTATTCTATTCTATTCAATCATCATCAACATTATCATTTTCTTGCCCTTATCCCATTCTTTTCTCTTCAATATACTTAGGACTTAAATACTATAAGCCGCTGTAGCCAAGCGGTAAGTCAAGCGACTTTCAATCTGGAGGTCGCGGGTTCGAGCCCCGGCTCGTACCACCGGGTTTTTATTTTATATGTACGAAATATCATTTGATATTTAACAGTGGCTCTTTAGTGAAGGAAATCATCGTGAGGAAACCGGTCTAATCCCAATAAGGTCTAGTTTTCCTTCTGGGTTGGAAGGTCAGGTGGCAGTCGCTTTCATACAACTAGTGCCTATGCCAAATCATGGGATTACTTTCCAAAGTGGACCCCGGGCTCCTATAGGGCACAACCGGGAATAACGCTAGGAGGATGATGGACTTATACTAAATTTAAAATAACCTATCCTCCTGCGACTTGGTGACATAGATGCTGGCAGCATTGCCCCGTTGTATTGCAATACCAATGCGCTTTGCGAGGAAGCTGCCAGCTTTACGGCCCCCGATTGCAACAGAACTTTTAGTACCTACACATCATAATTTGCTTCCCCTATATCACATTTCAATATGTTTCAGGCTTTCGTTTTGGCACGTTGCATCGCTATCAAAATGAGATTGAGATCGACGTATAAAAACGGACCTCAAACTGGGTAATTTTGTAACTTTTAGAACGAGTGTTCTTATGCTCGTCATTTTAAAACTGAAAAAGACAGTTGGTATTTGTATGTGCTAACTTGCGTTCGAATAGTTGATAGGACTTAATTATAATAACTATTAACTATTACAGTCTGACTTGTGGGAACTCATTCAGTAACAATGACCTGACTAAATAATAAATACACTGTTGTGTGTTGAGACATAAAGTTGAAAAAGGCAATTAACTACCTACCTAGTCTAAAATAAGACTTCTACTAGTTCACAACATGTTTTACTATTTTATATCTTTAATCTTTACCTATTGTTCAAAAGGTGAACTCAATGCCATTAAGCATCATCCCTAAAGCAAAGTAGATACGTTTGTTGAGTAAAGAGTACATAATAATAATTTTATCATTTGGTAAAACACTTCTGATATTGTCCATTATATACATTGCACAAGAGCAATAACTTGGCTATATTTTACTGTTCTTTCTTTGACTAGGGACGCCCTTTTACGTAATTCACAATTCATCCATAATAAAAAATTGTCTACTCGTATCATGACTTCGTACGACAAGAAAATATAAAAAGGCGCGTTGATAGATATGTCAACGTACCCATATATCAATAACAGTTTACTACGACGACGACTTTTCTGGGATATTTTTCTGGAAGAATATGTTCACGTATTGTTCAGTATTTACTTTATTTTACCGAATAGCGGTGGCTTTTGATTTAGAGGTTGTTAAGTGCGATCTTGTGGC
Organism: Epinotia brunnichana; assembly: GCA_963854355.1. Taxonomy (NCBI): domain Eukaryota; kingdom Metazoa; phylum Arthropoda; class Insecta; order Lepidoptera; family Tortricidae; genus Epinotia; species Epinotia brunnichana. Next base: position 20,665,695 of record OY977950.1, on the reverse strand, counting down.
TCAAAGGTACTAAACACTCACTAAAGTGTAAGTAAATAGGTACCTACCACTTACTAAAGTGCATGGAAATTGGACATTTCATTGCAATGCCATCGCGGGGACTGCAATCCATTGCCTGACTTGCCCAGCAGTGGGACATAGCCTGATGATAATGATGCCATGATCAGCAGGTACATTTCTATTTTTTTTAACTATTGATACTGAGATGAAAATAATATTGAATTGTTAATTTATGAATACGCACGCGTGAAGTACCTCTACGTACCGATTTTTACGATAGTGTTACTGTTATAAATATGTACCTACTCTTAATTTGTTAAAGTACTTCATGTGTCAAAGCAATTTCAAGCTGGTCCAGGCTAAGCCCAACCAAACTGAGCCTAATTAATTCTCACCCTGACAATATTCTCTCTCAACGTCTCTGTTTCACTTGGGTTAATTTCAAGACGACGTTATGCGAATTTCGTCCCCGAGTAAAGTGTCAAGGTGCTCGAGGTAAGTCTTAACTATCTAAAGCAATATGGCGGATCGTTAAAGGGAAATAAGCGGTAAATTGATAAATTACCCCATCAGATCCGTTGGAAGGCACCACCGTGACGAGACACCTCGATATCACCCATATCGTTAGGAACACCGCCGGCGCCCCTGCGATAATAAACGGTCAAATTAATTTTAAATCAAGCCTTAATATACGCACAAACAATTTCAAACCTTAAAGACAACACATACAGTTCGAAATAGATATGTTTATCGGAGTATTCTTTATGTATATTTCAGAGTGACGTTTCTGAGTGACGTTTCTATAATAAATGGACGCGCTGTGTTAATTGCTCGAGACAAAACGAGTGCAGAATGTTTGTATTTTTATCCGTGACAGAATTGTAAACAAATCATTTCATAGAAACAGCAAATATTGGTACCTACTGGATCACCTATCGCGGCAATAAATTCCACAGCAAAAACTATATTTAAATTGGGTGTCTCTCTGTGGGGTAGGTAGATAAATACGAGTGTTCCCAAATATGGCTATTTTTAACCGACTTCAAAAAGGAGGAGGTTATATGTTCCACTGTATGTATTTTTTAATACTCGTTCTGTACGACATTTAACGATGTTCTTGTACAATCGATGTTTTAGTTTTGTTTTAATTGTTTAATAATATTTATATCTATACCAAGACAAATAGTATATATATACTATACTATTATGTATAAATGTGAAAGTTTGGATGTTTGGATGTCTGGATGTTTGTTACTCAATCACGCTTAAACGGCTGAACCGATTTGGATGAAATTTTGTACGAAGGTAGTTTATAGCCTGAATTAAAAATTTTACCAGCGTATTCATGAGGTAAAGAGTGATTTTTTTATGTGAACCATTTTATGTGAATCCAATTTTTGAAATAAATTAGGTACACATATGTATTTGCTTGCTCAGTAATTTGCGGTGGATATGTTTTATGAGGCTATAATTATAGTCAGTCCTACATAGGCAATTGATCCTCACAAAATATTGGTTCGAAAGGCATCATGAAAAAAGAAAATCACGAATTGGTTTTATTACCTAGAATACATTGTCGATAAAATAAAAATATTGGTTTCCGTTGTGCTAATACCCTGTTTCGCAAATAAACGGTGTGTTCTTTAGAATTGAGATTTGGAACAAGAGGTAGGTTGCGTACAGAAACTAAATTTATTATTAATTCTTGTTTTGTTTACTCACCCCATCCTATAGTAGTGTACACTTTTAGCTTGATATTTTCCGCTGTAAACGTTTCCACGACTAGCATATACAGATAAAGACCTGAAAAAAGACAATTTATTAAAATAAGAAAACATATATACGCTAAATGGAAGAAATATATTTAAGTAGGTAAGTAGTGTAACAACGACTTGTCTTATACTTTGATATTATTTAGACGGGTCTTTGTTCCAACAATACGACTATTAATATATTAGAATAAAAGTCAGTCACGCTTGTTAAATATAAGTATATATTTTTGGCAGTGGCCTCACAAAGAATATAATTACCATATGGTAACTTCTAAGAATAGTTACAAACTAAACGACTTCAGAAACCTAATACTGAAGGCCACAGCTAATGTGTTTACTTGTCATTACGAAAACATTATCTCTCAGACTTTCGGTGATTTTATCCATTCATTAAAAGCAACGGAATAGGTATTCTGATCTGTTCTTTTAGTACCTACGAGGATTTTAATAAAGTGTAAGTAAGTACAGTGGCGGAATGAAAAGGTTGATCAGTTTTCAAATCAATCATTTACGCGTTGCAAGCTCATGTTACCTTTTTAAACTGTGTATCAGACGAGAGTGTTGTATTGAAAATTATGTTCAACTGTTTGACAACAAAGTTCAAATTTACTTAGACGAATTTTCCTTGAATATTAATAGTTGAACTAAAACCTTTTTATTAGTTTGATCTTGCCATTACGTTGTGTCAATTTGATAAATGTAATGTTTAAATCCTCTCCGCTTGAAATTATTAAAACTATAAATGTGAGTCAGGTCCTGTCAATGTCATCATTGCTATTTCTTGTACACGTTTTTTTCCTTTTTTTAACTCGTTTTCCAAAATTCTTAGAGGTCAATCCTCATAGTGGACGTATCTGTAGGCCATGTAGTGGAAATGACATTCATTATGACGGAATGTGTCTGACACTCGGTCGATAAAACAGATACTGATAACAGTGATAACTTATACTGAGCAAGCAAAAACAGATCTTAATGTGATCAACCTTTTCGTTCCGTGACTGTACCTATAATATTTGAACTAAAACAACACGCTCATCAATCAATCAAAACAAATGAAATATGTTTGACAAAATAGTTTTAGTTTCAGTTGCTGTCCTCACATGCATCATTTTGTTACAATTAACTTTAATTTAATTTACAATGTAATTATCTTACTATGAAATAAATGATTCTGAATCTTTATTTGTGAATACGCTCGTAACCAATATTAATCTACTTGAAATAACAGTACCTAATTGACTTAATGTTGTGAATATGCGTTGGTATTTTCTAAAAATGAATCTTGCTTAATGCGCTTGTATAGCAAAAGAGAATCATTGTCTGTCCATTTTTATTTCAGACCATGATGTGCATGATTCATGTATCAGGAATTGCATTTTAGTTGCCAACAGCCAAAGAATTTTGAACCAATATGCTTTTGATTATTGTGGTTCAAAATTCATATGATATTGATAGAATCAATTCATTCTTATGTGTTCCCGGGAATTTCCGTTAACTTCGGCATATTTCAGAGTACATTCACAGAAACAAATTAGCATAATTATTTCTTGACAAAAAAAATTTTTTTTTTTTAGGATTTTTGTACAAATTAATTTTATGTCGGTTATTGTCTTATTGTACAAGGGTCGTGTAACACATGAAATAAAACATATGTATGTAAAAATATGTAATATCGAACGAACTCACTTTGTAAACTTTCTTGTAGTGTATGAACCTTACAAAATTTAAATGCTGTTATGACGTCACAGTTAAGAGCCATTTACACTGGTTACATCTGCAAAACTGATTAAATTAAACATTGAATATCTTGATAACAGTAAGAGTTAAGATACTAACTAAACTAAGAGTCTTGGAGAAATTAACTTTATTTGATCTAAACTACGCCCCCTTGCAATTAATGGAAATTGTCATGAACACGTTGTATATAGGTACTCTCTATGTTCAATTGTAAAACGCGAACTGATTGTCCAACGTTCCTTGTTTTTGGGCGCTGAGAAGTGCCGTTTTTAAAAGTAGCGTAGCGTACGTGAAAACTGCAAATCTTTGAAGTAGAGAAATAAAAATAAGCCATACGATAAATAAATAACAGAATCAATTCATTGCATTTTTCTTTCAACTTGAATACGAATATGTATTTAGCATTGTTTGGCTACTTGAGTAGGTATCCTAAGATGTTGATGTACGAGATGAATACGTAAAAACCTTTGATATTTGTTTTATGTGAATATATATGTTCCTCCTGCTGAGGTGAAAAGTTGTATGTGTCACTTGAGAGCAAAGTTATTTGCATCTCATGCTTCGGAGTACCGAAGTTAGAATCTTGAGCGTAGAGAGAGAGGGCTCTACGCTCAAGATTCTAACTTCGAGTTTTAAAATTTTCCGCTCGCAGTAGGGACTCGCAGCAAAAAACAACTTTGCTCTCTTGTAGCACAAATAACAATTTCGTGACACCTCCATAAAGTAGCCAGAACAACAAACTTGGCAGCTGCACTGTTCCTTCGGAACCTCGCAGCGCAGACTGGAACTCTATAAGCGACATCGATACGAATACAAATAGTACCTACCAGTGTGTGATTGCCATACGATAAATAAATAAATAAAGTAGCCAGCTATGCGTGCGGAAAATCCCATTTTTCTCTACTAATACTAATACTCGCTGCGGGCGTTAATAAGTCGGAGATATCATATTTATCGCCCGTACGATGTTAGATATGCTTTATCTTACCGACCTAGGTGAGTAATGTACAGTCCGCATTATAAATAGTATACATTCTAGGTGGTTCTAGGACTTATTGCTTAGAGATAACGGTCTCGTCGAAAAGTGTACACACATTTATGATGCTGACTGTTATTCTGTTTACCTTCAACGAGCATCCAGAAGAAGTTCGTCAGATAAAAGTAGTGCATACAAATAACCAGGATCATGCACGACGTTTGATGTTGCGACGCCTCGTCCGACCAGTTCTGAACAAAAGAAATACGATAAAAAACAATTGACGTGCGGTTTACACAACATACGTTTGATGTGGGCTTTTAACGAATTCACTAACGCGTGAACTAAGAATCAAAATTTCGAAATTCGTTTCTAAAGCATGTACATGCACCAAAACATTTTACTAGGGGCGAAAGTGGACTTTAATCATGTGACTTGTCGAAACTTATTAGTCTTATTACCTTGTGGCCTATTTCAGGAAACTACAAGTTACAATTTTACAGGTCTAAACTCTATTTTTTCTTGTAAAATTGTAATTTGTAGCTTCGTGAAACGAGCCAATGATCGCGATGTCACATTTTTTACCAATACCTTCAACGATCTATGATAAACCGCATTTCAAATGTACTGCATTTGACATTTGAATCGTTCCTATTTACTTCTTGTATGTGCTTATTATGTGGCGGTGAAAATTATAGATTAAAAAAACATATTATTTAGTATGATAAAGTACTATTGAAATCAATGTTATTTAATTCATATCCTATTTATTTCTGAAGAATAAAACACGTACTGAGCGTTCACCATTTAATCCAAGACAGATTACGAGCTACCCGCATACAAAATACCAGTTATTGTTTGCTTACCCTACATATACAACACCTCCACCTTTATTACCTAAATACATTTTTATTTATAAAGACAACCCGTAATTAACCTAATATACGGCCTATCGATTCACAAACCTCTTTCTCAATATAAACTAGCACCCAGTACAATTTGACCCCTACATTCATAACCGCTGGACGTAATCAAAGGCCAGACTGTTACTGGTCAGTTCGTAAACATCTTTAATATTCTAAATTGATAACATTTTTATCTAATATTATAATAAGTTATAACCGGTATTATATACTTAGTACATTATTATACAGTAGGTATATAACCCGTTTTGACAATTTTGATTGTTATACCGCTAATCATCTGAGACCATACGTAAGCCTATATATTTAGGTACACAATAATATTAGAAGTATTCATCAAAACCTAATCTCACTGGCGGCTTAACTACTCTCCTAGGTCGGTCGACTTGTGATATCTTAGGTGTCGGTACGCTTACGTCACCTATTTCCTCTACCGCACCACTAACATGACCACTCCTCTCCGGCACCTCGGGCCGGACCGGCTCCGCCACCGGCCCCGGCGCCATCAGGCCCCCACCACCATCCGGCCGAGGTCCCTCCTCCGGCAACACAAACGAGCTACTAGGCCGACGTCGTGCGGTCGCTGGCGGTGTACGTACATCTATTGTCCCGTCGGACACCCTGCGTCTCAACTGGTCTATGTGCCTGTGTATTCCGGTTCCAATATTAGAGTCTATTGTATAATCGGTACTACCTAACTTCCTAGTGACCTGGCCCGCGAGCCATTTGTCCTTGGCGCGATAGTCGCGGTACCACACCGCGTCCCCCGGGCACAGCTGGCGCCGCGTGCCGCGCGCCCGCGCCGCCGTCTGCGTCTGGTGCTCGCTCACTCGCGCGCTGCGCTCTGGTTTCAATTGATCTAGGCGCATACGCAAATTGCGACCTTGCAAAATTTTCGCTGGGCTTTCACCAGTCGTGTAATGTTCCGTATTCCTGTAAGTTAGCAGAAACCTGTTCAAAGCTACATCGATGTCTAATTTTTGATTTTGCGCTTTTTTCATGGCCCGTTTACAAATTCTTACGGAAATTTCCGCGGCTCCGTTGGACGCCGGGTGGTAAGGAGATGAAAAAATGTGCTCTATTCCATTATGTTTAAGAAACAAATCAAACCGGGAACTAGTAAACGGAGGACCGTTGTCGCTAACTAGCTGTTTCGGGAGTCCAAACCGTGCCCACATCTCGCGCAGTACCGCTATTACCGCCTCCGCGGTAGTAGTCCTCATTTTTACAGCTTCTATCCACTTTGAACATGCATCTACGGTTATCAAATACGTAAGACCCGAAATTGACAAGAAGTCAATATGAAGTCTAGCCCAAGGACGGTCTGGCCATGGCCACGCGCATGGCACGTGCGCCACCGGCGCGTCGGCCACACTGGCGCACACCCCGCAAGCGCGGCATCTCGCTTCTACTGCCTCATCAACTCCCGGCCACCATAGCTTCTAGCTAATGCTTTTGTTTTTACTATTCCCATATGTGCTTCATGTAATTCGTTTATCACTCGTTCCCTGCACGAAGCCGGAATAACCACACGATGTCCCCAAAGAATACACCCAAGTTCGCAGTATAATTCTTTACGCCTATTGAAATACGGTTTAAGTTCATTAATTTCAATATCAGATGGCCACCCATCGGCCAAGTACCCTATGACCCGACTCAATATAGGATCGTTACCGGTCTCGCGTTTGAGCACCTTATAATCTAACAGTAATGCCTCTGTCGCAAAATGTAAGTAGGTCTGCTCGGGCAGCTTCTCCTCTCCGGCTGCCGCGTCCCTATGTGTTTTAATTAAGCGAGAAAGAATATCAGCCGTATTCTTATCAGTGCGGATGTACTCGATTGCAAAGTCGTACGCTGACAATTTAATCGCCCACCTTTGTAGCCTGCTAGCCGCTGTCACGGGTATTCCGATATTAGGTCCGAAAATGCTCACCAGAGGCTTGTGATCAGTACGCAAAATAAATTCCCTTCCATATAAGTATTGATGAAATTTATCTATAGCGAACATTATCGCGAGTGCCTCTTTGTGAATTTGACTATAATGTTTTTCATGTTCAGTAAGTGCGCGCGAGGCATACGCGACGACACGTTCGCCCCCGTCGGGCAATCGCTGAGCCAAAAGAGCGCCCAGTCCTCGCGCAGACGCATCACACGTCACCACAGTGGGACGCGCCATGTCGTAGTGCGTTAGCACTTCTGTACTAACTAGCAACTTTTTAACGTACATGAAAGCGTCATTATGTCTCGTACCCCATATAAATTGTCTACCCTTTTTGAGTAAGTCATAAAGTGGAACAAGATGGTCCGATAAATTTTTAACGAATTTCCCATAAAAGTTAACCATGCCCAAAAATGATTTCAGTTCCGTAGTATTCGTTGGGTGTGGCATGTCAACTATCGGCTTAATTTTGTCAGGGTTAACTCTCACACCAGTTTCGTCTATAATGAACACCAAATACTGCACCTGTTTTGATAAGAATTCACATTTTTCCTTTTTGAGCTTAAGCCCACAGCTTTGCAAGACAGAAAAAACTTTTTCAATAGTGTTGACATGACTAGCTAAATCTTTACTTTTAATTAAAATATCGTCATAGAAAACCACAACATCTGGTATTTCCCCTAATAAATTTACCATAATCTTCATAAATATTGCCGGGCTAGAGCTTAGTCCAAAAACTAAACGGTTGTATTTGAAAAGCCCCCGATGAGTATTAATGACCGTGTAAGCCCGAGAATCTTCATCGAGCACTAACTGGTTATATGCTAGAGATAAATCTAACTTAGTGAAATATTTATTATTACTCATACCACTAAATAAGTCATCTAATTTTGGAACCGGATATCTGTCAACTTGTAAGACTCTGTTCAGTGTTACCTTGTAGTCCGCGCATATACGTATACCGCCATCCGCTTTGCTCGCTATTACTAGAGGAGTGGCCCAGTCGGAGCGGTCGACGGGCTCGATGACGCCGGAGCGCAGCATGGCGTCGAGCTCGGCGTCGACGCGCGCGCGCATCGCATAAGGCAAGGGTCGCGCGCGGCAGTAAATAGGCTCGGCGCCCTCGCGCACACTTAGCTTCACCGGTGAGCCGGTGAACCGACCCAGTGTGCCATCAAACAGTGATTCATGTCTGGAAATAAGGTCGTTAATAATTACATTTTTGTCTAATTCTTTGTTACACAATACGTTGGATGAATTAATTTTAGGAACTTTAATATCTAGCTCACTCAACCATTGTCGACCCAATAAGTTAGTAGTCGCTCTGTCTAATACATATAAATCTAATTTCTTCATGATATTATTGTGACTGACATTTACTTCTAAATATCCTAAAGGCTGTACCACTGAGCCGTCGTAAAACTTAAGATTTAAACGACAAGGCTTTAACACTAGATCATTAAAACACCGCCGATATGTAACGCCACTCACACAAGATAAAGCTGACCCAGTGTCCACCTCCATAACTAAGGGCCTATTATGTACAAAAAGAGACATACACACCGGTCTATAGTTCGTCAAAGACATCTGATACATCGGTTCTTCCTCATTGCAATCATTATCACCCTCATCGTCAGCTCCATCCGACTGTCCCGAAGTGGTGTTTTCCCCGGCGCCGACGGGCTCCTGCATCCAGTAGGCGCTGGCGTGCCTGCGGCCGCGTCGCCCGCGCCCGCCGCGCCCGCGTCGTCCGCCGCTGCTCCCGCTCGACCCGCGCGATGCGCGCCCGGCCTCATCCGCCGTTCCATACCCTCGTCTTGGATTCTGGCCCTCGCCATGATTTTCCGGACACATTCTACGTAAATGACCAACCCTTTTGCAAAAACTACAGTCGTAGTAACGATACTTGCAGTTTTCCGTCTTATGCTGGTTATCGCCGCATGCCATGCATTTCGTCATGATATGTACCTTGTTCACTTCCATGGAGGTACTCGGGTTGCGATTTACTGCACTGGCGTCCCTCTCGGCTGCCTCCAGAGTGCATGATAGTGTAACCGCCCTATTATAATAATAATAATAATCATAAATTTATTTCCATTTAACCTTAGGTGGTAAATACATTGTGGTCGAGTCCTCCTATTAGGTATTATATAACCTGTGTCAGGAGACCTCGCTCTTCCAAATTATACATTATAGGTAGTTCTAACGTTAAAATGGTTTTTATAATGTTCCAAAGATACAAAAATAGGTACTTAAGCCTAGCTTAAACTATATGTATGTGTGTGTGTGTGTGTGTGTGTGTGTGTGTGTGTGTGTGTGTGTGTGTGTGTGTGTGTGTGTGTAAGTGTGTGTGTGTGTGTGTGTGTGTGTACGTGTGCGTATGTGTGTGTTTTGTATTAATTAATTATTATAAACCTCAAAGTATATTTTCAGTCTCATAATAGTTCAGTCCACTTAGCCATGTTGATACAGTTTTTTTACAGTCGTAGCAATTTAATATATAAATATTCAATTCCCTGTTTATCTTATTATATAACAGTGCGGATTGTACATCAAACTGTCTCTTTGCAAAAGCTGATTTGTACGCAGGCAAAGGTGCTTTTTTATGAGTTCTTCTCTGAGTTGACAGTTCAGGTTTGAAAACTAGCGATCTGTGAAGTTTTAAGATGGCAGACATTATGTACAATTTGCGAATGCTATGTACTTTACATAGCTCATAAAGTTCTGTAGTGGGGTATCTGTAGGGTTTAAAGTACATCGTTTTTAACAAACATCTCTGACCTCTTTCAACTTCCAGATACTTGGTTTTATCAGCGCCCCCCCATACTGGAATGCAGTAGGTCATTATAGATTGAGCTAACACAATGTATACTTGTTTTAGTAAATTGGCGTTACTGATATGTCGTAGAGTCTTAAATATCCACACTAGCTTTCTTATTCTACCGTTTAAATATTCTAGGTGTTGATGCCAAGATAGCCGTTGGTCGATTATTATGCCTAGATATTTAATCGAGATCACTTTTTCTAGTGGGGTGCATTTACATAATGTGTTGTTTTGCGGATTACAGTTGTGAATTTTGAGTTTTAGTTCCTGTCGAGGTTGTGTGCTGACCGTCTTTGTGAAGCAGATGTATTTAGATTTAGCTATGTTGAGTGTAAGTAGATTGGATTTCAACCACGCGTCGATCTTGCGGAGCCCCATCTCAGCAGCACCAAAGACCGCTTCCCAATTCTTGCCTGTGAATGCTACAACCGTGTCATCTGCGTATGAAATAACATGTCCATCGTGGATGGCCATGTTAGTAAGATCGTTAATGTAGACAAGAAACAGGGTCGGCCCCAGCACGCTGCCTTGTGGGACGCCACAGGTCACCTCAGCATCTGTACTTGTATGGATTCCAATTTTAACCCTCTGACAACGATCCCGAAGGTAGTCAACCAACAGATCCAGAGGTTTGCCTCTGATGCCGTAGTGTTCTAGTTTTTTTTACAAGAATGGGGAGAGATACAGTGTCAAAGGCCTTTTTTAAGTCAAGGAAAACAGCAAGGCACTGTTTCCCTTTGTCAACTTCTTTGCTCACCATCGATGTAAGTTTCAAAATTGCGTCTTCCGTCGATTTCCCTTGCATAAATCCAAATTGAAATTTTGATAATAGTTTATATTTGTTAAAGTAGCTTGATAGTCTAGTATTAATAAGTTTCTCTATTATTTTTGAGATTGATGTGAGCACTGAAATCGGCCTGTAATTATTCGGGTCGGTTCTCTCTCCACTCTTATAAACCGGCGTAATTAGCGACTGTTTTAGCAGTTTCGGAAATACACCTTGGGCAAAACATAGATTCGCTAGGTGGCTAATCACGGGCACTATAGTGGTTTTGCACAGCTTTAAATATTTTGTAGGTATACCGTCAATTCCCGGGGCACTATCGGATTTTAACGACATTAAAATGTTTTCAACCTCACGGGGATCTGTTTCTAGTAAAACGAAAGATGACAGCGTGGCGCTATTATTATGTATGGTACCGGTGTCGGTTCTAGGGATATTACCAACAGGTATGTCTGCAGCAAGATTTTTTCCAATGTTACAGAAAAACTCATTGACGCAATTGACAGCATCCTTGGGAACAGGTTTGTGTTTGAGTAGTTCAGTGTTGGAAGTTTTGGTGGCTTTATAATTGGTTATTGACTTTATTGATGTCCAGAGACTCTTAGGGTTCTTTGAGTTTTCCAGTAAATTTCGATCATAATGTCGTTTAAGTTTTTTTATTAAATTACATAAGTAATTCCGATATCTCCTAAATTGTAGGTTAACTTGTCGTCTTCGGCGAATAACTTTTGTCGTATCATTTCACTTTTTATGCCACACACTAACTGGTCACGTAAATTATCTTCCAGCGTAGTTTCGAAGTCACAATACCTGGACATTTTTTTTAATTCAGCTACGTAGTCCGCTATCAACTCGCCCTCCATTTGCCGTCTTTGTCGAAATCTATAGCGCTCGGCTAAAACAGACGGTTTAGGTTGCAGATGTTTTTTTAGTAGGTCAACTGCACCGTCGTAGGTTAACTGCGATGGTTTTTTAGGACTTGACAATGTCGATAACAACTCATAAGCCTCTTCTCCCATGACGGAAATCAACGTGGCTAACTTAACCGTCGCTTCCACTTTGTTCGCGACGAAGTACATTTCGAGCCGCTCACAATACGCCGTCCAATTGCCGTTTTTTATATCAAAATCACGTAATTGTCCCACCGACATGATTTAGTTGCACTATACCGATATCTATAGATATTTTTTTAATCCTCGTTCGCCACTGAAGAATAAAACACGTACTGAGCGTTCACCATTTAATCCAAGACAGATTACGAGCTACCCGCATACAAAATACCAGTTATTGTTTGCTTACCCTACATATACAACAATTTCTATAGTTAATATCCCATGATATTAAGAAAATATGGTGCATAAAACAAAAATATCCGCTGTGCTACTGTAATCTATCTATGATACTTCGCACTTAAAAGAGGAAGAATAATATAGGCACACTGTAATTTCCTCTCATATGACTCTATAAAACTATCGTTAATACCCGTAAATATTTCACGTGATTATCAGGAAATTTCAAAACTGCAGTACGCTATTCACAATTTATTCCACTATACCTCACCACTCCTAGCATAACTTGATGCTGCGATACGCAACAACTACTCGCAATTGGAGGTCTGACTTATACTGGCCTGAGGCGAGGTTAAGTGAAGGATTGTGAATACTGCTAAGCTTACTGTGCCAAGTTTGGTACTTATCCAGCGTTAACGTTCCAGCGAGGCCATTAATAGGTATTCCAAGTTGTTATGTTTGCCATTATATCATACGAGAAGTTGGTGTTTTATTAGGATTTTAGTAAGTGTCTTGAAATGGGAATTTAAAAGCGTGATTAATTAACCTTACCTAATCAATCAAAATATACTTTCTAACACAGATATGAAGTTTCTAAGAAAATAGCAAGAAGTGACGTCACGATTTTCTATATGGTCAAGCACGGTAATTTTTTTGATCTTTATGTAGGCATTTAAAAATCTTAAAAGTTGCAAAAATATGGTGAACCGTGACGTTTCCGAGTATTTTTGTTAGTTGTATTTATTGGTAATGTTTAAATAATTGATTTTTACTTGTCAACTAACGTATTGCGAAAATATTTTTTATATATTTAACCCACACCCCGTACCTAATATACAATGACCCAAAGGAGTATTAAAATGGTAAATGTTATATACGCGATATTAATATCGAAATATTTAAATTTAAACGACTAATCAATATTTGAAATATAATATTTAATATTCAAAATTAATTTTATCGTGTTAGGATTGTGTTGAACGGGTGCGATTCACCTGTCTTGTGATAATTTACTTTGAAAACAAAGTTTTAACCGACGAAAAATCAATCATCCCCTATTTTCCTACCCTTAGGGTTGGTTTTTTTTTCCAAATTTATATGGGACCAACTTCGGGGTATACCCTTTGCAATAAAAAAAGAATTATCAAAATCGAACTACTCTGTAAAAAGTTATGCGTGGTCATACATAAAAAAAAAATATATACGCGTCGACTTGAGAACCTCCTCCGTTTTTTTCGTCGGTTGAAAATATCCGCGATGCTAACAACGATAGGTTGTCGGTTGATTTAATTTCTGACATAAATATAATAAATAGTACTCAAATATTAAATTTGTGTTTCTGAACAATCCAATATAAAGACATCAGGGCTGTTATTCGGAACACGCTAATGCGCCTCACCTCACCCGTCACGCCTAACGAGATTTGCGGGTGAATGGCGAGGTGAGGTTAAAACAAGTAACAGAATAGCGGGGCTGTATAAAAAGGTTAAACGTACACTCCCGTAGTTGTAGTCAAGGACATAACCTCATTATTTAAAACCGGTTAAAACCTTACTTTAATACCTACTAACTTATACTGCCAGACTAGACGGACAGACAGCAGTAAATCTTCCGTGTCCGTTACGCTAAGGGCTGTGTCCTGCCCAGCTATTCTGTAACTTGTTATAAGCTCACCCTAACGCTCACCCCCATATATATCTTGACGACGAGATTCGTAGAAACTAAGCGTAGGTAGAGGTCTAGTTTCGTTAGGTGTGACGGGTGGGGTGAGTCGCATGAGTGCGTAAAGAATAACAGCCTTGTCGCTTGTTCATTCCATTCACAAACGCAATATGCCCATCGTCATTTAGGTCAACGTTATGGCCCAAGGAATACTTTCGTCTAGTTCGTTGAATTTTTAACAAATTAGTTAGGAACTAGTTCTATTTGTCTCCCGGCGAACGTGCTCGCTCATTGTCTTTTGCCATGGAATTATTTAGTTAGCAAGAAAGTGCGCTTTTGGAGAAACAGAGCGAAGTACCTAAAGCCTTTTCTTTGTAAACTTTCCCCTGCAGGGGAATTCTAGTTTCGAATTATCACATTCGGAAAAGGGAACGACAAAAAGCGATATACTCGTACATCTTTGCTTTACACTCAAGAGCAAAAGTTTCGGGTCAGTGAAATACCGTCATATTTCCTAAAATAGTGCAAGGTTGTACAGTTTTTTAATCCTGTCATCATCATCCTCCTAGCGTTATTATTCCCGGTTGTGCCCCTAAAGGAGCCCGGGGTCCGCTTTGACACCTAATCCCAAGATTTGGCATAGGCACTAGTTTTACGAAAGCGACTGCCATCTGACCTTCCAACCCAGAGGGAAAACTAGACCTTATTGGAATTAGACCGGTTTCCTCACGATGTTTTCCTTCACCGAAAAGCTAACGGTAATTCCGTACATAAGTTCCGGAAAACTCATTGGTACGAGCCGGGATTCGAACCCACGACCGCCGCTTGACAGCCGCATGCCTGAACCACTAGGCTACCGTAGCTTCTTTTTTTTTTTAATCCTGTCATGATCTTTATTAAATTTTATATCTAAACTGCAGAAATAAAAGTAAAAAAAAAATGAAAAAAACAACGTTAACGGTGCGAGATATCGCAAAAATCGTCATATTTGGATGTCGATATTTTTATAATCGGATAACGGAAATTGCTAATACATTTGGGTATTACGAAGAATAGTATATTATGTAAATAAGACTAGTGTAAAATATTAAAAAAAAACCTATTGCGGTTATTTAATTTAGGGTGACCCGAAACTTTTGCACTTGAGTGTATTTTTATTTTAACGATCTACTTACCTTACCTACTGGCAACCTAATAATTCGAGTGATTTACAGATTTACGAATGCACGCGCGTGTATGTCAATTTTAATATTAAAAAAAATTACAGTTAAATTGTCCTAACGCGCGTTCAGAACGTTGCGCGATTACCCCTCTGAACTACAAATATCATCATATTGGCGATGCCCGTAAATTCGGCCTAATATCTGTTCTATTGGTAGAACTAAATAGTTGGAATTTTAATATAACAACCGGCAAGAGAAAATGCAACTACTTAGTTTCATCAATAGAACAGGTAATGTAAGTTTAAATCTAGGTATCTAACGTACAGTCAACCAATTTGATTCCTAGGCCAACGTAGAACCTTGCCGTTGTAAATGCTATGTCAAAACGGGTTACTAGGATTATTGCGTCGCTATGTAGACAGTTAAATTGACAGGGTTCTACGGTAGCCTAGGAATCAAATTTGTTGACTGTACGTACGACACGTTACGCATTCGGCCAGCAGGTCGACTACGCGCATTGTACGAACGTCGGGTAGTCAATGTCACTTTTTATATGGAAAATTGACAGTTAAATTGTACGGACGCGCGTTCGGAACGTTACGTGATTACCCCTCCACACCACACACTGTCCTGAGGGGTAATCACGTAACGTTCCGAACGCGCGTCGGTATAATTTAACTGTCAATTTTCCATATAAAAAGTGACATTTAGACCTACCCGATCGACCTGTAGGTCAATCACGTAACGCATTGTACGCGCGCCTGACAGTAAAATCACAATCTAACTGTCATTTTTCCATATAAAATTGACATTTAGACCTTACAGACGCGCGTAAGAAAAGTTACGTGATCGACCCACTGCTGCAGGTCGATCACGTAACGCATTGTACGAAAGTCGCAGGTCGATCACGTAACGCATTGTACGAACGTCGGGTAGGTCTTAATGTCACTTTTTATATGGAAAATTGACAGTTAAATTGTACCGACGCGCGTTCGGAACATTACGTGATTACCCCTCAAGTTGATCTATATGTCACTTTTGGATGGGAAAATGACAGTTAAGTTGTTTAAAGTTACGTGATCACCCCTAGTATAATCGAAATAAGTGAATGAGATATTGCCAGTCCTGTGGGTCGATCACGTAACTTTTCTTACGCGCGTCTGTAAGGTCTAAATGTCAATTTTGTATGGAGAAATGACAGTTAGATTGTGATTTTACTGTCAGACGCGCGTACAATGCGTTACGTGATTGACCTACTGTATACTATGCGATATCATTTTTTGTGGTAGGTATATGTCTCCTTTATTTATAACTTATTGCATGTCGAGTAGCAAATTTCACACAAATTGTTTTGTATTGTCTAAGGAATCTAAGGTAAACGTCCTAGTACTCGACCTAGTAGTGACATGGCTTAAGGTGGTTCGATTGCCATACAAAGCGTTATTTGACATTCGCAGGCTAACGGCGTGATATTTTAAGAAACTTATGTAACAAACTTTCTTCAATTGGCTTCCCATTTGCGCCAAATTCCCCCTTTCCTAGAATAAACTTGTATAAACTAGATTAATTTGAGAAAAATAGTTTTCCCAAAATATCACGTGCCAAACCAATTTCTCAAATTAATCTAGTTTATACAAGTTTATTCTAGGAAAGGGGGAATTTGGCGCATATGGGAAGCCAATTTATGAAAGTTTGTTACATAAGTTTCTTAAAATATCACGCCGTTAGCCTGCGAATGTCAAATAACGTTTTGTATGGCAATCGAACCACCTTAAGTTCGAATGAAGAAAAATCCTCTTAGTTCGAATTTAACCCATATTGCTTTGACTTAAGGTGCCCAAGCCATATACTTGTACAGCGTCGAGCACTCGGACGTTTAACTTAAATTTAACCTTTTCGACGCCAACGACGCATATATCGGCACCGCTGGTTCAACGCCAACAACTGATATATACGTCTAGGAGCCCATCACTATAGCAACCTTCTTGCATTGATATGGACAGGACACAAAATTTATTAATTACTTGGCGTGTGGTTGACAACTTTTCTCTTTGACAGAGCGTTGAAAAGGTTAAGTTATTAGGAAATTAATTCAATGGCTTACCTGTAAAGATAAATTCAGTATCCAACTGCATGCTGACAGTATGTATGTTGACATGAGATTTGTGTGTATGGTGTTCCTTAGACATCTTAGGTCCCTGAAATAGAAAAACACGATCAATAAAATACGAGTAACAGCCTGATCTACGATACCCAAGCAGCTAAGTATTGCTGTTCCTGCGTCAGTTGAGGTATACCTCATCATCATATCAGCCGAAAGACGTCCACTGCTGGACATAGGCCTCCCCCAAAGAGTGCCAGGTATGAGTGGAGGTATAACTACTAACTTTGAGTTGACAGAATTGCATCATTGTAATCCGTGGAAAAACTGACTCTATCCAAGCTTTTGGATAAAAAACCCAATGACAGTTTAAAAAAAAACCGGTCACCTTAAAATGCCTTAAATGATTTTGACTATATGGCATGCCCGTATTTTGACTTGATATGATACATCGATTTTGAAATTAGAGTTATTATTCTATAAATATACTATTTACAGCTATACTCGTATATATCGAATTGTGTGGTACGGCTGCAGAGTGGCAACGTGTATTCATACTACAAAAGCGTGCCGTGCGTATTATCTCATTTGTCCCTCCACGCACTACAGCTCAAAATCTCTTGAGAGATAACAATATACTTGTTAAAATATATTAAATATATATATCAAAGTAATCCATTATTATTACTACTACGGCCATCTAGTGTACAACTCTTGATAACTTGTGCCTAGTATATTGTATCTGTGTTGTGCATTATAATAAAATAAAAGCAGTCTCATTGCAACGGCTATTGTGTTTTCATCAGGTTATGGGCTATTCGTAGTTTCCAAGTGATATTTTGGAGTTTTTTTCGTGTGTTTATCAAAAATGTCGACATCAAGTTATATAATGAACATTCCGAAGTTAAAAGGACGCGAGAACTATGACGATTGGGCGTTCGCGGTTCGAAATTTCATGCTGTTGGAAGGAATCGACCTTGACGCCATAGCTGCAGATTTAAAGGACGAGGACAGCAGAAAGGCTGAAGCCAAGCTCGTTATGACCATCGATCCTTCGTTATATGTGCACATCAAGAACGAGAACAAGATAAATACTTTGTGGAATAAGTTAAAACAGTTATTCGACGACACTGGATTTACAAGGAAGATAAGTTTACTTCGAACATTGATATCTATTCGTCTCGAGAATTGTGAATCCATGACAAGTTATGTGACTCAGATAGTGGAAACAGCGCAACGATTGAAAGGAACAGGTTTTGAGATAAACGAGGAGTGGGTAGGTTCATTACTGTTGGCCGGACTCACAGAAAAGTTTGCGCCAATGATAATGGCCATCGAGCACTCTGGTTTGGCAGTTAGCGCTGACGTCATAAAAACGAAGTTACTCGATATGACTTTTGATGTTGGCAGCAGTGGAACCGAATCGGCGTTTTGGACGAACCCTAGCCAGCGAACGAGAAGTGGCAACACTGCACATTATAAGTCAAAACCAACTCCGATGACAAGTAAAGCGTCAACCGGAAAACAAATAAAATGTTATAAATGCAAGAAAATTGGTCATTATAAGAACCAATGTACCGAAACAAGAATTAAGGATGCTGGTGCATTTAGTGCCGTTTTTTTGAATGGGAAATTCAGTCCGGAAGATTGGTATATAGACTCAGGTGCAAGCAAACATCTGACGGCTCATCAAGAAAGTCTATCGGAAGTTCGACAAGTACACGAAATTAAAGAAATAGTTGTTGCAAATAAAATGTCCATGCCAGTTTTGTGTGCCGGTGATACACAAATTACTACGTTAGTAAATGGTACTCAGTTTGACATCCCAGTACGAGATATTTTGTGCATTCCTAACCTCACAACAAATTTGTTATCAGTTAGCCAGTTGATAGCAAACGGGAACACAGTTTCGTTCGAAAAGAATGCGTGCTACATCCGTAATCAACAGAATATGCTAATAGGAGTTGCAAATTTGCATAATGGAGTATACAAATTAAATACTGTGATGCCAGAGAAGGTGATAGCAGCGGCAGCCATACACAAGACAGATTCAAGGCAGTGGCATAGAAGACTCGGGCATATTAATAGCAGTGACCTGGAAAAAATGAAGAATGGTGCAGTAGAGGGAGTGACTTATACTGACAAAGCTGACATTCAGAAATCCAACTGTGAAATATGTTGCGAAGGTAAGCAAGCCAGATTACCTTTCCCATCCGCAAACCATAGAAGTGAAACCCTGCTGGAAGTGGTGCACTCAGATTTATGTGGGCCTATGGAGACCAAATCTATAGGTCAGGCAAAGTATTTTTTACTTTTTGTGGATGATGCCAGTCGTATGACATTTGTGTATTTCCTGAAGGAGAAGAATCAAGTGTTACAACGTTTCAAAGAGTATCGAAGTATGGTTGAAAACCAGACTGGAAATAAAATCAAAATACTTCGCTCAGACCAAGGCGGTGAATATTGTTCTGAACAGATGGAAAGCTATTTAAAAGAAGCAGGTATTATACATCAGAAGACAAACCCGTACACGCCCCAACAAGGGGTCTTTGTGAGCGTTTTAACAGGACAGTTGTTGAACGTGCAAGATGCTTACTCTTTGAGGCTAATTTAGAGAAACAGTTTTGGGCGGAGGCAGTTAATACGGCAGTTTACTTAAAAAATAGGTCGCCGGCCTCAGGTCTAGGACATGAGACACCATTTCAGAAATGGACAGGTAAGAAACCTGACATGAGTCACATCAGAGTATTTGGTAGTGAAGTCATGGTGCATGTACCCAAGCCTAGAAGACTGAAATGGGATAAAAAGGCAGTCAAATATATCTTAGTTGGTTATCCAGAAAACACTAAAGGATATCGAGTATATAACCCGAAGACAAGGCAGATCACTACGAGCAGAAGATAAATACTTTGTGGAATAAGTTAAAACAGTTATTCGACGACACTGGATTTACAAGGAACACCCTGCCCTCGCAGTACATATACGAAGTTGCTAAATTCATTACAGAAAACATACACATTTCCCCGCAAAAAGATAACTCGCACAAGTCAGGGGTCCCTGAACCAGCTCCTCACACAAACCACTCGACTGACCAAGTCAACTAAAATCATGTCTCATGTATTTAACAAACTACCCGTGAAGTAAAATGCGCGGGTAGTAACTAAACTTTTTTAAGTACATTAGAATCGTCAGCTCAATGTAATAAGTGGTATTAAACTGGACTAAATAATGAATGCGTCATTGTGGCCAAAAACAAAAAAAATATTTTGCGTCATAATTAAACGTAGGTAGATAATTAATATATTTCACTTTAGTACCTACTTACTACCTATTATTGAATGATATGATAAATGTTCATTGATAAACTGTAAACAATATCTACTTATGAACTAAAGGTACCGCCAAAGACGATTTTAATGTCAAACCTATTGAAATGAAGTGGTAGGTAGGTACTCAATAGCCATGACTATTGTAGGTAGGTAGTTTTTAATGAATGGCTAAAATCATCGATATTTTGAGTCATAATGTTTTTGTAACGATTTCTCTTTGAGCATCTGAAGTCACCTAACGAACCTACGTTTGCAACTGTTTTCGTACAAAGCGGAAAGAATATTCGATCGGGACTGCGTTTACGTATAGCTTAAAGGATTTTATTACTGATCTGCTAACACTGAGCACAATATATTCCATAAATAAAGATAAATGTGTTAGAAGAGGGAGTCCGCTGGATGCGGGATGGGGAAGGCCTATGTCCAACAGTGGACGTCTTTGGGCTGATAAGATTATGATGATGATGTGTTAGAAGAAAATCAAGATGAAAGTGAAAGTAGTACTGCGGCATGCCAAATTTTGGGCGAATGAAAGTTAGTGTGTACCTACAACTTGACGAGATTAAAGATGCAATATCAGCCGAAAGACGTCCACTGCTGGACAAAGGCCCAAGATGTGCCAAAGCGATCGGACGCGCATCCAATTCAATTCAATTATTTTAATGCTTTCATGTTGAGTACACAGATAACAATTGTGATATTAGGTTACAAACATGAACCCTGTAAGGGTATTACAATACATATATTTTGTTTATAAAGTAACTTACAATATCATACCTATATAAGTTTTAGTACTGATTAATAACTATCGCTTAGAAAATCTTTTGGTGCGTAGTAGGCTTTTATTGCGAGGAATGATTTTAACTTGTTCGCGTATATTGAGTCTTTTTCCTCCGCATTGATATAGTCCGGGAAGTGATTGTAATATTTTACTGCTGCATAATGAGGGATTTTACGAAACATTTCTTGTTTAGGTTCTATCCAGCGGACTCCCGCAACCTTTACCGGGTAATCAGTCCACCTTGTGAGGGGTCTACCCTTGCATCATACCACACTTACTTGAAATATAAGAAGACGAATACAGCGAGCGACAGCATAGCGAGGCTGAGCGAGTAGCCAGCGAGGTATATGAGGCTTGTGACGTCCGCCGCCGAGGTGTTGGCGATGCGTTCCGTACAGTTTGAGTAGTCCGAATAGTTGTGCCAGAAGCCTTCGGAGCAATGCCGCGAAGCGTTTTCTGAAAGGAAATGGGAATTTATAGTGCGGATCGTTCTTCTAGACCCAATTCACTTCTCTTCGTGCGTTATAGTAAACAATGCGATTGTGTTTGATTGTTAAGTGGTAAACAAAGCGATTGTATTTTATTGTTAAGTTTAACCGCTAATTAATAATGTAAAATAAATGTAGTAAACATCAACATTTTTTCAACCAAAAGGCGACTTTATAGATCAAATAAAATAAATATTAAGGGACAGTCTTATACAAATCGAAAATCCCCATAGTAGGCTCAATAAGGCTTGTATTATGGGTACTTACTAGACGACGATATATTTATAAAACATCCAAGACTCGGAAACAAATATTCGTGCTCATAACACAAATACAAGAGCTGTACGGTTAGAATGGCTGGCTGAAAATTTTTTATTGACGCGGACACAACACTATGTATTATGACTCGACTAGAGCTACGCTAAATATTCAGGGTGAGGTGGCGGTGTCATCAATATGTAAAGTCATTTAAATTGAGCAGGATAATTCATAATGAAAGGCGATAAAAGAACACTTTTCTCATCAACATTAAGCAAGGGTGTGAAAACGTAGTTATATTCTTTTGTATTACACAACGAGTAAGAGGCTGACAAGACCAAATTTGCTGAAATTGATATTATTTAAGCAGTTGTATAAGAAAAACTATTTATTCTAGCACATCAAAAAAATATAAGTTAATATTCACCATATTGACCAAGACCGTAGACGAAACATAATTGGATGAAATCGGCTCGATAGAAAATATATTGCAAAGATTGGTCTTAAAATCATCTTAAACGGTTCTATGTCATTATTTTTTTGACGTATGGGTCTGCAATTAAAAACATGAAGTCCACATATCATACCTAAACCGCTGACGAGCCATATTTCACAAATAATTCACAATTTTTTTTATTTCAATATTTATTCATTATTTTTGTCTAAAACCTGGCCGCTCAAATAACACTCGCTCTCGTTTACTCCGATACAAATAGACAGTGTGCGGTGTGCGTGTTTTTGGTGTTGACAGCGCCTTAAAGTGTAGGCCCTTTGCTTTTTTAAGTTTCAACTTTTCTTCAATATGAATTTATATTAGGCAATTAATAAAAACAACAATATAAAACTTAACCTAAAGGTAAAAAATTTGGCCTAAGTCGCCGTCAATAGGCAAGGTGCCCAGAAGGCTGGCCGTATTTCCTCGCTGTATAGCGATACTAACACGCTGTGCGAAATAGTGGCCAGCCCTCTGGTCACCCTATGCCTCTATTAGGCGCGTCGCCAAACCCTTGTATAGGCGACGTGCACTTGGCCCCCATGGCCCCAAGGTTTCAACGCCAAACGCCGCAAACATGTAGCTATTTCCTAGGATGGCATATTTGCGGCGCTTGAGGCTTTCGGCCGAGGATGCCGCAGCGCCAGCGGTGGCACTGGTGCTTGGAACATGGGACGGTGCCAGGGTATCGACGCAAGTAGCATCCCAAACTAGCGGCCGACCCATGCTCCAAGGCACCAGCGTCATTCCGTCAGGCCTCTTGCCGTCGTCCCTGGCCAGCCCACTGGGCTCGAGGACTGCCGGCACTCTCGCACTGACAAGGGCCCGACGGATGACATCGTTAATACTGGCGTGGCGGGAGATCCTACCAGCGCTTCGGACACATGAGAGGCCATGGTGGCCCAGTATGTCAACCATGGCTCCGCATTTGACAATTGACTTAACCTGGGGATGGGGATGAAAATATTTGAATGGGAATATTACAGGATGTGATTGACTCTACAAAACTTGAAAATATTGAAAATGTTTTTTAATTCAGTAATGTACGCCGAAGAGCGTTTTTATTGTATGGAAAGGTCACGCTATTGATCCCCTCAAATAATACAATTGGTAATTGTCCTTTTAGACATCAAACTATCCTCTAAGTAAGCTCAATAAGGCTTGTGTTATGGGTGCTAGACGACGATTTATTTAATAGACTTAAATACATAGAAAACATCCATGACTCAGAAACAAATAGTTCTAATGCTCATCACACAAATATTTAC
Organism: Epinotia brunnichana; assembly: GCA_963854355.1. NCBI lineage: Eukaryota > Metazoa > Arthropoda > Insecta > Lepidoptera > Tortricidae > Epinotia > Epinotia brunnichana. The sequence continues at coordinate 20,641,908 of OY977950.1, read as the reverse complement.
ATTTACCGGGATTCAAACGCAGGGCCTTCAGCTTCGTAGGCAGAGTTACTACCCACTAGGCTAAGCGGTCGTCAAATTCTCTCTCTGTTCTGATATTTTGTTACTCTAAAAAGCATTCGCAGAGGTAGAATAGAGCAAAACAAAAGGTTATTGTTTGTCGTCAGGTGATGGCGGCGAATGACATGACATAAATTATTCATTGTTTTCAAATTTTACGAGTACGCAGCGGAATCTGCAAAGCTTAAAATGCTCTCAATATTCATTAAAAGAAGTGAAAGTGAATAAAACATTTCATGTTAAGTATTATTAATTTACGTTAATGCAGTAAGCGTGACGATGTCTAAACTCAGTGTGATTTATTCATAAAATTTTGAACATCAGGGCAGGGGTTCAGGGCATGGGAATATTCCGTTTTCAAGTACTAAAAACAATACATTGATTGCTTTGGTACATTCAGGGTGCAAAAAAGCCTCTTTTATGTTTGTTTTTGTTAAATAGTATTGAATATTTGTAGCTTTGGAATGTAGTTGTCACAAAACTTATACCGCTGAAACATTTAGCTGACATGCATGTGCAGTTGATAAGCGGATCCGGTTTTATAAAAATGCGTTAGATCAAATGTCACATATAATTTAAGTACCTAACTCAGTTATATTTTTGACATTACTTACCGACATGGGTCTTACAGATCTTTATAAAACCCAGCCTTATGTGTCGTTACTCGACTTTTCTCAATGACAGAAAGGGGCGTGGCAGTTGGGTAAGATTCGACATTTAAATTGTGAAAGATGCTATATCCTTTTTGCATGTCGAATCTTGCCCACCGTCTAAGATCGTATAAATAAATAAATAAATATTTGCGGATAATCTTACACAAATCAACCTAGTCCCAAACTAAGCAAAGCTTGTACTATGGGTACTAGGCGATGATATATATACTTATATAGAGAAATAAATACTTAAAAACATAGAAAACATCCATGACTCAGGAACAAATATTCGTGCTCATCACACAAATAAATGCCCTTACCGGGATTCGAACCCAGGACCTCTTGCTTCGTAGGCAGTTTCACTACCAACTAGGCTAAAGCGGTCGTCAAAAAGTTGGTTTAATAAGGTCTTTATTAAACCGAGTGTCAATTTTCTAACAATGATTTGAAATGTACTCACGTGTCTCGTCATACTGGACGCCGTTGAGCTCACTGAAGCACTTCTGCACCGCCACCGTGTGCCACGGAGTGGGGTCCCAACAGAGCAGGCCGTCGTGGTAGGCCGGGCAGTACCCCCCTTCGAGCTCATCGTTCTTCGCCAAACACTCCAACGCCTTTGCACTGCCATTAACGTCCTCCCCTACCTCCAAAGTACTTAAATCCTCCAGTTTGCCGAATTGTTTAACTACTTATACACACAGTTCTGATTCACTTTCTTCACTTGCACTTGAAATGCGGTTCCATCGTGTGCATTCAAACTTCACTTGTTTTAAGTGTTCTGTGCTGAAACGGTCGGTCGCAGCGTCCCCAGTAAGACTGGCATGATAAGGTTGTTTGCCCGTGGCTTGTGTTTTAACTTATCAAGTGATAAGACAGCGAGAGCAAACATCGGCAGTCTATAAGAGTATTTGCGTATCGTGCAAGGAACTCTCCTTTTTCATTGCCCTTCTAATTTAAACATTCTCCTTGTACCTGAAAAAAAACGAGTTTGATTGTTATTTCAGGACGCTGAAACATCTATAGGATTGGTAGACACGGTTTGTATTTGACTAAGATACGCTAAGACTTAGATAAGAGGAGGAACGTTGACGCAGCGAAGGTGACGCAGTACTTCATATTTGTTTGAGTTGGAAAAATGGGTCGGTGTTCGTGTTGAGCATACGTTGAAAAGATATTTACATTTATGCATCATATTTACATTTTTATTACCTATAGTTTAATGTTAAAAAATGAGGAGCAAAGTCTTAGCGTAGTCTTAGCACTGTATAAGAAAATACTGGCAAAATCTCGAAACGCTCGCAAGAGGTTGTTCAGTCCGAAGAATTGTAAAGTGCATTTAAATATTCTACTTCTCAGTCATGCACTCTTGGCACAATGGCATCTTGCGCCACCGCTACTTTCGTTATATGACGCCATATATCTTAAATTTTGTTGGAGTAAAAGTTGTCATTCATACTGGAGCGTGTCACATATTTGATGAGTTCCGTCCACTATGTTGGGCATTGAAATATAGAAATTTAAAAAGCAATTCTTCCCTGTAAGAAACATTTTTTAATGCCCAATAATTTTTTTTGGACAAAAAGTCTTTAAATTTCTTGAAAGGCATAACAGGCAAAACTCGTAGAATTAAGTGGAAAGCCACCTCCCGAGAGCTTTGAACTTCGAACTTGCAAAAATACTTTACGGCGGCGCGACTTATGGTATAAGCTCGTCTTTCTAATTAGGTAGAGTCGTATAAAATTGTGTGTACTTTTACGTTTTAATAATACGATTCAAAGTCGTATCACATTTATAAGTTAAGGCTGAAAACATTTAATTTCTTCGGACTTTGCTCAATATTCTCGTATAAATTTAAAATTAATAATGTATTTAGGATTGCTACTGGATTTATGAAAACAGCGAGCGGGCGCACAGATAAACTCGGCTTTCGGTCTTATATTTGAATACAAAAGAATATCTAATCTCCAAATAATACATCAGCTCATCTCTACAACCTAATAATGTGAGGCAAAGAATAAAATTTCATACAAAATAAATAATCTTCATGTCTGTGAAATTTGTTTTTTGAGATCCCGAGAGGGATACTTTTGGATGCAATTACCTGCGGGTGATTACAGTGAAAAATAAGAAGAACCCCATTTTTTTATTATCCATCTCAAATGCTCTGTTTACCCTACGACGGTTGACTGACAAAAATGCCTTACGGCGTTGAGTCCGCCATTTGTATTTTTTTGTATTGTGCAATACAATTAAAGTAAATATAATTTACTTTAAAAATAAAGTTTAAACCGACTTCAATTCAGTACTTCGCCAAACCACAAGGTACTGTATAGATATTTCCACATTTCCTTTCCAATTTACCACATGAACTGCTTTCCGAGAGCAAATGCGTTGATTATTATAGAAAAAACCCAAGTCGCTATTATGTGTGCTGATAATATTTGAGGAGGTCCGTCGTTTCCTCAAGGATCCCAGAATTAAAACTTCATTAGTTGCTACTTCAACGGAATCATGTCAGAATCTTTGACGTACTTTCTTGACATCTTTGAGGAGTTCCATAAGTCATCTGTGGTCTTCATCATCAGTTCCACTTCACCAAAATTACGATTTCCGAGGGTAAATACACTAGTTATAATAGAAAATAACAAAATCACTACACGCGTGCCTATAAAATTTGAGGGTTGCCCTAAATTTCCCTAGGATCCCATCATCAGATCCTAAATTTGTGACAATAGGACCACCTCGGGAATATACTGTTTCGAATAAAAAAAGAATTTTGGAAATCGGTCCACAATTGACGGAGAAATCAAAGAACATAGGTACATAAAAAAAAAAAAACTCGCCTCGCTCTCACTCGCCTCGTTAATATCTTCGAATACGTGTGTAGATGTAGATGCACAACACACTTTTATAATTTATAATACATTTTTAACAACGCAATAAAAGATGTCAGTTTTACACACTGCTGTTTAAAGTTTTTGACAAACATTGATCTATTGTTGTTGATTTTGAACCTTATAGCACGGTAACAAAAGGAAGGACGTATTTTCGTTTATAGTACGCAGGTAAACATTGATACAATTAAGTAAATGATAAAGTTAGGGACTTCGGTTCGAACATTGGCGTAATGGGTAAGTTTGGAGATAGGAAAACTTGTGTTAAAGGTTTCTCGGAATCGTAAAGTTATTAGAGGCCGTTCGTTATGTTCCATTCAAACAATTAGGTTAAAGTTTAATCAAACGGACTTCATACAGCGTGTGTATTATAAACGAACATATTTAGGCCCTCCACAAGGTGGCCTGATGACCTGGTAAAAGTCGCGGGAGTCCGCTGGATGCGTGTGGCGCAGGATCGGTCACTTTGGCACTCTTTGGGGGAGGCCTATGTCCAGCAGTGGACGTCTTTCGGCTGATATGAAGATGATGATGATATTTTAAGTTCAGTTATTGAACGACGGAGTCAAGCGAACGAAATTTTACGTTTCAGCTTGGGCGATATCAAATTCTTTCGTATAGCCGGCTGTTCTCCGCTACAGATCACATTTCTCAACCGATTCACGTCAAATTTTGTAAGCAGGGCTATAACCACGAACTTCGAATCTCGAACTTCGTATATCTCCGTCTCTATCGCACTTATGGTTTATGGTACTCGAGCGACAGAGACGGAGATATACGAAGTTCGAGATTCGAAGTTCGTGGTAGCGCCGCAGGTTCAGTAATTAGTTTAAAATGGCTCGCGATTTCTACAACTCACAGAGCCACTAGTAATAATACTTAATTAACATTAAAAAAAAACTTTTGTTAATTTAATTGTTTGTTAAATCTTGCCTCTTCGGATACTTAATTAAAACTTAACAGATGTCGTTATTAAAGATTTGTAATTGTAATGATGTTTTGCAACAATGATTTCATTGCATTGCTGCAGGAGATAAGTTTAGAAATAATTACAACATATTGTGATGCAGATTCTTTTTTTTAAAACTACTTTCTTCAGAAGTTTCGATCCCTTTCCATCGTCCGTGGTCAAGCGGGTACACTGAGAAAATTTTTACTACTTTTACTTATTTTATTATCAACTCACACATATTATAATCAGTACTACTTAATTTATGGCTTATCCTAACACGTTTAAACAACACCTAATCGCTACTATAGGATGTGCCTTGTCAGTTACAATAGTTAAAAAAAGGCCAAATGCGCGAATACACTTAGACGATGGTACGACCGCACAAAATGGAAACGATTTGTATTCATTGCCATTGACAGGCAGACGAACGGAGAACGAAGTGATCCGATAAAGATTCCTTTCCTTTTAGGAACCCAAATCCTTTTTGGGAATTCTAATGAGACGTGATCGAATCTAGCCTAAGATGGAAATCGAACCCGCGTTTTAACGGAAGTGTCCTTACTTAATATTAACGGCCTCCGTAGCCCAGTGGGTAGTGACTCTGCCTACGAAGCTGGAGGTCCCGGGTTCGAATCCCGGTCAGGGCATTTATTTGTGTGTTTATCACGAATATTTGTTCCTGAGTTATGGATGTTATATATGTATATAAGTATCTATATGTATTTATCTATTATATATATCATCGCCTAGTACCCACAACACAAGCCTTACTGAGCTTACCGTGGGCCTAGGTTGATTTGTGTAAGATTGTCCCATAATATTTTTTTTTTTTTTATTTATTTTTTTTTTTCTAGACCAGCCATACCACTACAGCACTTAAGAGAATTTTGCCTCACATTCGCTGTCGCTACTACTAGCAACCTCTCTATTTACTTGAAAGGCACACAATTAATTCAGGACGCACGGCCGACGGAGTGCACCATCGAATCGACTTATTTCCGCAATTCGTCGAAGGAAATTACCGCTCCAGACTTCGTGAAAAAATGGAATTGACTCGTTCGCGTTTTATTATCATTTTACGGGACTTTGTTTTGCGTCGAATAATAATGCAGCATTATTTTTCTGAGAAGCGTGGTTATCATGTTTACAAGATGATAGTGTGGGCTGGTAAACATTTTCATTCAATTCAATTTGGTACGGTTAATTTATCTTTTCTTTGTTTGGCATCAAAACTCGTAAGTACCTGTAATAATTGAATGTTAAAATAGAAATCATTCGGAATAAGGATATTTTTAGGGTTGCGTACTCAAAGAGTAAAACGGGACCCTATTACTAAGACTCCGCTGTTCGTCTGTCTGTCTGTTTGTGTGTCTGTCTGTCTGTCTGTCACCAGGCTGTATCTCATGAACCGTGATAGTTAGACAGTTGAAATTTTCACAGATGATGTATTTCTGTTGCCGCTATAACAACAAAATTTGCGAATGTGAGTACCATTATCTATAAAAACGACAAAAAATCACGTTCGTTGTACCTATGGAAAAAAAAAGTTGTTATTTAGTATTTAATACTAAATAACATTTTTTTTTCCACGGAACCCTTCGTGCACGAGTCCGACTCGCGCTTGACCGGTTTTTTTAATACCATGATAGTGGCAAAAATGGATACGGGTTGCATGATGGTAAGCGGAACCGGCAGAAGGCACATTTGCGTTACCGTCCGTATTTGAGGATTTAGTGTGACATTTTTATTTTTATTTTCGTAACAAACTATATCTTCCTTCAACTGATGTCTATAATATTAATAATAGTATACAATAATATTTTTCAAGTATACAGACACATTCACTGCCAAGAATTGCTACTCGCTATGCTCGTAGCAGATTCCGTGGCTTTTCCCGTTGTCGCGGAAAGCGACTACGACGTAGGCGCCGCCCGCTAGGCGTGTTCAATGCAGAAGTGACATTTTGACACTGCTATGATAAGAAGTCACTTAAAACGTTGGGTCAAAGACCAGATATCCTATACTTACTATAAAACGAGCAATATTTGTATATATATCGAAAACGGCTCTAAAGATTTCAATGAAATTTGGAATATGGGGGTTTACGGAAGCGACAAATCGATCTAGCTGAGTCTCATGCCTGGGAAAAATCGATTTCTCCGTATTTTCTCTGTTTTCATCCGAGCAGAGCTCGGTCGCCCAGAAACTATTCTAATAAATTAGGCAGAAAAATCCATGGGTACATTTTTAATGTTGTGATAATTGCTAGCACGTGCTAGCTACATTGTACAGTTTTTAACATGTGTTTGGTAATAATTATACGCTGACGAGGTCCCTTGAAATATGACGCGTTTAGTCCATTTGTCATGTGTCACAAGAGGGACATTAGTAATGAACCTTCGTGTCACCTCTCGTTCAATGGGTTCTACAACAGGTGCAATAATTTACGATGTCCTACTTGCTTGGAATTCTAGAGCCACGATTCTAGCCATCTTAGTGACAGAAGTAGACGTTCCTAATGATCTATATTTTCCTTCATGTTTAGAATTAAAGTCGGGATTTTATTTGACTTAATTCATAGAAAGGGAAGGTAAACAAAAGCTAGTGATTATCTCCACTTATAATAAATCTCTAAATTAAAAAAAGAATCAGCCAGTTTGAAACTAAGCTTTGTGTGGTACGAATGTTCTCAGCATCCCATGAACGCAAAAATATGAAACATTTTATATAGGTACATTATTATTCTAGCTGCAATTTAGGATAGTTTTTATCCGACTGCGACAATTAATTAATTTTCCGAAATATACGACTTCATTTAATTTATCATTTATTTTTATTGAAATCAAACGTTGCTCCAACTGTCAGCTATAAGAAACGTCAAATTTTCGTCAAAATGGCGGAATTGCTTTGCATTTCACTTATTAATAATTTAAATCCAGTCTACGATAGACCTTTACGATACACATGCCAAAAGTTAAACCATAAAAAAATATTCGATTGTGATATGAGAACTTATATGCGCAAATGTCGCATTATGGCGTAATTTCAAAAAATGTATTAACAAATCTGAACAATATAATTAACACGAATTTGTTTTTTTTGAATGGCAATGGCACGCGCTCTTTGCGCATTCTGCCAAAGTGCCTGCGACGCTACCACGAAAACCGAAACTCGAAGTTCGTATAACTGCATCCCTGTCACTCGAGTACTGTTAGTGCGATAGAGATAGAGATACCCGAATATTTTCGAATTCCGAAGTTCGTGGTTATAGCTCAGGAATCGAAACTACACCCCGTAAGCCGCGTCCGCTGCGCCATGTTTTCGTGGTTTTTAAGCGTCAAACATGTTTTGCCAATCAAAACAAAACCCTATTTGTTTGCCGAACCTGACGGAAAACATGTTAAATGTTTAAAAACATGGAAAACATTGGTGCAGCGGACCCGGCTGTAGGTAGACACTAAATAAAATAATCATAATGTATTTTCTCGAAAAAAGGATAAAAGAGATAAAATCAACGCAAGAGGTTATATGTATAGGTAATCACTGAGTTCCAAAGTTTTATGTTCTGTCCCTTTTCCACAAAACGCACTTTCATATGAAACGATTGTTTTTTACTATGACGCTCGAGGATCTTGACGTCACCGTCCCCGATCGTTTTCTCACTCTAACAAGCGACATTAAAACGGTTTTGAGATATTTGAATAGGATTTTCGTCATCTTCTATCTATCTACATATACGTACATATAAATGCCCTGACTGACTCACCCACTCACTCATCAACGCACAGCCGAAACTACTGGGGCTAGAGAGTTGCAATTTACACCAGTACCCTTATTGTGAGATAACAATCGTAACCTAACGTTACGTAACTAATACGAGATCGAATAAACGCGCTTCGAATAGATTTCGATCTCGCTACGGTATTCTTCGATTCGACCCGTCAAACTTGTAACTCACAATGCCGTTGTCCTACGAAACCAACTGCAAAACGTTAGGCTCTAGCGTTTAGTTTTCGATGCGTAATTTAACGTTCGATTCGTACTACCAATCGGTAGTGTGAGACCCAAATTTGACATTTCGTATCGAAGAATACCGTAGCGACTGTAGTTTACTATTTCACTTGCAAAATGGCCCGTGATATCGTATTATTCCGACAAGAGTTACCGTAGATCCGATCGAAATTTATCTCAAATTAAAGAACTTATAAAAATAAGGGTTTTGAATTGACAACATATATCCGCAAAATTCGGATTGTCGCGTATTTTGTATTTAAAAATGCAAATAAATGGCCCCCGCGCCGCCATATTGTATCGACAGTGGACACTGTCGACGTCGCGATGCGCGTATTCTGTAATGTCATAACCGACAAACATTTAAATTAAAACGATAAATGCTAGTGATATAAGGTTGAATATTGGAAAATCGTGAACGAACGTGAAGTCGATGGCGAATTAAGTAATGTATAAGTGCCTCACGTTACAGTTTGGATTTTTAGTTCTATGAGTGACCACCAGGGGCGGTGTATAGACTTTTCATACTAAATCTTGACGATAGGCGGTAGCGCCTGTAGTAAACGCAACTCACGTCAATCCCACGCTAAAAGTACAGAACTACGTTTTACAACGTAGGAAACGGATAAGAAGGGATTTTTGGAAATTCTACCCCTAAATGTCAACTTTATTTTTTGAGCTAGATGCTTAAAATTTTGTATAAATATTACTTATTAGAATACAAATAAAGTACTGTCAGCGTTTTGGAAAATTCAGCCTTTTAGGGGGTTAAAAAGGATTGCAAAGTTTGTATGAGCGAAACTTCTTTTTGAGATAGAAGCTTAAAAGTTTGTAGAAAGATTACTTATTACAATACAAATAAAAAAACTGCGTTTTGGAAAATTCCACCCCTAAGGGTATGAAAAAGGGGTACAATGTTGGTAAAGGGGATTTTTTTGAGCTAGAATCTCAAACCTAACAAAAAATAAAATAAAATACTTTCAGCGTTTTAGAAAATTCCACCCCTTAGGGGTGTATACGGGGGTGCAACGTTTGTAAATATATTTTTTTAGCAAGCGACAAAGCTTTGTTGAAAGATTACTTATTACAATACAAATAAAGAACTTCCAGCGTTTTGTAAAATTCCACCCCTAAGGGTGATTAAAACAGGTGAAAATTTGTATAGAGGAAACTTTTTTTTTTGAGCTAGAGACTTGAAATTGAGTAGAAAGATTATTTATTAGAATACAAATATATAGGTTAATTACTTTCAGTGGTTTGAAAATTTCCACCCGCTAAGAGGGGGATAAAGGTGCAAGGTTCGTATGGGAAACACTTTTTTTTAGCTAGAGACTATAGATAGTTTGTAGAAAAAATATAACCTGTTACAATAAAATGAAACGAGTGTTTTATTTTTAAATTTTCCCTGAAAAGCGTTCAAAGTTTGTATGGAGAGCAAGAAAATTTTAAAGTATGATATTTATAACTGCGATCTTAGCTTGTTTAGACTACAAAACTTATTTTAGCATTTTTTGAAATATATCCCCTAAAGGGTGTTCAAAGTTTCGATGGAGAGCAAGATATTTTTAAAGTAAGGGATTTGTAACTTCGGTTTTAGACTGTTTGCTAAAATACTACAAAACTTATTACAGCGTTTTTTTAATTCATCGCCTAAGAAGGTTAAAAGGGGGTTCGAACTTTGTATAGAAAGCAAGACATTTTTAAAGTAAGAAATTTGTAACTACGGTTTCAGACCGTTTACTATGAGGGTTCAGAGAGGGTTCTTAGTTTGTATAGAGAGCAAGAGATTTTGAAAGTAAGAGATTTGTAACTTCGGTTTTAGATTGTTTTCTCAAAGACTAGGTAGAAAATTAATTTCCATGTTTTTTTTTAATTCATTCCTTCAACAAACATTTAGACGATAACATGTTATACGCGGACGAAGTACCGTAGTATTAGTATTCTGATTTTGAAATGCTGGCGACGCGACGTTACAGTTATGTGAGCTGAAAGTAGCAGGGTACTGCTGGGGAGCTTTTAATATAACATTCGAGTCTTAACACACGTATTACTATACTGAGATTTCTAAATGCAACGGTAAATTAAACGAGAATGAACCGCGCGATCTCGCTAAATATTGTAATTTGGAACAAAGAAGACATAAAAAATCGTAAGTCTTTACTTTATACCTCACCTGTTGTTCATTAAAACAAACCCTAGGCATTCCAAAAATGTTTGTGTAGCAGCGTTGTCCACAAATAAGATCTTGGGCTCCCACAATTTGCGTGCCTTCGAGTTTTTCTGAAACACCATTTACTTATTCGCATCGTCAGATTCTGGCGTACAGTTAGGTCGCGTTCCGTAACAAAATTGGTCCACAGATGAAATACAACTCGTCGGAAATATGTGCGAACCTGGCTTGAGCATACTATAAAGCTGCAATACGACTGATTTCTCCTGATAGAATTGATCTCCGGGAAGGAGACGTGGTGGGGGTGAGATTTTGATGGGGTCTTATAGAGGCCGGCAAGGTGACCACCAGAAAAATCTGACAGATTGGGATTTGGCGAAGCGAGGTTCGCAGATATTTCCGACGAGTTGTACTAGTTACTACGTAATGTAACAGATACTGCAAGCAGGGGTATGTGTGCGCGGTGATTATGTGTTGAGTAGCAGTGCAGGTTCGTGCAGGTAGCCTGGCTATATGCAGTTTTTCTTGCATTATTGCTGTTAACATTTTAATATTTTTATGTCGATAAGAAAGTATTGAAATAAGCATTCACATGTGGCATTATTTATGGAAAAGCGTGACTTTGAACAGCTTCTCTCGCGATAATACATTTGGCGATGACTCCTATTCATCGGATTGTCTCTATACAGACAACTTCACAATATATCGGGAAAACATGGCAAAAAACCAAATCGTATTAAGTTCAGTAGTGTTCATGTTTATCCTTCTAAGTCCCAGGTTCCTGTAGAAAGTAGAGGATTTTATAATTTTAACCGAAGACGCGGTTGAAAACCGTAAATCTTTGAACTAGAGAAACATAATTAGCCATGCGCTAAATACATTAATAAATAGAATGAATAAAACGGTCCAGTGGAATATAATTGAATGATAAAGGAAAAGAGTTGTATGTATTATGATTTGTTTGATTTTAGAACAACTGAAAATTCAAAACTATTATCTTCTACATCTATCTACACATATTATAAAACAAAGTCGTCGGCCGCGTACGTCTGTGGGTATGTTATTGATAAACTTTAATACTACGGGACCGATTTTTATGCCGTTTGCACTAATACGTAGATAATTTTACGGTGGTGGTTTGAGTTTATAATTTATAGATATTTCGTTTGCAATTAATTAGCTACAACGGTTTATTTGAACCAATTTAGATGATTTGTGTGTGATGTGTTTTCTCGAATTGACAAAATGGCATCCTAGGTAAACAAATGACAACGTCATACGCTGATATAGAATACTAATTTTGTCACTATTGTCAAAGTCCTCGGTGGCCCATTGGATAAGGCGCTGGTATTTTGTTAGTAAAAGTCCCGGCTTCGAGTCTCGGTAGACGAGGCAACTTTTTGCTTTTTTAATTTATTTTTTATATATTTTTTGGAATATGCCTATTTTATTTATTCATTTAAAAATTATTGCACAAATAAAAAAAGTACTAATGGCGGACTTAGTGCCATAATATTTTGTACGTTTATGATCCATATTTTTTTAACCTTTTTACTTTAAATATATAATCTCCGTAGCAGAGCAGCAGTTTAAGGTTTAAGTCATTCATTATACTCTCAAACTTTACTTTGGTGTTATAGTGCTAATAAGAAAGAGATAAACTTATGGATTCAATAATAAAAAATTACCATAACCTAATTTAGCTATAATACCGTTTATGTTTATCTGCCACTTAAACATTGGTGTTTGTGAGAAAGGGTCAAAACTCATTTTAGTTAACAGGGTTTGAGGAAAAAGGGGGTCCGTAGTACACTGATAGTTATTTAAACTACGAATAATTTTGTTCCGGAAAAGAAAAATGCAGTATTGCCATTTTTAGGGGGCACGGGAAACATTTTTTACAATAATTTACTTTAATTAAAATTTAAACCGACTTCAATTCAGTACTTTGCCAAGCGACGTAGGTATTTACATGAACATTTCCACTTTTGTTTCCAATTTACCACATGAACTACTCTCTGAGAGCAAATGTGTTGATTATTATAGAAAAAACCTAATTCGTATCTGTGGGTACTTTACAACTTTGAGGAGTTCCATAAGTCATCTGTGGTCTTCATCATCAGTTCCACTTCATCAGAATTGCAATTTCCGAGGGGAAATACACGAGTTATGATAGAAAATACCGAAATTACTACATGCTTACCTGTAATTTTTGAGGGTCGCCCTCAATTTCCCTGGGATCCCATCATCAGATCCTGACTTGGTGACAATGGGACCACAACAGGAGTAGGGAAATTGCGCTGGCAGTTACGAGACTGTAGCTACCTACCCTAAGAGTACGGGACGAACGACGAAGTGTCTATGTTGCAGAAAACGCTGTCGAAGCCTAAGAACGCACGAGTCATATAATATAATACATATATAGTAAGACATATTGTATTTGTTTATTTAAATTAGGCAACAAAGTCCCATAATATAAATAGGTACCTTAAAAACTAATATACTTACATAACAATATAAACTTATTTAAAACTACAAAAACACACTATTACTCCGATTTGTTGCGCAATTTTGTGATGTCAGGTTAATTCACGCTATGGCAAGACTCCAACCTCACGGCCCTCAGGATGAATCCGTCTTCACGCGCACATAATCCACTGCCTTCGTATTAGTAATGCAGCCGGGATACGTAAAGCGGGACATAATCACACGAGCTCACGAAGTCAACGCGACTTTAAAAAGCATAATTTATATTATTACAGAGAGATTCGCGTCAAGAAAAAAACATCAGAGCACTTTTGCCGAATCTTAGTTACTATAAATATTGGTAATGGTCACGTGCGAACGATAGTTGGGAAAGTCAGTTTCGATAATGGTAGCCTATTAATAATATAACCTTTTATGCTCCCTGCGCCTAGAGTAGGTACCTACCTACAATGCGCGATGGCCTCAGTAAACCCTCCGAGCAAGATGGTCTTAAGATGAACATTGGATATGGCGAAGATCATGTCATATGACGACGACATACTACCAACTCATTTGGACACTTTATGCTCGAAGTTGTAAACGATTTGGTCGAACTTCGACAAAAAGGTCAATCGTCGAATCCGACTCGGCTGGCCAACGTTCGGAAAGCTACGGCACATCTTTTTGTCCAATATTCCACACTGACTCAAGACGAGAACCTTTGACCAGTGTGTGTTCCCAGTGATGACTTATGGCATTGAACCGTGGTCGCGTACTATTCGCCTCATAAGAAGGCTATGGCAAGCAAGGGCTATGTTGGGAGTTTCTCTGCGAGATCGCATTAGAAATGAGGCATGGTAACCGATATAGCTCTCCGAATCGCTAAACTTAAAAGTGGCAGTGGTCGTATAGGTAAACAACTTAAGTAAGCCCCTCTTCCATGTAGAAATGACGTGTTCGAATAGGCATTAGTTACGTTTGTTAGACCCGCCGAGGAAAAACTTATTTCACAAGAAGTGTTTTAGGTATTGAATGAAAAAAAAACAGGGTCTATAGCTAGTAATACATATAAACCTCTTGCTTCTCTTTAACGTTTGAATTCAATTGTATTTACTTAGGAGGTTGTTGCAAAATGTGAATACATTGTAATAGTTCAAAGATACGAGTACATTATTAATTGGAGCTTAATTTATATCTAGTCGAATAATTTAAATTATAATATTTGAAGTATAATTTGAGATGAATATTATTATTGTCAATATATACAAGATTATAATTAACATAAACTTAATTAAATGAAAACTACGTTAAATCTAAAAAAGGCCCTCGAGGCATTGTGCCGAGGATGCTGGCGGCATTTCCTCGTTGAATTGCAATGCTGATGCGTTGCGCAAGAAAGCCGCCAGCTCTTCGGTCACCAGTTACATCAGCCAGACGTTTCGCGATTTCCGCAAATAACTTATGCGCACTGGGACCCCACGGACCGAGGGTCTCGACGCCAAAGGGTACAAAGTTGTACTCTCTGCCGAGGCCTCTATATTGTAATATATAAACCCGTATGCTGGGTTTATTATCGTTTTAAACCTTTCAAAGTTATTTGTCAAGTTGGCTAACTGTTCTTTTCGTGTAATATTCTGTCAGGAAGGAACCCCTGTTGTATTGGATAGCTTATCTGTGGACTCCAGTGTTGCCAGAGTTCGCGCCCGCTGACCAGCGACAAGGAGAAAAAAGGAATATCGCGTTGAACATTTACGAATCAATGATTAGATGTTTTGTTCGTCACGGGTTTCCATTTCATAATTCATAATCCACATAATTTATTGCATTTCTACTGTAGCGGATGACTAGATGTTTTCTTGTTTACAAATCAACACGACAGATTGTTGCAACAAGTTGGCGCGTCTACTTGAACTTCGGGGACCGGGTTTGAGAGAGCTGGCAATGTCGAAGTGTCAGATAGCGGACTTCCTATTTTATTTTGGTGTGCCGGAACACGTTTTCTGGGCGATTGCAGTATTTTCCTCTTTGCCGGTGTAATCAAGCCTTACAGGCAAGTTGAGGCCGTGGTGCTCTCCCACGCGACTTGACCTGGCTGAATACCACCGTGTTGCGGTTAAATCGGCGAGCCACGGGAAGCAAGGCCAGGGCCATTGGTGGCGGAGTTGACATTTGTCAATACCCATCGACGTGGGACAATTTTCCTCCGACAGGTTAGTTTTGTACTGTACCATGGACCGTTTTATTCCCTTGATTATTGATTGCCGGCCCACAGACTACTCTTGAGCCCCGGCCCGCTATCTAGCCCCGTGCCCGCCCAGTTTGTACTTGCTATTCTTGGCTAACCGTCTCATCGCTTGATGGAAATTCCAGGAGGTGTTTGGTAGGGGCCTGATCGTGCCCGAAGCCACCCGCGCCAGCCGAGCCAGTACTCCCGTTGTCGGGAACGCTCCGTAGCACCGCCTGCGATGGAGATGCAGCTAAGCTCATAGCCTATTATTTTAACATTACCAAATGGTTCTAGCGCAATCGACCAAAGCGTCATCAAAATCCTACCCTTAACATTTGTTTTTATACCTAGTTAGCTTTTAGTGAGGACCTAGAACGAAATAAAAGCTTTGGGTTACCTTCAGACCTTCTTTCATTTGCCCTAGCACAAAGGAAACTAATTACATGGCGCCCCGAACAGGTTGATGACGCTTAAACTCATTTCCCTCCTTACAACTCCATTTACTGTGAAGGTCTGAGTCTGGTCGCTTGCGCTATACCTAAGTATCTGAATGCAGACTTTCCGCCATAATAGTGTTAATGTCACACTTTAGTACATTGAATAGTTTGGACATTGACCTACATTACTTATAGTTACTTACCTACAACATACGGTCAATTATAGCACTTGGTTTGGCAAGTGATTACCTAAGTACTACCTATAGTTAAGCTTTATAAATTACAAATAACCTTTTAACAGTATTCATAAAAGAAATTACTACTATAAGCATTGTTTACCATTGTGTTGAACTGGCAAAGAGTAAAATATTGCATACCATAATCCACATCCTTTGGATTTTTTATATTTTTACATTTTTACATTTATGTTTTACACAAAATATTTACTTTGTTGTTATTTGAACTCAGTGACCCCTGTGACTGTGAACACAGGACTATAGGAATTACTGTGAGTTTAATATACAGGACAGTTGTTACACATCCAGTAGTATTGTTTAAATATTTAATATACCTACAATTGCCTTAAGCGCTAACGACGATGTATTAATAAACTCAGTGACTAACTAGGAGACCATAATACAATTGCAATTGCTGCAGTGTCATAGTAACACGAAATACAAACGCTTTTATGTGATTGGTCGATCGCGCTTTAATCATAAGCATCGATTAGCTCTTAAAGGACATTGAACCGGGTGGCTTAGAGCTCATACTTACTGTCCTACTCTTACTGAACATTTAGACTTCTGCCACACAGGCATAGTGTGCTCGGGCTGATTAGTGGTAATTACCGGGCTGATATTTTTATCGAAATATTACAACGATTAAACATACGTGTACGTGACAATGTCGTCAACAACCGGATTAGAGGAGCGCCCAATAGCCTTCAATCTCCTTAAGAAGGATGAGCTCCAGTACGAGGTCAGGGTGCGCCAGGCGGCGCCACTACCTACAGTGATGGAACTTAGGAGCCAGCTGCGGAAGCTGAACCAGGACATACCTACAGATGAGGTCGCGGACTACGAGGGAGATGTCGCCGCCGAGCTGGGCATAATCTCGTCAAAAATGGACGACCTGCGCAAGCTGCTGCAAGGGTCAACACAACCTCGCACCTCGTTAAAGGTACTCAATCGTGTTCAAGCTGCTGCACACCACCTGTATCACCGACTGACTCGACTCTCACCTTCAGGGTCGGAGATGAGCAGCCACAGCGAGCTCAGCGACCAGCTAGATGGGGTACTGGTGCGGTTAGATACAATATTGCTCACATTTACAAGTTCGTTGACAAAGAAGCAAGACACTACCGTCGCTGCACCTACCTGCGCAGCGCCACATAACAATAATGCAGTGCAAAAATTGAACTTAAAATACTCCGGTAAGACCTGCGTAAAGGCCTACCTACACAAACTAGAGCAGGTGCGTGTCTCCCGGGAGATCCCTGACTCAACACTGTTCCGCTCGGCATGTGAGCTCTTCACTGACGAGGCATCCTCATGGTTCGATGGCGTTTGTGATCAGGTACACTGCTGGACGGACCTCAAGAGTATGATGCTCCGCGATTACTTGCCGGTAGATTACAACGAGCGCCTACTATGCGAAATAAGGGCGAGGACGCAAGGATTTGACGAATCAATAGTGAATTATGTCAGTGTAATGCTTAATTACTACTCACGCTTAGAGTCCCCACTACACGAAGCGGAAAAGTTGAGTATTTTAATGCAAAACATTAGACCGTTTTTTTCAAAACAATTAGCTTTGTTTACTATCGACTCCATCAATGACCTTAAAGACCGCTGTCGCCAGCTGGAGGCTGCAACTCAACGTGCAAAACGCTTCGCGGAGCCAAATAGAGACTTGTCCAAGTCTCTTGCTCAAGACTTGGTGTATAAACCTATGACTACAAAACCGGTATCGGCGGTACAAACCCCTATTGATTTTTGCGTTCGGTGTCGAGTAGAGGGACATTCGTTGAAGGCATGTAAGGCGGCACCCAAACTGGTCTGTTACCGCTGTGGCGAGAATAACGTAACGGCACGAAATTGTCCCAACTGCACCCCTGTACCAAGTACTTCAAAAAACGAGTGATACCGAATCAGGGTATGGCTGATCCGGTTTCAATCAAAACCAATAAAGTATATAACAGAAGAATATTCATACCAACTCCTAAAAATAAAAAACAAAAACTTACAATATATCAAAACCATACATCCCTGACACACAACAACAACGAAATTAGTAAACCAATTAACATACCTAATACCCTGCATCCTATCCCCGTCCTAACTAACAAAGATAACACCCTCTCTTCCCCGCTTATTAACGCTTTATTCCACACTACTAACAAGTACAACACCCCTCCCCTGCCTGCTTGCTCCCGCCCCACCTCCCTGACCCATACTAACACAATCACTAATGTGTATAATAACCGAACATACCCAAATAACGAATTTTACCCAAATAACCGGTTCACCGAAAATTACCAAAACGTGTATTCTTGTCCGGAACCAACTACAATACCTTCCACTACTATTACTTACCCAATTAACGAATTTTACCCAAATAACCGGTTCACCGAAAATCACCAAAACGTGTATTCTCGTCCGGAACCAACTACAACACCTACCGCGACTACTGCATACCCAATTAACGCAGATTACTCAAATAACCGGTTTACCGAAAATCACCAAAACGTGTATTCTTGTCCGGCACCAACTACAATACCTTCCACAACTGTTACTTACCCAATTAACGAATTTTACCCAAATAACCGGTTCACCGAAAATTACCAAAACGTGTATTCTTGTCCGGAACCAACTACAATACCTTCCACTACTATTACTTACCCAATTAACGAATGTTACCCAAATAACCGGTTCACCGAAAATCACCAAAACGTGTATTCTTGTCCGGAACCAACTACAATACCTTCCACTACTATTACTTACCCAATTAACGAATTTTACCCAAATAACCGGTTCACCGAAAATCACCAAAACGTGTATTTTCGTCCGGAACCAACTACAATGCCTACCGCGACTACTGTATGCCCAATTAACGCAGTTTACCCAAATAACCGGTTCACCGAAAATTACCAAAACGTGTATTCTCGTCCGGAACCAACTACAATACCTTCCACAACTGTTACTTACCCAATTAACGAATTTTACCCAAATAACCGGTTCACCGAAAATTACCAAAACGTGTATTCTTGTCCGGAACCAACTACAATACCTTCCACTACTATTACTTACCCAATTAACGAATTTTACCCAAATAACCGGTTCACCGAAAATTACCAAAACGTGTATTCTTGTCCGGAACCAACTACAATACCTTCCACTACTATTACTTACCCAATTAACGAATTTTACCCAAATAACCGGTTCACCGAAAATCAACAAAACGTGTATTCTTGTCCGGAACCAACTACAATACCTTCCACTACTATTACTTACCCAATTAACGAATTTTACCCAAATAACCGGTTCACCGAAAATCACCAAAACGTGTATTTTCGTCCGGAACCAACTACAATGCCTACCGCGACTACTGTATGCCCAATTAACGCAGTTTACCCAAATAACCGGTTCACCGAAAATTACCAAAACGTGTATTCTCGTCCGGAACCAACTACAATACCTTCCACAACTGTTACTTACCCAATTAACGAATTTTACCCAAAT
The DNA here is from genome assembly GCA_963854355.1 of Epinotia brunnichana. Classification (NCBI taxonomy): domain Eukaryota; kingdom Metazoa; phylum Arthropoda; class Insecta; order Lepidoptera; family Tortricidae; genus Epinotia; species Epinotia brunnichana. Next base: position 20,622,301 of record OY977950.1, on the reverse strand, counting down.
AACCGGTTCACCGAAAATTACCAAAACGTGTATTCTTGTCCGGAACCAACTACAATACCTTCCACTACTATTACTTACCCGATTAACGAAGTTTACCCAAATAACCGGTTCACCGAAAACCACCAAAACGTGTATCCTGGTTCGGACCCAACTACAATACCTTCCCCTACTACTATTTACCCGATTGACGCCGTTTACCCGAACGACCCAGTTAGCCCAACACACGCGATTCCGGTAACCACCAACGATGCTGCTGCCTTACTCGTTATCAACGACCCAGTAACTGAAAACAAAGCACCCATCTCAATTGATTGCCCTAATGAGTTACAAGTCCCAGTTAAATTACATAGTACTGGGAGCAGGCGGAAGACATGCCAACGTGGTGCGGCAGACCAATTACCATCAAATTTTGACGGGGATGAGTGGCGGTCCTGGCTGGCGACGATTGGCGCGTTTTTCGAATGCGGCCGAACTGCTAAAAAATTAAACAGTTACATAGACGGGTCGGACTTGCGTCCTTACCTTACGATACAAATTTACAGTCTGTCTTATACGGGCCTTTTGGATTCCGGATCGGAGTTATCTATTATTGGTGGCGATACTTGGAAACATTTTGAAGACCAGGTTACCCTTCATAAATCACACGACTTGAGTCGGATAGTAACGGCAAACGGCTCCTCTTCCCCTATCATGGGCCATATATTCTTGCCAGTCACAGTCGACGGTAAGACTGCGATAATCAAATTCTACGTAATACCAGAGGTACCAACTAAGCTATTATTTGGTATTAATTTTTGGAAGGCATTTAATATTGGCCCGGATGTGCTGTCTTTATTACCAAACGACTGTTCCTTGTCGGATGAAGAACATATCAATACCGTTGCGTCGGAAGTTAGGTTTATACAAGGCTTTGAGTCTCTGTCATCGGAGGAACAGCGCCAAGCGGAGAATATATTAAAGGAATTCGAAACCATATCCTCAGAGCGGAAGGGTTTAGGACGAACTCGTCTACTCACTCACGCTATCGATACTGGTGATGCGAGACCAATTAAGCAACGCCATTATATGTTATCTCCCTCGAAGCTCGCCGAGCTAAACAGGCAGTTAGACGAAATGCTCGAGCTGGATGTGGTGGAACCAAGTAGCAGCCCATGGAACAACCCCGTAACCATGGCACCGAAATCAGACGGAACCCTCCGATTCTGCCTGGACAGCAGGAAGCTAAACGAGATTTCAAAACACGATGCTTATCCACTGCCACTAATTAACCAGATTTTAGATCAGCTCGGGAACGCCAAATTCTTGTCGTCTTTAGATTTAAAATCAGCCTTCTGGCAAATTGGACTAGACTCACAGGCGTCTAGGGAGAAGACTGCTTTTACGGTGCCAGGCCGTGGTTTGTTCCATTTTAAGGTAATGTGTTTCGGTCTAACGTCGGCTCCAGCGACGCAACAACGTCTGATGGACGTCCTGTTTGGCCCAGAGCACAACGGACGTATTTTTATCTACCTGGATGATATTATTGTTGTCTCAGAATCGTTTACTGAGCATTTGGCCCTACTACGTACGGTGTTTGAGCGACTACGTCACGCTGACTTGACTATTAACTTATCTAAATGTAAATTCTTCCGCAGACAACTCAAGTACTTGGGTTTTGTTGTAGATGAATACGGTTTACGTACAGACCCAGACAAGGTCAAGGCAATTATTGATTTCCCAACTCCGACGTGTCGGAAGGACGTCAAACGCTTTCTCGGCACGGCGTCATATTACCGCCGATTCATAAAGAATTTTAGCAACATAGCAGGACCTCTTAACCAGTTAACATCTACCCGAAGGGGTGCTCCACCCTTTCGCTGGTCCCCGGAGGTGGATACAGCTTTCGGAGAGCTCAAGGTTGCCCTAACTACGGCACCGGTCCTAGCCTGTCCCGACTTTACCAAACCATTCGCGGTGCATTGCGATGCCTCAGATTTTGGGATTGGCGGAACCCTAACCCAAACGTTCGAGGGGGAAGAACACCCCTTAGCGTACTACAGTCGTTCCCTCACGCCCCAGGAGAGGAACTACTCGGCCACAGAGCGGGAGGCATTAGCTGTGGTAAATGTTGTTGAGCATTTTAGACCGTATTTGGAAGGTGATCGCCAATTTCAAATTATAACAGATCACTCCAGCTTGAAATGGTTCCTCAACCTTAAGAACCCAACAGGCCGCCTCGAGAGATGGGGTTGCCGACTGTCGCCTTACAACTTTGTGGTCGAGCACCGTCGAGGCTCGGAAAATATCGTGCCGGACGCCTTGTCCAGAGCCGTCCCAGTATACTTGATCGATACTAACGCGATTAATGATAATTGGTACTTACAATTATATAAGAGGTGCGAGTCTAGACCAGGCTCCGTTCCCAATTTACAGTTAATGAACGGTCGCTTGTACCGCTACACTAAACCAAAAAACGCGTTGTCGTCGGATTTTGAATGGAAGGAAGTTATACCTCAAGACTTCCGATTAGAGATCATGAAGGATAACCATTCGGTTCCGACCGCTGCGCATTTGGGCACAGCAAAAACGTATAATAGACTAAAATTGCGCTACTTTTGGCCGGGTATGTATCAGGACGTCGTCCGGTACGTTGCACATTGCTCTGCGTGTGCGGCACATAAGCATAGCCAGCTTCCCACCCCGGGCTTCATGGGAAGCGCGAAGGTTTGTTGCCGCCCATTCCAATGTCTGAGCTTGGACCTCGTTGGTCCTTTACCCCCTTCGCGGAAGTTAAACACTTATATATTGGTGGTTGTGTGCTGTTTCACCAAGTATTGTATGCTGTTTCCCATGCGACGCGCCACCGGGGCAGTCATTTCCCAAAGGTTGGAGGACCACGTATTCATGATCCACGGAATACCTCAAACCATTATTGCAGATAACGCTTCCTATTTCACTGGCGGCGACGTTCAAAGGTTGTTCACGAAGTATAACATACCACAGCTGCATTACACGCCTGTGTATTGCCCACAGGTCAACACAGTAGAGCGATACAACAAGACCCTCGTTATAGCCATTTCCACGTTCATCGAATCAGACCACCGCATGTGGGATGTTAACATTTCGCGTATTCAGTTTGCGATGAATACCTCAGTGAACGATTCTACATCATATACCCCGTTCTTACTAGTACATGGACGGGAGGCAGTTCCCGATGGTACAATCTATGGTGAACCAGAGGAGGTTAACGAGATTGTTTTTTCATCTAGACGAAATTACCTGGATAAAATCAATACCTTAAGAGATGTCTATTCCACCGTGAGAGAGCTGTTACAGAAATCTCACGATCGCAACATCAAGTACTACAATGATAAACGCCGCGACATTGAATTCGAGGTTGGAGATGAAATATGGAAACGCACCTTTAAACAAAGTAAGGCCAGCAAGTATTTTGCGGCCAAACTAGCACCCAAGTATGAAAAATGCCGCGTCATACGGAAAGTATCACGTTTAGTTTACGAACTGGAAGACGAAAATGGCAAGCGCTTAGGAAAGTGGCATGTAAAAGACTGCAAGCCAGTGTCCCCAAACGCCATTTGAATGATTACGTTTATTTTCTTAATGTGCCTAATTTGGCACCTTTTGCTATATCTTAGGTAAGATTCCTATTTTCTTTTCTGTAGTACCGCAGGCCATTACGCGATCGTTTCCAGCGCCGGCCACGCGGATTCTATTGATGCCAAGGTGCTGCAGGACTTGTGATTCTGGGCCGAGAATCCCTGTCTTAGTTTAGTTTTCTCTTTCAGGAATGGAGATCATGTCTAATTTAAGTTGCAGCTCGAGGGCGAGCTGGAATTTTACTCCCTCAACTCTTTTCCCTCGAAAAATTCTCCTAGGTGAGGGGGTGTAATATATAAACCCGTATGCTGGGTTTATTATCGTTTTAAACCTTTCAAAGTTATTTGTCAAGTTGGCTAACTGTTCTTTTCGTGTAATATTCTGTCAGGAAGGAACCCCTGTTGTATTGGATAGCTTATCTGTGGACTCCAGTGTTGCCAGAGTTCGCGCCCGCTGACCAGCGACAAGGAGAAAAAAGGAATATCGCGTTGAACATTTACGAATCAATGATTAGATGTTTTGTTCGTCACGGGTTTCCATTTCATAATTCATAATCCACATAATTTATTGCATTTCTACTGTAGCGGATGACTAGATGTTTTCTTGTTTACAAATCAACACGACAGATTGTTGCAACAAGTTGGCGCGTCTACTTGAACTTCGGGGACCGGGTTTGAGAGAGCTGGCAATGTCGAAGTGTCAGATAGCGGACTTCCTATTTTATTTTGGTGTGCCGGAACACGTTTTCTGGGCGATTGCAGTATTTTCCTCTTTGCCGGTGTAATCAAGCCTTACAGGCAAGTTGAGGCCGTGGTGCTCTCCCACGCGACTTGACCTGGCTGAATACCACCGTGTTGCGGTTAAATCGGCGAGCCACGGGAAGCAAGGCCAGGGCCATTGGTGGCGGAGTTGACATTTGTCAATACCCATCGACGTGGGACAATTTTCCTCCGACAGGTTAGTTTTGTACTGTACCATGGACCGTTTTATTCCCTTGATTATTGATTGCCGGCCCACAGACTACTCTTGAGCCCCGGCCCGCTATCTAGCCCCGTGCCCGCCCAGTTTGTACTTGCTATTCTTGGCTAACCGTCTCATCGCTTGATGGAAATTCCAGGAGGTGTTTGGTAGGGGCCTGATCGTGCCCGAAGCCACCCGCGCCAGCCGAGCCAGTACTCCCGTTGTCGGGAACGCTCCGTAGCACCGCCTGCGATGGAGATGCAGCTAAGCTCATAGCCTATTATTTTAACATTACCAAATGGTTCTAGCGCAATCGACCAAAGCGTCATCAAAATCCTACCCTTAACATTTGTTTTTATACCTAGTTAGCTTTTAGTGAGGACCTAGAACGAAATAAAAGCTTTGGGTTACCTTCAGACCTTCTTTCATTTGCCCTAGCACAAAGGAAACTAATTACAATATTTATTGCATTTCAGAAGTTCGGCGTTTTTCGCCGCTGCACCCGCTTTAGAAGTAGTCCGTGAGATTAATATGCACACAATAATCCTTTCAAACTCGTTGGAGCGTCACTATCGGGCTTTGGACTGATATTCAAAGTCGTTACGAATTATTGGTCTGTTTTTGTATGTACCCAGCGCGATGCGAAAAAAAAATGTTGGCAGATTCACGAGTATTCGACGGAATTTGATGAATCACCAGCGTGAAAGGACAAAAAATAATGGCGTTCTAAATACGAGAGAGGTTTTTCGGATCGCAGTAAATGCGGAGGTTATTCCATGTGAAGGGCACATGCAAAGAACACGTCTAGTAATTTAACAAAAAAAAAGGTTTAATATCAAGCTCTACCAATTTGTGATTACAATCATATTTTCTAAAAAAACTATTAAATTTGGTTAAAGCTATGTTAAAAAACCGATTATTCACTTTATTACATATATTTTTATTATTTGATATAGACGCTATAGTAATACATAATCTGCGGAAATTTCAAGTGTCTACATATTACAGTTATAGAGATACAAGTAGATCGATTGTTATGGGCGGGCATAAAAACGCCATACAATTGCGTTTTATAGAACACTGTTTAAATATTAATTTATTTTAATTTTTATGAATGTATACGTTAGAGCAACTATAAAAATACAAATTCTGTGAAAATTTTATCACTTATCAGTCTATCTATTGCTGACAGCGGAGGCTTAGTAACAGGGTTCCGTTCGGTATCCTTTGGGAAGTCTACTCAAAAAAATATCTACTTGAATTCCTTGACCCCATCAAATATGTATATTTAGACACCAAGTTTGTGATTCTAAGTGATTTAGATCTCGATATATTACTAATATACCTATGATTCAAAATGGCTGCCATACAATTAAAGATGGCCGACTGAGGAGTTGGTTCCTATCAAAAACTTAAAGCTATGGATCTAACAAGTATATACCTGAAAAAGATTTGGGGATTTGGGATGTCCAGCGTGTCCACATTTACGACAATTTGATCTAGCAGTCTGCCCTACTAATACAAATGTCTTGCCTTAAGTTCAGGTAACTTAATTACCGAAATGATTTTCGATTTAAGCACCATTATGATTCGCGGGCTGGAATCGCGGCGCGTATCGCGGCGAAAATCGCGGCGCGTATCGCGGCGAAAATCGCGCGTGAACTCTTCCTTGGCTCCACATTCGCAGTGTTCAAAATTGTTCGCACACGCAGGCTCTTTGACGCGGGCCAAAAACCGACAGAAATTGGTTAAAAAGGCGCGATCCCGCGAAAAATATATATCCACATTCACGCTTTCTTGCGTTCTCTCATATTTTTCACGCGTTCGCGCGCGAATGTGGAGGGGCCATTACATATTTGGAAATGTTGTCAATTCTTTGCAGACTGTGGCCTTCTTGTGATCTTGCTTCCTCTTCAGATTAAATTTTCATAATAAATTGCACGATTTGCCATGGACAAGGACATGCGTAAGCTTTTAGGCGATAAAGCAATAACTACCGGATTTTAGCATAAAACGGCCGTTAGGGAGCGATAACTTCATAAGGCGCATAAAGTCGGCGTTGGCGGCTTTCTACTTAAAATCCTCGATGTAACATATTACGTTATTGCTTGTTTACTGAAAAGAGGTATTCATTTATGCAAATATGTTTTATAATGTGGCAAACAAGCATATACATAGACATAATTTATTAGTAACATTACAAGTCAAAAATAATTCATATACAATAAAATAATTGACATAACTAGATTATAAGGTACAATACGGCCCCATAATTATCATCATATCAGCCGAAAGACGTCCACTGCTGGACATAGGCCTCCCCCAGATCTGCAATTATTGCAGATCATGAAGCTGGCTATAACATTAGCGAAATCTAGACCTCTACCTACGCCTAGTTGTTGGTGGACGGTGAGGTGAAGTTAAAACAAGTTGCAGAATAGCGGGGCAGGCGTCAATATGCTACGGTAATGGGCTTGTGACCTTAAATTTGTTTACGATGCCATTCGAACCAGTTTTTTAGATGAACAAATGTTTGTATGGAAGCAACTACATTTAAAGGACATTAATACCCAAAAAATCGAGTTAAAGACGGACCTCGCTGACAGCAGCCGAAACGCTTCATACTGATTGGCTTTAAAGTATGACGTCACACCGTGCAATTTGTACTAACCGTTGCATGGAAAATGAAGTAAATTGCTGTTTCGGTCGCGAAATACTGCGTTTAGGTCCATAGTTGTCATACAAATTTGTTTCTATAAAAGCGTAAGGATTCTATTGGTACCTTTAAATTTACTCTTGGACAATAAATAAAAAAACTTTTTTTTCTAAACTGTCAAGGTTCATATCTTTTTATGATTTGAATTATATTTTGTAATTCATACTTTATTACAATCATTTGATGGTTTACTATCCATTTAGCAACACGACTTTATCAATTTTAACACCACGCAACAAGCCTATTGCTCTCAGTTGAATTTATATTTAACGCATGTGTAAGTACAAAACTGTGCGCTGGTAATATAAAAGTTAACTACGATATTTTTTAATGTAAAACTTTACCTCATTTAAAAAAATAAGAGCGTCTCAACATAACGTGCATTGTACAATCGACGTCAAAGATATGTATACATTTTTTGCCTTATTACAAACCAATAAGGTGAAACATTATAGCTTTAACATCCACTGTACTCACGTTATTTGAGATTTAGCTACAGACCCATTCTACGCAGCGTCAAAAATAAAACGGGAAAGGCGAAATAATGACTAAAAGAGACGTTTTCAACGTCCGGAAAATGTCTGAAGATGACCCTTACTCCTTCAGAGTGCTTCTAGTGTTCCGTCACGCCCTTGTTCGCAGGAGTGCCGGAAAATACACTCGTTGCTGGAGCCAAGGCATCTTTATATTTGGCCAAACATATTCTGAGATCATGTCGGTATCTTTTTGTTTCTGTATAACTAACTACTATGCTAACTATAGGTATACAAACTTACTCCTATAGCCCAACAATGGTCCGAAACGAAACTTATTCGTTTCTATCAATACCAATTTTGTATTATCGATTTTATACGGCTTTATTTGACTTTGTACATATTTAGAGTTCAACCATAGTAATAGTCATTGCTAAACAAGTGATATTAGGTTTAATTTAGATCATGGACATTTGGATATAGTTGGGAGGTTTGACCGTTAAAATAAACAAACTCTATTTTGAATGAATGAATGAATGAAATTTATTGCGTATGCCTGCGCAAAGGCGAATTGTACGTGCGAGCTGCCCCCCCACTTCGTCCCGCATGTTCAAGTTGTTTGCCGGGAACTGTAAACGGGTTTCGTAACAATAATGTGTACAAGTAACGTATTTATAAACGGCAGTAAAAACAAAGTGCACCCGCGAATAAAACTAAATAATTTAGACGTTTTCAAAGTTAAACTCTATTTAAACAAGTTTCTCTCAAAACTCTCAAGTTTGCCATGACGGAGACACAATGATTGAAATAACTTTTTAATCACCGAACGCTTTGGACGAATTCGTCGGCCATTGTGGATTTTAATTGAACGTAAGTAATTTTAACCTTCAAAGAAAATGAAGGAGACGTTGGAAATTATTCTTTTTATGAATTAATAGAATATTAAAAAGTTCGGTATTTGTTGTCTGCAGTCATTTGTTTAATTAAAAGTCAAGTAAAGTGTAAAGTGTGACGAAGTATTTTTTTCCGATGACGACTGAAATTCGTATGAAAAACGTATGAAACTAAACTCCAATACGACGAAGCTGTGTTATGTATTATGAAATTTATTGTTGATTTTAGTCTTAAGTAAGTTCAACTCAAACACAATCCTGTATTGTTTAATGAATAAATTAATGAAATGGAATGAGCCTTTAATATCTACCAATATTCGTCGTAATAAATCATCAATATGTGGTCAGAACTATTACCAGTTTGCAATCAGTTTTCATGACCTAGCAAGGTAACTTAATTTAATTACAACCGGTACTTAACTTTAAGTTCATCCCTGCAACCGACCAGCTTTAACCACCCAAAAGCCATTAGCAACTCAAACTTGGAACTAAAAATTGGAAACTCACTCGTATCTCGTGGCTCAGAGTTGTCCGCTTAACGCGAAAAGCTAACAGCCGGTGGGTCACACTGCCGAAGTTAATTAGAACCATTGGTATCTCTCATGCGGTATATTTAAGGGCTTTCACTAGCTCTGCGGCCCCGTGTCGGCTGGGCTTCATTTTGATTGCATTATAAATTAATTGAATGTCTTAACGAAACAAATTATTTTATTACACAGTTTTGTTTCACGTCAATTTAACATCGTAATTACCACGATTAAACTTTAAACGATATGATATAGAAAACAAATATAATGGAAAAATAAACCATCATCGTCTGAAGCCCAGGACAAGACTCGAACTTGTGCCCTCTGTATTGCCGGTTCAGACAATGATGGTTTATTTTTCCATTTTATTTGTTCTCTGTAAATATCAACGGCTTCCGTTATTTTAACGGCTTCCGTAGCCCGTGGGTAGTGACTCTGCCTACGAAGCTGGAGGTCCCGGGTTCGAATCCCGGTCAGGGCATTTATTTGTGTATTTATCACGAATATTTGTTCCTGAGTTATGGATGTTATATATGTATATAAGTATCTATATGTATGTATCTATTATATATATCATCGCCTAGTACCCACAACACAAGCCTTACTGAGCTTACCGTGAGCCTAGGTTGATTTATGTAAGATTGTCCCGAAATATTTATTTATTTATTTATAATATTTATTTATTATCACTCCCAGAACAAGATGGAAGGATGTAGTGCTAAGAGATATAAGAGAGAGCAAGTTATCCGAAACCGATGTCGAGGACAGAGCGAAGTGGAGAAGTAAGACGAGGAAAGCTGACCCCACCACCATGTGGGATATATAGCTGGGAAGAGAGAGAGATTTATTTATTATCATATTGTTTATTTTAATCTGTTATGTAATTGTATGATCGTTCTTATATTTCTCTTGGTTCTCTAATATTGTTTTGTTGCACCTACTCAAGTAATGTTAAAATGTTTTTCATCGTGTCCACTACCTACCTACCCAATATTTGTTTGGAAGAGACCGCTTTTTAGCGATAAAACCTTCGGTTGCTTTTAATGTTTAATTTAAGTGCTGTTATTGTTAGTGTAGTTTTTTTTGGTGAACGATAATGAATTTTTGTGAGTAGGTACAAGGTATTGTAAGATCGTATTTTCTTTATTTTACGAAATGAAGCAATGACAATTATCAACGTGAGGCCACTTCTGCGTTTGCCTTCTGCTGTCAGCTGTCAGTGTCAACTGTCAGTCAAGTCACTACAGGTCAGGGACTGATTTCGGTTACGGTTATACCGGTATAAAACCGGTATTCCATTACGGTACCGTTATGTCGTAAAGGTTATGAGCGCCGCGCGAACATAACGGTACCGTAACCGTTTTGAAATATCGGTTACCGGTATTCGTTTTAAATGTTACCGAAACTTTTATAATAGCGGCATTATAAAGGTAACTGAAAAAAATAAGCGAAAAAAATAACTCTACTGATGAAGCATTGGCTACTAAACATATAAAGACAAAACGGCAGCGCCGCTGCCGGCGGTTTGGCATAAGGCCAAAGTCGATGTATCGGTTACCTTTAAAAAGCGGTTACGGTACCGGAAAAAATAAAGGTAACCTTTATATTTCGACAGTGAAATGAAAAGGTTCCGCTACCGAAACCGCTATTTGAAAACCGATATGACGTCATACCGTTAAAATAGAATACCTGTATTTTTCGGTTATGCAGTCCCTGCTACAGGTACTTTCGATTTTTAACAAAGTTGCGTTCGGCGCTCGAGTTCACAAACTTGGATTATTCATTGGGCCAATATCATACACAAGTCGGCAAAAAAATTTAACTACCGGATTTGACGCAAACTTCACATTCAGGCGACAAAGTTACTGGATTAATACCGACATACAAGAAAATCAGTGCGCCATATTCAGTAAGCTCTCGGCAAGGTTAAGCGCAAAACACTGCATACCGATCCAAAAAAAATATAACATAAAAGTTAAGTATCAATCATATTCACACTTTCTTTTTGTATAAAGATTTGTTCGATTATAATATTTATAAATAGCTGAGCAGAATTGAATATACACACAGACAGTCTCACATTTATTTTTGACATATAGATTCAGTAAATTAATTAAATGATATGGGTGCTGTCATGATAGGGATCTATCGACATTGAATTTAATTATTCCCGTCATTCGATAAACTTTGGGCCGATAGGCAGATTACATTTCCGTCGCTAGACCTAAATAGGATAATGGGGTCACCTTTGTTTTGTCAAAAAAAAATTGCCAAATTATCACATCCCAAAAAAATATTCGTAGAATTTAATTTGCTAAATAATCGTTTGCCAAATTAACACTTGACAAATAATTCTTATGCAAACCTGATGTTTGGCATGTTCATGTTTAAGCAATATCTCGCTTACCAACTATTACTTTGACCAAATTTCATTCAGTCAAATACTTTAGTTGGCATAATATGTTTTAACTAAAACAAAATAAGGCAAACGATTTGTATAGTCAATATTCAATTTAACGTTTCTATTCCGTCGGTTAATCAGCAGAGGAGCTTTTCAATTACAAATCATTTCCATCTTTATTTCAATGGTGTATAAGATACACAATAAAATAACAACTTTTTTTGTTATGTGGGTAGGGAGTATAAATGACGTTAAATGTCGCTTGATTATGCATCGTACTCGTACTATCTTTGGCTGTAGTTGCACTTCATCTGGTAGCAGTTATTTTTTCTGATGGACCGCCAGTATGTCTACTTCCGCTCTAAGGAACACAAGTGAACCCTAACCTAACCCACAAACAATAATTTGAGTTACTTAAAATACAAAATGAATTATTTTAACCTAACCTTACCGCCAGCGTGTCGACGTCACCCCGCTTCGCGGGGTGCCTATTTCCGCTCTGAGCGACGGAAGTGAACCCTAACCTAACCTACTTAAAATACAATTATTACGGCTGTTTATTTTTATTTAAGGGACCGTGCCGTTTTATTATTAATATTACTTTGGTAAAATTTCATAACCCATACAAATATGATTTTTGTCTGTTTATGGTTTGCCATAACATTAACTTGACTAATTGTTATTGTCTAATGTTTTTTTGCCTTATTAAAGCATTTGCTAAAAGACCAAATGCCATAATGTAATTTTTCCTTATAATATTTTGTTGAATGAATATTTGACGTAATGAAAATATTCGTATTAAAATTAGGCCAAAGTTTGCATTGGCAAACAAAATAGTTGCTAACAATTTGTTTGGGAAATGAAATTTGACCAAAATAAATTTTGTAAAACGGCTGGATCCCAGGATAATGAGATCCGCTTTTTTTACTTCACCTGTGGAATGAATAAAATCTGTGTCAGTATGCGCTCGTTTACTGAAAAACTGTAGTTTTAAATAAAAAGACGTAAGTGCAGTGAGTTTCCGATGAAGATACAATCTTTTGTTACGGAACCCGTCATTGTGCGTGGTCCGCCACGGTGTTGGCCGGTTTTTTTGTTTACAATAACTACGCGACACATTTCATTGAGTGGGCATGGGCACAATACCCATGCCATAAACCAATTGAACAAAGTGATATTGAAAAATTGTATTGAAACTTACATTTAAATAAAAATAGAAAATTAATTAAATATTAAATTACAGGGGTCTTGACCCCCGCTTTGGGTCATGGCTCGTCCAACAGGTCTCAATTGCTGTTCAGTGAGGCAATGCTGCAAGCATTTTGGGGACCTTTGGTTCGGGCATGACGCAGAGCGGGATGTACACTCAAGAGCAAAAGTTTCGGGTCACCCCAAATTAAATAACCGCAATAGGTTTTTTTAAATATTTTACACTAGTCTTATTTACATAATATACTATTCTTCGTAATACCCAAATGTATTAGCTATTTCCGGGATCCTATCATAAAAATATCGACATCCAAATATGACGATTTTTGCGATATCTCGCTCCGTTAAAGTTGTTTTTTTCATGGGTTTTACGAGTCCGATTTAAACCTGGTATCGTGTTTTTTTTTTAACTTTTATTTATTTCTGCAGTTTAGATGTAAAATTTAATAAAGATCATGACAGGATTAAAAAACTGTACAACCTTGCACTATTTTAGGAAATATGACGGTATTTCACTGACCCGAAACTTTTGCTCTTGAGTGTAGTTTTACTTTACATTTTTTCTGCTTACTTGTACTTATGTATTTTATTGTAATAATTGTTTTGTAACATAAATGTTTTACATAAGTTAAAAATTAATTAAAATCGGATAAGCATTTCTAGCCGACCAAAACAAGTTAGAAGAATATTTACACAAAGCCCGGGGCGATCAAATAGGTAGGTACTACAGTTCTAAATAGAATCCAACTCATGTTTATTTACCTAAAATGCCTGCGGCCAGTTGTATACTCGTACGTGTGTATAGTTGTATACAGTTTACGATCATGAAAATTTATAAGTCTTTTAATATGCTTTGTTAAGGCTCAACCTTTCAAATGTTTGTAAAAATGAGTTGTTTAGTAACCATTTATACTATTATGACGTAACAATTTAATGTCGGAAAAATATATCATAATCTGCAAGATATGAGAAGTAATATAGCTTTCGTAGAAACCCAGTTTAACAAAAGAAAATCTAAAGTGAACCCTATTATTTCACTTGTAACCATTTTACTGCTTCATTTTTTATCAGATAAAGATGAAATTTTATAATCTTCTGCATAAAGTAATGAACAATAACTTTATTTCCCTACTTACTTAAATTTCTTCTCTTTTTCTGAAATATTCCGAAAACATGATATCCGAGCTTTCGAACACGCACTTCCATCTCGCTCACGCTTATGCTCAGTGAGAGGGCGAGAAGATCATGAACGTGCGGAGCCTTAAATCGGCTTGTAATTTAATCCTGTCGTTGTCGTAGACGGGCAAATGCCGGGATCAGACCCCTCTATTTCTAAACCGTTTGTAGATATCATCTGTCCGGAGGATAGTGGCTTGCCTACCCACTGTGAGCCTTAAGGCATCTCTTATCATTTTATCCCTAAAACGGTTGCTATGAAGCCTTACTTCTACATAACCGTTGGAGCAAATAAGTAATGTATGCAACAAAATTACCAGATTTGTGTATGTCCTATCTAGATTAAGAAAAACGACTGACCAGAAAACAGCTATGGCTGCCTACTACGGATATGTTGTTTCAGTGTTGAGATATGGTTTCATTGTCTGGGGTAATGGCGGTGATAAGTATCGAGCTTTTATTGCCCTAAATAAATGTATTCGTGCCGTTTGTGGGGTGGGGATTTGAATCCTGTAAACCCCTATTTCTTCAATTAGGTGTTCGACTACTCCGATGTTTATGTATTTATGAAGTTTCCAAATTTGTAAGAAAGCATAATAATTTGTCTAAAACATCAAGAGATAAGTATATACCTACGAGCAATACGAGCGATTGTGACCGTCTTGTTGTAGACGAACAACAAAAAACTGCAAGGTTCAGGAATAATTGTAGTGTATTGTGCGTGAACACCTATAATTAATTACCTCAACCAATTAAGGCAATCCCAAACTGTAAAAACAAGATCCTGTACAAACGGCTCCTTGATCATAGATTTTATAATATATATATTTTTTTGATAGACAATCAATGACTACTAAGATGTGATAACTATTGTGTAAAAGTTAATTTTTTGCAAGGAGGTGCTAAATATTTTTACAATAAGACCATAACAACCCTTTTTTTCCAAAATAAACTATTTGTATTTGGGTCAGATGCTTTGAAACAAAATCTTCTTCTCTTATGAAAGAGTTATTTAAGCTCTTGTCGGTGTAGCTGAAAGTCCCTCCATCTACTTTGATCCCACGCAACCTCTTTGACATCTTGGTACGACCTAACATTAACTCTCTTTTTGTGTTGCTCTATGTAGTTTATTCTAGGTCTCCCACTTCCTCGCTGGCCCTGTATCTTTTTTTAAATTATGTTATGTGTGAAGTTTTCATGTTGTATAAGGTGCCCTATTAGTTTTTTCTCTTCCTTTGAAAAAACATACATAAAATAAACTACATACTTTCGATGACTCATTTGCCAGAAAGCAATAATTTTGTCCGAATAGGGATGTTGACTGATAATTCCGAAACTGTTTATGAAGCATCAAAACCGGCCAAGTGCGAGTTGGATTCGCGCACTAAGGGTTCCGTAAGTACCATTATCTATGAAAACGGCAAAAAATTTACGTTTGTAGTATGGGAAAAAAAAACAGTTTTTTTAGTATTTGTTGTTGTAGCGGCGACAGAAATACATCATCTGTGAAAATTTCAACTGTCTAACTATCACGGTTCATGAGATACAGCCTGGTGACAGACAGACAGACAGACAGACAGGCAGACAGACGGACAGCGGAGTCTTAGTATAGGGTCCCGTTTTACTCTTTGAGTACGGAGCCCTAAAAACGCCCTGTTAGTTAGTATGAAGTTTGTAGGGAAATAGGAACAATTAACGTCACAATTTTCTATGCTCAAACAGCTTCCTTTTTAGGGTTCCGTACTCAAAGAGCGACCCTACTACTAAGACTTCGCTGTCCGTTCGTCCGTCCGTCCGTCCGTCCGTCTGTCTGTCACGAGGCTGTATCTCAAGAACCGTGATAGCTAGAAAGTTGAATTTTTTACAGATTATGTATTTCTGTTGCCGCTATAACAACAAATACTAAAAACAAAATATAATATTTTTTTAAGGGGGGCCCCCATACAGCAAACGTGATTTTTTTGCTGTTTTTATAGATAATGGTACGGAACCCTTCGTGCGCGAGTCCAACTCGCACTTGGCCGGTTTTTGGCCCTTAAGTACCTACTTACTAGCTTTTGCCCGCTACTTCGTCCGCGTTGTACTCGTTTATATCGTACCTCCATACTAACTTCCACCATCATTTCACCCCCTTAGGGGGTGATTTCCGGGCCAAAAAGTATCCTATGTCCTTCCCCGGGATTAAAGCTTATCCATTAAGCTTTTATACAAGCGCATCCATCAAATGTTGACGAAATGGACAGCCTCACTTCTAGATCAGTGCGAGTGGAGGGCGGAGCTTCAATATTTCAACAAATCACAGAGCATGGAGCATGTGGTTCTTGCAGGGCATGGCCTGCTCGATTTTATTTTCCAACCAATCACAGAGCAGAATTCTTGCCGTCCAGATTTGCTTAACCAATCAGATCACACACAAGCTCATTACTCCCTTGCTCATTATTTCCCGCGGGAACAATTTAGGCCATTGTCATTCTATATACAGGCAAGGAATAAAACCATGTATGAGCAAGTGTGATGAAAAATAATTAACAGCCGCGAAAACTTCATCAAATAAAATCATAATTAAGTATAATTATAATTTAAAGAGAGGTAAGGCACAGCGGAATGTCATCTCGCTCGTATGTGGAGCAGCCTAACTGGGGAAGTACCTCCACCTTACAGAAGACCGCAGCCATAATAGCACCACTGCTTTTTAGTGTTGCTATTTTATTGCATGCTATGAAGCATGTAGTGTTGTGTTCCTGGTGGTGAGTAAGGTCGCCAGAGCTTCCTAGAATGCGCTGTGTTGGGAGTGAGGGACCTGCATGTCTCTATCTGCCAACACAGCGAATCCTCAAGTGAATAAAGGGTCGGCAACGTGCTTGTGATTATTCTGGTGTCACAAGTGTCCATAGGCTACGGTTCCTGCTTGACATCAGGCAGGCCGTAAGCTTGTTTGACATCGTCGTTATATAAAAAAATTGTTTTGTACCTGCATCATGAATCATGATGAACTAAATTAACATAAATCGCTTCACACATTTACTGCCAACAATTTTCCCTCTAAGCAGAAGAAAACGCCTACGAACACAGCGCCCGCTAGGCGGGTTTCTGGCAGTGGAAGTGTTAAAATATGTCCTCTCAAATGTCACTGACACTTTACCTGCACGCAATTTTCTAATTATATTATTTGATTTTTGAAGTCTACAAACTTCCAAGACTTGTAAAAGATAAATTGAGCTCCTCTTAAATCAAGATGACATCAAACTTTTTATTGCATGGGGATGATGGGGACATCGCCATTAAAAAGTTATATAACTTTCCCTTGTGCGCCAAAGGTTACTTTTCTAATTAAGTATTCAAATATTAAATTAATATCAGAGCCACCTAATACTCCACCTATATTCATTGTTAGTTTATAGGGAAAATTATCTTGGAAGATAGAAGCTTCTCAGAAATACAACTAAAACTGCTATAAATGGGAATTATATTAATTATATTTATCTTGTAAAGAATAGGCCATAATTGAAATTCAGTTTGCATCAAAAGTTGTTTGATGTGATTTACAATAAAAGTAGGTTTTGTTGAGATTCGTCTTTTTTATCGCCCATTTTCCAGGCATATTAAAGTTCATGATGTAATTTTTTTGTCGCGAAACGAATTGGAATGTTAACTATGTTTCGATTAAACACCAGGGCGAGTCGGAAGCTTGTTTTCAATTCACTCAGAATTGCTTAAAAGAAATTCAATGAACAGAAGACGGTAGCATTTTTTTAATAGCCTTATGTGTCCCACTGCTGGGCAAAAGCCTCCCTCTTTTCCTTCCACGTATCCCTATCCTGGGCAGTCTCCCATCAGTCTTGGTCAAAGAACTCAAGCTCGCCTCGCCATCTCCGACGAGGTCTACCGCGACGCTGGTAGCATAGCCATATAATATTCTGTGTAACCTTAGTTTCTTACGTAAATGAAATCTAAGCGTGTCAATTTATTTCGATTCCGACTGACTTAAGCTTTAATGAAAAATACTGGTATTCTTACACTAGAAATCCAGATATGTATACGGAAATTTTTGTACATTATATATCACAAATTAGTTTTTCTGATATTTATTTGCTAAATAATTGTAATGAAGCTTATAAAGCTTTCATTGATATAATTACTTTCGTCTTCAACCTCTGCGTGCCAACTAAAAGAATAAAAATAACACACAAAAGAAGACCGAATTGGAAAAGTGAGGGAATAGGAATAGCTAGCAAGCGCAAGAGACAGTTATACGCTCAAACTTTAAAATCAAATTGTACATTCATTAAAAACAAATACAAAAAATACTGCCGGGCCATGAAAGCAGTTACAAAACAATCAAAGCGTAAGTCAAATATAAAATTCATAGAACAAAGTGCAAATAAAAGCAAAGCTACATGGCAAATAATTAAGCAAAATACAACAAAAATAAACAACATAAAGGAATCGGTGGAACTGATTAAGGTGGACAATACTATTATAAATGATCCTATTGACATCGGTAAAACATTTAATAATTACTTTATAAATTTAAATAATGACTTAATAAATAATCAAAACCATAAAATGATCTCCCACCCCAATTTGAATAGTATTTTTATGACCCCAGTGACCATATCAGAGGTAATAAGCATAATAAAAATGACAAAGAATAAAAAAAGTACTGGACATGATCAGATACCAATGAAGTTAATCAAAGCAAGCGTTGATTACATTGCGGAACCGTTGGCTCACATAATAAATTTAACACTAGAAAGTGGATGTTTTCCTGATGACTTAAAAAAGGCCTTAATAAAGCCCTTATATAAAAAAGGTTCCAAACATGACATTGCCAATTATAGGCCTATTGCATTATTGCCGAATTTTTCCAAAATATTTGAAAAAGTCGTTCTAAACCGGATACTATCTTTCTTTAATAAATATAACGTATTAAACAAAAATCAGCTAGGATTCCAAAAGGGAAAAAATACAACATTAGCCATATTTAATTTTTTGCAAGAAATATGGACAACTATACACAATAAAACAGCATCTATTGGGCTCTTTGTGGACTTGTCCAAGGCGTTTGATTGTGTATCTCACAAGATTCTGTTAAGTCAACTCGAACATGTTGGAATTCGAGGGCCAGCATTAAAACTAGTTCAGAGTTATCTTACAGATAGAAATCAAGCCATAATATTAGACACCTACGACAAATCAACAAAAACAATCAGAAAGGTACAGTCAAATTATGAATACATTTTGCGGGGGGTGCCACAGGGCAGTGTCCTAGGGCCTTTATTGTTTTTAGTTTATATAAACGAGTTTCCCCTGGTGACTGACCACCCATGTGTTATGTTCGCAGACGATGCTACTATGTTTATAACTGACAACAGGTCTAATATTTGTAATGAATTATGCAGTACATTAAGAAAAGTAATTAATTGGTTAGCATCTTTACATTTAAGAGTTAATTTAGATAAGACTAAAATAATACAATTTATTAATAATAAACAGGTTACACAAGATTTAAACATAAATATTGATAGTAAACGAATTGAGCTAGTAAATTCTACAAATTTTTTAGGGGTAACTATCGATAGTAAACTAAATTGGAAGTTACACATAGACAAAATTAATAAAAAAATTGCTAGCAGTTGCTACGCGATATCTATATTGATAAATATTACTTCAGTAGAGGTAGCCAAACAGGCATATTATGGAAATGTTTATCCTCTACTAACGTATGGTGTAATATTCTGGGGTAACTCAGTGAACGTTCAGTCCACATTTATTCTCCAAAAAAGGTGTTTGAGATTAATATTTAATGTTAAAACTAGAGAATCTCTTAGACCTGTGTTTAAATGCCACAAGATGTTAACCCTGACATGTATATATATATTAGAAATTTGTTTATTTATCAGACAACGCAATGAATTATTTATAAAAAAATGTGATACTAAGAAAAATCTAAGATCTCAATATCAATATGACTTATGTACAGTTTGGCCTACCAGTTATATACTCAAGAAGAGCACTTATGCCACTGGAATTAAAATATATAATAAGTTGCCGGAAAATATTAAGTCGTTAGATGGCTCTATATTCAAGAGAAAACTGAAGGACTGGTTAATATGCAAATGTTTTTATGATTTAAACGAATATTTCTTGTGATATGTAAATTCTATATTTTAAGTGTGTAATTAATATTGTACGTCCGAAATGGGCAGACTGTTGAAACTTATTTACTTTATGACATGTATGTACCTACACAGTTTTGACAATAAATTATATCTTATCTTATCTTATCTTATCTTATCTAAGTGTTCTTATCTTAGAGCAGTAAATAATGTGCAAACAGCCCGTGTGCATGCATTAGGCGCCCTTTTATATTTTATAGTGCGCTGTACACCTCGGCGCTCGGAGCAACTGCCCCGGTCGCCCTATTCAAATGCACACACGCGCCGGCACAGTATACAAACAGTTAAACCTTTTCCATAGACAAGGTGAAATTCCATATTATGTCAATGTAATAAAGACACCTTTTCTGTAGCTTTTTATCGAAGTAGTCTGCTTAGCGGTTTGATTTAAATGTCTCCGCTTTAAATAAATTCTATAACGAATGCCGATAGCGTTTATAGCCTCGTCATGCTGAATAACTCCAATGTTGTTGTTCAAGACGATTAAGCTTTTGTGGACCGCTAGATGGCGCTGTCACTAGTATAAACTAGATAACGGTTGTTCGATTCAAATACCTTAGGACAGAGCCGTCTTGTCGTCTAAATTGATTGGTAACTAAGTGAGTGCATAGTAACGGTGTAAACAAAGTGGTCCTTCGAACCGGATATGAACCAGTGACCTACATAATGTCGAGGAATTTGTATCCATTCGTAAGCCTTTGAGATAACGTTTCAGATGGGGAAATATAATAAAAAAAATAAAAAATAAACATTTATTTCAGGCATCAAGGCCCATAGTAACAAATACCTTAAAGACTACCATATACGTATGTCTGAAAATGGTATAAGGAATACAATAGTGAGTGATACTAAATAAATATTTCCTAAACGGCACTAACGACGACGTGACGCTCTGTGAAGATATTTTGTGCCCAACGAGTGGAATCAAAATTTGAATAACTGATGTAAATATGCACTTCACTCACTACTGCACTCAGTTTAAAACGTGCTTAATTAAGTCCCAGCGTTAAACCGAAACTTAAACAAAGATCACACAATTCTTGTGACTTACAAGCAAGACTTTTGGCCAAGGCTGTAAGTATATACTTTTTCAAAGCACTTGCGCGTAAATCAATACTTTACGGGTTCTAGCTAGAACACATGCAACTAGTGACTTGTATTTAATACCTAAAGACGTTTACGGGTCAGTCACTAAGGAAGTCTCGTTGAAGGGAAGCAAGTTCGCGTAGTTGCAGTATCCTTAGAAGCCTCAGTAACTAACGTAGTACTAAACTTAGATCAGAATTTGTACTAACTGCGCTACAATGAAGTTATAATGGAGATCAGTTTGTCAGACAGATTGCGTAACTTTCCAAATGTGGGTTAGGAACTTAAGGACATATATTTAAACTGTAAAAAAATATTAAGATGATAATGACGGTTGATATTATTCGATTCCGATAAGTTTGGGTAAGGGATAGCTGTCCATTTGAACTTGGCACAAATCCATTCATATTTATTAACATTTTATTCACGGCTATTTTAGCCCTAATGCTCGTACTAAGAGTTGCGCATTTCCTTTTCTAACGCGCCCAAGGACATACCGACTGTAAGACTGTAACTGTTAAATGTAGTGGCCGAGACAGGTTGTTCCGATAGCTCAGTTGGTTAGTAGCGACGGGCCATGTATGCCTGTGGTCGCCGGTTCGAATCCGGCTCGGAGCCTAAATTTTTAAATTTTTCCTTTAATTTGAAATTTATAAATTTCTTTAGCAACAACGTAACTGCTTTATTTAAGTATACAAAATTAACATACTTACCAACTGTCTTTTTTAAGGTGAATAATATGACAGTTGGTAGTAGGTACATCATAGATAGCGCTTCTTTAAAAAGCTATGCACAAACACACATCTGAATAACAATATTTATGATGTTTCACGAATTCGAAACACAATGCAACTAAAATAAACATTATTATTTGTTCATAAACGCAAATATCTATGATAAGTAGGGCGATGAAAAAACAACATTAGGTAATAATACTAAATATACTATACATACTGGAATTATTTTACTCATGATAATTGAACGAGCGAGCGAAGCGAACGAATTTCTCCGCTTCAGCTTGGGCAATAATGGGGAATGGATGAAAATTTTAGAAGTGCCTGATTTTTTTTTGGTGTTAGGAATAACCTTCCTTAACACCAGAAAAAATTTGCAGTCTTTTCAGGTGCGTCAATTATTTTTGAAAAATATAAACAGTTTCCTCACTTACGGTTACAAATCGTTTATAAAAGTGTTTATCTACCAAATCATAAATCCTCTAGAATGTGTTTGGAAACCATATATATACCTATATAATGACCACCATAATTGCAACCTGTAACGTCATCAACGTTTTATCTGTGCCAGTGTTATTATAATGTTTATCTATCCAAATATCATAAACCCTCCACGATGCGTTCAAGAACCGCACATTATGACCACCATAAAAATAGAATGTTTTGTTAGAACAAATTTCTTATCTGTGAAAATGTTATTATTGCTAAATAATAACATCGATTTCGATAATATTATTTCATTCAAATTTCGAACATCTCTGAAATCAAAGAAATTTTATTTGACATCTATTCTTATATCAGTCGAGATGACGTTTAGTTCGAAATGAATTGTCAATTTGCATACAAATTTGACAAATGTCGCACGTAAGTAAGATATCGAACGATACGTTGAATCGGACTCTAGTTTGTCTCTGAATTAATAAAAAACAATGACAGCTGCCAAAATACAACGCCGCGATGCCGGTCATAATATGCGGGTCCTGAATGCATCATGGAGGCTTATGATATCTGGATAGATAAAGTAGTGTATGTAACTGTACATAATTAGGCATTAAGACACTCGTGTGATGTTATTATGAAACTCGCCTTCTGCTCGTTTCATAAACCCACACTCGTGTTTAATGCCCTTCATTATGTACAGTCACATAAACTACTAATGAAAAATCATAATAACGATAATCAATGTTATTATTTTTTCAATTCAAGACATTTATTTCGACCAACTGGGATCATAGATAAAGTTAGTTACAGTTTCTTAGCCTAAAGTTAGTAAGTACTATAACCTAATACATATAAAATAAGGACAGTACTTAGTAGGGCTTGACTGTCAGTACGTGGATCATATGGCAGTGATTCACATACTCACAGTCAAAGCTCTCCGCAAATGCCCTCAGGATACCACTAGAGCTAGCCCGCACCCTGTGCGCCAGGGATGTGCAGCGTTTCCTCATGGTTGTATAGAAACAGTCAACTCTGGCATCCGCGAACATCCCGGACGCACTACAGAAACGGGGCAGCCCCAGTAGCACCCTGAAGGCATTGTTGTACTGTACACGTAGGGCGTTGTACTGTTTTTGCGTATAAGATACCCACAGACTGCTCGTGTAGAGGGTCGTACAGAAGGCTCTGAATAGAGTTACTTTTATTATGTTTACTTATTATGGAAATCTGGTCTGGTTGTGGGGTGGTGTCTGGTCCGGTGGAGTTGGTCATGATTTGAAATCTAGTCGGCCATGGCGGTGCAATGGCGGTTATTCTAATGGTTCCCGAACACATCATTGAGGATTTATAAGATGTGGGTAGATAAAGTAGTGTATGTAACGTAACTGTACATAATTAGGAATTAAAACACTCGTGTGATCCTATTATAAACCCACACTCATGTTTAGTGCCCTTCATTATGTACAGTCACATTTGGCAGCTTTGCCAAGAAAGTTCATGCTTTAATCGTCCTGTCCGTTTCCTGGCTACGATATAGCAGTCTGGACCGAATTTCAACTCAATCAGAAAACTTATATTGTTAGTCCGAATTGACTTGCCAGTTAATCAAGTATGTGACTCATTATTTTGTTGGTCAGAAATAGTTTAAACTTTTCCTCCCGGAACTATTTCAAAAATATTTGTAACAGTTTGTTATGAGTGAGGCTGGTATAATAAATTTATGATCGTCATTGACAACTTATTCATAATCGTCAATCAAACATATATTAGTTAATTGTCACATTTTTGTAAGTCAAAATATCCTTTCCGATGTTTCTAGACTAGGTTTTGTCATATTTTTTAGTCAGTGTAAATTAATTTTATTGACAAGTTAACAATATTATTTACTACCCACAATCAAATATACTACTTACTACACCAAGCCTGCCACGACGTCCACCGATTGACATAATATTGCCCTTGAATAAAGTTGCTCTCAAAACGAAAATAAAAGGTACCTTTGAACATTTTATTAACAGAGGTGGCAGAAAAACGTTAACTAGAACGTTACTCATCAGTAATGCGCAAATAATATAAAAGTTATTTGAAATAAAATATCATGTAAAAAACAAAGGAAGAACTAGTTTGTTATGAGTGACATGCTCAGTAATGTACCTACTGATTAATTTTCTACATCACAGTACAAGTCATTACCTACCTATCTATCAATTAAAGCGAATAAAATAACGACCCATCATGGAGTTTTCATCGCAGTGTTTCTGTTTAATTATTTATAGAAGTACCTAGTAATTGAATTAACAACGGGGTCTGAATGGGTTGTCAACAACACAACAAAGCTATTAATAAAAGTTCCAACAAGATATGCAAATCAAAACAATTGTTCTCAATAGCTGTTCAGTCTTTAGTTTCATCGATGGGCATACTATTGGTCCGTTTACTTGTTAACGATAACATTTGTATACATAAACAATGTAAACTCATAGAATATTACTAGGAGGTAAACAATGATCAATTTCCCGGCCGAACGCTTACGCTACGCGTGTATAAAATAGATTAACGATGAGATTATGTACAGTACACTGTGATTGATACGTAAGTGTAATTGTAATCTTCAAATCATATAGGTACCTAGTTATTTGTGTTGCAGTAGGGAACGTTCTTTACTTTTTACACTAATTTGATCCAGCAAAAATATAGGGACTATTGTAGACACGACCCTTTGTAGGGAGACGTCAGCTGCACAATATTGTATATACGGTACATTATGAATACTTTGAAAGTGGCAGTAAAGATCTTACCCTGAGAAAATTACGGTTTTTTTGAAAATAATTCAATATCAGGCTAATTATTTGTATACGGCTTTTATATCTTATTTAAAACAACTTTTACTATGGAAATCAATAATTCTATGGACCGGAAGTTAGGAAAAAACATTAACCCGCAAGCAAAAATGCTATCAGTAATTTTATAATGAAAACATGTTTGAGTACCTACACAAATTTGGAGACTTACTACCTGAATCCAAAAGTATATGCATCAGGAAATAACAGCATTTTAGTTAAATATTTTACGACCTTGGGATAATATTGAATTTCATCTGGCCTATAGAAAGGTTTATTCATTAACAAAAATAAGTGGATTATGCGCGTATCCCAAAGAACGTACATAGACGTAGTCAATTATAAAGTAAAGAAAGCTTATACCATTTTCGCCTGATTTTAACGGAATTTATGAAGAATACTTTTCATTATTTTTTACCTTATCGTTATCGGTATTCAATTTAGGTGTATTATTAATGAATATCCAGTCAAATTACCCAACCTATTTTTTGGTGTAAAAATATGGCTGATATCGATATATTGCTGTGTTTTCATAGAACGAAACCGTAAAGTTCTCAGGGTATCTATGAACCCGAAAACTTTAAGAAAAAAATATTTTAAGATGTGGTTTTTGTAGTATTTTCTTATTGTGGTTGCTTTCGGATACATCGTTATATTCTAACATTTGGATGTTTGAAATGGAAAACACACATAAGTGTCAAACACATAAGAACACTTATAACATAACCTCACTTTTCCTAGTATAAGTAGATAATGAAGCAAGTCACTTACATAATTTGGGTGATTTGTGGTTTATTTTGCTCAAGTGTATGTGTTTTTATCCTTAAATTATCGTTTATTTCGACAACCAACGTATCTTTGTTAAGTCAGTATAGCAACCCTATTCCGTATACATACACGGTCTATGGCAATGAGTACCTATATTAAACCGGCACGCTAATACAGATTAGCTGTATTTACCAAGTTCAAAGTGGCTGCTAGCTAACTTATCTAACTAATTTGCTATCGCGAAACTTAAACTTCCGGTTCTGAGGAAGCTTCTCATTTATCTATGCGGCCTCTACTCTCGTACCGCTTAATTGAATGTCAGTACCGATTGGGTTAGTAACGCACATTTAAGTACCGCTACCACTCACACTAAAACGTAGAATAGTAGTCATTGTTGTATAGGCCAGAAAGTAGACAATAGATGGGATACAAGTGGGTTCGGGGTCCGAGACGAAGGTAACCTCGAAGGAAACTAGTAGATTCAGCGCGGAGCGCCACGGCGAGGGCGTGCGTTGCCCTGTGATTGTTCGAATCGCTGTTCCAAGACTACAAACATATTGTTGGACAGTTTCAATTCATAAAAGGCCTGTTCGTGCGACGGCCAGCTAACTCCAGTTTTTAAACCTGCATTCTGATCATCTTTTGCCACATTTTCGAGCAGTGGCGTGAAAATATTATAAAAGTTTAGAGGCAATATCTTACACAAAGCGACGATCTACTTCCAAACTAAGCCATGGATATTATGCGATGATATACATACTTACATATAAAAATACATACATGTATGTACTTAAACATCCAGGATTCAGGATCATATATTCAGGCTAATCACGTAAATAAATGCCTTTACCGGGACTCAAACCTGGGCTAAAGTGGTCAAAATGTATGGGACTTAACCAACTTTTCATGCGGTGTTTTCCCCGTAGCTTTTGTTTCGCACGTTTAAGGTTTCAATCACATTGCATTAATGTAATCAAAAGTAGCAATTTTAAAATGCATGAATAAATAGCTGACCGCGCAAGCTTCAGTTTCAGTATTGATAAAAAACAATTTACGGGTTAGATTCGCAATAAGATAAGATAAGATAAGATAAGATTCATTTATTGTCCAAAACTGTGTAAAAATAGATCACACCTTAAATAAAAAGTCCAACAGTTTGCCCATTTCGGGCGTACAATATTAAATTATCACATTTCAACATTAATTAACTTTCTTAATATCTATATAACTATCAATCTTAATATGTAAAATATTCATTAAAATTATAAAACATTTCATTAATAGCCATTCCTTGAGCTTATTTTTAAATTGGATTCCATCTTGCGACTTAATATTACCAGGTAGATGATTGAAAATTTTAATTCCATTGACATATGCGCTCTTGCGAAGTATAAAGCTCGAAGGTCTAACTGTACATATGTCATATTTATACTGTGAACGGATATTATTTTTAGATTTACTTATTTTTATAAAAATGTCAGTTCGCTCTTTAACAAAAAAACAGATTTGTAGTACATATATAGATACACGTCAGAGTTAGTATTCCATTCTCTTTGAAAACGTCCCTTAAGGATTCCATATTTCTAAGCTTAAACATAATTCGCTTACATTTTTTTTGTAATATAAATGTAGATTCAATGTGAACCGAATTTCCCCAAAAAATTATGCCATAGGTAAGGATGGGATAAACATTTGCATAGTACGCCTTCTTTACGACGTCGATTGAAGTAATTTTGGTCAATATAGATAGTGCATAGCAAGATTTGGCTAGCTTTTTATTCGTTTTTTCAATGTGAGCCTTCCAGTTAAAGTTTCCATCTATTGTGACTCCTAAGAAGTTTGTATTATTTACTTGTTCAATTTGTGTGTTGTCTATAACTACATTGAGACTTTTTTGCATCTGCTTGTGATTAATAAATTGTACAATTTTAGTTTTGTCCAGATTAACACTTAAATTTAACGTAGACAACCAATTTATTACAATTTGTAAAGTATTTTGTAATTTATTAGTTATGTCCGAATCTTTTTCTTCAGATACAAAAATAGTCGCATCATCGGCAAACATCACACACACGTGGTCAGTTATTAGGGGGAACTCATTCACATATATCAAAAACAATAGCGGGCCCAAGACGCTTCCTTGGGGTACCCCTTGCAGATTCATACTATTTTTTGATTGACATCTTGTTATTGTTTTTGTGGTCTTGTCATATGTGTCTAATATAGTAGCTTGGGTTCTATTATTAAGATAAGTTTGAACTCATTTTAAGGCCACTCCTCGAATCCCGACATGCTCTAGTTGGGTCAGTAAAATCTTGTGCGACACATGGTCAAAGGCCTTTGACAGGTCTATAAATAGTCCACAAGATATTTTTTTCTTATCCATATTTGTCCATATCTGATGCAAGACTTTGAATATTGCTAATGACGTGTTTTTGCCCTTTTGAAATCCAAATTGATTGGCATTCAGTATTTGATATTTATCAAAAAACGACATCATGCGATTTGATATGACCTTCTCAAATATTTTTGAAAAATTAGGCAGCAATGCAATGGGTCTATAATTATTAATGTCCTGTTTTGACCCTTTCTTATGTAATGGCTTTATTAATGCCTTTTTTAGGTCGTCGGGAAAAATTCCAGTTTCCATGGTTAACTTTATAATATGGGTTAAAGGTCCTGCTATATACTCGATGCTTGATTTGATTAATTGCATAGGTATTTGATCATGGCCAGTGCTTTTCTTGTTTTTTAATGCTTTAACAATTTTTAATATTTCTTCAGTAGTTACCGGGGTCAGAAAGATGCTGGTTAAGATTGGTTGGGAAACTGATTTATATTGGGTATCGTTAACTGTACGATTACTATTTAATTTTATAAAGAAGTCATTCATGGTATTAGCAATGTCCAGTGAATTGTCTATGACAATATTATCTTTTTTTATTAATTCTACTGTATCTTTAATCGTATTAGTTCGCATTGTGTTTTGTTTTATTATTTGCCACGTAGCTTTACTCTTGTTGGTGCTTTGGTTAATGTAGTTTCTATTTGTGTTGCGTTTTGATTGCATCGTCACTACTTTCATGATATTTTTTGTACTTATTTTTGACGGTTGCACTACTTGATTTTAGGGTTTGTAAATATAGTTGCCTTTTACGTTTACTAGCTATTACAATACCTTTAGTTTTCCAGTTTGGTTGCATTCTATGAGTTACTTTAAATTTTTTTATCGGTATGCAAAGGTCGAAAATAAGTCTGTAGATATCAATAAACATTTCATAAGCCTGATTCGAATCTGTCGAGCTATAAACATCTAAGAAGCTAATTTTTGAGATATATTTTGAGAAAATTTTTAAATACTTGTCTGGATTTCGGCTATATATGTACCAAATTTGTTCTTTAAATCCTAGATTGGTTGGCATTGAGATAGTTTGACACGTATGGTCAGACAGGCCAAGATCCAATACCTCAACCTGACAGTGAGTTATATTTGTGAAAATGTTGTCTATGCGTGTTGAGGAATTCTCCTCTACAGGTCACATATGTCAATCGATTCTCGTGAAATCTTGTGAGCATCAGGTTCAATAATTAGGTATATACCTACCCACTTTCATTTGACGAATCAGTTTTTCCAGCGGTGCGAGAATCGAAGCTTTGGCGTTTTGCGGTGTTGCTATGGAAAAGCTTTTCCTAGCCTCGGCTATAATTCATGGGAAATTAATACCGGTCCGTAGAAACGAAGTTTAAACCTTTTCTTTTCATCATCGTATATATAAGAGCTAAGAGCTCTTGTGGGTAGAGCAATTTTCATTCCTTAAATTTACCTTTTCTGTTATCAAAGAATATGAAATGTTAAACAGTCGTTTTTAATGGGTACTAGTGATTGTGCGCTGTAGAACTCCCTGCTTGGTAGGTACATAATATATTCTTTTTCACTGAACCGTTAAAAAATATATAATATCTGATTATACCTCGTCACAGTTTGGCGAGTTATATATGAAAGTTGTAAAATGTAATTTCTTTTTCTGAATAAAAAAAAAATATTGAACCTGCTCATATAATTTCACGAGAATTGGTCGAGAAATGCGACCTGTAGAGGAAAACAGCCCGACAGCCGGACATCTGGTCATCCGGGCATACGAACATTGTTTGCCCAAGCTGAAAAGGAAAGCGTCGTTCGCTTCGCTCGCTCGTTCAATTTGGATAATGTAGAAGAAAATGTGTTAGATATACGAATCGCTGGGAATTTAGACAGCTGTCATCTCCGTACAATTTATAACCTTAAAACGTAAAATTGTACTGAGATGACAGCTGTCATAGGGATCAAGATTCACCGCGATACGTATAGGTAGTTAGATTGTGAACACCCTCAGTTCGCCAAAACCGTTTACAATTTATATAATTATATATTATAATATAATATATTATAATAACGCATTATTTTTCGTCAGAATCTGTCGGTAACATTAAACATGTCTTTATAGTGCGTCTTATATTGTTGTGCACTTGTTAGCTATTATTATTATTTATTTACTTAATAAACAGAATATACTTAATAATTAACTGGGTCTCACAAAACTTTCGGAACAGTTTGTCTGTGTGAACATAGACATCATAGTACAGAATTAACTAATTTGTAAATATGTTTAGGTTAAATATGTGCATGTTACATATAATGCATACAGTTATGACTTAGGGGTTTAATATACTTAAGTAATGTCGTTTTAATTTTCTTTTAAAGACGTTCATCATCCTTTCACGGCTGATAGTTTCTGGTAAACTGTTCAAAAGATAAGGGATACGTTTTTTTAGCGTTCTGTCACCATAATAGTTTTTAACCTTCGGTACGCAGAGTTTACCGGACGCCATAGCTCTAGTAACATGTCTTATCTTGGTTTAGGACAGAATTCATCCATTCCAGTCGTCATGTAAACTCATTGGCATTGCAATAATTAATCAAAAAGGTCCAGCAAAATACACGGAGAATATATTTTAGTTGAAAAGTTAACTCATTTACCGGTTAAATCGCTGATGAGGAAAATTAACGCTCGTGTAAGTCATACTCATAATTAAAAGCAGACGAGTTAATTAACCAGAGCAATTTAAATTATTTATTAATGCGATGCTTTCAGTTGGTGAGCGTTTTGACTGTCAACTGATTCAATTACATCATCCTTACTACTTAAAATGTCAATGCATAAATTAAAAGTATTTTACTTACTTTAAAAACCTCCTAGAATTTGAGGGTTGCCCTGAATTTCCCCGGGATCCCATCATCAGATCCTGACTTGGTGACAATAGGACCACCTCAGAAGTATATTATCATCATCATCATCATATCAGCCGAAAGACGTCCACTGCTGGACATAGGCCTCCCCCAAATAGTGCCAAAATGACCGATCCTGCGCCACCCGCATCCAGCGGACTCCCGCGACCTTTACCAGGTCATCAGTCCACCTTGTGGGGGGCCTACCCACGCCACGCCTTTCGGTACGTGGTCGCCACTCGAGAACCTTTCCGCCCCAGCGGCCATCGGTTCTACGTGCAATGTGCCCCGCCCACTGCCACTTAAGTTTAGCGATTCGGAGGGCTATATCGGTTACCTTGGTTCTGCTGCGGATAACCTCATTTCTGATGCGATCACGCAGAGAAACTCCCAACATAGCCCTCTCCATTGCCCTTTGGGTGACTTTGAGCCTTCTTATGAGGCCCATTGTAAGCAACCACGTTTCAGTGCCATATGTCATCACTGGCAACACACACTGGTCAAAGACTCTCGTCTTGAGACACTGCGGAATATTGGACGAAAAGATGTGCTGTAGCTTCCCGAACGCTGCCCAGCCGAGTCGGATTCGACGATTGACCTCTTTCTCGAAGTTGGACCTACCTAACTGGAGAGTATGTCCTAGGTAAAGAAAGAAAGATAGAAAGATTTATTGCAAACTGTGTTACATAGGTACATAGGTAGGTAGTAATGCCAAAATAGTTCCAACAGTTACCTGTTTCAGGCATGCAATACTTAATTTAATTTATACGAGGTTTATTTGGTTTAGGTATACACTAACCACAGTAGTGATAATAGACAAGACCAAATACTTAATATGCATAAAACTCCTTCAAATTATAAAATGCTTTATTTATGAGCCAATTTTTTAAATTTACTTTAATACATAATCGTCTACAACTTCGAGCGTAAAGTGTCCGATTCTAATGGGAGTTTGTACTACATGGGCATTTGACATGATCTTCGTCTTATCCATGTTAATTTCTTAGACCAACTCGCTCGGAAGCTTTACTGAGGTCATCGAGCATACATCCTTCAGTGCAGAAGTACATACTTACGAATAATTTTAATGTAATTGTAAACTTTTAAAACACAATGTACCTACCTACTCGTATATTGTTAATGAAATAAATAAATGAAAAGAAAAGGAAATAAAAAAAATCGGTCCACAACTGACAGACAAAGCGGTGAACATACATACAAAAATGTATTATATCTATACAGTGAATCATAGATCCTCCTCTTTTTGAACTCGTTTTAACATAGGTACTCTCAAGTTTTTGCGAACAATTGGCGCGGTAGCATACATGCTAACTTAATAAAGAAGGTGTTTAGTTAAAGTCCATTTTTAAGATAGGTACAATTTCTAGCGTAGATTATCCGCTAAAAATGCATTGTGCATGCGAGTCTCTCTGTGATGAAATGTTAACCTTTGTCACAGAATAGAGAAGGACCATTGGCACCAAAATGCTCTTATCTGAGAATAATGCTCACACTTTGAAAGAGTTGAACATGCATGGGGGAAAATTCTCCCTTTGGTATTTCGTTGGTCATAAGCTGTTTGCTTCATGTACAGTCAGGGAATGAAAAGGTTGATCACCTTATTAAGATCTGTTTTTGCTTGCTCAGTATAAGTTATCAGTATCTGCTTTATCGACCGAGTGTCAGACACATTCCGTCATAATAAATGTCATTTCACTACACCTCTTTGAATTTTGGAAAACGAGTTAAAAAAAGAAGAAAAAAACGTATACAAGAAATAGCAATGATGACATTGACAGGACCTGTTACTCACATTTATAGTTTTAATAATTTTAAGCAAAGTCATTAGATTTATCAAACTTGACACAACGTAATGGCAAGTTCAAACTAATAAAAATGTTTTAGTTCAACTATTAATAGGCAAGGAAAATTCGTCTAAGTAAATTTGAACTTTGTTGTCAAACTGTTGAACATAATTTTCAATACATCACTCTCGTCTGATATACAGTTTAAAAAGGTAACATGTGCTTGCAACGCGTAAATGATTTGATTTGAAAACTGATCAACCTTTTCATTCCGCCACTGTACCTAAACGAAAAAATACTCATTTTTAATCGACTTCAAAAAAGGAGGAGGTTCTCAATTCGTCTGTATGTTTTTTTTTTTTATGTGTTTATGTTACGCGATAACTCCGTATTTTATGAACCGATTTGAAATATTATTTCTCTGTTTGAAAGCATATACTTCCAGATAGGTCCCGTTGTCACCAAAATCCAGTTCTGATATTGGGATCCTGGAGAAATCGAGGGAACTCTTCAAATTTTACAGGCAAACTTGAAGCTATTTGGCCACTGATTGGAAGTCGGTTAATTTTCCAATCAAATAAAGACTTTGAGATATCTATACAACAATAGGTTCAAATGTTACTAAGCACGGATCTGTACCCAAGCTTACGAGGAGTTAACATAATTTTACTCTAATACATTAGAATGCCAGAATAAGTGTTTAATGAAATCATGTCGATGATAAGTATTAAAATAAACTACACATTATTTTAGCATTAAACGGAGTTCAACCATGTTTCTCGTGTCGCAAGTTTACTTTCTAGAAATTAGACAAAGAACAAACATAGTTGTTAGAAGCGTGCATTGTGCAATCCAGTGTTTTCATTAATAATAACTTAGTTTTGAGGGTAAAAGTTTCAGAAATTCTAGCGCTTTGAAAAGCTTTTAAAACACCTTTACAATAAGAGCGGTGAAAATTACCCTCCGACCCCGTGGGCGCTTTATGAGGTTTTGAACAAACTTGGAGTGGCACAGGGTCAATAGTATGCGCTTTAGCTAACTTAATAACGGATGCAGCCCTTTGTTTGATGTTGAAATGAGGAGACATCTTTCAAAGGTATGGCGGTATTATGTACACTTACATGGCGTTGGCGACTACTGAATCCGATATGTAGTAAATTTTGATTGAAAGAAACAATATTCCAGTAAGTATGTGATTAACCGTTTTGTCAAATGAGAATCGAATGTCAGTCTTACTCGTATAAATTAAGTTGAATATTTAAGCATCATTTTGTAATGCCACTGTATCATTTTATATTATATATGCGCTTAATTTAAGACTGATCACGATCATTATATTTCGGAAATTTGTTGACAATTTAGTTTCTGAAAGTCAGTTAAAACAGTTAGAGGCTAAGAAACCAAAAAATAATACTAAATTAGATCTACAGAAAATATTTTGAAAATAGTTTTAATATAGGTATTACCTACTATTGAAGGCACTCTACGCTCTTCATAGAAGGAGTGGACTCGGGCTGGACTAGAAAACTCTGGAAATCCAGTAGGAAGCAACTCAGAATTATAACTGGGGTGTTCACAGGTCACTACGGGGTCAAGGATCTCTTGGCCAAGATGGGACTATCTGATAGTTTAGACTGTAGAATGTGTGGCGAGGAGGATGAGACTATGGAACACTTATTGTGTGAATGTCATGCCCTTGCCAGACAAAGAATTAACTACTTTGGTAACGGTTACCCGCAACCAAAGGAATTCAAGGTGCTCCCGGCGAACTGCATCATCCGCTTTGTGGAAATGATGGAGCAAGCCTGGGAGCAGGTATAAAGGAGAGGGCAAATGCACAAAAGATCCCACTGGGTCGAAGTGCATCCGAAAGGGCCCTCACCTAGATAAGATAAGATAAGATACTATTGAAGTGAAAGCTCTGAAAATATTCGTCATACCTACTTAAGAGGCTCTCAATGACCTTCGTAATTTTACTCTCCAGTGTCGTTTTGGTTTGCCATATCGTAAGTAACAACTATGTTCTTTTTTACAAGCTTTTATTTAACTTGACCGTGATCGACCTGCTGTTCGTTTGTTTGTACCAGTTAACCTCAACAGATTGAACTGAAATTTAGGGTATAAGTATAGTTTGATGACAATTCAATATTATGGTACCATAGAACTGATCTGATGATGGAGACAGAAAGTGGCCATGGGAATTCAGTAAGTACGACGTAACCCAGGTAGTTTGGGACTGTTAGAATCGTCTCAATGAGTGGTTAAAAGTACAGTTGGCAATAAAAGGTGGACTGATGACATGGTAAAGGTCGCGGGAGTCCGCTGGATGCGGGACTGCGGGTGGCGCAGGACCGGTCACTTTGAAACTCTTTGGGGGAGGCCTATGTCCAGCAGTGGACTTCTTTCGGCTGATATGATGATGATGATGATGAGATTTGATTTTAGCAAGTGCAACAATAATAAGTTAATAAGTATTCTAATCTCTAAGACTTCATAAAAATCATATCATTGGGATCTTACAAATTAATGCAAAGAAACTATTCCGATTTTATTTCAAAATGTTATCTATTTAGACAATATGGACGGAGGAGTACCAACTAAAGCCTCAATCGATATTAGCGGGCACCTTAGGTAGAGAGTTCTCTCGCATTTTTCGCAAGTGCGGGCATTAGGGCACAATATTCCCTAATGCGAGGTCATTATCTGACCCTCCTCACGGTATCTGTGGCTGAGTATCATCCATGCTGGCTGGCATGTCTGATGCAGATAAGCGTTTGATGATTTTCATAATAATACTGGTATGCCTATGCCCTATGCCTATGCCCAACCTACCTACCTACCTTCCTACCCCTACCTACCTATACCTATATTATCAATTAGTGCCCGTTTAGTGGTAGATTTTAATGAATTTTGGCGCTTTCCGAGCGATTAATAAATATATGAGTGTAACAAAAAGTAAAACTTCACAACGCCATTTGAAAGACGCAGAAGCAAACTAGATAACAAACACACTCCTTCGTTTCTCTTGAAATCAATGCTACGAGAGTACTTACTTTAGTTAGCACTAAGTTTTTAGATTAAATTCGTTTCTTTCATCAGAGTTCAGACAAACAAATCTTCATCAACGTACAAAGTTACCTACTTGAGAACTTGGAATTTCAGCTGTTATTAGGGTGGATTGCAAAAATTCGTACATAATTAATGGACCTTAATCTAATCCATGCTTTAACATTTTTTTCATTGTGGAACGAAAGCAACAAAGAAAAAATAAAATGTTGGGGTAATTGCCGTTACACAATGGAAAAAAGTTAAAGCGTAGATTAGATTAAAGCTCTTAACTATGTAATTATTTTTTGCCATCCACCCATTAGGCACTCTTAAGTGAGGTACGTGCACAGTTTTATGAGAGCATTGAAATTTGTACGAAAAAGAGCACAAGCAGCGTTACACGGCGACTTTATGAAGCTTTTTAATATAAAATCTCGTATAGCATTAAAAAAATTGTGAAAACATACAATATAGGCATGATGCCTCATGAAATCTCAAATTGATAACGTAGTGCTGCTAAATGGATACTAAACCATCAAATTATTGTAGTAAAGTATAAATTATAATTAAAATCATAAAAAATATGGACCTTGAAAGTTTAGAAAAATATGTTTTTTTTATTGTCTAAAAATAAATTTCAATCTACCTACCAATAGAATCCTTACGCTTTTATAGAAATAAAATTGTATGTCAACTATGTAGTATTTCGCGACCAAAACAGCAATTTACTTGTTTTTCCATACGAATAATACCAATAACAGCTGTGACGTCATACCTGTGTGTCAATTAGTATGAAGCGTTTCGCCTGTCGCCAGCGAGGCCAAACTTTGTCTCAAATGTTTGGGTATTTATGTTATTTGAATGCTTCCATACAAACATTTGCTCCTCTCCAAAAACTGGTTCGAATGGCATCGTAAAAAAATCTTAGTCATCATCCCTATTATATGTTTATCGTGGTATATAGCAATGTCAAAGCTACGGTAGCCTAGTGGTTCAGGCATGCGGCTGTTAAGCGGCGGTCGTGGGTTCGAATCCCGGCTCGTACCAATGAGTTTTTCGGAACTTATGTACGGAATATTTACCGTTAGCTTTTCGGTGAAGGAAAACATCGTGAGGAAACCGGTCTAATCCCAATAAGGTCTAGTTTTCCCTCTGGGTTGGAAGGTCAGATGGCAGTCGCTTTCGTGAAACTAGTGCCCATGCCAAATCTTGGGATTAGGTGTCAAAGCGGACCCCGGGCTCCTTTAGGGGCACAACCGGGAATAAACGCTAGGAAGATGATGATAGCAATGTTAAAACTGATCGGTATCAAATGGAGCATCAACTTAAGTAGATAATTAGATTTCTGATTGTCAGTAGCTATTTGAGGAGGTTTAACTACATATTATGTAGGTACTTGGTAGGCTGTCAAAATTAAATCCCTAATCGCGCCTGCTTACTAACAGAACAGACATTATATTTCTTCGTAACAATAACAGAACAAGGAAAAAGATCAGCGAGCATTTATAATCAGAAATAAATAACCCAAAGAGATAGCATTCCTAACTTGAAATTTCAAAATAAAATTTTAGGTAAAGTAAACGTCCCAAATCCCAATGATTGTCAATTTATTATTCACCTCTATTGTTATGAAGAAGTATTGAGAGTGATGTTATGAAAGTGAGTGAAGAGAAAGTGGTTTATCAGGATCGTAGCAAATGGAGATCCGTGATCTCTGCCTACCCCTCTGGGAAAGAGGCGTGATTATATGTATGTATGTATGTATGTATTGAGAGTGTCAAGCATTGGGCGTTACCGTAGTTGTTCGGACAGCTATTTTTACGCAATATGTTATGTCACGCTATTAGGTAGTTTCCGTTACACAGAGGAATTCAATAGAGATTTAGTATTGCATTCTGTTACACGATACGCAACAGAGCGCTCTGAGTAGGAATGCCAACATATACCACCTAAAGCTGCCGGGGTAAGAATGCTGAAACTTTGAGTTCGCTCTCTTATCTGAGTCCTTGCAAATCAAAGAAAACATCACGTTAAAATGGTACCGATTGAATATAACTTCGTGAATAATTTTATACATACTATGTGTACCTACTTACCAGTTTTAATTGAACTTTATTCTTTTTTTTCAGAGCTCACTAGGGTGCTCTGTGTTGGGAGTGAGTGACCTGCTTGTCTCTATCTGCCAACACAGCGAATCCTAAAGTGAATAAAGGGTTGGCAACGTGCTTGTAATTCTTCTGGAGTCACAAGTGTTCATAGGCTACGGTACCAGCTTAACATCAGGCAGGCCGTAAGCTTGTTTGCCACCGGCGTTGTATAAAAAAATCTTTAAAAAATATTATAAATACTGGTGTTTAATATAGTGCTTACCTTGACTAGTTATTCAATATTATATGTATATGTACTAGATTTGCCATTTAGAATTCAGCTTTCTGTTTCTTGGATTTTTACGTTTAGCATAAGTTTTACCTTAAAGTGATTTCTTGGCCCATTTCATCCAGTGTTCTTGATTTAGTCTGACTTCGACTTTCTAGTCGAAGTTCGGGACACTTTGCACTCTCGATTCTGTAACAAAAAAAAGAAAACTTTGTACATTTAAGGCGATTGCTTGATTCGAGTCGATTTGCGAAAACCGGGCCCCCTCGTGGGAGACACTCTTATGTCTTCCGCGCATGAGTAAAAGAGATGCAACGCTCCTCGGGAATGGCTTTTTTGGACACATTTAGATAAATACCTAGTGAAGTTTTATTCATATTTCACTGAGTGACATTTTAGATGAGGTAAGATACCATAGTATGTTATAAACTATTAACTTGATTGTGGCGTGCAGTAATGTATTGTTTGAGTAGGCGGAGTCAAAAACGGAAAACGAAGACCTAACTTTGGTACTTTTTTTTTGTATCGAGGAAATTTTAAACAATCATTAATCGATTAAATCACATAAACAATCATAATAGT
Organism: Epinotia brunnichana; assembly: GCA_963854355.1. Taxonomy (NCBI): domain Eukaryota; kingdom Metazoa; phylum Arthropoda; class Insecta; order Lepidoptera; family Tortricidae; genus Epinotia; species Epinotia brunnichana. Next base: position 20,583,224 of record OY977950.1, on the reverse strand, counting down.
CAAGAATCATATATCTGAAAATCAGTCCTTATTGTTTCTTAATCTAGTCAGAAAGATGTTTTGAAATAACGCGATAATTTACAATTCACGCCTTTTAAGAATGAGACAGTCACAGATATTTTGGCTCCATTTACTCGCCTAAAAATTTTGTACATATAGTAAAAAAGTCTGTATTTAACGTAGTAAACATATAAGTATGTATGTACTTATAAAGTCAGCATCATGCACTTAAAGAGTCTACTCACCGTAGCTCTCTCCATCTAAAACATGAAAATTCCTCACGATAAACATTTTTTTATTTAGTTTTAGGTGCCCTTTCATCTACGCTGGCCTGCAAATTAAGCAATGACCGGCACGACCCGTGCAACACGGTGTCAATGACCAAGACAATATTTTCTCATTTCAGTTAAGTATATAACGGGGACAAGATTAATGATGTTTACCATAAAACAAACCAACATGAATTTAATGACCCGAAGAACATAAGTAAAAGTAAACATATTTGTTGTTAGAAATTGGTTGCATTCCTTATCAGTAAATTGGAGAATTACATCAACTCTGTTAATATTACTATTAGCTGTCTTTTTCGCACCAGTTTAAACTATGCGTTTGGTCATAAACGCAAACAATAGAAAATCCGAAAGTGACCTTCGACATGCCAGGCGGTCGGGAAAAGGGTTTTTTTGCACTTCAAATGGCTACATTTTAACACTTACATATTTTATATGAGTGCACTTAATATTTTACGCAATATAAAACAAAATCAATGTATATCAATATTTTCTTTAATGAAAAATGATACAATTTATGAGTTTATTAAATATTCTGACTTCTATTCACAAATACAATTATTAACTCTCAATAGAGTTATTTTTGCAAACTACATCACGGGATTATAATCATGCATGTCATGTCCATATTAATATTTCTTCTCGGAATCCCGCGGTGTTGCACGGGTCGTGCCGATCATTGAAAATAAGGTATAACTATACATAACATGTTTAGCACATGGTCTGCATCGAGTGGCGGAAGAGGTGCAAGATAACTTTAAAAATGTAGACATGTTGATCTCTAATGTAAAAAAGATTTTCTTGAAATCTCCTGAACGTGTACGACTTTTTAAGGAAAAATACCCTTCCATTCCTTTACCACCTGAGTCCATAATCACCAGGTGGGGTACTTGGATAAATGCAGCGGTCTATTATGCTCAATACTATGAGCAAATACGAGACATCGTCTCCATACTTGCTAATGAATCGTTAGCCATAAGAACAGCAAAAAAATGTTTCCGAAAGAGAAAACTACCACAAGAACTACATTTCATTCGGGACTACTACGAAGTTATAGCCTCTGCAATAAAACAATTGGAATGTTCGACTTTGTCCCTTACGGAATCTTTCCTAATATTGGACACCGTTCGTTGCTACTTAAATTGGAGCGAACTTTTACCGGTGATGCGGAAATTTGAAGCTGTTTTAGACCGAAATCCTGATTACGACAATTTACGAGAAATAGCAGAAAAACTTACTAAACCTGAACAACATACCGCCTACAATGAATTTTACAAATTTGCCCCTTTGACATCGAGTGAAGTGGAACGATCATTCAGTGTACATAAATGGCTTTATAGTGATAAACGGAACCGTTTACTCCCAGAGAACGTCGAAAAATTAATGACTATCTACTCTTATCACTATCAGAAACCAAATAAAATGGCATGTGCTGCTGTGTGTAGGTACCTACTGATGTGGATTTTGAAGAAGAAATTGAATCTGTTTCGATATAACTTTACACAAACCTAATGTATTTTATAATATATTATATTTAGTTGGTGGACCATTATTTATTTTACTATCGATATCGATAAAAAAAATATTTCTTACCCTAGTAAATTTGCGACAGTCTTTTGTTTTGCCGTGAAAATTCCGAACACTGACCATAACTGTTCCTTCTGTAACCTTCTTTTGCAGGCCAGTATCTATAGTTCGCGAATGCCAACGGTGTTACGTTATGAATAGATTGACAGCTGCCAGCTTCCTCGTCGCGGATCGACAAGTCGATATAATCCGTGAGGGGAATGAAATCCTTCAAAATAATATCCGGAATCTGTCCGTATTTTATGAAGAATAGAACACGTGACGAATGCGTGAGATAAACATTGAGAGAGTCTGCGGGCTTAAACGAAACAATGTTTTGCCCAAGTAAACATTTATACAAATACTAGCGACCCGCCCTGGATTCGTATGGGTTAACTCGTGTATGTATAATAAGTACATGCATGTCTTATACACATAAACCTTCCTCTTGAATCACTCTATCTATTAAAAGAAACCGCATCAAAATCCGTGGCGTAGTTTTAAAGATCTAAGCATACATAGAGACAGACAGCGGGAAGCGACTTTGTTTTATACTATGTAATGAATGATTATAAGGTGGTTATTCCGAATGATCTACAAAGTGAGTCTTATATTGTTCTGACACAATGTACATATTCCTTTTTTGAGTTACACTCCTAATAGTACGTTTCGATGCTAGTGCGGAAAGTATGTCATTACCTCACGAGTGCCGGGATATGACTCGGGACGAGTGAAGAATGACATTTCCGCACGTGTATCGAACGACGTTTTTTAATACAGTTGCGAAAAAATAAGAAAAACAACAAGTAAGAACAGTATTAAATAAACATTTTTTTAACAACTTCAATATTTTTCAACTGTATTACAATGATGTTACAGAATGAATAATATAAAAGTTTCAAATCCCTTAGTTGTTGTTTTTCTTATTTTTTTGCAACTGTATTAAAAAACGTCGTTCGATACACGTGGAAAAGTAAAAAGCACTAGTGTGCAAAATACAATTTTGCGCACGATTTGCAGCTACAAAAAGTACCACTTTTTGAGCAACTGTATTAAAAAAATATTATTGGATATCGCTTGGATTGGTAGAAATTATCGAAATAACCCGATTTTCGTAGTTAGCCGAACGCACCTTATACAAGAAAAGTCTGTGAGATTGTACCTTTGCAAGTTTGAAAGTAGGGAGTAATAATGGAAACCCTTACCTGGGACGATCACTACCCGTGTTTGATAATAAATGGCGTTTACTACAAAAGTTGGCAATACAAATGTGTAAACGTCGCTTCTGTCAAATAAAAGAAAACAAAAATTGCGTCTACATTCTTAACACGGGTACATTTTGATCGACCCACGTATTCGATTTAAAAAATTCTTTCACTAGTAGGTATAGAATGGAATGGAACGTTTTATCCTGCGGTTCCGCCTGGGTGTTTTGTAATAGTTATTAATCTCTAGTCGAGGCTGGTCGAGAACCTGGGCGCCAAAACAAAGTAGTTTTACGTTGGGTCCCAGGGCATGCAGGTATCGAGGGAAACGAGAAGGCTGATGAGCTTGTACGAGCGAGGGCGAAGGGAACACACTGCGGACCAGAGCCGTTCTGTGGTATTCCCAAAAGTCTGACCAAGCTCACTCTAAAAGCCTATTGTTTCTTTGTATCACTGCGACCATCGCTGAATGTGAATGGTCTTGTGACCATTCACATTCAGCGATGGTCGCAGTGATACAAGGGCTCTAACAGCCCGGAAGCCACTACCAGAATAATAATAATAAATAGTTTATAATAATTAAAAACGGCTACTTTTCTCCAAACAGGGAGCTGTTTGGCTGATGAACGTACGAGGTTCTCAATTCCACTGTATTTTTTATGTTGTTACGAGTATCTTAGATCGGCTCGCGTGAAATTGAACGTGAGAAACACAATGAAGTACAATTAGAATGCGATAACGATGAACGAACCAAATACAGGCGCAGTAACTCAAAATGAACGACTGAAATAGTTGCCTGGATCAAACTAAAGCTATTTTTTTTAAAACCTATATACGTACCATTTCGACAAACCAGACTTTCGATTGAAAAACCCGCACTCAAAAAAAATATCCATATGGGAGCTAGGTACTATGCCATGACAGATACAAGTGTTAAATTTATAACACCCAACTGTTAGCGTTGGGGGTAAAAAATGTACTCGGAAAGGGTAGTAATCCAATTCGCAACACATGGACTAACCGCACATCTGCCTACACATGCTTAATTTTATTTTACCTTTGTATTTACAGGGACGTTGTGAGACACTAAACATGTTTTTATTACAAACAAGGCCTATCCGAGGATTTGTGCAGAATTTGTGAGCTCAGTAGTCGTTTTACGTGCTTCTGTAGGTAGGCAGCCATGTTTTATTCAGTGTCAGAATTATTAAGCATGAACCATTTTACGTTGTGTTTTAGTATGACTTGTTCTTACCTTGAATTAATTAGCTCTACCGTACCTACGGTAAACTTGGGACTTGATAAAGTAAGTAACATACAGAATAATGCAGAATATCCGGTGCTGCTACTCTCTCTCACTCTCTACAATGTAGAAAATGTATAAAGGAACTGATAGAAATGGAGAAACATGGTACATTATATTTCAATTTTTTTATAAACTTGAGTTATCGAAAGCCCTCCCGTCTGGCTTCTAATTTCACTCCCGTTCGTAAAATCATTATTACAGTCCTTGACCATAATATGCACTATGTTTTCATCCTATTTCGGAAGAAATACCTAATTTTATTTTAAACGAAATAAAATACTCACTCAAACTCTCTTTTAAGTATCAAAAAATATTAGCGCTTTATTTAGACGATGCGATTTGCGATAGTGCGTGTCAGTATCCAAGTACTTACCTTTGGAGGTCGTAGTAGTTCAACGTCCGTAGGAATAAACCTAGAAACCCTACAGGTGACTTCCGGGTGGTGCTAAAAGAACAACAAACTCGGCAGCTGCACTGTTCCTTCTGAACCTCACAGCGTACACTGGAACTATCAGCAACATCGATACGAATACCTACTTACTAGAATACTTACTTTTATGTTTTTTTTGTGATTATTTGGGCACAAACGGTACAATAGTTCTTAAGATAAGATAAGATAATTATTATTGTCATATACGTATAGATAGACTGAATCTCAGCGAATGAATTAAGATAATTGATTCTGACACAACGAGAGTTTAATTCATCTTGAAAGCATCTTTATGCCGGGTCTCCAGCCTTTCGATCAGTCCCTACGTCAGTAACGGCTACCTGTAATGGCCAATTATCTATTTATATTCAATCAATACACATTTACTTTGTTATGAACAATTCTTGAAAACCAAGTTTCTGCGTGGTCCCAGTGAACAAAAGGATCTTTCATCTTTACCGTAATAATTCGATTAAAACAAAACCTTTCGGGAAATCGGAAAAATGCCGCGGGCCTTTGTAAATATTGCCTTTCTTTAGTAAATATGTGCTTCAAAACGGTACTTATTTGTGAACAAATAGCTACGGAATGTGTATAAAAAATATAAAATTACGTTGAGTTTCAGAGTAAAGTTTACTGTCGTCAGTGGGATCCCCTTCATTGGCATATTTTTCTTTTGACTAATATAGTTTCGCATAATTGATTTGGCATAATAATACTGTCGCAAAATAATACTTTGGCCTACTACTTTTTTGGCATACTACGCTAATAGCATAATTTCAGTTGACCTAATCTGTATTGGCCGAATACACATTACGCATACTGTTGTTTGGGCTAATAATTATTTGGTATATATTTTTATCCATAATTTTAGTTTTATAAATGAATTAAACTCAGTTTAGTTATTGTCATATTATTTTTCTCTGAGATCAATCAATGCCAAGATAGAGGTGTATCGTAGCGTAAACACTAGGGAACAGGGGCTTAGTGGCAAAACCGACTCGCATCGCAGATAGGTTAGAAGACGGAAGCGGGAGCCTTGCTCCCGCTTTCGTCTTCGAGGTTATTTTTTTTTATAAAAGAGCGGAAAAACCTTTTATTAAAACTTACTACTAATGACAATTAGGCAATTTACTACTAAGAAAACCATAGGCTAAAATCTAAATTTTAGGGATTTTGAACGGGTACGTATCACTTTATTACTAAATATATGAGCCATTTGTACATAACTTTTTTTTGTTATGCATTTTGATATGATGCCAATTGATTATTATGCCTATTTGTGCTTATGCTATTTGACATTAGTCTTCATGAAGATTATGCTTTCAGTATTTATGCTTTTTAATGTTATGCGTATATAATTATGCGTAATGAGAATTATGCACATCACTATTTCGGCGAAAAGCAATTATGCGTAACAATAATAGTACAAATGACTTTATGCCTTCCAATAGAGAACCGTCGTCAGTACTATGTCAATACAAACATATGTACTTAGGTGCATACGAGTAACTAATATATATGTTGCATTATCCTCTGCCGCTCTTAAACAGTTCGCATATTAACTTACACAATTATACCTCGATGTAAAAAAAAAAAAAAACCGTTTACAATAAGTAGGTACTACTGTTAAGTAGGGTAAAAATAAAGCACTGCACATCCGTGCCGCCAACAGGTCGTAATTTCGTATGAACTCTGTAGGGACTTGCGGCCTTTTGGCTGGGGCGGTAGTGTAGTGTTTCGGTGTACCGCGATAACATTGTCTTTGTAGGGTTCCGTATTCAAAGAGTTAAACGGGACCCTATTACTAAGACTCCGCTGTCCGTCCGTCCGTCCGTCTGTCTGTCACCACGCTGTATCTCACTGATACCGTGATAGTTCCAGCTGAAATTTTCACAGATGATGTATTTCTGTTGCCGCTATAACAACAAATACTAAAAACACAGAATAAAATAGTTTTTATAGATAATGGTACGGAACTCTTCGTGCGCGATTCCGACTCGCACTTGGCCGGTTTTTTTTATTTAAGTGAGCGCATCGCCAACAAACTGCATTGCAGTTTGGCGAATCTTTAGGTTAAGTTATTAAAATTGTGTTTTTTTTTCATTCCAAATAAAAAAAAATAGAATAGATTGCGGATATGTCTACATTTCACGGTGTTTGGGAGCGGCGCGGCGAGGCGGCTGTGCTGTGCTGGTGCAAGATGCATGTGATAGACATTGCTTGTGTAAGGATAAAATTTATCTGGTGGCGGAGTGTGTGGAGGGCACTTAATACTGATATTCCAAGATGGCGGCCCGACGGAAGACGTCAAGAAAAATGTTCTAGGTAGCCTATACGTAGTAATAAATAATGAAATGGAAAGTCATTACCTACCTACAGTTTATGCGCCGGTCATTGATATTGACAACGCCATGCGCTATTAAATAAATGGTCGCACGGTTTTGTCAACCAAACAATGCAGAATAGGGGGTCCGCGATGCGGAACTCCGTCGACCTCGCCTTTGTTCCTCGTATTGTTCCAAGTATTGTCCTAAAAATAGTCGTTTGTACACGAAAATAATTTTTTTTATTTTGACTTGCGACATACCTACTTACCTAATTTATTAAAGATTTTTATGACGATGGTTTCTCTAAAACTAATCAAAATTCACCGTGTATGTGGTGTGAAATTCTGTGAACGCTGCACGCTGAATAGCCAATGTTCGGTAATAATGATGCAATTTGTCTTTTTGTTTGTAATAAAAAATCCACATTTCAATGATTAATTAGTAGGAGGTTTTCGTTGAAATTAATAGTCGATGGCCATTTATTTTATGAAATAAAATTAAAGAATGGAGTTAACTGTTAACTACTTTTTGTGAATAGAGATTCGGTAAATAATTTGTCTATTGCTATTTATTTATTCAAGGTTCACCAACGATTGCTAACATCAATAGAAACAAGACATGAGGAGATAACTATAACAAGATAATACCGTATCTCTGACTATTAGGTGTCCTCCAATAACTAAATAACGAGAACTAGAGCGAACGGCCTCGACTTAACAAGAATCACTTATTGTGTTAGATGTTTTGTGTATAAATTGATTTAGAGCGACACGTCGCAGCGCGATCATTGATCAATTTGTTGTAGACGGGAACTTACTACGTTACTACTGTTGAACGATATAGCTCATGAGCATTTACAATAGGATCCGGGTCTTCATTTGTCATTCGGTCATTTTTCTCTCTCTCACTTGCTACAGAGGAAGTCCGAGAAAAAAAAGTGTTTTTATTTTATTTATTGAAGAAACAACAGAAGCAAATGTACAATAATACACTATTAAATAGTAACAAATGCTTACAACTAGAGATGCACTTACTTCCTAAACTGCTCTCACTAAGACATAGCGTCGAATTAAACATCTTAATACCTACTTACTACCAACTAAGCTGATGAGAATGCACTCAAAAAAATATAAGAAATTACATGCAATTGAGGTGCAATAGAAATTACACTAACACATAGCTTATGAAATATGAGGGAGGGTTTAGGATATATATGTATATATTTTAGAATGAGCTAATATCCTGTTGAAATATAATAATATAAATATAATAATAATATAATTTAGCCTACATTACAGCCTAGGGTGCTGAGTACATATATTTGGAATAGTGGCTTACTCAGGTAAAACAAGTCAACAGAAGTGAAATACTTATTATATGTGTTACACATGCGGCGTAAATGTGCTCTTTCTCCAGCATTGGACGATCTGGTCGGGACGGAGAACCTATGTTTAGATTACTGTTTTACACGATAACGCGATATTTATTTACCTTTATTTCAGACGTTTTGACACGGGTTGCAGTCATGGTCGCAGATTACTGTCGTCCCAGCAAGTTGTCAACAGAGATATTGATTTACAATATTTCAATACGGCTGACCATATGGATGGCTACTTCCTCGGCCAACGGATTGGAATTGCGATTCAACGAAGAAATGTGGCCAGCCTTATGGGCACCCTTCCCAAGGGCTGTGACCTTGGAGAGGGTGTATATACTATTTAGTAGTTAAGTAGATTTAAGTGCCTAGTATTAAGTTTTTTAACCAGATAGATTTTTAATAAATTTAATATTTCACTACCCTCCAAAAGTTGATAAAAATATGGAGGGTACACCCGAAATTATGTTAATTGTCATAGACCATATTGAATAACCTGTAATAGACTTGTAAGTCAAGGATTGCAACTGCAGCGCGCCTAGCGACGTCGTTTGTAACTAAAAATGTATGTAACATAACCATACGTAGAGCACAGTAAGTAGGTACATATAGGCGCACGGGTTCTGTTCTCACTTATATTTATTTTTCATTTTCTTGCATTCTGAATGAAAAGAAACACAGAGAAAGAAAGAAACACTTTTATTAAAGTAACAAATCAGAACAACACAAAATATACAAGAATTTTGCGTAAGTAAGTACGAAAGTTTCTTGGCATATTCCCGTTCCCGTATCTGCTGTTCTCAGGACATGGTTACATAATTATATAATCTGCAACAAAAGACAGAATAAGATGTAGTAAGATTGATAAAGTAATGTTATTGTTAACAATAATCAGGGTTTAGATAGAATGGCCATGATCACGTTATGGAGAAATTGGGACCTAATTGCGCTGAGCACTCTTTTTCATTAAGCAGATGATAAAATAAATAAGTACTTACGCGTTTTACGGCAATTTGGTATGTAACACTTTCTTTTAACCATTGTCGCCGGTATCCAAATCGTAACGAAGACTAAGTCCAGTGGGCTATAGCAACAGTCAATCTGGAGTCCAAGGATAACAGTCGTCATGTAAAATGTGAGAATATTAGAGTCCAAAAGTAGCCAAGTCGTAACAAATAATCAAAACATATTCATTATACTTTATGAATGAAAACACAGAAAAGCACCGTAACAACCACGCGGGAGAGAGAATACAATGAATGACAGTGCGAGCAATTTTATTGACAGTTAAAACATAAACAAGTATTACGTTCCGTTTTATAAAATTTGCATGAGTAAAGTGTTTTGATAAGACCTTTCATATGTTTTATCATAGAATAACCCAATTCTCATTTTATTTTATTTGTATTTCATAAGTGCATAAAATGTTATATGTTGGGAATAAAGTTTATGCATAGAATGAAATGTAAATATCAGTGTGGCCAGCTAGCAGCATCAATTAATAATACCAGCGGGAAAAAAATACAGTAAAGTGGGCTCCACACTTTCCATTCGATAGAATCGGGAGGTGTGGAACACACTTAAATTAATGAATTAGTGCCATCTAGCGGTATCGCGTCTAAGTACTACTTTCTTCATACAATCGGTATTTTGTTCGGAGTGAAAACACTCTGTTAATTGTCTAGGCCCTAGAGCTCGACACACATCACTCACAGTATCCGCGCACAGATCCGAAGATATACCCCGAAATTTCAGTTTCTGAGTCACTGGTCCCCACGTCGCCGATAAATTGAAACCATCTTCCCTATTGAAGTTCTTCGGGTGTTCAGAAATAAAGGTTAGACCCTTGTAAAACAGTAATTTAAATATGTGTACCTACAAAGCGCGAGAGTTTAAAGTGTTAAACGTGTTTTTATTTCAGAATAAACGTTTTCACCTGAACCCGAATACTCGTCTAAGAGCTGAAATACTGTACTCGTCATAGCCTAGCCCTAGCCTTTTTCCCGGAAGTTTCTCCAGAACGATTTAGAATATTCCGGAGGGATGACTTCAGGAGCAACATTCCTTCTCGTTGGACATACGCGCCAAAATGAAATCATTCTATTAGGGAATATAATGATTTCTTTTTGGCGTGTAAGGCCTGTAAGGGTACAGGCTTACATTTTATCATGTAGGTATTTAGTGACTCATTCGCTTCTGGCAACCAGAGTTGCAACTACGCACACTTATAACCCAATGGTGGCCACTGTAGTTGCTAAACAAAGTAGGTATAGGCGGTTTTGAATATCGTTATACCATTTTTAATATCCAAAACTTAAAGCAGGCTATTGCGCAATCAATCCGGAAAGATCGCACATGGGATCTTTTGAATTGTATCGTAGCCAATACATTTTATAGACAGTAGACTTAGGTTGGTGCTCTCAATGTCACAGTTAGACTGATTGTACGCACCGCTGCGCCTAAGTATTCTGTTTTTGAACAAGTAGGTACCAATTCTTTACGTTATTATACCTTGGCTAATTTTGGATGGTAATAATCGGTCGTCGGACTGGAACACTGAGAAAATTCAACAGTTGTTATTCTTGTGACTTATGACGATGATACTAAAATTATTGTATTTTAATACTAAAATGTATTAAATTGTTAAGTTCTAAAAAATAATAAAGTTAAAATTACCTAATAGGATCGATCTTGATTTTATTTTTTTGCTCATAATCCTTTCAGGAATAAAGTTTACAAAATATGACATTAACCTGAATATCACTGTCATGTATACATATTATTGCTGTTTAATTTTCTTGAACCCCCTCCGATATCAAAACTTGACTACGAGGGTCCACGAAGTATACCTTGATCACACATACCGAGTAAACAGGCGAGACAGGCTCTTGGCCGAGTACTCGGTGCGTATAAATAGTCACTCGCTATGTTATACGCACCGAGTACTCGTCCGAGAGCACTGCCTTGCCCGTTTGCTAGGTACGTGTGATCAAGGCATATCTAGTAGTGTCCCAGATTAACGATCTATCGTAAGTTTGCTAGAGTACAGTGTCTTCTTTACTATCTTCGAGTTAATATTTGTTTTATCACTTCGTGGTTATACCTGATACAAAATTACTAGATGGATGGCAGTAATTATTTTGTTAAGCGGCGCCTTACTATCTTCAAGTTAATATTTGTTTTATCACTTCAAGGTTATAGCTGAAATACACAAATTACTAGATGGATGTCAGTAAATGTTTCGTTAAGTAGCGCCGCTAAAGAGATGACTAAACTACTGCTAACACCAAAAGGCAATTTCGGTGTACTTACTAAACCAATACTTTTTGATTTTGTGACCCTAATTTTGTAGCTAATTAATGCTTTAGGTATATCTAGATTCTTATTTGCAAGAACAAAAGTAAATACATTGATCTTACATTTAATTTACATTTAAGGTGCTTTCTTAGATGTTCTACCATGTAGGCTTGCAAAATCTATGTATCTATCTTATAGAGATGAGAGATTTTATGTAAATAGATGCGACTGGCTTATTATCATTCTTTGTTCTAAGTAAGTGAATTTAAAAATAACTTTCATTTGAAATCGGAATACCTAAAACTCAAATATACCCCCTGAGTTTAATTCTTTGATATTTAAATAAATGGTACTTTCTTCAAAGAATTACGTGATTTCAGTGCCAATATTACTTTCATGATTTATTCCTAAAATCCTACAATCCTTAGATTTAAAGAACTTAGCTGGTGTTTTAGTGGTGCTAAAGTCGGGCCCAAGCAAGGTTGTTAAATAAATTTAGGGGCAGTAAAACGTGCGACGACTTTGATTTCCTTTTATTATGTCTTCCACGCGCGTCATTCGGGCGTTATGACACTATATCGGAGGTTTTATTTTTTAAACGTATTGAATTGGGAATTGGTTTTGTATTTCGCTTCTTTCTCTTCCACACCCGTAAAGCCTAACGTGTAAGAGCGAACGCGCGCGACAAGTTCCAAAATGATTCTATGTCATACGTCCAGTCGAATAACCCCAGATGTTCTTGCGACGGCGTTTAATACAAGGGGTTCTATCTGACAGATACGTTTCGTATTCTGGTATTATTTCAATGTTATTCGCGCGCGAGTTATATTTTAGCTCCGTGAGTATAATAGCGCACTAAACGCATTGAAATCCAATTGGAATACGAAAGGTACCTATTATTTATTTTATTTTATCTTATCTAGACGAGGGCCCTTTCGGATACACTTCAACCCAGTGGCATCTTTTGTTTTCTCTCAGTTCCTAAGCTCGCTCCATACCTATTAGTTAGATTCGATTAGGTTTGTGGGAAGCATTGGTAGTACTGATAGTAGGGTCTTTTGAGCACCAAATTATTTCCGACTGTTCTTTGAATAACTTAAAACCTTCTTCGTATTCGGAAGTTGAAATAGCCATGCAACATACTTATGTGGGTTTAATAATTGACCAGAGATTTAACTGGGGTCCGCATATAAAGCATGTATGCGATAAACTAAGAGCACTACTCAGTAAAATACACATTTTAAAATATAAACTACCTTATCGCACACTTAAGCTATTGTATACCTCCATGGCAGATTCAGTGGTTACATACGGACTAAGCAGTTATGGTAGAACTTACAAAACTTACCTGAACGATATTTATAAACTACAAATTAGATTACTTAAAAACATTGTACCCAAAAACACAAGGAATAAAATATCACCAAACTATGAGCGTTTGTTTAATTATTGTGAAGTAATGTCAGTGTTCAATAAAGTTAAACTATGTATTTTGAGGGAAGAGTATGCGTACAAAGAACATTTAGTATTATATGTAAGAAAAAGCAACCTTAGACAAAATTTACCAAAACAAGCTATGTTCAAATTACCTAATTTTGTCAATGTTCATGGGAAAAGAAACGTCAGATATCTTCTTCCTTATATAATAAACCAACTACCAAAAGAACTACAGCATAAATACGTAAATAGCTTACAATCGATACCTAGTATCAAAAGGTATCTGACGTTATCTGAACCCAATACGAGTGTATTGTTTTAATTATGAGTCTATAACGGTGATGTATTCAAGTAAATTAATGTACCATAGCGAACTATTCATCAGCATATAAACCCTAGAGGTTTCCGCTGGTGAAAAAATGTATACCAAAATGTACTACTCAGATTATATTGGTCAATAAATTAAAAAAAAAAAAAAAAAAGTGATTTTCGAGGATAGGAGAACTCTATTCTTCACGAGGATCGAAAGGGCCCTTCTTCATTGTTATCGAATACGTTTTATATGTTAAAGAGAAATAAATTATTATATTATTTTTTGTTAGCAATGCGCAGATGACAATTTTCCAAGTTACGAATATGTTTATTTATATGAGTAAATATGGAAATTTTTCAATTAACTTTAAACATTTTCTAAAAGGGAATTCCTGAATGGTACTGACTTTAATACTCTTATTAACCTATCGTATCGAAAAAAATATTTTTCCGTAGCTCAGCAGGTCGATCACGTAACGCATTGTACGAACGTCGGGTAGGTCTGAATGTCACATTTTTTATGGAAAATTGTCAGTTAAATTGTACTGACGCGCGTTCGGAACGTTACGTGTTTACCCCTCAGATTCTTGTGAACAAGTCAATTACTGCAATAATCTTTCATACGTAGCATGAGAAATATTTATATTTGGATTTACAGTGTGATTGCGAAATCATACAATTTTCTAAAAGGCAAGAATATAATAAGCTTACGTGCACTACGCCGTAGTACGTAGCAGCTTAACACTTTCACTGCCAGGAACCCGCCTAGCGGGCGCCTACGCCGTAGCCGCTTTCCGCTAACGGGGAAACCACGGGATCGACTACGAGTCTAGCGCGTAGCGATTCTTGGCAGTGAACGTGTTAATGTCCATATGTAGCGAAAAGCGTCTGTAGCGCTCTGGCGCATATGTGTCGTGATTGGCGCTGAATGGTTTAAATTCACCTGCAACTAAGAATGTATGTTTTTATCAACGTAATCAAATCTTGCACGTAATTTTCTTCGTCTTCTATTACTCGTATGGATTTGGAACTTTGCAGATATACTTGAGACTATTTGAGTTCGCCGCATTGCATCAAAGTAAATAGTCCATTCAATGAGCAACTTTACCGTCTAAGGTTAAAATTCCAAAGTCAGTTTTATAAAAGTCGGCCCTAACCCATTCTTCATGACTACGAAATAAATGACATTAAATTAAAAAGAGTGTCAGAAATTAAAGATTTGGGAGTCAAATTCACATCTGATCTGAAATTCCTGGATCACATCATCAATATTTGTAAGAAAGCTTATAGAACTCTGGGATTTGTTCTGCGTCGTTCCCATGGCTTTACAAATATTGAAGCGATTATCGCCTTAGTTATACAACGCGTTGGTCCAAAGTGGTCTCGAATGCAATGCAGTCATCTGGGATCCGTATCAAACCAATTTTCACCTTATGGTGGAGCGGATCCAATATAAATTCGTACGATTTCTGTATCGAAGGATACATAGGGGGTATATACATTTTGCCCACTAATGTATCCAACACTATTTGTACTGGGCATGGTGGGGTACAACCAGCTGCGGCTGCGCAGAGAGCTGTGCCTGGCAACATACATATTTAAATTACTTCGGGGTAAAATATACAGTGGGTCTTTGACCAGTGTGTGTTGCCAGTGATGACATATGGCACTGAAACGTGGTCGCTTATTTTTATAACATTATTCGTACAAAATTAAATGTTGCCTGCAGGAAAATTCCTAAACAGAAACTTGCCTTCAGTTCTCATGAAAGTTTCAAGAAATTTCTCAGAATATTTCAACCTTTTCAACAATGTTCCGCAACTTGTATCTACATTCGACAAGAACGCCTCAGGCGCGCTTCATTAAGGGCGTTTTCACTCAAACGAGCGACTTTTAATTTTTTTCTCTGAATTGAGATTTTTTTGGTTTATCCTGATCAGAATCATGGGCACTCTTAATCCCGAAAAATAAAAAAAGAGTGTTCCCAGGTTTTATTCCACTAGGTATGTGACGTTTTTTCATACATTTTGTATGGTCACATAGGTAGTGGAATCCTACAAAAATTATGGAAAATTGGGGACGCTTTTTATCTTTATCGGGACCAAGAGTGCTCATGATTCTGAACAGGAAAAACCAAAAAATCTAAATTCTGATAAAAAAGTAAAAGTTGCACGTTTGAGTGAATACGCCCTTAAACAAACCAAAAATGCCGGTTATAGGGGACCCGATGTACGTTGCCGATCCTAATAAAATGTATCAAAACCCTTTCAGATATATAATATATAAGTTTATCGACATTAGCATTGCAAAATACCTACTCTTGTTTGCTCGCGGAAACAATTCCAAACATAAAACTTAAAAGTAGAGGTCATTCTAAAAGCTAAAGAACAATCTCCTACAGTAAATTAGGCAGCGTGAAAATTTCAACAAAATAGAGCCGGTTAAAACACACATAAGTAAATAATTTTTGTGCAGAAAATGAGATTTAATTTTGAGTAGGTAATTAGATATCTTTTCGGATATGATTTTATCAGTCACCTAATTTTCAGTTCCTAGAATAATAGATCTGTCACCTAAAATGTATCACCTAATAATAGTAACAGGATTACCTAAATAAAATAGTATAAAGAATTACTTGGAAATAATATCTATCACCAAATAATTATATTGGGTATCAAAATAATGAATTTGTCACTAAAACAGAATCATCAAACAAAATAAAAATGATTAAGTAAGTACCTACCTTAAAATTAATTTTAAACCACTGGAAAAAATAGTAACATAATTTTTTTATTTTTTTTAGTGACTGAGCTTCGCTTTCGTTTCTGGGTCTCTGTCTACTGCCCTCCGCCTAGACTCCCGCCAGAAACTCGCTTCGTCGGCCCTTCGTTTCATGTGCGCACTCGACCTACGCTCCGCTCGGGAGGTCGCCACCTCCCCCCACTCGCTTCGCTTCGGCCTCGTGCACCCATTCAACTCAGTACCTCCTTCGCGAGCTTCTGGCTTCGCGGGCTTTTATATACACTCTAGGGGTAGGACAGACAAGACCACGTGGAAGGTGGGGTGCGCTTATTCGGGTTTTGGTAGATATTTTTACTTTTAATCATTTATTTTTATCTAAAGTTATATATAGTAAAACAAACTTATATCTGTTGAAATTTAAAGTATTGACGAAAAAAATAAAAGCTGATTTTACTTTGGTCAAATATCGTATTTGACTCCGCCCCTATTAGTATTTGTTTCATTAAATTAAGGAACTGATCTATTTATTAGGTGACAGATCTAGTATTTTGATGACAGATCTATTATTTTGATGACAGATCTTATATTCAGGCTATAGAAAAAAGTGATTTATACTTAGATACAGTTTTGATTAAAATGGTGACTATTATATAATTAAATAGAGATTATAATTGGGATATTGCAGATTAGTGACACATCTAATATACAGACAATATACAGACAGGTGATAGAAAATATTGGTGACTATCTTTTCTAATGAAATAGGATAAATATCCAAATCTAAGTTTAAAATTCTGACAATTTAGGCTGCACGTTAAAGCCTGTCCGCTCGAAATAAACAAAACACGACGCGACGTACACGTCGTGTCCAGTCACTGCTTGGTTTTCACCTAAAAATTTGTTTTGTTTCAAATATGATCCTTAACATTATGTACAGAAGGTAACTTTTTAATCCGGAGATCAAGGAATATAAAAAATATTTTGTTACAGACACATCTTGCAAATACAAGTTAGCTTTTAGGTGAGAATTCGTGTTTTTTACAAGTAACATTCACCATTTCTTTTTAAATTATACTTGTGTGATGTTGGTTTCGATTAGCACGAAATCATTTTCTTCCCATGGGTGTCGTAAGCGTTGACTATGAAAATTGGCGACGGATGGCGAAAAGGTGTTATTTGCAGTGAGCAACCCGCTAGCACCTATTACAGCTATAACAAATTTTCTCCAACTTGAAACCTGTTTCGCAGAGGTTCAATATTGATATGCGGCTCTGCCTTCCTCTTTTGAGAAAACAGTGCACAAATGTAGTACAATCAGCGTAAGAATTCAGCATGCACGCCTTTATAGAAGTAAGTAGACTCTGCGGCTGACTGTACATATTTCAACAATAATAACTTGATTTATTTATGTAATTCGCAACGTAGTCCGTAAAACATTTGTCTGTAAAGTAACATGGAACGTTCCTTCGTAAAGAGTAAAAAATCGGCCAAGTGCGAGTCGGACTCGCGCACGAAGGGTTCCGTACGGTTATCTATAAGAAACCATTTTATTATGTGTTTTTAGTATTTGTTGTTATTGTGTGCGGCAACAAAAATACATCATCTGTGAAAATTTCAGCTGGAACCATCACGGTATCAGTGAGATACAGCCTGGTGACAGAAAGACGGACGGACGGACGGACGGACAGCGGAGTCTTAGTAATAGGGTCCCGTTTTTACTCTTTGAGTACGGAACCCTAAAAAAGGTGATTTTATAAATGTAACAATCGTTATTTCGAGGCACGGGTTTACGTCGCTTGTAAAACCAGTAGTAAAAGAAGCAGAAATGGAATAGCCAAGCTCAAAGATTGGACGTTTTAGGGAGTCTAGAACTTTATTTTTATTGCCTTATAGCTGTCCTCTCAGTTCTGCCCGTTTTTCACAAATAGCCATTTTATCTATAGAGATATATATTGGAGCTTTGGTTTTGGAGATTAACTTCTAATATCTTTACTTACTACTTAATTATTATTACTTAAAAATGAGTACATAATATTATATTTATTTAATAAATAAGAATGATTATTGATTAGGTACAGAGAAATATCCGCAACGCAGGCTTCGTCAAGTGCGTACAAAAACACATCTATAATCATCTAACAGTAATAGAATCCGCAACAGGCTTCGTTAACAATACGTTCTAACTTAAACTAACAAAGAGAACCACGCCGGATCGTTAGTGGCCCGAAAGTTCCCATGACACTGGCGGCTTTGCCACGCTGAATGGTAAAATAAATATGTTATTGTTGCATTCTTAAATGAATCTACCCTATACCTACTTTTATTATAAACAAAGGAAGTTACTAGCTTTGCAATATTGTATGACTCTAAAACGGTTCTACTTTTTCAAAAAATATTTTACCAATAACATAACAAATGTTTTGGTTGAACTTAGCCTCCAAATTATGCCATTAAAATAAGCAGTTTATTTGTAAAACGTGGACGTAACTGGCGGCACTAAGGGCAGGTAACATAATATTAGTGCTTATAATATGTAGATACTCGTATAATAAGGGTTAATACTAATAAGGGTTATCTACAGACATTGTTGTGGTGGGATGTGGGCGTAAGGCATCCGATGAAATTAAGCACATCGGTATTTCATCTAACCCCTCAAAGACGGCCATGCAATGACATTCTTGAGATTGCATTCCATGGACCCTTTAACCCACTTACCGCAAGCTTGCTGCGTAATAGGGGTGTAGACTCAAAATGTGTTATCACTCCAAAAGAAAGAAGGCAAAAAAATATGCCTAGTGACGAAAATCCCATTCAGATATCTCAAAAAATTACGAAGCTGCAACCGTTTTAATATTGCTTGTTAGAGAGAGGAAACACTAGTGGATCGTGACATCACGATCCCTGAGCGTCATAGTAAATGACAATCGTTTAATATGAAGGTGCGTTTTGCGGAAAAGGGATAGAATATAGTCCTCTTAAAACTTAGGATACTTATAACTTAATTATCCTGACGATTTACACGAATGAGAACAGCGTTTCGATCTTTTAAATCAGACCGATTGCAGCGCAGCAAATTGAAATTCTTCGAAGGCAGTCGAGGTAAAAAAGTCTATGGGAACAATTATAATAAACTAGTTTTTGCCTATGACTTCGTCTGCTTGAACTCATTAATCGCACTGCCTTACAAGTATTGATGACGCTGTATTTTGAACTCTCATCACAAACAAGTTTAACATGTGTATTTGTGTATCTGTCTCTGGCATCGTAGCTTCCAAACTGACAAGCCGAATTGAATGCGGTGTTTTTCAATCGATAGTCTCGAATCGTCTGTCGAGGTAGTTGTCTATCTTCTCTTATTTATGTAGTAATGACAAGGTGAGTTTCTTACGAACAATTTTTGGCGATCGATATCTCCTGTTCCTACTTTTTTTTGTTATTTCTTATCGTAGCGTTATCGTGGTAGCATTCTAAAAGAGCTTATACACTACTTACACATTCTCTCGCTACGCTCGTAACCAATCCCATGGTTTTCTCCGTATGTATCAGAAAGCGCCTACGGCGTAGGCACCCCCTGGGCGGGTTTCTGGCAGCAAAAGTGTTAAATATATAAGGTACCCCACGAAATAGTGTACATTACAATTCACATGATACTGACTCTGTTATGACATATCTTCAAAAATAAATGTTCATTTCAGAAAAAAACATTTTACGGCGCTCCTACCCGAAAAAAAAAGTCCGTAATTACATTCTACATGGAACGAAAATGTACAAACGCGGAAGGTATGTACGTACTTAAATAAACGAAACCATATTATCCTCCCTTATAAAATATTAAAATTGCGATGCTGTAGCAGGGATAAAGCTTATTTTCCGTGCATTTCGTGTACCTTCAGTCTTGGAATAAAAATTATAGTTAATTTTGGACCTGGATTGGAGACTCGGATTCTGGACATTAAAGTCGAAAATTGGCTTACCTTTTAATTCATCGAGAATACATATAAATCATAATCGGTCTCATATTATTTCGGAGGATGGCAACTGCTGTCGCTTATAAGCGACGCTGCTACGTTCCGAAACGCCATATATCTTATATCGGATCGAGTCTCTTTACAAGGTCACATATGAAATCCGAAATTATATTTTTAAATTTTTTTCGGTTGTCTAGATAGTATCGAAACAGTTCTTTCGGTTATTTGGAAGTAACATAGACTTTTCAACGATGAAAAGAGTGACGTTGCAGCATTCTCTATTAAATCTTAAGACACAGATTTTAATCGACGAGTACAAGAAAGTAGTTTTCAGATTGCTTATCAGTATCACTCGTTTTTAAATTGTATTAAATGTGGTTTAAGCCGTGTGTGACGGCAATACTATACGACTGTCATATTTATGAAAGGTGTGCAAGCTGCCATACAGAGCCGTAACGTTGACGTCATCATTTATTTAGTAACGACCTCCTGGAATTCGCTACTTTTCAATTTGATATTTCTGAGAAATGAGAAATAAAAAAAACACATGCCGCTTAAAAATACATTTTCTAGCGAAATAAATCATAAAATGGCCGACTTGAAAAAATTAAATGTTGTCAATAGGTTTAGGTCCTGAAGCGCTTTGTTGAGTTAGGGACCTGCATTTGTCAACACAACGAATCCTCCAGTCTATAAAGGGTAAGCAACGCGCTTGAGATTCTTCTGGAGTCGAAGCGTCCATAGGCTACGTTGACTACTTATTAAAAGCAATGCCTAGCTGAGCAACTTTTGGAATCTCAATTTTTTGACGCAATGGTTCTGTCGCGCTGTTGTGGGCGGCGGGAGCTGTCTTTGCAATAATGACAACTGCAGATCGAACTAAAATTTCCACACAAAAAACTCCTAAATCGAGGTTTCGCTCTCGACTATTTCCTCTTCCAAAACACAACCAATCATCATACAATTTTGGAAACTGCAAGAAGAAGAAATAATCTATGCCGCTATGTTTTGATTTTTTGGATATTTGTTGTTATATTTGTATACTGCGCCTCTTTTTGCAGCCATTTCAATTAAGCCGTTTATGCGATTTTTGAGGCGCTGTAAGTTTCTTTAAAATAAAAATATCTAAAAAAGCGAAACATAGCGGCATAGATATTGATGATATTGACCTTATTTGAAAAAATCATTGCTCTAGGTTCAAAATCCAGGGAGGAAACAGTCGAGAGCGTTTGTATGGGAAAATCGCAGATAGGCATTCTTCTTAACATAGGCCGTAAGCTTGCATGCCGCCGTCGTAGTAAAAAATATATGTTGAGAAAACGTGGTCTTGCAGTTATCGGTTCCTGTTTCTAGCCCATCGCCCACATTCAATTCAATTCAATTCAATCAATTTATTGATAGAATACAAGTATTTTACATGTCAGTCTTATGTATATATGTACTAGTTTCCACCCGCGACTTCGTCTGCGTAAACCCGGGGTAAAAAGTATCCTATATTTTAATCCAGGCTATAAACTATCTTCGTGCAAAATGTCATCCAAATCGGTTTAGCCGTTTAAGCGTGATTGAGTAACAAACATCCAGACATCCAAACATCCAAACTTTCACATTTATAATAGTAATAATATTGTTATGGAATGTCATGCATTAGATAATTTTGACTTGGCCAGTCGAGTCAGAGGCGGCCACAGGTTCATCCCTATTCAACTAACAGTCGACTGTTACGGCACCTATATACTTACGGGCGGAAAAGAAGAGGTGGTATTCTAATCCTATGCAATACCTTTAACCTTTGTAAAAAAATTGGTTGTCTATAAAGTCGGTTTATGGACGATAATTTTACGTGATAACGTCATAAAGCCGAAAGCTCGGCTCAGGCGGGACGGGACAATGAGTCATAATTCATCGATTTATAAGACGTTATCTAGTCAAAATGCGTTACAGAATTGCCTCCAGAGGGGTGATCTCGTAACTTTTCGAACGCACGCTAGGACAACTGTGTCGCGCTTAACTTCAAATTTCAGATAAATCCACTCTAACCACAATGCGAGATAATTGAGAAAAAGTGATAACAACGTTAATTCGGGGATTTGAAAGGCAGTATTTTTTTATCATGGCTAGAGCATTAATCAAAGCCATTCTGGGGACCGATTTTTGACTTCCGAGCGCTCGAATCTTTCACTCGAAAACGGACAAAAATTACGAAATGCTCTTTTGAAATAGCGATAGAAAATTGAAAAGCGAGTGGTATTGACCAATCGTATTCAATTCTATCGGTAGAAACTTAGTGCTGCAATTTTGACACTAAAATCGTATTGACTTTTATTTAATTTTCGAGCGCTCGAAAGTCAAAAATCGGCCCCCTGTTCGACAAATTCAGCATAAAAACCATCCATTCTTTACAAAAAATTAAATTAAGATTGGATTTACCTTCGTTCGATATAACCGATTGCAATTTATCTACCTTTGAAAAAACTCAGCGTGGATTTGTATAACTTTGATTTAACAGATCTGGATTTATCTAGATTTGAAAAAAATACGATTAGAAATTGTCAGCCATGTTGAACAAACTTCTTTCGCTGATTGACTTACCTACATACATTTGAAACTGATTAAATTGTAACAAAACTAGTTTTTTTACCCTTTTATATTATACCAAAATCATAATAAATGTCAGAATTGGATTTACCCGAGTTTGAAGTTAAGCGACTTAACTCAACTGTCATGTTTCCATACAAAAAGTGACATTTAGATCAAACAATGCGTTACGTGTAACGTGATCGACCTGCAGATCAGTATAGCTACCAATGGGGATGGCCGGTGAAAGCTAATTGTAGATGGCGCTCATCTAGATTCTAGAGATATCTAGAGAGAGAGACAGAGGATCGATAATCCCTAACTATGTACGGAAACCATACACAGTTCAGGCAAACATCTTCCCCATAGCTTTAATCCACAACCTTTTATTTTTAGCCTTTTCGGAAAACGGTGGATTCCCACTTCGGACCGATTCGGGAAAAAACATAAAGTCATTAACGAAAAAATAAATAATACCTACTTCCCGCCATACAAATTTTACGTTTTAACCCATTCATGGCCGGTGACGACACATATGCGTCAAAGCGCTACGAGCGCTTTCCTCTACATACGAGGTTTAACCTGCTACGGACTACGGCGTAGCGCTACGAGATTAGCCCGGCCGTGAATGGGTTAAGGACCATTATATTGGTGCTGTCAGATTGACAGGTTGCCAGCCTCAATTGTGCTTAACTCATTCGAGGCTACGCATCGCTACGAATGCTACGCCGTAGCACGTAGCAGCGTTTTTCTGTAGCGGTAATCGCTCGTAGAGGCATAACTCATGATGTTGAAGTCAATAACATGACATGGCCTTGAATGAAGTTATTTTGATAAAGTAAAGCCGTTTACTTTTCTCAAAAGGTCAAATGCACTTGTCGTATAGCTTTTTAGATAGAAAACAGCAGCAGAAATGAAGCAGAGCGCTTCAAGCAAACTTCAAGCAAACAAATACTAATATTCGAAGCATTTTATAGAGGACCTCGATTCACCATTGAAATACTATTAAATTTTATTGATGTACGATTTTATGTTAAATCTTAGTTAAGCGAAAAGGATCCTACCCAAAATGATGTCAAATTTGAAATTTTGGCTAATAAAAAAGTCATATACATTTCAATTGAATTTTTTTGTGGGTGGATCATTTTACCCTAAATTACAACCAATTGAAAATAAATGAATACTTAATTAGCGGGGTTTTTAGAGATACAATGTAGACAGATGGGTTATATAGAAGAAATTAAGTAAGTACTCGAGTAGACTTGTAGATAGAAGTAAGTTAAATAAGCTAACTTACATTTAGACATATAATCCGTATTACAGGGGAAAAAACTAAAAACGCAAATAACTTGGAAACTACTGATTTTCGACCCCTGATTGAATGGGCTAAAACATTGCAAATTAGCTCTAGAATAACTCCTTTCCAGGAAAAGATTGAATTACGAGTACCAGTCACCAGTTGAACATATAAAAAGGTATCGTACCAAACATACAAATAGTTTGATTGTTTAAAGTATTAACAATTTTTCCCGTCAACATACTCGTAATTTACATGAATGCGTTTATAAATGACAACTTTATAGGTCTGTTTACTAAATATAAGGTATCAGGAACTGGGGCGAGGTTTTGAAAAGTTTGATTAAGCCAGCTTAATGAGTTCGCGGGAGTTCGCCTCACGTATTTCATGGTCTCACGTCTTGGCGTGGAAATATTTTAATACGTGCCTTACAATAGGAAATGGAAATTTCGAGAATCAAAAGACAAACTTGGAGCAAGGTGCCGACGCGTTCGGGCCGACATGCTTTTCATTTCTTATACTTTAAAAGTATATATTGTTTACCTATAGCGGGTTCAAAGTGATGCGTTTTGACCCCAGAACTGAAAAGAGATAAACAAAATGTTCAACAATGGCAGCAACCAGTAAGTACAACCACACTTCCATATAATTGTATTGATTTTTGATGTCTGTTGATAATTATTATGGGTTATTTTTAACCCCCGACGCAAAAAGAGGGGTGTTATAAGTTTGACGTGTCTGTGGCATCGTAGCTCCTAAACGAATGGATCAATTTGATTGCGGTATTTTTGTCCGAAAGCAGACGTGATGGAGATGGTTCTTAGCTATTACGTTTCAACAAAATCGGTTAAGCCGTTTTTGAGATATTGAGCTTTGAAATGAAAATGTCGGGGGTTTTATAACTTTTCTAAGTTGTTAATTATGATAATTATATTGCAATAAATAAATTATCAAAATTATTATTTGAAGTCTGTAAAACAAAATGTAAGAGTTCGTTTGACTGACTTCTGAAAATGTTTTAGAATTTTTGACCTTCGTATAGTTGCCTCGTTTTTGAAAATAAACATATTTTAACCAACGTGAATTTCTAAAAGGAGGACCTCAATCGGTCTTCATAGTTTTTCAAGTATGTTCAGCGATTATTATTTACCGCTTCGTCCGATTTTCAAATACCTATTATAGGCCCCACATATAGTGATTTGGATTTTTTCTTAACCAACGTAAAGTGGAAACGAAATTTGAGAACGTGTATCATGGCAAAGTACAAAATTAAAGTCAGTATTTTTTTGAATTAATGTTTTGTTTTGTCACTGAATTTGAATGTACTTAGTGTGAAAATTTCTAATTACAATTTTGACCGTTTTTCATACGCTGGTGTAAATTATAATTTTCGGGTCAGTGGATCCTACGGGAATCCTGTCATCACTAAACATGAGTCACATTTCATAAATTAAGTCCGCCACTTAAGAGTCCTCAGAAAGCTCGACACAAGTCGGCTCCCCATACAAATTAGTTTGGCTCTCATTTTACGGCGCGCTAGAATAACAGGATACTTTGTTTATCTAGGTCGGAAACTAGTTTCTGGTGCTACGGTGAAATCATAAAAAAAAGCGGCCAAGTGCGAGTCGGACTCACACATGAAGGGTTCCGTAAAATAAATTGCGGTTTACGATTTATGACGTATTAAAAAAAACTGCTTACTAGATCTCGTTCAAACGAATTTTCGGTGGAAGTTTGCATAGTAATGTACATCATATATTTTTTTTAGTTTTATGATTCACTTATTTTAGAAGTTACAGGGGGGGGGACACACATTTTACCACTTTGGAAGTGTCTCTCGCGTAAACTATTCAGTTTTGAAAAAAAAGATATTTGAAACCTTAATATCATTTTTGAAGACCTATGGGTTTGATGAAAAATTTTTTTTTGAGTTTCAGTTCTGTGTAAACTTAAATCCCTAAAAACTTAATGTTTTTTTTTCGATTTTTGTGTAAAAATCCTAATGCGGTTCACAGAATTCATCTACTTACTAACCAAGTTTCAACAGTATAGCTATTCTCAGACAGACAGACATGACACATGACGAATCTATAAGGGTTCCGTTTTTTGCCATTTGGCTACGGAACCCTAAAAATGCAGTTTTAAAATGATAACCGAAGTACCTAAGTTCCTTGGGCCTCTTAATGCAATTAGCTGATAATTAGCATGGACCATTTTCAGCGTACGCTTGCAATGCTTGACTTTTCTCACATTTTTGTCTTTAACGGAGCTCTCATTGCTCCACCGAAAAAACATGTCTAGTCACTTCTTTTCAAAAAAAGATTTTAATGTCACGTAGTTCATAACGAGCTCAACATTTTGACATTAAAATCTAATTATGAAAATACAGTGACTAGACATGTTTTTTCCGTGGACCCTTCAATTGTATTAGTAACATATACGTAAATTTGATGCTCTCTTTAAAAACTGGTCCAAAGGACGTCTTTAAAAAAAATGGGTAATTGTATTACACGTTGCCAGAATTATTTGTTTGCTATTCTGCTATGTAGTGTATTTGCTAGTGGCTGTTGATTAATTGTCAGTTCAAAATAAGATAACATTAGGAATAAATTGTGCAAGCTTGTATCGTGAATAAAATATGAACTTAGAAATAGACGGCCTTAAAAAGGTGTTATGTTCTAATTTCCAGTCGAGGCCGAGTTTACTCGATTTTTCCATTAGAGACTGTTATTTCCCGATGCAGGAAAATAATTATTTCCCTGTAATGTGAATCTTGAGGCACGAGGGCGGAAAAGTAATCGCGGATGTCATTGAAAAGTCACGTTCTCCACAAAACGAGGGTAGCTGTGCAAAATTATGGATACAGTTGGCGTCCAGGAACTCGCACTGCACGTGTGTACTGGAAAATAATGCCGTTGTACTTTTCCACATAAGTTACGTTTGTGACACGCGTGGTCTGTCCGCGTATTAACCCTTTTCCAGGTCGGTAATTGAAGAATGACAATCGAATGTCAGTCTTATTTATTGACATTAGGATACATGTTTGACAGGCAGCATGTGCCTGGAAAAGGGTTAAACAGTACTTAAGTAGCCTTTGTCCAGCTCGAAGGTCCATTCTAAATAGAAATATAGAAATAGAAATAGAAAAAACTTTATTGTTTAACCGTGTTACATAGATGGTATTTTATACAAGTGTTAGGTCCCAACGGTTACCCATTTCGGGTGTACTAAGTCATCACCATCATCATATCAGCCGAAAGACGTCCACTGCTGGACATAGGCATCCCCCAAAGAGTGCCAAAAAGACCGGTCCTGCGCCACCCGCATCCAGCGGACTCCCGCGACCTTTACCAGGTCATCAGTCCACCTTGTGGGGGGGCCTACCCACGCCTCGCCTTCCGGTACGTGGCCGCCACTCGAGAACCTTTCCGCCCCAACGGCCATCGGTTCTACGTGCAATGTGCCCCGCCCACTGCCACTTAAGCCATTCTAAGTATTCGAGAAAAAAAACAATTGGATGAATTTGATTAGTTCCGAATACTAACTACATACCAACTTACATTCCTCTTTATAATATATATACGAGTATATATATTATTATATATATATTTTTTTATAATATTAGTGTACGCAACTATCGGGACTTAAACCAAATATCAATACCTGCAGACTCAAAGGGCGTAACAGCCATTACAACACCAGGCTGTAACGCCCTTTGCGTCTGCAGGTATCGATATTTTCCTTTTTATTGTCCTTTCAGCTCCAGTTCTGTAGAACGATGCCATTGGTAATAGAGAACATATTTTTGCTCTATTATGGATATAGCTTTTAGTTTCCTATTATATATTCGTTGGCTGGTTAGTTGATTATTATAGTTTCACACTATAGGTTAGGTTGTAAAAGTACCTATTACTATACATATTGATATTACCAATTATTATAAGCACGTTAGTGATCTTTGATACTGACGTTTCTATAGGCTTTTGTGTTTTAGTTTAAGGCATCTTAGTCAGCATATAATTCGGCTTCTAGTATACACAAGTCTACTTTGGGTCCGGCTCGATTTGTTTAAGATTGTTCCCTAATATTTGTTTGTTTATTTTATGTTCGTTCTTTGTCCTGTTTGTTGCGGTTTGCGAAACATTATTTGACGTTGGGCATGTTGTTTGTTTATTTCATTTATTCACAATAATACAATGCAAGCTTACAGTTTACACCAAATCGCTTACACGCTAAAATAAACAAAAAAGATAAACATGCACAAGTAAAAATGTCAAGAATCATAATTATAATGTCATTCCATTAATTAAGTGCCACCTAACTGCTTACCCAGCAACTCGTGTTGCAATTTGTTTGTTAGTTCTTGTCATGGACATTCATTTATTTGCATTTATTTTATGTTATTGTTCGTGTCACAAGTAGTTATTTGTTTGAATGTCTTGTGATCCGATCGGTATTTTACCATTAAGCAAGTTTATTTGCGTTTTGGGCGCACTGAAAATCAGCGTCTTGGCATGTTAAGACACCGTGCTATATTCACCTTTCCAGATGATGAATGCTCTGCTATTGAAATAAAATCCTATTCTATTCTTTAATTATAAACAACTGTGTTTTTTGTTCCACACTGACTAAATGTTTAAAAACTGCTCATTGTGAATGTATTCAAAATGTGCAAATTTTAAAGCGGAGTGCCATAACCCACTGATTAAATCTGCCTTTCGAAAAAGGTAATTCAAACATTTGAAGAGCCGGTAATAGGGATGTGCAATGTGCATTTACCCTACCCTAATTTGCAACACTTTTCAAACAAATCCCATACCTTCGATACTTTAACCTTTTCGTGAATTTTGGAATAAATTGAATCAATTCATGTATCAATTTTACGTTTGAGAAGATGTCATTGGAATGTGATAAATTGCCTACATCTGCCTTTATCTGCCTATCCTTCCTTAAGGGGACTTTGTGAACGACAGACCTTAACTGTCTGTTTTATCAGAGTCAAAAGGACGAACTATACCCGGAGGGTGAATATCCTCATCGTCATCATTGGTCTTGTACATCTACCAAAAGATGATTTATGATTTATGAATAACTAGCTGTTGCCCGCGACTTCGTCCGCGTAGAACTTAATACTTAGAAAATATAATGCAAACAAACTTCTACCATCTTAAGGGATGATTTCCGAGGCAAAAACTATTATATATCCTTTGAAGGGTCTCAAATTATCTCTATACCAAATTTCATCTAGGTAAATGGAATTTATCCAAACTTTCACCCCCTATTTCATACCCTTAGGGAATGATTTTCGGGATAAAAACTATCTAATGTCATTCTTCGGGACACAAACGACATTTATACCAAATTTCATCTAAACGGGATTCATCCAAATTTTCACCCCCCATTTCACCCCCGTAGGGAGTGATTTCCGGAATTACAATTATCCTATGTCCTTTCCCAGGACTCAAGCTATCTCTATACCAAATTGTATTAAAATGGGTTCCATCCGAATTTTCACCCCTAATTTCACCCCCTTAGGGGATGATTTCTGGGGTAAAAACTATCCCATGTCCTTTCCCAGGACTTAACCTACATCTACACCAAATTTCATCAAAATAGATTACATCCAAATTTCACCCCCCCCCCTTTTCACCCCCTTAGGGGATGATTTCCGGGATAAAACCTATTATATGTCCTTCCCCGGGACTCAAACTATTTATATACCAAATTTCATCTAAATCGGTGCAGCGGTTTAAGTAGCTCCATACAAATTTCCACCCCCAATTTCAGCCCCTCAGATATAAAAACTACCCTTTGTCCTTCCCCGGGGCTCATTTCATCTAAATCGGTTCAGCAGTTTGGGCACACTTTCGCATTTATAATATTAGTATGGAAGTATGGATTATTAGTATGGATAGTATGGATTATTTCCGCTTGTCTTCCAAATAGAGGTGTAGCTGTAGACTCACTTCAAAAGAAAGAAGAAACGAAAAACTCATTCAAATATCTCAAAAAATTACTAAGCTACAACCGTTTTAATGTCGCTTGTTAGAGTGAGAAAACGATCAGGGACCGTGACGTCACGATCCTCGAGCGTCATAGTAAAAAAACAATCGTTTCATTATAAAGGTGCGTTTTGCGGAAAAGAGACGCAACAAACCCCCTCTTAAAACTTTATACACTTATAACTTAGTGATTACCTATATAGCCTCTTGCGTTGTTTTTTTTTCGAGATAATACAACATTATGATTATTTTGTTTAGTGTCTACATCCCTATTTTCGATAAGATAAGATAAAATAAGATTTCTTTATTGTCAGAACTGTGTACATTTAGTTGTTATGGGTAAAATA
Organism: Epinotia brunnichana; assembly: GCA_963854355.1. Lineage (NCBI taxonomy): Eukaryota > Metazoa > Arthropoda > Insecta > Lepidoptera > Tortricidae > Epinotia > Epinotia brunnichana. The sequence goes on along the minus strand of OY977950.1, from coordinate 20,552,743 downwards.
AAGTCCAACAGCTTGCCCATTTCGGACGTACAATATTAAACTTAAAGCTAGTCAAATATACTAAAACAATAACAACAATAGTATTTCCAAATAATTTTAACCATATTCACACATAAAATATTAATTTAGATCTATCCGACATCCGTATTTTCTTTTAAACCACGAACTTCGGAATTCGAAAATATTCGGGTATCTCTATCTCTATCGCACTAACAAATGACAGGAATACAGAGGGCCTACCGCGAAAGGCATTCGAAGTTTCCCCTCTCTGTCATACTTACAAGTTCGTACATAAGTGCGACAGAGAGGGAAAACTTCGAATGCCGTTCGCGGTAGGCCCTCAGATATACAAACTTCAAGTTTCGGTTTTCGTGGTTTGGCTGAATACGAAAAGAGCGCGCGCGCGTGCCATTAAAAAAAACCAAGTTTATATTGTTCGAATTTTTTGTTACATTTGTACAAATTACGCCTTAATTCGACATTTGCGCATATAAGTTCGCATATCAAAATCGATTAATTTTATATTTGCTTTTGGTACCTATGTGTCTCGTCAATGTATATCGTAGACGGGATTAAAATTATTAATAGGCGAAAGAAAGGCAAAGCAATTCCGCCATTTTGTCCGTAGTATTTCTTATTACTGTGATTTTGACGTTTCTTTTAGCTGACAGATGTGGCGGCGATATACTTTAAGAATAATAAATGAAAAATTGAATGAAGTCGTATATTACGGAAAATAAATTAATAGTCGCAGTCGGATAAAAACTATCCTAAGTTGCAGCTGGAATAATAATGTACCTATATAAAATGTTTCATATTTTTCCGTCCATGGGATGCTGAGAACATTCGTACCACAGAAAGCTTAGTTTCAAACTGGCTGATTCTTTTTTTAATTTAGAGATTTATTATAAGTGGAGATGGAGATAATCTGAGAAATCTTATAGTCAAGGCTTACGTCCTAGTACTCGACACTGGCCCAATACTTGTCACTTAAATCTGAATTCATAGCAATAGAAGTGAACAAAAGTGTGCCAATTAGTGAAATAAAAAAATAAATTTGTTACCTGACTAAATAATTATTTCTATTTGACAATTAAAACAAGTTTTGGATAATTGGTTGCTTCTAATCGATAAGCTTATCGAATAAAGTATCGAAAAAACAACTTCTTTTTTAGGGTTCCGTACTCAAAGAGTAAAACGAGACCGTCCGTCCGTCCGTCCGTCCGTCCGTCCGTCCGTCCGTCCGTCTGTCCGTCTGTCTGTCACGAGGCTGATCTCAAGAACCGTGATAGCTAGAGGTAGAGAGGAGAGAGAGCTACAATAAGTAGGTACTACTGTTAAGTAGGGTAAAAATAAAGCACTGCACATCCGTGCCGCCAACAGGTCGTAATTTCGTATGAACTCTGTAGGGACTTGCGGCCTTTTGGCTGGGGCGGTAGTGTAGTGTTTCGGTGTACCGCGATAATATTGTCTTTTTAGGGTTCCGTATTCAAAGAGTTAAACGGGACCCTATTACTAAGACTCCGCTGTCCGTCCGTCCGTCCGTCTGTCTGTCACCACGCTGTATCTCACTGATACCGTGATAGTTCCAGCTGAAATTTTCACAGATGATGTATTTCTGTTGCCGCTATAATAACAAATACTAAAAACAAAATTAAATATTTTATTAAGGGGGGCTTCTATACAAAAACCGTGATTTTTTTGCCGTTTTTATAGATAATGGTACGGAACCCTTCGTGCGCAAGTCCAACTCGAACTTGGCCGGTTTTTTTTAGGACTGGAGACTTTGCTCTACATCGGTAATCTACACTAATAATATAAAGAAGAAACGTCTGTGAGATTGTAGTTTTGTAAGTTTGTATGTAATTGATAATCTCCGGAACCACAAGACCGATTTCAATAATTCTTTCACTTGTGTATACCTAGATTGGACTTTCTGGATGAACATGGGCTATATTTTATCCCGCGGGTTTGCCCGCTTTCTTTGCATTATGCAGGTGAAGCCGCGCGGGCAGCCAGTATGTATAAAATGTACATACGAGATTATCTCCATATCCATTGACAATTAATTTGCAGCTGATTAGTTAAGCAATTAAAGGGCTACAACAAGTAATCTTCTCTAACAAGCAGTGGTTAAGTATTATAATTAATCTGAAGACAGCTTCAAAGGAATTATTATTTATATATCTATAAATTTACTACATAACCACCATTTACGATAGACAACTGTCGGTTGTTTCCATTTTGGTATTTAGTTGTGCTGGGGGTTTCTCTGCGTGATCTAAGGTAACCGATATATTCTTCCGAATCGCTAAACTTAAGCGGCAGGCACAGTGCAAGTAGAATCGATGGCCGTTGGGGCGGAATGGTGACCACGTATCGGCAGGCGCAGCGTGGGCAGACCTTTTTCGTGAACATAGTCTTAAGGGGTGATTTTGTTAATAAGTAGGTATATCTGTTTTTCATGTTAAAACTAATATTTCCGACCAAAACAATTGTATGGAAATTCAAGTGAAGACAATTTACAATTTGCAGAGTGCTTTATTTATGAAATAAACAATGAAAACTATCAAATTATTATGTTTTATTATAATTTATTATACTATTTAAAGTTATTTCAAATATTTTTATTGACTATTTACAAATAAATAATAATAAATAAATAAATATTTGCGGACAATCTTACACAAATCAACCTAGTCCCAAACTAAGCAAAGCTTGTACTATGGGTACTAGACGACGATATAGATACTTATATAGAGAAATAAATACTTAAATACATAGAAAACATCCATGACTCAGGAACAAATATTCGTGCTCATCACACAAATAAATGCCCATACCGGGATTCGAACCCAGGACCTCTTGCTTCGTAGGCAGGGTCACTACCAACTAGGCTAAAGCGGTCGTCAAAATAAATATCTTTGCGGCAAAATGCCCCACACGCACTCGTGTTAAAAAAGGGCGCGGGTACTCTAGGGCTAACACTGTTATCTTTGTGTAAAATTGTTTAAACGATGTTGAAATTGCTTTATCTAAGAAGTCAAGTCATTTGGGGTGGAACCTACCCTAAACTTTTCGATATTGAACAGTACGATTACTTCTATAAATATGTATATTTTTTGGATAAAGGTGGCTAAATGTATATGGTTCTTATTATATTACTTCCCGTTAATACCATCTTGTACATACATGCATTATAGGAAATAATTGTATTTCATTTCATTTTATTTTATTACAAAGTTCACTTTTGTATTTAGTTCGCTTTTAGTAAAGTATAATAAAAATTAAACGATTTCCAAGCATTTCTACTTAAATACTGTAACTTGCAATTTTAACATCCTACGCTCTTTCACTACTACATTTAGTTTAACCCGACAGGCAACCGACAAGTCACTGAAATGGCAAAAATGGCGTTGACAGCTAAAATTGTCAACAGACCGGGCTCTCAGTGGAGTGTCGTTTGCAAAAATATAATATTAACTATGGATAAAGGCACCCGTAAGTACTTATTTTCTAATTAAATTCTATAATTGAAACCCAAAATCTTTTGTAATTAAGTAATAATATTTGGGAGTGGGGGGGGGGGGGGGACTGGACCACAAAACTGGTTGGCAACATCCATTTATTGGATGTCTGGGGTCCATATAATATATACCTATCAGAAGTCAGATTGTGGTGCGCTATTTTTGCAAACGAAACTCCACTGAGAGCCTGCTCTACAAGGAAATGCCGAAATATTGATATTGGATTCCGAAGATTGAATGAAATTTTCACATTCCTTTCCGCTGAGTTAATATCCGCTAGGTACATATTTTCACCCCAGGCGTTAGGTAAGTTGAAGCACGTTGATACACGTGTGTAAAAATAAGCGCGCGAATACCTAAGATTCAATGTGTATGTACAGTCAGTATCAAAAGTAACTACGCAATTATGTATGTATCTATTATATATATCATCGCCTAGTACCCACAACACAAGCCTTACAGAGCTTACCGTGGGCCTAGGTTGATTTGTGTAAGATTGTCCCGTAATATTTATTTATTTATTTAATTGAAGACGTCAAAAGTTCTTATTCCCTTGTATTAAATACTTTTGACGTCTTCTTTTGCGATGCTGGCTGTACATAGCAATGCGAGAGGAAAAAATCTATCCTTTAGGGCGCGAGCAGCTTTTATGCCTTATAGTATTGAACGCTTTTCGAATCACAGTGCTCGAATGCAACAAAAGCGCTAGGTGCCGATTTTGAGCGCCCTGAACGCACACATCACTATTTATTCACTGGATATTTATTACTAGGTAGAAGTGGGGTGCTTCGATGATTGAAAGATCTATGTATAAGTAATTAAAATTTCATGATAGACTAGGCAACGAATCAATATCTACTGTTTAATTAACTTAATTGCATTCCTTTCTGTGAACGTCAAGTGAAGTGTAAATTGGCTCTTATTTCTGCAGGTCGATCACGTAACTCATTGTACGTACGCGCGTCAGGTAGGTCTAAATGTCACTTTTTATATGGAAAGATGACAGTTAAATTGTACCGAAGCGCGCTCGGAACGTTAAGTGATTACCCCTTTGAAAGCTAAGCTTCAGAATAGCACCCATAATTTCATACAAGACGCCGAATAACATTTATATTTCATGTAGAACGGAAATTAAATTAACAGCGGCTCTTTGTGTAGAACACAAAGATACCCTCCATCAAAATCTGTCGGCGGCTGTCAGCCGGTAGTGAATTACGCTATAAATATTACCCATGCCCTGAGGCTCTAGTATAAGTTTTTAACCGACTTCAAAAAAGGAGGAGGTTCTCAATTCATCTGTATGTTTTTTTTGTGTGTTTGTTACGCGATAACTCCGTAATTTATGAACCGATTTGAAAAACTATTTCTTTGTTTGAAAGCATATACTCCCAGATTAGTCCCGTTTTCACCAAATTCCAGTTATGATGATGTGATCCTGGAGAAATCGAGGGAACTCTTCAAATTTCATAGGCAAACGTGAAGCAATTTGGCTACGCGAACAGCGCCTCTGGTGGTAACTATTAGGAACTACGCGTTGCCATACAAATTGAAACTAAACGCAAACGCGTTCGAAAACGTATATACTGTACCTACAGATAAAACTTATACTAGAGCTAGATGCATGATTAGAGCGGTTTCACACGGCTACTTTTATACAAACGAGATAAAGTATCGACGCAGGTGAATTATAAATAAGTTTCTGTCAAAAAATTCATTTTTGGTACAAGCCTTTACTGCCGACTGTACTTTTCTGCATGCCATCATCAAGTACTTATTGAGACGATTCTAACGAGCCCAAACTCGATGGGGTTGTGTTGTTTTATTGCAGAGTTCCTATGGCCACCTTCCAGCTCTAGCAACAGATCAGCTCCAAGTCATCATAATATTGCATTGTCATGCGATATACATACGCTTGCAAAATTTCAGCTCAATTGGATGACGGGAAGTGACTGAAAAATGGATTGCAAATTTTGACGGACAACTTACATACTTACATATTTACATACATGCGAATAGTGCAAGTTAATATAAAGCTTGTAAAAAAAAGTTTATTTCAGACAAATACGGGTCAGTACATGTTAAAATGATTATCTAGGTACCTATAGGTATATAGGTATACAGTGTAGCGATACAATCGTGAGTAGTTTCATATACATATTTGTAATATATTTAGTCCAATTAAAGTTTATACGTAACTGCTCTGAGCTGTGCAAATTTCCTATTGAGGTGGATGTTCTGTTTCAGTTCCAGGAATCCTATACTTAATCGTCGCTGAAAAAGTGATATTTGCTTAGTTACGAGTATCTATACATATAATAAAGCTGAAGAGGGTCGAAAGTCTGTACATGGAATGGATTCGAAAAAATCTATACATATAATAAAGCTGAAGAGGGTCGAAAGTCTGTACATGGAATGGATTCGAAAAAAAATTGGCTAGGGATACTTAAAATCGACAACAGAACACGTTCCAACAGTTTTTAGAATTTTTGTCTGTTTGTCTGTTTATCTGTTTGTCTGTTTATGTGACCGCGCATCACGTGAAAACGGCTGAACCGATTTAGATGAAATTTGGTATAGAGATAGTTTGAGTCCTGGGGAAGGACATAGGGTAGTTTTTATCCCGGAAATCAACCCCTAAGGGGATTAAATGGGGGATGGAAATTTGTATGGAGCTACTTTAACCGCTGCATTGATTTGGATAAAATTTGGTATATAAATAGTTTGAGTCCCGGAAAAGGTCAAAGGATAGATTTTATCCCGCAAATCTTCCCTTTAGGGGGTAAAATAGGGGGTTAAAAATTTGGAAGAAACCCATTTTGATAAAATTTGGTTTAGTGGTAGTTTAAGTTCTGGGAAAGGACATCGGATAGCTTTTATTCCGGAAACATTTCCCTAAGGGGGTGAAATGGGGGGTGAAATTTTGGATGGACTCCATTTAGACCAAATTTGGTATATATATAGTTTGAATCCCAGAGAATGACAATGGATAGTTTGAATCCCGAAAATAATCCCCCCAGGGATGAAATAGGGGGTGAAAATTAGGATAAAACCCATTTAGATGAAATTTGGTAAAGCGATAGATGGAGTCCCAGGGAAGGACAATGCATAGTTACTATTCTGACAAATAATTTCCTGAGGTGGTGAAATGAGGGTTGAAGATTTGGATACAACCCATTTAGATGAAACTTGGTATAGAGAGAGGTAGAGTCCTAGAAAAGGGCATAGAATAATTTTTATTCCGGAACACATGAAAGGAGGTAATCATCCCCTAAGGGGGTGAGAAATGGTTTATGAAAATTTGGATTGAACCCGTTTACGGATAGCGATAGTTTGAGTCATGGGGAAGGACATTGGATAGTTTTATCCCGAAAATCATTCCCTAATGGGGTGTAATTGGGGGTGGAAATTTGATTGTGACACATTTTGATAAAATTTGGTTGAAAGATAGTTTGAGTCCTGGAAAAGGACATATGATAGTTTCTATTCCGGAAATCATCCCCTAAGGGGGTGAAATAGGGGTGAAAATTTGGATGTAGCCCATTTAGATGAAATTTGGTATAGAGATAGTTTGAGCCCCGGAGAATGACAACGGATAGTATTTATCCCGAAAATCATCCTCTAAGGAGGTGAAATGGGGGGTGAAAAATTGGATGGAACCCATTTACGGTATAGCGATAGTTTGAAGTCCTGGGGAAGGACATATGATAGTTTTTATTCCGGAGGGGTGAAAATTAGGATAGAACCCATTTTGGTGAAATTCGGTATATAGATAGTTGGAGTTCCGGGAAAGGAAATCGCATAGTTTTGTAACGAAAATCATCGCCTGAGAGGATGAAATGAGGGTGAAGATTTGGATGGGACTCATTTAGATGAAATCTGGTTAAGAGGTAGTTTGGGTCCTGGGAAAGGACATATGATAGTTTTTATTCCGCAGATCATCCCCTAAGGGGGTGAAATGCGGGTGGAACCCATTTACGATAAAACGATAGTTGGAAGTCCTGGGTAAGGACATAGGATAGTTTTATCCCGAAAATCCTCCCCTAAGGGGTGAAAATTTGGATTTGAGTGACCCATTTAGATGAAATTTGGTTTACAGATAGTTTGAGTTCCGGAAAAGGACATAGGATAGTTTTTATCCCGGAAATCATCTCTTAAGGGGGATGAAATGGGGGGTAAATATTTGTATGGAGCTACTATACAACCCATTTAGATAAAATTTTGTATAGAGGTAGTAAGTAGGCACGGCGTTGGTAGGCCCCCACAAGATGGACTGATGACCTGGATAAGGTCGCGGGAGTCCGCTGGATGCGGGTGGCGCAGGATTGATCACTTTGGAACTCTTTGGGGGAGGCATATGTCCAGCAGTGGACGTCTTTTGGCTGATATTATGCTGATGATAATGTTGATAAAAATAGTTTGAGTCTCGAGAAAGGACATAGGATAGTTTTTATATAGGAAATCTACCCCTAAAAGGGAAATGGAGGGTGAAAGTTTGTATTGAGCTACGATATAAACGAGTTTTACGCGGACGAAGTCGCGGGCAAAAGCTAGTAATCACAATATACATCTACTACAAACATTTTCTAAAGTTCTACTAAAACTTTACTAGGAAATAAAATCTAATTTGAAGTCTCGTAAAACCCTTCTAATATTGTCACGGTGCGGTTTTAGAGAAATTTGTCAATACAATGAAAACTCGTTGGTACCTATGGTTTACCCGAGCGACCATAACATGGAGGGGTTATGTGTATTATGTTTGCATGTGTGTGTTACATGATAATATTAGACAATTAGAATGGAAATTGCGATCCCATAATTTGATTTGAAACAAAGGATAGTGAATTATTATTTGATTACACTGCTTAAACGTATGAATGCTCAAAATTAGACAAACATTGTAAATGATTCTTTGAAAGATCATCATCATCAAAGACGTCCACTGCTGAACATATACCTCCCCCAAAGAGTGCCAAAGTGACCAGTCCTGCGCCACCAGCATCCGGCGGACTCCCGCGATGTTTACCAGGTAATCCAGTCCACCTTGTCGGGGTCTACCCACGCTAACCCCTTGGCCACGACTTTGGTCTTAAGCGACCTGCTACCAGCGTTTTATCTGTTCATTGCGCGTGATCCCAACTAACCACAGTGCGTTGCGCGTCTCGACCGCACAATGAACAGATAAAACGCTGGTCGCAGGTCGCTTAAGACCAAAGTCGTGGCCAAGGGGTAAGTCTTCCGGTACGTGGTCGGAAATTTTTGTGAATGTCATGCCCATTTGGGCTTGTACTTTGACAGAGGGGAAATGGTGCAAATGCCTACTCCATTCCCTGTTGCTCGACCACCCCTCACCCATTGTTTTACTTATTCCCGAACTGAATTTCTGGGAATAATGCAAAGGGACAGCGATTTCCTGATCAGACAAAAGCACCCCCCAGTATATTTGTAGTGATTCATTTTTTTCAATCTTTGGCGGCCTTTCAATAAAAGCTTCGACATCGATGGGACAAGTTAATAACAAAAGTATAGATATTTTATTGGAAACAGTGGAGATAAAAAACGTTCATTTCCTTTCCGATTGTTTTTTCAACGTAATATCTTTTTAAATGACTTTGCTGGTCAACTTTGATGCTTGAATCATGAAATCATGACACTTTTAAAGAAAAACGTTACAGAATATTTTATTACCGCCGTCATAATACCGTAGCAAATGATTACCGAGACACATTGTCTGTTAGTGTCCACACCCGAGTGTGATCTGCTTGCGTGGCGATGGACGGCTGTGTGTAGGGAGTGCCTAAAGTTTTGCGAGATGAAGGATGATAGGCCCTCTAGTATTCGCAGTTTTGATTATTTGTATTATATTGTTTAGTTCCTTTAATTTTATATTTCGTTTGACAGTGTATTAGATTTAAGTTAGTCTGTAATGCTGTTTAAATATATTTAAATAAATAAAATAAATAAATTGTACACTTTATTTAAACCTCACTCTCTTGTTACCTTATCGTCAAGCAGAACATTTAGTGTGTGTGCTCACTCACCTATAGTTAACCTTTTTAGATGCTCAAGTGGACTACCTACTTACATTATACGTAGGTATACTTAAAAAATACCGGCTAAATTCTTTAGTCGTGTCTGTTGCTTGAAGGTCCCTGGAGCGTTAGTTTGGGAGGAAATTCTTCTTATCTTCTTTTATATTTCATTTTGCTACCGATCCCGGGGAATACCGCAGGAATTTAGGATCTTTGGATATTAAGCGTACTTTTATTTTGGAATGAATAGGTGTACAAACTTGTGAAGTTTAGCAGTTACGTAGAAGTTTTTTCGTCAGAATGTTGTATCAATACTGACTTATCACCCGACTTTAGCAATATTTTTATTGTGTATTTTTAAAAGCCAGATGGTACTTAAAGTCGTGGCTAGTTTTTGTAGACACATAAAAACTAAGATAAAGTGTGATTGGCATTCGTCTACAAATCACATACTTTGTATCAGTCATATAATTTTTCAGTTATTTGTCACGTAGGGATAGTGGGGTAAGACAGGGTGGGGGGCAAGACGAGGCGACCGATCTTGAGTGCGAACGAATTAGCCAATCAGAGGGCCTACCGATTCAAAATTTTCCCTCTCTGTCGCAGTTACGTACAAACTCGTAAGTATGACAGAGAGGGAAAACTTCGAATTTCTTTCGCGGTAGGCCCTCAGGATCGTTTGAGCACCTGACGTCGCGCCGCCATTACGGCAATCAGTCATCGAAGTGAGCGGACAATAATACCACGCGTTTTATTAGTTTTCTGGAAAAAACTGTTTTTTACCAAATAGCTAGTGAGTTTTCTATACCATATAGGGCGTGTATTTTCCGTAAATAATAACACCTCGGAATTGATTCAAATGTAATCAAATGTGACAATAACTACACTAACAGGTAAGAACTTGTTTTTCTCTGTGCTGCGTATTGGTTTTATTCACTTATTTTTTGCATTTGATTCGGCATACGGGGGCAAGATGGGGTAGGTGTTAAGAGGCAAGATGGGGTAGAAAAGCAAGTGGCATACAAATGTCTAATTAAATTGTTTATTTTGTTTTAGAATGGTGAGAAATTATTAAAAAAAACAAGTAGAGGGGATTGGTCCGAAGAAAGTATAAAAGATGCTGTGAAAAATGGGGTTGAAGGAAAAATGGGCTACAGGTTAGCAGCAAAATAATTTTCTGTCCCACAGACAACGTTAGAAAGAAAAGTGAAGCTTGCTCGAGAAAGTTTAGATAAGAGTGATCCAATGACTGGTAAATTTAAGGTACCGTTAGGCCCAAAAGAGCAAGTTTTTAATGATAATGAAGAGGAAGAGCTATGTAAATACATAAAAGATATGGAGAGCAGGCTTTATGGATTGACAATGAAATACTTGCGAGGTTTAGTCTATAGACTAGCGGTAAAAAATAACAAACGTCATCCGTTTAACTACTTACCCTAACTTACCCACGGGGTACCCCATCTTACCTTAGGGGTGGGGCATGATGGGGATGATCGTGTATTTCTACTTTTAGATTTTTTAAAATTTTATTATGTTGATTAGACTGCCAAATACACGTTTAAAATGAAGACTGATTATCAAAGAAGATTATAAGAATAAAACAAATTAATAAAACTTATTGCGGCCAATTTTATTCACCATCAAACCTTAAGGACCCCGTCTTACCCCACTCTCCCTACATTATATTCTCACTCCTCAATTTAACCACACCATGACATGACAGTGGGCATGACTACTCGCGACGACTGAAGGCGTCCTTGGCGTTGAAAGGGTTAAAAGGGGTCTTAAAGTGGCCCATAAATATGAAATTAAAATTTAAGAAAACTTTCTTCCATCAAACTGACTCAGTTACAGTGTTTATTTATACTCAGACATAATTTATATACCTACTCGTACTTACCAATACAATACTGTGCTTAATATATTTGACTTGAGGAGTTTACTATGTTCGTCCTGGATTTAATTTTCAGATCGCAGTTTCACAAGTATGCAATTTAGAAAGCTTTAAAATACACAAAGAAATGAATACGTTATATGTTTGCAAGTCGGTTAAAAACAAAATACGTCATCTACATAGGACTCGCGGTATGGAATTACAACAACTCGTGTCTATAATAAGTTGCGTGTCATGGCAGTGTGCCGTGAAAAATGGCAGTCTCGTACGAAGTTATAGTACCCGCGACATAAATCTGCGTCTCTGATGTTAGCTGCTAGTACCGTCGCAGAGGTGTCCGGGTGTCAGAGGGGTTCGACGTGTGTGCGGGAGGCGACTTGAGGCTAACTTCAGAGACGCAAATTTATGTTTGTAGCGCGTATAATAAATCGGAGCCGTATAAAGTGAGTGCATTTGTGTCTCACTCGTGGGGGTTCATTTGTTTAACAACAAAACCATACCCGTATTAATATATGTATGTACTTAAAATTATCTTAATAGTGTCGGTATATTTCGATAAAATACATTGTTCATAGACATCAAAGAACGCAAATGGATCAATCAAGTCTGTGTTAACAGCTCACTAACTAAATGATCACTGGGCCCTTCTTCAGGCATTAATTTTAGCTCCATTTTACCAAGATAGCCACCCAAAGCTTATTAATTTTATTTTAATATCTCTTCAAACGGCTTTGTAAATCTGCTATTCAATCGTGATAATTACTATTTTATCCTGCCATAGACAAGAGGTTAATTTTTTTTTTATTGCGTACAACCTGAATTTAAACAGTGACTGTTTTTTAACGTGTCACTATTGTAGTTAACACAATAATCAATTAAAATAAATGTGAAAACAACAGCTCACTAGTTAGTACAACATTAAAAAATAGCGAAGATTCATGAATAAGTATTAAATTTTAAAAAATGTTTTTTACTGTTAAGATATTTTTATGAAGGCGTTAGTTCATATCCAGTTCGTAAGTTTTACAGACATATAAAGCTATTTTTCACAGCGTAAATGTAGCTGTCTTAATTCAGCCAACATCAATAATTATGGAAGCAGTCTCAGAAGTCGCATTTTCTTTACGCAAAGGCAATATTGCTGGATCATCAAACTTTCATGAGAGCCCTCGGTTCCGCTTCAAGTATTGTTTTCTGTGAGAAATGCCGAGTCAGGCTCAGGCACGTCAGAGTAACCCTCAATTGAAGTATCGGGGAAAGGACTTTTTCCTTGAAGTACTGTATTATGTGGGCGGTATTCTGATTTGGAACGAAGACAAGCGGTGAGCGATCGGCACTTTTTAAGGCCGAAATTCACTGAAAGCGGTGGTGGTGCGGCGCGGTATTCTGTGAGGACCTTTTCATATTAGCTCGAACATTACAACCGGTACCGCCTCCGTACCGCACCGCACCGCGCCGCCACCGCTGTCTGTGCGTTTCGATTTCGACCTTAAATGTGGGTTTTCCTTTGGTCAGCAGTGTCGGGCCAGTACTTAAACTAAAGTGTCTCTAGAGATTCATTAGAGTTCAGCATTGTTGAGTTGACTTTTTTAGTTGAAATTATATAAGTAATATAATATAATAATAATATAATATATTACGGGACAATCTTACACAAATTATTATATTAGTTGAAATTATATGAACAGCGATTCAAGTATTAATCAAGAAATTGAATGAAATAATACATATATACCTATTATATGGCCCAGAAGGGGTAGGAACAGCCCATTATATTAATTTTCAGTGCCACCTCTAGTAGTCGTGGATTTAAAGACGGAAAAAATGTGAAATATGTTTGTGAAATATTATTTTATTTTTATAATGGGTTACCTGAAGATCTTTTAGCATTTAGTACTTAAGTGCAGTGGTAACTGCAAATAATAATAACGAAGGTAGGTATTTCTTTTTTTTTCTAAATCGGCTTATACTTTATTAGATATAGGATTAAAAAATCCTGTGCCTTTATCAGCTACACCCAGAATTTATGTTATACCTAACGAAAATGAGATAGCATACAATTTTTTTAGGAATAATTGTGACGGATAGTACATTAGCCTACTAAATTTCAGGTTATATAAATACCTACTTGTCGTCTACCAGCCGTCCTGGCTGCAATGAATGAGGCATAAGTATTTATTTGTTTCACCTTTTTTTTCAATTATTAATGGTCAATCAACGATTTCTTGTTGTTATTCTGTCTCGTTAGCCAGGAGACCAAATTACAGAGTCAGATTCAAACATATCGCTATGTGTTCCCAATTTATCATGAATCTCGACGATAAACGCAGATCAAAGTAAATGCTTATTCGACTAGAACAAATAACAAACAGCTTTTATGCGAAAAATCCAACAAGTAAATTCCTATATTTTTCTGTTCCGCAGGAACTCATATGGAAGGAAAAAAGAGATTAACTGTTATCAAGTTTGTACGTTACTGCCATCGAAAGTGAAGTGCGATAAATCCACGCCGAAGCGGGAATTCGCTGTATTTTATTGGGCTTGATTTATAAAAAGTCACACGTGTTACAAAGTGGTACGTTTGATTTTTTCACGCATTTGTGTAAATCACCTTTTTCTGACACTATTTGCTATGGTTACTTCTCTTGAAACTTTTTAAAACTGCGATTTTATGGGTATCATTCACTAAATGTGTGATATTCTAGTTATACTCGACCCCTTTTTGTATGGACCTCTTCTAGGCAGGTTAGAAGTCCATATCGTCGGGGATAGTGCAATACCGCGTAACTAGCACTAGTTAATAAATACCGCGTAACTGACATTGGTAAATACCGCGTATCTACACAACACCCATCGCGCAATACCGCGTAACTGGCACTGGTAAATACCGCGTATCTACACAACACCCATCGCGCAATACCGCGTATCTACACAACACCCATCGCGCAATACCGCGTAACTGGCACTGGTAAATACCGCGTATCTACACAACACCCATCACGCAATACCGCGTAACTGGCACTAGTAAATACCGCGTATCTATACAACACCCATCGCGCAATACCGCGTAACTGGCACTGGTAAATACTTCGTATCTACACAACACCCATCGCGCTATACCGCGTAACTGGCACTAGTAAATACCGCGTATCTACACAACACCCATCGCGCAATACCGCGTAACTGGCACTGGTAAATAGCGCGTATCTACACAACACCCATCGCGCAATACCGCGTAACTGGCACTGGGAAATACCGCGTATCTACACAACACCCATCGCGCAATACCGCGTAACTGGCACTGGTATATACCGCGTATCTACACAATACCAATAGGGCAAAACCGCGTAACTGGCATTGGTTAATACCGCCTACCTTACTCAACAAAAATTACGATAAATTTAATCTAAATCTTCGCCAAACTGCATAACAGTTTGTTGGCGAATATTGATACACTCTTTATAATTATGTTTTGGTATCTATATTATATGATTTTATTTGTTATGCTTATTATTAGCGGTAACAAGGAATAGCAAGTGATGTAAACATGTAAACAAGTATTTCATCATAATTACATACGGAACCTCAGCCTTTCCTACCCTCAATGACAAAAAACTTGTTTACATTTCCACTAACTTCGATTGGATCTCCTTAAGACTATGTAATTTTTTATTTTATATTCCTAATTGAAGTAACTATCTTACCTATTTTTTACAAATGTAGCCGAAGAAAGAGTATCTTGTTTGTTAGTTGGATGTTGTGTAGATACGCAGTAACTATTTACAAGTTCTATTTACGCGGTTTTGCACTATGGGTGTTGTGTAGATACGCAGTATTTACTAGTGCTAGTTATGCGGTATTGCACTATCCCCGACGATATGGACTTCTAACCTGCCTAGAAGAGGTCCATACAAAAAGAGGTCGAGTATAACTAGAAAATCTCACATTTAGTGAATGAAAACCCATAAAATCGCAGTTTTAAAAAGTTTCAAGAGAAGTAACCATGGCAAATAGTGTCAGAAAAAAGGTAATTTACACAAATGCGTGAAAAAATCAAACGTACCACTTTGTAACACGTGTGACTTTTTATAAATCAAGCCCAATAAAATACAGCGAATTCCCGCTTTGGCGTGGATTTATCGCACTTCATTTTCGATGGCAGTATCGTACAAACTTGATAACAGTATAATCTCTTTTTTCCTTCCATATGAGCTCCTGCGGAACAGAAAAATATAGGAATTTACTTGTTGGATTTTTCGCATAAAAACTGTTTGTTATTTGTTCTAGTCGAATAAGCATTTACTTTGATCTGCGTTTATCGTCGAGATTCATGATAAATTGGGAACACATAGCGATATGTTTGAAGTGGATTTACGAAGTCAATGGCGCAAACGAACCATTGTGTTTTTTGTCATTGTATTTTTAAATTCCGAAATATCATTTGATATTTCATATTTTAGCTTTTCAGTAAATATCGAGAGGAAACCGGTTTGATACCAACAAGGTCTAGTTGTCCCTCAGGGCTAGAAGGTCAGATGGCAGTCGATTTCGGAAAACTATAGTTTCTACGCCAAATTTCAGGATAAAGTGCTAAAATAGACCTACATACTTTAAGGTACAGCCGGGAAAAGTGCTAAGAGGATGATGATGTATTTTCAAATTCTATTCCATTTGGAATGAAATCTTCCCTTAGACCTGCAGGTCGACCACGTAACGCATCGTACGTACGTTAGTCAGATCTAAATGTCAATTTTGATATGGGAAAATGACAGTTGTATTGTCCTAACGCGCGTTCGAAAACAACAGATACGTGATAACCCTTCCGATTAAAGGAAACCGATAAAGAACTTAATCTGAGGCTAAGTACCGATTTTTTATAAACAAATCTTGAAATTTTAGCTTAGATATAGCTGGCTAAAGCGATGTTGCATTGCTAAGATCGTTGACATACCCTGAGTTAACGACATTTTTACGTTGCGATACATCGTCGCTACTAAATAAATAATGTTATTTATATTATAAGTAAAATAAATAATAACAGGGTAAGGCCGTCAAAATAAAGTTGTTTTATTATTATTAAGTATCTTGACTAACTTGTATTTATATTTTGGGTAACTTTTTGCCTGTGAATAAATGATTTATTATTATTATTATTATTATTTATCTGCTTTTGTGTTAGGTTTCGTATTGTGTTTGGTACTTTTGTGATACTTTTGGTTTATCCATAACAAAATGTAAGACAAAAGCAGATTATCGGTACAAAAAAACCTTGATTTTGGCGGCCTTACCCAACAACGTAAAGTACATTAAAAATATTAATTTAGTATCGTTTCACTTTCAAATGACCACGCTTAACAGTGTCGAAGACAACATCAAAAGAGTCCTCGGACCGTACAAAACTCTAGGTGGTTAGCGACAAACAACGATGCGTCCAGTCAACGTAGACCCACCTCGCCTTTCCCATCCCCTTTGTATCGCCATAATATTTTGTATTATAAAAGGGGGAGAGGGGGTTTTAAGTATATTGGTGTTCCTAAGGCTCATTGGACACGAAGCTCCTCTCAGACACAATGCACGGAGGCAATCCAAGTTGCGAAGTACACTTGTGTCAGACACTTGGCATTATAACTGATGGGACAAGGTTGCGTTTCAAATAATATGTAGGTACCTATAATGGAACTTGACAAATTAGAAAGACATTGCTACCTTGAAAATGTTTTGATGGTGTTTGTTCTTTATCTGAAACAGAGAAAAATGATGTTGGTATTTATATTTTTGGCAAACAATGGGGACTGAATATTACACAATATTTAGAATGGTTGTTTGTAGACGACTCAAATAATTTCAAAGCAAGCATGAAATCAAATTACAAAAATACGGGGGTAAAAGAACCTTAAACTTAATTAAGAACTTTCAACGACATTTTATTGTCTATTCTCTAATATTTTTTAATAAATATGAAGAATATATTTCAAAATCAGACACATCGCACCTTTAGAATGGAACCGGCCTAACTCAAAAACACAACTTTTTGGGAAAACGCAATTAAAGATTTGAAGTAGTGTTATTATCATACGTAATTGGTTATATTGCCCAAACTAAATACGATAATCGACAAATTTAACTTGTAAACGAATGCTTAGTTATTTGACTTATTAGTCCAAGTCATAAATTATCAATATTTTGTTTTCAATTGGTTAAAAAAAAATGTTTTGTAAAACTGGTCACTATAAGGTCATTTCTTGACTGAATTTTTTTACTTATCGTTTGACTTATTATGAATTGGGTCTCTTTTATACTACCCAATTAACCAAATTGTTTGCCCTATTGAAGTTCGAGTCATTTTCATTATGTTATAAAGTTACCTGTTTTAAAATTAGGTCAGTACAATACAACAGGTTCCATAAAGAAAACTTCGAATTTTTAGCAAATTATTTAATAGATTGTTCAGAACAGCAACAATTTGTTTTATAAATACTATACTAAAACACGTAAATAATAGGCTGCGATCAAAAATACACTTTATTATAATCCTATTATATAAGATGAGTTTGAGATTATCATCCCTATACTTTATGTAGGACATAAATACATGTTAAGTAACTAAAAGTGGCATATATATTAAATTAGAACCAAAAACACAATTTTTAAAATTAAATTGGTAACTTCAATACTTAGCAAAAGCAATAAGTTGTAGCATAATTACACCCTATGTATAAATATCACCCAGGACACATTTTCCAAGGTGAACAAGTCCTCCAGTTGCCCGCTGTACTTGATGACGAGGCTATCCAATGGGTCCAGCAGATGAACATTAGATTATAAGAACGATTGAATTAGCCATACGAATAAATAAACCCAGGACACAAACACAGTCTACCGTGTGTGTAGCTGTACAGGATATAAAGTAGGGTAGGTACCTACCCTATTTTATATCCTATCCTAAAATAATGTGTTTTATGAATATGAATAACATTCTGATATCTGATATACATTATCAAAATCTGATACCGGAACCAGATTGCCTGACAGTATTGGAGGAACAGCTGTTGTACATTTATAACCTATTATTGAAATAAGAAATATAGGTACCAGGCGAAATAAATGTGAAGGGTCACGACTCATGACACGAGACACACCGATTCCTAAAGAGTTGAATTTGACAGTTAAAGTGACGCACAGGCAATTCTATCAGTTTACGTCAAACTTTTTGAAGGTTTTTGAATTCCTCCCTCAGTAAGCAAATAGGTAATAATTTGCATGTCATCCAGCATGGGTTCCATAGCACCCGGTCTACTGCCATTAACCAAATAAATTATTTGACATAATGGTTCTCCGATTACGTTCAGAAATACATGGATTCACACAGCCATGTCGATGATATTTACTTTGAATATAATAAAGCGTTTGACCTGGTGGACAATGACGTGCTGCTGCAAAACTTCTTTAGTCTCGGTTTCACTTTGGAACTTGCGTCCTTCTTTGCCCACTATTTATGGGATCGTAGACAGTACGAGCAGTGGTTTGGCTTCCAGTCCAGTGGTTATTTCACATGCCCAGGAGTGAGTCAGGGGAGTATTATGGGCCCAACACAGCTTTTTAGTGTGGTATATAATCTAATCCGTGACATAACAGGGGCGCAATCACTCATGTTTGCTAATGCCCTTAAATTAATGTTGGCAATTAAAGACGCGGTGGATTGTGATTGTGAATCACTTCAGAGGGTAATTGAGTATGTATCACATCACAGTAGAGTGCTTGTAATATGTTGGAGTTGAATGCACTGAAATTTAAAACCATTACATTTTCAAGATCTAACGACCCAGTCGTAGCGAACTACCATCCTGTCAGGTACTCCATTGGGTCACGTTTCCACGAGCCAAGAGATAGATACCAGACTTCCCATGCGTACCTAACCATATCGTTGCCATCTGCAAAAAAGTTAATAAAACGTTAGGTTAATGTAAAACTAACCATTGTATTCTACAGTGCGTACGTTAGGAACTTTGGAGCAAGCTTAAAAAAGTATAAGCTGTTGATTGAAAGAATTTCCAATACAAAACAATAGAAAAACAAGTTCACTTACCTGCCTGATCCGGCGTAGTTTCGATGACTGATGAATTAGGCCAAATGTTTAAATTATTTGTCACCTGTAAGTACATACAAAAACCAAAGCTCAAGACCAACAAAAGCAGCCCAAAGCTTTGTGAAAACCAATACAATACAATTCAAATACACTTTATATACCTCAAAAAATAACACAGTACAAAACAAATCAATGTTAATTTAATCTTTATTAAAATCAAGTAGTAAGTATTTAAGTAGGTATATTAGTAACTATAAATAAAACTTCGTTTTCTATTTCTCTATATAAGTATCTATATCGTCGTCCAGTACCCATGGTACAAGCTTTGCTTAGTTTGGGACTAGGTTGATTTGTGTAAGATTGTCCGCAAATATTTATTTATTATTTATTTGTTTCGTCCGTGCTTGCATGCGAAAACCCCGCACCTGACCTCTCACCTCCGCTAACACCCGCCGCTCATACCCGCGGCTCATCCGGCCGAAGTTAGCATTATCTTATCAGGTTTTGATTTATTTTCTTGAGATAATTATGCGTAAATATAAACTTGTAAAATAGAAACGTTCACCTGTTTTTTCTATTGGTCATTATTCATTGTAGTCCTTCTTTTCATTAGGTTATATTATTGACCTAAAATAAGAAATTTGCATATAAAGTTTGTATTAGAAGTAGAACATAAACGACATATAAAATAATAGGTCAGAATAAATTGTTCTTGCCGAAATACGGAACAGACTTATTCCTTAATCGTACACAAAATATTAAGTAATGTTTATTGTAAAAGTGGCTTAACAATTATTGGGTCACTAACTAGCGAGTAATATTTATTAACGAATTGTCGTAAGTCAAAATAAGTCATGAAAATATCAGACAGTTTGGAAGAGAACAGACTTAAAATCAAATGGGTCACTTCTATTACTAAACTCAGACGTAATTCTTACCTTAAACTTCGGAGTGATATCGGCGTAATCCCGAATCAGTCACTTTTTTGGCGATAGATGGACGGACGTGCTACGTCGACAGTTACTGTTTTAACTCAAAATGGGGCGTTGACGTCCTATCGCGCGGGGATATTCCTCGTGTCAGAAAGAGACCAATATATTGCGTTCGGACTATTCAAGCGTAATTAAGCCAGTTTCTTTCTAAAAACGCGATACAATAGGTCGTTTAGAGTCGATCTGTGTATACAACTCATTTTGACGTTTTTTTTAGTTCGGTCAGTTCCGTTCTAAAGGTGCGACATATGTACATGCAACTATGAACTAAAATGACTAAAACTAACTTAACCTATACACAAAAATAAGTAAATCAATTAAACTAAAAAAATAAAATAATAAAAATTAAAGTAGGAAAATACCCCAAGATGCTGGCGGCGTTTCCACGCTGCACAGCAATGCTAGGATCACAGGAGATACGGATGAGCTTTTTTTTTATTAGGCTAAACAATTGGTGAGCCTCTGGTCCCCAAGGGCCTAGCGTCTCGATCGCAAACGGGACGAATAAATTTTTAACAAATAAATAAAAATAAAAATATCTCTGGAAAATCAAGACAAATAAATTTTGATATTAAGCTCAGACAATAGTTATTATTTCTTAACAACTTTTTTTGTAGCAAATGGTTTTGATGTTCAAAATCAGCTATACGTATTGGCACATTAGGGCATTGATTACTGAATTGACAAATTGTAGAATATAATAAAAACCGGCCAAGTACGAGTCGAACTCGCGCACGAAGGGTTCCGTACCATTAACCCACTTGTTACTATCGATCGTTTAAAAGGACACCATACATTTAAAATTCTCACGAACAATGAGGGTACTTATAACATGTTTGTTGATACGCATTCGAAACCTTTCAAGTGTTGGAAGTGGACATCTAATTAACTTTACGTGCTCAAAACAGTGTTCAATTTTTAAATATTGTTATATTTGGACAAATTATTCATGGAAACTTCAAGGTACGTAGTATTTGAAAAATATATAAACCTTTTATTTTAAAAAATAAGTACATTTCTAAGATGTACCTTAGCTTTTGAGTACAAGTGATATTATTCTTAGAATATATTTACAAATCATATTTTGTATTGATTATTGTTGGCGTCCTTTTAAAAGGCCAATAGGGAAATGTACTTCTATAGTAATTTTCCATTCTAGGAGGCAAAATAAGACTTGGTCGCGGCCTTTGTCATTAAATGAAATAATTGATGTGCTTGAAGAGGATGACCAGGAAATACCAGATTCTATCGTTATTTTGCCTCCCGAAAACTGTAACGCTGACGTCACCGATGAGGATTCTTTACGTCTATCTATCTCATTGATGAGTTGAGACTGCGAGGGGTTCGAGCAACTGGAACTGTACGAGAAAATCGTATCTCAAAATGCCCATTGCCTGCCAACCAGGTATTGCAGAAGACACCTAGAGGAACATTCAAATATCAGTCTACACGTGCTGAACAGATCGTAGTATGCAAGTGGCATGATAGCAGCCACGATTGAACCTGTTGCAAAAGTAAAGAGATTTTCACAACAACATAAAAAATACATACTTGTAGATCAGCCAGCTGTAATTAAAAAATATAACGAGAATATGGGAGGAGTGGATCGATCAGATCAAAATATTAGTCTATATAGAACATCTGTAAGGGGAAAGAAATGGTACTTCTCTTTAATTTGTCACGCACTAGACATGGGTGTGCAAAATGCCTGGCAATTGTATAAAAATAATGGGTGCGACTATGATCTTCTTCATTTTCGCCGATATGTTGCGACATCTCTTCTTGAGAGCTATAAAAAAAATGTGGAACGGAAAGATACACGTACCTCTCAAAAGTATCGAGATTGTGTTCGTTTGGATGGGAAAAATCATATGATAAAATACAAAGATACTCAAAGCAGATGTATCAAGTGCCACAAAAAAGCTAATTTCATATGTACAAAATGTAATGTAACCTTCATGCCAAGAATTGTTTTGAACAATTTCATATTGCTGAATAAATGGTATAAGTGCACCTCATTAATTATTTTATTTCAATTTAAGTGAATGTATAAGTATCGTACATTCAAGGTAGTATATGTTACTATCGTCCTTTTAAAAGAACACCATTTTCCTGGTTTTCCATGAGAGCACGATTTTTTTAAATATTTTTCCCATGTAATGTATATTTTTTACTGTACTTACATAGAAATTTATCAAAATCAAAGGTGTTTAGTGTGTTCAGTAACAAGTGGGTTAAGTAAAAACTATTTTATTCTGTGTTTTTAGTATTTGTTGTTATAGCGGCAACAGAAATACATAATCTGTGAAGATTTCAACTGGAACTATCACAGTATCAGTGAGATACAGCCTAATGACAGACAGACGGACGGACGGACGGACAGCGGAGTCTTAGTAATAGGGTCCCGTTTTACTCTTTGAGTACAGAACGCTAAAAAAAGATCGGTTCCTGATTTTTCTACGACGTGGTACAAAATAGACAATAAGAAAATACATATTTACACTTAATGCAATAAAATGTACATATTTTCCATTAACACATTTTTCCGAGGAACCGATCTTTGATGCTTGTACAATTTAATTTAAATTTTATTCTAAGTATTCTGAAGGATTATAATGAAATTCACGAGTAAAGCAAAAAATTGAGTGATTTTTCAGGATTCAATTTCACCAGAACCAATCGAGTGGGGTGCGTAGAGCAAATGCATTTTACGAAAGAATGTTTCGCCCTCTAGTGCAGAAAATTCAGTTTAAAGTAAAAATTCTCCTCTTCAAATTACTGAGGTTTAGTTAGTTACAAAAAATCAAAGCGGACTCCGGCTCCTTTAGGGCCTTATCACACTTGCGATTTACAAGCGATTTGAAAGCGAAGCGTACGCGCGGCGTGTTCGTCGCGTGCCCGCAACCAATTCGCCGCGAGTGCGTCGCGATTTTGCCGCGATTGCGTAACGAATACGCTGCGCAGCCGTCAGTAATTTCTCAACTGTTGACGCGGCAAACTCGCTGCGCAGTCGCGGCGTATTCGTCACGCGGTCGCGGAGTAATCGCGGCGAATTGGTTGCGGGCACGCGACGAACACGCCGCGCGCACGCTTCGCTTTCAAATCGCTTGCAAATCGCAAGTGTGATAAGGCCCTTAGAGGCACAACCGGGAATAACGTTAGGAGGATGAGTTATGTACAAAAAATCAAGTTAAATTCCGCCCGATTTTTTTGACACACACAGGTACTTCTTTATGTCAATAAAGAGTTTAGTCCTATTTGTTATAAGCCGCTTTGCACAGTGATAGTAGGGACCAAACTGAGTGATTTGACCCGCAGCAGCGGAAGTTTCATCCCTTAGGAACAGAGATGGCGTCACTTCTTTAAAACATATTTCAAAAAATTCTACAAGCTAAAAGAATGGACCAATTTTGATGTGATGAAAGCTCATTATTTATTAAAAAAAATAAAAAAAAACAGAAAACTTTTGGAAAAAACATTTTACTTGAGATCATAAAAAAAGTGTACGCAACATGAATAGTTTAGTGCATATATATACTACTAAGTAAATAACAAGTATTATAAAAAAACTTCGACATCAATACCTATCACGAATCACGAAATATTAATGTTTAAATGTGAGTTTCTTTAAAAAATATTAAAAAAAATATATATTATCCAAACAAATGAACTAATTGCAATGTGTTATATCTCAAATGAAAGCCCGTTATATAAATTGCTTATAAAAAATAACAATAAAAATATATACCAAAATCTGCAGACAAAAAACGGCATATTAAGTTTTTTTTGGTTATTAGTAGTTTTTACTTAATGTCATAGAAACGGTCAAGTGACACTCACTAAGTATGTAATAACATACTTAGTGCGTGTCAGTTTATACTGGACATTACATTTTCAGTGATGTGACTAAAAATTTACGGTTTTCGCAATTTTTCCTTTATCTGTGCTATAAGACGTTGCTTCGTACCAAATTTTAAGATTCTGAGTTCACGGGAAGTACGAGTTTCGAAAACTTGCGGCATTAACGGCTGTATCTTTTGATTGCGTGGGTTTAGAAATTTTATTTTTCCACAGCTCTAAGGGACAGTAGACTTAAGTATTTGGTATAAAAATCAGCTTGATACCTCCTCCACGCATTCCTGAGAAAAGGGTCTTGACAGACGGACGGATGGACGGACGGACGGACGGACGGACAACAAAGTTATCCTCTATAAGGGTTCCGTTTTTTCCTTTCGAGGTACGGAACCCTAAAAATGCATGCGACATGAATGTTTGTACGGAGCGAGTTTGATAGCCCTGACAAAAAAATACGGAGGAATAAAGCTCATAGCCTGTTGGCTCAACTTTTCGGCGTCTTGCTTCAAAAATATCCGTTCGACACGTTTCGTCAAAACTGCAGAAGCAATTTGAACTTGTGCAACTTGGTTTCAGTACTAAAGGTGGATGCGAAGCAGCCGTTCATGCCCTGCGTACCTGTTTAAACAACGACGTACGTGTGAGGTACGTCTCCAAAATTACACCAGAATTCCTTGTTACCGATTGACTTCTTGATTAAGTCTAGCCTCGAATCAATTCTGAATATACAGCTCAGCGAGCAGTGATGGGCCCAGGCGTCCTTAACCAGGTTTGGTGGGTTAGGCACGCGCAAAATTACCAGTGTCGCTTTACCAGCTTTTCTATCCTCCGTCCATGGTACTTCCGTTCTCGTAGGCAAAATCCTGAGAGCTTGTCCTTTAAACTACGAGACGGCATGCCTGGCGGAGGCTAGAAATGCTTGGCAGATGGCTTGTCCCGGGCAAAATCCTCCTGCAAAATTACATATCCAACGGAGAGCTGGGACGACATGCTGTGCAAAATTGATTACACATCTTATTTAAATTGTAGTTCTGGTCCTAACCGCGCACGACTACTGGCAGCGGCAGAACGGGAATCCGGCCAGTGGTTACAAGCTTTTCCCTCCCCTCCCACCGGTACCTTCCTGGAACGTGACACCTTAAGACTGGCTGTAAGCTTAAGACTAGGTGTGAAGATATGTACTCCCCACAAGTGCCCCTGTGCAACTTTCGTCGACGAGCTAGGACACCACGGCTTGTTGTGTCAAATGAGCGCAGGCCGCCTCTCCAGACATGCCACCTTAAATTGTATTATGAAGCAACGTCACGATGTTTTTCGTGTACAAACCGATCGTCCGTTCTTTCCCCCCTTGGACCCCTCGCCGTCCCGCCAACGGTTTGCGAGATATTTGCGTTGTTTCAACCGACCTGTGTTTCAACCGTACCCAGCCTACCCTACCTATTAAAATTTGATATGATGATGATGATTTGATTTCTATAATAGTCACTTGTACAGCGTGAAAGTCAAAATCAAATTACATATACAATTACATTACTATAATCATAATCATATTTATTCATAATATTTCATATTACATGTCAATATTTTAATCATAATTGTAAAAATAATAAATAATCATAAAAGTCAAAAAATTAAATTAAAGCATAGGTACAACGAATTGTATATACATAATTGTACACATTACACAAATAAAATGCGACCTATTGCGTACTAAAGTCGCTAAATCTATAAAAAGTGTGCTCGATAAGCCATAATTTGAGTCGAGATTTGAAGCTGGCCAGTGATGGTGCATCTGTGATATGTGCCGGTAATTGGTTGTACACCATTGGTCCCATGACATGTGTTAGTTTGCCAGACTTCGCTAGTCTATGTTTAACACCAACAAGTTTGTTAGCGTTACGCAGGTTACGACCGTGTATCGAGTATTCGTCTAAATGACACCGCACGTATGTAGCCACCTGAAATATAACGATGGAAGGTAGCGTGAGTATCCCGAGGGACTGGAAGTAAGGTCTTGCAGAGACTCTTTGGCCTACCTGTGCAATCGCTCGTACGGCTCTCTTTTGCATGCGAAATACGCGCTCCCAGTCGGCGGCGCGGCCCCACAACTCTGTACCATATTGTAGAAGCGAGTGCACAGTGGCGAAATAGCACGAGCGTACTACATCTCTGGGCATTATCCTCGCCAAGCGTCGCAGGGCAAAGCAGGCACTCCCCAGCTTTTTACTTAGTTTAGTGATGTGCGATTCCCACTTAAGCCCTCTGTCCAGCTCGAATCCCAGAAATGTAGTATTTTGCACTTGCTCTAATTTGGTGCCATCGACAAGAATCTCAAGGCTTCTCGGAACCTTACCTCCGAGATGGAAGTGGATGAAATGGGTCTTTTTTAAATTAAGTACCAAGCCATTGCTCCGGAAGTATTGTGACACCTGATCTGCGACTTCATTCAAACGTTCGTTTCCTCTGGCGCCCACGACTAACTGTGATCTCCCATGCATCATATCCGATACGAGTGCGTGCGCTCCACCGTTGATGCCATAGTGACGAAGTTTGATAGCAAGCACGTCATGGTCGGCGACATCGAAGGCCTTTGACAGGTCGCAGCATAACACCGCGACGTGCTGGCCCCGCTCGCGCCCGTCCAACACCCGGCGCACCACCTCGCGCGCTATCGCGGTCGTCGAGCGTCCCGCCCGGTAAGCATACTGCCGCGCGGACAGGGCGTCGGTTGCCGTCAGAAATTCCGTTATTCGCGTACTCAATCCATTTTCCATTACCTTTGCTACCGCTGGTATGATGGAGCCGGGTCTGTAGCAATCGATGTCATCTATTTTTCCCTTGCCCTTATATAATGGAGAAATCTTACTAATTTTTAGAGCGGAGGGGTATACTCCTTCAGAGATGCATCGATTGTACAAATCCGCGAGCACCGGTGATAGTGGAGCTGCAGCGAGATATAAAAGTTCCATCGAGATATAATATATAAGATATAATAACCTTTCAACATCTTGCGAAATGTACAGTCACCATCACATACATCGGAGCAAAGAAGCACGTCACAAACATCGGAACACACCTCTATTTTCAAGGCATTAGGGTGCATGCATAGTGTACCTATGTATGTGATGGCGACTGTACCTACCTACTTACCTAGAGCAGTGGCTGAACTGTAGGTACCTAGAACGCGCGCCATTTTGTTTTTGTTGAAAAAGCTGTATCAATATAGAAAAGTGTATTATTATATTAATTTATTATTGAACCTGTTCACAAAATTTCACGAGAATCGGACGAGAAATGCGACCTGTAGAGGATAACAGCCGGACAGACGCCAGACACACGAAAGATTTTTGCCCAAGCTAAAACGGACACTTTTGCCCAAGCTAAAACTAAGAATTTCGTTCGCTTCGCTCGCTCGTTCAATTACAACTGTTTTGCTGATGATAAGAACATTTGGAGGCAGGGTGTTGTAATTGCCTTGTCGTGCGTGTTCTACGAGAGACTATTCCCGATTTGTATGGAGAATGTTCCCAGCTCAGAAATATTCCTTGTAAAAATCGGGGATTATCGTGTTTATCTCACACCTCGGCATAATGCTGAGGCAGCGACCGATTCATTTCCGCGAAGACACACACAATATGTGTCAAATTGTAATGTATGTCTACTCCCTTTGTCTCTGTGTGTTTGTGTAGTGAATAAATGTCTTCTTTCTTTCTTTACTTTTTTATTTCCAGAAAATATACTATACTACCTACCCTAGAGATGCTCGGTCACATGAAACAACATTTTTAAGAAGATATTTAAAACAGAAGTCTCAACAAACCAAAAAACAGTGCAGATATTTCCCCGTCTTCCGTTTTATGAGATAAGTTCAACAACCTGGAGCAGTAAATGAGGTTTTCAAGGAATATATTTAAAATCTACCCGCCTTTGTGAAACGGTAAGCGGCTGGAAGTCGCTACAGTACTTAATAGCTTATCTCGACTTATTTACCGTTCTTTAAACGTTGCCAGGTCAAGAGAACAGTTTTATTGTCCAACTGTTTCTTAATTTATCTGAAAATTAACATTAAGCTGTTTTTTAAATGCTAGACTTTGAACCGACGTAAATAATGTCTCAAAAGAGACACAGACTTACGTTACAACAAGCGAGCGAATAAAATGCCCCACATACGTCACCAACGTGGTGCCATGTTGCAAAAACTAGAAATCCAAGCACAATCGACACAAGTCGGCTCTCCATACAAACGTTTTAAAGGCGTAAAAAAATATACGTTACTTTGACAGTTACTGTATAAAAATAATTTATAAGAAAAATAAGTTTTGTTCCAGTGCGTCCATATGTGCGTCCATGTATTCAATGAAACACCTGAATTTCTACAATGAAACAGGATTAATCTACACTGAAAAAGTGTTATTAGTATCGACATTTGTTTGCATTTAATCGAGTTTTACATAGTTGTTATTAATTGGTCATTTTATAATAAATAATTTTATAGAATATGCCGATGATACAACACTTGTAACCTCTGACATCAAAATTGAAGACACTATAATGTAATGTTAAATGTATCCTGAATTTGATTAACACTTGGTTTACTGCTAACAAATTAAAATTAAATGCTAGTAAGACCCAAATTATGCATTACAGTCTATTATCATCATCAAACAAAGAAAACTTGCATATAGACTACGATGGAAACCAGCTATTGAATACTAAGGAGACAAAATTCTTAGGTCTGACAATAGACAGCTGTCTAAAATGGGACACGCATATTGATAATTTGTGTAAAAAACTTACAAGAGCGGCATTCTCTGTACGAAAAATTAGGGAATTGTGCGGTGTCCAAGCTATAGTAAGTCTCTCTATTACGCCTACTTTCATTCCCTAATGTCTTACGGAGCGCTGATATGGGGTCATGCAGCATGCGGGGTCTAGAGTTTTTATATTGCAAAAAAGGGCAGTCAGAAATATTTATAATGTTCCTGCGCGAGAAACCTGCCGAAATATTTTTAGAGAAAGTGGCATAATGACATTTTACTCCTTATTTATACATAAAAACTTATTATATGCTCGCAAGCAGCTGAGCGGCAGTAAGAAAATATGTAATATTCATAATTACCCCACACGAAATAGACATAAACTCTGCCTTCCAAATGTACGCCTAGCCAAATCTAGAAAATGTTTTATTTATCAAAGCATTAAATTGTATAACCATTTACCTGACTCTGTTACCATACTAAATGACAATCAATATAAATTATACCACAAACAAATTTTAACTGAAAATGCACTGTATAATATAAATGAGTACTATGACATAGAATTTAAATTATAACATTTTCTCTATTAATCTCTGAAATACAAATTACAAAATGTTACGAATCTCAAATTGATAAAATGTAAACCTTAACCTGCCTAGTTTTAAGACATATTCTAGTGCATATTGTATGTCAATGGAATAAATGATTTTGACTTTGACTTTGACTATAAAATGTTCTACATCGCTGTGTCGTTTTTGCACCACATTGTTTCATTGTTTGCTGTGTCATTGTGAACAAACTAGGTTTTTTTTTGATTATCAATGAAAAATGCCACAAAAAGTGAAGCATTTTTATCAACATACAGCTCTGTAGACGCTTTGTGATGTACAGAAGGCTATTAAAAAATACGAAATCAAATTCTATAATTTGTCAAAAAATAAATCAAATATTATTATATTTTTTACTTTTTGTGTCAAATTTAGAAAATTGTTTGTTGTGACTTTTCCTTCCACATGTCGCGTCCACATACAGAGCGTGTAACAAGGGTTTCCTCAGGTCGTCCTAATGTGCTATACAGGACTATCTAGCAACATCAGGTTTTGGAAATATTGAGGTGTTTCACTGTGTACCAAAGTTTCAATGTTGGACAGTTGACCCCTACTGGAATTACATTCAACTTTTTATACACAATGGGATCAGCCATATCTAGGTCGAAAACTAGTTTATGTTGCTAGAAATTACAATAGAAATATAATTTCAAGCAAAACAAGAGTTAGAGACTTTGTATGAAAAACATCTCTACTCTCTACTCGCTATATGTTTTTAGGGTTCCGTAGCCAAATGGCAAAAAACGGAAGCCTTATAGGATTCGTCATGTCTGTCTGTCTGTCTATCTGTCTGTCTGTCCGTCCGTATGTCACATTCACTTTTTTCCGAAACTATTAGAGCTATACTGTTGAAACTTGGTAAGTAGATGTATTCTGTGGACCGCATTAAGATTTTCACACAAAAATCTAAAAAAAAAACATTAAGTTTTGGGGGTTCCCCATACTCAGAACTGAAACACAAAAAAAAACATCAAACCCATACGTGTGGGGTGGGGTATCTATGGATAGGTCTTCAAAAATGATATTGAGGTTTCTAATATCATTTTTTTCTAAACAGAACAGTTTGCGCGAGAGAAACTTCCAAAGTGGTAAAATGTGTGTCCCCCTCCCTGTAACTTCTAAAATAATAGAATGATAAAACTACAAAAAATATATGATGTACATTACCATGCGTTTGCATTCCACCGTTGGTTTGAACGCGATTGAGTAAGTAGTTTTTTTTAATACGTCATAAATCGTAAAGTGCAATTTATTTTACGGAACTCTTCATGTGCGAGTCCGACTCGCACTTGTTTCTATTTTAGTTTTAACTAAAACTAGTTTCCCACCTAGATATGGGTGCATCCCATTGCGTATACAAAGTTTTTTGTTATTCTAGCATGTCGTCTTAAAATGAAAACTAAACTACGTTTGTATGGAGAGTTGAGCGTCCTGGCGACCCTTAAGTTTATGCTGGCGATGTAAGCAACGTGACAAGGATTAAGTAAAAAATGTGGAGGGTTGTAAGAGAAGAGGTTGGCTAAGGTAAAGGTAGAATAGGTGGGAGAAAAAATGACGGGTGATATATGTATATATATACGTATCAAATAATATAATAAGGAGATCATTCTGGTTGCGGCAGCGGTAGAGTGAGGTCGTGCTTTTAAGTGCGCTCTGGCCCTATTGTTGTCTGTAACCCGATTATAGTTCCGACTACCTGCGCGCTCTTATCGCTCCCCCACGAGGTGATTATCGTCAATCAATCACCACGTGGAAGCATCGGGTGTGTAGTTCAGACTTTCTAAGTCCCCAGTCGACCCGCGTGTCTCAGCCCCTCTGGAAATCCACGCTCGTAGTGGTCGCAGTCATTGTGCTGTGGGCTAGACACCGTCAGTGGCTATCCGCTAGTTAAGACTTTCGCAAGTCAGACCCGGGTCTCAGTCCCTTTGAAAGACCACGCTCGCAGTGGCTGCACAGTGACGGATACTAACTGTGCCAACGAAGTCACTGTGTGGGGTGGATACCACCACGAAGCCCATTACTGCGGTCAGTCCGACTCTTTCCCATCGTGTGTAGGACACATAGTTGACACTAACACGGCGGACAAGTGGACAAGACTCAACACCGACATTAGGATAACCTTCCGGTTCCCACTAGGCGTTTAAGTAGGCGGTGACCGACAAGAGTTAGGATGGAAATGCAAGACAGGATCGCGAGGATGGAAGAAGTCATGAGGGTCATGCAGGCCGAAATCGACCGCCTCGCCACTGAGAACCAACAACTCAAGTTGGCTCTCAGTGGTGGGGTCACCGGCTCGGCCCAGGCGACTCCCATGAAACCCTTCAGCCCCGCAATCGCTGACTCGCATCACCAGGCCCCTCCGGCCACTCCGGCTGCCACTCTGGCCGCCCAGGCCCCTCAGGCCACCATGGGACCGCCACTGCCACCGCCGATGCCGGCGGCAGTAGCGATGCCTGCTCCCCCGCCCCAGGCCCCTAAGGCCAAACCGCCCAAAAAGGGTAAAAACAAGCCTGTAAAGGCAGCCGCGTCTGCCCAAGTCAACTCTCCGGCCCTTCAGGCCCCCCCCCGCAGCGGACTCAGACGTGAGGCAATCGCGCTCTCGCTCCTCACCGGAGGAACGCGATTTTGCCCCATGTCGCCGCTCCCCCCCCACCCTCCCCCGCAGTCCCTCGACAGAGATACTGACCGACGCACAGAATCTCGCTTTGCTCTACTCTGACCATGACATGGACACGACAAAGTGGGAACTCGTAGGCAGCAGCCGTAAGGGAAAACGTACGCTGCCGAAGTCTCCTAGGGCCGATTCGCCGGCGAAGAAAGCCCATCGGACTCCCGCCGCCCCCCCCGCGCCTTCTGCGCAGGCCCCTCCGGCCATTAGTGCCGCTCCGGCAACGGACGGCGGGTCTTCGGCCCCCAGCTCGACTCCGATAGGCAACCCGGACAAGCCGGACTCATGTGTCTTGATCGACACACATAGGTACCACACTGCCATGGCCATAGCCAGTCAGCGTGGGATCCGTGTGGTCGGTTCGGAGATTTTGAAGCCGCCCTTGGAAGGGGTGCGAATTACGGTCCAGGGACCCGAAGACTACCGTGCCCTGACCCGTCTCTTCAACGAGCAGTCAATGGCTTACAACCGGAGGCTGACCGTCGAAGAGAAAGGTTATAGGGCCGTCCTCCGGGGCATCCACAAGGACATCCCGGAGGACGAGGTAGCTGAGGATCTCAAACGCAAGGGGATCGCCGTCAGGGAGGTTCATCGCCTCTACAATAAGCGGAAAGGGAAGTACGATATGGTACTAGTAGTCACCGACCCGGACCAGCGCAAAGCAATCCATTCCCTTAAGGAGGTCCTTAAAATGCCTGTGAGGGCTGAGACTCCTAACAAGAGGACTCATCTCTCCCAGTGTCATAACTGCCAGAGATACGGCCACGGCGCCCGTGGCTGTCACTCTCCCCCCCGTTGCGTCAAGTGCGCTGGTGACCACCCGACTCGCGATTGCGAGCGTCCAAAGGGTTGTAGGGACCCGAACGGCATACGGTGCTGCAACTGTTTGGTCCGCAAGCTCCCCCATGGGCATACTGCCAACTATGGGGGTTGTCCTTGCCGCCCAAAGAGTCGTGACACCGGAGCAAAGTCGAAGTCCTCACCCCCCTCGGGAAGCAAGCAAATGGCGAGCCGGGCTGCTCCCCATAGCACTCCGCAAAACTACCCCGCCCTTCAGGCCGTAGGATTAGGTGCCCCTAGGAACCTGCCGCCCTCTGCGGCCGTAGGTCCCCACCCGGCGCCTTCTGTGCCCCACTCTCAGGCGAGCCCCCCTGCATGGGGGCCCGCCGCCAGTCAAGCAGGCCGGCCTGCTTTTGATCCCCTCGCTGCGCTTATGCAGGTAATTCAGGTACTCCCACCGCAGGTGGCGAGCGGCCTGACTGCCCGCCTATTCGCAACAACGACACAGTATCTCGCCGCACCAAGCGGCAGCCAGGTTCACGCTGCCTACTAGTATGTATAGTACATCCCTAAAGCTTAAACCTGCTTCGATCACCATTGGCATTTACAATGCCAATGGCTTTAGAGGTATGAAGGACGAGGTGACGAACTTCCTTCGCGATCACTCAGTAGATTTACTCCTGGTCCAAGAGACCTTTTATCGACCCAGCACTAGAGCTTTTCGCGTCCCTGGATACGTTCAGATTAGAGATGATAGGCAAGATGGTAGGCCATTCGGGGGCACGCTCATTTTCTATAGAAGTCACTTCCATTGCATAAGACTCGATCCCCCGCCCCTGACGAATATGGAAGTGTCGGTCTGTCGCATATCGATGGAGGGTCACCCCCCAATATCGATTGCGTCAACCTACCTTTCACCTCAACGAGACTTACTTTTGACTGACCTCAACTCTTTAGCCTCCTTAGGTCCTTCGGTCATCGTGGCCGGGGACCTAAACAGTAAGCATATCAGCTGGGGTTGCGTAGCAACCAATCCCAACGGCAATCGGCTTCATCACCTCCTAATCGAGAGCCTCCCTTTCGACCTCATCGCTCCCTTAGAACCGACTCACTTTCCCCATAACGTAGAGCACCGACCTGACATACTCGACATAGCATTACTAAAGAACGTAGCGTTATCTCTGCGTTCTATAGAAGTGATACACGAACTTGACTCGGATCATAGGCCAGTCCTTTTGAGACTAGGACCTCACCCCAATAGTACGCCACGGACCAGGACACTCGTGGACTGGGACAAGGTGCAATCAGGTCTCCTACAGACAGACCCCCCCCTGCTTAGAGACATTCCTGACAATATAACCACTACCGAACAG
Source organism: Epinotia brunnichana (assembly GCA_963854355.1). Lineage (NCBI taxonomy): Eukaryota > Metazoa > Arthropoda > Insecta > Lepidoptera > Tortricidae > Epinotia > Epinotia brunnichana. The sequence continues at coordinate 20,518,171 of OY977950.1, read as the reverse complement.
ACTGACCAAGCGATCGATTCTTTCACCAACTATCTCAACGCTGTACGAAGCGAGGCCTCAAGGGAGGTGTCGGCGGAGGATATCCAAAACCGACCCCTACCTAGGGAATTGAGAGAGTTGGTGACAAGGAAAAATCGCGCCATCCGTACCTACTCAAATCACCCTTCTGCCGAAAATCGTCAAATCCTGAGGGACTTGTCAAACGAGTCCAAACAGAGAATTGCCGAATTTCGGGAGAACTCGTTCAGGGATCTGATGGGGGAGATAACGCCTAGTCATCTGGCTTACTGGAAACTAGCGAGATCTCTCAAATCAGATGCCTGTTGGACCATCCCTCCCTTGAATCGACCGAATCACCAAACCCCCGCGGAGGAGGATAGTGATAAAGCCGAATGCCTTGCGAGCAGCTTAGAGTCCCAATGTTCGCCTAACCTCCTCAACACCGACGAAGTCCACATTAGGTGGGTCGATTCCGAGGTGGACAGGAGATCGCGTCTCCCTGTAACTTCAACCATTTCACCGGTGTCGGTTAAGGAAGTCAGTGACCTTGTCAGGCGTCTTCGTATTAGGAAAGCTCCGGGTGCGGATGGTATATCCAATCGCATTCTGAGACTTCTCCCCGAAACCCTCCTCCTCCTTTTGGTTGGCATCTTCAATGCCGCACTGACCAATGCTCACTTTCCAGCCGCGTGGAAATGTGCAACGGTCATAGGGATAGCGAAGCCCGGTAAACCCCGGACCGAGCCCGCCTCTTACAGGCCGATCAGCTTACTTAGCTCCCTTGGAAAGCTATACGAGCGGATCCTACTCACGAGAATTCTCAAATTTACGGCTGAGAATAACCTCCTCATTGACGAGCAGTTCGGCTTTAGATCCAGACACTCGTGCGTCCAACAGGTGCACCGCGTCACGGAGCACGTGCTGGACGGTTTCTCTCGCTTCCAGGGGCTCAAGACCGGTGCGATCTTTCTCGACGTAGCGAAAGCCTTCGATAAGGTCTGGCATAACGGGCTGGTATACAAGTTATACCTGCTCGGTATACCGGACAGACTCGTACTCACCATACGAGATTATCTCAAGGACCGAAGCTTTCGTTACCGACTAGAGGGAACGTACTCGATCCCACACTCCATCCGGGCCGGAGTCCCGCAAGGCTCTGTGCTCTCTCCCACTTTGTACTCGTTGTTCACGAACGACATTCCCAGGCACCCTAATGTGCAACTGGGGTTGTTTGCGGACGACACCGCGCTCTTTACGACTCATTGTAAGTACGCTACTATCCGGCGATACCTCCAAGAGGCAACCACCGACCTAGGTCGCTGGTTTCGTCTTTGGCGTATCGAAGTCAACCCGGAAAAAAGCACTGCAATAGTCTTCCACCCGTCTGACTGCATTAGCACAGAAAGACGAGTGGCTCCGATCCAGATGTTTGACCGACCCATCCCCTGGGTCAACGAGGCCAAATATCTTGGAGTAACCCTCGACAGGAAACTGACTTTCCGTAGCCACATCCGTAGGGTACGCAACCGTGCGTTGTTCGTGTTAGGAAGGCTTGGGCCGATGATCAACAAGTTTGGTAAAATGTCACTTAGAAATAAGCAGACACTCTACAAAACTTGTGTTCGTCCTATCATGACATATGCAAGTGTAGTATTTGCTCACGTGCCTATGTCATCGCTCAAACCGCTTCAGGTCATTCAGAATCGTTTCCTCCGTAGGGCGACTGGTGCCCCGTGGTACCAATCGAACCTCAGCCTGCACCACGACATGGGGATTAGCACCATGTATGGTTTCTTTAAGCAGGCTGCCAGACGTTATTTTGACAACGCTCCCCACCATAGGAATCCGTTAATTAGGAAGGCTGCTGACTACGTTCCCGTCCCTCCCCCCTCTGTCGTCACTCGGCGTTCACTGATTAGGGGCCGCACGGTCCGGCGTCCTAGGCACACACTCACGGATCCGGACGACGAAATCACAGAGTCCATCGAAAGATGGAAGGCTGCGCTTTCGGCGTCCAACTCAGCGCGTACACTACAGCGTTCCCGCCGGCGGGGACGTCCACCGCGTGATCGCGACAACACAGACACTTATAGTCCATATTCGTCCCGGTACCGCCGCATACCGGGTAGAGTCAGTCCGACAAACCCGACCGATGTCGGGCCTAGCTGAGTTTCTTGCTGGACTCTTCTCAGCTAGGGTAGGTTTTAGCGAACCAGCAATCCCAGTAGTTCATCACCACTCACACCTCAGATTCGGTTGAAACCGTTCAACCAATCTCACTGGAGCGCAAACTTTTAGAGTATTCCAGTGTTTACCCCTTCCCGCGTGGTCGTGCCGGAGGTTCCCCTTGGATTTTCCCCAAGCTACCCTCCAACCACGCAGTTCGACTGCTATATTGGGTTCGTCCTATCATAGCAACAGTCAGGTTCAAAAAAAAAAAAAAAAAAAAAAAAAAAAAAAAAAAAAAAAAAATATATATAATAAGGATCAGGCATGCGGCTGTCGAGCGGCGGTCGTAGGTTCGAATCCCGGCTCGTACCAATGAGTTTTTCGGAACTTATGTACGGAATATTTACCGTTAGCTTTTCGGTGAAGGAAAACATCGTGAGGAAACCGGTCTAATCCCAATAAGGTTCTAGTTTTCCCTCTGGGTTGGAAGGTCAGATGGCAGTCGCTTTCGTAAAACAAGTGTAAGTAATCTTGGGATTAGGTGTCAAAGCGGACCCCGGGCTCCTTTAGGGGCACAACCGGGAATAAAGCTAGGACGATGATGATCGAAGAAGATAATAAGGGTCTATATTCTTCAATCCGATAAGCCATTTAGCACCAATAACGAGATAAATAAGTGACAAAGCAGAACTTGTTAAAAGAATATTAAAATTAGCATGTCTTCCTTATTTTTCAAGCGTTGCTAACTTGCTTAGTCGCTAAATGAGATTTTCTGGTCTACAGCTCCCGGTCTATAATGCTCGTGAGCTTACTTAAAACTTTATCTCTGAAGATTTCTTAACATACTTGTTAATTCGAGGATGATATCGAAGAAAATAACAATCAGTAGTCAATCAATAGCTTGTCAGCAAAAAAAAAAAACTATTGCTATAGTTAGTCGGGTTTAGTTATAACTATATTAGCAATTAGAAACTTTTATTTTTATTTTAGTACTCAGTTTGGTTGAAGTTCTAAGTGTTAATTCAGTTATTAACCCGTTTCTTACGCATTTGCTTGGATTCCTTTTTAATTAAATATTGTTAACCTTCGGGTATTTTCTTGAGTACATTCAATGGCTGGTGAAGAACTTCTCAAATTCTGCTGTGTTTCAGAGCAAGTTTGGTCTGGTCAGCAATATCAGAATTGGTAGTTTTGATATGGCTGACCAGGCCAAACTTGCTAATTGTGAGGGTTGCCATCGTCAACATCGATGAGAAAGACTATATTTCTCCATATATACTTATAACCGTACGTATGCCGTATGCTTAATGGGTAGTTATATGTTTATTTATGGTCATTTTAATGCGAGGAATTCAAAAACAAATTGTGGATATTTTTATTAGATTATTGAATGTAAGAGTATATAGTATTGTACCTACTATATCTAAGCTTTAAGAAGTTTTCAAAGCCACGGAGTTCCCAATTCTGCCACTGCGAGATAAGTATCGTTTGCCCAGAAGCGGAAATTTCAATAAGTTTAGTTTCCTAAGTTCATTCCTGAACAAGCGATAAATTATTATGAACTTAAGAGTTAGCATATCGCGGTCGCTTGAGGAGTCCTTGTAATACTTATGCCTAATTCTGGTTTTAAACAGTACTTGAAGCAGCACAATTTTCTGCAGCAGGTCGATCACGTAACGCATTGTTCGTTTGTAGTACATACGTCAGGTAGATATAAATGTCACTTTTTATATGGAATAATGACAGTTAAATTATCCTAACGCGCGGTCGTTACGTTAGGTACGTAACTACCCCTCACCGAGGGGTAATCACGTAACGTTCCGAACGCACGTCGGTACAAAAAATAAAAATAAAATAAAAATCATTTCAGACTCATAGAATCCATAAGTTTGTTAGTACATAAAATAATTTTAAAGCTAAATGTTAGTAGGCAAAACAGAAAAGAAAAGAAAAGTATAATTTGTACGCTGAGAGGCACTGTGTCGTTCAGGGCAAAACTCAAGAGTTATTTTACCCTCCCCGTCACAATGCCAACCCAGTGCCCTAACATAGGGCAATCCCAACGTCCTTCCAATATCCTCAGAATGCTGTTCTCACTTCCTCGCACTCGTCTCAGCAGCGAGGCGACCCTCTTGCGTATGATGGCATGGAAGCCATCAGTGTGCGCTTCGGCAAACATGCCTGACGCACTGCAGTGACGAGGCAGCTTGAACAGCATCCTGAAGATATTGTTGAATTGCACACGTAACGCATTGTAGGCTCGCTTTGTATGCCTCATCCATAGACTGCACGTGTAAAAAGACGTACAATAGGCTTTAAAGAGTGTCAGCTTGACTTCCCTTGTACACCGTGCAAATCTACGGATGAGCATGTTGCCCCTGATTGCTAAGGCTCTTCTCTCCCTTTCGATATCCAGGTCATCATTCATATTCTCGGTTACTATGTGACCCAGATATTTAAACTTACTGGATACTTTTAGGGCCTCACCGTACAACTTAAGGTGGTTCGATTGCCATACAAACCGTCTTTTAACATTCGCAGTCTAACGGCGTGATATTTTAAGAAACTTATGTAACAAACTTTCATCAATTGGCTTCCCATTGGCGCCAAATTCCCCCTGTCCTAGAATAAATTATTATAAACTGGATTAATTTGAGAAAAATAGTTTTCCCAAAATATCACGTCCCAAACCAATTTCTCAAATTAATCTAGTTTATACAAGTTTATTCTAGGAAAGGGGGAATTTGGTGCAAATGGGAAGCCAATTAATGAAAGTTTGTTACATAAGTTCCTTAAAATATCACGCCGTTAGCCTGCGAATGTCAAATAACGTTTTGTATGGTAATCGAACCACCTTAACTGTCAATTTTCCATATAAAAGGTGACATATAGACCTACCTGACGCGCGTACAATGCGTTACGTGATCGACCTACTCCAGGGGTAATCAAGTCACGTAACGTTTCTTACGCGCGATAAGACAATTTAACTGTCATTTTTTCATATAAAAAGTGACATTTAGATCTACCTGACGCGCGTACAATGCCTAATCGTGCGTGATCGACCTGCGTCTACATAAAAGAGGAAAAGTCTATGAGGTTGTTTGATAATTGTTAAAATGTATCCGTACTGCGAAAGTAACTCTGTAAGTCTGTCAGTCTGTCTGTTTGTTACCTTTTTAGGCTTACACCCCTAAATCGATTGAATTGAAATTTGGAATGAAGATAGTTTGAATTGCGGGGAAGGACATAAATTTGATAGTTCTTATCCCGAAAATAATTCCCTGATTAGATGAAATGGGGTGCGAAAGTTTGTATGGAGCTACGATAAGTATAAAAGAGTTCCACGCGGATGAATTCGCAGGCAGAAGCTAGTATCGAATAAAAATCAAATTGGGGTGTGAATGGTTCTATTCGACTCCCATTTCATTAATTCGCACCCTTTTACCCAACTAAAACTTCTCTTCTTTCCTTTTTTATATGCAAATTTTTAGGGAAAAATGTAGCCTCTGCTCAACTAATTCCTGTTTTCATTTTGATTGTGTTGAATAAGTTAAAATGAAATAAAAGCAGAACGGTATTGGTCCAGATCCAGATTCTACGCTGAGTTTTATTCTTGAAATATTAATTTCCTATATATTTTGTGTGGCGGCAAAGGTAAGTTCGTTGTTAACATACCTAGTAGTTTTTTTATGCAGGTATCTATGCGTTAAAGGACCGGTGTAGCCTCGGGTTGTGACCCTGCCTATGTAGCTGATGATCCTGGGTTTATATCCCAATAAGGACAAATGTTTGACGGGCATGATTTTTTTCTGGGTCAAATCATCATCATCACCTTCAGCCGTTTGTTGTCCATTCTTGAACATACGAGCACATGTCAATTTAAATACTTATATTATATTAAATATGTCCTCGTCCCATAGGACCTTACGCAACGGAGCACTGTTTCGATTTGCGTCAGTTTGTCGCCTAATTTATTTATTTCTTGAATACAATATAACAATCTATACAATCACCCAGGAATAAGTATAAACAAATATTGCACATGGACAATCTTTAACCCCTGTATAGTAAAGCAACGCATCATAAATGGCTTTTACACTGTAGGCTAACGAAGTTTCTGCATTGTCGTGACTCGATTACATGAGAAAATTGCGTTACAGCCGTTGTAATAGCAGCAATTGAGATATTAATAACCTTAGAATACGATTTGGTGTGCGTTTGAGGCAAACAATAATATATTACATGATGTTGTATTTAAACTCAATTACACGAGAAGAGACCTAGATCCAAGTAATGTGGCATCTATTCATAGTTGAGTATTTATAGAATATAATAGATATCAGGAGACAATAATACACTCATCGAACTATCCTCCCAGTTAGCTGAATAATGCTTTTATGTTTGGTACAGTCACTGGCATAAATATATGATGGAACAAAGGCCGGGAAAATATCTGATGACAACTCTATTCCTAGAGCAGTAAGAGCGTGTGAGATATTTTTGCGGCCTTTGATTCATCATATATTTATGCCGGTGACTGTACTATAGGACGAAAATGTCTCTGGTCCGACATGGTGGAAAATTTGACGAGCTTTAAATTTAACACGCAAACTTTTCGTTACCTATTTAGTAGCAAAAAGTTTGTTACAGAAATACACGAATAAGTAACTATAAAAGAACCCTTTGACTGGTAAGAGACATAATTTCCGAATGAGCACGTACGCATTGAAGGATTTGCGTCGCTGAGTGTAGCCCGTGTAATCTTCGAGCACGTGGTAAACACGGAATAATAAACACTCGCATCGGCGGTAGCGCTCCTCAAATCCCGGTGTTGTTTCGGCTGAGCGCTGAGCGGAGATTAGACACGTCGACGGCTTGAGCTCTTGAGCGCCGCATGCTCGCTCAAAGGGCACCGTGTAAATGGTGCTAATTGCTCAGGCCTGCCCGACGCCCGTGGCGGCGCGAGCGATAAGATGCAACGACTGTGATCTGGTGGTCATTTCGGTTTGACATTTTGCACAATTACGTTGCGCAAACTCGTTCTGACAAGTTAATATAAGAGCCTTGCTCTTGTCGGTGGAGTAACCGCCACTTTTCTCTGTCCATTGCCAGCCTCTTGACTTCCTCATATGACTCGACATCAGCTTTATGTTTTATTTGGCTAGAATATGTTAGCCTAGGCCTTCCTCTGCCTCTTTTGCCTTCAATTTTACCCTCCAGGATGTTTAGGAAGAAACATTCTTATACATCCTAGCAAACATCTTTTCTCATCAACCATCCTTAAAACTTCTTCGTTTGTCTTTCTCTCCGTCCATCTAATCATTTCCATCATCGCCAGCACCACATTTCGAAGGCCTCCAGTCGTTCTCTGTCTCTCTGGGTTAGCGTCTACGACTCGCTCCCATATAAAGCAATGCTCCAAATGTAAACTTTAATCAGTCGCTTTTTAGCTGTTTTTGATATGCGTGCTTTTAAGAGATACCTCATCCTACGAAACTGAAATAACAGATTTCCTGGTTAGTGACTCATTATTCATATATAGAAAGGGGGCAGGTTACAAAAAAATAATGCCATGCAATTCCGATTTCACAAAACGAAACTTTAGACGTACGTAGCGGTGGACCACCGCGGCGCCGGCGAGGCAAGACTATGCGGGACGAGACATACCAGCGGCGATAAAACATATGTCTGTTTGCCTCGTCTTAAAAATATAATACAAAACTAAATCGCTCATCGCTTGTGACGTGGCCCAAGCACCAGGCGTTATTTAATTAACAAGGGTAGCCTTTACTGGCGGTGTGTGATTCATGAGCGCGTCTTTACATGACATCGCTAATTTTAACGCTTATAATTACTTGGAAAATGCTGAAGATCCGATGGTGAGTTAGAAGAGACGGCGAACTCATGAAGGAATGCGGTTGCATTTGTGCGTGTGTGTGTATATATTTGTGCAAATACGTGACATGCAAGCTGAGTAACATAAGAGTAATATTTTGTCAAAGCGGCCTTAGACCTGGCTAAATGCAGTGCACTAACTGGCGGAGGGGTGATATACCATCTCGCTCTAATCAGTGATTGTGAGTGCAGTTAGTGCACTGCATTTAGTGAGGTCTAAAGGCCGCTTCACATTTATTTTGTTGACTTTGACACTTCGTCATCGTCATCAAAATTACATAATATAAATTTTACGTTTTACGATTCCGGATAAGACAAAAAAAATGGAATATGGAGAAGATTACGTAATATACAGGTCAATGGATCAACGGACTTACTTACAGACGAGACATTTTTGTCTTCCTAGCCTAGAGTATCTAGTTTTTTAACACTTTTTGTCCTCACAGTTTAATGGTCATCTCAATTATATTATTAACAACTGCATTCCAGTAGTGATTTACCTATTCATAGTTATATCTTGAAACTGTTAGAGCAACTGAAATGTTCATAAATGTTTACCCAATGGGGAATGGATGAAAATTTTAGAAATTACTAATTATTTTTTTGGTGATAGGAATAACCAGAAAAAAGTTGCAGACTTGTCAGCTGCGTCAATTATTTTTGAAAAATATAAACAGTTTCCTCACTTACGTTTTGTGGTTAGGACGGCGAATGAAACTTTCCTTGATCCGTCTCATATTACAAAAAAATATTTTAAATGTCTGACCCTGGCAATGACCAATATAGCTGCTGCAGCTGTCAATATCATTGTCAGTGTCAGTTTACCACGGATTTTTATGATATTTTTATGTAATATGAGACGGATCAAGGAAATTGTCTCATTCGCCGTCCTAACCACAAAACGTAAGTGAGTTTGTTTATATTTTTCAAAAATAATTGACGCATCTGAAAAGTCTGCAACTTTTTTCTGGTGCTAAGGAAGGTTATTCCTATCACCAAAAAAAAAATCAGGCGTTTCTAAAGTTTTCATCCATTCCCCATTCTGGGATATAATTGCGGTCCTCTGACATATGCTGGCTTCGTATTGCACATTTAACGTGAGACGTATGAATTAGCGAGAGAATCGTTTACCCAGTGATAATATCTGTGTGTTTACATTCTATATTTTAAAGGACACCGCACAATTAAGTAATAAAGGAAAAAAAAACTCTCGATTTTGCGCATTTTAGTGATTATAAAAAAATATAATGGGCAAAGTAAATCTATGTGTATTTGATCATGATTCCTGGTTGATAATTATCATTAACAATTATTATAATAAGCGTGACGTCAATTTTGCTTCATCTCACAAGCACAAGAATTACGAGCTTTGCTTATAGTGTTATCGATTCTAACCAGCGATAACCAATAAGTACATAAATAAATAAATAAATATTTGCGGATAATCTAACAATAATCGACCTAGCCCCAAACGAAGAAAAGCTTGTAACTATGGTTACTAGACGACGATTAACATACTTACCTATATAGATAAATAAATACTTTTTCTACTCATGAACCGTTATCTGTCATTTATATAGGCTGTAGCTCAAATACAATGACACCACTAATAAGTCGTCGAAAAACTCTATGCTCTATGGCCCAAAAACGCACTGTTTAGCGTACTTTTTTGGTTCATACATTTTTCATAAAAGCACTGTTTAACTTTTTTTTAAATCAGCCGCTATATTGCAGTAATGCCAACTTCATGAACAAATATTTCGAAATAAAAGTATTTATTTACGATTTAACATTTGTATATTATAATGTTTTTACTACAATAATAATACATCATCATCTATTGTGTGTTAAATTACATGTTCTATAAATTCTTGGTATTATTTATAAAAATAAACAGTTCTAATTCGGTCCGTGTCCGGATTCGGTTTGGTTCGGATGGCAAGCGCAAACAAATTAAAAACAAAACAAACCATAAGCAACGGCTGTCACATTTCCGATTTCCCACCAAAATACAGTTCAAAATGAAAATACAAAAGATGATAAACTATTAGTCCTAAACTATTAAGATTTTATTCGTGTTTGTGAAGACAAAAGTGTACGTTCCTTTTAAAATGGTCGAAAAAATTAATAACTCCACCTATTGAAGTAATTGCGCGAGTAGGTAGCAAAAGTACGAATAGAAAACTTGCCGCCTGAAAAGTTTAACCTATTCTGTAGTCTGCTATTTATTTTTAATTTGTCGTAGAAAAAGTATTGTATACAACTGTGTATAACTGGTCTAAAAACACTCGTGGCGTCTTTAATTGCGATGCTCGCCAAGGCTCGCATCGCAACCCGCGCCACTCGCGTTTTAAGACACTTCTTATAGAACAGTTGCATAAAATACTATAAATACACAGAACGATTCAAGAACAAATATTCGTGCTCATCCCACAAATAAACCTTACCGGGATTCGAACCAAGGACCTTTTGCTTCGTAGGCAGGGTCACCACCACTAGGTTAAAGCGGCCGTCAAAACTATTCGTTTAGAAGTTTTCAACAAGGGGCTTGTCCCGTAGCGGTATGAAGAAAGGAATTCTTCGATTAAATGACCCATATCATGTTAACAATAAAAAGGATCATTACACATTCATAATCAATTAATTTTGAACTTTATACCACAACGAATAAGGTAGACTTTTAAATATCTCGAGGACTTTGTTACGAGTTAGATAAGAGAACAGTGAAAATGATTTTTCTTTCACGGTCCCTTTATGTACACAGCCGTAAAAGGGTCAATTCTAAGCCATTTGCCCTGTACAAAGAAGGGATTTTTGTCCTTCCATAAGTATTTAGTATTTGAGTACTTGGGTTTCAATACCTTTGTCCGAAGGCTATGCGACGTGCTATATGGAGACCTTTACTTTATTTTGATAAATAATAATACTTGAACCATGGAATAAAAATAGATTCCAAGCCTCACCGGGAAATCGAAGCATATGTACTGCCAACTTTTTTGTAGTAACTAGATCGCCCAAGGGTAAATAATTTCTAAATCACTGATAGCTGGTTTTTAGTCGGATTTTCTATAAGTACAATAAACATTAATAGTAGCCGATCCCGTGGTTTTCCCCATATGCAGCGGAAAGTGACTACGCGGCGGGTTCCTAGCAGCGAAAGAAGAAGCTTGATTATAAACTCTGCACTCAACATTATTACGCTATTATTCAAGACTATCAGGAAAATTTAATTAATTCAAACTCTATGTCACGCGCCATCTTGAAATAATAGCTTTGTAGCCCAAGGGCTTTCGTACAACTTGGTCTGGTCCGTTCAAAACCGCAGTCACATCAATCACACGTCAGCACACATAAAAGTCTCTATTCGTTATGCAGTGAAGCTCTGTACAGAATACAAGTACATAGTATGACATGAAAAATTGCGATAATATAAAAACATTTGACATGAAAGTAATAGAATATTTTGTAGCCCGTCCATTTAATTACTCTATTAAGGAATTTTATGAAAAAAAAATTATAAATGATCCTGATACCACGGACTTTTATTTTAATAATGATATTTGATAATTAAGAATACAAGTACATAGTATGACATGAAAAATTGCGATAATATAAAAACATTTGACATGAAAGTAATAGAATATTTTGTAGCCCGTCCATTTAATTACTCTATTAAGGAATTTTATGAAAAAAAAATTATAAATGATCCTGATACCACGGACTTTTATTTTAATAATGATATTTGATAATTAATTGCAACTGTTTGGTTTGCTGCCATTGACTCTTCTTTTTAGGGTTCCGTACTCATAGAGTAAAACGGGAACCTATTACTAAGACTCCGTCCGTCCGTCTGTCTGTCTGTCACCAGGCTGTATCTCACTGATACCGTGATAGTTCCAGCTGAAATTCTCACAGATCATGTATTTCTGTTGCCGCTATAACAACTAAAAACACAGAATAAAATAGTTTTTTTATAGATAATGGTACGGAACCCTTCGTGCGCGAGTCCGACTTGCACTTGGCCGGGTTTTTTTGATTATATTGTTGCTTCTTTTCTTTAATTTGTACAATTTATAAATGTGTTTAAAATGTATTTGCATTAATTGTTATGTGTTTAAAGCAATGATTATGATTATAGGTTTCCGCTACAAAAAAACTGCCTAAACTTTGGTCAAAATGTCCGAGATACTTGACCCATTATAAAAAAACCACGTATTACAGATAATCCAGGATTACATATATTCTATGTCCATCTTAAAGGCCCATTTTATACCTACATACAAACTACATACAAACTTATAAAGCTAACAACCCCGCAGACTTTTCTTTCATTAGTATACAAGGAGAGATTAACCAAGGCATACCGAGATCGCCTTTCGTGAACCATTGTGTTTAAAGTATTGCTTAATACTATTATATACGTACCTGATATCTATTCTGTTTTTTTTATTTTATTTACCTACCTGAATTGGCACAACATTTAGGTACAAAGATGTTTCAAGTCATGGTCTTGTATCTGTGGCGAGATATGCATAAGTACTATAGTTGTAAGAGCGAGATAATGTAACGTGTTAGTCCTAAGAGCCAGTAATAAACCGAACGTGAAGAAATAAGGTTGTTTTCCTATACAGTGCTAGGGCTCCCCTTCCCCCACTTCAGATGGCGACCTTGCCAAGCGCGATTGACTGACTAAGGACTTTTGCAACAAAGAAAAGTCATGATGCAATCGCGACTCGACTTTCGTGCGACGGTGTTTCGTCTTGTTCCTGTTCAAGTGTGCAAACTAATAAATTGCAAAAATGGGAAAGGAGTGCTCCAAATGTGTGTGCGACAATAAGGAGGTTATAGTAAACCAGCACGGCAGCACAAACGATTCCGGGACCGAGATAGTGGCTCATACGAGCATCAACAACATACTTCTGTCGGTGGTGCTTGCTGTATGTGGCGCAGGATTACTCTATATCATATACAGAAAGTACAATAACTGCCACAGGGAGCTCGTCAGAAATGAACTACGAGACAACGCTTTTCGACGAATTCGCCTAAGGTTGTCGGGGCGCGGCGACCGTGAGCGGAACGAGATCGAGGAGCAGGCGGTGCCGGCAACAGCAACTTAACCATGCAGCAAGGACCAGGAGGTACCATTAGCAGCGTACTCGTACAACCATAATGCGTATGTCCTAAAATAAAAACGGAGTTCTTAACGGCGCTAGTATAGTAATGTAGATTTAATTTTCTTTTATTGTGTCCTTAAATGTTAGTTGATTAATGTATAACTCTAAATGTGTGATTTAGAACTCATAATTGAGGAATTAAGGGATATACAAATATCTCTGAGGAAGTTGGGGAAAAAACGAAACCAATATTCCTCGAATGTATTAGAAAAGTACAAAAAAGCTGAGAGTCTATATGAACGTTACAAAATAATTATTGTAAACTTAGAAAAAAAAGATTTTGCAACAGAATACGCAGAATATATGATAGATAGTTTAGTAGATAACATAGAATGTATTTATAAGAAAATATTATCATACAAATGTAACGTGACATCAGAGTGTTCAAAGAGTAACTGTACGATAACCACTACCATGGACAAGTTCGACTTAAAAACGGCGGCGACTTTGTTGCCTCAAATGGACGGTTCGGAAGACGTAACAAATAAATTGATAGACGCTATTGCTATGTACGATAGTTGTTTACAAACGGAGAATTGCAAAAAATTACTTGTAAAATTTGTAATTGCCACAAGATTGACAAAATCTGCAAAACTAAAATTAAAAACAGATTATGCCAATTGTGAAAATTTAATTGAGGACATGAAAAAATATTTACTGACAATAAAGTCAGCTAATGCATTGCTTATCCAGCTTAACAATGTTTCACAGGGTGAGATGTCTATTTCACAATATGCTAATGAGATAGAGGATATTTTTGTAAACTTGACCATCTCACAGGCCAATAACAACCAAAACGCCTGTAAGGTGCTCAAACCGATAAATGAGCAGCTAGCTATAAAGAAGTTTGCCGATGGATTGCGAAATAGGCGTCTCAGTACAATCATAGCGGCCCGGGACTACACGGACTTCAAGGACGCCGTGCGGGCTGCACAAGATGAGGAATCTGCACCACCCCAGACCAATACAATGCTGAATTTCAGAGGTAGGCCTTCCAACAGGAATCAGAACCCAAACTACGGATATCGGGGATATAGACCATATAGAGGTAATTCTAACTTCTCGAGTCGAGGTCATCCGCAGTACAGAGGTAATTTTAATAGTCAGAACCAGTATCGAGGTAACTATAACATGCCTACATATAACAGGTTCCAGTCCCGTGGGAGCTATGTGAGATCGCGTCCGAATCGCGGACGAGATTCTCGTAGTAGGGGACATCAAGTGTTTACGACTACGGGCGCAAGCAGCGAAAGTGCGCAGCCGAATACAAGTGAGTTTTTTCGTGCCCAAACACTCTAAACAGCACATACTAAATTTTGACTTAAATATCGGATATGTTTTTATAGACACACCTTATAAACAATGTTGTTGGCTAATTGATTCGGGAGCTTCGCTTTCAGCGATAAAGTCCGAAGCCTTATCGGAACATGCCGTGATTCATAGTCAAAACAATGTAGTGAATGGCATTGGAGGTGCATTGCATTCACTGGGATATACATACATTACGTTGCATACCCAGGATGGCTATTCTATCGAGCATAAATTTCATATTTTTGATAACTTACCAATAAAATCAGATGGAATTATTGGATATGATTTCTTAAAAATAACTAAAGCTAATATTGACTTAGATTCGTTCCAGTTGACATTAAAAAATCTCGAAATATCAGTAGTATTGCCGATCTACGGATCAACAAAAGTAAGCCATGATTTTATAACGATTCCCGCTCGATGCGAATCTATACATTACATTAGATTGAATAAACCGGTTATGGAGGACTGTGTGGTATGCTCTCAAGAATTGCAGGAAAATGTACTTTTAGCCGGATTAATAGTAAAACCAGACAAAAATATAATTCCTATTAAAATCCTTAACACAAGCGACAGCGATGTAACAATACCTATATTTCAACCAACATTGTTTTTGTTAAGCGAATACAGCATGTGCTTATTTAGCAAGTGCGACTCGAATTCCGTTCGAGCGAAGGAGTTGTTATTGTTACTGAAACTCGATCACTTGCAACTAAATGAGCGTAGGACTATAGAAAGCATTTGTTCCAAGTATGCAGACATATTCCATTTACCGGGTGACCACCTAACAAGTACTTCTGTGTGTGAACATACGATAAGGGTAAAAGAGAATAGTAGTCCAGTGTATGTAAAACCGTATAGAATACCTAAAAGTCAACAACAAGAGGTACAAAAACAAATAAAGCAAATGATTGATAATGACAAATTTGAGGAAAGTAGGAGCGAATGGTCCAGCCCTATTTTATTAGTACCAAAATAGGGAGAAAATAAAGATAAAAAAGAGTGGAGATTAGTTATCGACTACCGAAAGTTAAACGAAAAGTTAGAAGACGACAAATTCCCTTTACCTAACATTACCGAAATCTTGGATTCCTTGTCTGGCGCAATATATTTTTCACATTTAGACCTCAGCCAGTCATATTATCAGGTTAAACTTACTCCAGATTGTCGTAAATATACAAGTTTCACAACAAGTTCGGGGCAGTATTCCATGAAGAGACTCCCAATGGGGTTACGCACCAGCAGTAGTAGCTTCTCTAGAATAATGACAGTGGCAATGTCTGGATTAAATTTAGAAAAATGTTTTATATATCTTGATGACCTTATAGTATTCGGACGAAATCTAGACATTCATAACAAAAATCTGTTAGACATTTTCGAACGACTGCGACAAGTGAATTTAAAATTAAATTCCACCAAATGCCAATTCCTAAAGACAGAACTTTTGTACCTAGGTCACGTAGTTTCAGCAAAAGGTGTACTGCCAGATCCAGAAAAAATCAAAGTTGTAAAAAATTACCCAACACCCACTAATGCTGACGAAGTAAAACGTTTTGTTGCATTCTGTAATTATTATAGAAAACTCATAAATAATTTCGCAGAAATAACGGCACCATTAACAAATCTATGTAAACAGAATGTACCTTTTAATTTCACATTAGAATGTCATCAAAGCTTTGAATATTTGAAAAATAAACTTGTTTCACCCCCTATACTACAATATCCAGATTTTAGCGACGACAAACAATTTGTTTTGCAAACAGACGCGTCAGGTAAATCCATAGCAGCGATATTGTGTAACAATGATATGAGACCAGTAGCTTACGCCAGTCGTCCTTTAAATAAAGCTGAAAAGAACTATCCCATTATACAAAAGGAATTACTTGCGGCAGTTTGGGGCGTGAAATATTTTAGGCCCTATCTTTTTGGGAAAATATTTACAATCATGACAGATCACAAACCACTTATTTATCTTTTCGGAATGAGGGACCCGTCAAGTAGGTTATTAAAATTCCGTTTAGCGTTAGAAGAATATGATTTTAACGTTTGTTATGTCAAAGGAAAAGATAACGTGTGCGCAGATGCGTTGTCACGCATAGTAATTACTTCAAACGAGTTGAAGGAGATGAATAATCAAATAATGATAATGACGAGAGCGCAAGCTAAGAGAATAGAGAGTAGTAGGAGAGAAAGTGAGAGAAATGATATTCCTAGTATCGATACCAACGAGCGGCCTGATCAACCGCGCGTCGTGGAGATATTAAGAATACCAGAAAATGGGGTAGAAATGATATTAATAAAAGGCGAGGAATTAAGGAAGTTAGAGAAGAAAGGACAAATAACTAGGAGAAAAGAATGTTTCAGTTTTGACAAAGATAAAAATATAATTTATGTAGATACACTTTACGCGAGTCGAATTTGTAATCAGATTGAGCGAGTATTGCAAAGAAATAAACTTAAAACAAATATGTATTATTAAAAATGATGAAAACGAGCTTTTTATCAAGCGAATGATACAAGAGATAAATAGTCAAAAAGAGTGGTCCGGACCACACGTAAACGTATTAAGAGGAGTAAAGAGAATACAAGATGATAACGAAAAAGAATTCATTATAAGTGACTACCATTTACTACCCACAAGTGGCCACGCGGGGGTACGTAGGATGGTTAATAATATTAAAAAAAAGTTCTATTGGCCATCTATAGAAAAAGATGTAAGAGAATTCATTCGAAAGTGTGAGTCTTGTCAAAAATACAAACACTCTCGAAACACAGTGGAGCCGATGGTAGTGACGACTACAGCCTCGTCGGCATTTGATAAGGTATTTCTAGACTTAGTTGGCCCAATCGATCAAGACGACGAAAATTATAAGTATATACTTACTATTCAGTGTGAGCTGAGCAAGTACGTAGAAGCTTATCCACTTAGACATAAAGATACGGTAAGTGTAGCACGTAGTTTAGTTAATAATTTTATACTAAGATATGGACCACCCAAGGCGATAGTTACGGACCGGGGCACCGAGTTTATTTCGTCTACGATGACTGAGGTATGTAAGCTCTTAAAAATTGATAAACTCCAATCAACATCATATCACCACGAAACGATAGGTTCCCTAGAAAATACTCACAAGAGTTTAGGCGCTTATTTAAGAATACAATGCAATAAATATCCAGAAACGTGGAGTTTTTGGCTACCATACTGGTGTTTTACATATAATAACTCAGTCCATACAGTAACAAAGTACACCCCATTCGAACTCGTCTTTGGCAAAACATGTGAACTACCCTGTAGAGTAAGAAGTACAGTTGAACCATTGTATAACTCTAGTAATTATAGTTTAGAATTAAGGTATCGTTTACAAACGGCACACAAAGATGCGCGTGAAAACTTGATAAAGTGTAAACAACTTAGGAAGTGTACTTACGACGAAAAAGTGAACACAGTGAGCTATAAAAAAGACGATCTCGTGTTAGTGAAAAGTGAAACCGGTAACAAACTCGACACGTTATACAAAGGTCCGTACAAAGTTATTAGATTAGAAAATCCTAATGTTGTAATCTCTATCAATGGAAAAGAGGACACTGTCCATATTAATAGAACTAAGTTGTTTATTAAGGACACTTAATGTGTACCGCAGTGCTTGTATTTCTGTTATGTTATGTAATACTATCATAAGTGTAAGAACTGTAAGTTCTTAAGTAATATGTCACGAAAATAAAAACAACTAAATGATGTTTTAAACAAACTTTATTGAATAAGATATACCTTGGCGTTATATTGTTTATATACAAAAAAAATATTTTATCATATTATTTTTCTTTTTTTTGGCAACCCCGGTGGTGTGGCGAGATATGCATAAGTACTATAGTTGTAAGAGCGAGATAATGTAACGTGTTAGTCCTAAGAGCCAGTAATAAACCGAACGTGAAGAAATAAGGTTGTTTTCCTATACAGTGCTAGGGCTCCCCTTCCCCCACTTCAGATATCACAAAGCGGTCTGTAGGTTATTTATATGCCATTTTTTCAATTTTTAAGCATATATGGGAGAGTTTAAATACTGACAAAACCTGCGTTGCCCTAATGCTCGATATGTCTAAAGCCTTCGATTGCGTTGTGCATGAGGTGATGTTGCAACAATTAGAGCATATCGGGATAAGGGGAAATGCCCTGAATTTATTCAAAAGCTACTTGTGTGGAAGACAACAGGCTGTAGAAATAGAATATTATAACAGACAAAGTAAAACTATTGAACCGGTGTTGCCATGTTATGGGGAAGCAGTTTATGGAGTACCCCAAGGAAGTGTGCTAGGGCCACTTCTTTTTTGATATATTTAAATGAGCTTCCTACTATTGTAAATGAACAAAGTGTACTTTTCGCAGATGATGCAACAATATTTTTTTCATGTGACCGCTCAGTTGTAAACCTCGAAAGGGATATCAAAATTGTTTTGAGCAAAATTATAGATTGGCTCACTGCTTTAAACCTTAAACTTAATCTAAGCAAAACCCAGCTCATTCAATTTAGAAATTACAAAACCGCTCCTCTTTCCTTAAATGTATCGGAAGCTGGTACAACCATAGAGGTAGCAGATAGTGTTAAATTCCTAGGAGTACATGTAGATACACATCTTAATTGGAAAACACATGTTGATCAAATAAACAAAAAGATTTCCAGAAATTGCTACGCTTTATCCATTCTCTCTGAAACTTGTTCCGAAAATGTAGTCATCAGTGCGTACTATGGAAATGTATATTCTTTGCTGACCTATGGTACCATTTTCTGGGGTAACTCAGTGGATGTGCATAAAACATTTTTACTTCAGAAAAGATGCCTAAAAACCATTTTCCGCATGAACATCAGAGATTCTCTTCGTGAAGTCTTCAAAGAAAAGCGTTTCCTAACATTAACAGGCATTTTCATTCTACAAATAAGTTTGCTTGTAAAAAGCCAACCCGACTATTTCCCAACTTGGTCTGGTACTAAATGTAATACAAGAAAGCAATATAAATATGATACTAGGGTACCGAAAATCAGCTCCTCTATTTTCGAGAAGGGCACTTTTGTAACTGCAATTCGTGTATTTAACCATCTGCCATCTGATATAAAAGCTATGGAAGGTAGGACGTTCAAAGTAAATTTAAAAAACTAGCTTATAAATAAATCATTTTATAGCCTCAATGAGTTTTTTGAGTCAGTAAACAGTCGTGAAAGATTTTAGGATTTAGTGTTGTAAATGAATGTATTTTTAATGTTAGTTATATGCTATAAATGTACCTAAATATTGCACGCCCGTAAGGGCACCTGTTGAAACTATTCGTATACATGTTATCCATACCATACACAGTTATGCAATAAATAATTCTTATTCTTATTCTATTCTTATTCTTATAAGTATTATTCTATTCTACCCTGTTTTCATACAAGCGAATGAGACACGTTTCAAGCATAATATACGCATTGATGTACCTAATGATATCAATTTATTATATTGCCTGAAAATAATGGAATGGTTTTAAATCAAATGCTAAAGAATATTTCGTGAAACATTACCTTGTTTTACCTGGATCTGATTTCGCAAAGTTTTCATTTCAAAAACTTTCTACTTATCTTTCAAAAGTGGAAAGAATATACGCTTTGATTATTCACAGCTGTAACTTCTCGATAAATCAGGAAATGTTCCGTTTTCCTTCCAATAAAATAAGTTAGTTGTTACCGGCAGGGCACGACTGTCGTAATTATACAAGTCTTGGATAGACACGATTGGCGAATGTCTGCTAAAGTGTGGAACAACTGGGAATTCAGCGCTTTTACGGCGTTTTTTTCTTCATTATTTCGACAATTACATTGTACAGTAGGCTAGGTACAGTCATAAAGACAAATAAATACATATTATTTACAACGTAGTCGTGTCTTTTCTCTGCGTTAAGCACTTCTGTCGCTGATTGTATACTCGTATGTCCGTTAATTAACTTCTTCTTCTTCCTCTTATTTAAGAGCTAGTTTCTTGTCGGTGGAGTAATTTCCAACTTGTTTTACATTCTGCCTTTCTTTTTATTTCTCTGTACGATGAAGCGTTTATTTTCTCTTTTATTTGCTCCATGTAAGATATCCTCGGCCTTCCCCTTTTTCTTTTCCCTTCTATTTTTCCCTCTATTATTGTTTTCATCCAGTCGTCGTGGCGTAACATGTGTCCTATCATTTTTACTCTCCTGTTTTCAATAATTTCTATCAGATTTATTTTTTCATTGTTAATTAATTAACTTTTTTTAATTAACTTAACAAACTCTAAACCAAGTTTATCGGAGAAACGTCCAATTATTAGGTATGCATCCTAATTCTATTTAGCATGTTCAAAACGAGGCCAATTTGAAATGTATGTTTTGTATTCCAAAGTGATATCAATTAAATGCCAAACGTATCTAATTAGAATACGAAATAATCTATAATTTCATTTGCCACAAATGTAACGTTTGCCATAATCATCATTTGCCTTAATTAGTTTATCTCAGAAACTGTACAATTTTCAGGATTTTTGTAAAACAAACCGTACGTTCTATACTTACGTTTGTTTGCGGAGGCGCATACTGACGACTTGTTTGCCATAAGGCGACACAGGATCGTGGTATTCTCTCCCGCTCACTGAGCATAAGCGTGTGCAAGATGAAGTGCGTGTTTGGAAGCGCGGATATCATGTTTTTTTAATTTTAATTTTTAGTGCGTTTTAATAAATAAATAAATAATAGCTGATTTCCCTCTAACATGACATTGCCGATTTTGAGAACCAATTTTAATATGTTTAACTGTTGTGCATAATTAGTTACGATTTTTTAAAGTGTATTATAGAACTATGTTCGTGTTTTTTTTCTATCAAGCGAAAGTCAAAAACTCAGGATTTGAATAGCTGATTTCCCTCGAAAGAAAGGCCTCAAAATTGCTAATTAAATTTAGCGCAGCCGTTTTATAATCCAAACAAGAGCTACGACTTTTTAAAAATCCGTTTTCTGAGCTCACGTCGCCATAAGGCGAAAAAGAATAGCCTCATACTAAGGCGAGTGCGAGGCAGCAACAACAGCCTTCTGAGAGAGCTGCCAGAGCGTCTCAACTATCCACTTACTAAATACTGGTCGCAGGTCGTTATTGCGAAAGCCAAATACTATTTATTTAATTTTAGTACCTAAATAATGCAGTTATATTGTTAGATATCATTTAATTTTTCTCGTTTTTGTGTTTTTTTTTAATCATTGTTACTAATCTTCTTGGGATCGCATCTGGTCTGAAATAAACACTTTTTATTTTTTATTTATTAATACAATATATATTTTGTCCTGAAAATGTTACGGGTTCAGAGAAAATCACTTGGATGGCAAATGATGATTACGGCAAACATCACTCGTTATGGCAAATGAAATTATGTATTTCGAAGGTATCCTTAGAAATATGTGTCGAACCTCAAGGTGTACCTTCTATTTATTTATTTATTCGTATGGCTAAATTAGATTCGTTCTTAGTTGAAAATACATGCAAATTAGAGCAGTACACCCACACCTTCTATTTAAGGAAGACTCACGCTAGAACGGGCCGTGCCCGGTCCGGGCCGTTTTCTAAGAAAAACGACCTAGCCGAGCCGCTTCCGAGCCTCGGCCGTGGCTCGAACGGGCTTGGGTATGGCACGGCCGCGCAAAAACGCCGTCGTTTTTCTTAGAAAACGGCCCGGGCCGGACACTGCCCGTTCTAGCGTGAGTCATCCTTTAAAGATCAAGATGATACCAAAGCTCAAAAAAGCCTTGCGAGATAAACAAAGAAACCCGTAGCAAGCTAAATTTACGATGTACAAATGATAGTATGACGTCCAAGCCCCGTAGCATAGAAGGCATCAGGCGATAAGTGACATGATAGAGCATCCGTCCCTGGCTGACACCGTTCGATAGAACGAGACGACGCTGTTTTCTTGTCACTTATCGCGTGATAGCCATCCATGCTACGGGGCCAGGCTTTGTGTAGCATACCTAACCTACTTATGCCACAAAAACCTTTACTGTGGTTTTGAAACCTTTACTGTACTTTATTGTATTACAAATAGGCTTTGTAAACGCAAATACGAGAACATGGGTACTAAAAGGTGTTATGGCTCCTTACACCGTAGATAGACATAATAATAATAGCAATAATGGCGTAGGGATGTGACGGCCCCATCGCACACCAGATTTCTGGTGCAATCAGTCAACGTAAGGCAGCTTGTGGCGGGCTGTTAGGGAGTAGCGACCCTACGTACCTGAGTGCTCCTGGGGGTGTCCTGTGGTCAGGCTGAGCCGATCGGGTGGATGGTTGGACAGGCCCCCCACCTCTGGCTTGCCTTAACTGGCTATCCAGAGTGGAGTCGCAAGAGCTGTTGCTCGAGGGTAGATGTGGACACCTGAGTGGCGAGTTGGCTATATGTTTAAAGTCCAGTGCCCCCAGCCTCTCTGACTGGTGTTGCCCTTAGGCCATTTTTTAATGTCGCTATTAATAGGGGCCTATCTAGCAGTTGGCGAGTCACCGTCTGCCAGAGATAAAAAAATGGGACAGTTTATAAGGCAGGCGTCCGATGTTTCACCCAATAGCCCAGCCACTAGTCCATCATTTTCACCCAATAACCAGTTTTCTTTAGATTCCATCAACCAGCAATAGTCCCTATACACCCCAGCGGGTGCTGTCTCTGTGTGCGTCCCATGACACGGGCAGGGACAGCATCCGCTCGGTGTACTCCTTGCATTTCATTAAATTATCAAAAGGGCCTCTACATGTTGGTCCAGTTGGTACTTTGTAGGTACCTTTTTTTTTTTTTTTTTGTTGACGCAGAGGGAATGCCTTTACGCATCTCCCCGGACCCGGGGAAGGCCCAGGGGGTATGTGGGACTCGCCCTTATGAGGAAATACCCACTAAACCACTCTGCGGCGTCGACCCTCACTGCCGTTAAGGGGGGCATCATGCTATCGCTAGCATTCTACCACGATGCCCCCAGCCCCACGCACGCCTCCCAAAGGTGAGCGGGAAAGACAACAATACACAATATAAATATTACATAGTAAATATTTCTGTTTGAAACAAATATTGAATATGTTTTTAATGTCTTAACAAAGCCGCCTGTTGTTACCATTATTTATGTTGAATTTAATTTTTGTTTACATTCTGTACTATTTTTGGAGAGCAATAAAGAATACTTGGATTGCATTGTGTTTCACCATTTATGTTTCTTTTAACTGCTAACTAAATCCTAAGATTTTTAGACATTGGTGGTATTTTGGGACATCTAAGAATAAAACTTAACTATTATTTCCAAAAAGTCCATTCCCGAAGAATGATCACGTGCGCACAAGATATATCTACCACCAACTTTATACGACCCATATTCCGCAAATAAATTCATTTTTCCAAACTTGCAATGAAATGTTGACATGACTTACTTCAAATTAGGTCCGGAAATACTACGTATCCGGTGCGACTAGTGAAGATGATATGTAAAGGAATTTCATACAACCTTGTCACCACGTCAAATTGTGACAGAACGTCTTAGCATTCAATTACCAAAAAAAAAAAAAAAAGATTAGCATTAATGTTAATGTCACCGGGTAAAACTTTGCTTCAAACAGGTTAAAAAAAAATTTGGCGCGTAAATTGAAAAAAGTTTTCTTTTCTTGTTGGTCGGATTTGTCAATAGTTCGTAATTATTTTGAAACTTTCTAATAAAAGCCATCGATTTCGAAATGAGTTCGGACGAAAATGATATGGAATTGAACTGTACGCGTCCGGAATTGCGAGCAGAAGTAGCCATGAATAATTTACTGCCCCCGAAATCAAAAGTTAGGTACATGACGGCGTAAGAAAATTTCATAAAAATTTAAGTATTTTCTTTGTTGTAGTGCCTCGTCTATATAGTTAGATATAAGTTCATGTAACTGTAAAGTAATTCTTAATTTAAGGAATAAGCGGAATGTTTGTTAGTACGAAATGTGGGACACAATTATAGGTTATGATGTGACAGCACTGACAGCTATCAGAAACGTATTATTTAGTTGTACGAATAAAACAAATTAACTACTTTTTATTTCATTGCAAGTTTGAGAAAAGCACTATACAAATCTCGGCGAGAAACGGGGTTGCCGGCCGCGTATCCCTATCCGTCTATATCTACTTGCCCTGCAACCCTTCGTTTCCCGGCCTCTATAGTAATGTACTATTATTTCATAAGCGAGTCTCTTTGGTTTTCACGAATGCGAAAAACGAGGCATTTAAACCAATTTGGAATGCGTAATGTATGTTGCGCATTGTCGCAGCCCACACGAATGCTCTTTTATAGAAGGAGGGATATATAGATGCACAGTAATTTATGTTTACTACCCCAATGTGCGGGTTTCAATTTGCTCAGCGTAGGCGAAATAAACAGAACTCATCGCGTATTCATGAAGGCTTAGCAGTATGGAAACAATGCCGGATTGTTAGATTCGTGGGGTAGCCAGATGCGGTATACCAAACCTTTCAAGTTCAAAAAGAATTGAACATTTTAAGTCTCCGCGTGCGTGTACCAGTACAAATTTAAATCGAGTATTGACGAAGGTGGCAGTGGGCGGGGCACATTGCACGTAGAACCGATGGCCGCTGGGGCGGAAAGGTTCTCGAGTGGCGACCACGTATCGGAAGGCGCGGCGTGGGTAGGCCCCCTACAAGGTGGACTGATGACCTGGTAAAGGTCGCGGGAGTCCGCTGGATGCGGGTGGCGCAGGACCGGTCATTTTGGCACTCTTTGGGGGAGGCCTATGTCCAGCAGTGGACGTCTTTCGGCTGATATGATGATGATGATGATGATTGACGAAGGTTCCAAATTCAAAATCGCAAAATTCTATCTTGGACTTATTATGAAATTAAGCCGTGATACCATTTTGTACATCGTAAAGCTTCGGTTACCCCAGGGCCGTTATGTCTTGTGTACATAAATGGGCTGTTGTGTTTAGCAAAAATAATTATAAATGTACCTTATATAGTTTTGTTAGCTGATGGCAACTCGCTGCTGATCTTTGACGTTGATATTAGTAGTATAATTGACTTCAACTGTATGAACCATATTATAACGTTTTGTAATAAAAATCAAGTGAAGACAAACACGAAAAATATTAATATGCACAGTCAATGCTTTACATTTACAATCTAATAATAGTACTTTCAATCAAGTAAAAGATACTTGAAACATTCATAATTTTCTGTTTATTTATTTGCGCCTCTGTAAGATTAGATTCATGAAATACCCTGATTTTTTAAAGATATAATACTTAAGTATCACTAAATTTTCAATGGAACAAGAAGTCTTCGAAGAATTTTAATTTGTTTTTTAATTTCAATTCTAATTATTCCAAACAAATCAATGGAACGTAATGTAATTTAATAAAATCTTGTATGTACTTAATTCAATTCCACACTAACATAGCTTAAGCTGATTATTGTTACTAACAAAATACCTATGGACCAACAGTAGTCTGAAATAAATGATTTTTATTTTATTTTATTTAAATACCCTTAAACCTAGCCCATCTACGTTATATCGGCTCTAACTATTACGCAGTGTTAAGTTTTAGTAGGATTACCCTAGGATTACAAACCGGCACGACAGATCGCGAACGATTCATTACGAGACTCAAGGCTCACTTAGTTAAACGTTAAGTATTCATAAACGTTTAGGATCCTGGACGTATATTAAGCTGGCAATATGAGCACGGTTAGACGGACTCCTTTAGGGCACAGCCGGGAATAACGCTAGGAATCGCACGACGATGAGCACGGTTAGACGAACTCCTTTAGGGCACAGCCGGGAGTAACGCTAGGAATCGCACGACGATGAGCACGGTTAGACGAACTCCTTTAGGGCACAGCCGGGAATAACGCTAGGAATCGCACAACGATGAGCACGGTTAGACGAACTCCTTTAGGGCACAGCCGGGAGTAACGCTAGGAATCGCACGACGATGAGCACGGTTAGACGAACTCCTTTAGGGCACAGCCGGGAATAACGCTAGGAATCGCACGACGATGAGCACGGTTAGACGAACTCCTTTAGGGCACAGCCGGGAATAACGCTAGGAATCGCACGACGATGAGCACGGTTAGACGAACTCCTTTAGGGCACAGCCGGGAATAACGCTAGGAATCGCACGACGATGAGCACGGTTAGATGTATTTGTACTTGTCAGCGCTGTTGGATTAGGAAGTGTAGATATGTAACCATTCAAATTGCATCCAGACTTAATTAAAAGTGGCGTTCCGCAGGGCAGCGTCTTAGGTCCCCTACTTTTCTTGTTATACATTAATGACCTGCCGTCAACCTTGAAACATAGTTGTATATTGTTTGCGGATGATACTACTATAATTATTAAAAGTAAGGATAAGGAAGGACTAGAAATTGAGACAAATAATGATCTATGTAATGAGCTATGTATGAAACTGAATATAAACAAAACAAAAATAATACATTTCCAGAATTATAATAATCCCAAATCAGACATTAAAATAAACCTGAACAACACCATTATTGAACCTATAGATTCAGCTAATTTCCTTGGCCTTACAATTGACAAACATCTCAATTGGAAAAACCACATAGATAATATTTGTTCTAGGTTAGACCGATTCGTGTTCGCCTTACGGCATCTCAGAACCGTTGCATCTAGGGAGGCTGCACTTTCCGCATATCACGGATACGTATCATCTGTAATTCGGTTGATGTACAGAGAGCTTTTATCTCACAAAAAAAATGTGTCCGAGCTGCCAATGGAGCCCATTGCCGACCAATATTTAAGGAGCTAAAGGTTCTCCCCTTGCCCTGCTTATATATATATGAGATAACTAAATTTGTAAAAAGACATCCGCACATGTTCCCTTTGTATAACGTTGTCCTAAATAAAACCAATGGTAGATATCCGCACAAGCTTTATGAGCCTAGACAGAATGTGAAAATTTTTAGTAAGAATTAAGCATTCTTACTAAACATTTTCACATTCTGTCTATTATGGCAATAAAATTGTACAATAATGTTCCAAATGACATGAAATGTTTACCAAATAATCAATTTGACAGGAAATTATTTAACTGGCTGCTTGACATTTGCTTTTATTCCGTAATTGAATTTTTAAATTATTAATTTTCTAATTATTACTTTTATTATTAATTTGTCGTATTGTATGTTGTATTTAATTAATATTTATGTCTTGATAATTTGAATGTTTATGATTTAACTACTTAAATTCAATAATATTTCTACGCCGATATCGGCAGGATATGTGAAACTGAAATTTGTAAGACATACCAACAATTGTACCATATTCGGAGAAATAAACTTTTCTATTTCTATTTCTATTGTTAATATACAGGGTGTAAGGGAGAACGTACCGAAGACTGAAACCATTATACTGAATTGAAAGAGAAAAAAAAACTGCAAGTTTCAGCGACTTATACAAAAGTAACAATGGAATACAAAAGGTTGAATGACGCATGAGTTGGGAAAAGGTCCCTGAACAGAAAATATAATCACACATAATTGTACTTTCAAATAAAAGTTTTAACGGACTTCAAATCAGTAGCCAAATAGCTTCAAGTTTGCCTATAAAATTTGAAGAGTTCCCTCGATTTCTCCAGGATCCTATCATCAGAACTGGATTTTGGTGACAACGGGAACCATCTGAAAGTATATGCTTTCAAAAAAAGAAAAAAAATTCAAATCGGTTCATAAATTACCGAGATATCGCGTAACATACACACATAAAAAAATACAGATGAATTGAGAACCTCCTCCTTTTTGGAAGTCGGTTAAAAACTGTAAATTGCCAAACAATAAAAATTTCGCCATGATAATCTGTAAGATTATGGGTGCAAAGGGCTCTAATTATGTTATTATCATGGTAATAATAGACACCTTATGTATGTATGAACTTTCGAACCAAATTTCATCACTGAAGTGACCACGGGCCACTCTTCCCTCAGTTACTGCTTTTGTTTCACATTTCTGTCGTTCCGATTTTGAAAGACTGAGATATAAAAGTACTGTTATAATTATAATGTTATCTTAAATCGGAAATGATATAAATACGATACTAGCTACTTATCCGCGCGGCTCCGCCGCGTATACAAAGAATCTAGGCAGAGCGACGGTATAAAAACATAGCACATACTTAATCCTGTAGGTTCATTCTACACATAACCTACAGAAGAAAGGGTTTTTATAATAGGATGGGTATAGTTTCTGAGATTACCCCCAACATACAAAGTTACATTTTACAGACATTACACCTGTTTATTATTAGTATCGGCACAGATCAAAGAATACTGAATCGCGGACCGTAAATGGTTTAAAATAATATTTTACTGGTTATAGTTGCATTTGACTACTTATTTATACCGCTATAGTAGTTTATGTGACTGTACATAACGAAGGGCATTAAACACGAGTGTTTTAATGCCTAATTATGTACAGTTACATACACTGCTTTATCTATCCACATATCGTAAGCCTCCATGATACATTCAGGAGCCGCATATTAAGACCGGCATCGCGGCGTTGTTTTCTGGCAGCCGTCACAGTTTTTTTTTAATTCAGAGACAAACTAGAGTCAGCTCTAACTATCATGTCGTTCGATATCTTACTTACGTACGACATTTGTCAAATTTGTATGCAACTTGACAATTCATTTCGAACTAAACGTCATCTTGACTGATATTAGAATAGAGGTCAAATCAAATTTCTTTGTTTTTCAGAGATGTTCGAAATTTAAATGAAATAATATTATCAAAATCGATGTTATTATTTAGCAATAATAACATTTTCACAGGTAAGGAATTTGTTCTAACAAAACAGTCTGTTTTTATGGTGGTCATAATGTGCGGTTCTTGAACGCATCATGGGGGGTTTATGATATTTGGATAGATAAAATAGTTTATTACCTACTAATTTATGTTTCCCAGTATTTAAGTCTAAGTAATGGTTTGACAAATTACAATTTGTATAACCTACCTGTAATCAAAATATAATTATCTGAACCGAAGCCGATTTGGATATCTACCACGACCAAATCCAAACTTACCTAAATAAGGTAAACTTGTTTCTCAGTCGCACCAGTTAATTACCCAATAAAACAACAATATACATTTTGAAATTTTATTTTAATTTATAATAACGTAATAATTATATCACATATTAACGTATAAATTACTTAATGTAATAATAATATTGTAATGGTAATCTTAATTTTTATGCTAAATGTACCAAACTCCACTTCTTAATCCATAATAATGATGTGTTAACCTGTAATTGGGGTACATTAATGCCCAAATTTGGTGTTCCGAATAATAATAATAATAAAAAATGGCAACTCAGGAGAATCGAGATGTTATGCCGAAGTCAGGAACTAACTACATTGAAAAAATGTTCTCTAGATGCTGTGCATGTTGCCCAGTACCTCAGGCATTCGACAGGCAGCAGTCAGCCACAACCGCCCCGTAGCTCTCCTTGCAGGCAACTCCCTGTAAGTCGCGGACCTTGAAAACTGAGTGAGCTTTAAGGTGGTCGCCAAGTCGCAGATATTCCCGTGTAGCATGTGCAGCGATTTTTTCCAAAGCAAAAGGTCTTTGCAGAACCATATGCGCGGCGAGCACGGGTGTCACCAATAGAACCCAATCAATGGCCAAAGAAAAAATACATATCAAAAAAGAAGAAATTGAAATTGATAGCGCTGACAGTGAAATAGCCGTCACTAGTAACACCGTAATTGAAGCGCCTGTTGCGGGAGTAACTGTCGTGGAACAATCAAGAATATTCGCGTGCAACCAATGGGTCCCAATCAATGGTCACTCGGGGGAATCGAGATGTATGCCGAAGTAAGGAACTAACAGGAAGAAACCAGACCTGACTACATTGAAGAAATGTTCTGTAGTTGCTGTACATGTTGCACCCAGTACGTCAGGCATCCGACAGGCAGCAGTAAGTCACAGCCGTCCCGTCGCTATACGTGCAGCCAACTCCCAGCAAGTCGTCCCCGAGAACTTGGTGAGCTTTAAAGTTGTCGCTAAGTTGCAAATGGGTCCCAATGAAGAAATACATATCAAAAAAGAAGAAATTGAAATTGATGGCGATGACAGTGAAATAGCCGTCACTTGTAACACCGTAATGGAAGCGCCTGTTGCGGGAGTAACTGTGGTGGAACAATAAAGAATAACCGGATGTCACTAATAGGTCTCTACCAATGGAAACTCGGGGGAATCGAGATGTTATGCCGAAGTCAGGAACTAACAGGAAGAAACCAGACCTCACTACATTGAAGAAATGTTATCTAGATGCTGTGCATGTTGCACCCAGTACGTCAGGCATCCGACAGGCAGCAGTCAGTCACAGCCGTCCCGTAGCTCTCGGTGCAGCCAACTACCAGCAAGTCGTGGACCTACAGAACTTGGTGAGCTTTAAGGTGGTCGCCAAGTCGCAGATATTCCCGTGTGGCATGCGATCATTTCCTCAGCAAAGGGTCTTTAAATAACCATATGAGCGTTGAACACGGGTGCCACAAATGGATCCCAATCAACGGCCAAAGAAGAAATACATATCAAAAATGAAGAAATTGAAATTGATGGCGATGACAGTGAAATAGCCGTCACTTGTAACACCGTAATGGAAGCGCCTGTTGCGGGAGTAACTGTGGTGGAACAATAAAGAATAACCGGATGTCACCAATGGGTCTCAACCAATGGAAACTCGGGGGAATCGAGATGTTATGCCGAAGTCAGGAACTAACAGGAAGAAACCAGACCTCACTACATTGAAGAAATGTTCTCTAG
The DNA here is from genome assembly GCA_963854355.1 of Epinotia brunnichana. Taxonomy (NCBI): domain Eukaryota; kingdom Metazoa; phylum Arthropoda; class Insecta; order Lepidoptera; family Tortricidae; genus Epinotia; species Epinotia brunnichana. The sequence goes on along the minus strand of OY977950.1, from coordinate 20,486,771 downwards.
ATGCTGTGCATGTTGCACCTAGTACGTCAGGCATCCGACAGGCAGAATACGAATCGAGTTGAAAATGCAGACACGCTGTCATGCCCGACCTGCTCCAAATTCTTTTAAAGGAAAGGTCTTCAACGACACATAAAGTCGGCTCACAGCGCCCATTACTTGTACGAAATTCACACAGATAAGATAAGATAAGATAAGATTCATTTATTGTCCAAAACTGTGTAAAATTAGATCACACCTTAAATAAAAAGTCCAACAGTTTGCCCATTTCGGGCGTACAATATTAAATTATCACATTTTAACATTAATTAACTTTCTTAATATCTATATAACTATCAATCTTAATATGTAAAATATTCATTAAAATTATAAAAACAATTCATTAATAGCCATTCCTTGAGCTTATTTTTAAATTGGATTCCATCTTGCGACTTAATATTACCAGGTAGATGATTGAACATTTTAATTCCATTGACATATGCGCTCTTGCGAAGTATAAAGCTCGAAGGTCTAACTAAATCTAAAATCTCAGTTCGCTCTTTAACAAATAAACAGATTTGTAGTATATAGATACACGTCAGAGTTAGTATTCCATTCTCTTTGAAAACGTCCCTTAAGGATTCCATATTCCTAAGCTTAAACATAATTCGCATACATTTTTTTTGTAATATAAATGTAGATTCAATGTTAACCGAATTTCCCCAAAAAATTATGCCATAGGTAAGGATGGGATAAACATTTGCATAGTACGCCTTCTTTACGACGTCGATTGAAGTAATTTTGGTCAATATAGATAGTGCATAGTAAGATTTGGCTAGCTTTTTATTCGTTTTTTCAATGTGAGCCTTCCAGTTAAAGTTTCCATCTATTGTGACTCCTAAGAAGTTATTATTATTTACTTGTTCAATTTGTGTGTTGTCTATAACTACATTGAGACTTTTTTGCATCTGCTTGTGATGAATAAATTTTACAATTTTAGTTTTGTCCAGATTAACACTTAAATTTAACGTAGACAACCAATTTATTACAATTTGTAAAGTATTTTGTAATTTATTAGTTATGTCCGAATCTTTTTCTTCAGATACAAAAATAGTCGCATCATCGGCAAACATCACACACACGTGGTCAGTTATTAGGGGGAACTCATTCACATATATCAAAAACAATAGCGGGTCCAAGACGCTTCCTTGGGGTACCCCTTGCAGATTCATACTATTTTTTGATTGACATCTTGTTATTGTTTTTGTGGTCTTGTCATATGTGTCTAATATAGTAGCTTGGGTTCTATTATTAAGATAAGTTTGAACTAATTTTAAGGCCACTCCTCGAATCCCGACATGCTCTAGTTGGTTCAGTAAAATCTTGTGCGACACATGGTCAAAGGCCTTTGACAGGTCTATAAATAGTCCACAAGATATTTTTTTCTTATCCATATTTGTCCACACAGCAACAACCAACACAAGTTTCTCTACTGGATAATTTACTTTAAAAACAAAGTTTTAACCGACGAAAAATCAATCATCCCCGGAAAAAAAAACTAACCTTAAGGGTAGGAACCCTTAAGGTTAGGTTTTTTTCCACTTTTTTATGGGGCCAACTTCGGGGTATACCCTTTCCAACTAAAAAAGAATTATCCAAATCGAACTACTCTGTAAAAAGTTATGCGTGGTCATACATAAAAAAATATATATACGCGTCGACTTGAGAACCTCCTCCGTATTTTTCGTCGGTTGAAAAAGCCTTTGGAACACCTTTCCTCAGTAATGGTGGTTCAAACACCGGTATCTGGCAAACTCGCTGGAATAAAGTATCTACCCTTCGTGGCAAGCTCTACGATCTTCCCTTTTCGAGCACATCTAGCAGGAAATTCATACATTTGTTGACGAAATAGAACTACTTACACCTATTGTTTTATTACGCCTATTGGCAAAACATAGTGAAACTGTAAAAAAAAGACAACCACTGTAATTAGTAATTACCTATGTTTACAAATAAAACACTTACTTACAAATTCCCAATGTCCTTCAGAACGAGTATTAATCTTTATCGCAGCAATGCAACAAAGATACAAGAACGTGAAACAAGGCAAAGACATACACCGCTTACTCGAGCGCCGCCTAAACTTGTGGGCAAATAAACATTTTGAAATCCTACTAACAGAGTCAATGAAATACGACAATTCTCTTCGTAATTTTTAGAACTTAAAGGACCATAATAACATTAATATCCATGTTACACAAACGTTTGCACGACTAATACTACGAGGCAAAATACGCGAAGCCGTAAACTGGCTGCTGACGAATGACACAAGTAAAGTTCTCAACACTAACCATGAATTTGACGCCACCGGAAAAGCTGTCAGCGATGTCTTAAACTTAAAAGATAAACACCCACTCCCTAAAACCCCCGATCCAGATCTATTCACCCTCCCAGACGAAATCTTCGAAATGCCGCCATTACTGAAAGTTGACATAACCAGCAACCACGTGGAACAAGTCGCCAGAAATTTACACGGGGCCAACTGGTACAACCTCCGAAAACTGGTAAGATTACCTCTTAAGATTCGGTGAAGCAAGCCTTCACCTTAGAAATTCCATAGCGCAACTACCCATGGAACGCAATAATGAATACGTCCCATCGAATCAAATACAAGCACTAATCCAGGTGTGAGGGCCATTGGCATCGGCAAATGCTTGCGAATAATTTTATCAAAATGCATGATTCTCGCTACCGGCTCTGAAGTGCCTGAAGCATGTGGCCAGTCACAACTTTGATATATTATATTGTTAGATGTAAGAAATTCAAACACAATCTTGTATTGTTTACTGAATAAATATGTCTATGCCCCTTTAAGTGAAAACGCTGTGTCATTGTTTATGTTTTATTTAAGTACCTCTGTGTTTCTATTATGTGCTATTTCTGGTGAGCAATAAAGAATATTTGTATTGTATTGTATTTTTGGATATTACGCCGGACAAATACCACCATGCAAAAAAACAGTGACGAGCTGAATTTTGCACTAATAATACGTTATTTATAAATAGAGCTAAATTTAGCATCAATGGAACATCAATCATAAAAAATCGAATAGGTATTTTCACGCCTCTCATTTTATAATTACTTAAAAGCTTTTAATTAACTTGCAATGTATGTAAGTATGTAATTTGTTCGGGTGGAATCTTGCAACTCAATTTTGAAGCAGATATCTTCAACCGATTGAGCTGTAATTTTGGGTAAAGGTATAATTTGGGTGACAATTCAATATTATGGTACCATCGAGCTGATCTGATGATAGAGACGAGTGAAGAAGGTGGCCATAGGAAATCAGTAATTAACCGACGTAACCCCGTTAAGTTTGGGCTCGTTAGAGTCGTCTCAATGAGTAGTTGATGACGGTATACAGAAAAGTACAGTCGGCAATAAAAGTTTGTACCAAAAATTACATTTTTGACAGAAACTTATTAAACAATTTGGTCCACCTATAGTAAAGGGGGCAGAAAAAAAGGACTACGCTAAAATAAGCATGTTTTGTAGGAAAAAGTCCTAAAATCTTCCCAACTTTGAGGTCAAATATCTCGACTATTTTTGATTTTAGAGGAAAGTTTTTTCTACAAAACATGCTTATTTTAGCGTATTGATTGAAATTATTCCAAGTCTTTTATGATTCCAATATGATTTGCACTTTCGGTCAAAACATTTCTAAGTCTTTTTTCTGCCCCCTTTCCTTTAGTCCAACCAACAATTTCAGCGTTGAAGCACAACAGAACAAATTTATTTAAAAACACAATTAATCATTTATGAACCAGGCACCTCGCGAATTCACCTTTGTTGTTATTTTATGACATCTTGATGAATCGACTCAGAAAGTCTCCGACGTATTCGGGGCGGAAAGAAATAATTTCCCATTAAGATATAAACTAAATGATAAGCTATCAATCTCTTCTGTCGCGGCGAAAGAAAACGATTAACGACATTGACAATGTCTTCCTTTTAGGCCGTAATTTGGAGATATGTGGGATTGTAAATTGGAATTTACCTTCAAGCGGGATAAAGATACTTTATTGCATTGTTCATCGCAAGTAAAGTAGGTGTCAAAGCGGACCCTGAGCTCCTTTAGGGGCACAACCGGGAATAATGCTAGGAGGATGACTATGCGGCAGGAGTTGCGACTAAAAACTTGCAGTTCAATGTATATTGTCCGCGTACACACAAAATCCATACACAAACAAAAACAGAAGGCACAGAAGGGTAGAAAGCACAGGCACTATTAATAGAAGAAAGTCTTAAAGCGAGAATACAGTTCGGAAGATAGAAATTGACAATAAGCGAGCGAGAAAGCAAGCACATAGATCGCGGCTATTGTTTAGCGGTCAAGAGAATCATGCGCTCCGCGTCGGTTAGTACCGACGCGGAGCGCATGATTCTCTTCTTTTTTCTTCTTGCTTTTTTTTCTTTTCTTTTCTTTTTCGCCTATTGGCGATGACTGATAATCGACCTCTGCTGCTGCGCGGACGCCGCTCTCGGCGATAACCAGTTGCCCGCTAGGGCGACGGTGAGGTCGATCTAGTATGTCGATATAGGTACTACTATATCGATATCGACAAACTGGTTGGCATACCATATATATTTCTATAAGCGTAATAAGCATGTTAAGCGTAATATATAATTTATATATAATAATAATAATAATAATTCTTTATTGGACAGGCAAGACACCCATAAAATACACAATAAAAGCAAAACATATAAATGAAATAAAATACAGGAAAAATATGATTAAAAACCTACCTACTAACACACTGAAATAAAACACTCACACTTGGCCGTTCTCACTTCTCAGACCGGTGCAGTTTGCGCCAGTATGTGTTGAATACGTCACTGAAATCACGAGCCAACAACGATAAGATTTCATTTTTGGTAGCTAGTATTCTCGCCCTAAAGGCAGCAGATCTGGTTCTCAAGATGGCGAAGAAATCAGGAACTCTCGCATCGGCGAACATGCCCTTCGCACTGCAGAAACGTGGCAATTTCAGCAAAATACGAAAGGCATTATTATACTGCACCCTTAGCGCGTTGAACGAGTGCCTGGTATTCCAAAGCTGGCATGTATAAAAACATTGGCAGAAAGCTTTAAATAGGGTCACCTTTACCTCACTCGAACAACGCGCAAAGCGTCGAGCCAACATTGGAGAGGATCTCGACGTTGGAGCCTCTCAGCTCCTCGAAAAGGTCATTGACATATAAGTTAAAGAGGTCCGGAGATGTCAAACCCCCTTGGCACACTCCACAGCCTAACCTATAATCATTAGACTGTGAGTCACCCCATCTTACATTATTTGTTTGATTCCCATACCAAAACTTCAACAGATTCACAATCTCGGGAGCTGTACCAGTCCTTAAGAGTTTAGCCCACAACACATTGTAATTAACTAGGTGAAAGGCGCGACTAAGATCTAAATAAAAAAAGCGGCCAAGTGCGAGTCGGACTCGCACATGAAGGGTTCCGTGAAATAAATTGCGGTTTACGATTTATGACGTATTAAAAAAAAACTACTTATTAGATCTCGTTCAAACCAATTTTCGGTGGAAGTTTACATGGTAATGTACATCATATATTTTTTTTAGTTTTACCATTCTCTTATTTTAGAAGTTACAGGGACACATTTTACCACTTTGGAAGTGTCTCTCGCGCAAACAATTCAGTTTAGAAAAAAATGATATTCGAAACCTCAATATAATTTTTGAAGAACTATCCATAGATACACCACACGTATGGGTTTGATGAAAACAATTTTTTTGAGTTTCAGTTCTGAGTATGGGGTCCCCTAAAACTTAATGTTTTTTTTCGATTTTTGTATGAAAATCTTAATGCGGTTTACAGAATACATCTACTTACTAAGTGTTAACAGTATAGCTCTTATAGTTTCGGAAAAAAGTGGCTGTGACATACGGACGGACAGACAGACAGACAGACAGACAGACGGACAGACATGACGAATCTATAAGGGTTCTGTTTTTTGCCATTGGGCTACGGAACCCTAAAACATGCGTATACTGATGTCTCTCAGTAGTTTACAGTATACTTCAAACCTAGTATTGCGGAATCCGTTGAAAGCCCTGGATGGAAACCAAACTGAGCCTGATCTATTTTGAGATTCCTGGTCAATTCGGGTTGCAATAGCCTCTCGAACACTTTGCCAATTATGGTAGCCAAAGAAATAGGCCTATAGTTGTTAAGACTGAACAGGTCGCCGGTTTTATTTTTTGCTATAGGAACAACTACTGTTTTCATCATGTCAGGAGGAAGATAACTATGATGTATGGAGGAATATATGTATGTATATCTATATAAGTGTATGTGTACGAGTATGTAAATATGTATAAGTTAAGAATTGGAATTATTGGAAATAAATAAAAAAAATACAACCGAATTGAGAACCTCCTCCTTTTTTTTGAAGTTGGTTAATAAGTTTTAACATGCGATTATAGAAATGTATAAGTGTAAAATTTAAATGTATATAAGTAGCCTACAAAGGTATTAAATAGATGGAAAACTGGGTGAGTATAATTATTTTTTGTAAGTATTATGCAGCACTTAATCGTGTACCTACACACTTTTTTATTCTGTGGGTTTCATATGAGTCTGAAGACAATAAGTAAGTTAAAGTCTAGGTTATCTTTATGCGGATTTGTGACACAGAGTGACACGACACGGCCACGTCCACGACATGGCCATGAAACAGAGAAGACGTTTTCTCAAATTCTCACGTGACCTTTCCTATCGCCCAGCCGTTACTCTGGGAAAACACATTTTGTGCCCGGAAGAAATCAAGTGTCACGAATTTATAGTACATTGTGCATTAAGGGCCGTAAGAAGGGGATTACTAACGAGAGTTTATTAGAAGCCCGACGCCAAAGGCGGAGGGCTTTTAATGAGTCGAGTTTGTAATCCCCTTACTGCCCGTGATACACACAATGTTTTTCATCACATTTGCGAGGAAATAAATAACTACAAAAGATAGAAAAATCTTAGTTTCATACAACCGCACCACTCAAAAATTTACGAAATTGACAACTTCACTTACAGATTTGAGAAGGGCGAGGAGGCGTGGCGCCTCATGGCCTGCTAGATTTTTTTCAACCAATCACAGAGAAGAATTCTTGTGACGCGCGGCCAACTAGATTTGTCTACCAATTTGTTTGATTTGTTTTTAACCAATCAGATCACACAGAGGCTCATAACTCTCTAGGGAGTTATACATCCATAACTCCCGTGGGAGGTAAATCGGGTATAGCTGCTCTATAAACTTGCCTATAATACACCCTTTACAAGCAAGTGTGATGAAAAAAAGGTTTTGTAATTCTTCGAAACGATTGTTAAACGTAATAAATGGTACGTAGCAGTGATAGAAACGAGCAACACTATTTGTCCCTGATTCTTGGACAATTTACAGTGCCCATATAAGTATTCATTTTTCTATACATATAGGTATCTCATTAAATATATACCGATATCGTCGCCTAGTACTCATAGTAAATTCACACAAATTAGCAGTCGAGTTCCTAAATATATATTATGTACGTTCCGTATGGTTCAAAAATATCAGAGCAACCTTATGCGCTTAGCAATAAAGTCGTGTTCACATTTTTTTGATTACTTAGTCCGTGCACATATTTTTGCACTCAACTGTACAAACGCATTGAGAAGTGTACAATTTATGGATGAACGATTTCCAGCTCCAAATAAGTCATGTTTGCACCGCTTATAATAACATTTCCGTTGGTTAAGTGAATATATTATTAGAGAGCAGCAGCTTCTAAAGCAGATATTGAGCAATACCTTTTCGAAATCGAATTTTAAACTAAAATCCAATCACCATCACAAATTACCTGTGACACTGACTTCCAGCCACGCATGCCTACAGGCAATTCGTTTACGTCTCAATGTTCCTTCCATCGATAGCGTTAATTGCTTCGTGGCTGATTAATTTGGGGGTCAGCCCTGACACACCCAGCCATAGACGTCAGTTATACCTTATCACCAAAAAGGCATATATTCCTTGAGTGCTCCTATAAGTTTCGGCTCTTTGAATCTATCGTAGCAGAGGTGGACTTATTCTAAAGAGCAAAAGCTAAAGGGGTTTTTCAGGAAATACGTCGTTTTAGACTGTGAACTCATTGCTTAATTGCAGTAATAGGTTACTGTTTCACTTTAGTAATGAAACTGTTTTGAGGGTAGTGTTACACGAAAAATTGATTTGATGGAAAAAATATACTGCTGATTCAATTAGTCTCCGCTAATTACATCATGACCGCGTATTGATTTACAAATCAAGTTTTGACAAGTCATTATAACACAACAAAGTAAAAAGGTAAACTATTTGATTTTTGACACCTTAATGCCTCATATTTGACCTGTTGTTCACCTCTATTGTCATGAATTAAGACTGAAAGTGTCAGGCATAGGGAAGTTTTCTTCACCTAAATTTGTTTGTTTTGGAGCATATAGGTAGTTTATAGTACCTATTGTTAGAAATTATATATTTAAAATGAAGTGGTAACCCTTAATTTGTATAAATGAGTATCTATTATGACTTAAAACTTGGATTAAAGCAAGACTGACATTTGGGAGCGCTCGACCAATCAGAGACCGCCCGGTGTTACTGCAGCTCTCTGATTAGTCGATAGTAATGGAGGGAAAAGTAACGTCAATGGAGTGGCGACCTAGTCCCATGAGGGATTTTTCGGAGTCAGTCTTGATTTAGCCAGGGAGAAGTCAAATACTATTTGTAATGTATTGTGTGTTAGTCTAATAAGCTTGTCCCAGAAAAAAATGTCGCTCATTATTAGATGGGGTGGTATATCAGGATGAAATCTCAAGAGGTTTGAAAACTATACTCTCCGTTAGGATAGTCATTCATGTATAAATTAAAATAAAAAAAAAACGCTGTCAGTACTAGATGTTCAACGATGTCGTCGGTGCAAGAAAAGTTACACGAAAAATTTTTGTACAAATATGTTCAATATGGAGGCATCTCTGCGAAAAAAGTGGCAACGGAGCTAAAAACGTCTACAAAAACCGTTTAAAGGGTTTTAAAACGGTTCAGGGAGACTAGTGGTATACGACGACAGCCTGGAAGTGGACGTAAACCAGGGTTTGTAAACAAGAATGTCGAGAAGAAGATTATTACAGCTTTACAGAAAAAAACCTACCCTCTCTGTACGAGACTTGGGCAAACAGTTTAAAACCTCGAAATCTACTGTGCAACGAGTGAAGAGAAATAATTCTATAAAAACGTTTCAACAAACTAAAGTGCTCAATAGAAATGCAAAACTGTCAAAAGAGTCTAAAACCAGATCTAGAAAGCTTTATTCAAAAATGACGAAGAAAAATTATTGTACTGTTATAGACGACGAAACTTACTGCAAACTTGAATTCAAATCACTTTCAGGACACACTATTATTCTAGGACCGACAGAAAAGTAGTAAATGAAGAGCATAAGGTCATCAAAATGGATAAACTTGCAAATAAAGTTCTCGCGTGGCAGGCGATCTGTTCATGTGGCAAACGCAATAAACCATATTTTACTAATGGAACCGTAAATGGTGATTTGTACCTGAATGAGTGCCTCAAAAAACGATTGTTGCCATTCATTAAGAGGCATAATTCATCTGTACTGTCCTGGCCTGATTTGGCCACGTATCACTACACGAAGAAAGCAATAGAGTGGTACAAAGCAAATAATGTCGATTTTGTTGAAAAACACCTCAATCCTCCCAACTGCCCGGAGCTACGACCCATTGAGAAATATTGGGCTCGTGTGAAACAGAAGCTTTTAAAACCTAAAAGTAATGACACTTCAGTCGAAAACTTCAAACGGAAGTGGAATGAAGCATCCAAACTAATCACCGATGACGATGTACAAAACTTGATGGCAGGGGTCAAGGGAAAATTAAGAAGTTTCTGGATGAACCAATCTTAAACTGATCTTTATGTGTAAATAATAATATTGAAAGGAATATCAAATAAACCTGTATTGGAAAATTTGTTGAATTTTAATAATTAATATGGAATTTTTACTAATTTATAAGCGACATTTTTTTCTGGGACAAGCTTACTATTTATTAATACTGTGTCTTAATGGTAAGTTAACAAAGTGAAGGAATATAATATAATCAGTAAGTAATTCAATCACTATGTTTGTTTCATTTGAATTTCACCTTCCGCGACTTCGTATGCACTCTCAAGTCGATGATATTTGCTCCTTAATCGAATAAAGCAGCCCATTGCGCTTACACTATGTACTCGAACTCATAAATAGTTTGAGTTTTTGGGTAGGTTAGCCTTACCACTTTTTTCTACGTGTTTTCAAAATTATACATTATAAAATTAAATAAAAGATCCGTGTATTAATATTTAATTATTTCAAAAAAAAATAGTATCTTTCTCGGGCTGCGACAAAAGTGTTCAGTCCCTTGTCAGTTCTACCATACATATATATTATATGACGTGGTTTGCAAGCCCATGTATTGTAAGGCTGATGGGTCCCCAATCCCCATTGTGCAGAGACGAGACACGACAGGCTAGATAATGGACAAGTGTCCTTCAGGTTAGTAATTAATCACTATTGATTTGTTACGTACCTACAGTTGAATTGATGCACATCAAAGTAATCAACATCTATTCTTTTGCGGATTATGTATTAGAGTACCAATTGAATTTTGTAATGCGTCTTCCTATGCCTTGGCGCGGTGGAATTAGTATGAGGTATTTTGTCGTTTACCGAAAGCTTATGTAACCTAGTTTTTTTTTACTTGTCAGACCGTCTGACAAGTAAAAAAAAAGACGCGCTGCTGCCATATAAATAAACAGGTTGTCCCAGAACGACCAGTGGGTCGATCACGTAACTTTTCTTACGCGCGTCTGTAAGGTCTAAATGTCAATTTTATATGGAAAAATGACAGTTAGATTGTGATTTTACTGTCAGACACGCGTACAATGCGTTACGTGATTTACCTACTGGTCACAGTGACACCGGAGGTAGTCAGTGTACTCCAAACTCCAAGGTTAGTCATTACTTACAAACTTTTTTTTATGGAGTGGAAATGCTCTTACGCATCCCCCCAGCCTATGGTAAGCTATAATGGGGGGTATGTGGGACTCTCACCCTCCAGCCAACTCTATTTAAAGAGAAGGGGGAGGGAGTCTACCCACTAAAACCACTCCGGCGTTTCCGTCCCTGCCATTAATGGGGGCGCAGTGGGATCGCGAGCATTCTACCACGAGATTACTTACAAACTTGATGTTTAATCTCAGATGACTTAATTCCTGATTTCTGTTAGATCAAACTCGGGTTTAATGCACTTTAAATGGCTACGTTTGAGTTTCATTGAATTGACATTGCACCAAGTATTCCCCACTATACACGACTCGTTATAAGCAGAATCACAAGAACAACGCACTACAAAGACGAATTACCTACAGAATGACGTAAAGAGCGACATTTTTTACTTGTCAAAACGTCCGCGCGGCTAAAACCAAATCGATTCCAAATCAATATTTTAATTTGAATACACCCCTGGGTCGAAAGAGCTGCGCACAGCCTGGATCATTATTACATTATGCATTAAGAATTGACGTTAAGTGATTCGATTAACATAGATATGAGAGTCGGAATTATTTTCCACTGGCTGATTCACACTTAGGTATAAGTGCCTTCGGATATCGGTGAAAGATAAAATTCTCGTTTAGGTCTTATTGGATTTGGAATATTTTTCTTTAAGGCATTACTGTGTGTTGTAATTGTGATATCTGGACCGTATTATAATTTTATTGCTATGCTATTATTTAGGAATCCTGCTAAGGTTAAGAACTACCTATACTATAGGTACATTCAACCAATTTTATTTCTAGGCCACTTCGTACCTTGTCACAGTGACAATGATATGAGATCTCTAGGGGCTTTTATATTGATTTTCACTGTGACAAGGTACAAAGTGGCCCAGAAATCAAATTGGTTGACGGTACCTAACTATTTATACCTACTAAATACTAAATCTCGACGGACAAGACTTTCGTTAAATCAACTGCATTCGAATTTAATCATCCGTTTGGGAACTACGATAACCCACAGACAGACACACAGATACACACATACACATGTTAACCATCCATGTCCAGTCATGTTAATACAAATTATTTATTGTTCGAATGTGAGTGGTTATAAAAATGGTGTTAGGGTTAGTATTTTGGTTACATCACAATCAGCCAGAGTTTGGCGAACAATATTTTGATTCTCAATATGCATGTCATTGAAATTATGTCATTATTATTTATTGTTATATTAATATCGAACTAAATTAGTAAAAAAGTAAAAAATATAATAAAAATAGAAGTCAAAGTGTAGCAATGTCAATATATTAATGAGCCAGTGTCCGGTTCCCTGCCGCAGAGACACACTTGTTACATATTTTTTACTGTTATTTTTATTCATTTTTGCTTAATATGTGTGTCCTGTGTGTTAGTGAATAAATGTATCTTTCTTTCTTTCTTTCTTTAACACATTGGTTGCCGTGGACGCGATCTCGCGTCCTAATTATGGAATATTTGCGCCTCGGCAATCAATGACTTGTTTTCGGCAAGGGTTAAATGTCGATAAAACTGACAGTACCTATAGATATAATAGGGAACTTGTATCTTTTATTTTATTACGAAAACCAAAAATATAATCCAGCATTAAAACAACTGTAGCATTAAAACTTTCTTATGATTTATTTTTCTGATGTCATATGCATTTGAAACCTGCACGCGCCGGTACCCCCCGAAAACGCTCTTTATTAAACAGGCTTATGCTATGACGTCACAGCATATATTCTCGGCGCTTTTACTATGGAGGAAGTCATTAATAGGGAACATTACTGCAATGTTCTGCCGCAAGAGGCAGCACTACCACTAATAGTAAACCAGTATAGAATTATAGGGATTCACACACACATGCACAATTGATTTTCAAATGAGTGACAAGGATGCTTGCATAGACAATACCGCAAGTGCGAACGAGATACAATGTCAACGCTGCTAGTGTCGCCACCTACGAAGAGTTTTGCGTAATGTTCCCTATTTGCACGCTGCGCGCAGGCCCAGTGCGAGGGAGGAACTGACAGTGCGACCGAGTTTGACAACCACGAGCGACTTTTTTCGCAGCAAGTTATGTCGCTTGCAGTCTCGTGCTAACCGTGCAGGAGAACTCTCTTTACTTTTAATACTGTTGCATGTATTAACACCTCAATAATCCGGTACAGAAATTCCGAGCTATCATCAATCAATACAGTGCGAAACAGTGATTAGGACTGGTTCGTTCACGCTCTAACTTGTAACTAACTCCTTTCTATTGGTTTAGTGTTGCTATTTTGACAAGGGTCTTGTTTGTGCAATTAGGAAAGATATTGAGAGAAAGTGAATAGGAAGGTAACGCTGGATGTTTCTACTAGAAACATCCAGCTTTCTTTCTAGCGGCAGTTTGTGACGGATTGAGTTCATGTATTATTCCACTTAAATTATACTCCAATTGTTTATTCAAGGCCAAAAAATCGACTAATGTAAATATTACCATTAAAAATATGGTAACATATATTACCGATTTAAATAATTTTATTATTTTATCTTATGCTTTTATTTTTACAATCTTTGTTTGTAATGTATATGTGAATGTGATCTTGATATGGGTGGTCAATGCCTGAAAATAAAACTTTATTTATATATTTATTTTATTTTTAAAATAACTAATACGAATCTAGTGCCTGATTTGACTTGACGACCGCTTTAGCCTAGTTAGCCTACCAACTAGGCTAAAGCGGTTGTCAAGTCAACCTGCCTACGAAGCAAGAGGTCCTGGGTTCGAATCCCGGTAAGGGCATTTATTTGTGTGATGAGCACGAATATTTGTTCCTGAGTCATGGATGTTTTATATGTATTTAAGTATTTATTTATCTTTATAAGTATATATATCGTCGTACCCATAGTACAAGCTTTGCTTAGTTTGGGACTAGGTTGATTTGTGTAAGATTGTCCGCAAATATTTATTTATTTATTTATGATTTATACTATTAAATTAAATAAAATGTCGTCAATGTTGACATTAGGCAGTAAATAGATCTACGGTTGCTTGTTCTGATCAGCTTATCGCAGTTTATTGACAAGTTTACTATTATAATATTTATAATAATCTAAACGGGGTATAATTCTATAGTATATTACTATAATATTATAAAGAGGAACAGTCTGTGAGATTGTATGTTTGTATGTAGGGGAAATCTCCCGAACCACTGGACCGATTTCAAAAAATGTTTTACAGGAGTACCTATAGATTGGACTTTCTCGATGTACAAATTGGACATATAAACTATATTTTATTCCGCGGGGTTTCCTGCGTTCTTTGAAATACGCGGGTGGAGCCACGCTTACAGGTAATAAATACGTCTTTGTACACGTGTTAGTTTATCTATCTTTTTACAAGCTTTATATTAACTTGCACTGTTCGTATGTATGTAAATATGTAAGTATGTAAGTAGTCCGTCAAAATTTGCAATCCATTTTTCAGTCACTTCCCGTTATCCAATTGAGCTGAAATTTTGCAAGCGTATGTATATCGCATGACAATGCAATATTATGATGATTTGGAGCTGATCTGATAGCTGGAAGGTGGCCATAGGAAATACGCAATAAAACGACACAACCCCATCGAGTTTGGGCTCGTTAGAATCGTCTCAATGAGTACTTCATGATGGTATGCAGAAAGGTACAGTCGGCATAAAAGCTTGTACCAAAAATGAAATTTTTGACAGAAACTTATTGTTCCTGATCTCCACTCAATCCCTCAAAGGTTAACTGGAAGAGATCCCTAACAGGGATAAACCCAAAGGGGCGCCTTTGTACCGATCTTGCCTGTTTTTACAAGCTTTATATTAACTTGCACTGTTCGTATGTATGTAAATATAATTATGTGGGTATGTAAGTTGTCCGTCAAAATTTGCAATCCATTTTTCAGTCACTTCCCGTTACCCAATTGAGCTGAAATTTTGCAAGCATATGTATATCGCATGACAATGCAATAATTTGATGACTTGGAGCTTATCTGATGCTGGAGCTGGAAGGTGGCCATAGGAACTCCGCAATAAAACGACACAACCCCATCGAGTTTGGGCTCGTTAGAATCGTCTCAATGAGTAGTTGATGATGGTATGCAGAAAAGTATAGTCGGCAATAAAAGCTTGTACCAAAAATAAAAACTTTGACAGAAACTTATTTACCAGTGTCTTGTGCACAATAAAATATTTACATACATACGTCAGCATCAAATAGATAGTACCAGCCAAAGTAGCCAAATATAATCGCAACACATCTTTGTTACTATTGGGGTAAGAATGTGTTACGATATAATTATTTGGCCAGTTTGGTTGCTACAAACTATTTGATGCTGACTGTACATACATAATCCATACTTATATTATAAAGAGGACAAGTCTGTGGTAGCTTTAGATTTCAAAAAATCTTTTGTTGGTGTAGAATGGACTTTTTAGATGGACATAGGCTATATTCAAGTCCGCGTGTGTGCCTGTGATGGATCTTTGCCAGGGTGTAGGCGTTAGTTTGTAAGTCGGGTGAAATCTCCGGAACTATTAAACCGATTTCACATTTTTTTTTATATACAGGGTGACTGGTAATTCGACCTATTCCTTGATACTAGAGCTAATTTGCTACAATTTATGTCCAGTCAACCAGGGGTCAAAACACGATTTTTTTTTAATTTTTCGAGTTTTTAGTTTGTTTGAAAAAAAATCGCCTTGCAGCCTTAAAGTGCTGATTGTGACAAAAATGTTTTTTTACCATCCAAATGGAAGTCTTTTTGTGACAATCACCAGCTTAAGGCTGCAAGGAGAATTTTTTTAATACAAACTAAAAACTCGAATATCTCGGAAACCAGCGAGTTTCTACCCCTGGTTGACTGGACATAAATTGTTGCAAATTAGCTCTAGTATAACCCCTTTCAAGGAATAGGTCGAATTACCAGTAATCCTGTACATGCTCCATTTCGAAGGTCTATTATGTACCTTCAACATTGCCATAGGGCATATTTTATAAGGCAGCTTTTCTTGAGTAGGTAATAGGCGGTCAGAGCCGTGAAAAAAACAAGACTGTGAGTGGTTGATTGCTTACCTACTATCGTGAACAGCCTAACATCCTTCGATATTCTGTTCATATTTATTCAAAAACTGAGATTGAAAAGGACTGTCATTAAATGAACTAAAACAATTACCATCCTTTACTGCGTTAATTGCCTCCCAGGACTCGGTTCCAGGAAACTGGATGCCTTTATTATTATTGTCAGTTGCGAGTTCGGTAAATAAATACTTTAAAGTCTTTATTGGCGGTTTTCGCGGAACAGTTTACGAGTAATAAAAATATACTTTGTATTAAAAATATCTACACTGGAATTGTGACTTAATGACACTGAGTTTTCGCTTATACAGCGCTATGAAGTGTAAATTTCGAAACCTTTCGTTCGAAAAACTTAGTTTAATAAGGCTCTCAGTTTTTGCTAGTGTTGCCCGTGTATATTACGGGATCACCGGATTTTACTTATTAAACTTCACCAAATGCGATTTGTCATCATTTTTCATCATTCATTCCATCGTCTTTTTTTCTCAGAAATTAGTATTTTTTTTTGGTAAAGCTAAAAGTTAATTGTGTAGAACCCATTAGGTTGGTAAGGTTAACAATCCTAAAAAGTTCACAGTTTCTGAAAAAAATATGATTTCGATAAAATTAAAACTCTGCGAATCATACATTCGATGAAAACTTTGTCGGTGAAAGAAGGGTACCTAAACCGTTTATTATTATACCGTCAAATGTTTTGTAGTCATTACGTTTTTCACTTACCCTACCCACCCTTAACAGTAGGAAATACGTACATTCTGTCAGAAAACGAACGGCATGAAAGACTATTCCAATTCTGTTGAGTCTCTGAATTTGTTGAATATAAAATAGTGATAATTATTTAACAATGAAAAAATGCGATTGGTTTCACTTTTTTTTATTCCGACAAAAGGTTACAGAATCACAATAAGTATCGGTATTATTTGCTCTGAATCATGATTGATTCGTGTTTGCGCAAATGAACGAGACAGTGATCTGAAAGATTCATCGAACCATTTAATTACCAAAGTGAACTCCTCAGTCACTTTTAATTATCTACCTACTGAATGTGATTGGACAGGATTGTCTGACCGCAACCAATTTGATTGGCGAAATTGACGATTATCAGAAATCAGGTCAAGCACGTGTCGAAGTCAGAAATGGCTGAATACACTTGGGCAACAAAATGAACCATTATTTTTTTTAGAACCAATTTTAGAATTATAAAGCTAAATATACTACTCAAAAGAAAATAGGGGCCACTAAGTATTTTGATTGCTACGTGAAAAATATAGTAAACAGTAATGTATATTTATTAAAATAACATGTAACAAGGCTTTTGTTTTAACTTATGCTAATAACCATTTAATTGTGTAGTCAATTGTTTCACTTATTTCAATTAACATGAAATACGTCCATTGTCAACAGCAAAAACTAAACAGAAACTCTTTGCAAAACAAAACAAAAACTGACACAAGCTGTTTTTTTTAATGGTTTAGTAACGGGTGTGTCCTCCTCTCCTGTTTTCACACTCCTGGAGACTTAATCGAGAGTATGCATTCAAGGGAATGCATACTCTCGATTAAGTTTCTGATGTTTTCATCAGGTATCTCAACCCACGCACGTTTCAGAGCATCCATAAGCTGTTGCTGGTTGTGAACCTCTTGCTCATGCTCCCTAACCCTTCGTTTTAATTGGTCTCACATATGCTCTATTGGATTTAAATCCGGACTATACGCTGGCCATGGTAGGACACGAATATGGGAGTCATCCAGTACAGTCTGAGTGGCCCGAGCTGTGTGTGGGCGGGCATTGTCATGCATTAACCAGAACCCTGGCCCCACTCTCTGTGAGAATGGAATCACATGAGGCCTGATGACTTCATCGATGTACCGTTGTGCAGTTCCTGTGCCTTGATTTAAGAAAACCAGCTCAGTTTTGCCTTGTAAGCTAATCCCAGCCCAAACCATCACACTAGGACCTCCAAAGCGGTCAATTTCCTTGATGCAGACATCGGAAAATCTCTCACCCTGTCGTCTCCATACTCTAATCCGCCGATCATCACTACAAAGCTTCACTTTACACTCATCTGTGAAGAGCACCAAACAAAACCAAAAACAGAAATATGTAAGTGGCCCTTATTTTCTTTTGAGTAGAACTTTATTCTTCACACAATTAAATTAATAATATTTACATTAAATGACATTAAAACTAAACTAATAAAATTAAGTAAGCCTAAAATATGGATAAACACAACTAGTAAGTAAAAAATTAAGTAGAAACATAATGCACACAGGAAAAATTAAAATTAAACAAATAACGATAAGATTATAAATAAAAAACTTGTCCAAGATCGGCGCCAGGCGGCAAGGTGCCCAGGAGGCTGGCGGTATTGCCACGTTGTATGGCAATACTTATTATTTCTTTTTGAGTAGTATATATCCAACAAAATTTGTGCCAAAGTGGGTTTTGAGAATATTTATATCAGGGTGTCTCGGAAACCTTTAACTTTCCTACAAATGCCAATTCGCATTTATAATATATGTAAGTCCGTTACGGGAAAAAAACATTAATTACTTATTTAACAATATTAGGTTCAACAAGAAAGATAAGAGATTAAAATGAAATCGAAGCAAACAGCGAGGAATAGGGGATTTATAAAAAAATAGTTGTCTATAAGTAAAGTCGGTTTACGGACGATAATTTAACGTAATAACGTCATAATAAATCCGAACGTTCGGCTCAAGCGGAACAGGACATTGAGACATACTTTTTCGTGCGTGCTGTCGTTGTTCATTGATTTAAAAGACGTTATCACGTCAAAATACTATATCTTTCGTAGGTGTTACTCTGCAAAATAATCAGATGAAGTGGTTCTACGACTCGTGTCTTACTTTTTTAAACATTTTACCACTACTTCAAATTGTTTTAGAATGTGAACGTCCCAATTCGAAATGACGAAATATGAAGTAAACGGCTTGTCGTGTGGTCTCTTTCTTTGAAGATCAGAACGAAATAGACGTGAAACAAAAGCGATGTACTTACCCTTTAAGTGAGACAAATAGAATCGCGGCCCTGTAGAGTATTTAATGAAGTTATTATAAATTCCTATTACGACAAACATTTTTTGAACAGAATAAAATTCCCGCGTATTTTTATTCAAAGCTGAATATTCCTTTTCTTACTCAAAGACTGTCCAAGCTAGGATAAAAGCCGTATTATTTAGAGACAAACAGTACTTGAATTACAAATGCGATTGCTCTGTGATAACCAGGCCGTTTCCTCACTCCGTGTCTCTGTCTTTCAATATCAAAATGACAGAGATATAGGTAGGGATATGTTTCCTTCTATCAAACACCGTGAATGGAATACCAGCCTGTATAATTACAAAACAAAATTTTCCTGTTCAGTTTAAATTATGTTGAATGGCTTATTTATGATTTAACCATTAAACAATTTAAACAAGTTGTGTTTTTTACGCTTTTGCCACTGTTGATTTGAATAGTAAGTGGAGAGCGGAAGACTGCTCGTAAAAATTCCCTACCAGTTGTCTTTTGTTTACTTTGATTCCGCTGGCCCTCTTCTAATATTACGATTTATATTAAATCAAGAGCTGAGGGACGTAGGCCTAAATAAACAAAAGGGAACCGAAGTAAGATATCTAAATTTTAGTAATCCGGTCTCAACCGCAATCCAGCAAGACTGCTAGGAAATTCATGATTAATAACTTAATAAGCTAAGAGATCAAAGATTCTGATTTCTCGGTTATTTTCGGTGAGTCTGCACTAATTGATTGCAGCTAAGCATTTGTTTACTCAAATGAAATGTCTGAACGTGGTCTGAACAAATAGATTGGGAATGTCTGGCAAAAGTCCAAATAGTCGTCACTGTTCGGTGATCCTTCAAAATAGGGCGCATCAACAAGTTGTAGTTTTATTGCACATCAAACTGCAGATCTCAATCACCTATAAATACCAGTGTTTATTGTGAGCGAGCTTTGTCGGTTCGAGTTTAATTTTACACTACTTACCTATTTACTTTCCAGGGAATCGTTTCATTGTAAAACAAAGTTGCTTTAGGGTTTTAAATTCTGATAGCAATTAGTAGTAAAAACTTTCATCACTACTAGAGACGGCCAGTAAGCAGCAGAAGTATCTACGCGGACAAAGAGCTCAAATTCAAAACGATCCGGATAAGCTCTTTTCACGTTATAATACGTGTAGCTACTAAGTAAAAGGTAATTGAACACCAGACAGATTTATCAGAATATTTTCTTTCCGATAAGAGATAACAAAACCTTTTTGGGATTAGTCACCACCGTAAAATAAAGAAAAAAAACCGGCCAAGTGCGAGTCGGACTCGCGCACGAAGGGTTCCGTACCATTATCTATAAAAAAACTATTTTATTCTGTGTTTTTAGTATTTGTTGTTATGGCGGCAACAGAAACACATCATCTGTGGAAATTTCAGCTGGAACTATCACGGTATCAGTGAGATACAGCCTGGTGACAGACGGACGGACAGCGGAGTCTGAGTAATAGGGTCCCGTTTTACTCTTTGAGTACGGAACCCTAAAAAACAATTATTCGTTACTTAACTAAACGTAGCTAATTACCTAATCAAAAAATGGAATATATGCAATAATATAGGTAATGATTTACAGCGTGTCACGAAAAGGTCCCGCCTCAGCATAATGCCAACTTGAAGGCCGGCGCTGGTCTTCCGGTGAGACCTAAGGGAGGATACTAAATCCATTAATAAAATGGATTTATTATTTAAAAACTGCGAGGAAAAATTCATACCTCAAATAGATTGAGATTGCCTTCCACGGGAGTTAGCTGATGTAGGTGTCTATCATTAATTCAGGGTCATTGGTTTCTTAGCTGATTGCCGCTGAAATGCATAACATTATCTAACAAATCTACATGATCCATAAATCTGAAACGTATTAAATATAGAGGTCTCGGCACAGGGTACAACCTCGGGGTCCCAGTGCGCATAAGTTATTTGCGGAAATCACGAAACGTCTGGTTAATGTAACTGGTGACCGAAGAGCTGGCGGTTTTCTCGCGCAACGCATCAGCGACGAAATGCCGCCAGCATCCTCGGAATAATGCCTCGAGAGTCTTTTTTATTTAGATTTTACTTAGTTTCAATTTAATTAAGTTAATGTTACGTATCATCTTGTATATACTTTAGAAATTAAATGCTTTAATGTACATGATCTATTTGATTCTAATAATAAACACACGTCTAATACTGAGAGCACATTCAGAAGCTTTTGAAGCTAATAATACAGGAAAATAATTAAAATAGAAGGAGTGTTAGCAGAAGAAACTATCGTGGCTTAAAAATCTACACTGGTTCCAAAAAAGTTCACTTGTTTTTCTAATCTGCTCTGCTGTGTCTCGCCGCAATTAATTCCAAACTAAGTGAGCGGACGTGGCCATTCTCAACCGAATAAAATGTATCCTGTAGAGCAACAGCTAATCTAATACGGTTTCTGCGGCAACTACGCAGCGCGGGAGGAGTTTGTGTAACGTTTGAGCTCAATGTAGTGTCTGAGGAATCAATGCCGTCAAACAGTACACACGGCTTTACAATCCTCGCACTCACTAGCATGGTATCCTCAAACACTTAAGATAAAATCAGTGTTGCCTGGTTCTTCGAATGACGAACGATATTGGTAACCCATTCATCCAATTTATGAAATCCTATGGAAAAAAAGCTGCTTATTTGCTGTCAACAGAAACAACGGACCTAGCGCTAGCCTTTTTCACGTAATTTCGTGGGTAATTCATCATAAATGTTTTTCGCACACCGCCGTAATATTGCGATGAAAGAATTATGAATGGCCCAGGAATGGCAACGTTTTTGTCATCTATTTAAATGAAAAACTGGGGCGGGGCTTGCACGTGACGAAATTTATACTAAATTTAATTCATGTAAAGTAAAACCAACCTTAAAATGTACCGTTCTATTAATCGGCTAGTATTTTCACTCTTTGGAGAGAGTGAAAAATATTGTAACAATTTAGAAAGTGTACATTAGGTATGTTGCAAAGAAAATGTTAATATAAATCGCATAGTTGTATGTTCTAAAGTGTTGCAATCATTATTTTCTCTCATACATTAGTTATAATATATCAATTTGTGTACGGGAATATATATCGTTATTTATACAAATACTAATATAGAAAAATGTTAGCCTTATAGTAAAGGATAGGTACACATTTTATACGATTTACTAAAATATAATATACTAGCTGCCGGCCCCGGCTTCGCACGGGTGGAGCAAGATGCATTTATTATTTTATTTACCTAGACCTACTATGTAATACTCGTAGACACTGTTTTTTTTATTCAATACCTAAAACACTTCTTGTGAAATAAGTTTTTCCACGGCAGGTCTAACAAACATAACTAATGCCTATTCGAACACGTCATTCCTACATGGAAGAGGGGCTTACTTAAGTTGTTTACCTATACGACCACTGCCACTTTTAAGTTTAGCGATTCGGAGAGCTATATCGGTTACCATGCCTCATTTCTAATGCGATCTCGCAGAAAAACTCCCGCCATAGCCCTTGCTTGCCAGTGCCTTCTTATGAGGCGAATAGTATGCGATCATGGTTCAGTGCCATAAGTCATCACTGGTCAAAGATTTTCATCTTGAGTCAGTGTGGAATATTGGACAAAAAGATGTGCCGTAGCTTTCCGAACGGCCAGCCGAGTCGGATTCGACGATTGACATTTTTGTCGAAGTTCGACCAAATCGTTTACAACTTCGAGCATAAAGTGTCCAAACGAGTTTGTAGTCGCCTTATCCAATGTACATCTTTAAACCATCTTGCTCGGAGGGTTTACTGAGGCCATCGAGCATTGTAGGTACCTACTCTAGGCGCAGGGAGCATAATAGGTCATAAGATTAATAGACTACCATTATCGAAACTGACTTTCCCAGCTATCGTCGGCACGTGACCATTACCAATATGTATAGTAAGATTCGGCAAAAGTGCTCTGATGTTTTTATCTTGACGCGAATGTCTCTGTAATATGCTTTTTAAAGTCGTGTTTACTTTGTGAGCTCGTTTGAGTATGTCCCCCTTTACGTGTCCCGGCTGCATTACTCTACGAAGGCAGAGGAAGTAGTGGATTATGTGCGCGTGAAGACCGGATCCATCCTTAGAGCCGTGAGGTTGGAGTCTTGCCATAGCGTGAATTAACCTGACATCACGAAATTGCGCAACAAATCGGAGTAATAGTGTGTTTTTGTAGTTTTAAATAAGTTTATATTGTTATGTATAAGTATGTTAGTTTTTAAGGTATTTGTATTATGGGACTTTGTTGCCTAATTTAAATAAATAAATACAATATGTGTCTTTCAGGGCAGGACTAATGGTAGGATTTGACAAAAGGCACCGGAGAATAAAATTTTAAACCGCATATAAGAATCTCGTGCGTTCTTTAGCTTCGACAGCGTTTTATGCAACATAGACACTTCGTTGTTCGTCCTGTACTCCTAGGGTAGGTAGCTACAGTCACGTAACTGCCAGCGCAATTTCCCTATTGGATATTACTTTTGCAAGCAGCCATTTTTAACCAACATCAATAAGGGAGGAGGTTATATGTTCCACTATACCTATGTATTTTTTTTATGTTTGTTCACCGATGTCTCCGTCAATTTGTGGACTGATTTCCAAAATTCTTTTTTTAATCGAAAGAGTATACTTCTGTTGTGGTCCCATTGTCACCAAGTCAGGATCTGATGATGGGATCCCAGGGAAATTGAGGGCGACCCTTAAAAATTAAAATAAAATAAAATAAAATAAAATAAAAATTGTTTATTAAAAGAAAACCTTTTTACAATACAGTTTATCCTGCGGCCCCACACTAGGCTATGCCTGACACGTGGTGGCCAGATTCGGTTTCAGTTTCATTCAAATTACAGGTAAGCATGTAGTAATTTCGGTATTTTCTATTATAACTCGTGTATTTCCCCTCGGAAATTGCAATTCTGATGAAGTGGAACTGATGATGAAGACCACATATGATTTATGGAACTCCTCAAAGTTGTAAAGTACTCACAGATACGAATTAGGTTTTTTCTATAATAATCAACACATTTGCTCTCAGAGAGCAGTTCATGTGGTAAATTGGAAACAAAAGTGGAAATGTTCATGTAAATACCTATTATGTCGCTTGGCAAAGTACTGAATTGAAGTCGGTTTAAACTTTAATTAAAGTAAATTATTGTTAAAAATGTTTCCCGTGCCCCCTAAAAATGGCAATACTGTGAAGTCCATTTTTCTTATCCGGAACAAAATTATTCGTAGTTTAAATAACTATCAGTGTACTACGGACCCCCTTTTTCCTCAAACCCTGTTAACTAAAATGAGTTTTGGCCTTTTCTCACAAAAACCAATGTTTAAGTGACAGATAAACATAAACGGTATTATAGCTAAATTAGGTTATGGTTAGTTTTTGTTATTAAATCCATAAGTTTATCTCTTTCTTATTAGCACTATAACACCAAAGAAAAGTTTGAGAGTATAATGAATGACTTAAACCTTAAACTGCTGCTCTGCTACGGAGATTATATATTTAAGTAAAAAGGTAAAAAAAGATATGGATCATAAACGTACAAAATATTGAGTTTCATATGTCATTCATTACATACATTAAATTCATTTTCATTATAAACTAGTATTTATTAAGCTTATATTTTCCCCCTCATCTATGAGAGGACGTCTTTGGTCTGCAGTGGGACGCATAAAGAGTGATGATGACGATGAGCTTTATTTTTCGTACAAATTGACCCGTTTCCGGTGCTCTTAAGCGTATTTAAACTAGGCCACTCCTGTTTGAATGAACTACGATTACGATAAAATGATTTTAGCACAATTTGGGCCTCATCCAACAATAGTAGCTGTTCATATTTACTCCAAACTTAGTACAGTGAGCAGCAAACGATAGTAGCAACCGAAATAGCAAAAAATAATTGGTTCTGACGTTACTTACATGATTTATAGTGTTCATTCATATGTCGAGCTGAACACTTTATTAGAAATGTAATAAATTTGAATTGAAACAAATATGAAAATAATAATTTTAATTTTATTCATAGGACATGCTAACCCAGTATTTTAGTTATTTACCTATTTAAATATTTGTTATGTAATTGACAATGTATGATTACTGTTTTTATTTACACGGGTCTAACGCGATATTTATTTACCTTTATTAACAGTATTAGTGTATTTTTAACAGTATTTTAAATATATGTACAGAGCGCGAGAGTGTAAAGTGTTAAAATATAATGTATGATTAATACAAATAAAGATATATCATTTCATATCATGATTATCCAATGAGATAAATTAGGATAGCATAATTAATATCCAGCCGTCGTATAATTAAAATTTTGGCTAACGGCTCCCATATGCGAAAGTTAAACACAATTCAGTAGGTATCTTGAATTGGGACACATCTTATTTTATACATTATTGTTTTTCGAGCCGTAAAAGCAATTAAATGATCCAGCCACAAAATCTGGAATAAATATATTTAATTTTTCAATATTTCATTAGTACCTATTCTGAATTCATCAATTTTTAGAATGGCACAAAAAACTACGTCAGAATCATTCTTGAAAACAGCCAAATTTAAGACTGATTCAAAATTGCATGTGATACTAGGTCGCAGTGCTGCTGCCGCCCAGTTGCACACAGTTGTCTCCGGCCGCTAAATGTAACCAATAGCTACAAATCCCGAGAATCGTAGTGCAATCTACATTTACGACTTGGAAAGTTTCCGCATGGTTGGCAAAAGTGGCCTTTCGAATTAGCATTTTATATTTTGCCGACACTGTGGCAGATTTATGGCTCTGGTGAACTCGGCACAAATAGCTTTTGGTGACTTTATTAAGTACTGCATATGAGAAACCTTCACTCTGTTGGATGAAGTCGTGTCGTGGAACTACTCACGTTACTCATAAACTCTCATTTGGTTGCATATTCTATCGGTAGGTACTAATATTATAGAGAGGAATTGTCTATACCTACTTATTATTATTATATTATAAAGAGGACACATTTGTGAGGTTGTAGCTTTGTTGAATGTATTAAATTTGTATGTTTTGGACAACTTCCGGAACCACTTATCCGATTTCAAAAATTATTTCACCTGCGGGTAGAATAGACTTTGTGGATGGTGGCTATAATTTATCCTGCGGGTTTGCCTGCTTTCATAGCAATACGTGGGCGGAACCATGCGGGTAGCTAGTTTCTATAATAAAGAGGAAAAGTTTTTACGTTTGTAAATGGGCGGTATTCTCCGGAACAACTTAACCGATTTCAAATTTCTTTCATCTGTACAAATAATAGATCTTCAGTTAAGGCATAGACTATATTTTATCCTACAACTCTACCTGGATTCTCTGGAATACTGGCAGAGCCGTCCAGGCAGCTAGTAAATAATATAAAGTTAAACACAACAATAATTAACAACTTAGATTATTGTTTATTTGTTTAATAGTATGTGTCTATTAGTTTTTAAATGACAATCCGTAATTGGAGCTACGATTTCCACTTTGTGTATTACATTTTGAATATTTTTAAATTTTATTTCTTATTATTGACGATCGTGATAAGGATTCTTATAATTTTGACATTGTATGCAACCTATATTGTAATTTTTATCTCGAAATAAATAAATCTAAATCTAAATCTAGAAACGTTGGAAATCCCCCGATATTTTCATTTCAAAGTTCAATATCTGAAAAAAGCTGAACCGATTGTGTTGAAACGTAGCTAAGAACCATCTCAATCACGTCAGCTTCAAATCGGTTCATTCGTTTAGGAGCTACGATGCCACAGACAGATACACAGACAGATAGACACACAGACGTGTCAAACTTATAAGTCTTAAAACACTTAATTTTGCGTCGGGGGTTAACAAAAGAAAGCACCACACAGAACAAGGAACAGAAAAAGATAATGGTAACAATAATTTAAATATGTATCTACATACAAAACGTTAGAGTTTAAAGTATTATTATAGTACATTACTTACCTAGGGCGGTTAAACAAAGAATGTCTCAGATCGCAGGTATTTGAAATATGCGCTCTGAGGCTTTCTTTATTACCGCCCGTGGTAAGTACAACATTTTACGTCTATCTGGCCAGGAAGTGGGGTTTTCCGCACGCATAGCGTGCGGTAATTCCTACTTTATGGCCAGGTATGACGTAAAAAGGTTTTATTAAACTAGATATCGAAAAAAAGGATAGTGTATATTTGGGCAGGTACGTATTAGAAGATCGGAAATTGATATATCGACAGTAAAAACATCGAAAATCAAAATATCGAACGATCGAACTATCTAATGTTATTATATCGACGTGTAATTGGTCTATGATACAAATGCCGAACGATTAAAATATCGAAAAATTCAAAATATCAACAATTATGCAGGCGATATATTAAAATTTCGAATGACAATATATCGAATAACTACTTAATGCTTTCGACTATTTAAACTATGGCCTTATAAACTTTCAATGTTTTAAATTAGATATTTTCATTTTCGAAATGGTTGTATTCGATATTTTAATCGGTTGGTAAATTAAACTTTCTATATTTTGAATTTCGACCATGCAACCGTTCGATATTTTGATTTTCGATCGATATTTTGTACTGCGATGTTTTCAATGTCAATATACTTATCAATTTTCGATCTTCTAATACGTACCCGTATTTTTATTTATTAAAATACAGTTTTACACAATACAAATAAGTACAAATGGCGGGTATTATCGGTAACTGAGTATTAAAACAAGTACGAGGCTATGTAAAGAGCGTTTAACACAACAGTAAAGTATATGAAGGGAGAGTAACACCCGCACTGCACGGCTCCATGAAACCTGATCGAAATCCCAATTTCGTTCGACGTATGACCAGTTTATGGGTAGATAAAATCTTTCTCGTACTAAACATTACACGGGGAATTGAATTCGGCGCTTCATTAAGTTTTATGAGGGGGCTTGGGCTCAATTATGCGCGTTTTTTTGTTTTCGCGCCATGTTGCTTTATGTTTGAAGCTGTCCATAGGATTGGGTAGTTGTAGCATGTTCATGAAACGAAATAAAATTAATATTCTTATATGAGTCGTATAGAGGTCTAAATTACTAAATTTATTGTTGATTTATTCTTAGGAGAACCAACTGCTATTTCATATTACTAATAACATGCACATAGCCCTAAAGCCTAATGTGAAGGGGTTACGAGTCTGTATAAAACCTTAAAAGTATATTATCTATCATCATCATCATCATCATATCAGCCGAAAGACGTCCACTGCTGGACATAGGCCTCACCCTTCTCTCTCTTTTTTTTTTGGCTTTCTGGCCAACTGAGTCGGCTCAATTTTGCCTAGGCCTCACCCAAAGAGTTCCAAAGTGACCGGTCCTGCGCCACCCGCATCCAGCGGACTCCCGCGACCTTTACCAGGTCATCAGTCCACCTTGTGGGAGGCCTACCAACGCCGCGCCTTCCGGTACGTGGTCGCCAATCGAGAACCTTTCCGCCCCATCGGCGATCAGTTCTATTATCTATATAGACATAGATATATATTGCCCTGTATGACCCAATTAGTGGAAGATCTTTGA
The DNA here is from genome assembly GCA_963854355.1 of Epinotia brunnichana. Lineage (NCBI taxonomy): Eukaryota > Metazoa > Arthropoda > Insecta > Lepidoptera > Tortricidae > Epinotia > Epinotia brunnichana. The sequence continues at coordinate 20,457,914 of OY977950.1, read as the reverse complement.
CAACATTATTTTCTTTGTTATTCGCATGGACAGTTGCGCGACACTAAGTAGTACTTATAAGCTTACTTATATTCTACTTATTCCATTACTACCAGTGGGATCCTATCATTGGCCGTCTATCTAAACGAGTATGTCAAAGTGTTGTTGTGTTATAAAAGCTTATGGTTCTCAATAATTTTTTGTTGTTTTATTTTTATTTATTAGAACAAATAACAAACTTACAAAGGTTCAATCTCACAGATTTATCATATTAATAATAATTTAAGTATAAATTACAGAAGCGTATTATCACATAAACTGAATAACATCCCTTAATACCTCCAAATCGAGATTACCTCAAATCGATGAGTCTAATCGTACAATTCGCAGGGATTTCTCATTTGACTTCGAAATCCGGGTTGTGCTCAATTGGCTGTAGGTATCACCTCCATTTCCTGTGTTGTGATCAATCTACGTACGTAATAAGCTGGTTACAAATTGGTTTACTTGCATATACCTACGTAAATTAGGTTGCAATGGCATTACTGTTCATATACGTACAATGACGCTAGGTCGATCGATATATTGGTTGATTAGGCAGGACAGCTCTCAGCGCGGACTAGGCACAGCGGAATTAGGATGCGGTATTTTGTACTTTGAGATTTTGTATTTTTAATCTAAAAATTGCCCCTGCTTGCCTATACAAATCTTGGGATATGTATAGGCAAGCAGGGGCAATTACGGGTCCAATTCCAATATTGCCGCTGCAGCAGGTGTGTGAGCCAGCTTAACTAAGGTCTAAAATATTTAGGTACACTCTCAAGAGATCAGTAAACACGACGAAGACATATTGCGTAGCACGACATTATCTTTGAAGAAGGCTAGAATTATGATTTATTATAAACGTCATAATTTTTTTACAGACGCGTAAAACTGAAATCTGCTGAGCCTGGGTTACACGTATTGGTTATTCCTTGAACGCCAATTCACAGAACTAAAGTCTGCGTTACAACAATATAATATTATTCCATCAGTAATTTTCATTCTTCGTGAACATGACCAAATATTAATTTATTAATTTTTGCCGTTAACTTAACTGGCTTCCCAAACCAAAACGTGGGTAGTTGCGAGCGTGTCCTTTGTTCATTGTTTTCCATTTTATTAAATCTCACCTTCATTATTATACCTCTATTTTTATGTTTTTATGTCCAGGGGGTAAACACGTAACGTTCCAAACGCGAGTCGGTACAATTTAACTGTCAATTTTCCATATAAAAAGTGTCATTTAGACCTACACGACGTTCGTACAATGCGTTAAGTGATCGACCTGCTGTACCTATTTGATTCATGTTTTAGTGTGCAATAAAGAGTATTTGTATTGTATTGTATGTATAATATCGTTAATCGAATGTGAGCGATTCTGCGTAGTCCTACGGTTGATGCCTGTTAACCGTAGAGAAACGCTTCAGGTGTGTTTTAACCTCGTAAGGCCCATGGGCCTACTGAAAGGACTTATTTCTCTTAAAGGAATTTTAACCATTTTGGATTGGAATAGAGTTGCATTTGTTTTGTTTTGGTCTTTTTTGTAACAAACAAAATGCAACTCTATTTCTTACGTTAGTTGATTCAAATTTCAATGTCATTTTGTGTCGTATGGTGGGCGCCACGAGGATATGCTTGCATAACCAGCGACTGCCCAACTAGCCATGCAGGTGGTGCCGACTGCCGACTTCTTTTTCTTCTTCTTTCGTGCCGGCATTTCGCAACACCGTGCCCCGTTTCCTAATAGTACATTACTTACCTAGGGTGGTTAAACAAAGAATGTCTCAGATCGCAGGTATTTGACGCCCGAGCCGAAGGCAAGGGCGATAAATATGCGCTCTGAGGCTTTCTTTATTACCGCCCGTGGTAAGTACAAAATTTTACGTCTCTATCTGGCCAGGAAGTGGGGTTTTCCGCACGCATAGCGTGCGGTAATTCCTACTTTATGGCCAGGTATGACGTAAAAATACTAAAGTGTTCGTCACTCTTGGTTCTCACACCGACCTGGTATAATTAATTTTAATTGATTTATTTTAATCTTTTGTAACGCGGCGCGCACTTTTGTGGTCGCGGGAGTCCGCTGGATGCGGGTGGCGCAGGACCGGCCATTGTGGCACTCTTTGGGGGAGGCCTATTTCCAGCAGTGGACGTCTTTCGGCTGATATGATGATGATGAATCTTATGTAATTCCAACATTAAAGTAATTAAAGTTTGCATTAACTGGTTTCTCTCGAATCGTCCGACTCCCAGCCTACATATTTGGAGCACAATTTTAAATCAATAAATAATATTGGTATAAGCCATGCCATATGAATGGATTTTTAAAATAGCGTCGACTTCTCTGTCATCTTATTTACACCTTGTCATTACATACATATAAGGCACCATTATATGCCAGGAACAAATATATTCGTGCGCATCATACAACACATGCGACACTTACGAAGCTATTTTTGAACCTCCATGAGAGTTCCTAGTTTTATTAATTTTTTATTTTTATTACAAACCAAAATACCTCAAACATCTTATTTTTTTTATAAATTGTACCTTTAATGTTTTTAATTGAATTTTATTTTAATATGAACTTTGCCTATTTTTTATCTTTTTAATATTTCAAAATGTTGACATACCTTTAAATTTTGCCTATTTTAATCTTTTGAATATTTTAAATGATCTGACATATTATTTTTAAATGTTGACCATGTTTGTGTTTTACTTTTTATTTTATTTTTACCAATTTTATAATTTACTGGGTATAAGTTGATCATGTGTTTAAAAAATTATGTGTATTTTAACAATAGGTTAACGATATGGAACTTGTTCTGAAATACATGTTTTCATTCATTCATTTAGCTTCGTACAGCTTCGTAGGCAGGGCCACTAAGTACCACATGCAGGTCGATCACGTAACGCATTGTAACGTGGTACTTACATCTAATTGTCACTGTTTGTATAGGAAACCTACAGTTGGGTTATCCTAACGTGTTAAGGGGCTCCACGCGCTTTTTGACTAGTTTTGATGAGTTTTGAGTTGATATTCCTTCGTCATAAAAATAGATATATATTTATGTCACAAACGTTAACCGGTTTTTCAATCCTTTATATACATTTGCATTTTTTAGAAAACGGCCCAGGCTGGACACGGCCCGTTCTAGCGTGAGTCATCTTTTACGTGATCACCCGTCTAGACTACAAGGGTAGTCAAAATCTTTGTATCCTTAACTGCACCCTTAGCGTAGGATTGAAGTGAGTCGCGTCTACATCGACGCTACCGCCTATCGTCAAGATTTAGTATGAAAAGTCTATACACCGCCCCTGGTGGTCACTCATAGAACTAAAAATCCAAACTGTAACGTGAGTCACTTATACATTACTTAATTCGCGATCGACTTCACGTTCGTTCACGATTTTCCAATATTCAACCTTATATCACTAGCATTTATCGTTTTAATTTAAATGTTTGTCGCTTATGACATTACAGAATACGCGCATCGCGACGTTGACAGTGTCGACTGTCGATACAATATGGCAGCGCGGGGGCCATTTATTTGCATTTTTAAATACAAAATACGCGACAATCCGAATTTTGCGGATATATGTTGTCAATTCAAAACCCTTATTTTTATAAGTTCTTTAATTTGAGATAAATTTCGATCGGATCTACGGTAACCCTTGACGGAATAATACGATATCACGGGCCATTTTGCAAGTGAAATAGTAAACTACAGTCGCGACGGTATTCTTCGATTCGAAATGTCTCACACTACCGATTGGTAGTACGAATCGAACGTTAAATTACGCATCGAAAACTAAACGCAAAGTGCCTTACGTTTTGCGGTTGGTTTCGTAGTCCAACGGCAGTGTGAGTTACAAGTTTGACGGGTCGAATCGAAGAATACCGTAGCGAGATCGAAATCTATTCGAAGCGCGTTTATTCGATCTCGTATTAGTTACGTAACGTTAGGTTACGATTGTATCTCACAATAAGGGTACTGGTGCGGCTTATGTTAGGCGTATATGCCTACGGTTTTAGTTTATAAGTAGGTACGCGCATGATGTGATCCAACCGCAAGTTAGTAGGTCACTCCTGCCACAGTGATTGCGTTAACCGTGTGGCAATCTGGACGGATACCCTAGGGCTTTGCTGCATCGAGATTACTTCAGCTAATAACTTAGGTGACAGCTTTATTATAAGCTAATGAAATTGATCAGTTTAAGGGCGTGAATTGAAAAATATCGCGTTCTTTGAATCGCCGTTTTGACTAAGCAATAAGGATTGATTTTCAGATACATGATTCTTGACTATGTTCATAGGATTTCAGAGATACATGATTGTTTAAAATTTCCATAGAAAAAAACATTCAAAGTTGGGTTTTTATTTTCCTTTTTTAACGAAGCCTACTCAAACAATACGTTATTTTACGTCACACACAAGTGCCCATAAAGTACCAATCCCACTTCCTGGCCAAGGAGATACCTACGTACAATTTTGTACTAACCACAGGCGGTCAAAAAAAGCCTCAGATCGTATATTTATCATAAGTACCTGCGATCTGAGACATTCTTTGTTTTACCGCCCTAGGTAAGTAACATACTATTACGACACACTACCAAGTTTATATTATGGCATTTTACCTCGTTTTAAATTTCACTTAATGAAATATGAGTACAACTGTACTAAGTCAGGTATTTATAGTTTTTTTTTTCAAAAAGCCATTCTCGTGCGCGGAAGATATAAGGGTGTCTCTGACAAGGAGGCGCGGTTTTCACGAATCGATGCCAATCAAAGTATCCCCTTAATAGGCATATATAACAATCCCAAGTCCGCCAGTTGTACTTTTATTTTTATATCTGTGAATTAAAGTTTAAATAAATAAATGAGATGTTTTTTTTTTATATAATGATGATAGCAAAATAGCATACGGCCTACCTGATGGTAAAAATATACCGTAGCCTATGAACGCCTGTGACTCTACAATCACAAGCGCATTGCCGACCTTATCTCAACACGAACACATCCACAAGGTGGACCGATGACCCGGTAAAGGTCGAGGCAGTCCGCTGGATGCGGGCGGCGCAGGACCAGTCATTGTGGCACGCTTTGGGGGAGGCATATGTCCAGCAGTGGACATCTTTCGGCTGATATGATGATGATGATGACGATGAATATCAACAAAGAGCATCTTCCGGAGCAATGGCGACCTTACTCACTACCAGGCAGAGCAAGTTTAGTGGTGGTGTTACTATGGTGGTTTTAGACGACCAGTACCCTTATTGTGAGATACAATCGTAACCTAACGTTACGTAACTACTTACGAGATCGAATAAATGCGCTTCGAATAGATTTCGATCTCGCTTCGGTATTCTTCGATTCGACCCGTCAAACGTCCAACGGCAGTGTGAGTTACACACTGCCGTTGGACTACGAAACCAACTGCAAAACGTTAGGCACTTTGCGTTTAGTTTTCGATGCGTAATTTAACGTTCGATTCGTACTACCAATCGGTATTGTGAGACATTTCGAATCGAAGAATACCGTCGCGACTGTAGTTTACTATTTCACTTGCAAAATGGCCCGTGATATTGTATTATTCCGTCAAGAGTTACCGCAGATCCGATCGAAATTTATCTCAAATTAAAGAACTTATAAAAATAAGGGTTTTGAATTGACAACATATATCCGCAAAATTCGGATTGTCGCGTATTTTGTATTTAAAAACGCAAATAAATGACCCACGCGCCGCCATATTGTACCGACAGTCGACACTGTCGACGTCGCGATGCGCGTATTCTGTAATGTCATAACTGACAAACATTTAAATTAAAACGATAAATGCTAGTGATATAAGGTTGAATATTGGAAAATCGATTAAACTATACGAACGAACGTGATGTCGATCGCGAATTAAGTAATGTATAAGTGACTCACGTTACAGTTTGGATTTTTAGTTCTATGAGTGACCACCAGGGGCGGTGTATAGACTTTTCATACTAAATCTTGACGATAGGCGGTAGCGTCGATAGTAAACGCGACTCACTTCAATCCCACGCTAAGGGTGCTGTTAGCTTAGCTAGTGGGTAGTGACACTGCCTACGTAGCTGAAGGTCCTGGGTTCGAATCCCGGTAAGGGCAAGTGTGTGATAAGCATGAATATTTGTTTCCGAGTCTTGGGTGTTTTCTATGTCTTTAAGTATTTATATCTATTAAATAAGTATATCGTCGACTAGTACCCATAACACAAGTTACACAAGCCTTATTTGCTTACTATGTGGCTAGTTGGATTTGTGTAAGATTGTCCCCTTATATTTATTTATTATTTAATATAGCGGCAAATATTAGTGCTTTTCCCAAACAATGCGAGGAAATAACACAAATACATCGCCAAACCTGGCAAGGTCAGTACCTAATAACGCTTTGGAAAGCCTTTGATTTTGTTGAAAGCATTTATCTACGACTTCTTTCAAAGCCGGTATTTGTTCTGGCACTTTTTTCGGCACCCGAATCCGGTATTTAGAGTAAATTGTAACATATTTAATCACACACAGACACACACACAAACATGAACCAATACCATAAATATATATGTAGATATAGGTAAATAGTTGGTACGCCAAAAAAAAGCGTTTCGTATTCATTTTTGATTAAGTATTTATTTCCGATTCAAAACGCGTGGAAGTAGATAGATATTCAATTTCGACTTTTAGCGAGTATTATATTGATTCGTTAAATATTATTCTAAGATTGATTTACACAAAAAGTTACAAGAAATGCATTTAATGTGTTACAATACCCGTATCTAAAATAGCCCCGGGAATCTTGCAACAGTTGTGCCCTAAGAATTAATTTAGTTCGTCACTTGTCACACCAACTGCTACCAATTCTCGCCAGAGAATACGGTATCCGTGAATTTAGAGTACTTCCTGTGTCGGCGGCGAGAATGCAATTGTTTTGTTAAGGTTCGGAATTGAACGGAATTGGGAATCGAGATAAAAGTGGTCTCGGTTGCACAACTGTGTTTTGTTTATGTTGAGTCGGTGTCAATAGTACATTATTGCCGTGGCCGGGAAGGAGGCAATTGCAGGCTGAGTATTTTGTTTAACCCTTTACACCCGAGAGATAAAAATCTTTAACAGCTCCTTGCGACATTACGTAACTTTATTATTACTTCATAAGGAGTCTAGGAAAAATAACAAAAAAAATCCTGACTGAGCTGGTCTTCCACAATCAGACCCTCACGTTCGTGTGGCTCAGGAATAATATGTAACTCGCACGTTCGTGAGGGTCATGATGTGATTGTCTAGAAAAGTTACATTTAAACGGTTATTGAAGAATTTAAATGAATAAAACACAGTTATAGAAATAAAAACTAAGTAACCGTTATTTACTCATAATTTAGGCACTAAATCACAGCGATTTCTCAGGCAGCATTACAAAATAATCAACAAAATTATAGTTTTCATAACAAAAATGCTAATTTCTAGCTTAGTTAAGACAAGTAATATCTAAATTAGTAAAATTACATGAGATCGTAATCAGACATATATATGTTTTTATGTTATTACTTCTTATGATACAATCTAAAGCAGTCTTTATCTCTCGATATGCATAAAATATGAATAAGATAAAAGATATGGAAAAGAGCTTGCAGATTTCAGAGGCGGTCGTTTTTAATTCTACGCCTGTTTTTCGCATGTAATACAAGTTCGTACATCTAGCGATCTCTTCCACGAAGTCGTTGTCAATGTACTCATGAAAGTAATTTACCGGGGAGCGGACAGGTTTCACTGGTAGCGAGGTGTAATTGTGTGGCTTGTCCGTAAACAGAACTTGCTTCCATGTTCGACTTCGAGGTGCGGGTGCTGATATGGATCTTCCACTGCGTTCATTTCCCCGGGCACGGACAGATCTACCTCTACCTCTGCCTATTCGAACATTTCTAGGTATAGATTCCGACCTACCTCGACCTGGTCGTCTTCTAGCTCCGATTTGCAACGGCGAAATAGGGGGCTGTGATAATGTCCCTAGTGGTGGAGTCGCTGGTCGCGGAGAAAGGGGTGGAGAAGATGCTCGCGTTGAACTTAGGGGAGAACGTGACCGGGGCCTTACTTCACGCAGAGTAGAAATTTCTTCATCCGCGAGCAAGTCATCATCACTGGGCAGGTTATCGAAAAAGTTAGGCACATCTTCCAAATCATCATCATCTAAACCTTCAATTTCTGACAAGTTTCCATCTGCGAGCAGATCTTCTATTATTTTATCGGTCAACGGAGCTCCTAAAATAAGCAAAACATCCCGATTAGTAAGCCAAGCGTGTACATTAATAAGTAATACCTACTAAACCAACATCACAGTACACAACCGAAACCACACGATCGTGAGAGTTCAATTATACGCAAAGCAACCGAAATCGCACGATCGTGATAGTTAAAATTCAAAAACAACTTGCATATATGCCTTTCATTCGAATTAATGCAGAGTATTTAAAATATATCACACACACAAGTACTCTTTGCAATCCAATAGTAAATTACAAAGATATATAATGGTAACTAGTAAAAAAAATGCACTTACGATAGTTAGTCCGACGTTCAAAGAACACAGCCATCTCCCACGCCACGTCAATGAGACTGACGAGTCGCGACGCGTACGCATGACCTTTCTGTATTTTTTGTCTTATTCTAGCATAGCCGCACGATCAATCGACATCGGTTGGGTTCGCAAAAGCGGTTCGCGATACGCGGCATATTTTTTCAAAATCAACACTCACGATCGTTTCGAGTCGGGTGTAAAGGGTTAAACGGACGAGCTTGCGAGTCCGTTTAATTATAATACGAAGCCTGCAATTGCCTTCCGGCTGAGGCTAATATAGTGCTTTTCTCAAAAATGGGGGAATAAAAAATACTAAATTGAAATCAAGCGTTATTATTAAATACAAATTGAGGATACTACAAATTACATAAAATTAAACGTCATATATTTTTTTTAAACAGAATCGCAAGTGTATTGTTTCCACCGAAAAACGCAATCTTTTTATGACACATACAAAAATGTCGCGTTTGCAACAGAAAAATACGACTTGATTTGGCTGAATACGACCTGTGCCGTCTTTTATATGCCAGTTTCTACTTTTTAAAAAGTTTGGTACTCGACAAATAAAGGAATTTATATGTAACATTGCAGGCGGCCTGCAATGTTTTTTCTTTTTTAATTTTGATCTGGCCTTAAACTATACACTTTACCTTCCAATATGTAGCGAGTTATGTTCACTTTGCGGGCCATTTTTGAGAAAAGTAAATATTTTAACTGAGAAGTGTATTGGTTACTTGACATATTTTTTAATTAACGAGAATAAGTGAGAAAAAAGAGACGATGCCCCGTCGAAGTATTCATGATACATTGACTGAATTTTACCTGGTTTGAGAAATAGGCTTTTCACTATAGGTACAGATGTACTCGCCATTTTTACTTGTGATATGTTTTGAATAAGGCTTTTATTTGGAGTTGTATTTTTAAATGATAGAACGTCTATGTCGCTGACTCTTGTATTTACATTCGCTAACCTGTGTAGTTATTATTATCGGTTATCATTTTACTGCTATCTTTTATTATAATTTTGTTAATAAAATAAGGGCTCCAGCTATATACATTCACTTCGGGGTCTAACTTTCTAGAAACATAAAGTATGTAATATTTACGTTTTTTAAGAGTCCCCAGTAAGGTGGACTGAAGTCGACTCTCCATACAAACAAATTCTCCAAATTATATAGCAACATAAACTAGTTTCCAGATATGGCATATTCCATTTTGTATATAAAGTTTCATGTTCTAAAATCTGTCGGCATCAAACAACCAAAGTTCACATCCAATTACACTAAAGAAGATGTCAGTTGGAAGTTTATGTTAGTTAAGACATTTTGTTCATAACCGTATTACGGTTAATTAACACTGAGACGCAAAGACATTAAAGTCTTTGCTTGCTACGTTTATTAGCAACTTGGCAATTCAGACATTACGATGTTTAAAACACTTGAATTGCGTAAGTGTGACATTGTTCGTAATTGAGAGTAAATAAGGAAACAAATCAGTAATTGACCGTAGTCTTAATTATCTTTGACCGTAGGTACTCAAAGAATTGTTCTCAGCACGTTACAGGCGAAGTATTAAAAGTATTTTAAGCTCTTTAGTTGATATTTTAAACCCAGTTTAATCTAGTTAAAATGTTGCATCTAACAGATTTTGTCTTTTTTATAAAATCAATAGTTACTTCTTGTGACCTGCATCAGCCATCGCCATCTCCCATTATAACATGTATACGTATGAAGCTGTGTAGTGTGTAGAAATGTACCTGTGAACAAAACGGATAAACAAGAATCATTTATTATGACAAAACACTTGAAACATAATAATACTAAAAATAGTTAAGAAAACGGAAACCACATTTTAATTAAAATAACACATAATAAAACCGGCCAAGGGCGTGTCGGGCCACGCTCAGTGTAGGGTTCCGTAGTTTTTCGTCCGTCACAGTAAGTGTGAAATTATTTTGTAATTTTTTTTAAAAGCTATTCAACCTATCAAGTTCAAAATAAATTTTCTAGAAAGTTTTTATAAACTTCTACTTTTGAGATTTTTTTCATATTTTTAAAACTTATGGTTCAAAAGTTAGAGGGGAAAACATGTTTTTTTACTTCGGGGGCGATTATCTCCGAAAATATAAATATTATCAAAAAATAATTTTAGCAAACCCCTATTCATTTTTAAATACCTATCCAACCATATATCACACGTTAGGGTAGAAATGAAAAAAAAAACACTCCCCACGTTACGTATAGGGGAGGTACCCTAATAAAAAAAAAACACTTTTTATTTTACCACTTTGACGGCGTGCTTAATATACATATTAGTACCAAATTTCAGCTTTCTAGTGCTAACGGTTCCTGAGATTATCTGCGGACGGACGGACAGACAAAGCGAAACTATAAGGGTTCCTAGTCGACTACGGAACCCTAAAAACCGGGTAAAAATAAACACAACTGTCCAATTGCAACCCTTTGTATAGTGATAATAGTTACACGGTTAAACTCACGTATTAAATGTCACTACGGGAGACAGTGATTCAAGTGACACCGCCACGAAAAGAACTCTCGAAGAGTTCGAAACATGTCGCCCGTAGTCTCATAAATAATAATACGTGACCGTGTAATTATTAGTATGATTTTAAACATGTCTGACGAAAGTTTAATTGCGACCTTTGCAGGGTGTCCATCGTGTGATGACACCCTGCAAAGGGTTACTGCCTAGTATTTCGCAAAGAGAATATTAAAATATATTGATTAATTTAATATTAACATTTCCTAAATGGTCATGAGTGGGTATCATTAAGTTAAAATTTAATGATATCGTCTAAAAATTGATCGATGGGTTCCCATACTTTTACAATTATGTAAACAACTACCCTAATGTGTACCTAGTTATTACTGCAAAAACAATTACTTCGCCGCATCAAAAGCAACAGGTATTGTTATCATAACTGGGAACCTCGCGTAATGAAACCGGGTCATTTGGAAGAAAATTTGTAATAACGAATTCAATTTAGCCCCCGCGGTAGAATTAATTTTGCATAACCGCGCAGAATTTTATTCTTTGTAAAATGTTTCCGTTACATTTTCTTTCAGAACAGAACACTTTCTCTGAACGAACTGATTACAAATTATTATGATACAGTGCTGAAGACGTTATTTCTGGAAACCTTTGAAGAAAACGCATTTTTATCGAGCACCGGATCGGCTCTCTATGTATGATGTGTCAAACTACAACCCGCATTTATCAGCTCCATTAGAGCAGCGTCCATGTTAGCTTGTATCGAACCAGAGCGATGCTTTTACGGAGTTAATAAGTGATAATGATAAGGTAAACGTCCCATTGCTCGACGCTGTACTAGAATAATAATTATGGCATGGGCACTTTATGTAAAAGCAATCTATTACTACATATAATAAAGCTGTAGATTAATTTTATTTTTTTATTTAAATTATTGGTATTGAGGATAACAACTGCCGTAGATATAACTAATACTTGGTAATTACATAATACAAGGCCAATAACAGTCATCCATTAATTACTTAAGAAACTATTAACAAGGTAAGTCAAACATAGTGAAAATGTTCAATCAGAAGGTTTTAAACTAAAACTAAAAAATGATCAAGACGCTAAAAAAAAAAACAAATGTTAGTTAGACACCAATAGACTAACAGCTTAAATTGACATAACTTAAAAAATTAAGTCGGACGAAGTTAAAACTAGACTAAAAGGATTTACAATTATATAAAAAAAAACTACTAATAGTAACAGAAACACCACCGATGGTATAATATATTATTTCAACACTCTCATTAAAAGTAAAAAATCGATCGGTAAAGTAGTAAAGTACCCAAGAACACATCAAGAAGTAAATTGATTAACGGCCCCGCACATGTCCACGCTAGGATGATCCTATTGCATATATATATTTTTTGTTGAATTGGCAAATTATTCATATTATGTCTTTATGTTTGTTCAAAATCGAATAAATATCACTTTTAAATTTATTTTTGAACCTACAAATGGATCAGCAATGTAAAATTCGGTGTTATACAAGTGAGGGATCCGTGCCAACACAGCGTTAGCTCCATAGTTAGTGGAGTGAAAGGGAATGTGAAATAGGGTCTTGTGTCGCGTACGCCATTAATACATATAATCAGGGACTGATTTCGGTTACAGTTATACCGGTATGTAACCGGTATTCCATTACGGTACCGTTATGTCGTAAAGGTTATGTAACCGTTTTGAAATAACGGTTAGCGGTATTAGTTTTAAATGATACCGAAACCTTTATAATACCGGTATTATAAAGGTTACCGAAAAAAACAATCGAGCTGGCACTCTACAGAGGAAGCATTGGCTACTAAACATTTCAAGATAACAAGACCAAACGGCAGTGCCGCTGCCGGCGGTTTGGCAACGCCAGGCCAAAGTCGATATATCGGTTACTGTTAAAAAGCGATTACGGTACTGGAAAAAATAAAGGTATCTTTATATTTCGATAGCGAAATATAAAGATTCCGCTACCGAAACCACTATTTGAAAACCGACATGACGTGATACCGTTAAAATAGAATACCGGTATTTTTCGTTTATGCAGTCATTGCATATAATAAGGCTGAAGAGGGTCGAAAGTCTGTACATGGAAGATATTCGAAAAAGTAGTAGTAGTAGCTGGGGATACTTAGAATCGATAACAGGACACGTTCCAACAGTTTTTAGGATTTTTTTTCTCTTGCCTGTTTATCTGGTTTATCTGTTTGTCTGTTTATTTGACCGCGCATCACGTGAAAACGACTAAACAGATTTAGATGAAATTTGGTATACAGATATTTTGAGTCTCGGGGAAGGACATAGGATAGTTTTTGTCCAGAAAATCATCCCCTATAGAGCTACGATATAAACGAGTTCCACGCGGACGGAGTCGCGGGCAGAAGCTAGTATGGGATAAATTGAACTCGGTGGATTTTTCTTCATTCGAATTTGAGCCATGTCACTTTGACATAGAGTGCCCATGCCAAATACTATTGTACAGCGTCGACGTTTACCTAACTATCTAAGTGTGCCTAAAATGCAGTCGTAATACTTAGTTCTCAATAGCTGCGAGACCCATTATTTTTGTGCTAGAGACTAACCCCCTTATAATGCCTCAGTTAAATGAAATGTGTTTAGTCCATTCCTTACAAACTCAAATGTGAAAGTGGCAGAAAAGACACACGAATTTTAACGCCATTTTTGTTAAAATAGGTTTTTTGAATGTTTATGATTACGAGTGCAAGAGAATATCTCATTCAAATAATATCATGCATTTTATTTGTAACAAAACCTATATTTATGGAAATGGAAATATAAATAACGTCACATCCAGTAAACGACGCCCTCATAAGCGCATTTCAAAATCAATTCATTCGGATTATATGCTGAATATTTATTTACTCTTTATAAAGTATACTTACCTCTGCGTATGTTGCATGAAAAAAAATGTAGTTCATTACTTGGTTTGATTTCCCGACCGATCGAATTTATAGTATGTGACGTAGGTGCCTTTTCTTAACAGTTTTTCGAAACAGAGCGGCCACTGCGAATCGCCCACTTCGTTCGTTCGTTTATCTTTATTTCTATCGAACTTGAATAGTAGAGAGAAACAGAGGGAGATTTGCGAAAGAGAGGAGATTGATGTTTGGCGGGAACAGCTCAGCAGGTCGATCACGTAACGCATTGTACGTATGTTAGGTAGATCTAAATGTCAATTTTTATATGAACAAATGGCGGTTGAATTGTTGTAACGTGCGTTTTAAAAGTGACGTGATTAGGAGTTTGTACTATTTTGTTAATCGACGATATGGGCAGAACATTGTACTATTAAAAATAGATAGATTTATCTTTATAAAGACATTTTTAAAGTATGAGATTTTTAACTTTGGTTTTAGACTGTTTGTTCACAAACTAGAAAATGAACATCAACGTTTTTTTTAATTTATCCCCTAAAAGAGGTTTCAAAGTTTGTATTGAGAGAAGTCATTTTCTAAGACGATAAAAAGTTCTACGCGGACGAAGTCGCGGGCAACAGCTAGTTTATTTGGAATTTTGAAACATCTAAGAAAATAAAAAGTTCACAAAAAATAGGAAAGCGAGAAAAAAAGACACTGTGCGTTGCTTCAATGCCAAAAAGGTACTAGCTCAGTTTTGCTTTGTATGGGTCAGCAAGCACTGATACTCTGCTCCTCTGAAATAACTTGATTTGAAGTAAAAAAAAAACACAAAAGCAGTCTCACAGTTTGAAAACTGAAATACATCCGCATTGCTTGCTCATCCAAGTTCGATGAACGTTATGTACAGGCTCAAACCGCAGAATATATAAGTACACAGCCTATCGCTCGAGTATGATCGCACTAAAAGCCGAATGATGAATCGTTGCCGATTACGATTTATTATGACACGATTTATTACGACTAAGAAGGTCAGATAGCAACTGCTGCTGTCAAAGATAAATCGCACTTTTAATATGAATAACAAGATGTTAAACAACAATAATCAATCAGAAGATCTGTAAGTTTACAATGATTTAGGTCATTATTAACACTAAGGCCCAAATGAATTTTTAAACTATCGTGAATCATGTCTAGAATTATCTGCTTAATATGGTTAAACTCATTTATATTATTTCACCTTAATTTAATATAACTAATAATATGGTTAAAACAAATGTGTATTGCAAATGTATGATTTTTTAAACGTAATGCTTGATGTGTTTTTACAAGCTTTATATTAACTTGCACTGTTCGTATGCATGTAAATATGTAAGTATGTAAGTTGTCCGTCAAAATTTGCAATCCCGTTTTCAGTCACTTCCCGTTATCCAATTGAGCTGAAATTTTGCAAGCATATGTATATCGCATGACAATGCAAATTATGATGATTTGGAGCTGATCTGATGCTGGAGCTGGAAGGTGGTCATAGGCATTCCGCAATAAAACGACACAACCCCATCGAGTTTGAGCTCGTTAGAATCGTCTTAATGAGTACTTGATGATGGTATGCAGAAAAGTACAGTCGGCAGTGAAAGCTTGTACCAAAAATGAAATTTTTGACAGAAACTTATTTTACTTGTCGCATTGGCTTTTAAACCGACTTAAAAAAGGGTGTTTTTTTCTTTTTTATATATATGTTCGCCGATTTCTCCGTCAACTTGTGGACCGATTTCCAAAATTCTTTTTTTTATTCGAAAGAAGATACTTCCGATGTGATCTCATTTTCACCAAATCAGGATGTGATGATGGGATCCCAGAGAAACTGAGGGCAACCCTCATAAACTCATAATTTATAAGCACGCATGTAGTGATTTCGGTATTTTCTATTATAATTCGTGTATTTTTACATTATCATGTCAAAGCAGATGAATCCGGCAGTTTATGGAAAAAAATTCTAAAATAACAAAAAAGATGCAACGTAATACAAAGGTTTTGATGCAATACCAAGAAAGTACATCCGCTATACACTGCTCGTCCGAGAATTGCACCGTTGATTGCCAACCTCCTATAGCTGGCTTCTTACCGTGATCGCTACTGAGCAATTGCAAAAAGGCCTAAAAGTCTTAAAGGCTTAAAATTATAAGTCCTTTTGTAGTGACGCATGGTTTTCCTCATTAAATTCCTTCTGCATACGGCTAATAGAATATCGGCACATCAGGCTGCGGTTTGATTTAAGGGACTTACCCGCCACCATGTAATATGTTAACGAATAATATTATTACTAGCTTGGTCTGTGAGTCCAACCATATTGAACTCATGAATTGTCTTCTATACACACTTTCATCCTTATTTCAACCGAAGTAATCTCCACTTATAATAAATCTCTAAATTAAAAAAAGAATCAGCCAGTTTGAAACTAAGCTTTGCGCGGTTCGAATGTTCTCAGCATCCCATGAACGGAAAAATATGAAACATTTTATATAGGTACATTATTATTCTAGCTGCAACTTAGGACAGTTTTTATCCGACTGCGACAGTTAATTAATTTTCCGAAATATACGACTTCATTTAATTTTTCATTTATTTTTATTGAAATCAAACGCTGCTCCAACTGTCAGCTATAAGAACCGTCAAATTTTCGTCAAAATGGCGGAATTGCTTTGCCTTTCACTTATTAATAATTTAAATCCCGTCTACGATAGACCTTTACGAGACGAGACAAATGCTAAAATATAAACCATAAAAAAATCGAAATTCGATTCTGATATGAGAACTTATATGCGCAAATGTCGTTTTATGTCGTAATTTCAATAAATGAAATCAACAAATTTGAACAATATAATTAACACGATTTGTTTTTTTTTAATGACAATGGCACGCGCTCGGCGCGTTCAGCCAAAGTACCTGCGGCGCTACCACGAAAACCGATACTCAATATTCATATATTTGCATCCCTGTCACTCGAGTATGGTTAGTGCGATAGAGATAGAGATACCCGAATATTTTCGAATTCTGAAGTTCGTGGTTATAGCTCAGGAATCGAAAATATGGTAAATAATCATAATGTATTTTCTCGAAAAAGAATTTAAAATAAATATAGTCAAATGGAGAAAAAAACAAAGCAAGAGGTTATATAGGTAATGATTAAGTTATAAGAGTCCAAAGTTTTAAGAGAGGGTATGATCTGTCCCTTTTCCGCAAAACGCACCTTCATATGAAACGATTGTTTTTTACTATGACGCTCGAGTATATTGACGTCACAGTCCCTCATCGTTTTCTCACTCTAACAAGCGACATTAAAACGGATGTAGCTTCATAATTTTTTGAGATATTTGAATGGGAGTTTCATTATCTTCTATCTATTTATACATAATAAATGCCTATGTCCTGACTGACTTATTCACTCACTCACTCACTCACTCACTCACTCATCAACGCACAGCCGAAACTAGTAATCTTAGAGAGTTGATTTTTGCACAGTATGTTGCTTTTATAACGTGGGCTAGGGATAAAAAGGGATTTTTGAAAATTCTACCCCTAAGGGGGTAAAATGGGGGTGCAAAGTTTGTATGGGAGAACCTTTTTTTTTTGAGCTATAGACTTAAACTTTGTAGAAAAATTAGTTATTAGAATACAAATGAAACACTTTCAGCGTTTTGGAAAATTCCACCCCTACGGGGGTAAAATAGGGGTGCAAGGTTTGTATGGGGGAAACATTTTTTTTTAAATAGAGACTTAAAACTTTGTAGAAAGATCAGTCATTAGAATACAAATAAAGAACTTTCAGGGTTTTAGAAAATTCTACCCCTAAAGAGGTAAAATAGAGTGCAAAGTTTGTATGGGAAAAACTACTTTTTTTTAAATAGAGACTTAAAACTTTGTAGAGAAATTATTCATTAGAATACAAATAAAGTACCTAGATTCAGTGTTTTAAAAAAATCTACCCCTAAGGGGGTAAAATAGGGGTGCAAATTTTGTATGGGGGAAACAATATTTTTTTTAAATAGAGACTTAAAACTTTGTAGAAAGATTAGTCATCAGAATACAAATTAAGTACTTTCAGCGTTTTAGAAAATTCTACCCCTAAAAATAGGGGGCTAAAATAGGGGTGCAAAGTTTGTATGTGGGAAACTATTTTTTTTAGCTAGAGTCCTAAAACTTTGTAGAAAGATTATTTAAATACAAAGAAAGTACTTTCAGCGTTTTGGAAAATTTCACCCCTAAGGGGGTAAAATAGGGTGCAAAGTTTGTATGGGAAAAACATATTTTTTTTTAATAGAGACTTAAAATTTTGACGAAAAATTACTTATTAGAACATGAAAAATACTACATTCGGCGTTTTACAAAAATCATTCCCTAAGGGGGTTAAAAAAGGGTGCAAGGTTTGTATGGGGAACACTTTTTCTGAGCTAGACACTTAAAACTTTGTAGAAAGATTACTTATAAAAATACAAAAAAAAAGAGGGCCCTAAGGTCGGCAGGTGTTCCGTCTATTCTTGAGCCGCCGGGCCTTAGTCGCACTGATGGCAAACGACCCGATGGCCTGACGTTGTTGCCATGGGAAAGAGGGCGGTGCTTAGTGTGGGACGCAACGTGCGTCAGCACCTTCGCGGCATCCCATATTAACCGGACTACGCGCGCGGCCGGGGCAGCAGCCGAATTTCAGGCCGCATTAAAGCGACAAAAGTACGCTCCCCTTACATCAGGCTATATTTTTGTACCCGTGGCAGTAGAAACAGCGGGTTGCTGGGGGTCGGACGCAAAGAAATTTGTCCGGGACATAGGCCGTAGGCTCAGGCAAAAGGGTGAGGATGCCCGCTCCGAGTCGTTTCTGGTGCAAAGGTTGTCTTTAGCCATTCAACAAGGTAATGTGGCAAGCATAATGGGCACCTTTGCACCAGAGGCGACCAGGGGTGGTTTATTTGACTAGGGTTTTTTTTTTATATATAGGTACCTATTTAGTTAATGTATTTGTTACTGTTCCAACCTGTATGCCATACGATTAAAATAAATAATAAATTTACACTCAAAAAAAAAAAAAAAGACTTTTAGCGTTTTGAAAAAATCTATCCCTAAGGGGGATAAAAAGGGGGGCAAAGTTTTTATCAGGGAAAGTTTATGTTTTTGAGTTAGAGACTTGAAACTTTGTAGAAAGATTACTTATTAAAATACAAAAAAAGAACACAAATCGTTTTAGAAAATTCCACCCCTAATAGGGTTAAAAAGGAGAGCAAGCTTTGCATGGGCAACACTTTTTTTTGAGTTAGACTTGAAACTTTGCAAAAAGATTACTTATTAGAATACTAAAAAAGAACTTTCAGCGTTTTAGAAAACTCCATCCCTAAGGGGATCCTTAAGATCCTTAAGAAGGGTAGCCAGTGTTGTGTGGGAAAAACTTTTTTTTTTACTAGACTTAAAACTATTCAAAATGTTACTTATTAAAATTAATAATAAAGTACTTTCAGAGTTTTAGAAAATTCCACCCCTAAGGGGGTTAAGAAAGCTTTGTATGGGCAACACTTTTTTTGAGCTAGAGACTTAAAAGTTTACGAAAAAAGTTCTTTCAGCGATTAGAAAAATTCAACCTCTAAGGGGGTTTAAAAGGGGGTTCAAATTTTAAATGGCGAGCAATAAAATTTTAAAGTGTGAGTAAGAGATTTTTAACTTCGGTCTTATTCTGTACGTTAAAAGACTACAAAACTGATTTCAGAGTTTTTCCAAATTCATCCCCTAAGAGTGTTAAAATTGGTTCAAAGTTTGAGTAATTCAAGGCATTTTTAAAGTATGAGATTTTTAACTTTGGTTTTAGACTGTTTGTTCACAAACTAGAAAATGAACATCAACTTTTTTTTTAATTATCCCCTAAAAGAGGGTTCAAATTTTGTATTGAGAGAAATCATTTTCTAAGACGATAAAAAGTTCTACGCGGACGAAGTCGCGGGCAACAGCTAGTAACTAATAAGTCACATTAGTTTGGACAAATGCTGGTCGATCATGTAACGCAAAATCAAACATCAAATTTTATATGGACAAATGACAGTGGGATTGTCCTAACGCGCCTTCGGAACGTTACGTGATTACCCCTTTGGATAGTGACTACAAAGATTAGACTAGTGTATGATGCCTTACGGCATGCCGCCCCTCATGACGAGTCACTGTGTTAGCATAGTCACTACGGAGATTAGGGTAGTGTTTGATGCCTTACGGCATGCCGCCCCTCATGACGAGTCACTGTGTTAGCATAGTCACTACGGAGATTAGGGTAGTGTTTGATGCCTTACGGCATGCCGCCCCTCATGACGAGTCACTGTGTTAGCATAGTCACTACGGAGATTAGGGTAGTGTTTGATGCCTTACGGCATGCCGCCCCTGATGACGAGTCACTGTGTTAGCATAGTCACTACGGAGATTAGGGTAGTGTTTGATGCCTTACGGCATGCCGCCCCTCATGACGAGTCACTGTGTTAGCATAGTCACTACGGAGATTAGGGTAGTGTTTGATGCCTTACGGCATGCCGCCCCTCATGACGAGTCACTGTGTTAGCATAGTCACTACGGAGATTAGGGTAGTGTTTGATGCGCCAGCCTCTCTCGTCTCTGATTACTACCAAGTATCCATGCCAATTCAAGTGGTAGTCAACAGTAATATTATAAAGTATTTAATCATTTCAGTCAAAAGACGTCCATTGTTGGACATAGTCCTCCCCCAAAATGTGCCAAAGTGATCGGTCCTGCGCCATCCGCATTCAGCGGACTCCCGCGACCTTTACCAGCTGGTCGATTACGTAACGCATTGTACGCGCGTCAGGTAGATTTAAATGTCACTTTTTCTATGAAAAAATGACAGTTAAATTGTACGAACGCGTCGTACGCGCGTTCGGAACGTTACGTGTTTACCTCTCAGGTCACCAGTTCACCTTGTATGGGGTCTACCCAGGCTGCGCCTGCCACGGGTTGGTGGTCACCACTCAAGCACCTTTCCGCTCAACGGCCATCGGTTGTACATTTGATTCGGAGGACAAGGTAATGTCACTGTAAAATTTCCCCAAGTGTTCCAAAACCACGATTCATCATAAATTGTAAAAGTTATAACTGGGAGGAAAAACTTTGTATTAAGAATAAGTAGGTATTTTACTGAATCATCTGCTTATTTTTACATGGTACAGGTATGTATGCCCGTGTCTACTTGTTTCATCAAGGGCGAGGTGTAGCTATAAATTACTACAAAAAGCTATATTTAGTACACAAAGATTTATGTTCTCTGCTCTAGACTATCTCAAGCCATGTGCGATAGAATGCTGCCAAGCCGAAGAAGCGTTTATTGCATTACAAAATGTATCGTAAGGCAAACGTCCCAGTCCTCGACGTTGCACTAGTGTGTGACATGGACACTTTATGTCAAAGTGTCTTGGCTTAAAGGGTATAGCCGTGTTTGTATGGCGAAACTGCCTTTGACGAAAAAATAGTTTTTCTCTTGCTCGGATAATTATCTTTATATACGTTGTAATTTCACCACATATCAGCCCCAAAGTCGTCGTGATTTTTGAGATATTTAAAAAAAAAGGAAAATTGTTTTTATTTATTATCTACTAAACTAGCGGGCCGATGTTTTTGAAATTTGTATATATTATGAAGATAACAAAGGACTGAAATTTTATATTTAAGTTAAATAAAAAAGATTTTTAATAAGTATTTCAAAAAAAATTTTTTTTACTGGCAAGGTGGCGACGATTTGTATTTGTCATAACAGCAAAGATTTATAGGACTTTAATATTATATTTCCAATGACTTAGTACAAACGTAAAGAGTGTTGTGTCTACCCTACCTAGTAAAGGGAAACCTATGTATGAGTGGTTACAAATTCGCTTTCTTTTTCTTGTTGATCCGAGTGATATTTTAAATATATGTGGTTAGAGTATTAAATGGTTTATAAAATATCCAATATTGGAAGGTTCTCTATTATCTTCATAATATATACAAATTAAAAATAAATCGGCCCTTCTAGTTTAGTAGATAATAAATAAAAACGATTATCCTTTTTTTTATTATCTCAAAAATCACGACGTTTTTGGGGCTGATATTTGGTGAAATTACAACGTATATAAAGATAATTACTTATCCGAGCAAAAGGAAAACCATTTTCTCGTCAAAGGCAGTTTCGCCATGCAAACACGGCTACCCTACCCTACCCTTTGGATGAAGAGAAATCCTCTTAGTTCTTACCCATATTGCTTTGACATGAAGTGCCCATGTTTCACTACTACACACTAGTGCAACGTCGAGGACTAAGACGGGTCATCATCAGCCGAAGGACGTCCACTGCTGGACAGAGGCCTCCCCCAAAGAGTACCAAAATGACCGGTCCTGCGCGCGCCTGTTTGTGTGCGTGTGCTTGTAACTGCGGTTGTGTGTGCACACAAATCAAACTTACATAGTCAAAAGCGAACGCACAAATACGGCCGAGGGCAAAGTTCTGTTCGAAAGCTGACGAGATCCAGGTGGGCCAAGGGTTAGCTACGTTTCCTTAGCGAACTTTGAAAATAAATTATCGGCGGTTTTTCCACTTTTCTAAGTTCATCATCATTTCCTTGCCCTTATCCCATTTACTTGGGGTCGGCGCAGCATGTCTTTTTCTTCCATACCTACTTCTCTGTCAGCCGTCATCTCATCACTCACTTCGTTTCTCTTCATATCGTCTCTCACACAGTCCATCCACCTTTTCCTTGGCCTACCTCGTCGTTTACATTCATCCACATTCATACCTAATACTCTTTTCTAAGTTGTTAATTATTAATAAATACCGGGGCTAGTACAACTACCTGACAAATCGTATATCGCGCGACTCAGCAACTCCTGTCTCACTCACAATTCATACATTTTAAAGAGAGGGTTACATTTTCTCGTGCGTCGTTGGTTACTCCAAACTTGAGCCACCTAAGATGATCACGAGAATGCAAATGTGATATCATTATCATCCAGTAAGGAGCCAATTCGAATAAGGATGTGGAATTTGGCGATCGTGTCTCGCCCATTACAGTGTCTGAGTGTACGTCGTAATGGTTAACTGTCCATTCAAGGATACGAGTTCTATAGGTACATATAAAGTATGGCGCAGTCTCGTACGGTACGATGCGTTTACTGTCTACATATTTTACATAAGGCTAATGTGCCAAAGTCGGGAACACAAACTAGACGTCTTTCGTGTAGGCACTAAATAAATTAATAGTAAACTTGTGTTACTCGTACGGGTACCTCTACACGACAATAAATTTAATACATGTAAATACTTAGGTACCGTGCTAGAACGCTCGCGATCCCAACGGAAACGCCGGAGTGGTTTTAGTGGGTAGACTCCATCCCCATTCTCTTTAAATAGAGTTGGATGGAGGCTGAGAGTCCCACATACCCCCCATTATATACTCCGTAAAAAAAAAAAGGTACTACATAGTACAATAGAAAACAGCCAAGACTCAGGATCAGGAACAAATAAACCTTACCGGGATTCGAACCCGGAACCGTCAGCTTCTAAGGCAGGGTTACCCACTAGCCTAAAGTTAAACCGGTCGTCTAAACAATATAATAATTAACTGTTATGTACCGATCATACAAGTCATACATATAATACAATACAAATACTCTTTATTGCACACCTCACACATACAGAGCAGTTACAATGAGAGACAATATAAAAACATGTAGGTAGATGTAGACAACAATGCAGTCACATACATACATAAGCGGCACGGTCGAGACGCGCAACGCACTGTGGTTAGTTGGGATCACGCGCAATGAACAGATATAAAACGCTAGTCGCAGGTCGCTTAAGACCAAAGTCGTGGCGGGGGTAAGTTTGCCTGAGTACCCGCGCCGCTGTGAGCGGGGCGGCGTGCAGCGTTCATTAAAAACAAATTTAATGCAATTTATATGGACGCGGAGGCACTCAACCCGTAAACTAAGTCATACCAAAGAGTAACACAAAGTCATACTAAGGTATGCCTATTGGGTGATTAGGTAGTTCCGATAAATCCGATACTAACTACTAAACTAGCGATACTTTTCATATATATCAACATGTTGCAAGCCTACGACACCATTAACACCACTTACTACGATTTCGATTTTAGTACTTAAAAGCACTTAGCTCCTTTTATATCGTAACAGGGTCGTAGCGGGATATTGTAGGAAACAGGTGGATACATTTGTCATTTTCAGGATACTGTATTTTATACATGAATTCATTGATCCGTAGTTCAGTATAGCAATTTATTGAAATCTCAGGCTCGTCTAATTTCTAAGTGATAGAAAAGGTAAAAAACACGAATTCATAATTCAATAAAAGCTCTGAGAGGCACACTTATTCTACAATTTTTTTTATATATTTTTAAATGTTTGTATAGATTCGATAGTCAAATAGTATATTTATTTCCTCAAAATAATATATCATTTTATGCAAAGAAAAAATGTTTTAAATTTGAACGATTAAATAGGTGCCAAAAAGTCAGCCGCCATTATGTGACGTCATAAGAGCAGAAACATTATGTCAAAAAATGTCCTTTAGACATGGGAACGTCAAATGTGCATAATATGCATAATTACCTCTCACAGACTGTACGTCTAGCACAACTTGCTGCTAAGTCGCGCGCGATTCAGCGACTCCTGTCTCACTCGTATCGTGCAAATTAGAAAGAGGAGGCTAGATTATCTCGACTCGCGTCGCGCTTGTTGTGTCTGTTGTGCTAGCCCCGCTGGAGCGACCTGCGGGGGCGGTCAATAGTAAAATTGACAGCTAATGACAAGTTTACTATTGCCCGCTGCGGCCAGGCCGCGCCAGTGTGATGCGGGCTTAAGTCCTTTACAACGAAAACTTGTTTCTAACTGCTATTCCTCTGACGTCACTTACGAGATAAAAATGGGCGTTTTTCAAAAAAAGTGTACAAAACATCTTTATTTTCAGAATTCGATTTTTTTTGGTTTTTCTTACTCAGAATCGTTGATACTATCGATCCTCATACAAGAAAAAAAGTGTCCCAGATTTTACTATGTAAATTTTTTCTTCCAGTGCGTCACGACCATATAAATAAAAAAAGACTGCATACAAAAATGTGACGATCTGGAATGGAATATTAAGGACACTTTTTTTATTGTATGAGGATCGATAATATCAAAGATTCTGAGTAAAAAAAAAAAAAAAAAATTTGAAAAAAAAATTGTTTTGTACACTTTTTTTGAAAAACGCTCAAATGGCACTCGGCACTTTCGCTCACGTGACACACAGATAATAAAACTACGACTTTAATTTTCAAATTAAAAATAAATCTTATGATATTACAACAAAATAGTGTTATATTTGTATCTATTATGGTAAAAACTATATAAAAAATACTTTGTTAAATTAATTTTGATAAATGAAGACACCCTATTGTCTCTACTTAACTTTTCAAACATCCATCTTAGACTCGCTGCTCACAAAACTTCACGAGAATCGGTTGAGCAATGCGACATGTAGAGGATAACAGCCGGACGGATGGACATACGGAATAATTTTGGCCCAAGCTGTAACTTAGAACTTTGTTCGCTTCGCCCTCTGGTTCAATGAGGAAACTTTATATCGAAAAGAAAAAAAAAGCGGCCAAGTGGGAGTCGGACTCGCCCTATGACGTATTAAAAAAAACTACTTACAAGATCTCGTTCAAACCAATTTTCGGTGGAAGTTTGCATAGTAATTGTACATCACATATATTTTTTAGTTTTATCATTCTCTTATTTTAGAAGTAACAGAGGGGGGGCACACATTTTACCACTTTGGAAGTGTCTCTCGCGCAAACTAGGTATTCAGTTTGGAAAAAAAAAATTAAAAACCTCCACATCATTTTTGAAGACCTATCCATAGATACCCTACACGTATGGGTATGATGAAAACATAAATTTTGAGTTTCAGTTCTAAGTATAGGGAACCCCCATAATTTATTATTGTTTTTTTTCTATTTTTGTATGAAAATCTTTATGCGGTTCACAGAATACTTACCAAGTTTTAACAGTATAGTTCTTATAGTTTCGGAAAAAAGTGGCTGTGACATACGAACGGACAGACAGACATGACGAATCTATAATGGTTCCGATTTTTGCCATTTGGCTACGGAACCCTAAAAATCCTCCAAAGGGGTTCATTGGGAATGGAAGTTAAGAAGTAAGCTCGATTCTCCATACAAACGTACCTATTTACGCTCTCATTTTAAAACTACTAGCTAGTTTGCTCTGAAACTTTGTACTTAGAATAAATTAAGTACCATCCAGGTCTGTAATTAGTTTATGTGGCTTCAATTACCATAGTAAAAAAATACAGCAAATTTAAGTTTTTCATACAAAACTTGTTTTTGCTGTATTTCGTTGGTTTTATAAACTGGAGCCATATAAACTAACTACAGACCTAAATATATTCTTATGCCATTGTTTAAGCAAAGTTTCGTTACAATTTAACACGTACTTAATTTGAAAATGAGAATGAAACTCCGTTTGTATGAGAAGGTGAAATTCGGCCGACCTTACTGCGGGCTCTTAATGCGAAGTCGCGAGCAAATGCTAGTACTTCATACAATAATAAATCAAGTTTTAACCCGTTATTTACAGGTTCATGGGATATTTTTCGTCCATAGCGATGAGTTTATATAGTTCTATAACTTAGTTGGTAAAATTCAAACTGGAGGCAAAAGGTAAAGTTACTGAACAATATTTTTGTTCTAAATATACGGTTGAGTGGGTTCGGTTAATATTGGTTTAACGTTGGTAGGTTCTGCTTGGAATATACAAAAGGGTATAATTTAACCGGGCATTTTCGAGTGTAATAAATTATAGGCATTTAGGCGAGTTTTTAAGGCATAGGGTATACACATCACACTTATATACAGGGTGGGCCCTGTAACTGGAGCAAAAAATTAAACGGTAGATTATTAAGCTTGTGAACAATTATTTCGAAGTGGTTTTATGCGAAAAAAATATATTTTTTTTGAAATAAAAGAAATCTTTAAAATAAGTTTACTTGTATTTTTTTACTCTTCTGGAGTGCTATGAGTAACTTTTTATTTTAAAAACAAAAAAAAAAAAAAAATTAAAACATCACAAAACTATCTGTTGAACACAAAAATGCATAAACTATTATGACTCATTACATGATGTTAGCTCAAAATCTGCATTGACTGCCGTGATATGATCTCGTGGTGCCAAGATACATTAC
This sequence comes from Epinotia brunnichana, assembly GCA_963854355.1. NCBI lineage: Eukaryota > Metazoa > Arthropoda > Insecta > Lepidoptera > Tortricidae > Epinotia > Epinotia brunnichana. The sequence continues at coordinate 20,430,610 of OY977950.1, read as the reverse complement.
TTGGAGGTCATAACTTTAGATCAAAATTTCTCCGTAACCAAAAATTTAGAAAGTGAATGATACACAAGGGGTTACTGCAAATGCTCTAAGGAAGCCTCCTTTTGAATATTTGCTCGTGTTACAGGGCCCACCCTGTATACGAAAGAAAACAGTAGAAAAATATTTACTCTGAGTTCTTAAGAATTTTCCTTCTGTTGAGAGGCAGTGACATTGATTAGATATCTACGGCACTTTAATAAAATCTTAGAAAAAAACTAAAAGTATAAGAACAGTACGAAAAATTATGTACTAAATTTTGGAGTAGGAGCCAAACCTCGAAAAACTTTTACTCTCCTCTTATGCAAAAGGAAAAAGATTCAATTTTGTATACATAGTTTTAGAGCTGACCGTACGCTAGAGCAAATCATTAGTAAGATTTACGTCTTTCTCTCGTTAGGTGAATAATAGAATACCCATTTATTTTCGAACTCGAAGGAAAAAGTTTCACACCCATCGGGTACAGACAGGCAGACAGTGAAAAATTTGTTTTCACCTCGCTCGTTCGGACTGAAAAAAACCTTTGAAAATTACCCGTGTTGCAATATAAGCGTAAACATATAACATTAATTTGCCAAGCATGTAATTATTCTGTCCAATTAATAAAAGAAGGGAAATATTTTTCCATCTTGATGGTCAAGAACGGCATCGACATTAAAATTTGAATCTTTTTCGTAAGCCTCAAGATCCAACAACGCAACGTATACATATTTTGATATTTCTAGACGTTATCAGTGCTTTGGCCGTTTGGGGCCTCACAAGAAAATTGGTTAACGGTAAGGATACGCTGTTACTGAAACAGTTGGTTCTTTCGCTTTAGATATATCGGGGCAAGCAAGGCGCTCACAAATATCTGAACATGATTCTATTGGCATGGCGTTACACTTTAACAGTTTTCTACAGAGTATTTTTGTCAAACTGAATAGTTTATTAATATGGATTGAAAAATATAATGAAACTTAGATATTCTGTGAAATTGTTATTTCAAAGCTAAACAAAGTTTGTGTAGTTAATAATTCTGCCATTAGTCTTTTATTTGTACAAAAGTTCGTTTTATTGTGATAATAAGTACTTAGATAATAAGTAATTAATAGAGGATGGAATTCAATTAGATGAAATATACCTAATTATGAGCATTGAGTAATCTGTGAACAATTTTCTGTTTAGGTTCTGGCTTAAAATATATCTACAAAATAATATACCAGTTATTCATCTTATGGAAATAAAAAGAAAGTTTCCTTTTTGTAAAATAAGGTATCTTAAGGATTTAAGGTACTTTGCCTTCAGTGCCCATAGAAATGAAATTGTTAGTTGCAAATGGAAGCCTTGGCGCTTGAATAAGCTAAACTTTTCATCGAAACCTTGACGTAATCATTTAATTAAGACGAGGAGTTTTAATAAATACGGTACGTTACTATGTTGTATTAAATTATATTCTACTATTACTGAACACAACAAATAAATAAATCTAAGGTAGCCTAGTGGTTCAGGCATGCGGCTGTCAAGCGGCGGTCGTGGGTTCGAATCCCGGCTCGTACAAATGAGTTTTTCGGAACTTATGTACGGAATTACCGTTAGCTTTTCGGTTAAGGAAAACATCGTGAGGAAACCGGTCTAATTCCAATAAGGTCTAGTTTTCCCTCTGGGTTGAAAGGTCAGATGGCAGTCGCTTTCGTAAAACTAGTGCCTATGCCAAATCTTGGGATTAGGTGTCAAAGCGGACCCCGGGCTCCTTTAGGGGCACAACCGGGAATAATAACGCTAGGAGGATGATGATGAAATAAAAAATATAAAAAAGGAAAATTACATATTTTATGTTAAAGCTAAATAGCGATTTCTTTTAGTCAACATTCTAGTAACAGAAAAACAGCAGGTGGAGAAGGTTGAAGTAGTAATAGAAATAACTTACAGGCACTTCCAAAGTTATATCTAGAAAAACTGACGGGAACATGATTGACCTTACTATCAGAAATCGTATTAACATATTTTTTTACTTATAATTATTTATAAGATTTAATACAAATATCATATAATCTACTTATAGTACAATTTACACTACCTATATATTCTTTATTAGAGTCTGTCAAGCGAGTCGTGACACTGGAAAATGGCGGCTAATTTAAAAAAAACGCATGCTGGTAACACGAAATTTATGGAGGCATCATAGGCACTTATAACTGACAGTTTATTTCGTAGGTAAAATTGTTGCCATATAATGAATTTGATAAAAATGCTGGTGTCACGACTCGCTGGTAAGACTTTATACTACGCAAAATTATAGTCCGTATTCCAAACTGCATGTACAATGTGGACTAAAGTTTCATATACGTTAAAAATCCACATAAACCCGTATTTGCATGCAGGAACAGACAGGGCAAGCCAGGACATAATCCTATCAAAGTTCGTTACATCTTACAAACATGGCGAGAGACCGTCTAGAGTCTAGAAAAGGGCAGAAATCACAGGCTACTCCTGTGAGTAATGGACATCCTTTTTGAGAAAGGCTCTAGTCTGATTACAACGCTGAGAAAAATAATGTCGTTACGCGTCGAAAAAGTGGATCAGGAAAGTCGTTAAGAACTTGTGGTCCGCTGGCGTTGGGCCATTCTCATTTCTGTGCCATGTTTTCTTACCCATGGATGTCACTACCATGTAATTATGTAATTGTGCGCGATATTTATATTTTTTCTCTTATTTAACCGCTCACTTGGATTTGTATTTTTAAAAGTTAGCCCAAATGGCTTATTTTTAACCGACTTCATAAAAGGAGGAGGTTATTTGATCCACTGTATGTATTTTTTTTATGTATGTTCGCCGATATCTCCGTCAATTGTAAACCTATTTCCAAAATTATTTTTTTGTTCGATAGAGTATACTCTCGAGGTGGTCCCATTGTCACCAATTGAGGATCTGATAATGGGATCCCAGGGAAATTGAGGGCAAACCTCAAATTTTATAGGCACGCGTGTAGTGATTTCGGTATTTTCTATTATAACTCGTGTATTTACCCTCTGAAATCGTAATTTTGGTGAAGTGGAACTGATGATGAAGACCACAGATCACTTATGGAACTCCTCAAAGATGAAAAGTACGTCAGAGATTCTAACATGATTCCGTTGAAGTAGCAACTAATGAAGCGTTAATTCTGAGATCCTTGAGGAATCGACGGAACTCCTCAAATGGCTTGGCAAAGTACTGAATTGAAGTCGGTTTAAACTTTGTTTTTAAAGTAATTATTTAATTTATTTAATCAAATCATCGATCCATTTAGTGTTGCGCGAAATTGGCAACTGTGGTTGCCACAAGCTAGTGAGTAGATAAGGGTCAAATAATTACTTATTTTAGATACTACATGTCATTATGTAGGTACATTCATCATTACATTACATTTGCGCTTTATGATTGCATCCACGGTAGTGACAACCGCGGTTGTGATAGTGTGCACAAAAATGAGAATGATTCTTATGCGAATTCAAATGAACATTCCATCAAACTTTCAAGTTGGGTACCAATCTCATGCAAAAACTCTAATTTTATTGGAACAGGGCAATAAAATTAGGTAAATTACTTTTGAAGTTGACGTCCGATCCGTTTTATGACCTATGGTCTAGACGAAAAAGTAAAGCTAACCCTGATCGCAGTCTGCCAATTTAGCGTATTTAAGTAACACATCATTCCGTGAGGAATAACCTCACTCTTTCACATTGCATTCTAGTTAGCGTTGCGTTGTTTAATAATGTATTGTATGAGTTAGCTGAGATAAAAAAGTAAAATAAAAACACAAATTTAGTTTTTTTTTTCATCAAAAATTAATTTTAAGCCATCGTGTTTTATGTAGTTTCTGACTAACGAGAAAATATAATAAAGATACAGTTTTTTTTATTATTTTTTTTTAAATATCCAAATAATTTGATGTATCGCAGAGTTTCATATTCTTGCTGCTAAAGCTATAACTGGCTTATTTATGGCTAGACACATATGTCAGAGAATTCATTTTGTATACGACCAGTCTCATAAGAGTTATAAGTTACGTGGCCTTAAGGGCCAAATATTATGTTATTTAAGAAAGTGATGTAAGTATTTTATTGTGAACAAGCAGCCGCGCTGCCGGTAGGATTAACACGACAGACAATGTCAACGAAAAGAAGTTGCTTAAGCGAATTCGTCCTCGGAAAACACATTATTTCGTAAAAGTTCACTGGCGTATGAAATCGCGAGATCTACAGCTCACAGACAGAGCCACTACACTTATCGTTGGGACAACTTGATGTTTTACTGTACATATAGCAATACTATTTTTTTATAACTATACAATACATAATAGCGATACTATGTTTTTAATGCGGAAACTATCCATATCCAATGTAAGATTTACTGTGCATAATTTTGCTGTGGCATATTAAAACCTTATATTATTATGTCATTGTAAAAATGTTCTACGATATATAATTATAATGTTGCTTTATTATCTGTTCAAGCTTTTATTGAAATCATTCAAACTCGACAAATTGGCCAACTTGGAACATTACAATCAACAATAACTCAAGTCGTAAAGAGTAACTTCATTAATACGGCAATTAGTATTGAAAATACACAGCCATTTTGTGGTAGCTTTAGAGAATTCCATAAACAGTTTTGCGGTAGCTATCTTTAATTTAATTTTATGTAAAGTAGGTAAATGCAGTGTCTAGACTGGTACAGTCAACGTTAAATATATGTAAGTATATGTTTTTCACCTTATTAGCGAAAGGAACAAAGAGAGAAAAATGGTTAAGTAGTTCCTGCGTTTTTAGTTTTTGGTCCGGGGAAATAGAATATATATATCTATCATAGTGGCGATGGCGGCGCGTGAAAATTTTCAATGGGCAACCCGGAACAAATAAAGTTATGAAAGAGTTTAGAGTCACCATCATATCAGCCGAAAGACGTCCACTGCTGGACAAAGGCACAGAATAAGTAATAGTACAAGTACAGAAGTTGCACTACCTAACAAAAACGGCGTTTAGGCATAAGAAACGTGCCTACTCTCTCCTTCTCTGTCTATCATATAACTTGTATTCATTCACGCACGGCACGTGTAGCGCTAGGGCTGTCACGCCAAGAAAACAGCAATAAGGGCCAAAATTTGTGATTGAGAATGAAGTTTATTAACATTTGGTTTGTACCTACACATTACAAGCCCCATAGTAGGTACATATATATACGAGCGTTTTTCGACGACGTAAGCATTTTTCCCTGTCACACTTGCCTGCTGGCAAAAAAGTGGTGAAGCCCTGCACCGACTTACCTATATGTATATGTATGTATTGTTGTATTTTGTTATAAGCACTTAATCATTTAATTAAAATAGGAGAGGACAACCATTATACCTAGCTAAGTAAAATACATTTTCAAACCCGTGTTTTATTTTGAAGAAAATTACTGTAGGTATCCCGTTATCTATCTATACATATAATAAAGCTGAAGAGGGTCGAAAGTCTGTACATGGAAGATATTCGAAAAAAAATTGGCTAGGGATACTAAGAATCGATAACAGAACACGTTCCAACAGTTTTAAGAATTTTTGTCTGTTTGTCTGTTTATCTGTTTGTCTGTTTATCTGTTTATCTGTTTGTCTGTTTATGTGACCGCGCATCACGTGAAAACGGCTGAACTGATTAAGATGAAATTTGGTATAGAGATAGTTTGTGTCCTGGGGAAGGACTTAGGGTAGTTTTTATCCTGGAAATCAACCCCTAAGGGGATGAAATGGGGGGTGGAATTTTGTATGGAGCTACTTAAACCGCTGCACCGATTTGGATGAAATTTGGTATATGATTAGTTTGAGGCCCGGAGAAGATTAAAGGATAGGTTTCATCCCGAAAATCTTCCCTTTAGGGGGTAAAATGGGGGGGTGAAAAATTGGATGTAACCCATTTTGATAAAATTTGGTTTAGAGGTAGTTTAAGTTCTGGGGAAGGACATTGGATAGTTTTTATTCCGGAAATCTTTCCCTGAGGGGGTGAAATGGGGGGTGACATTTTGGATGGACTCCGTTTAGATCAAATTTGGTAAAGATATTGAATCCCGAAAATCATCCCCCAAGGGGATGACACAGCGATGTAAATGTGAATAAATCCAATTTAGTTAAAATTTGGTATAGAGATAGAAGGAGTCCCAGGGAAGGACAATGCATAGTTTTTATCCTAAATCATCTCCTGAGGGGGTGAAATGAGGGGTGAAAATTTGGATAGAACCGATTTAGATGAAATTTGGTATGGAGATAGTTCAGAGTTGGGGAAGGACTTAAAATAATCCCATTTACGGTATAGTGAGTTGGAGTCTTTGGGAAGGACATAGGATAGTTGACTCCTGAAAATCATCCCATAAGGGGGTGTAATTGGGGGTGAAAATTTGTTTCTGACCCATTTTGATGAAATTTGGTTGAACGATAGTTTGAGGCCCGGAGTATGACAACGGATAGTTTAAATCCCGAAAATCATCCCCTCAGGGATAAAATAGGGAGTGAAAATTTGGATAAAACCCATGTAGATGAAATTTGGTAAATAGATAGAAGGAGTCCTAGGGAAGGACAATGCATAGTTTTAATCCCGAAAAATCATTTCCTGGGGTGGTGAAATGAGGGTTGAAGATTTGGATAGAACCCATTTAGATGAAATTTGGTATAGAGAGAGGTAGAGTCCTAGGAAAGAACATAGAATAATTTTTATTCCGGAACACTTAAAAGGAGGAAATCATCCCCTAAGGGGGTGAGAAATGGTGGATGAACATTTGGATTGAACCCATTTATGGTATAGCGATAGTTAAGGAAGGACATAGGATAGTTTTATCCCGAAAATCATCCCCTAAGGGGGTGTAATTGGGGGTGGAACTTTGTTTTGATAAAATTTGGTTGAAAAATAGTTTGAGTCCTGGAAAAGGACATATAATAGTTTCTATTCCAGAAATCATTCCCTAAGGGGGTGAAATGGGGGTGAAAATTTGAATGTAGCCCATTTAGATGAAATTCGGTATAGAAATAGTTTGAGTCCTGGAGAATGACAACGGATAGTTTTTATCCCGAAAATCATCCTCTAAGGAGGTGAAATAGGGGGTGAAAATTTGGATGGAACCCATTTACGGTATAGCGGTAGAGGGAAGTCCTGGGGAATAGGAACATTACATAAGTAAATATATGTATGTGACGTTCCAAGGGTAAAGGTACCTTATGGCGGCCTTAGTTTTGAAGATGTTTTCTAAAACGGGGTAAAAAAGACGTTTTATTATGGCTATTTTGAAAACTATTAGATGTTTTATTGAAGTATTTTTATTTTTAATATAAAATGTTTAAATTACAAGTCAGTTAATTTAAAAGGTTTAGTAGAAAAGGTCCTTACGGCCGTTTGATATGAAAATATGCAAAATAATACTGAAAAAAGCCTACATGCAATCATACAATCCATACTAATATTACAAATGCGAAAGTAACTCTGTCTGTCTGTTACCTTTTCATGCTTAAACCGCTGAACCGATTGAAATGAAATTTGGTATAGAGATACTTTGAATTCCGGGGCCTTCCCAAAGAGTCCTTACTAAAGATAGTTTTATCTGGAAATTCATCACCTAAGGGGGTGAAAAGGGGGGAGAAAGTTACGATATAAACGAGTTCCACCCGGACGAAGTCGCGGGCAAAAGCTAGTAAGTAATAAGTAAGTAAGCACCTAACCAGCCTATTGTAACATGTATTTACGTATTGTTGTTGTACATTGTAGGTATCTTGCAACTTCATAATATTAAGTACCTAAGTTATACTAAATAAGTTCTTACTTATTAAATAAATAATTAAAAAAGAAACTTACCGTTCACAATTTGTCGGCAGGTAAAAAAAAGATAAACTATTGTTCATTTGGGTATTGAAACATCCATATACAGAGCACCAGCGGCTGTTATTAGTTTTCATCGTGGCCATCGAACTCCGTAAAAACAAACAGAATAAGTACGCGCGGTTCGTCGCGTTCAAGTCGGCGGCGGCGGCGGATCACGGCACAACGCACATGTGCTCGCTCGAGCGGCGCTGGCCTACGACTGACTGGCTGGACTTGCTTCTCGAGGTTTCGCGAGCGCTAGGTATCTAACGCGACGCGCTCCACCCACTGCAAGCCCCTTAATAAACGCCACCCGCATCCAGCGGACTCCCGCGACCTTTACTAGGTCATCAGTCCACGACGCCGCGCCTTCCGGTACGTGGTCGCCACTCGAGAACCTTTCCGCCCCAACGGCCATCGGTTCTACGTTTAATATGCCCCGCCCACTGCCACTTAAGTTTAGAGTACTTGCTACTCTAAGTACTTGCCTAAAAATAAATTTTAGGCAAGCCGGTGGGAATTGGCTTGTATGGGCGCTCCGCCACTGGTAAACAAGTAAATACAACGTAAATTAAGGCAATATTTGGACCCATTAAAGTACAGGTGTAAGGCTGCGAGAGCTACCGAGGATGCCTTGAGAGTTGAGTGAGAGTGAGGTACCCGCGTTCGTCTCTAGCTACCAACACAACAAAACCTCATATAAAATAAGTTTCTGTCAAAAATGTCATTTTTGGTACAAGCTTTTACTGCCGACTGTACTTTTTTGCATACCATCATCAAGTATAGGTAATGAGATTGAGGTAATTCTAACGAGCCCAAACTCGATGGGGTTGGTCGTTATATTGCGGAGTTCCTATGACCACCCTCCAGCTCCAGCATCAGATCAGCCCTAATTCATCATAATATTGCATTGCCATGCGATATACATATGCTTGCAAATTTTCAGCTCAATTGGATAACGGAAAGTGACTGAAAAATGGATTGCAAATTTTGACGGACAACTTGCATACTTACATATTTACATACTTGCATATTTACATAAATAAATAAATGAATATTACGGGACAATCTTAGACTACGGACTGCTTACTATCAGGCTGCTAACAAACATACGCTATGTTTGTTAGCCACTCTATTCTGAGAGTAATACACAAGATGCATAAGCTATTTGCGGAAATCACGAAACGTCTGGTTGAGCGACTGATGACAAGAGCTGGCGGCTTTCTCGCGCAACGCATCAGCATCGGACGACCGCTTTTAGCCTAGTTGGTAGTGACCCTGCCTACGAAGCCAGAGGTCCTGGGTTCGAATCCCGGTAAGGGCATTTATTTGTGTGATGAGCACGAATATTTGTCCCTGAGTCATGGATGTTTTCTATGTATTTAAGTATTTATTACTCTATCTATGTATGTATATCGTCGTCTAGTACCCATACAAGCTTTGCTTAGTTTAGGACTAGGTTGATTTGTGTAAGATTGTCCGAATATATTTATTTATTTATTATTATTGGAATTCAGCGAGAAAATACCGTCAGCATACTCAGTACAATGCTGCGCCTTCGCAGCATTGTGCTGAGTAAAAAAACCTTTTAGGTTTAACTTAGTTTTTATTTAATTTAATTAATGTACCTAAATTATCAACTTGTATATTTAAAAAAATTAAACATTTGGCCAATGCTGCTTTTAACACGTAATATTCTTATATTACCCTTTCGGCTTGCAATGTTGCGCTTTAGAGTTCGATTTCACGCTCATCAAATCGGATATATCAAATGGGCAAACCAAGACATATGATAGAACCTAAATATATCCGCCCAATATCTAGAAAATGCTCACGTTCGGCCTGGGCCTGGCTTGCGATCAGCGCATTTGATTAAATTGGAAGTTGTTGCCGACTCACGATACTACTCACGATATGGAATAAGTTCTAGATAAATCAACGCATTGGGGTTAGAGAAGCGAATTTGGACGGCTTATTAATGTGAAACTTACATAATATACTTATAGATAAAATTGTACCTACCAATAATACTAGTGCATGAGAATTACGCAACTTTTCGAAAGTACGTTAGGCCAGCTCAATGTTATTTTCATATACAACAAGTATCATTGAAATCTACCTGACATACGTGCAAAGCGTAACGCAATAATTGACCTGCAGTAGCAGGTCGATCACGTTACGCATTGTACGCGCAGATTCAGATTCAGATTCAGAACTTTATTGATAAAATGTCATATTCAGTTATGCGCGTCATCAGGTAGGTCTAAATGTCACTTTTTATATGCAAAATTTACAGTTAAATTGTACCGACGCGCGTTCGGAACGTTACGTAATTACCCCTCAGGTCATGCGCCAGCCGCCACGAACCGGAAGGCGCAGCGTGGGTAAACCCTCCACAGTGGACTGATGACCTGGTAAAGGTCGCGGGAGTCCGCTGGATGTAGGTGGCGCAGAATCGGTCATTGTGGCACTCTTTGGGGGAGGCCTATGTCCAGTAGTGGACGTCTTTCGGCTGATATGATGATGATGAGGTGATGCGCTGTTTTCAGGAGTGAGATCTCTGCATTTGTATCTTGCCGTGAACATATCGAAAGGGTCGACAATAATGGCTTCTCTGGAGTCCGGTCACCATAATGCTCCGATGACCGCACCAGCCAGGCCGTATGCTTGTGAACTTTAAAAAAAATATATTTTAAAGGTGCTGATAGATTTGAGCTTTCACGTGTAACATGGACCATTGGCCGTTTTTAAAGTCGAATTAAACAACGAACAGAACCAAGTATTAGGTCAAACATCGCTACAATTATTTTCACGATAATTCCAGCGACGCTAGAGCGTGAATGCTGTGTGGAAGGCGTGGGCGCAGCGGGACGGCGGCGGAACAAAAACAATATTGCTCGGCTCGGCAAAAAGCTTGAAGCATTAAAACAACTGTAGCATTAAAACTTTCTTTTTAATACAGTTGCTCAAAAAATGGTACTTTTTGTAGCTGCAAATCGTGCGCAAAGTTGTATTTTGCGCACTAGTGCTTTTTACTTTTCCACGTGTACCGAACGACGTTTTTTGATACAGTTGCGAACAAATAAGAAAAACAACAAGTAAGGAATTTGAAACTTTTATATTATTAATTCTGTAACATCATTGTAATACAGTTGAAAAATAATAAAGTTGTTAAAAAAAAAAAAAAACTGTTCTTACTTGTTGTTTTTCTTATTTTTTCGCAACTGTATTAAAAAACGTCGTTCGATACACGTGCGGAAATGTCATTCTTCACTCGTCCCGAGTCTTGATATCTCAGCACTCGTGTAGTAATGACATACTTTCCGCACTAGCATCGAAATGTACTATATTATTTATTTTTCTGATGTTATATGCATTTGAAATCTGCACGCGCTGGCAACCCTCGAAAACGCTCTTTATTAAACGGGCTTATGCTACGACTTCACAGCATATATTCTCGGCGCGTTTACTATGGAGTAATTCATAATTTGCAATTATCTTCACAGCATTTGCGTTCAAGTCTATACTTGTAGTACAAAATATCATTTCTAATTTAATATTCTGTGTAACTGTTATGTTATTTTAACGAAAAAATAACAAAACTTTTTTCGTCATTTTAACGTGAGGTACAACTAATACCTACAATAGTTTTTTAATTTATTTTTTATTTTGCATTATATCTCTACGTATATCCGCATCAATTGAGTGCAATTTATTCGAAAATGAAGTCCCATGCAAGTTCCCCATTTTACCGTAGTTTTGCTAGAATGCTCGCTAAAACGCTCCAGCACCCTTAGCGTGGGATTGAAGTGAGTCGCGTCTACTATCGACGCTACCGCCTATCGTCAAGATTTAGTATGAAAAGTCTATACACCGCCCCTGGTGGTCACTCATAGAACTAAAAATCCAAACTGTAACGTGAGGCACTTATACATTAAATAATCTTGACGGAATAATACGATATCACGGGCCATTTTGCAAGTGAAATAGTAAACTACAGTCGCGACGGTATTCTTCGATTCGAAATGTCTCACACTACCCATTGGTAGTACGAATCGAACGTTAAATTACGCATCGAAATCTAAACGCAAAGTGCCTAACGTTTTGCAGTTGGTTTCGTAGTCCAACGGCAGTGTGAGTTACAAGTTTGACGGGTCGAATCGAAGAATACCGTAGCGAGATCGAAATCTATTCGAAGCGCGTTTATTCGATCTCGTATTAGTTACGTAACGTTAGGTTACGATTGTATCTCACAATAAGGGTACTGTTTATTTTGTGAGCTATTAGTTTTAGCAAGTGAATGCTCAAGTCTACCAGCACCTTATGAGTTGTTGTGAATCAGCTTTGCCGGACGGTCTCAGTCGTCCATTGAACCCAACGCCAATAAAAGTCAGAACTAATTTCGTGCCACATCACTCTATTTACGAGATGTATGAAGATGAATCTATATGCGTAAATTAATATTTATTGCTGGGTAAGTTAAGTTAATGTAATAAATCAGTTGGAGAGCGGAACTTATGAGATGGGATGATATATATTAAACACAAGAATCAGTATCGATGAACGAGTATTAAGGCAACACAATGGCAGAAATGTGCTGTATTATTATTTTAGTTATTTTTCCAAGACTATAAATTCGCTTCACATTATATCTTGCTAGCTGCTCGCCAGCCTCCACCTGCGTATTGCAAAGAACGCAGGTTAGCTGCAAGATAAGATATAATATAACCCATGTCCATCCATGTTTTTTAGTGATAGGTCATTGTTTAAAGGTACTTTTTTTATATATTTGTGGACAATCTTTCATAAATCGACCTAGTCCCAAACTAAGCAAAGCTTGTACTATGGGTATACTAGACGATGATATACATACTTATATAGATAAATATATACTTAAATACATAGAAAACATCCATGATATTCGTGCTCATCACACAAATAAATGCCCTTACCGGGATTCGAACCTGGCTACAGAGGTCGTCAAACTTTGTAATTATAATCCGTAGGCCTACTCCCAATACACCTACGTCTCATGACAACACGATAAAATGCATGGCAGCAGGTCGAGAAAGTTGTGCTGAGCAAGAATCAGAAGATGACCGCACCTAAAATTGGCCGAAAGTTTGAAAAATCCTTCACTTCCTTCGTAAGGGTAGGTATATTTACGTCATGTGACAACAGTACGAAACATGCGGCATCTTTTAGCCCTAATCGTAGAGAGAGTAAACCTATTAAGTCTGTCAGTCCTGAAATGGCCGGAAGTACTTGGCAGACCGTGCCAAACTTGGCTAACGGACTATTGAGCTATTAAGATATTACCACGGTAAACATTTTAGCGTTATCCCAAGAATCTCAACGAGCGTCGAGTAAGACCTCGCTACACCCGGCAGGTATAAACGATCGACTAAATATGAAATCAATATCACAGTAAAATGAATATAATAAAGGGCAAGTTGGAAGGAGAAGACTCCGTTCAAATTGGAGAAATCTTACAAAAAGGCCAGGTCAAAAGTACCCTAAAGGATGACTCACGCTAGAACGGGCCGTGTCCGGCCCGGGCCGTTTTCTAAGAAAAACGACGGCGTTTTTGCGCGGCCGAGCCATACCCAAGCCCGAACGAGCCACGGCCGAGGCTCGGGAGCGGCTCTGTGTCGGCACGGCCCGGCCGTGGCTCGACCGGGCTTGGGTGAGGCTCGGCTGCGCAAAAACGGTAGCAAGATCGATCAAGATCAAGACGAAAGGCCTGATGTTAAGCAGTTACCGTAGCCTATGGACACTTGTGACTCCAGAAGAATCAGAAGCGCGTTGCCGACCCTTTATTCACTTGACGATTTGCTGTGTTGGCAGATAGAGACATGCAGGTCCCTCACTCCCAACACAGCGCACCCTAGGGAGCTCTGGCGACCTTACTCACCACCAGGGACACAACACTACATGCTTCGTAGCATGCAATAATATAGCAACACTACAAAGCAGTGGTGCTTTTATTGGCTGCGGTCTTCTGTAAGGTGGAGGTACTTCCCCAGTTAAGCTGCTGCAGATACGAGCGAGATGACATTCCACTGTGCCCTACCTCTCTGATTTGATTGATTTCCCCTGTGTTTCTCGAACCAATCCTACTCTCGAATCAATCTGTGATCCTACGAATAAAACAAGCGCCCCGACGAAATAAATAGGTGTAAAGTAGTCTATAAATCCGATTTGGAAGCTATTTCCGGTGAATAAGAGTCAAATTCGTAATTGTACTTATTTTTAGAGTTAACTATACAGACGCAAAATGATTCACGAACACCTATCCATCAAAAAATCTTCGTTAATAGTTTTATTATTCTCTTACCTGCTAATTAATTGTGCGGTGTAGAATACCTGTAAACAAACATTTTTTTGGATCTGGTGAACCATTCAGTAAAAATGTGTCGGTACTGAATAGGTTACTTTAAGTGCCTGAGTAAATCTGTCTGTTTCTCAGTTTGTTATATCATTTAATTTAAAGGTTGCATGATGATAGTTAGTAGTAGTAGGTAGTTCACGAATAGGACTCTTCGGAAGAAAAGCAGTTTCAGGCTTTACAGCCAGCGCTGTCCATTTCGTTAAACTGTTATTTTTAGTTCTTTATGTTTTGTGTATAGGTAGTAATAGTAGTGGAGGCAGTAGTAGCGATTTTAGTGGTTGTACTTAGTAGTAGTAGTATAAAAGAAAATGTTAAAAATGTATTGCGCCGAGCCGGAGTCGAACCAATGACTATCTGGCATAAGCGGCGAAGCCGGCTCGACCATTGCATTTTTTCCCGTCTGTCGAATAGCGGGGATAAAAGCATAATCATTTCGGTTAACTAGGTGCTTACTTATCTACTCTCGGTTGGTTACTCTTTTTCTATCTTACAACTAAAACAACAAATTGTGTGCACCAGAGTTGTGTTTTAGGGTATATCACCATTACGATAATACAAGCTGTTGTTGCTTTCCGAATTTAACCAGCGAACTAATATGTCTGACAGAAAGTTAAATAAGGTTAAATTATATAGAAATAACCAATAAAGTGGTCACTCTTTCAGGATAGAAATAAAAAAAGATTAAACCCATCTGCTTTTTTACATAAATGTTAAAGATGGAGACTACATTTTCCTTCGCGACATAGGTAAATTTGATTTAATTAGCATAGTGAAAAAAAAATGGTGAAAAAAAAAGGATTAATAATTTAGAGAAAAATCACATTTCATGTATTCGCGGATAATTATTATTTCTTTTCTTCGGAGCCACTGCGAATTTTCAACAAAACTTTGCACAATTTAGGCAGTTTCCTCATGTTAAAACTCATAACGTAGTCCATCCGTCGTGTCGTAGTCGCTGCTATATGGAAAGTAAATCATCTAGTTTTGCAACAAAGCGTCAATTGCAAAATATAACCTAAATCATAAAAGGATATAATGTTATTATGGAACTTGTATGTTTTCTCTTTTCATCTTCCAAGAGGAAACTTAATACTGCCAATATGATACTTACCTACATTAAAAAAAAACATATGACAACTATGCACCTAGACGCTACGACACGACAAAAACAGCAATTTACTTGATTTTCAATACAACGATTAACTAGTACAAATTTTACGTAGTACGGTGACGTCGTACTTCCGTGTCAATTAGTATGAATATGAAGCGTTTGGGCTGCCGTGCCGCCCGCGCCGGCGAGGTCCGTCTTTGACTGAATTTTTTTATCTATTTATGTATTTTAATTGTAGTAGCTCCCATACCTACAAACATTTGTTCCTCTCTAAAAACTGGTTCGAATGGCATTGAATAAAACCGTAGGAATCATGCCAATTGCAGTATTAGATGTAAGTAACTTGAGAAAATGAACAGCATATAATTATTAAAGAACATTTTCTTTCCCTTAATCGGCTACGGCTTTTGCCCCAAGCTATTGCAAACACACTACAAGCCAATCCTATTTGTCAAGCAGTTAACACCTATCGTGCTTATATGGTCACAACGACCTTAAATCTGTTGACTTACCCTCTCCAAATGTCCCTAACATCCCTAGCTGTCGCACTTCACTACAGCCATATAAATGAGGCAAACGATTACAAATGGCACGTGTTTTTCACACTAGTGATGTCACAAATCTTGTTGACGTGAGTCAAGGTTTATTGGTCAGTGGCAAATATTTGCTGTGGTCTGGAAATGCCTCATCCGGACTAATGGACAAAAAGCTCATGTTATTAAGGATACCGCTCCCTTGTGGAATGGCATCATCCTGTTTAAAGAGGGATTTAAAAAGGACTAGCTTTGTTAGAGTATAACGTGGTGAGGTTGTTGGAAATGGGTTTTAGCTGACTTGGTTTAACGGGGGTTTTGGATTGATGAGAAGGTTGATATTATCAATACACACACTACCCGTGTAGCAATTGGTGTACCAATTATAAATATATCCTGGCTAATGATATTGAATTAAAATATAGGTACTGAACATATGAAATATCATTACTTCTTTCTACTTAGGTACTTAAATAATATGCAGGAACAAAATCTACTTAGAATTGGTTTTTATTTAGAATCAGAAACTTTTTTATTACCTCAAATTATACCAACTTAAAGTTACAAAATAAAATTTCGATGCGTCCGTGCTTTCAAAAAGCATAAAAATTAAAAGATGAAAGTTTCAATTTCATAACCAAGTTCGTGCGAAACAAGGAGCCGCTGTAAGGCATTGCGAGTGTAGGCAGCTTTGAGTGAACTCCCCTCCCTTCGTATTTTGTGAAAATTTGTTTGGCGACGCTCATTGTCAGAAGTGACATAGGCGCCATCATCTGTCCTGCACCACCAGTTTCTCCTACAACGCGCCGGCGTGAGACAACACACGCCCACACCCTATTGGTCCAAGCTGACATCGTCAAGGCGACCAAAGAACGACCACATGCGCACAGACGATTTTTCAATCAATTTAAAATGAAACTGTCATTATTGATTTTTATTTATGTTTAGTTTTGATAGTTATAATATGTGATAAGGCGTTTTAATTGATATTTTTTATAGGAAAACGATTTGTTAATAGTTTTAAATAAGATAATCACAAGAACCATATAGTGCCTGTTGCCCCGGATGGAATGCTGTGTTTGTCAAAAGATTTTTTCATCGGCAACAGGTCTACGTATCCACCAGGGACGTATCCATCAGGTCCGTATAACCTCTGTACCATCTACAGCACACATCCCGGCTCCCTGCTCCCATCCTACATTACCTCCCACCCCCGACACTCCTCTCCAGACTCTCCTCGGCCAACTCAAGCAGTCAACTTCCATTATAAAACGTATACCACGCGGTGCCCGATCGACGGTTTCAGAGGCATTAGCGGGCGCAATCAATAATTGCGTTAGAAACAACAATAGTAATTCTTGGCAGGACCTCCTTACCTTTTCGTTTAAAATTCTCCATGTTTCAGAAGAATCTAACAGTAATATTTCCCTAACGCAAAAAATAAAAAACAACATTTTAAATCCGTCTATACCTATTTGCGCCCCTTCGTCTGGAACTCACAGAAAGAAGTATGACTTGTTTGGAAAGGTCGAGGAAAAAATACACGACGGTGATCTCAAAGGAGCAACACGCCTGTTGTTCTCAAACGACACCTTAGCACCCGACACACCGGAGACCAAAGCCGCATTACAGTCCAAGCACCCCCCAGGCCCTTCCACCCCGATCTTCGTAGACCCTCCATCCGACCCCTCAGCCTGCCTCCACGCCACAGCAAGAGACGTACTAACAGCCCTCGCCTCGTTTCCAAAAGGATCGGCGTCTGGTCTAGACGGCATATCCCCACAGCATCTGATTGACCTCACCAGCTACGGCACAGGTGTAGCTGGTGAACAGTTGACCACAAGCCTCACAAAACTGGTCAATCTCATGCTTCTGGGAGATGTTTGCCCGGATGTAACGCCGCTTATATATGGAGCAAATCTTATTGCCTTGGCAAAAAGGGATGGTGGCGTACGCCCCATCGCAGTAGGCTCTACATTCCGACGTTTAGCAGCCAAGATCTGCGTCCGGCTCACTAGAACAAAATTACAGGCCCTCTTTGAACCCGTACAAGTCGGCTTTGGAACTCGTGGAGGTTGCGAGGCAGCAGTCCACGCTGTTCGTACCTTTGTAAAAAGTGATTCGTGCGAGGTTCTTCTAAAATTATACGTAAAAAACGCATTTAATTCGGTCAATAGGGACACCCTGCTAAACGAAATTAAAACACATGTCCCAGAAATTTATAACTTCCTTCTCCAGTGCTACCACTGCCCCTCAAAACTAGTTCATAAATCCAACGAGATTCTTTCGGCCGTCGGTTGTCAGCAGGGTGATCCCCTCGGTCCAGCGATATTTAGTTTGGCAATAAATGCGATAATCCACAACCTAAATTCGAAATTAAATATTTGGTACCTCGACGATGGGACCTTAGCCGGAGACGCACAGACAGTCCTAGCAGATTTGGTGCATGTTAAACGGCACTTCAATCACATTGGTTTAGAATTAAATTATGACAAATCTGAATTATATATTTCGGACAAAGTTAATCCACTAACCGCTTCCCAAATCGCTCAAAACTTTAACAACGAAGCTCTTAACATAAAAGTAGTATTGAAGGACAGTCTGCACCTCCTCGGCTCCCCCATCTTCGAGGAGGCCATTCCTCTTGTCTTAAATAAATCAACAACAAAATTCAGCAAGTATTCGGACCGCCTTGTCAAAATTAGCAGCCACTTAGCTTTATTTATTTTAAAATTCTGTCTGTTTGTCCCTAAATTCACTTACCTGCTTCGCTGTTGCCCCATTTGGAAATTCCCACATTTGACCACACCTATTGACAGTCTAATGAAATCCCAAATTGAAAACATCGTGAACATTCACTTCAGCGAACAGGCATGGACCCAAGCTGCCTTACCAATAAGGAATGGCGGCCTAGGAACCCGCAAAATTTCAAGTGTGGCTTTGCCGGCATTCCTGTCTTCAATCCACAGCACGCTAGATCTCGCAGGTAAAATACTAAAAGCCCCAACGGGCATTAACTGCGAGATTGCATGTTTGGACGAGGCCATGAATGCCTGGCTAGCTGGACCGAGTCCAAATCTCCCGTGCAAACAACATAGGCAAAGGGCATGGGATACAATAGCCTCCGTCGCCACCTTACAAACATTAATAGAGCCTTCAACAGGCAGGGACCGGGCCAGGCTGTTAGCGGTGTCCAAGCCAGAATCTGGTTACTGGCTCCATGCATATCCCTCGCCCAACACTGGTACTTTTATCGACCCAGACACTCTACGCATAGCCGTCGGTCTCCGGCTGGGAGCTGGGATCTGCACAGGTCACAACTGTGTTTCTTGTGGGGCTCCAGTGGACCGATTCGGCCACCATGGCCTCTCCTGCTCCTCGGGCGCCGGCCGCCTGTCCCGCCACGCCGCTCTCAACGACATTCTCAGAAGAGCGCTCGTCAGTGCCAACGTTCCCGCTGCTCTGGAGCCCCAGATTGTGCGGAGCGATGGCAAGCGCCCTGACGGGATGTCGTTGATACCCTGGAAGACGGGCCGTGCGCTGGTGTGGGACGCCACCTGTACAGACACCCTGGCAGCGTCCTACCTACCAGCGACTACCAAACGCGCGGGGGCGGCGGCAGACGCCCGGGAACGCCTCAAGGTCTCAAAGTACAGCTGTCTCGGCGCCCAATATCAGTTCTTTGCTTTCGGCGTCGAGACACTAGGTCCTTGGGGTAAGGGTGCGCTGGATCTCCACAGGGAGCTCAGCAAAAGGTTGAGGGAGGCAACGGGTGACCCTCGCGCCGGCAGCTTTCTCGCGCAAAGGATCGCAATCGCAGTTCAGCGCGGGAATGCTGCCTGCGTGATGGGCACCCTGCCAAGAGGCCCAGGCCTCTTATTTAATTAGTTATTTTATTTTATTTTTTCTAAGTTTAAGGTTTAGTTTTAGTTATTTTAATTTAATAATAGTTTAGTTTTGTAAAAGTTTTATACATGTTTTTACTATTTTATCCATTAAACAGATATATAACTAGTAGAAATTTCGATTAACATAGTTATAATTACATTTTACCAATCAAAAGGTTGCAGCTTTGTAATTTATACAAAATTACTGTACGTTTGTGCGTAGGGGGTAATCTCAGGAACTTCTCATCCGATTACAAAAATTCTTTACCAGTATATAAAATGGAACTTTAAGATGAGCGTAGGTTATAATTTATCCCGCGGCTCTATCTGGATTCTGTGTAATACGCAGGCAAAGCGGTACGGGCAGCTAGTCATGAATAAATCTCTATAATATTCTTTACACACAAAATAAAAAAGTCTTTAACTGCTTTACTCTTCCTGTAAACGTTGCCTCAAGTCAAAAAAGAATTTAATTGAAAACGTTTGTGGTTGGCATTGAAATGTTATTTCAGTCACAGAACCCAGTATTTAAGGGAAAATATAGACGTTAACTTTTTATACAACGTGTTCCATTCCGACATTCTTGAATTAAAACTCATTTACATAATATTATAATTCTTACGGAAAAAAACTGATAGCATTGTTTTTTCTACGAACTATCATTTGATGTTACAGTCGGTGAAGGAAAACATCGTGAGGAAATCGGTCTAATCTCAATAAGGTTTAGTTTTCCCTCCGGGTTAGAAGGACATATGACAGTCGCTCTCGACTAGTGCCTGTGCTAAACCTTGGGATTAGGTGACAAAGCGGACCCCGGGGCCTTTAAAGCACAACCGGGAATAACCCTAGGAGACTGACGATTTTTTGTGAGAACTTATAATGCAAAAATAAAGTATTATTTCATGGCTTTTTTATTAATTTTGTTAATTTTTCGGCAGTGGAATGGTGTAACATAAATAAATAAAAACCTGTTTTGTAAGCAAACAATGTAGTCCGAATAACATTTGCATGGGAAGTTTAGAAATAGGTACCACTGCATAAAATTCGAATTTTTCTATAAGTAGGTACACGGTGGGCAGTATTATACCGACATATTTTAACCATGGATTCCTGAGGTCATTAGGAGTAAAAAAAATATAAGGCCAAGGCAAATTCAGCAAGTATAAAAATAACTGGTTTTGTCGGTTATTTAATGAAAAACAGATAGTTATCCAACTATAGCTTCTCCATGGAAATTATTCCTTTTAATATATATTTTATTTATTTATTTATTAGGACAAAAGAAATAAATACATAATAATAGTCACAATACCCATCTAGGCAAAACCTTGAAGAGAATAAAATGGTCTAGATTATTTTTCCAAAAAAGGGCGAACAAAACTAAGTCTTATTTGACTTGGGTTCATATAAAAAAAATCTCCTAATGACCTCAGGAATCCATGGTTAAAATATGTCGGTACACACCAGCCCAGTATAGAGCTTGCACCACCCCGTATTTTCCCCTCAACATTTAAGTTTACCCTTAAGAGTAAAAATGCTTTTTGCTACTCCACCCACGAATGTAGATGGCTTGGCTTACCTACTCGTAATTCAGTTTGTTCATCTCGGAGTAATTAACTTTGCACTACACTTTAACTTAATGGGCCAGGTTATTAACATAAAACAAGGAGAACAATAATGTTATTACGCGATCCACCCTAGTAATTAGCTAGTGGTTCAGAAAATTGTTGGTTTGGATCATTTTGTACGGGAGAACACAGTTATGTGCATCATGCACATTAAATTTAACATACACTTTTTAAAGAAAAGTATAATACAATACTAATACAAACATCAATTAGCACAAAAAGCGGTAAATAAACGAAGATAAACGACAGGCGGTCTCTTGGTACAATATTGTCTACTTGTGTATTTGACTGACAAAACTTATTCATAAAAATTAAATATCTTAGTAACTTGGTTGTAACGTGCAAAAAAACACCTGTAGCTCAAGTATAAGTTTAATCGATATATATACGTTTTCGAACGCGTTTGCGTTTAGTTTCAATTTGTATGGCAACGCGTAATTCTTAATAGTTACCACCAGAGGTGCTGTTCGCGTTGCCATACAAATTGAAACTAAACGCAAACGCGTTCGAAAACGTATTGTATCGATAAAACTTATACTAGAGCCTCTGAACCCAAAGACATCTCTAGAAAGTGTTCAATTATATTCAAAACAAGACAATAATGTTGCTGATTAAATTCGCCAGCAACAGTAGGTAAGTAGATAAAGTAACTATATGAATGTATTATTAACCTCTAGTTACTTATCTTTAATTGGAACGACCTCAGCTCGTGGTTCGAAGCCTAATGTGTTAAAATAAAGTGCTGTTGAGCCAATTGCACTGTTCGGTTCTGAGATTAAGTAGGTAAGCATTTTAAGTATGAGATTGTGTTGTTACTGATGATTTTCAGTGTAATTTGAGTTCTAGGGTTTGATTATATATAGAGACAACTTATATATATTTCGCGCCCATATTACCACGGACGCCGAGCTAATGTAATGATTCAGCCGCGTTCAATTTTAGTACCCTTATACGTTTATTTATTTTCGAGAAAAATCTATTGAAATATTTTAGAGTATATATATTGTTTCATTACAAAGCCAATATATAACCAAACGATTATTTTTACAAAAAAACAACACTTACTAAAAATCTCCCTCTGAAAAAGCGGCATGCACATTCATTCACTGGCGATAGATTCAATTCCAGGTCAATTCCTTTTACAAAGTCCAAACGTAATGCAAACAGAAAATATAACCTTTGTATTTTCAAACTAACTTTGAACCTTACACTAAAGGCACTCGATTAATGTCAGTTCCAAAAGAAAACGTTTTTTTTTCTGCAAAATGACGAAAAACTAATGTTTTCACAATACATGTGCTTAAAAAGAGCGATTTTCAAGCAGCATAACTGGGTAGAAAGTGATACATTTCCACGCTGGTGGTTTTTAGTTTTAATTTTAAACTCCGTCGTCAGCCCGAACCGAAGCGTTTTTATTAGGTGAGAAAAGTTTCACAAATTAGTTAATCGCAGATTTTCATTCTTATAAAAGGTTCGCTCGTCGGAACTCACCTACTTTTCGCACTTGTACTATTCTTCGAAATTTGCATGAATACGCGATCTTTTGGATTGAAAAGGCCGGCTGGGAAAGAAGATGGATAGCCTTTCTTGGAAAGTACTACAAACAATGTGTTGCATTCACTTTGCGCTATTGCATTGCCCCTTCGATAGTACTAGTGATTGTTACAAGAAAGAAAAGAACAATCGATTTAAGGATGACTCACGCTAGAACGGACTCGAACCATTCACAATTTCCTGTGTTTTTAAATGAAATATGGAACTTTTGATCCTGCGTATTGCTTGCAATAATACTTTATTGCTTGTTACTTGCAATAATACACCTTTCATCAACATGACAATTGTCATCGACGACAATTGGTCGTGCATTGATGGGATCAATTAATGTCAACCTAGAATGTACAACGCATTGCAAAGCACACCTTAGGGTAACTTAACAAGCCAAAACGTCTCTTAACAAAATTATAATTTTCAATCAACATTAAGAATTGAAAATGTATTCGGTACGACCGCCTGCTACGTGATCGTAGCAGTCGGTCGTACCGAATACATTTTCAATTCTGATGCATTAGAACCTGTGACCTTTGCATTCCATGCAATGTTCTTTGCCAACTAAGGTATCACGGGTCCACTCTTACGGATCTATTAATCCCCATTAATAAAAAGTGTTTTGAGAATTAACTTTACCCATTTTGCACCTTCATAGTTTCTCAGGGAACACGAAAATGGTGACCACGTTCGTAATCGATTTTTGATCGTCTTTTCCGATCCCAAATATCATTTCAACGCACCCGCTATTATCGTACCGGGTCATAATGTCAGACTGAGAGCGCAAAAGTGTAATTGCTATGTGAAAGAGACAACTGAGGCCACGATATGTGACGCAATTGAGCAAAATTCTGGCAAATTCCATAGTTGACCTAGTCGAGAGTCGAGGTCGAGACTCATTTTATTCCCAAAAGCATTAAAATCTGACCGGTCAACGCATTAGATAAACTCGTCGCATTGATTATAATTTTATTGCATAACTGATAAACGCTGTGTAAACAACGTGATATGTTATACTATTTCATTATCATTATCTATATGTAGTGAACTCTTGTTCTCACAACCGTTTTCTCAGATGATGTGGCAAAAATATGTTCCTAACTAATTGGATTATGTCTAGTGACTAGTCATTCATGTCATTTATGTCTATTATACATACGAGTTCACCGCGGAATAATAACATAGTAAACATTGGGCTGCACATACATCGCCTTGAGTACATACATCTGTAGAGGCACATACATCTGTAGAGTGATCTAAGTACCTATAGTAGGTGTACCTAATCAAAAAATATCGGGTGTCCCTTGTTTTGTCGACAAACTTTTCATCGAATTTCATTTTATCGAAAACGTTTCAAGTAACATTTAGTTCACGAATTATTGTTTGGTGTAATTTTATTTCATGACCAGATCAGTCCAATTTTTATTATTTTATATAATAACTGTTCAGGGAATATTATTTGGCAAATGATTCATTTTGAATAAATTTTAAATGGCAGAATAACAAAACACCGAATTACATTTGTTCGAAATTTTATTATAACATTACAAAATAATCAAATGAAACTGATTAGTTACAGGGGTTTAATTAGATAAGGGCATCCAGAAAAAGGGAGGATGGGGGGGGGGGGGGGCACCGCAGTAAAAAAAACAAACAACTGTAACAATTGTATTATAAGTAGGTTAGGTTAGGGTTCACTTGCCTATTTCCCTCAGAGCGGAAATAGGCACCCCGCAAAGCGGGGTGACGTCGACACGCTGGCGGTTAGATTAGGTTTAGGTTAGGTTAAAATAATTGCCGTGTGTAAAAGTTATGAGTACCTACTTATGAGTTCAAACATGTTCTTAGTATTGACAGTATGAATAGTTGTGTCAAGATAAACAACTTAAAATCTCTAGTACCCACATTCAGCGCGTAGATTCCGCTTGCATTGCGTTCCGTTCTCAACATAATGCCATAGATAACTGTGCCTATCTCAAGTTTAAATAATAATCCTTGTAATAGTTTGTTTGTTAAATAAAAATATTTTTAGCAATAAATCACATAAAACATGACATAATACAACTATTTAATGAATCATACGACAAGTAAAAATACACGATTTAAAATTACTTGTAATGGTCAATCCACGAATTGAATTGTCGACGAAATGAAAATACATGAAACGTTGACTTTGAACTGAAATTCGACGAAGTGAGTGTCGACTATATGATGATAAACCATTACATATCAAACTCTTACTGTTCGCAAAAAACGTGGTGGTAACAACTCCTCTCTGCCTTTATCCTCATTATTATAAGTAGTCATGAAGTAAAACTATATCGCATTTAACTCAAAACTGCACTTCATATTAAACTTCAACCATAACACAGAGTTAAACTTGCAATTTCTAGACTCGGAAGTTTTCCTTGAATCAGAAGTATAACTAAGCAACTAATCCTGGATACCACCGTTGAAACTGTTCATAAAGCCGCTCGTAAAAAGAAGCACTCCCAGCTGTAATAAAGTTGCTTATTGAAATAACCACACCTTACTTTATAAGTTTTGTGTCGACCCTCGAGTTTCAACTACTTTTAATAGGACATCACATCCCACGAAAATGTCACTTACGTGACGCAATTTTTTCCACTTCTGGTTTTAGGAAATCGATTTGTACTGTTAGTAAGTACATATTGGAAGAAGATTTGGCACGAGACTATAGTTAGTAGGCTGGTGAAGAGTATCTTATGGAATCCTTTATTAATATAATAACTATCTATTTATACACGTCAGGTTGCGCTGACACAAGCAATATGCGTTTATGTAGTTGCAGTATTTGATACGTTATAAACAGTGATGTGAGTGCAGTATATGTACAGAGAGGTACTTCTCTTTGTAGGTTAAGTATTGCATGTACGAATAAAATGATCGCGAGATATTGTTTATTGGAATAAACATCGGACATCAGTGACATCTTTTAGCGATGTGCTGCTTTCATTGTTATTATAAAATAAAATAAAAATAAAAATTGTTTATTTTCAGATTCCTTGTTAGTTACAAAACACTTATACAACTACATTAGTAAATTAATATTAAATGGCCACATGAATTATTTTGATTTATTTGTTTAGGACGCACGACATGTAGGTCGGTGTATCGGCGGAGTATGTCCGAGTCCCACGTCTCTGCTATCATTTTCAGGATGCTATTTGAGCTCCCCCTCGTCTGCATCACCACAGATGCCGTCTTATTCCGTTATTCCCTTCATCCGCGTACGGCACCTCAGGTTCGCAGCCAGTTGCCATCGAATATTTTTCTGCTTCGAACAAAACTACTTGCAATCGATGTTTATTTAGTGTTCCGTGTGGCCCAAGTATTGTTTTTATGGAGCCATACCCCTTTGGGACTTTTCAAACATTAAAATATTGTACGGAGGTACGGAATCATAGAATACTAGAGAGAGGACAAGCCGCCGGCGGCCGTGTCGCAGCTGTTAGCTCATTGGGCATACTCTGACTGCGCTGAAAACGTAGTGGAGCTTACAGACTGTTTGAGCACTATACATGCTATTATCGAGGAAAATGACGTAGAATGTGCGTTAATACTAGGGGACTTTAATGCGCATCCGCACGAGCGTTTTTATAAAGAACTGTTAAAATTCTCAGTGGATCAGGACTGGACCTGTGCGGATATTGACAGGCTAGGTTTATCGTCCGATACGTTCACATTCGTCAGTGAAGCGCACGGATGCGCTAGGTGGTTAGACCATTGCGTTGTCACGAAGGCCGCGAGGCAGTGTGTTGTAGATGTTTATGTTAAACATGACGTATATTGGTCTGACCACTTTCCTTTGGTAGTTAAATGTAATCTTAACGTGATAAGTCAAAAAGTTGTTTTAAAAACCTTAGTAGTTAACAAAGCAAGGTGGGGTGAGCGAAATGCACTGCAAACAGATACTTACCAGAAAGTTTGTCATGATCACTTAAGAAATATAGATTTTCCATTAGAGTGTCAGAAATGTTGTGGCTATAGTTGTTGTAACGCTAGTCATAAAGATATCATAAATAAATTGTACTCGAATGTGACAAATATTTTATGTAAGGTTGCAATTTCCACCTACAGCAATAAAAACAATAGTAACAGGAAACATACCATGGTGGGCTGGAACAGGCACGTAAGCGAGGCTCACGCGATTGCAAGGCTCAGTTTCAACACGTGGGTGCAACACGGAAAACCTACTGGCGGTTCTGTCTACGGTGACATGAGCCAAGCGCGTAAGATTTTTAAAGGGAAGCTGAAGTGGTGCCAGAATCATCAAGAACAAATAAAAATGGACATGATAGCATCACTTCAGTCGAAATCAGACTTTAAAAATTTTTGGAAATGTACTAATAAATTGAATCCCAAGCCTAGTACACCCGTGTGTGTCGCAGGTGTCTCAAACCCGAGTGACATCGCGAATATATTTAGAAATCACTTTGCAGTGCAATCACCATTAGGACCGCTATGTCGGGAGTTCGGCGCTGATGCCCATGGTGACAAGATAACTACCATATTTGTTGCCAAGGATGTTAACCATGCAATCCACAAAATGACTAGGGGTAAGTCGCCAGGGCACGATGGGCTCAGCGTGGAACACTTGCGGCACGCCGGTCCCCACCTTCCACGAGTACTCGCCATGCTTTTTAACCTTTGCTTAAGTCACTCGTACCTGCCTCCGGATATGGTGAAGACACTGGTGGTACCTATTGTCAAGAGCAAGACAGGAGATGTATCAGACAGGTCGAATTATAGGCCCATCTCATTAGCCACAATAGTAGCAAAAGTACTCGACAGTGTGCTTAACTCGTATCTGATGCAGTATGTCAAGTTACATGATGCCCAGTTCGGGTTCCGACCTGGGCTATCAACAGAGACTGCCATACTTAGTTTAAAGCACACTGTCAAGTATTATACCGATAGGCAGACTCCGGTTTACGCCTGTTTTATGGACCTCTCAAAGGCCTTTGACATGGTCTCTTATGACATTCTCTGGCGGAAGTTACGGGAGACAGGGCTTCCGTCTGAACTAACTTCCCTTCTCAGGTCTTGGTACTTGAATCAGGAGAATCTTGTAAAATGGGCAGATGAGGTTTCGGATCCCTGGAGGTTGGAATGCGGAGTGAGGCAGGGAGGATTGAGCTCACCGTTGCTTTTCAACTTATACATTAATGCGCTGATTGAGGAACTCAGGAGCACGCATGTCGGCTGCTTTATTGACGATGTGTGTGTCAATAACATCAGTTACGCGGATGACATGGCTCTCCTGGCTCCTTCAATCGGCGCACTTAGAAAACTAGTTGCAATCTGTGAGTCATATGCATCATCTCATGGTTTGACTTACAATGTGTCTAAAACAGAATATATGGTCTTTAAGGCGGGAACCAAGTGCCCAAGTTTTGTTCCACCTTTAATACTTAATAATATCACTCTTAAACGTGTCTTCTTCTTTAAGTATCTTGGGCATTTGGTAACTGATGACCTTAAGGACGATTTAGATATGGAGAGGGAGCGCAGGGCGTTGTCAGTCCGGGCGAACATGTTGGCCCGCAGATTTGCTCGATGTACAGATACCGTGAAAATAACGCTGTTCAAAGCGTATTGCACATCACTGTACTCGGCAAGTCTGTGGTTCAAGTTTACCCAAAAGGCATACAATGCTCTGCGCATCCAATTTAATAATGCCTTCAGGGCGCTGTTGCGGCTGCCGCGCTTCTGCAGTGCGTCTTTTATGTTTGCCGAGGCGCGTACAGACGGTTTTGACGCCGTTTGGCGCAAAAAGTCTGCTTCTCTCCTGAATAGAGTGCGCGGTAGCAGCAACAGTATCCTGAAAATGATAGCTGGTAAGTTTGATTGTCCCTTGACAAAAATACTTACTGAACGTACCAAATCCCTTTTTACCATTAAGTACTAACCTAGACTAAGAATAAATAACACCAGTGGACCTCATAGTTGTCTTGTAATTATAAAATAAATAAAAAAAAAAAAAAAAAATAAAAAAAAAAATACTCTGCCATACTGTGCACGCGTGCTGATCGCAGAGAATATTACGTTTTTTCCCAAAATGCCTGATATGACGCCCGTTTATTGTCAAATACGCGTGTAGGTATACAAGTGTGTGTGTTTTAGATGTGTGCGTGCTTTGTCTTGTCAATTACTTGGGAGTTGTGTGGGTTAATGAACTTGCGACAGGCGTACTCTATACAAATCGGCCGGCATGTCCGATCTCCTTATATTCATACATCTGTGTACGGAACCCTTCGTGTGCGATTGTAACTACCACTTGGTTGGTTTTATTCCAGAGTGTTTCAGATTAGGTATGTGCTCATTCCATATAGTAGGTACGATTTATTTAGCAAGCGGAAACTTTCCACGATTGTCCGAAAACATAATAATTTTATGCTAGTTTTGACTTGTTTGATAAAAAGTATATTCAACACGAAAGATTATCTATAAGCGCTGTTACTGCATTTGCAATAGTTAATTGTGCAACAAGAGCGCAAAGTTTTTTGCTACTAGTACGCCAGTCAGTGTAGAGTTTCAATACAATTTTTAACATTCAGACATCAAATACAACACTGTCATTTCATTTCATATATTTGCCATAAATTTTATTGTATGTTACATAATAAGTTGGCTGTAGTTTTGTTAATCTTGAATTATTGTTTTAGTTTTATAAACACATCAATTCAGTCGCATCTTGATTCGTAATGTTGGCAAATATTAACAGTAAAGTTTTTTGTATTTTGCAAATAGACAATAGGTCTGAAAAAGGATTTCAATTAAAATACAAAATTAATTTTTGAAAAAGGTATTTAAATACAAAATAGAAAATAGGTATTTTGCATTTTAAATACAAGTATTTCGAATAAGTCGCATCTCTGATCATACGAAGGTGTGATAAACGCGAATCGACAATTGACGCGGCCTCAATGCGGCTGAGCGATCTTTATCGCTTATTATGTCGAGGAATATTGTCGCCAGTGTGAGTGTGATCCCGTCGTATAATATAATTTAGTTTCCTGGAGCATAACGCGAAACGTCTCGGTAATACAAATGTTACCAGTTAAAGTCTGTTGACTTAGTACCTAGTTGTTGGAAGAGTATGTTAGGTAGCCGAGCGTAAGAGTGTGATTCCGTCGTAAAACTCAGTTTCCTGGAGCATACGAGAAACTACTCGGTAATACAATGGTTACCAGTTAAAGTCTGATGACTTAGGTTAGGAGTTGTTGAAAGAGTATTTTTAGGTAGGCGAGCGTGAGTGAGTCAATCTTGTATTGTAATCTAATAGAAAAGTGCTAAGTGTTCCATAATATTTAGTTATTTTAGTGTATAAAAAGCAGCACTTTTCACAATAAAGGCAATTGCATTTAAATACTCGGTAATAAATTACTCAATTTTTTTTTAATTTCAAATCTTACTTTCTACGTGGCAAAAATCTGGACGCAGATGATTTGACAGAACGTATAATATAAAGGTTAAGTTAGTACCTAAGTACCTATAATATCTCAAAAAATCATTTTCTTTAGCAGAACATGCTCTTTTAAGACAATCGGATAAAATAACTGAAGAATTAGAGGACAAATAATCGCAATGATATCATCATATCAGCCGAAAGACGTCCACTGCTGGACATAGGCCTCCCCCAAAGAGTTCCAAAGTGACCGGTCCTGCGCCACCCGCATCCAGCGGACTCCCGCGAACTTTACCAGGTCATCAGTCCACATCAGGCCATATCGATACCTGCAAACTCAGAGGGTGTAACCGCCATTACAAACAACAGGCTGTTACGCCCTTTGCGTCTGCAGGCATCGATACCTGGTCTATACATAAATACACCAGGTACATATAGGTATGATGTACTTGGGAACACATTTGATGAGAGATGTATATATATACCAATAGCCTCCGGGTCCATTATATTATTTCGAACATTTTTAATAAAAGTACTTAGATATAAGGTTTAACTTTAATAATGACAAAGAGTTCGATGTCATAAGTCCGACGTTACCCATTTGCCATGTAACCATATGGAAATCGCCAAAGTTTTGGCAGCTTGACCCTCTAAATATCGTTGACTGCCCTTTCCCTGCCCTTGTTACTCGCTGTCACCCAAAATAAATAGGTTAAAGTGACGCATCACGACTTTATATTTAGACGGACGAAAGTATACGTGTTACGCACGGTCTTTGCATAATTGTATGGTGTTTCTCCTTCCTATTGTCTTTGAGTTCATGTTCAAAGTTCAAAGTATTTATTTGTCAAAACACAGGTTATAAAGATGTTATTTATCATATCATTTATGTACGTTATTCAAGGAATAAGTGGGTGTACGAAATGCTCAGCGTCTTTGGAAATAAGCCCCTTTTTTTTTTTTTTTTAAACAGATAAAGATGGTCGAATTCTAAAGCCATTTTCCATTTTAACAAACATTATGTTTGACAAACGTTATATCCGCGATCAAAATTTGTGAAGAAATCGCGTTACATATTTAAGACTAGCAGGTCGATCACGTAACGCATTGTACGGTACGTACGGTCAATCAATTTGATTCCTAGGCCACCGTAGAACCCTGTCATTTTAACTGCTACATAGCAACGCAATAATCCTAGTAACCTGAATTGACATAGCATTTACAACGACAATGACCTAGGAATCAAATTGGTTGACTGTACGTGTAGTAGATCTAAATGTAACTTTTTGTATGGAAAAATCATATTATTATTTGAGTTACGTGATCACTTCTCTGTAGTTACTATATCAACATAAAGGCAATAAAGCATTATTATATTATAATGATTACATAGGTAAAACAATTGGAATGCAAATCACGTTATTACCCATTATTTAACCGATATTGAATTTCTGACCCCCGTAATGCCGTAATGACCAGATGATGGGAATATGAAGAGGCATTCCGACCCCAGAAGGCCATTCAAGTTATGGGATTTCGTAATAGCCACGGTTGAACTAGTGCTTATGATTATGAAAGCTAATGTCAATCGATGGACTTAGATAACGTGACAATAGTATATTACTTACCTAGGACGGTAAAACAAATAATGTATCAGATCGCAGTGATAAATATGCTATATGAGGCTTTCTTTGTTACTGCCCGTGGTTAGTACAAAATTTTAGGTCTCTACCTGGCCAGGAAGTGGGGTTTTCTGCACGTGCGGTAATTACTGCTTTATGGGAAGGTGTGACGTAATAGTTATTTGTTATACAAGGGGGGAAAGTTGTATTTTACCTGCGAGTGTCCATTTGAAACACGAGCTAGCGAAAGGATTCTATGATTGACCACGAGCGAAGCGAGTGGTTCAAAAGTAGAATCCTGAGCGTAGCGAGTGTTTCAACACACGAGACGTAAAATAGCTTTTCACCCGTGTATAACACAAATATTTTCACCTCACTGCAGCGAGGAAAATAAGAAGGGTAAAAAAAAGTCAAAAAAGTATTAAAAAAATTCAAAAAAAGTCAAAACAAAATCAAAAACGTTTTAAAAAAAAGTTAAAAAAAGTAAAAAAAAAGTCAAAAATAAGTAAAAAACAAGTATGTCACATAAAATACACAAAAAACCAAAAGTAAACATTTAACGTTCTACGTCATAGTACTTTTAACGTTCTACGTCTACTTTCTTCACATGTGGATAAAAAGAGATTTTCGCAATAAATATCAAACATACAAAAAGGCCTTTCCGAGCAAGTGAGGTGAAAAGTAATATTTATGCATAAATCTCATCTAATTATGGGTTTAATATTCGTGGCTTGAAGTATTTGCGTAATATGTATTGTTCTCTTTGCTCACATGGTTTATTAAGTTTATAGTAGCTGTACGCTACTACTGGGCTCCGCAAGCCAATGGCCAGAAGTTAAGTCAATAACCTGCCAGACAAAGAATGAACTACTTTGGAAACGGTTACCCGCAACCAAAGGAATTCAAGGTGCTCCCGGTGAACTGCATCATCCGCTCTGTGGAAATGATGGAGCAAGTCTGGGAGCAAGTATAAAGGAGAGGGCAAATGTACAAAAGATCCCACTGGGTCGAAGTGCATCCGAAAGGGCCCTAACCTAGATAAGATAAGATAAGATAAAGTCAATAACGAATATATAAAATATTAAGCAGTCCCTGACCACAAAGCGGTAGGGTTATCAGGATGTAGTGCAAAATGTTGCAGAGCTTCTCTTCTCTATAAAAAGCTGAAATACTCGTTGACGATTCCGCCATTTTTTTATTTTTATTTAAAGTTCCAAATAATTCTTACTTATCGCAGAGTTTCATGATTAGGTGCTAAAGCCATTAATGGCTTATTTACAGCTATAGTTCGGTCTAACTATTTACTAAGTAGGTATGTTAGTTTACATTCACAAATATTTTTACAAAACGTGACTTAATCACATAATTATAATTGACTTATTTATTAGAACCTCTCAGAGGTTTAGTAAAAATAATGTGTGCATTAAATAAACAAAACTCTGGTGTCAGGCAGTAGCAGCACTAGTACTGAGAGAAGATATAAATATGGTAGGGACTCTGGGCAGTTATCACGTAGCGAGAAAAACTCGTTTCGTAAACAGCCAATGCCAGTAGGCACAAGCACAACTGTAATTTAATTGTTTTATTTATATTATTTCCTGATATGAGTATCCCGTTGCGTTTTGCTCACAATGTTTTTTTTTCGTTGCATTTTATTTTATCTTTTTTAGGTAAAGAGTAAAACCCTATTACTAAGACTCTGCTGTCCGTCCGTCCGTCTGTCCGTCACCAGGCTGTATCTTACTGATACCGTGATAGTCCCAGTTGAAAATTTCACAGATGTATTTCTGTTGCCGCTATAACAACAAATACTAAAAACATAATAAAATAAATATTTTTATTGATAATGGTACGGAACCCTTCGTGCGCGAGTCCCACTCGCACTTGGCCGGTTTTGTTGTTTCCGCTTGTTAACTGTTTAGGTTAATTTATTAATTTATTTTTATTTATTTATTATCATGGTTGATACCGGTTGTGTCGGCACTTATGATAGTTTTTAAGTTAGGTCCCCACTGAAAATCAGCGCCTTAGCTTGCTGTGCCTTGATGTGGCTTTGTGCTGAGTGGAGATCCTGTTTGACGTCCTAATAGTATTTAAGTTTTTTCTGTTGCTTGTTCTTGTGTAATTTTTTTAATTGTGTAATTTTGTGACGTTAAATAGATGTATTTTCTTTCTTTCTTTCTTTGAATGTGAAAGGCAAGGAGGAAACTAACACTCTACACTACTGTAAGTTGAACTAATGGAATGATGTAGAATAAGATAAATATTACTGCACTGCCTAGAACCTAGCTCTTAAATATATGAAGATGGTGTTGAAGTTTATAGTGACCCTACTTATAGATGGTTCACACCGTGGATTAATGTGTGAGATTATGTTTATTTGTGTAACAAAGTCATTTATTTTGTTAGTTTAACAGTGGATTGGATAATATCCGGGACTTAAAAAAAACTGCTGCTTTCCGAGGAAGTTTCCGCTATGCAGCCACGAAATGCTGGAATAATGTCCCGCCGCCACTTAGAAGCCTGCCGAACGTTAAAATATTTAGAACTAAGCTCAAAAAGTTCATGCAAGAACATCAGTTTAAACAGGAGAATCTGTGTCTTGAAACTAGTTGCATTTAACACTTTCTCACCTGTTGGTTATGCTCCATATTCATTTCCATGCATTGCCATACGTTTGTAGGTCACTGTTTAGGACCTAGGTTCCTTCTAGGTAATTCGGGATGGCCTAGGTGAATCTTCAATGAAGTATATTGTTTTTAAATTATAAAAACGGATGTATTCCGGACAAATTATATAAATGTTTACAAAAATGAGTTGCGGTTCGTTCCGCTGTCCGTTGATACTGATGGCGACCGTTATTCCCCGCTCGTTGCCGATCTTCAAACTTCGGATGCAAACGGCCGTCGATGACGTCAGTTTGGATGCGTTCTGAACATGCTCCCCGCGTTGAAGTACTTCAAGGAACCTATAATTCAGAACGTGATGTGAGCATTTATGCATGTTTTTACATAGAAGTAGGGAGGGGGCATATATTATTGAATGCCCGCTTGATGATTCCCTTTTTTGTTTTTATGTCCGCTACTCGGGCTATTCCATCTCTGCCCGTATAAAGTTTTACAATGCGACCGAGTAGCCACATTAAGGGGGGTGTCCCTTTCTCTTTCACAATGACCAGAGCTCCTTCCACAAGCTTGTCATGTGATGAAAACCATTTGGTTTTTTGTTGTAGTTGGGACACATATTCTAACTTAAATCTGTTCCAAAAGTGAAGTCTGAGTTGCTCGACCCGTTGAAACCGCTGCAGTGTGTTGATTTTCTCCTCAGGTACAGGATTCTGCGAATTGGGAACAAATATAAGTGATCGTCCAATAAGGAAATGGGCAGGGCTGAGGGCAGTCAAATCGGAAGGGTCGCTTGACAATGGAGTTAGAGGACGGGAATTGAGTACAGCTTCAATTTCCGACAAACATGTGCTCATTTCTTCAAAAGTTAAATGCGTTAGATTTAGTACGCGCCGTAGGTGGTGCTTTACCGATCGCACGCTTCTTTCCCACAGCGCACCGAAATGTGGTGAATATGGAGGAGAAAAGACGAAATTTATTTCCGACTGAGCAAGATCTGATGCAATGCTTGATTTTTGCAGCACTCTGTGTAGTTCATTACTGGTACCCGTATAGTACGTAGCATTGTCGCAGTAGATATTCTTTGGCTTACCCCTACGAGCAATAAAACGGTTTAAACTAGCCATAAATGCATCTTTGGTGAGGTCTGAGACTAGTTCTAAGTGTACAGCTTTTACTGCAAAGCAGACAAAAATACAAATCCAGGCTTTGATCAATTTGCAGCCCCTACCTTTGCGGTCAGCTATCAATATTGGGCCGGCATAGTCCGTGCCGGTGTTAATAAACGTGTGGTCTAATTGAGCACGTGCAGCAGGCAAATTGCCCATAATGGGTTGGACAGTTTGACCCTTGAACCTGCAGCATGTGACGCAACTTTCCACCGTTTTCCGCGCCAAGTTCCTGCCTCCCAGAGGCCAATAAAGCTGCTTGGCGCTATTGAGCAATAATTGGGGACCTGCATGTAAGAATTGCAAATGAAAATATTCAAATATTAGTTTGGTGAGGCGATGTTTGGCACATAAAATTACTGGATGCTTGACGTCATCACTGTAGTAAGTGTTGTCAAGTCTCCCGCCTACTCTTAACAAATCATCCGCGTCAATGTACGGGGTGAGAGGAAGAAGTCTGTTTTTTGAAGGCAGTGATTTGCCAGACTTTAGTATGGCGTATTCTTCTGTGAACATTTCTATTTGACACGAAGATAAAATTATTTTTCGAGCTTTACTTATTTCTGAACTTTGTAGAAACCCAGCTACTTTGGTTTTATTTTTTGAGCAATTGTTGACGAACCTCTTAAGATAAGCTACGACTCGAATTAATTTTGAATATTTCGATACTCGATCGATGAGAAGAGAGAGTGGAGATTCGTAGGCGTCCGTTGCCAGACATGGTACCATTTCAGGCAAATCCGTGGGCAACGAAGGCTGTGGCTTGAGCCAGGATACTGAATCCTGTTTGAGAAAATCTGGGCCTGACCACCAAAGGTCAGAGGTGGCTAAAA
Organism: Epinotia brunnichana; assembly: GCA_963854355.1. Classification (NCBI taxonomy): domain Eukaryota; kingdom Metazoa; phylum Arthropoda; class Insecta; order Lepidoptera; family Tortricidae; genus Epinotia; species Epinotia brunnichana. The sequence goes on along the minus strand of OY977950.1, from coordinate 20,393,955 downwards.
GCTTGGCATTCATGCCACGAGATGCTAAATCAGCAGGATTTTCCTTTGAAGACACGTAGTGCCACATGTGACCAGCAGTAACATCCTGTACTTCGCTCACTCGATTGCGTACAAAAGGTTTAAGATTAGCGGGTGACGACGCTAGCCACCCTAATACAATCATTGAATCGCACCAAAATGTGCACTTACTAAATTTGATCGTGAGTGAGCTAAGTATCTTGGTAAACAATCTTGCACCCTGCAAAGCACCAGAAAGTTCCAGACGAGGAACCGTGGTTGCTTTGATCGGTGCTACCTTATTTTTTGAAGCTAAAAGACGGACCGTAGGTGCCCCTGTGCTATCCCTTGATCGAATATAAGCGCAAGTTCCATAGGCGGCTTCCGACGCGTCTGTAAATATATGTAATTCGGCCTCTTGACTAATATCACCTATAGCCCAGCGCGGTATACTGATTTTGTTAAGAAATGGCAATGTGGTTTCGAATTTGTCCCATTGAGCTTTAAGGGTGGGAGGTATTACCTCATCCCAAGAGCATTTGGCTTGCCATAATTGTTGAAGCAAAATTTTTGCTTCTAGAATACAAGGTCCGACTAAACCTATCGGGTCAAATACTTGCGCGATTGACGAAAGTACGTGACGTTTCGTAACGTTATTACTACTTTTCAAATTAATATTGAAGAAGAGTGTATCCGTGTCACACTGCCAATTCAGTCCTAACGTCTTGGCTGAAGCGGAGGTGCTTAAATTCTGTATGTTTAAATTTTTTAAATCATCAGCTATGTTGTTTTGTGAACCGCTTGAATTTGAGTGAACCTGCAAACTGTATAAAATTTCGGCGTTATTTGAGCGCAATTTTCTTAAGTTTAGCTGAGCAGATTTTAGCGTGTCTATTACTCCCTTTCCTAACTGTATGGCATCTTGAATGCTAGTGCTGCCGCTTAAATAATCATCCACATAGAAATCGTGTACAATAGTTCGCTGTAGCGCGGGATCCGATGACTCTAAACCTAGCTGCTTTAGACATCGCGTGGCAAGATAAGCCCCGCTGGCAGTGCCATACGTTATTGTGTTGAGGACGTAGCTCTCGAGGCGGTCGGTTGGATTGAACCGCCACAAAATTTGTTGAAGGCATCTTTGCTCAGGTGCAATTAGCATCTGGCGGTACATTTTTTCGATGTCACCTGAAATAACGTACTTATGTTGTCTAAGCCTTAATAAAATCGAAATTAGGTCATCCTGCACAGTAGGACCGATTCTCTGAATTCCATTTAACGATACGCCTGATTTTGTAGGTGCTGATGCATCAAAAACGACTCTTAAACGGGTAGTTAAACTTGAATCTCGCACTACTCCGTGGTGCGGAAGCCAACATTCTTTATCATCATCGCTTAGCTTACGCTGAGATAGAGACATGTGACCTAACTCTAAGTATTCAGTCATAAACGCGTTGTAACTTTGCCTAAAACCAGGATCGTGCTTTAACCTTTTCTCTAACGATAAAAAACGACACTTAGCCATATCATAGGAGTCGCCTAGAACCTTTGGTGATTCTTTAAGTGGCATGGTAACGACGAACCGACCATCATCAGTACGCGTTGTGGTTTTTAAAAAATGCTCTTCACATTCCCGTTCCTCGGGGGTGAAGTTATGTATCGGTAAGACACTATCTAGCTCCCAGAAGCGGGTAAGCTGCTTATCGAGGTCTGTGTCAAGTAATTCTGAAGCATGACAGACCGTGTGATGTTTTTGATTGCTAAGAATAGACCCGGAAATTATCCAGCCAAACTTTGAGTCATACAGGATAGGTTGGAGATTGGAACCTATGACGTCCCAAAACGTTTCCGCGCCGACCAAAATATCTACGACTGACGGAATGTTAAAAGTAGGATCACCTAACTGTATGTGCGATGGTATATGCAAGCTCTTAATATTCACGTATGACGAGGGCAACATTTTTGTGATCTCAGGAAGCACAAGACACCTAAGTTCCGTCCTGTAGTCTCCAGCCATCGAATGAATGGTTAGGTTGCAAGACTGTGTACTCTTAGAAAAGGAACTGTTAATACCTGTCACAGTGGAGCTTGTGGAAGAAAGTGGAAGTTGCAGCTTGCTGCGCAGCTTCTCAGAAACGAAGTTGGTCGTGCTGCCATTGTCCAACAGGATCCTGGCAACGTGCTGAACACCCTTGGCATCGCTGACTCTCACCATGGCTGTGGAAAGCAACACAGAAGATTGTTGAGTTGGAGCCCCTTTATCAGATGATACAGCAGCGACCTCTACCGTATCCTTATTTATTTCTGCATGAAGCAGTGTATTATGACGTTCACTGCAATATTTGCAAGTGGTTAATCGACATTTGGACAATTGATGACCTGGCCTAAGACACAGCTGACATACGTCCAATTCATTGACTTTCTTTTGACGAAGGTCAACTGATAATTTTCGAAATGAATCGCATGAGAATAGAAAATGATTTTGTTTACACATAGGACAGCTGTATTTGGCCTTGTTTGATTTTATAGTCTCATTTGCGACAAGAAAATTTCGTTGCTTATTGGATTGATAAGTACTTTTATGTTGAACCGATTTTGACTCCTCCAGAGTCTCCAACAAATCAGCCCTGTTGGAAATGAAAGTGGTAAATTGATCCAATGTCGGGGGGTTATCCAATGTATTTCTGTATTCCTCCCACTCGCGACTAGTAACTGAATCCAATTTTGACGACATCATAAATATTATAAGTGTATCCCACTGAGAAGTCGGCTGCCCTAAGGTCGTAAGCGCCCTAAGGTTCTTATTTGTAATATCCAACAAATGACGTAACGCTCTGTGAGATTCTTTATGAATTTGCTCGACACTAAACAATGCTTTCACATGATTATTAACCAAAAGTCTTTTATTATCATACCTAGCCAACAATAGCTCCCAAGCAGTTTTATAGTTCTCTGCCCTGAAGTCCAAACTTTTAATGACTAATGCGGCACTTCCTTGTAAGGAAGAACGCAAATAATGGAACTTGTTTATATCGTCTATCGAATCATTATCGTGGATTAGCGATAAAAATGTATCCCTAAACTCCAGAAAATACTGATAGTGACCACTAAAGTGAGGTAAATCAATCTTAGGTAGCCTTACCAGGTTGTTTTTGTGTTGACAAGAACTGGAACCAGCCTCAGACATAACCTTAATATCCGCGTTGCCTCGTTTGCGTAGCAACTCCCGCGCGCCAGCCACAATGGCGAAGTATTCATTTTCGAACTCTGTTCGCTCGGCATAACGCACGGTAGGAGTCGCCGAAGCTATCTCGATCTGCTCCTGTAATTCATCAAACGTCGTATACATTTCCTCGATCTTGCTAAGACGGCTCCCGACTTCACTAGCCTGCAAGTCGTTTATGCTCGGAATAGATAGATATGGCGTAAGAAACGTGTTAAAGTTAGTTAATTTACATTTTAAAGTTCCCCGTTGCTTAACTAATTGCGCCTCCGTCATAATTAGCACTTAATTGACAAGAGAGAGGTATTACACACGAGAAATAAATCACACTTAAAGATTATTACCGTAAACACTGAGAAATAAGGTGCAAATAGTTAACGATCGATATTCACTGCACAACAAGTAAGTAGGTACTAATTAGCTCATGCGCTGCGCTCGGCGACTCGGGAGTGACTAGATTTCCGGTTATCTTGACCTCTAAAAGTGAAATCAATCAGCTGCTTTGCGAGCCGCGTTAATAACACGGTAACTAAACAATTTATTTTAACTGATTATGAACTTAAGGAGTTTCGATGTTGCGCATAAAATGAACTTTGAACCCTTTGTGTTAAATTGCTAAAATTTGAATTTCTTTTGAATAAATGAGCAATATCAGTTCGATATATTGAAGCTGTGTGGTAATTAACCACGGGAAAGGATGAAGAATTACTTCTATTGAGTGTAAATGGGATATTGGAACGAACTCACTTTTGTTGCACCCAACTCGACCTGTGTACTTTCGATTTTAGGCTGTAATTCTTGCAGGATTATGAAGTAGCAGGACGACGTTGAACACGGTGATATTGCCGACGGACGGATTTCGTGGTGTTCTTCAGATCAGCTGCTTCCTCTTCGACGAATGAAGGCTTCAGAAGATGTCCTTGACGAAACCGTTGACGGTGTAACGTTGCTGCAGCTTGTCTGCCTGATGAAGTCGGCCCAGTCCTTTTCGTGGGATGCTGGGGGCGGCTCGCGGAGATTTCCTCCCCGGGAACAGGACAAAACTGCGTTGCGGACGCGTTTTCTGTAGGCGCTGGTGTAGAAGTTGAACTCGACGCTCTTCTTCGACGGGTGAAGGACCAATGTTTAGGACCTAGGTTCCTTCTAGGTAATTCGGGATGGCCTAGGTGAATCTTCAATGAAGTATATTGTTTTTAAATTATAAAAACGGATGTATTCCGGACAAATTATATAAATGTTTACAAAAATGAGTTGCGGTTCGTTCCGCTGTCCGTTGATACTGATGGCGACCGTTATTCCCCGCTCGTTGCCGATCTTCAAACTTCGGATGCAAACGGCCGTCGATGACGTCAGTTTGGATGCGTTCTGAACAGTCACCATAATTAAATTTATTCTAAAATGTATTCTGCTATTTAGTCATAGTTAATAATTAACTCCTCTTGTAAGCTTTTCCACGGGTATATTTGACGTTTAGTGTTTTGTTTAGTTTGTTTTCTGTTCTGCTGTTTACGTTGTAATCCCGCTGGCGCTAGTAGTAACGGTTGTGTATGGGCTGCGTTCACTGTTACTGTAAATGCCCACACACACGTAGTGGTTTGTGGGGTGTGAACACTTCTTTCCTTTTTGTGTATTTATTTTTATTTTTATTAATAGTTCATTATATATATATATATATAAGATATTGCATGTGTATCTGTTGTTGTTGCCCACCGTGCTCTCACCGAATGGACCCTGCGGAAGACCAGCGCTGGCTGCAAAGCTAGCAATATGCTGAGCAGGGTCCATTTCGTGACAAAATATGTATTATCTTATTTCTGGTGTATGTGTAAATTGTGTGTCACGAATAAATATTTGAATTTGAATTTGATTTTTTTATATAAAACCCGCGGTTTAGCATGCGATATTTGTAATAAGCGGGCGGAGTCGCACGGACAGCTAGTTTCTCATAACCTAAATCTCTCCGCTGAGTCATTCCAATTCGCAGGCATTTTGTAACCCGATCAGGAGCATCCCAGGGAACCAGTTACTACGCCCCCACCTGGCTCATAAAATCGGCAGTAATGCCTTCACAATGGGCTCGGAAGCCTCTTAGATTCCGAGCGTGTGCTCATGTTGCGAATGGAGAAATTTCGAGAAAACCGTGATGTTATTTAAAAGTTAGATTGAAACCATAGAAAGAACTTTTTTCGACAATATCATTACGTTTTGCACACTGAGATAGGTGGGTCATAATACTCATAATCAAAATCAAAAAAATGCCTAAGACGCCTGTTTTTCCTGCAGATAATTACAATAAGTTTGGTTACATATAAATTATGTTCCTATTTCCGAAACTTTACATACCTGTCCAGCGACAAAACTCGGGACTCAACACTTACGCTTAAAATAATGCTTTTGGTCTGGTTATTCGTAATATGTAGTTAACTTTGACAAGAATGTTACAGTACGTACCGTACCATTCTAGTTCCGTCAATTGCAATCCGAAAATAGTCACCAAATTGATTAAGACTTGGTCAAGAATACGACCACTGAAGTCAGGCGGATGAAACGCCCTGAGAATTGTCCTTTCACAGCTGTATCACGTCATGGCGGGGCGGAATCGGTATGCCGTATTTTGTACATTATCAAGAGCTTTCAATCGCCCAGATTTCTTTACTTATCGGTATACTGTACAGTTGTAATATCAGGCGAGGTCGTGGCGCGTTACGTGTGCTGTACCGCATTCGTACCAAGTGCATCGAGTGCCAATCAAAACGCACTCATTACAATGATGGCGCGCATTACCCTTAATTTGGCAGCTTCCTGCCGGCTATACAAGCTCTTTGGCCATCTTTTTGTATTTTTTTCCTGAACAGGATCGTTGGGACTGTCCTGCGTTACCGAGGCTTGAACTATGGACCTTCGTTAGTTTTTCTCAAATTAAGGGTTAATTTTTACCGACTTGACTGATACTTGATACTGTACCCAGTCTGCCCCGAAAATAGAAGCGGCATATCATGAGTATTCGCGTTTGTGAACATGGTCGAGATTATTCCGTTTTGCCGCTTTAAGGAGAGCTCTTGCGGATCTTGTGACCTCGTTTTGAAACATAACCATAGCGAACACCTCGGGAAGCGTGATCTTACATTATTTTTCACTTCTCATGCTCAAAAAGTGTGTCATATTAGGCTCAGCAAGCGGGGCTAAAGTAGTACAATTAGCCCCTAGGAAAATATGTATACTTGTCTATGATTTTAAAACATTTTAATTTGACCAATCAAAACACTTCACCGTATTGAATCCACCAATCACAACCCTTATTATCAGAGCCCGGATTTTTCACGGCAAAACAGAATCGATAATTGTTTAGTAGAAGAAAAAACGTCACCAAATAAAATAAGTATTTACTAATAAAAAAATTACGTGAAGTGTGTATGAAATTATATATTAGAAACAGATGCAATTTGCATCGCATTTAATTTTTTCATTTACATGGCATTTTATTTGTGTTAGTAATAGTGATAGGAGTAGATAATTATTCGTTTTTCAACATTATCTGGGAGTAAACAGTTTCGTTTATTAAAAGCCATTTATGTATACTAAATGTACGTTCAACTTCACTTGACGTCAAGGGAGCAAATTCATAAAATGAATTTTCAGTTTGAGTAATATTTTCAGATATTTCTCTTAAATTTTCATAATCAGGATTTGGTTCGAGCACAGCTTCAAATTTGCGTATCACGGGTAAAAGTTTACTCCAATTTACGTAGCAACGAACAGTATCCAGAATTTGGAAGGATTCCGCAATGGACAATATCGAACATGGCAATAATTGTTCTATTGAAGAGGCTATTACTTCTAGTTTTTTATAAAAAAAATTAAAAAAGTTGTTTTGCACACTGTAAATTGTCAATAATGTAAAAATATATCGGCATGTTATTTTTATACCTAATATACCTATATACCTAATAATAATGTAGTCTTAAAATATCATGTACACATAAAAGGCTTCTAAAAATACACACAACTGAAGGCACACTATAAACATTATACAAATGCCCTGAAAAAAGCAGTCATTAAATCAAAAAAATTGAATTATATACACGAAATGCAAAAATCAAAATTATAAGGAAAATTATAAATAATATAAAAAATAGAGTAAAGATAAAGAAAAATTTAAAATTAACAATTATGCCTCAAAATATCGTTACTGAAAATCCTAATATAATAGCAAATACTTTTAACAACTTCTTTGCCTCTGTTTACGACTGCCAAGGAGACCAGGAGAGTACGCCTGATGTGTCACCACCGCGCGGACGCCCTGTTTGCTCTCCTTTTGAGAACTCGTTATATCTTCAGCCAGTCTCCAAGTTTGAAGTACTCAAAATTGTACGCGGACTTAAAAACACACATAGCACCGGAATAGACGAAATACCTACGTCGTTATTGAAGTTTTGTGCTAGTGAACTAGCGCCGCCACTATGTAAGCTAATCAACCAATCTTTTAATGAGGGTGTTTTCCCCCAAGAGCTAAAAGTAACAATTATAAAACCTATACATAAAAAAGGAAATGCTCTTGATACAAATAATTATCGGCCAATAGCACTCCTCTCCACACTATCAAAAGTTTTTGAAAAATCGATGTGTTATCGGGTCTACCATTTCCTGGAAAAAAATCATATATTACATGACAACCAATATGGTTTTAGAAAAAATCGCTCCACTGCCCTCGCCGTTAGTAATTACACTCAGAACATTCTAAATACCATAAACAATAAACGAATTGCTGTTGGATTACTTTACTTTACTTAAACTTATATTACCTGTCCCAAATCTTGAAATATTCCGAAATAGCCCTCAATATGCAGCAGTTAAATATTATAATCATCTCCCAAACTATTTAAAGGCAGAAGAAAAAGACCCAACTTACGCAAAAAAGTTAAAATCATATCTAGCAAACAAAACATATTACACAGTAGAAGATTATTTTAGTGATAGATAATAAGAGCGAAAGTATTTTTTTTGTTTTGATTTTATGATGTATACTATATTGAATTTAATTTATATTTATATAAGCTATAGTGTGTTTTTGCTTTGTAAATTTAGCTTTTCCTAATTCTGCCTACACACACTAGCAAATGTAGGTAACAATTTAATAATTTAAGTTTGCTATACCCGTCCAGGGTCCATGAGACACATACATATTGTAAGAACTTTTATTTTACCATGGTGCAATAAACGATTATGATTATGATTATAATACTCGATATCGATAAAATAATGTTTCTATCACTGGCTAGATTACGATAGTGTTTTGTTTTGCCGTGGAAAATCCGGGCTCTGCTTATTATATATCGACTAATCAGGAAACAGAATTAATTTCAAGCATCGGGCGTTTTTTATTACCTAACTCACAATAATGCCGATTGGACGCGCCTATACATTTAAACAGTCAGAGGCGTTTATTATTGGTGTCAATATTTTGTACCTGTTTCAAAGCAGTTTATTAAAAAGAAATGCCGCCAAATTGGACAATCTTTTCGCCGTGGAATTTATTATTGATTATGGATGAATAATCTTTGTTTTTACTATTTTCTCGCAGTCGAAGTGAAAACTTGAGTGTATAACTCTGTTCTAAAAGCCATATTACCACTCGAACAATTTCCCCTCACTTCGTTCGAGGAAATAACTATCTCGTGGTAGTATGGTTTATTTTAGACTCTTTTCATACAATCTACTATTATTTTTGCATTATACTTAGCTTAAAAATTAAAAAAAAATAATTACACATTATTCATTAATAGTTTGAAGATAAATTAGCAATAAACAGGATTTCTCATGTTAAGTAAACTCAAGTTTTAAGCTAAGTATAATGCAAAAATAATAGTAGATTGTATGAAAAGAGTCTAAAATAAACCATACTACCACGAGATAGTTATTTCCTCGAACGAAGTTTATTTTAGACTCTTTTCATACAATCTACTATTATTTTTGCATTATACTTAGCTTAAAACTTGAGTTTACTTAACATGAGAAATCCTGTTTATTGCTAATTTATCTTCAAACTATTAATGAATAATGTGTAATTATTTTTTTTTAATTTTACAATGTGAAATATAAATCAATGGATTCAGTTGTAAAGGATATGCTTTTGAAATAGGAGATGCTTGTGATATAAAACTAGTAAGTCGTTTGATGTAACTGGTGACTAAAGAGCTGGCGGCTTTCTCGCGCGACGCATCAGCATTGCAATTCAGCGAGGAAATGCCGCCAGCATCCTCAGTACAATGCCTCAAAGGGCTTTTTACAAGCTTTATATTAACTTGCACTGTTCGTATGTATGTAAATATGTAAGTAGGTATAGGTGTGTAAGTTGTCCGTCAAAATTTGTAATCCATTTTTCAGTCAGTTCCCGTTATCCAATTGAGCTGAAATTTTGCATGCTTAGATATGTATATCGCATGACAATGCAATATTATGATGACATGGAGCTGATCTGATGCTGGAGCAGGAAGTTTGCCATAGGAACTCCGCAATAAAACGACACAACCCCACTGAGTTTAGGTTCGTTAGAAACGTCTCAATGAGAGTAGTTGATGATGGTATGCAGAAAAGTACAGTCGGCAATAAAAGCTTGTACCAAAAATTAAATTTTTGACAGAAACTTATTTTTTAGACTTATCTTAGTTTTAATTTAATTTAGTTATTGTTAATTATCATCTCAAAGCTTGAATAAACATCATTACAGATCTCCTTCCGAAACAGAGATAGGCAGTTCACGAGTTAAAATTTGGCAGAGTGACCTTCTCGTTTTCCGAAATAGACGTTGGCAGTTAATAAGTAACATTTTGAATATTAACCGTCTGGTCTCTGTTTTATAAATTATGAATGAATAGTTGACGGTTTTAGCTATCGTGTGGCTAAGAAAACAAGCAAGACGTTGTATGTAGAAATTTGCATGAAAATATAGAAGACGAACTCTACAATTATTATTTATCTACTATCCCGTGCCATTACATGTTGGAATGGTTTCGGAAATCTATATTAAGGTATGATATAAACGCGCTCTACGCGAACTATGTCGCGGGCTAGCTAGGTTGGTATTTTTTTTTTATTGTAGGTAAGCCAGCTAGTTTTATACAATTCTACGAATGCACCCGAGGCCTGCGTTACTGTAGATGTCTACAACAAAGATACTATCGCAATATACGTTAAGTGCCGTTTTGTTTCAATTGTGGGCTGTTGTCAATTGTCGCAGACGCAATTGTGTCGCGATATCATTACGGCGAAACGTGACGAGAATGCATACTGCAATATTATAATTATACGTCCTGTCAATTGAAGATACATCTAGTAATTATAGAGGCGATTTAAAAACAATATCCGTTTAGTGCCAGGACCACTTAGTATTACGATCGTGGAAAGACGGTATATCACTTGGCGTGACTGCATTTGCTAATCGTCAGGAGGAGATATGCCCAGGCTATCGATTTTGTTTCATGTATCCGCCATTCTGATTTTGACACATTTTGACATTTCAGTTTGACCTCAGCCGAGCTTTTAAGACTCGAGCCGTCAGGGCTAACGCGAGTCTTTTCAGTGACGCACTTGTTTTAGCTTAACACATCCATTGCCGGGAACCCGACTAGCTAATAGTAGTTGCTTTCCACTACACACGAGGAAAACCACAAGATCGGCAACGAGCGTAGCGCGTAGCAATTCTTGGTAGTGAATGTGTTAAACGACTCAAGTGTTCAAGGCTCAACCAAGTCCTTAGCAGAGCACTAATTGGGCCCCTGAATATAACTTAATGACAATATTTGGCATTGCCGGAGCCATCACTACTTTGGTCTTATCATGAGTCACGAGTCGAGTATCATAGTGACAAGTCAAATTAAACTAGATTATTTTTAAAGTTTTTGAAGTGTCATAATATTACTGTGTGATAATTGATGTCAGAGGGATTTCCGTGGGTATATTTATTAGTAGATAAACTTTCATGTATGAGGATAATAGTGATTTCAAATAGGTATCAACTGCTCGGATACTTTGGTCCCGGAACTATGGAGTAGTTATTGGATAATAATAATAAAATGTGCTAGAAAACCAAACCTACAGAATGTATTTTGATAGAGCCATCTTAACAGACCGAACTACACACTTCAATAGACCGGATATCACTGTAGTGGACAAAATCAATAAGACGGCTCTTTTAATTGACGTAGCAATTCCAAACACCCACAACTTACAAAGTACAATAGCTGGTAAACTTACCAAATATACCGATTTAAAGGATGAAATAACCAGAATATGGAAACTGAGAAACGTCACTATAGTACCCATCGTGTTGTCCACTACAGGTGTCATCCCTCAACAGTTGCATACCTCTATCAAAACCCTATCATTACCACCGTTTTCTTACACTGCAATGCAAAAAGCTGTAATTCTAAACACTTGTAGAATAGTCAGAAAATTCCTACAGAATGACTCACTCACTAACGTACAAATCCATGCACCTCCATCAGTTACTCATGTTCCACCCGAGTCAAACTATACCCAAGAACATCTCTCCGATCATCATCATCAAGATGTTCTCTCAGATCATCATCATCAAGATCTTCTCTCAAATCATCATCATCAAAATCTTCCGTCTTAATTAAAACGTAATAGGTATATGAGATGCACTTGGCTTCGGCCCGTGCTTCCCATTACACCAGTATTTAGGTAAATACTGAGAAATTTAAAGAAACAAAATAATAATAATAATAATCTTTATTGCTTACTTTCTTAACCTAGATACATGTAGGACTCTCACAATGCTGGATACTAATTCCAACAACTGAGGCCTTGTGGGGCAGTGACCGACACTGGAACATTTACCTCAGTTACTTAACTCGTAATCATGTTGATCTATTTCGTGTTATGGAAATTCATATTTTTCATAGGGTTTACATATACAGCTATCTCCAATAAATTAAAAGCGAGATCTTGGTAGGTAGGTCCATGTCACCAAGGAAGGATGTGAACCAAGATCCATGTTCTAACTAAATCATAAATATACCTAACGTCTGATTCGCCCATTATACAAGTAAGGATTTTTGCTCTCATTAATGAACTTTCACAAAACGGTTTGCCTTTATCAGTAAATTAAAAGAAAAACAGCAATTGAAATATGAAAAAAAAACAGAGGGAGTAGAACGTTTTTCATACAAAGTCTCTAAGTGCTATTGTTTCATATTATTCCAATTTGCCATTTTAAAATAAGAACCAAACTACGTTTGTATTGACAGTCGACTTGAGTCGACCGCGCTGGCGACTCTTAATAGGTACAGAGTATTTACTTCTCTAAATTTATTCGTCGATGAATTTATCAATTCCATCAAGTAAAATAAGCGTTCGATATAATACAAACTTGATTCTGAATTTATGTTACTGAAAATAATAACTAGTCCTATTTTCTACTAAACATGTAAAATAAACCATATAAAGTCATTCAGGGATTAATTAATGGTTTAACATTCTATGTTTATAATTACGACCACGAATAGGAAGCCCAGGACGTGATAATTACAAAATTACTGAATACGAGTTAATTTGTGGGTAATTTGAGAAATAGTTAGGCTTCCTTGTAAATAATTTGATATTTTGACGCATAATGTTGTTAAAGCGCAAAATACACATGCAAGAATTGCATGCAAGTTTAACTAAATTGCAGGGTTTAACTAAACCCGCAATTTCATGAAACTTGCATGCAATTTATTGCATGTATCAATTAATGAAAATAATTTGAATATTTTAGGCACTAGTATTATATAAAAAGGGTTTCTTTCTATCCGTTAGTCTGCACGAACGCTATTCTGTACAGCAATTCAGTCCATTACTGCACAGCTGTCATTAAGTACTATTACACAAAAATGTTTATCCTCATTCCCATTTATGTATGATACGGATTTACTTAAGGGTTTAATAAGATATAAATCATATAAATGAATGAAGCAATATATATTTTTCAAGATTCTGGGTAGGTGGAAATAAGTTTAAATAATATCTCCTCTAGAAAGCAGGCGTGACGTACTTTACCGTCTTTACATGTTTGAGAAATCTTAGTTTTAAAATCGTTAAATAATTTATTGTTTCGTAAGTAGTAAGTTTTTCAACACAAGAAATAAATTTCTATACAAAGTCATGTCTTAAATAATAATATAACAAAACTGTAATTTTTTTAAAGTGATTTCTCGAAAATGGTTGTTTTGCGTAATGCATTATGGGGTCAAAAAAGTTGCAATCCTGTATACCAGGAATACGTTGAATTACCAATGACCCTGTATGTGTGCATGCTATCGGGAGATACAAATATCTTCTTATATATAGTTCGCTGCGATGTTTGGCCGGAGATGAAGGCCCCCGTATTAACATATTTAACAAACTTGACTTCAATGTCGGGGTCAGATGATAAGGCGCTGATTCAACCGCGCATCGAACAACTTCGCATCAGAATACTACTGATAGGAATTAGGTACTCGCTTCAAAACTGCGCTGAAAACCGGCAGATGAGCATTTCTAAAAAACTTTGTACATAAACCTACATAGTTACCACGTCATTTAAGTTAGCTTTCGTTTTTCCTTTTTTGTTAGGTACTTACTTATATTTTTATAATTTTCATGACAATTGTTCAATAGTCTTTAAAATTAAGAAAGTAGTAGTAGTCGTAAACACTTTATTGCACAAAAAAAAAGTAAAAAAGCATTTGTACAAAGGCGGAAAAAGTATTATGATTAATGATAGCTGAACTTTAATTTTACCAAAAATAGCAATAAAGTTCATGTAAAGTACCTCGTCGTTGTACTTGTACTATATATAATAACTACATAGCGTAACATTAGTCTGCTACTAAATAAACTTATCCTGAGAATTCGGGCTTTCTAGAATTAACCTGCCTGAGGGTATTTGTCTACGAAAATACGACGAAATGCTTCGAGGAAAGGGAGAGTGCCTTTTGGTATACCTAGAGGGGCCATATCGTTCGTAAACATATACATTCTATTCCAGGAATATTATTCTTACATGTTACGTGTTCTTATACACAGTCGTATTTCCAAATGAGATATGATTTTACCAAAGAAGCAGCGTGGGTAGACCCACGACAAGGTGGACTGATGGCCTGGTAAATAAAGATCGCCAGAGTCCGCTGGATGCGGGTGGCGCAGGACCGGTCACTTTGGAACTCTCTGGGGGAGGCCTATGTCCAGCAGTGGACGTCTTACGGCTGATATGATGATGATGACTTCGGCCAACTCAAATAATTCCAAGTACCTATACGATTGGGTTCGCCCACGCTGTCGGCCTCATAACTTGCTGAACACCTAAGTACCTTGTCGTTTTTACTCGTTTGACAACTTCATAATTATGGCAGTTTAACATGACGTTTAATGCGACTCGTTACAAAGGTGTTAAACCACTTGTGAGGCTGACCGTACCCATAACACAAAGAACTCGGGTGTAGCTGCGAGATACAATATAGGGTAGAGGAACCAAAAGATGAACACCACCCAATAGTTGAACGTTTTGTCGTAAAATTGAAATAAAAAAATCGCGATACATTTTACGCCTTCGGGATATTTTTTTCCTAACGCATCATCCCTTTGCCGAGGCTGGCATTTAAACTCATATACAGTTCCCACACACACACGGCTGTGAGCGGTTGTCGCGTCGAGGTCTCGCGCCAAAATCACCGTTTGTATGGAGATTTACTTAAGGAAAGCGCTCTTAAATTTAAGCTCTAAATTATGTATAAAATTGAATAAAACGTCTACATGGATTGTTTTGCGTGATATAGATTCTTGATTAATGCCTTTAATGGATTATCTATCACAAATTGCGTATTTATTGTTAATTTAAGAGATATTTAGCGTTCAACTAACGGTTCCAACTTTTTGTACCTGAGCCAATAGATGAACGGCGTTCATCTACTGGGCAAGGTATAGTTTTTTCAAATGCTTATATAAATTCTTATTGAAAAGGTACATAAAACTTTTATGGCTCAAATTAATTGTTTTTTAACTGTTGATTTTTGAACCAAAAGTTGAACGTGAGCAACACGGTTATTTTGGGCTTTGTTTTACTATGAAAAACACAATTGTTCAACAAAGAACCGCTGCCCAGAAGATGAACTAATAAAATTACAAAGAGTTTATTGACAAAATACAAAAACTTAAACTAAATAAGATTAAAAACAAAAGAATGTAAAAAACCTATTTTATAACTAAAATAAAGGGTCTCCCCGCGGCATGGTGCCGAAGATGCTGGCAGCATTTCCCCGCTGTATTGCAATACTAATGCGTTGAGCGAGGAAGCTGCCAGCTCTTCGGTCCCCGGTGGTGTCGGCTAATTTTTTAGACAGTTCTTTGTAAAGATTGAGGGCGCTGGGACCCCACGGACCAAGGGTCTCGACGCCGAACGGAACAAAGCAGTATTCGGCGCCGAGACCCCTATATTTGTTAGTTTTTGCCTTTTCCGCGGCCTCTGCAGCCGCACCGGCTCTGGAGGAAGATCCGTGGAGATGGGAAGGGGCCACTGTGTCGACGCAGGTGGCGTCCCACACCAACACCTGACCCATCTTCCACGGAATTAACGACATTCCATCCGGTCTCTTGCCATCGTCTCTGAGAATGCCGGGTGGCTCTAACAGGGCCGGCACATTGACGCTGGCAAGAGAGCGGCGTAGAATGTCGTTGAGTGCGGCGTGTCTGGAAAAGCGGCCCGCACTCTTTTGGCACGAAAGACCGTGATGTCCCAGCGCGTCGACCTCACTGCCGCAGGGACACGTGTGTGGAGCACATACCCGGACTCCAAGCCGCAGACAGGTAGCCACACGCAGGGTATGGGGTTCTATAAAGGTGCCGGTATGCACCGACGGGAATGCGTGTAACCAGGAGCCGGCTTCTCTGGTCCCCACAGCCAAGATTCTGGCGCGATCGGTACCTGTACTTTGATCTAGGAGAGAGTCGTATGTTATTTTTGACAATATGTCGTCCCAGGCCCTTTGTGATTTAAAATTTAAAAACAATAAAATTAGTTCGTTCAACTTTTGGCTTCGATTCCAATAAGTGAACGCTCTGTTAAATTTAGTCCGTTCATTCCTTTGCCATCGTGCCCAATACATGAACGAACAAAATGTATTCGTTCAAGTTTTAGGCAAGGGTTAGTACAATGAACATCTTAATAACAAAGATACGTAATAAATATGAAATCTGACTTAAACATATAAAACCCAACAATTTATCTATTTTAATCTAATGATAAATTAATAAAAAAATGTTTTAATGATTAATATGTAAAAAATAATCGCTTATAATTGTAACCATATGAAAAGGGTACATTTGAACTGTTTTATTCTGTGTTTAGTATCAATATTGTGATTGTTAACAAGTATAAATTGCTATAACAATGATTATATAATAACTAGACAAAAAGTCAGAGGCTGCGCAGTGTTACGTTTTTCTTCGTTCAACTATTATTGGTGTCAAAATGTTCAACTATTGGGCACAGTGTTCATCTTCTGGGCAAAATGACATACTTCAGCATAAAACCATTTTTAATAAAATACTGTATTGTAATAGGACGGTTTAAAATTGTCATATCTAATCTCGACTATATACGAAATCGTATAAAAAAATTAAATGTAAACAAACTAAATCACCACTCCTCGAAAAAAAATTGTAAAGTTGGGATAGTCGCTTAAACGTTCATCTTTTGGTTCCTCTACCCTAGCCGTTATTCATCTGAAAGGTATATTCTCTATATTGATGAAAGATTTTATTATTAAATAATTCGTTGTGAATGCTGTCAGGAAGAGGTCGCTCTTTAGCGATAATACCGCTTGTTGTTTTACCTTTACTGTATCTCTGTGTCTCTGTGATTTCTTTTGTAAAGCGGTGGCGGTGCGGCGCGGCGCGGTGCGGAGGCGGCATCGGTTGTAATGTTCGAACTAATGCGAAAGGGTCCGCAAAGAGTACCGCGGCGGGACGCGGCGCGGCGCGGTATTCTGTGTGGACCTTTTCATATTAGCTCGAACATTACAACCGGTAATGCCTCCGCACCGCACCGCACCGCGCCGCCATTGCTGTCTGTGCGTTTCGACCTTTATCTGTGTAAGGTGTGCAGTAGATTGCAAGAGTATTTAATTTGTACCTATGGTATTGTAGTTCCGGAGTTTACCCCCTACATACAAACTTACAATCTCACAGACTATTCCTTCGTAAAATATTATTTAAACGTTATATAATTTACCCCGTATTCATAAAACGTAAAACGCCTCTGATAAATAAAATGTAGTCCCATTCTTACGAACCCAAATGTCAGTGACAAATAAAGATACACGAATTTAAACAGCATTTTAGCTAAAATTTTTTTTTTTTTTTACGTTTATGTATCGGTTAAAAGAGTTAGTTTAATTGTTAGACAAGCACATGATTACAAATTATACAGACATTATCCGTTGGGCTCCAAACTAGGCTGAGCCTGTATCTTGGGACCCACTGAGTCGGTTAACAAATCACTTTAGACACACGTCACAAGAAGTACGACATGAAAGTAACAAAGTGAAAATTAAACAATAGGGAACATTAAGCAAAACTCTTCGTAGGTGGCGACACTAGCAGCGTTGACATTGTATCTCGTTCGCACTTGCGGTATTGTCTATTGCAAACATCCTTGTCCTTGTCACTCATTTGACAATCAATTGTTTTTTTTTTATTAATATTTGTTGTAAATATTTGTTTATAATGTATAAGTTTTAAAATGTTTTTCAACACATTTGCCCGTAACGTGCCTCTTATTGTGCCGCTTTTAGGCTCATAATCCTGGGTATTGAACACGCGTGTTTAATAACATTACGACACTCGTGTTTTATGTTTATATCCCGATTAAGACACGTCGCCACCTTGCAGCAAGGTGTATGTATGGACTCGGCGCATTCTTAAATTGACCGGGTTATACAGGTTTGTTTATAATTCTCGGCAAATGGATTCTTACTCGACTAAACAAATTAAATCCTTCTTATGAATTAATTGATTATTTCTTCTTGGATATGATATAGAAACGTTTCATTAAGTAATACTATTTACTTTTGATAACATTTTATATGAATTTATATTGAATAAGAAAATATTTATTTTATTTTGTATTGGCTGTTTAGAGATTTCATCTAAGCCTCGCAGCGGGCGCACTGCGCGAACGTCACGAAAAAAAAATAGTTGCGCGCCATTATAGGTAATTTCACAAATATTTGTAAACATTGATGATGCGTGTTTGGGTATTATTAAAAATGTTGACTCGTGGTGAATAGAAAAGTGATAAATAGAATTGACGCCACTGTACCATTCATGGAGATGTACAAATATGTGAGTAAAAACCTGTTGTCATCAATAACTAAAGGAAAAAACTTAGGAGCCTGTAACGTCTGTAACATTTACATTTTATGAAAATATTTTTTTCCTCGCAAATGTGTTTAAAAACGTCGTATGACACGCGTGAGCTTTGATAATTACATCCTCGGCTCTCTTATCACACTCACCTGCGGTTCGCGTGACAATTCCGCCTCTGATGTAATGATCAACATACCTCACTTGTATCACAATGTACTATTATTCGCATAATCAATTGTGCATGTGTGTGTGAATCCCTATATTTTTATAATGGTTTACTATTAGTGGTAGTGCTGCCTCTGGCGGCAGAACATTGCAGTAATGTTCAACAATATTTATGCAGTTTTTTTTTAGTACTAAGAGAGTTTGTGTATGAGAGTGTGTGAGTGTGTGCGCGTGTGTAAGTGTGCGTGAGAGGGAGTGTGTTCGTGTGTTAAGTGTATGTTACGAGTGTATGTTGAATTGTTAGGTACCTGTTGGAAAAAGCAACCTTAGATGCAGGGACGTAAAATCCCTTCCGTAGCACTATATGACTAGGTATAGATTAGACGCGATGGACGCGTATTGATTAGTCTATGAAGAGAATGCTAGTTTTAAGACTATTTGTATTAACTAACGTAAACTACATATATGAGTGGGCCGTTGAGAGATTTGGCAGGGCACAGATTGTTGGTTGTCGAAATATTTGGCTTGTACAAAAAAGTATGCTTGAAACTGTCTACATTAAATACCTATAACAATTAAAGTGTGTATAAATCTTTTCGAATGTGTTGTATAGTTTTTTTACGATACAGGGTAAAATTTAGGTGATTATTAATTCCATTAGATGTTTAATTATTCGGGGTTTTGAATCCCATTCTGATTATTTTGGGTATTTTCTAAATTGTCTTTATCAAGATGAAAAAATATAGGTACCACTATGCATCCGGTGCGATTAGGAATTATGTTTGACTAGCTTCTGCCCGCGACTCTGCTCTCTGCTCCATTCAAACTTCCACCCACCATTTTACGCCCCCTTAGGGGATGACTTCCGGGATAAAATCTATTCTGTGTCCTTCCCCAGGATACAAACTATCCCCATAGGTACCAAATTAAATCTCAACCGGTTCAGTGGTTTAAGCATCAATAGGTAACAGACAGACAGACAGGCAGACACACTTTCGCAAATATTAGTATGGATAATATTCACATGTTCTAAATTTCCATTAATCGACGTTATCTACCCAACAAGCTTGAACTTATCCTGCGATACCACTTTCACAGTTGGTTGGTAGTGCTACGAAGCCGGCGGCAGTCTCGGGTTCGAATCCCGGTAAGATCACTTCTTTGAAGTGATGAGGTGAATGAGAGAACGGATATTTTTATGTATTTGGATTACAAGTAGGTATATCGTCGTCATCGCATTGTACAATTTTTGTTTAGTTGTGAACTAAGTCTACATGTGTAATATTGTATCTAAATATTTATTTTAAGTAACAATATTTGTCTAACAAAAACACTTGCATAAGTGTTTATTAGAACCAACCTAAACAATAAACTTCCAGTACGACATAAGTTCGTGCTTATCAGTAAACGGAGACAAATAATAACGTTTATAAATAAATCAAACTGAATACCTATTAACTGCCAAAATATAAATATGTATCAATAATCAATAAACGATTCAATAGAAGTCTAAAAACATTCCGACATGTAAAAATAGGTGATAATTTCACCCCATATTTACCTGAAATGCGGCTTTCAAAAATAAACAACTAGTTCACTTAACTGCACAAAAACTTCACTTATCACTTTCGAAACCCACAAGTTTTCTTCCAAATACTTTTCCACAAGACGATATCGTGATATTTCGAGCGATCGACGCGCGCCCGCCTCGCTCGGGTGATGCGACTATACTGATGTGCGAAATGCGATCTTTCAGAATACACCCTTGACCGTAACTTTTTAAGAAGCAAGCTGTGGGGTTGCCATGATGAATTTCGTTGCAATTAACCACATTTCACCTATATGGGTGAATGGGTATTATGCTGAAGTTTTGCGTGTTACGGTTGATCCGACCGATTCGATGTTTTAATATTATAAAGTGGCCAAGTTTCTGAGTTTGTGACTTAGCAAATTTGTAAGTTTTTACGTAGTGGGTAATATTAGAAACTGATCATCAGATTTCAAAAAAAATTAGAGCTAGATTTCATAGCAGTAAACAGAATGGACTTTAAGGAGACGAGACGTGCTTGCGACGCGATTGGGCAGCAATTTGTGCTAGCCTCCTAAGGCCCACCATACGACACGAAATGACATTGAAATTTGAATCAACTGATACAAGAAATAGAGTTGGATTTCATTTGTTTCAAAAGAAAACAAAACAAAACAAATGCAACTCTATTCCAACCCAAAATGGTTTCAATTCCTTTAAGAGAATAAGTCCTACCAGTAGGCCCTTACGAGGATATACCTTTTTTTTTTTCGATTTCCGCCACTTAGCGGGGCCACAGGATCGGCTACGTGCGTGAATATGTTAATAATTTCATATGAACTATAAAAGTAAATATTAGTATGAAGATTTAGATATTAGTAAGAGAAAAATTAATCCCTAGATAGTTTTAGCGCGAAATAGAAGGCTAGTGATGTTACTATCTTATAAACTGTGTAACATAAAAAGAGGGATTTGAAAATTGTGCCAGCTCATCTATTATACCTACTACTTACGCATAAGCAATAAAATGTCAAAGGCTGTAGTTTTGGACAGCAACGTGCGGCAACGCGAGTCGGTCAGGCGAGTATAGAAATGCTCACGTCGCACTTTTCATATTTAGTCACCTACTTACCTGATTCACTGCTAAGCTACGGTGTCGTAGCAGCTTAATCTATATATCGATACCTGCAGACTCAAAGGGCGTAACAACCATTACAACAACAGGCTGTTACGCCCTTTGAGTCTGCAGGTATCGATATGTAGTATCACCCGTAGCGTTATGACGTATGTGTGTTGTCACAAGCGCTGAATGGGTTAAGCAACACCATAGGTTTGGGCGCCGCTATTCTGTTACTTGTTTTAACCTCACCTCACCCGACCACATATATATCTTGACGCCGCGTTCCGTAGTAACTAAGGTAATCAGAGGTCTAGTTTCGTTAGGTGTGACGGGTGAGATGTTGCATTAGCGCGTTCCGAATAACAGCCCTGCCCCCCTATTCTGTAACTTGTTTCAAGCTCACCTCAACGCTCACCCACAATTATACCTTGACACCGCGATGCGTAGTAATTAAGCATAGATAAAGGTCTAGTTTCGTAACGGGTGACCGGCGGGGTGAGCCGCATTAACGCATAACGAATAACAGCCCAGTAAGTCGATCACGTAACGCATTGTACGAACGTCGGGTAGGTCTAAATGTCACTTTTTATATAGAAAATAGACAGTTAAATTGTACCGACGTGCGTTAGGAACGTTACGTGATTACCCCTCTGCTGACACGGGCGCCGCGCCGCCTATATCATCCCAATTATCCGACGCGGACATCTTGGCAAATAAAAATACAATTTGCGCAAAAGAATTTGCCCATAATGGCCCATTTGTTTTGAAAAGTTTCTAATGTTTTCGGGCCAATATACCAAACTAAGAGCCGTGTTTTTGAAATGGAATAACTTTTATTAATAAATTTTTAATAGATGTCAGACAAAATTGAAAACAATATTCTGCATGTGACATTTATCATCTAATTGGTTTTACTTTTATACAGAAAACTGGATAACAATCGCCAGAGTTTTGCAATTGAATATCAGTTTATAACTACTTAACAAATTATTAATTCTCACTGGGCATCAGGGACACGGGTAAACTGTGAATGTCAGACTAGGACAGTATGTAAATATTATGCCCACACTAAGTATTTATAAACTCACTTTTATGCATACAAAGGTAGTATCAACCCTACCTAGTATCAATGTTAGTATAATAATAAATAACAACACAATATCTTAACTTTCAATTCACTTACATGAGAATTAAAGTATAACATTAAACTAACAAAAAGGCCCGAAAATTCCCATGACACTGGCAGCGTTGCCACGCTGGATGGCCAACGAAATCTGTTGAGCCAGGAACGATCCGGAACGAGGATCGCAGCCCCTATCCCTAAGCCGGCGACCCAAACTCCGCATGAAGTATTTGGCCTCCGTACCCCACGGTCCCGCAGTCTCCACCGCCACTGGCACAAAGTCGTACATTGGCTCCAAGGCAGAGTACTTGGCATGTTTCATCCGAGCCGCCGACTCGGCGGCCGACGCCACGGATCTGATGGTGTGGCTCAAATGGGACGGGGCAAACGTGCTTACGCATGTAGCGTCCCACAAGAGGCACCTTCCTTTCTGCCATGGAACCAACGTTAGACCATCTGGTCTTTTCCCATCTTTGCGGCACAACCGCGGAGGCTCCAGGACACAAGGCACGTTGGCCGAAACCAAAGCCCGACGAATCAAATCATTTATGGCGTGGTGCCTCGCAAAACGCCCCGCACACCTCTGACAGCTCAAACCATGGTGCCCGTTTTCCTCAACCACCACCCCACAATTATTATACTAATTATTACTTACAATTTTTATATTAATTATTACTTACATAAATACCAGTGGCAGCGCGTGAAAATTTTCGATGGGCAACCCAGAACGAAAAAGTTATGAAAGAGATTAGAGTATATAAATATAGCCCTGCCTAAAAGGAAATTTTAGGCAATCCAGTGGGAATCGGCTTGTATGGGCGCTCTGCCACTGATAAATACGTACCTACATTATACGGGGTACTAATGAAATCCATAATTCCATTTGCCATACATGTGACGTTAGCTATTATTATCATTTTATTTTTATGAAACAAACCAATCTTACGAGTTCTAAACAAAGTTTATAGTCCTGAAAATGTAACGGTTTCAGAGAAAATCACTTTTATGCCAAACACTAGCGTTATGGCAAATGAAATTAGGGATAACTAATAATTCGATTATATACATCTCTCAAGCCTGTTTCCTGGAGACTTCCATTTACTACGACAATGACTAACATCATAGTTATAAAGCATGCTCGTCGATTGCCACATTTTCCAGCAAACTATTTCTTCTTTATTAATGTGTAGTATTAAAACGATATAAATCATTATTATGCATATTAAGGATACCTTGTACTCATAGTTTGTGGTCTGTAAACTGTGTCCCAGACGATTTACTGTCATTAATTATACACAAATGGAAAATTGACAACTCGAAATTATTGGTCGAATCTGAATATTGTCAATTTGAAAATCGTGGAAATGGAAAATTATCCAGCCTTAATAATGCTAAAATTTAATAACGTTCTAAATTTTAAATTGACATTCTTGATACAGGTCGAAAGAAATACGTCCAGATGGAATAACGTAGGTACACTCCAAAAAATTACCAATCGGAAATAAGTCATCTAAGAATTTTGTAAGTATACGTTGTTGATTTTCATAAATCGTTTTCATATTACCTAATTTAAAAAAGACAACATTCACTTTGCACCTTTTTAAATCTGAACCTATTACATACTGGACAAAATTCCATTTGGGCTAGGATTCATTTTGAACAACAAGATTACTTGTCGTCCAATTTCAAAATGGTCATTTCGTGTTGACGATTTTCCATTTGTGCCGAAAGTAAATATCCCAGGCATGCAGCGCCTGTGGAGAGGTCACTCCACACGTGCCTGAAATGGTGCGGATAACAACACGGGGAGTCGCCGTCACCGGTTATATATTTATTAGCCACCAACGTAGATGTGGCAATCCATAGGCTCCTAAGCGCTGCGACAATCATCTGTGATAGATGCTGTGGCCAAAGATGATGAAGATTTACCTACTCATACGCTAAATGATACAAATGTTATAAAATTCATAAGGGATCATGCTGCTGTACTATCATTAGCAAAATGATAGCCAACTGTTGAAACCTGAGCATGACTAAATGGGCTTAACCGATTGTCAGGAGGTCCATTTCCCGTATAACGAATAATCTTATAACATTTGTCACTCCTTCTCGCTTCCACGCGTGCCGAGCCTAACTTGTCAGGAGGAGTACGCAATACGAATAATATACCAATTTAAAAGCAATCGTTAAGCCTAATATACCTCCAGTAGCGCGTCGTTGATAAGGATTAAAGTGGTACTTGAGTATACTGCTATGTAATATGTTCTAGATACCTATTAATTAATTTAGGTCAAACTACGATGTTGGAAGTTTATCATGCAAATTATTTTTTGAATTAGTATCTTGTTATGATTACCTAGGAACCGACTTTGCGTTGAGATGATGCGAAATGCAATGAATGTAATCAGGTGTTTCTGTTTATTTTATTTCATCGGCGTAACTACGTAACTTTTAGAACGAGCGTTACGCCTAATCATCGTTAATTTTACCGTCAAAAATGGCGGTAGATATATATATTTCGTATTCTGACAGAAACACCTTCTTGAAGCTGTAGGTACCTAATTACTATTGTCTTCCTGTAGAACGCGTAACTTTTAAAACCCGCGTTGTAAAAATAATCTCAATCAATTAGATGTTTTTAAATGTCCTCAGGTGGCATAGAGAGCTAATGCAGGTTTGAAAAGTTACAGCTTCAATTTAAGTAGGTTATTTCAAGATAAGAGAATAACAACCTACCAGTTAAGGTTTTTATCTATCCAAATATCATAAACCCTCCATGATGGGTTCAAGAACCGCACATTATGACCACCATAAAAGCAGACTTTTTTGTTAGAACAAATTTCTTATCTGTGAAAAAGTTATTATTGCTAAATAATAACATCGATTTCGATAATATTATTTCATTAAAATTTCGAACATCTCTGAAAAACAAAGAAATTTGATTTGACCTCTATCCTAATATGAGTCGAGATGACGTTTAGTTCGAGATTAATTGTCAAGTTGCATACAAATTTGACAAATGTCGCACGTTAGTAAGATATCGAACGTTATGATAGTTAGAGCTGACTATAGTTTGTCTCTGAATTAAAAAAAAACTATGACAGCTGCCAAAAAACAACGCCGCCATACCGGTCTTAATATGCGGCTCCTGAATGCATCATGGAGGCTTATGATATGTGGATAGATAAAGCAGTGTATGTAACTGTACATAATTAGGCATTAAAACACTCGTGTGATGTTATTATGAAACTATTATAAACTTATAAATTATAAACCCACACTCGTGTTTAATGCCCTTCATTATGTACATTCACATAAACTACTATTAAAATGTCAATAAAGAAAATGTATTTGACAGTATTTTTGGCATTCAATGAATGTTACACGAAATCTCAATATTTAAATAATTGTTAACTGCTAGCAATAAGTTAGTGTCAAAAATTGAATTTTTGGTATATATTATGTTTATTGCCAACTGTAGGTACTTTTCCGTTAGTAAACCGTCATCAGATCAGCTCGATAGTACCATACTATAAATTGCCTTGTCATCGTAACTAAAGGTGTATGTGCGAAACTCTAATAAGCTAGTGGGCATCAGGCTTCGTCTGATGAAATCTGCCAAACTTATTCAAGCCATTAATTGTAGCGCTTAATACTACGCATCGCGGTGTCAAGGTATAATTTTGGGTGAGCGGTGAGGTGAGCTTAAAACAAGTTACAGAATAGGGGGGCTGTACAACCGATTGCCGGCTCATGTCACAAAAGCACCGTCACTGGTCAGTTTTATAGCGAGGCTTAAACGATGGCTTATTGAGCATACCTTTTACAGCTACATTGAATTTGCAGAGTATAAGTACGACTTAAGTAGCTACTGCTTATTAATGGGTTAGTGGCTGTAAATAGGTACTGTGTCTTCTTCTTCTTTGTCCTCGCCTTTTCCCGTTACACGGGGTCGGCTTTCTTTATCATGCGGCGCCATGTAGTCCGCTGGATGGTATCCTCTTCTTTAAGCCCGAGGCTATTCATGTCTCTGTGGACATTCGTCAACCAGGTCATTTGAGGTCTTCCCCTTCCCCTTTTTTTGGTAGGCAAGGCAAAGGCATTTCTTCACAACATAATTGTCGGGTCTTCTCATCACGTGACCGTACCATCTGAGCCTTGCTTCACATATTTTGTCACTTATGGGTGCAACCTTAAAGCTTCCTCTTATGTGTTCGTTACGTATTCTATCCTTAAGTGTCACTCCACCCGCCCATCTCAGCATACGCATTTCAGTGGTGTGCAGCTTCTGCTCGTGTGTCTTTTTAGCTGCCCAGACTTCGCTGCCGTACAATAGAGCTGGTCTCACTGCCGTTTTGTACACCTTGCCTTTAGTTCTTATGTGCATTTTTGCGTCACACAGCACCCCTGTGAGCAAATAGTGTAAATAGGTACTGTGTGTTTATTGAATTTTTATTTTTATTTTTACTCCGTTGTTTCCTGTAATTTGTTCGATTATCTTTTTATATTATATCGAACCCGCTATGAGCACTCTTTGGGCAAGGCCTATGTGCAGCAGTGGAAGTATTTCGGTGGAGATGATGATGATGAGCCCGCTATGTCCCACTGCTGAGCAAAGGCCTCCCCCCTCCTCTTCCATTCATCGCGGTCTTGAGCAATGTCTGGCCGAGTCTTTAAAAAAGGGATCCAAGTTATCCCGCTATTGCCGACGAGGTCTACCGCGTCTCCGTTTTGAGTTTTTGGGCTTCCACTATAATAGCAATTTTTGACATGTAATATGAATTATAATTAATAAAAGATGATTATGATTATGTATTCCATATTTCAGCTCAATCGGTTGAGGTTAACTGGTTCAAAATTCAGTTCCAAACTAACAAACGAACGGTCAAGTTAACAAAAGCTTGTAACAAATGGCAGGTCCATCTCGCTCAACACCGCATCCTTGTGAGATCTGGCGATCTTTTAAGTACCTAGGATGAGTTAAGAGAGCAAAAAAAATGAAATATTACAATCTCACGGGAAAGAATGGCGCAATAACGTCTTCGTTTCCATACCTCGGGGCAAAAAAAATATTTCACTAAAGAATTTAATTAAAAGACAAGGAGCAATTCGACTGGACACATCGCATATGAATATGATATCAATGTGTGGTACGCTCTTGTTCTAACACGTAAGCTCGGTGCCCGTGAACGCAAGAGCATGAATCACGTTTAATATTAAGTTACTATGCGATATTTCGAGACAGATTGACGTCCAGGGAGGTTGAATTCCGGAAGTGGTTACTTCTCTCTCTTAGGATGTTTGCATAATATTAAAACAGGCAGAGCAATCTCATTTTATAATATACTGTAGCAATGTAATTTTATAATACTGTGATACGGAAATTATTATGTTACTAGCTTTTGCCCGCGACTTCGTCCGCGCGGAACTCGTTTATATCGTAACTTTCTTCCCCCTTTTCACCCCCTTAGGTGATGAATTTCCAGATAAAAGCTATCTTTAGTAAGGACTCTTTGGGAAGGCACCGGAATTCAAAGTATCTCTATACCAAATTTCATCTCAATCGATTCAGCGGTTTAAGCATGAAAAGGTAACAGACAGACAGAGTTACTTTCGCATTTGTAATATTAGTATGGATTGTATGAAGGAAAGGGTATCCATTCATTCATTCATATTCATTTATTTGCCGCAACCATGGTATTTACTGGATGTTCTTAAAATTAATGCATGTATAGACGCATGTAGGCTTTTTTCAGAATTATTTTGCATATTTTCATATCACACGGCCGTAAGGAAATTTTCTACTAAACCGTAGGATTAAATTAACTGACTTGTAATTTAAACATTTTATATTAAAAATAAAAATACTTCAACAAAATGTTACAGCTAATAGTTTTCAAAATAGCCATAATAAAACGTCATTTTTACCCCGTTTTAGAAAACATCTTCAAAACTAAGGCCGCCATAAGGTACCTTCACCCTTGGAACGTCACATACATATATTTACTCATGTAATGTTCCTATTCCCCAGGACTCCCAACTACCGCTATACCGTAAATGGGTTCCATCCACATTTTCACCCCCTATTTCACCTCCTTAGAGGATGATTTTCAGGATAAAAACTATCCGTTGTCATTCTCCAGGACTCAAACTATCTCTATACCGAATTTCATCTAAATGGGCTACATCCAAATGTTCACCCCCATTTCACCCCCTTAGGGGATGATTTCTGGAATAGAAACTTTTATATGTCCTTTTCCAGGACTCAAACTATCTTTCAATCAAATTTTATCAAAATGTGTCACAAACTAATTTCCACCCCCAATTACACCCCCTTAGGGGACGATTTTCGGGAAATAACTATCCTATGTCCTTCCTTAACTATCGCTATACCGTAAATGGGTTCAATCCAAATGTTCATCTACCATTTCTCACCCCCTTAGGGGATGATTTCCTCCTTTTATGTGTTCCGGAATAAAAAATATTCTACGTTCTTTTCTAGGACTCTACCTCTCTCTATACCAAATTTCATCTAAATGGGTTCTAGCCAAATCTTCAACCCTCATTTTACCACCTCAGAAATGATTTTTCGGGATAAAAACTCCTTCTATCTATTTACCAAATTTCATCTAAATGGGTTTTATCCAAATTTTCACCTCCTATTTTATCCCTAAGAGGATGATTTTCGGGATTAAAACTATCCGTTGTCATACTCCGGGACTCAAACTATCTTTCAACCAAATTCCATCAAAATGGGTCACAAACAAATTTTCACCCCCTTATGGGATGATTTTCAGTAGGTCGATCACGTAACGCATTGTACGAACGTCGGGTAGGTCTAAATGTCACTTTTTATATGTAAAATTGACAGTTAAATTGTACCGACGCGCGTTCGGAACGTTACGTGTTTACCCCCCAGGAGTAAACTATCCTATGTCCTTCTCCAAGACTCCAACTCGCTATACCGTAAATGGGTTCCATCCAAATTTTCATTCCCCATTTCACCTCCTTAGGAGATGATTTTTGGACTAAAAATTATTTTAAGTCCTTCCCCGGGACTCTGAACTATCTCCATACCAAATTTCATCTAAATCGGTTCTATCCAAATTTTTAACCCTCATTTCACCCCCTCAGGCCCCGTAGCAAGGATGGCGTTATCACGCGATAAGTGATAGGATAGAGCTGCCGTCCCTGGCTGACACCGTTTGATAGAATGAGACGACGCGCTTATCCTATCACTTATCGCGTGATAACGCCATCCATGCTACGGGGCCTGGAGATGATTTAGGATAAAAACTATGCATTGTCTTTCCCTGGGACTCCTTCTATCTCTATACCAAATTTTAACTAAATGGGATTTATCCACATTTTCATCCCTATTTCATCCCCTTGGGGGATGATTTCCGGCATTCAAACTGGATAGTTCATTCTCCGGGACTCAAACTATATCTATACCAAATTTGATCTAAACGGAGTCCATCCAAAATTTCACCCCCCATTTCACCCCTTCAGGGAAAGATTTCCGGAATAAAAACTATCCAATGTCCTTCCCCAGAACTTAAACTACCTCTAAACCAAATTTCATCAAAATGGGTTACATCCAATTTTTTACCCCCTAAAGGGAAGATTTTCGGGATAAAACCTATTCTTTAACCTTCTCCGAGACTTACACTAATCATATACCAAATGTTATCCAAATCGTTGCAGCGGCTTAAGTAGCTCCTTACAAATTTCCACCCCCCATTTCATCCCCTTAAGGGTTGATTTTCAGGATAAACACTACCCTAAGTCCTTCCCCAGGACTCAAACTATCTCAATACCAAATTTCATCTTAATCGGTTCAACCGTTTTCACGTGATGCGCGGTCACATAAGCAGACAAACAGATAAACAGATAAACAGACAAACAGATAAACAGATAAACAGACAAACAGACCAAAATTCTAAAAACTGTTGGAACGTGTTCTGTTATCGATTCTAAGTATCCCTAGCCAATTTTTTTTCGATTATCTTCCATGTACAGACTTTCGACCCTCTTCAGCTTTATATGTATAGATAGATAGATATTATACCTACTGTTTTTAAAAACTGATACATCGCCGAGTTTTTTACGCTAGTTCATCTCGAGGCAGAGGTTTCCTCCGAACCGGTAGTTTATCGACATTTATAGGTGCATGTAATACGCCTAAATTGAACAATAAATAACTTTGACTTCGACCTCGTATAGGTAGGTTAAAAAACAGCATATATTCATTTCTGATTTAGTAAGTATTTTCATCATTATTCCATTATTCATCAGTATTCATATCATTCACGGAAAGGTTCTTGAGTGGCGACCACGTACCGGAAGGCGCAGCGTTGGTAGGCCTCCCACAAGGTGGACTGATGACCTGGTAAAGGACGCAGGACCGGTCACTTTGGAACTCTTTGGGGGATGCTTATGTCCAGCAGTGGACGTCTTTCGGCTGATATGATGATGAATTAGCCTGTGCACTTTAATCTTGTGTAACATGTATATTGCTTTAATCTTTATTTGTACAATGAACTGCTTACATACCTACATAAAAAATAACAGTAATTGAATGAATAACGGGTTATCTGCTGTATTCTTTAGTCAGTCACGGCTGCCAGCAGGAACTCTTTGAACAGGGCCTTATTGTTTTCACTTCATTTTATTAACCAGCCATCCCTCAGATCTTCTAAAGCCTTTGGCACATCGAAAGCTAGCGGTATTTGAAAGACAAGGGAAGTAGCGTAATTTTCGAAGTGAGTCTAATATTATACTATTAAACGAGAAACATAATGTATTACCTACTTGTATATGTTTTCGTTCTTCATGTTTCGTATTAGTAAAAGTTATTTATTGTCAATAAATAAATTTTATTTTTATCTGTATTTATTTATTCATTTGTTTGTTTGTAATTGGGTTCTCGAAAACGGCTCTATATAATGTTGTCAATGCGATTTACAAACAGGGGTTAAGGCCGGCCACAGACCACACGGAATTTCCGTACGGAATGACATGTGCAAGAGAGACAGCGCTATACATGTCTAGAGCGACGTCCCGTTCCCACCTGTCATTCCGTACGGACATTCCGTGTGGTCTGTGGCCGCCCTTATGGTTCCGATAATGTTCCGGTATAATAGATCTGTCTATGTCTCATTTTCAGTATAGCTCGTTTACTCCTGAAATCTGGTAGTGAACCATTGATGCAAAGATCAAAGCACAAATTATAGTGGAAGATCGTTTATTGATATATATATAGTACCTACTTCTCGGGTACAACATTTTTATGATTAAGTACCTATTACATTATGACATTGATATGATTGGTACCTGAACAGCCAGCAGCAGAAGTTGCTAAGTGGTCCTAATGCTGAAAATGATCTACACACAGACTCTAATGTCACGGGAATAAGGATCTGTTTATGTAATTTTGAGCGTGTTATTTTGCTAAGCTACTTTTGATGCTGACTGTACTCAGGTACAACTTTTTATTATTTTATTTTATCTTTGATTAATTTGCTTTTAACTGTAATTCAAATTTTATGTACTGAAACTTGGGTGGATTGCAAAAAAAATGTACATAATTAAGGACCTTAATCTAATCTATGCTTTAACTTTTTTCCATTGTGTAACGAAAGTTACCCATATAAAATGTATGGGTAATTGCCGTTACACAATGGAAAAAACTTAAAGCGTAGATTAGATTAAGGCTCTTAACTATGTAAAATTTTTTTGCAATTCACCCACTTGACATTCCAACATTATTTGATCTAATTAATTAATATTTTCACTATTTTCAATGTAGTTATATTATATATTTTGTATGCCGCACATTATACCTTGTTAATATAATTATTATGAGATGATCAATGTATGACTAGTAATATAAGCCAAATTACTTGTATTATATAAAATTAGTATAATGAGATATAATAAACTAAACTAAACATACAAACTTTGCACCCCTATTTAAACCGCTTAGGGGTGGGTTTTTCCAAAACCCTAAACTTACTTTTCTTTATTGTAATAAGGAGTCCATACACAAAGTTTGAAGTCCTTCACTTAAATTCTTACTTTGTCCCCATGCAAACTTTCAAACCCCTTTTTATCCCCCTTGAGGGTGGAATTTTCAAAAATCCCTTCTTAGTGGGTACTTACGTAGACAGGGTCTTTGATATTTTGTATTGCGTGGATTCCTTGTTTATAAATGCAACCGTGAGGTTTAATTTTTTTTCCTTCTTTAAACCTTCAATTAACAGAAGTGGTCGCCTTTTTGGGAAAACAAGTGCGAATTCATATATGTATTTATTTAGTGAAGTTGTTTGTATTAGCAGCCTAATATATTTACTACGTAGTTTGTCATGAGAGTATTTGCGTTGTAGACGCGTTAGGTGTGCCGAAGGCTTAGCTGAGTTCTTAAAAACGTAAACAATGCTCCATAAACACAATTGAATTAAAATTAATTGGCATTCTCTTGAAGACACAGCATCCGCGCTTATTACAGCGTGAAAATTCGCTTTATTAGCCGTTTCCTAGTAAATTCTCTAAATAATTCTGACGACTATAGAGTATAATTATCAAGGATCCTTTGTCGTTCCCTGCCCCATTTTAAAATGTATTAATAAGAGTAATTGTTTTAACACATTTTAGTGTGCTCAGCAGGGGGAGGGTCAATCATAAGCTTATTTTTATCATTCATAACTACGTGGCTGATTGACCCCAGGTTAGATAGCGTATATTTTGATTCAGACATTTTGACGACCGGACTTCCCTGGGTTCGAATCCCAATTTGGGCAAATGTTTGTGTGATGAGTATGAAAATTTAAAACCTTAAGATTTATGTAAAGTTTGCAATTCTTAAGACTTTATGGGTCATACAGATATTGACAGATATTTAGGTTCACGTCTTTCCTGTGGAGACGCGAACCTTCAAAGGTAAGGACTACAAAGCCTAAGCCCTTGGTTGGACTCTTAATTCGCATAAACTGCGTCTCCTGTTACATTTTTTATGCGATAAAACATGATTTATACGCATTACGCACGCACGTAAGCTCTTAGCAACCTTTTTGTACTCGACGATTAAAATATTTGTATTAAGATTTCATAGAGAATACTGCAACGTCACACTTTTCATAGTTGTAGTCCATGTTACTGTCGAAACAATCGAAATAACTACTTTTCGATACGCTCCAGACAACTAAAATAAATTCGACCAATCACGTGGCTGCTTTACTGAACTGTAATGAATTGGACCAATAGAATCGCTTTGATGTCGTACGCTCGTTGATGTCTTTTAAGATATCAACAAGCGTACGAGCGATGAGCTGCACTTCGTTTCAACAGTATCGAGTTTGTTTAATTAGTTCAGTTGACTCGTAGAAAATTAATTTTATTGAACTCGTACAAAAAGTACTGTGCACAATAGTGTTATAATCAAGCTTTTTAATCTCGTACCTTACTTAGGCCACTCAGCAAGCTTCGTGGCCTAAACACGGTACTCGACTAAAAAGCTCTCTATTATAACACGATTGTGAAAAATACTATTGTTTTAATTATTATGTATGACCCCTATACATTTTTATTTTTTTACCTATGCCTACGTTAAGTATTACCGTTCACATAATATGTATATAATGTACTTGTGAACGGTCGGTATGAAATGTTTGCTCATTGATGCCTGACATGCAGGTTAATCCTAGTTCAGTTGTATGTAGTTATGTATGTACCATGTATTAATTCGTGAGCACAATGTTAACACTAGCACACACTCAAATCGTAACTTTTACCAGCAGCCACATCCGCCGTAGCCCATCTGACCTTAACTATAAAAAGGATTCCAAAATGATCGCGAGAACCTCTGAAAATTTCGTTATAAAGCCGTACTTCCATTAAATTGTACTCGTAGGTGCCGTACAAAAGGGGTAATTTAATAATTCAAATGAACTACGGTTGAACTTCAATGCTGTTAAAGTGGAGTTCGCCGGGCATATATTAAATTAGGCCCACTTCCTATTCGCAGTTCTTGAGAGTTTGCAGAGTCGAGTATATCAATATGTATACTGAGTATGCAAAAATATCAGGTACTGAAATAACAGCTCCGTTATTTATTTATTTAAACTTTATTGCACAAAACAAATAAGAACAAAATGCGGACTTAATGCCTCAGAGCATTCTCTACCAGTCAACCATAGGGCTAAACAGAGGCTTTCAAAAGGTGGGTGCACGAGACAGACTATAACAAGTCAAAAATCCTTGGATACAAGAATGAATAACAATATCGATTATAATAAGTGGTTGTTAGTTTGTAGTCGCGACGTTGAAAACAATAAAATATCTTCTTCGAAACTGTTTCCTATTAGTATTTTATGCAACTGTTGTATAAGAATGGTCTTAAAAGGCGAGTGGCGTGGGTTGCGATGCGAGCCTTGGCGAGCGTTTTTAGACCAGCTATACACCGTTGCATACCATACTTTTTCTTGGACAAATTTTAAATAAATAGCGGACTACAGAATAGTCAAACTTTTCAGGCAGCAAGTTTTCTATTCGTACTTTTGCTACTCACGCAATTTCTTCAGGAGTGCAGTTATTAATTTCTTCGACCATTTTAAAAGGAACGTACACTTTTGTCTTCACAAACACGAATAAAATTTTAATAGTTTAGGATCTTTCGTCTTTTCATTTTGAACTGTATTTTGGTTGGAAATCGGAAATGTGACAGCTCTTGCTTATGGTTTGTTTTGTTTTTAATTTTCCATCAGAACCAAACCGAATCCGGACCCGGACCGAATTCGAACTGTTTATTTTTATAAATAATACCAACAATTTATAAAACATGTAATTTAACACACAATAGATGATGATTTATTATTATTGTAGTAAATAATTTATAATATACAAATGTTAAATCATAAATAAATACTTTTATTTCGAAATATTTGTTCATCAAGTTGGCACTACTGCAATATAGCGGCCGATTAAACAAAAAGTTAAACAGTGCTTTTATGAAAAATGTATGAACCAAAAAAGTACGCTAAACAGTGCGTTTTTGGCCATAGAGCATAGAGTTTTTCGACGACTTATTAGTGGTGTCATTGTTTGAGCTACATCCTATATAAATGACAGATAACGGTACAGGAGTAGAAAAACATTATATTGTATATATGTTTTTCTACTCCTGTACCGTTATATGTCATTTATATAGGCTGTAGCTCAAATACAATGACACCACTGATAAGTCGTCGAAAAACTCTATGCTCTATGGCCCAAAAACGCACTGTTCAGCGTACTTTTTTGGTTCATACATTTTTCATAAAAGCACTGTTTAACTTTTTTTAAATCGGCCGCTATATTGCAGTGGTGCCAACTTCATAAACATATATTTCGAAATAAAAGTATTTATTTACTATTTAACATTTGTATATTATCAATTATTTACTACAATAATTATAAATTATCATCTATTGTGTGTTAAATTACATGTTTTATAAATTATTGGTATTATTTATAAAAATAAACAGTTCGAATTCGGTCCGGGTCCGGATTTGGTTTGGTTCGGATGGCAAGTGCAAACAAATTAAAAACAAAACAAACCATAAGCAAGAGCTGTCACATTTCCGATTTCCCACCAAAATACAGTTCAAAATGAAAAGACGAAAGATGATAATTGATAAACTATTAGTCCTAAACGATTAAGATTATTCGTGTTTGTAAAGACAAAAGTGTATGTTCCCTTTAAAATGGTCGAAGACATTAATAACTGCACTCCTGAAGAAGTTGCGTGATCAGCAAAAGTACGAATAGAAAACTTGCTGCCTGAAAAGTTTAACTATTCTGTAGTCTGCTATTTATTTAAAATTTGTCGTAGAAAAAGTATTGTATGCAACGGTGTATAACTGGTCTAAAAACGCTCGTGGCGTCTTTAATTGCGATGTTCGCCAAGGCTCGCATCGCAACCCACGCCACTCGCCTTTTAAGACCCTTCTTATACAACAGTTGCATAAAATACTATAAAATATATTAGGCTTTTTAATTGCAATAATTTTCACATGCATATTCGGAACACTGTATAATTATTTAACACCTGTTCCTGTAGGTACGGTCAACCAATTTGATTTTTTGGGCCATTTCGTACCTTGCCACAGTGAAAATCAATATGAAATCCCCTAGAGATGTCATATCATTGCCATTGTGACAAGGTACGAAGTGGCCCAGAAATCAAATTGGTTGACTGTACCTACCATGTATATTGAAAACTATGAGCTTTGCCATGACGCAACATACATGTTGAACTGAAATTGGCAAGCAGGACGTACATTTACGTTGAATTAGATGGGTATATATCGTGCTCCTTATAACGTATATACTACCATTTATAATGACAATGTTAACCTGATGTATTTGCCGGTTTAACTTTGCGAACGTTAAGCCATTTTAGATGAAATTTGGTCAGTATAGAGATAGTTTGAGTCTCGGAGAAGGACATAGGTTTTTATCCCGGAAATCAACCACTAAGGGGGTGAAATGGGGGTTGTAAGTTTGTATGTATGTAGCTACGATACACCTAAACGAGTTCTACGCGGACGGAGTCGCGGGCAGAAACTAGTAGAATAAGTACCCACAAAATAAATACAAAGTAACTCCGTAATAGAGCTGGCATGGTCTAAGGAAATGGACGGCCACTCGCTTCGATATGCTGTCTCACTCTTATATTAATTAGTATCGGTATTTCACATAGCGCTCGGTCATCGGGGCGCGCGGGTCATTTGTTTTCACTCTCGAAGGGCGCGAAATCTTATGCAGGCGTCCATAAATATGGGAATACCGGGAAGATTGAAGAAAAAGTAGTGTAGGGGGAGGGGGGGAATGTATAAGTAGTGTAGGGGGAGGGGGAGAATGTATAAGTAGTGTAGGGGGAGGGGGAGAATGTATAAGTAGTGATAAAAAAAACTGCCGAAGAGAGAGACGGTCCGCGTGCAATGAAGGATTCGGAGCAAATAGATATATTCAATTATTCAAAACTATTTTTATTTTTATTTTTTTTGAAGCCTATGTATGTAGTGTCCCACTGCTGAGCAAAGGCCTCCCCTCTTGATTTCCACTCGTCCCGATTCTCAGAAATCTCTGGTTCTGAAAATACGTCCAGGGGACCGATTTTTGACTTTCGAGCGCTCGACTTTTTCACTCGAAAACGGTAAAAAATGACGAAGTGCTATTTTGAAACAGCGATAGAAAATTTAAAAACGAGTGGTATTACCACTCGTATTCAATTATATCGGTAGAAAGTAACTGCCTGCAACTTTGACCTACAATTGTATTTACTTTTATTTAATTTTCGAACGCTCGAAAGTCAAAAATCGTCCCCCAGGTCGTCCCGCCATTTTTAATTAAGTTATTAAAATCATTCACAATACACTCATAGTGTACGAGTACGAGTATCATGAATACTCGTACTTCATACTTAGTACGCGTATGATAAGTTAATCAAAAGTAATTAGGTTTACTTCAGTGTAAGTACTTCAAACAATCCGTGAGGGGTTATGCAAATTAAGTTCGTGCTTTTGTGTGACTGATAGTCGGGCGGAAGCAAGTTTTAATCGTTCAACTCCACCAAAATAATTACTATTACCTATTGATTTTTTACCCAAGCATTTTTGTTTCTTAAAAGGGGGCAAAGTGGAAATACACGTACCCATAACAACGAATACCTACAATAGAAAAATATCAGTGTTTGGACCGATATTTATCGTTACAACTAGCTACCTATGCCAAAAATTTGAAAATAATTTTATCTACTTACCCAATATTTTTATGCCATATTTAATACTATACTTTTAAGCTACGGATAATTCGTTTTAAGTTCACTTGAGTAAACGTAAATTCATGCCAAACTACCACAACCTGCTAATCAGTATATAAATAAATAAATAAAAACTGCTAAAGTAGATATTAATATGTAGTAATTTTAAGGTATATTTTGTTACCTATACAGCTCAAACAGTCGCGTTGCACAATTTGATTGTGTTCGCCAATATTTTCTACATATTCATGCTCGACTTAATAAGGTCATTTCGCCGGTTACGCGACCACCTTCGGTTAGCGACCACTTGAAGAACATGGTTTTTTCAATTGAAGTTAACATCAATTCTACAGAGCCTATTGAAACAGTCAGCCGTATGCCTTATTGTTTGTAGTTATGGAATAGAAATTTACAAAAAAAACGAGAAAATATGCTTTCAGTTCACCAAGTCAGCTAAGTGGTCGCTAACCGGCACATGAAATTAGGTGGTCGCCAACCGGCGAAATGACCCTACTGACTTCGCAGGATTGAAAACCCTATTACCACCACCCTCTTCGCAATATTTACCGTTTGGAGAGTGTCATCAAACTTCAATATTCTGCAAAATGTAGGCATGAGATATTTCAGTGATTGCACAAATGGGATCTTTACCGATTCATCGCTAAAACACTCGCTCCCGCAAAAGTACAGTGAAATGTGTATATTTTGTTCTAGTTAAAATTACGAAAAGGCACTTAACATGGGATTTTACAACTGTTTTTGTTGATTAATATGGAAAGAAAAGATATACCGTGACCGCGGGACCGTGGGGTACGGAGGCCAAAGACTTCATGCGGAGTTTGGGTCGCCAGCTTAGGGATAGGGGCTGCGATCCTCGTTCCGGATCGTTCCTGGCTCAACAGATAACGTTGGCCATCCAGCGTGGCAACGCTGCCAGTGTCATGGGAACTTTCGGGCCACCAACGATCCGGGGCGGTCCTTTTTGTTAGTTTAATGTTATGCATGTCCATACATGTTCATACAAGGAATTACATTCATGGCACTATTTGTTGTTTTTATATGATGATACCTACATTTATGTGTTGTTAAAAGATTACAAAGATGCGTCATAAAACTGACCGAAGTGTAGCACGTGTGTACATGAGTACTGGAGTAGTTCTATTGTTTATGCGTAATTGATTTAGCAACCCTACTCGAAGATAACAATTACACAATGGATGTCGGTAATGGTTAGTTTTAAGTACTCTTCGCCGCACAGCACAAGCTTGAATACACCTACAAAGATGACGTATACGTATCGATGCGTTATAAGTCAGAATATTGATAATGTATATTTAGCATATCTACGATAGTTATGGTACGATTAACGCTAAATTGGATTTGTCAGACGCTGTAGAGCTAGCCGTTTCTCCGAACTTCTAAATTCGTTAGCAGGTCACATAATACGCACAACACGTGTTATCGATGTAACTATATAATAATTAATGTATTTTTTATACAATCATTATTACCGTGAATAGAAGAAATAGATACAACGTGTTCCAAAAGTGAACACCAAGTCGAATACGGATAGGACGTCATGTTTAAAAAACATAAAACAAACATAATAATAATGGGCATCCTGTAATGATGTTAAAGTTAATCAAAACACCGGCCAAGTGCGAGTCGCGAATCTATAAAAACGGCAAAAAAATCACGTTTGTTGTATCATAGCCCCCTGTAGCCTAGTTGGTAGTGATAGTGACCCTGCCTGTTCGAATCCCGGTAAGGGCATTTATTTGTGTGAAGAGCACACATATTTGTTCCTGAGTCATGGATGTTTTCTATGTATTTAAGTATTTGTCTATCTATACCCATATACAAACTTTGCTTAGTTTGGGACTAGTTCGATTTGTGTAAGATTGTAAAAAAAAAAAGTTTTTTAGTATTTGTTGTTATAGCGGCAACAGAAATACATCATCTGTGAAAATTTCAACTGTCTACCTATCATGGTTGATGAGATACAGCCTGGTGACAGACGGACAGATAGACAGACAGACAGACAGACGGACAGCGGAGTCTTAGTAATAGGGTTCCGTTTTACTCTATGAGTACGGAACCCTAAAAACAAACTCCGTTTTCAATAAAAGAAAGCGTTATTTCCTAAACATGTAGGTACCTACTTAAAACCGTTAGACCTACTAACTTAAAAACTGACCGTACATACTGAAAAAAAGTACTACGCTAATATGGAAAGTAGCTTCAAAAGATGGCCTATGTAGCGAGACTTTCAAAATGGTATTTTTAAGTGTTTGCTGTATAGGATTGAAGAATAATTTGTGTTTTTTTTAAGGAATGTGAGATGATTCGAAATTTCATTACGGGACGTTGATGCTTAGTAATTATTTACTGTGAGATGCATGTTGTTAATAGGGGTGTAGTGTAGACACTAAATAAAATAATCAATAATGTTGCATTTTCTCGAAAAAGGATTAAAAATGTAGTCAAATGGAGAAAAAAACAACGCAAGAGGCTAAATAATTACAAAGTTATAAGCGTCCAATGTTTTAAGACGGGGTATGTGCTGTCCCTTTTCCGCAAAACGCACTTTCATATGATACGATTGTCATTTACTATGACGCTAGACGATCGTGACGTCACGATCCCGGAGCGTTTTCTCTCTCTAACAAGCAACATTAAAACGGTTGTAGCTTCGTAATTTTTTGAGATATCCGAATGGGATTTTCGTCATGAGGCATATTTTTTGCCTTCTTTCTTTTGAAGTAATAATCAATTTTGAGTCTACACCCCTATTGTATAATACAACAAAAGAAATTCAAATTAGGTACAATTTCAATCAAATCACAAAAATAAAATAAAAAACGTAACTTGGATCTTTACTTCCATTTTTTATACTGTGACTAATATCACCAGTTTGCGGCTTGATACACCCTGTCTGTATATTACAAGCTTTTTATTAACTTGCAATGTATGTAATTTGTTCGGGTGGAATCTTGCAACTCAATTTTGAAGCAGATATCTTCAACCGATTGAGCTGCAATTTTGGGTAAAGGTATAGTTTGGGTGACAATTCAATGTTATGGTGCCATCGAGCTGATCTGATGATGGAGACAGAAGGTGGCCATGGGAATTCAGTACTTAAACGACGTAGCCCCGTTGAGTTTGGGCTCGTTAGAATTGACGGTATACAGAAAAGTACAGTCAGGAAATAAAGTTTTTTTTTTTATAATAATAAATAATATAAAAAAAAAAACCGCTGACAATGTCGGACGTGTCAATCGCGGATCTCTATTTTAAAAATTTGGTTTTTTTAGTTTGTACGCCTGCATTGCCCTTTTAGATTTGTTTTCGTGCACATACTTATACAGAACACCAGTACAATGTTCATAAAACGAGAAACGGCGATGAATTTGCTACGTAGCAAAAGTTACGTACTAAAATGACAACCTGTCAAAAAAAATCAATACTAGAACCAAATATAGATGATTACGAGATCACGTCTTCGAGCGGAGACACAAAGCGCACGCCCACCACCTCCGCCCGCGCCGTCCAGCTCCTCGCCATCGTCGTCGGGTGATGAATTCGCCACAGCGCCCGACACCAGCGAGTCGAGCGACGAGCGCGGGCCGCCGTCCCCGCCGCCACTACCACCTGCGCGACGAGGACGACCACCGCTGCCGGCACGCTTGGGGCCTGCGGGGCATCCTGCTCCGCCCACGGCTCCCGCTACCGGTGGTATAGTGCGCCGTATGCAGTGGACGCAATCCATTAACGAAAACTGCATGCGCGCCTACTATGGGGCGACAGAGGGAGGAAGTAATCTGTCCGCGTACCGTGTCCGGATACTGCCTCTGTTCCAGGCGCTTGAACCATCCATCACCGTGTCTGCACAGCGTCTATCGGATCAAGTGCGCGTCATCCAGCGGCAC
Organism: Epinotia brunnichana; assembly: GCA_963854355.1. Classification (NCBI taxonomy): domain Eukaryota; kingdom Metazoa; phylum Arthropoda; class Insecta; order Lepidoptera; family Tortricidae; genus Epinotia; species Epinotia brunnichana. The sequence goes on along the minus strand of OY977950.1, from coordinate 20,351,666 downwards.
AAGCGGTTGGATGACGCCACGCTTGATCGGCTACGCCTGGAAGCACTCTCTGCTCATGCGGCCTCTACCTTGGCGCGGGACCCGCCCACCTTGTCGCCGGTTCCGGTGCCTGCACCCGACCTGGCACCGGGGATGCCGCGGGTTGATCCCAGTCCCGACGAGGAGGACTGTGCGAATCAGAGTGTAAGCAGTCAGGCCCATGAGCAACTGAGGAGGGCCCTGGAAGAAGCGATTACGCAGTATCGCTCCACAAACAACTCTAGGCCACGATTACCACGCTTGCCTGTGAATAGACGCAATCTAGCGCTAATGGGAGCCCTGAACGGTCTGCTAGACCCGTATCTACGGGCTAGTGAAGACTTAGTAGATACACACTCAATCATGTACTGCGGGGCCGTCGCGGCGTGCCGTGTTGCTCGCGTCAAGTTTCCGGACGCTGACCGTGCACCTAGGACCGCCGGGGATGTCCCTGCATGGCAAGTACGGATTGAGCGGCGTATCAATACGTTTAGGACTCTCATTGCAAAGCTGATCTGCTTCAGGGGGGGCAACAACCGCCCCCGAGTCATGCGCTTTGTGAACCAGGTCTTCGCGGGAACTGGTATCAGGCCCCGCGACTACATGGCCTGTGTCACGGAACGCATTGACTTTCTGAAGCAGAAAGTCTATGCATGGGCAAGCCGTATTCGCCGCTACAGAGAGCGTGTGGACCGATACCAGCAGAATCGCCTTTTCCAGAGCGACCAAAGGAAGGTATACCGGAAGTGGGAGGGAACCGATCTTCGTGTGTCTGACGGGCAGCGGCCGGATGCTGCTGCCATGGTTGACTTCTGGCGTAGTATCTGGTCGGTGCCAGTCGAACACACCGAAGGCGAGTGGATGAGTGTTGTCGAACGTGAGTGTGAGTTCATCGAACCCATGGGGACTGTTACCATCAGCCCCGAAGACGTTAGTTGTGCCATCCGTTTGACCCCGAACTGGAAAAGTCCTGGGCCGGATGGACTGCACAACTTCTGGGTGAAATGGTTTCGGTGCTCACACCTGCGTTTGGCAACGCAGTTCCAGCAAGCCCTTGAGCTTGGTTCCCTGCCATCTTTCTTTACAACTGGTATCACCTCCTTGCTTTATAAGTCCGGTAGTACCACGGAAGCGAAAAACTATAGACCCATCACGTGCTTGCCTACGCTGTACAAGCTCCTTACATCCATTTTGAGAGCAAAAATGAACGCACACATCGTTGCGAACAACGTTTTGGCCCCTGCTCAAAATGGATGTAGGGTTGGGTCTCGTGGTACTAAAGAGCTCCTCCTCATAGACATGACCATTTGCCAACGAGTCCGGCGAAACAAAGGGGCCCTCTCGGCCGCCTGGATTGACTACAAGAAAGCCTACGATTCGGTGCCTCATTCATGGCTGAGGAGGATCTTGGAGCTGTATAAAGTTGATGCAGTTCTAAGATCCTTCTTAGGCGCTTGCATGGGGCAGTGGGCCACAGTTCTTCGTCAACCGGGGGGAGGAGATGGCCCCTCTGGCCCGCAGGACTCTATAAGGATTGAACGTGGAATCTTCCAGGGCGACAGCCTGAGTCCTCTGTGGTTCTGCCTAGCGCTGAATCCACTCAGCACCCTGCTGAAGGATTCAGGGCTAGGTTGCCGGCTTCGGAGAGAGGGTGAGGTCATTTCTCATCTGCTCTATATGGATGACCTCAAGCTATTTGCACCGAATAGACATGACCTGTTGGAACTACTGAAAACAACAGAAGTCTTCAGTAGCGCCATCAAAATGGAATTTGGTGTCGATAAGTGTGCGGTTATACATGTACAGCGGGGTAGAGTTGTAAATTCAACAAATTTACAACTCTCTGAGACAATGTCCCTCAAATCTATCTCCGAAGCAGAAACCTATAAGTATCTTGGTATGTCACAGTCATTGGGTATTGAGGGTGAGGGTGTAAAGCGGGCGGTGAAGGAGCGTTTCTTTTGTCGCCTGACAAAAGTACTTAATAGTCTTTTGTCCGGCGGCAACAAGGTGCGCGCCTTCAATGCCTGGGTGATGCCCTTGCTTACTTACTCCTTTGGCGTACTAAGGTGGACTCAGACTGAGCTGGATGCCCTGGACCGAAGAGTCCGAGTACTGCTTACTGCGCATCGCATGCTACATCCACGCTCGTCTGTTATGAGGCTGTACATCTCGCGGAAGTGTGGAGGTCGCGGTTTTTTAAATGCCAAAGACCTCCACAACCGCGAGGTGTACAGTCTCAGGGATTATTTCCTAAACAACGAGTGTGGGATGCATCGTGACGTAGTGGCAGTAGACGGAAACTTCACCCCGCTCTCCTTGGCAAACAAGAACTGGCGCAGACTTAAAATAATGAGCGCCGAGGACCGCAGGGCGGTGTGGAGGAGCAAGGAGCTTCATGGGCGGTTCTGCAAGGCCCTCTCAGGGCCCGATGTGGATCTGCTCGCATCGGTGAACTGGCTACGTTTCGGGGATCTCTTCGGGGAAACCGAAGGTTTTGTCTGTGCAATTGCGGACGAAGTTATCATGACGAACAATTACCGGAGGTATATCCTGAAGGACGGTACGGTCGACATTTGTCGGGCATACCGCCGTCCCGGAGAGTCACTCAGGCATATTATCTCTGGTTGTGGTCATCTTGCTAACGGCGAGTACTTGCACAGACATAACCTTGTAGCCAGAATTGTTCACCAGCAACTTGCTCTTCTATACGGTCTTGTAGTCTCCGAAGTGCCTTATTATAAGTACACACCTGCGCCAGTTCTCGAGAATGATCGTGCCACGCTCTATTGGGATCGATCTGTCATCACAGACAGGACTATTCTTGCCAATAGGCCTGATATCGTGCTGACAGATCGATCGAAACGCCAGGCAGTGCTCGTCGACATCACCATCCCCCATGACGAGAACCTCGTGAAGGCCGAGAAGGACAAAGCCAGCAAGTACCTAGACCTGGCTCACGAGGTGACCGCCATGTGGAATGTTGATTCGACGATCATTGTCCCGATAGTCGTTTCGGCAAACGGTTTAATAGCGAAGAGTCTCGACCGTCACCTTAAGAGACTCTCGCTAGATGGATGGATCAAGGGTCAGATACAGAAGGCGGTACTCCTGGATACTGCGCGGATAGTCCGGAGGTTCCTGTCTCTGTCGCCCTGACCACCGGTAGCTTAGGCCCTGCCTCGCTGCCGGTGGCACCCTAGGTTAGGTTTTTTATAATGTGTTTTTATTTTGTATGTTTTGTATATTTATTGTACTTTTATATTCATATTGTAAAAAACCTAATCCAAGAATGAACATAAATGAAGAGAATAATAATAATAATAAGCTTGTACCTAAAATGTAATTTTTGACAGAAACTTTTTTGTTCTAAATACATTATGCGATCTCCAATATCGCTGAGCTGTGATTAAATTTTTTGCCCGACTAAGTACGGCAGTGCCGAAAGGAAGGCATATGTTTTTAGCAGTCTATGTTTGTATTTACGTGAGTGTCAAAAAAATCATAGTTACTATTTATAATTACTGAGAAATACATTATTATTAAAACGTTAAAAATAAATGTTTAATTATTGTCTTAAATGTCTAAAAAGAGCAATATACCTTAAACAGATAAAAATATCATAGTTACCATTTTGGCTTATCCAGATAATGAAATCAGAGGAACACTGTGAAAAAAAACGTATATGCGAATTTGATTTCAGTTTAACTTTGCTATTAAGTGATCGCATTTGAATGTACCTCAAAGTTATACTAACAAGGTACTTGGTTACCTTTTTTACTTTTTGGAAAAAGTTGGCTAGTGTACGTTAACTCGTGTTTTTTTTAACTACGGTTACGATCGCGGTTTTTTTTACTTAATATATTTCATTAATATTTGATACTGAATAGTAAAATCCGATAAAACAATAAAAACAACGAGTTTACGAATTATGTCCAGGGTAAGCTAATTTGATTGGTCTAATGGGCGATAACAGCCCCCCGCTATTTTGTAACTTGTTTTAACCTCACCTCACCGTTCACCCAAAAATATATCTTGACGCCGCGATTCCTTGTAACTAAGCGTAGGCAGAGGTCTAGTTCCGTTAGGCGTGACGAAGGTGAGGCGCATGAACGCGTAAAGAGTAACAGCCCAGAACGTAGCGAGTTGCCAACTGCCTGAACTGCCTAAACCAATTACTTCCGAGACTCCGATCGCAGCTACGACGCCGTTAACAACTAATCAGAACCAATTCTGTAGACATGGCTGGTTCACATCCCTTACCGACTACCTACTTAAGGTAAACTGACATAAGTCTGACCTCCGATTGTGCGTAGTTGTTACGAATCTCAGGCCCAGGTTATACTGGCAACCAGTAAGAAGTTAGACTGGTCGCGTAGCTTGTAAACGCTTTTACACCTTTTACTTGTTCTAAGGTGATTTGTTTTCCTTCGAAAGTTACTAGCGACTGTTTTGCACGAATTATGTCAAGTTTGATCTCGTTTCGAAGACAAATATTTGACTTGACATATAGAAAGTGTGTATTCATGTAGGTATTTTTACCCCCTACCCTACGCAAAAAGAGGGGTGTTATAATAATACTTCATTTATTTATTCAACTAACTTGGATCATACACGTAAATACTATACACAGACCATAAAAAATAAAAATACATGTCAAGGTTAGTAGGTATTTCATCTTACATCTAAAGTGTTAATAGACATTATTTCCCATTACATGCAGTGCACTGCAATGGTTTAGATAGGCACCATCCAACCTGCCTGCAAACATTGCCAGAATGCTGTTGGTGCTGACCCTTACCCTATTGAGCAGCGATGCGGCTTTTTACGTATTATGGCAGAGAAAGGCAGTTGTAAGTTTTACTGGTATGTCTGTCTCTCTGTATGTCTATGGCATCGTAGTTCCTAAGGGAATGAACCGATTTTAATGCGGTTTTTTTTTAATTCGAATGCTGAATTGTTGTGATCGAGATAGTTCTTAACTACGTTTCGACAAAATCGGTTTAGCCGTTTTTGAGATACACAATCAGTCAAACACAACAATGTTTGACTTTTGGAAGCGAGCGCACATTCGCCGACAAACTGTCCTCAGTTTGGCGAAGCAGAAAGGAATGTACCTGCCATTGTTGTTTTTTTTTGAGAATAAAAAAAAATAAAAAAACGCAAACCACAACAATAGAACAAAACAATCAATATAGCCAAATTAAAATCAATAGAACTTTGAAATGAAAATGTCGGGAGTTTTTCAACTTTTTTATGTTGTAGTTATGAACGTTCGTGCTGATCCGATTACTCGGCGCGCAAGCAAAATGCAAAAATAGTGAATACTTAGGTTTCGTGCTAGATTTGATTTGAGAATATTGATTTTAATTTATGCAATGGTTGATTTTTTCTTATACCCTGAGAACTTTACAGTTTCGCTCTATGAAAACACAACAATATTGTTGGATTTCGTATGTTGGTATGTCCGACTTTAATCTGTTGTCGTGTCTATACTCGCGATTCCTATACCTACATCATCCCTTTCCAACATGCGCACTGATATATCGCTTCGTCCTTGTCACATACACGACGTGTGCGCAACGCTCGCCCCACCTGGCGAGAGAAAAGTGTTGTTGAATTCTCACCCCGCGTGCGTGTAACATCCTCCGCTGATAAAAGACAATAAATCTTATTAAATCCGCCGCAAATCTCTGTACATCGTTTGAAAACTATATATGCTGTCAGCTCAGCATTAAAAGGTGTTCGACTGTTCGTGAAGTGAAGGTGTTTTTGGACAATTTGGGATTGCGCTGCGCGCCCCACACGAGCACATGGTGTGCCACGAAACGCTAGCGTGAAGGAGGAGTTCACCCAAATCACAAGTAAGTGCGCATGGCTCCTATAACCTTCTGTTAGCTGATTCATCCACCTGTTCCGATTTCCAAAGGCAGCTAACTTTCCTGCACAATTTCGCATCAAGTAGCTACGACAATAGACCACACGGTTGGATACCTACATACAGTCCACTAACGCGCTAATCTCTGAAAAGGGAAACTAGACAGCGCACCGCAAATTAAAACACCCTTGCAGGGCGTGATAAAAATTCAATTCTGTACGCCCCAAGTTTTGGTCCTTCGAGCCGGATAATTATATTTCATTTGTGTGGGCTAAGTTTTATAGTCACACTCAACGCGCAACACCATGCCACCGAAAAAAGACCCTAAAGACGAGGCGGCTAGGGACCCCGTCCAGAATGAACTAGTTATTTTAGAAGCTAAGCGCAGTGCCTTCTTCGCCCGCTTACAAACCATATACAAATTGTCGGTTAAGGCGTACGAAGACGAAATTCAACGTAAAACGTTCTTAAATAGCGTATCAAATCTAGACCAATTGCGATCAGATTTTGAGCGTGTTTTAGACTCGTACAATGAATGCGTTTTACGATTAACGCCTGATGCAACCGCTGATTATCAGTCCTGGATCGCGTTTGAGGATATATATTGTCAAATCAAACGCATTCAGTCTGAAATCGAAAGTTCGCCAGAGTCTCAGCGGCCTTTGCAATCCGCTCTAAAGCATAATCTCCCGCCTATGCAGCTAATGGAATTTAATGGCGACCTTCGTAATTGGCCATTATTCTATGAACAATTTAAAAGTGTGATTCATAACAACTCACGCTTAACAGATAGCGAACGCATTCAGTTCCTAGTAGGTAAACTGACTGATAAGGCTAGGTCGGTATGCGCGGGGCTGCCAGCCACAGGGGAAAACTATCCTATAATTTGGCAAGCGCTGGTTGATAAATATGAAGACAAACGCGCCATGGCAGCCGGCTATATCAATCAGCTGTTAGACTTTAAACCCATAGCGAATGGGTCCGCTTCTAATTTGGAGTATTTTCTATGTAATTTCGACGCCTCCGTTAAGGCGTTTAAAGCGCTTAAATTACAAGATTTAGCGGATTTTTTGTTCTTGCATATCGCATTACAAAAACTAGATCCCGAATCGATAAAATTATTTGAGATGTTTTATCGCAAGGAAACGTGTCCTTCGTACAAAAATCTTATTGATTTCGTCAAAGAACAATCCAGGGTTGCATCGCATTCGACAACAAAACAAACATTTTCACAATCACAACCGAGATCTAATAACAATAAAAATATACCGCTACCAAAAAACAATTCGACGAAAACATTCGTTAATACGCAAACGCCCGCGATTGATTCTTGTTTGTTGTGTAAAACTAATAAACACGAACACTTATATCAGTGTGCCGCCTTTACAAAAATGTCCCCGTACGAAAGATTTAATTTTGTAAAAACTAATTCCGTGTGTAACAATTGCCTTAGTTATAAACACAAATTTTCCGCTTGTATGTCACACAGAACGTGTAGTATATGTAATGCACAGCACCACACGTTATTACATTTTAATCCGCCGCATAAACAAACTTATTTACCTAACTCGCATCAAACCAGTACCAACACTTTTGTTGACAAGGCGAATACCACACCGCCATACAGCAGTAGAAACGGGGTGGCAAGCAATTTGCAGTCTTATCACCCGGCCGATAGGGTCGATAATGGTTTGAGGCATGACTCAACGTTGAATCATTTGTCGGCTCGGAGTGCAAATGATGATGATAACTTGAGAACGCTTATGCATAAAACAACCTTATTAGGGACCGCAAAAATTCGACTTTATGACGCAAGCGGTAAGGTTCATTATGCAAGGATTCTGGTCGATCCTGGAAGCCAATCTGATTATATAACGCTCGAGTGTTGTAATCGATTAGCGCTGCCGATTTCGAACCAGAATCGTTTTGCCAGGGTTCAAGGTATTGGGGGTTCGTCCCAAAAAATACTTGGGATGTCAATAGTGCAATTTAGTTCCCGATTCGACAGTAATGGCGATAACTCTTACACTATTCAGCCTCTGGTGGTGGAATCCATTACGTCACACTTGCCTGACTCGCCTATCGACATATCTTTGTTTGATTGTTTTAAGAATATACCTTTGGCCGATGATTGTTTTAATGAGCCCGGGCCCATTGATATGCTTATAGGAGCAAATTTATTCTGTGACATCTTACTTTCTGACAAAGTCCGAAGTGCCGGCTTGCCTTCGGCTTTGGAAACCACCCTGGGTTACGTCATAATGGGGGACGTCACTGTGACGTCACCTCCGCGCGCGACTCGTGCTCTCTGTGCGTTTACGCACGAACCGCTTAACCAAACTTTAGAAAAGTTTTGGAACTTGGAGGAAGTACCCTCAAAGAAATTTCTACGTCCCGATGACAAGGGATGTGAACAAATATTTACCGCAACGACGACGCGTAACGATAATGGTTCTTACGCAGTCGATCTTCCCTTCAAGCAAACGCCAGATAATCTGGGCAATTCTTTTGTAACCGCTAAAAGAAGATTTTCGATGCTCGAAAATCATTTCTTAAAATACCCGCAACTCCGCGACAAATATGATGACGTCATTCGGAATTACCTGGATAAGGGGATTATTTCTTTGGTTCCGCCCGAAGAGTCCTCTACGCCAGGGTTTTGTATACCTCACCACCCGGTCATCCGGAACGACAAATCCGCGACAAAAATCCGCCAAGTTCTGGACGGTAGCTGCAAATCAGACAGTGGACTGTCATTAAACGACATCCTACATACTGGCTGTAATTTGCAAGCAGACATTTTTCACATTCTTTTGAATGTTCGCATATTCCGCGTTGCCTTTTTCGCTGACGTCCGCCAAATGTACTTATGCATAGAAGTACATCCGCACCACCGCTCTTTTCAACGATGTTTGTATCGCTTTTCGCCTGAAGTACCTTTGCAGATCTATCATTTCAACCGGGTCTGCATTGGACTCCGGTCTTCGCCATTCCTCGCGCTTCGCACGCTCCGCCAGCTCGCTAGTGACGAACGCGAAAGATTCCCGCACGCTGCCGCCGTTCTCGGAGGGGACGTTTACATGGATGATCTAGCTTCCTCTGCTTCTTCATCCGAGGAAGCAGTTGCGATAGCGAATCAACTAATCAGTCTCTTCGAGGCTGGCGGGTTTGATCTGGTCAAATGGACTAACAACTCTCCGCAGTTGCTAGAGCACATTCCCATATCTCACCGCCAGTCGGAAGACGTCTCCTTCGGTGACGGCGACACTTTGAAGATTCTTGGTCTTAGACGGCTTCCCGCTTCGGATGAATTTGTCTTTGACGTTTCTCCTCCGCAACTCAGTGGCACGAAACGTTCTATTCTTTCAGCTACTGCTCGTTTGTATGACGTGCTAGCACTCGTCGGCCCTGTCATACTTTATTCCAAGCTTCTTATAAAGGAACTATGGCTCTTAAGGACAGATTGGGATGATTTGAGGCCACCGCCGCACATATCGCATTTATGGGAGCAGTTCGTCAGTGAGCTTCCACTGATTTCAGCTCTTAAATTTCCGCGTCAATTCGGTGTCGAGCTTGACGATGTTTTGTCTCAGCGTCATCCAATTGTGGATACATTTGCATTTTCTGACTCTGAAGTTGTCTTATGTTGGGTGCACTCTTCACCTCACAGATTCACAACTTTTATAGCAAATATTGCTCAATATCAAAATAATTTTGCAACTTCTAAATCTTACCTAAATGAGCTTCACACGTTTCTTCAGTCTGATCCGTATTATACGCATTTCAAGGACGAACTTGCAAAAAATCGAATTACTTGGCGTATGAGCCCCCCAAACTCGCCTCATTTTGGAGGCATTTGGGGAGGTAACATTAAATGCTTTAAAACTCATCTTCATCGTGTTCAAATCCTGACATACAAAAAATTACTTACCGTGCTTACTCAGATCGAAGCAATTCTTAATAGCCGCCCTCTTTATATACTAAGTTCTGACCCGTCAGAACCCACCGCGCTAACGCCAGCTCATTTCATGTCAACCTCGCCGTTGCCGCATTTGCCCGCCGCCGACTTAAGCCAGGAGCGACCGAATCAATTAACTCGTTTTTCAATGCTAGACTCGCTTGTCCAATCATTCTGGAAACGGTTCCGAGTTGAGTATCTTCACAACTTACAAAGCAGAGAGAAATGGAATACTCCAGACAAGCCGATAGCGGTGGGAACAATAGTTTTAATAAACGTTGCTAACGCGCCACCCTTGCAGTGGCCGCTCGGAATAATAACTCGTGTATTCCCTGGGCGAGACGGTGTTGTCCGCGTTGCTGAAGTGCGGACCCGCAACGGTACGCTCGAGCGACCGATCGTTCGGCTGTGCCCGCTGCCTACGCAGTAGGGTTGCCACCACATACATATCTATGTATACATATATATATTTTAAGTTACCATAAATAGTAATTCTTTTAGTATAATTACCTAATGATAGGTAAATTGTACACTTCGCTTGTTTTTAGTTATATGGTGCGATATCATCTTTTCCTATGTACATCCATATGTATATAATTATTATTTTTCTCTTTGAAGGGAACCCTTCAAGCCGGGGGAGATGTTGGATTTCGTATGTTGGTATGTCCGACTTTAATCTGTTGTCGTGTCTATACTCGCGATTCCTATACCTACATCATCCCTTTCCAACATGCGCACTGATATATCGCTTCGTCCTTGTCACATACACGACGTGTGCGCAACGCTCGCCCCACCTGGCGAGAGAAAAGTGTTGTTGAATTCTCACCCCGCGTGCGTGTAACATCCTCCGCTGATAAAAGACAATAAATCTTATTAAATCCGCCGCAAATCTCTGTACATCGTTTGAAAACTATATATGCTGTCAGCTCAGCATTAAAAGGTGTTCGACTGTTCGTGAAGTGAAGGTGTTTTTGGACAATTTGGGATTGCGCTGCGCGCCCCACACGAGCACATGGTGTGCCACGAAACGCTAGCGTGAAGGAGGAGTTCACCCAAATCACAAGTAAGTGCGCATGGCTCCTATAACCTTCTGTTAGCTGATTCATCCACCTGTTCCGATTTCCAAAGGCAGCTAACTTTCCTGCACAATTTCGCATCAAGTAGCTACGACAATAGACCACACGGTTGGATACCTACATACAGTCCACTAACGCGCTAATCTCTGAAAAGGGAAACTAGACAGCGCACCGCAAATTAAAACACCCTTGCAGGGCGTGATAAAAATTCAATTCTGTACGCCCCAAATATATCAATATCAGCCATTACACCAAAAAATAAGTTAGGTAATTTGACTAAATATTCATTAATAATCCACCTAAATTGAATACCGATACGGTAAAAAATAATGAAAATCAATCTTCATAAATTCCGTAAAAATAAGGCGAAAATGGTATAAACTTTGTTTACTTTATAATTGACTACGTACGTATATACGTTCTTTGGGATACGCGCATAGGCCACTTATTTTTGTTAATGAATAAACCTTTCTATAGGCCAGATGAAATTCAATATTATCTCAAGGTCGTAAAATATTTAATTAAAATGCCGTTATTTCCTGATGCATATATTCTTGGATTCAGGTAGTAAGTCTCCAAATTTGTGTACTCAAACATGTTTTCATTATAAAAATACTGATAGCATTTTTGCTTGCGGTTTAATTTTTTTTCCTAACTTCCGGTCCATAGAATTATTGATGCCAATAGTAAAAGTTGTTTAAAATAACATATAAAAGCCGTATACAAATAATTAGCCTGACATTGAATGATTTCCAAAAAAACCGTAATTTTCTCAGGGTATTATCAGTATCAATCAATACAAATATTCTTCTACTTCATGGCTTCTCACGAAATACGAAATAGGCCTGCAGTTTCCTATTTCTGCGATGCCATTCAAGCCAGTATTTAGAGAGGATTAAAATAAACAGTTTAATTATTTGTTTAATGTTGTTTGGGAAAAACTACAATTAGAACACATAAAAAGATAAAAATAGTGTAAAAGTCTGAGCCCGCATAGCTTTTTTTATTGTATTGCAGTGTTTTGTTTGCCTCCGCAAAAAATGTACGCGTGACATTTTTACAAAGGGATGGGCTATTTATTTACCCAAACTAGCGGTATCGTCGAGTGACCCATATCTATCTCTCCTTGTTCAGCACTAACGGCCTATTTGGACGCCCTATTCGTTACAATTGACCTAAATAAATCCGGTTTACGATAGTCCCTTATAGAGCATTATTATAGGCATTTCAACATTGGATGAAATGAACATTGGTTTTGTTGTTTTAAAGACGAACACTATATTCTGGTTAAAGACATTTTATTTACTCAAAAGAAATATATACATTTCACTTAATAATGAGTTGAGCAGTAGAGAAAATGTCAGAATCAGAACCAGAATCGAGGTCACTTCACATTTTGCACACACCCAGGGCAACCACGTAACAATTAGAGTGCGCGTTAGGACAATTCAACCAACGCATAATGCTGTGGCGGGACTTTTTGTGACAATTGTTTTTTTTTTTTTTTTTTTTTTTCAATTGCAGCTTTAATTTATTTATTTTATTTATTCGTGGAATTTTTTTGTACGCTCAAGAAAAAAAGGTTTTTCTTAATATTTTTTTTTTGGGAAATTTTAAAACACAATTGGTGGGTCCTGACGGACTCACAATGAATTTTCAGCGTAGTACATTCAATTCAATTCAATTCAAATAGTTTATTCACAATGAACATATGGTAACTTAAGATCTTAATTTATATGTATACTCGTACATTGCTTCCCATTATACATTCAGTCAAGATAGACATGTGAAAATATAATTTGTCAGTGATATTATAAGTCACTCAGTCTAGTAAAATTAGAGTTACATATTGTCCTATACGAGCAATATTTGTATATTTTGTGATCACGTTCTCGAAAACGGCTCTAACAATAACGAAAAATCGATCTAGCTAAGTCTCATAACTGTGTTAATAAGTTTTCTCCGTATTTTCACCTCAGCTTAGCTCGGTCGCCCGGTAATGTGTAGGTACTAATGGAACTGAAAAGTGTCAAATATATGGCACGTTTCACCCACAAATTGCGTAATTAATACAAACTGTAATCCTGTTTGTGGTAGAAACTAATTACCACTACATAATGACCATTCATTTCCAATTCCCACTAGCCTCCAAAGTCCAGCCACAACGTCATTCGATCTCTTTCACTCGCTAGCTGTTGAGAGTAAATAGAAAGAGACGGCACCATTGTTTGTTTTTTGAACTTTGGAGTGGCCCCGGGCCCTTGGAAGCTAATAGAGCCGACGGCTAATAAATTATGCAATGGAATGCATTTCCATTAGCGGCGACCCTAGGGATAAAACGATGTAACTAATATTATATACAGTAATTGTTCTGGGTACCTACTAGATTTTCTATTGGGTTCGGTAATTATTAGTTTTAAGAAATTATGCGATCATAGATAATTTTAGCTGGTATACATAACATTAGGTACTTTTTAAAAGTAAGTGGTTTTTAAAATGTCTTTATTAATAACAAGAAGTACAACAGTTTCTTACTTATCTAGTGTAGGTACATTTAGATTCTAGACAGCAAAACATAATACACGAACGGTTTAGTGAGCTAATGCGCTCATTTTTAACCGACTTCAAAAAAAGGAGGAGGTTCTCAATTCGGATGTATTTTATTTTTTATTTTTAATGTTTGTTCCCTCAGAACTCCGTCATTTATGAGCCGATTCGTACAATTTTTTTTAATTGAAAGTATATGCTTCTAGATTGGTCCCATTGTTTTCAAAACCCCAGTTGGATGATGGGGAACATGAGGAATTGAGGGAACTCCTCAAATATATTAGGCACGCGTGTAGTGATTTCGGTATTTTATATTATAACTCGTGTATTTACACCCGAAAATCATAAATTTGGTGATGATGGTGGAAGTGATGATGAAGACCACAGACGGCTTGTGGAACTTCTCAATGATGTACTTCAAACTATAAAAGTGCGTCACAGATTCTGATATGATTTCGTTGAAATAGCAAACAATGAAGTGCCAAGGGTAATTCTGTGATCCTTGAGGAATCCACGGAAGTCCTCAAATATTATCGGCTCACATACAGTGATTTGGTTTTTTTCTCTGATAATCAACGCGCTTGCTCTCGGAAATCAGTTCATGTGATAAATTGCAAAAGAAATGTGGAAATGTTCATATGGCTTGGCGGAGTACTGAATTGAAGTTGGTTAAAACTTTGTTTTTAAAGTAAATTATAAACTTTATGATCCAGGCCTTTATCAATTTTTTATTAAGGTACACTAGATCAGTATTAGTGTAAACTTTAGGTACGCAAACGAATTACATTTATATTAGGTATGCTTGCTTAGAAAAGCTATCGATTATATTTAGAAATACTATAATAATCTATTTTCATAGTAATGACTCTTTACTATAATGCAACTCTTTACTCTAAGTTGGCTCTATTTGACTTCGTGTTTTGAATTGGAATCGGTTAGGTATGTACAATTTTTACTCGACTGAGCCAGAGCAGCACTCTTTGGGGGAGGTCTATGTCCGGCAGTGGACGTCTTTTGGCTGGTATGATGATAATTATGATCAGAAAGAAGGGGGGCAATTTTTATAGTGTATATTATATTTATGTTTGTATGTCTATTTGTATGCACACTTCAAACGGCTTGATGGATTTTATTTAAAATGAGTTGTCGTTAGATTCCTCTTAATCGTGATATTGAAATAGCCTATTTCATTACTGTTTTACAAATCTATAGCCTATAGATTTGTAAAACAGCAGCTGAATTTTATAGGTATATTTTTATTTTATTTCAGCTGTTCACGCTTTAGTTAGCACGTAAAATATATTATTACCGTGTTTTAACTCTACAGTGTATATCAGATCATTAAATTTGACGACATAAAAGCATGCGCATTAAGCTCATAACTTCAACTTTAATTTACTTTTATCACACACTACCACTAAAATAATTTCATAACTTCATAACAATAAAGTTGCTTTATTGGCAGCGTCGATAATACCGCTACTTCATTAATGACGTCATCAAACTGTTATTATTGTAAGTTAAAATAAATAGGAAAGAGCATTATAGATACGTGTTTGATAGCACCACAACTTTAAAACCACACGCTATCCACTTTCTCGCTTTTCACGCGTCAGGGCATACCTATCTTTTTTGATTTTTTTTTATACTACGATGGTGGCAAACTATCTGCCTGATAGTAGACATATACTGTAGCCTATGGAGGCTAGCTATTTCAGAAAAATCCCAAGCGCGTTGCCGATCCTTTATTAATTTGAGGATTCGTTGTGTTGATACGAACGCGGGTCCCTCACTCTCAACACGACACATCCTCTGGAGCTCTGGCTACCTGACTCACCACCAGGAACACAACACCACATACCCAGAGGAAGTCATCGGCTCTTGTCGGTGGAGCAATTTCCATTCGTCTCTATTCTCAGCTTTCTTCTTGACATCTTGATACGACACGCTGTCTACTTTTTCCTTGATTTGGTCCGTAAAAGATCTTCTTGGTCTCCCTCTATTCCTCTTTCCCTCTATCTTCCCTTCTATTATTGTTTTATGTATAAAGAATATATTGTAAATCGAAGACGAGGTAATCCTATACTAATATACTATTATAAATGTGAAAGTTTGGATTAATGTCATTTAGTTGTGTCTCGTAGATATTAATATGGATAAGGTACCATTAAGAAATATGAAAAGAAGACAAAATTTAAATGATTAAACATAAAATGAAAATGCATTTCAAAACGAGTATTAACCTTTTTTTATTTATTGTACTAAATGGTACTTGTCCTATTAAACATTGACCATTTGTGTAATTTAAACCAAGTATTTAAGTAAAGTATTCTAATAAAATTCAGTGTTTTGATGGCGACATAAAGCTCGTAGCAGAAAGGCAGCCTAAATAAAATCATTACATTAGTTAATAATTACACATGGGGCATACCATTGAATGAAAAGGTAAATGTCCATGTTATGCAAAAACTGAAAACAGCTCACACCGCCGACCCCTGAGTAACAACGCTTCAAAGTATTTTTCATCACACTTGCTCATAAATGGTGTTATTCCATGCCTGTGTACAGAAGGACAATGGCCTAAATTGTTCACGCGGGAAATAATGGTCCCAAATGCGTAATGAGCTTGTGTGTGATCTGATTGGTTGAGCAAATCTGGACGGCCGCGTACGACAAGAATTCTGGCTCTGTGATTGGTTGGAAAATAAAATTGAGCAGGCCATGCCCTGCAAGAACCACATGCTCCATGCTCTGTGATTGGTTGAAATATTGAAGCTCCCCACTCGCACTGATCTGGAAGTGAAGTTGTCAATTTCGTCAACATTTGATTGGCGCGCTTGTATAAAACATAGACTTTTCTGTCTTTTGTAGTTATTTATTTCCTCGCAAATGTGATGAAAAACATTATGTTTAACACGGGCGTAATAATATTGCAAACTCGAGTCATCAAAAGCCCTCCGCCTTACGGCGTCGGGCTTCTGATAGACTCTCGTTTACAATATTCCTCATACGCCCCTTGTTAAACAGTGTACTAGGGGATCTGTGAGCTGTAGAACTCGCGAGTTTATTTTTTTCTAATACTTTTTTATTTATTTCCAACTAGTGACCCGCCCCGGCTTCGCACGGGTTTATATGTATAATACAATTAATACATGCATGTATTATACATATAAACCTTCCTCTTGAATCACTCTATCTATTTTAAATAACCGCATCAAAATTCGTTGCGTAGTTTTAAAGATCTAAGCATGCATAGGGACAGACAGCGGGAAGCGACTTTGTTTTATACTAAGTATTGAAGAATGAAGTGACAGTATGTAGAATCTATATAATAATCGAACCTGCTCACAAAATTTCACAAGACTCGGTTGTGAAATGTGACCTGCAGAGTAGAACCGCTGGTCAGACGCCAGACATACGAAATAATTTTCAATTCTATTTATTAAATTAGTCAGAAATTGTGTTATCACTGTGGAAATAGTAATATAAATATTAGCTGGCTTACATAGTGTGTTTATAGAGTTCCCGTGGCGCGCTGTATTATTATTACGACGCCAATTTACCGGGATGTGCGTTAATATAATATTATGTTACTGCTTGTTGACTTTGTAACTGAACTCTAGTTACGGTGTCTTTTTTGTTACCTATCTGTAAAACTGCAGATTATTTAAGAAATACACGGTATAATAATTAATAACAAAAAAAATATATAATTAGCGAAATCTCGGGACGTCCATCGGATGGTAGCTGGGTCATTGTCAGTAAAAATGTGGTCAATAGTTAAGGGCTTATAATAGGATTTTATCGCATAGAATTATTGAAGAGGCGACGCCGTTTATGTGGATTCAGAGTTCAACTAAAAATTAGGCTTTAATTTTGGCAATGTCCCAGTGAATAAAGGGTCAGCAACGCGCTTGTGATTCTTCTGGAGTCACAAGTGTCAATAGGCTACGGTACCTGCTTAACAAAAGGCAGGCCGTAAGCTTGTTTGCCACCGTCGTTGTATAAGCAATATGTTGGCCCGTAGGTTTGCCCGTTGTTCAAAACAAGTTACAATCACCCTTTTTAAGGCCTTCTGTCAAGTATTCTACACGGGTAGCCTATGGGTCAGGTACACGCTGAAGGCCTATAATGCTCTTCGGATCCAGTATAATGATGCCTTCAGAATCCTGTTGAGGTTGCCACGGTTCTGTAGCGCGTCGGGGATGTTTGCCGAGGCGCGTACCGACGACTTTTATGCGATAAGGCGAAAGCGGGTTGAATCTATCCTAAGCCGCATCCGACGCAGCGACAACAGGATACTGAAGGTCATCGCTGATAGATCAGACGGTTCCATCCTGAGTACCTGGGTTAAAATTATTAATTAAGATACCTACCTAGACATTCTCTTGACATTTTCACACATTATGTACCTATTGCTCTGTTGACGTTTTTCTTGAAATCAGTAGTTAATTAAGAAGCCTTGACATTTTCACATCTGCACTTCTGTTGACATTTTTATAATTATTTAATATGAATTAAAGTAGCACTGTTTTAGATAAATAATCTGAATGTACCTATATTGTATTGTATGGAATGGAATGCTCTGAAATAAAGATATTTTATCTTAATTTATTATTATAAAAAAAATGTCCACCTACAGAAGAGACGCAAACTTAGAGAAGCTACGTCAAAGTACTACAAAAATCAGGATTTATTTATTTATTTATCGTATGGCGGTTATACACTGGTACATATATAATATGTATTCGTATCGATGTCGCTGATAGAGTTCCAGTGTGCGCTGCGAGGTTCAGAAGGAACAGTGCAGCTGCCGAGTTTGTTGTTCTTTTAGCACCACCCGTAGGTCACGTGTAGGGTTTCTAGGGTTATTCCTACGGACGTAGAACAACAACGACCTCCATCAGGATGGTTTCAATGAACTAATGTGATTGCCATCGTGCAGAATGGTCAATGTGCTTGTGAAATGATCGGCTCAAAATAAATTCAGTAATAGATATTTAAAATTAGGACGCAGAGAATGTCTGTTTATCTTCCGTCGTTCACATCTCACGCCAAAGTCAACTAGTGAACTCAGAAGTATTTAGCTGTCTGGTAAATTGCACAGTGCAGGTCCTATACAGTTAACACAAATGTACAAACACATTCCGCGCCAGCGAAACTGAAAAAGAAGCTGGGATGTTTGCGTAATAGAAACCATGTTATATTTTTCTCACTGTCCTGTAAGTTGATCACGTAACGCATTGTACGCCCTCAGGTTGGTCTAAATGTCACTTTTTATATGGAAAATTGACAGTTAAATACGCGCGTTCGTTTTATTAGTGGCGATGCTGCCTAGATTAAACGTCTTAAAGCAATAACCAAATAACTGTCATAAAATAAACAAGACCGACTACGGAAAAGTAACTGATAAAAAAAAGTTTTTTTTTCATAGTAAAGGTATGTCATGTCACCCGGAGCATATTTTCGAATCAAAATCGGTTTCATTTCAATCATTTATCAAAATCGGTTCAGTA
This sequence comes from Epinotia brunnichana, assembly GCA_963854355.1. Taxonomy (NCBI): domain Eukaryota; kingdom Metazoa; phylum Arthropoda; class Insecta; order Lepidoptera; family Tortricidae; genus Epinotia; species Epinotia brunnichana. Next base: position 20,332,673 of record OY977950.1, on the reverse strand, counting down.
TCATAAATTGATTGATACTGATAATACCCTGAGAAAATTACGGTTTTTTTGGAAATCATTCAATATCAGGCTAATTATTTGTATACGGCTTTTATATGTTATTTTAAACAACTTTTACTATTGGCATCAATAATTCTATGGACCGGAAGTTAGGAAAAAAAATTAACCCGCAAGCAAAAATGCTATCAGTATTTTTATAATGAAAACATGTTTGAGTACACAAATTTGGAGACTTATTACCTGAATCCAAAAATATATGCATCAGGAAATAACGGCATTTTAATTAAATATTTTACGACTTTGAGATAATATTGAATTTCATCTGGCCTATAGAAAGGTTTATTCATTAACAAAAATAAGTGGCTTATGCGCGTATCCCAAAGAACGTATATAGACGTAGTCAATTATAAAGTAAACAAAGTTTATACCATTTTCGCCTGATTTTTACGGAATTTATGAAGATTACTTTTCATTATTTTTTACCGTATCGGTATTAAATTTAGGTGGATTATTAATGAATATTTAGTCAAATTACCTAACTTATTTTTTGGTGTAATGGCTGATATTGATATATTGTTGTGTTTTCATAGAGCGAAACTGTAAAGTTCTCAGGGTATAAGAATAAATCAACCATTGCATAAATTAAAATCAATATTCTCAAATCAAATCTAGCACGAAACCTAAGTATTCACTATTTTTAAATTTTGCTTGCGCGCCGAGTAATCGGATCTGGGGACCGATTTTTGACTTTCGAGCGCTCGACTCTTTCACTCGAAAACGGTCATAAATGATGGAATTCTATTTTAAAATAGACATAGAAAATTTAAAAACGAGTAGTATCCACCACTCGTATTTAATTCAATCGGTAAAAAGTAAGTGCCAGCAACTTTGACACTAGAATCGTATTTACTTTTATTTAATTTTCGAGCGCTCGAAAGTCAAAAATCGGTCCCCAGCACGAACGTTCATAACTACAACATAAAAAAGTTGAAAAACTCCCGACATTTTCATTTCAAAGTTCTATTGATTTTAATTTGGCTATATTGATTGTTTTGTTCTATTGTTGTGGTTTGCGTTTGACTGATTGTGTGTCTCAAAAACGGCTAAACCGATTTTGTTGAAACGTAGTTCGTGGTCTTCTCTCCCTCTCACTGAGCATAAGCGTGAGCGAGATGGAAGTGCGTGTTTGGAAGCGCGGATATCATGTTTTTAAATTTTATTTCTTTGTGCGTTTTAATAAATAAAAAAGAAATAGCTGATTTCCCTCAAACATGACATTGCCAATTTTTTGAACTAATTGTAATATGTTTAGCTGTTGTGCATAATTTGTTACGATTTTTTTAAGTGTATTTTAGACCTATGTTCGTGATTTTTTTCTATCGAGCAAAAGTCAAAAAGTCAGGATTCGAATAGCTGATTTCCCTCGAAAAAGGCCTCAATATTGCTAATTAAATTTAAGGCAGCCGTATTATAATCCAAACAAGAGCAACGATTTTTTTTAAATCCGTATTCGGAGCTCACGTCGCCTTAACCCATTCATGGCCAGTGACGACACATATGCGTCAGAGCGCTACGAGCGCTTTCCTCTACATACGAGGTTTAACCTGCTACGGACTACGGCGTAGCGCTACGAGATTAGCCCGGCCGTGAATGTGTTAAGAACCATCTCAATCACAACAATTCAGCATTCGAATAAAAAAAAAACCGCATTAAAATCGGTTCATTCCCTTAGGAACTACGATGCCATAGACATACAGAGAGACAGACAGACCAGTAAAACTTATAACTGCCTTTCTCTGCCATAATACGTAAAAAGCCGCATCGCTGCTCAATAGGGTAAGGGTCAGCACCAACAGCATTCTGGCAATGTTTGCAGGCAGGTTGGATGGTGCCTATCTAAACCATTGCAGTGCACTGCATGTAATGGGAAATAATGTCTATTATAACTTTAGATGTAAGATGAAATACCTACTAACCTTGATATGTATTTTTATTTTTTATGGTCTGTATATAGTATTTAAGTGTATGATCATTGTTAGTTGAGTAAATAAATGAATTGATGTTTAAAATAATCACACAGACAAACTGTTCCGACAGTTTTGTGAGACCCAGTTAATTTACCCATGTTTATATACTCTGTTTATTAAATAAAATTAAATAATAATAAATAATAATTATTATTATAACACCCCTCTTTTTGCGTAGGGTAGGGGTTAAAAAAAACATACATGAATACACACTTTCTATATGTCAAGTCAAATATTTGTCTTCGAAACGAGATCAAACTTGACATAAGTAATTCGTGCAAAACAGTCGCTAGTAACTTTCGAAGGAAAACAAATCACCTTAGAACAAGTAAAAGGTGTAAAAGCGTTCACAAGCTACGCGACCAGTCTAACTTCTAACTGGTTGCCAGTATAACCTGGGCCTGAGATTCGTAACAACTACGCACAATCGGAGGTCAGACTTATGTCAGTTTACCTTAAGTAGGTAGTCGGTAAGGGATGTGAACCAGCCATGTCTACAGAATTGGTTCTGATTAGTTGTTAACGGCGTCGTAGCTGCGATCGGAGTCTCGGAAGTAATTGGTTTAGGCAGTTCAGGCAGTTGGCAACTCGCGACGTTCTGGGCTGTTACTCTTTACGCGTTCATGCGCCTCGCCTTTGTCACGCCTAACGGAACTAGACCTCTGCCTACGCTTAGTTACTACGAATCGCGGCGTCAAGATATATTTTTGGGTGAACGGTAAGGTGAGGTTAAAACAAGTTACAGAATAGCGGGGGGCTGTTATCGCCCATGGGACGCGCAACGGCAAAGCGCTTTAGAGCACGTAAATCTGATTTTATTAAACAAAGCTAAACACAATAATAAAATGTGCCCAAGGCGCGCTTAGGCAATAAGATGTCATGAGTGGGTTCATGTCCTGCTGGGTTAAACATGTTTACGTTGTAGATCAATAATAAGTAAAGTAGGCATATATTTAGGTAGTGGGGTATTCAACTTGAATACACATGAAAATGTTAAGTTGTAAACTCACTTGATAAGGTCTACTCCCTTAGAGATCGTCCTAATACAACGCGACTACGCGATTATCGCAAGATCAAACATATTGGACTCGAATAAGTGTCCTAATTGTTCGCGCGAACTTGCGATAATTGCGTAGTCGCGTTGTATTAGGACGATCCCTTATAATAAGGGGGTAATGTCTGCCCGGCACCTATAACCAAGCTGGATAACTTCATTGCGCACCGTGTGACCGCATTTTTTAAACAAAATTGTGTTTTGCGAGCCACATTAGAGCGTTCCATAATCAGATATACAAGTACTTGACGGAGTCGCTGTCGCCGGACACGTGTATATGTATGTAAGTTTGTATGTACCTAATATAATATAACCTCCCAAAATATTTCTTGGAATCGGATGGGGTGTTCTTTAAATTACACCCTACACACAAACTAATAAACTCACAAAACATTAAAATATATGTGTAGTAGTGTAGAAGTATAAAGTGCGTCCTACTTTCACACATTGCATCACGGACACACACATTGGACACGTTAGCAGAAGTAAGAGCGACGTTATTTATTTCCATTCTATGAGCAGCGGTTCGGTTTTGTGTCTTTCTAGTGCTTGTCTTATGCTGCTAAAGTTCGTTCTGTCGAAAGCACCCTCTATATCAATGGAGGTGCCTAGACAGGAGTTTTTTCTAGCTAGCGCATTTTCTATGTTGGTTACTACAGCATGGAGGGCTGAGTCTGTAGATTTGCCTTGGCTATAGGCATGCTGGTTTGGATGTATCTTTATGTTTTTAAGGGCCGTATCCTTTAGTTCCCTGTCGCAGAGTCTCTCCAGAGTCTTTAACATGAAGGAGGTTAAATGATTCTATGGGTCTAAATGATTTTGGGTCCAAGTAACAGCCTAAGATCAACGTTACAAATCTCATATCTTTTAAATTTCTTGCTCTCCATACAAACTTTGAACTCCCTATTAACGCTTTTCAGGGAAAAATAAAAAAAACGCTGGCAGTACTTTTTTGTATTTTAATAAGTACAGAGTTTAAAGTTTCTACCTAAAATAAATTCCGCCATACAAACATTGCACCTCTTTATCCCCCTCTTAGCGGGTGCAACTTTCCAAACCACTGAAAGTGATTTACCTATATTTTTATTCTAATAAGTAATCTTTCTAAACAATTTCAAGTCTCTAGCTCAAAAAAAAAGTTCCCTCCATACAAATGTTCACCCCTTTTTATCACCTATAGGGGTGGAATTTTCCAAAACGCTAAAAGTACTGTATTTGTATTGTAATAAGACAAATAAGTAATCTTTCAAAAAAGCTTGAAGTCACTCGTTAAAAAAAATATTTCCTCAATACAAACGTTGCACCCCCTTATACATCTCTAAGGGGTGGAAATTTTTAAAACGCTGAAAGCATTTTATGTTTATTTTATAATGTAATCTTCTAAAACGCTTTGAGATTCTAGCTCAATAAAATCCCTTTTACCAACATTGCACCTTCTTCATCCCGTTAGGAGTGCAATTTTCCAAAACGCTCTAAATACCTACTATATTTGTATCGTAATAAGTAATCTTTCTAAAAACTTTTAAGCTTCTCTCACAAAAAGAAGTTTCCCTCATAGAAATTTTGCAACCCTTTTTAACACCCTTACGGGTGGAATTTTTCAAAACGCTGAAAGTTCTTAATTTGTATTCTAATAAATAATCTTTTTACAAAGTTTTAAGTCTCTTGCTAAAAAAATAAGTTTCCCCATACAAAATTTGCACCCCTTTTTAACCCTCTTAGTGGCAAAATTTTCGTAAACGTTGAAAGTACTTTATTTGTATTCTAATAAGTAATCTTTATAAAAAGTTTTAAGTCTAGCTCATAAAATAAACTTTCTCCCATACAAACTTTGCACCCCTATTTAACCACTTTAGGGGTGGAATTTCCAAAAATACCTTCTTCTTCGTTGCCTACGTTGTAAAAGGTAGTTCTGGTGTAAATTTTAACTCTCTAGCCCCAGTAATTTCGGCTGTACGTTGATGAGTGAGTGAGTGAGTCAGGACATAGGCATTTATATTTTTGTTTCCATAATATAGTTAATTAGTATACTTTTTGCTGTCAATCCGTACGTTCTTTTTCCTGTAGGTATCTATTTATTCACATGACTCATCTTTTAAATATAGATTACTCTTTCCGCTTGTCTTCCAAATAAAGGGATTAGACTCAAAATTGATTATAACTCCAAAAGAAAGAAGAAACGAAAAACCGATTAAAATATCTCAAAAAATTACGATGCTACAACCATTTTAATATCGCTTGTTAGAGTGAGAGAACGATCGGGGACCGTGACGTCACGATCCTCGAGCCATAGTAATGGTCGCACCACACTTGGGGGTTGGTGTTCGCGTTGCGTCGTTGCCTCTCTTTCATTTGCCGTAGGAAGGAAAAAGATGTAACACGAATATTTGGGCATACACCCCAAGTACCATTAAAAACATTCGTTTCATATGAAGGTGCGTTTTGCGGAAAAGGACAGAACATACCCCCTCTTAAAACTTTGGACACGTCTTATAACTTATTTATTACTTATAAAACCTCTTGCGTTTTTTTTCTCCATTTGACTTCATTTTAAGTAATTTTTCGAGAAAATACAACATTATGATTATTTTATTTAGTATCTACATCCCTATTTTCGATCTATCCGACATCCGTATTTTCTTTTAAACCACGAAAATATTCGGGTATCTCTATCTCTATCGCACTAACATTACTCGAGTGAGAGGAATGCAAATATAGAAACTTCGAGTTTCGGTTTTCATGGTTTAGCTGAATGCGAAAAGAGCGCGCGCGCGTGCCATTCAAAAATAAACAAATTTGTGTTACGTATATTGTTCGAATTTGTTGAAACATTTATTGAAATTACGCCTTAATACGACATTTGCGCATATAAGTTCTCATATCAGAATCGATTAATTAATATTATGCTTTAATTCTTGGAATGTGTCACGTGAAGGTTTATCGTAGACGGGATTTAAATAATTAATAGGTGAAATTAAGGAAGGGCAATTCCGCCATTTTGACGTTTATGAAGCTGACAGATGTGGCGGCGATTTCCCTCAAGAAAAATAAATTAAATATTCAGTGAGGTCAAATGTTTCGAAAAATGTATTGATTGTCGCAGTCGGATAAAAACTATCCTAAGTCGCAGTCAGGATAATTATCTACCTATAAAAAATGTTTCATGTTCTTACGTTCATGGGAAGCTGACATCATTCGTGACAAAAAAAGTTTGAATTGTTACTGGCTGATTCTTTTTTTAATTTAGAGATTTATTATAAGTGTTGTGCTTGATGCACCTATGCACTGGTTGTGCAACTGAATTTGATGGGATTCCTATGTGGGAGCAGCTGAGTGAAAGACTTGTTTTCTTTTCCGAGTTGATACCGTTTCGTAGGTGTTGGGTTGATACGGTTTGTAGAATTGAATTTCATGAGGCCCGGACGCCATATTTATACCATGAAATTCCTTGCCCCGCAACCCGCCCGCCCCGTGGTTTTGGCGGGAAATATGGGCGCGAAAGTATTGGCGGGAAAATTTTGGCGCGAAACGACATCTCATTTATTTATGACAATAATCTTAGGCTAATACGTTATTTACAGTGTTTTATACTTATTTCTATGACATTCGTAATGCATTTATCACCCGAGATCCTCTCCGTTTGCTGGCCAATCGCATCTAAAGCGCGGGGTTTTCGTGTCGCCGCCTATAAACGTACCTCGCCTCGGCCCCCACCTGGGGTATAAATACCGAGCTTCCCCCCTCGCTCGCCCATCAGTCTATGCTTGGCTAGCGCGCGGATAGGATCTAAAGGCTTCCTCTTAATCTATCTACATTTCTAGTGGCAACTTAGTGTTTAGCCACTCTTTACTTAGGAAACCAACAGTATATTACCTCTTAACTAGGTAGGAATGAAGTGTGAGACCCATTATTCTTTATTTCGAGTACAAATTATATAAGGCGACAGTAATGCAATGCTTATGTTATAAGAGGGTTATAAGCTAGGTTACAGTCAATCTATATTTATTGGTATTTACGTAGATGGTTGTCAACAATATGATACCCTAAACGCTCCAAGAACAAAACAGCGCGGTATTTAAAAAACACTCAATAAAAGTGTCTCCTTAAACAGACTACTGAAATAACATAGTGTCTCTGGCCTCGCTCAGGCCCACATATTTTTTTTAAATAATGCTTTTAATGCTTTCTTCTCTATGTGGTCTATGACTAGCGTGCAGTATCTTTTTTGCCCTAGGGAGCAAAATTCAATTTTGCTCCCTAGGGCAAAAAAGATAAATAGAAAAAAATATATGCATAGGGATCAAAAACAAGTTTTGCTCCCTATAAACGGGCTAGAAAAGACAGTTTTTCACATAGAAGGAGTGGAAAGGTATAATACCTACCAACTAAGTTGGTGGCCGGCATGTCCAGTCAACCAATTTGACGCCTAGGCCACCGTAGAACCCAGTCGTTTTAACTGCTACATAGCGACGCAATAATCCTAGTAACCTGTATTGACATAGCATTTACAACGGCAAGGTTCTATGATGGCCTAGGAATTAAATTGGTTGACTGAACTTGTAGCGGCGCGACCAAACCACGTCGTGAACCGCTCCTGCTTTAACTGTGCGAGAGTAGAGTCCTTATCAAAGATTACATGATCCATCATATTATGCGATTTAACTAGTTTGCTCGGGGGAAACTAACAAACATAAACTTTCACATAATAATAATGTATTGTATACATCAAGTGATTTAAAAGGCCTATACACTATGTATAGTGAACATATTGATATTGTCGGGGCTAGATTACGGAATATTTCTTGTTAATAAGGTCTGTATGTATAATTATATAAAAATATTCATTTTTAGTATGCTGTAAGTAGTTTATTAGAGGAAGATACTGGGACCTATAAAACGAGAAGATGGTAGTTTGAGAGTGAGGAAGAATGAGGAAGTGGAATCACTGGTTGCCAAGCCGAACATCATCGGGGAGAGAAATCGTCGAGAGAATGAGATGAGAATGGAAGAGGATCGTGCCACTAAAAGTGCGTACTTGGGGCACCCAAATAGTCATTTAAATGGCCGACCAAGGTATCGCTGTATAGACGAAGTCCAGAAAGACCTGTTCCAGCTTCAAGCAGCCGATCATGGCTGGCGACAAAGTACACAGAACAGAGCACAGTGGCGTGCTTGGCAACCACAGTTGCCATAATCAATTTAGGGATGGACGGGATCGGCAACTGTGGTTGCCATAAGCAAGATAATCCAGTTCATGAAGTAAGATTAGTCTTGGTTACATCACAATCAAAAGTTTCGTCCACATTTTGTTACAGTTAATCTAAATTAATATCTTCGGAAATCTCTACCACTCAATGTTTTCGAACAAGCTCGACGTTTACTTCATTGTTGACGTAAACAGATTTGATTAATTTCTTCACCTTCCCTTTAACTTTGTGAATTACATTATAAACTTGCCCTGTGACGGGTCTATCGCGTCTGTTTGCCAGGCTAATAGGAAACTTTACCTCTCCAAACACTACCTACAACTTGCTACTTAGTAAGTTACTTGAAAGCAAAGTCATGAACAAGTCCCTAATTCTCATAAAAGTTGCGTGATTCGGAGAATTATAGTTGCATTATGTGTACCCTTTTCTAACAATAATATAAATACTGCCTACGCGGTTTAACCTGCGTATTACAGTTGTCATTTTTCCATACTTAAAGTGACATTTAGATCTACCTGACGCGCGCACAATGTGGTACGTGATCGACCTGCAGATCGATCACGTAACGCATTGTAACGTCAACGTGTCAAAACGCCCCTACCCCTGAGAAAACCCATTCGGAGACGCAAAATAAAATTTAGTTTATCAATTTTTTTTCTGAAGCACACGCACGGTAAGCATAAGATAAGCGCAAACTGTCTTACAGCGAGAGATATACTATCAGTCTTTTTCTAATTAGTATACTTAGACGGATAGTCTATCTCGCCGCGAGACAGCTCGCACGCCTAGCTACGAGTATGGGTAGGGGTGGGTAAATACCGGGTATTTATCCGATGCACCCGGTAAATACTCGTATGTAACCAAATTGGTGGGTACAAAATATTTAGAATGGATTTTTTCAAAAAATGACATTTTAGGGCTACATTTTTTTTTTTTACGAAATGGTCAATGCCTTTTGTCATTATAATATATTTATTAAGATGCATAGATTATCAGTAAAAACATATTCAAAATAGCACATGTGTTTTTTTCCGAAATTAGAAGGAATTAAAACGTGAACCATTACCAGAATAGTAACTAAGGTATAAGTCTAAACCGAAAGCTCTAAAGTAGGTGTTTATGTAGTTTGTAAAGTCTTATTATTGTGTTTAAACGTTATGACCATAATTACTAAACTAGGTAAACACTGTCATTTTGAGTAAATGCGTAGGATGCTTAGTTTTACAGAAACCATATAAATAAAATAGGTACCTACTCGAGTGAAAATCGCATGCCACTTACTTAGTTAATAATAATATTGACCAATTTGTGTTTTACATCAGTGAAGTCACCAATGCAACGGTCACCGTTAATATTTTTTTATTTACTGATATAACAGCATAATTGAACTTCTATCATTAATGCATGTTTAATTATTTAGGCACGCGGTAGGTATATCTGGAGGCACGGCAGTGCCCCCGCCATGTCGAGCTAAACAAAGAGGCACGGCCGTACCATCTTTTTCTCGAAGCCATTCAGGCCATTTTCAACATCCTGTAATTTTGTGCTGGCTAAAGCTAGAACCCTGAATTGTTAGTAACATTTAGGGCATAATTTGGCTTAGGTATATTATCAATAACATTAAATTATTTAAATAGGTACCCGGTATTAACCCGTGGGTATTTTTTACCCACTACCCATCTCTACGTGCGCCGTCTTGTACTAAACATGCTGGTGAAATATTATTTCCCTACATAAAAACTTATACATAGAGTTACAATCTCACAGACTTTTTTCCTATATTATTGGTATAGAAGTGTAAACATACTGAAGTATACGCATATGAGACCGGACTCTCAGTGGAGTTTCGTTTGCAAAATAGCGCTCCGCATTCTGACTTCTGATATATTTTATATTGTATAGATCCCAGACATCCAATCTAAGATCTTGACAACCAGTTTTGTGGTTCAGTCTTGAAGAAGAGAAATTTTATTTATCTATCTTGAGAAATGCGACCGGTAGATGACAACAGCCGGACAGACGGACATACGGACAAATTTTCGCCCAAACCAGGCGCGGCACACTCGCGATTTGTGTTTATCGCTACAAGTACATGCCGGTCGCCCCTTCGAAGGGCTCTATTCAGTAGCTGCCGCGCGTTGGGACAGGACGCTCGCACGGGTCGCAGCGCGTTGCATGCGATAGAAAGGGATGGCCACATTTAGGCACGTTTGGCGTACCTAAACAGGGAATTTGTTAACAGAGAACCTTCTGTACGTAGTACTATTACTTATTCTGTGCTCAAACTAAAACGGAGAACTACGGTTCGTTTCGCTCTCTCGTTCAAAAAAACATATATTATAATAAAAATTGTGGAATCTCCCCTGAACTAGTGCCCTTTTAGCTACGCGCGCTGATCGACACCTATTCAAGTGCTCTTGACCTTAATTTCGAATCGTTTGAACAAGTACACTGGATGCTAGCGGGCTGATAGATGGACCTGGACCTAATATGACTGCGTGATCAAGTCGCACAATTTGTCATCTAACGATTAAATAATAGAAAATATATAATAATAATAAATAGGGAAATATATTATAGGGAATGATCATACATAAATTGAGCTCGCTCCACACTACGCTCAATAAGTCTGTGTTATCTATTACACCTACGTATTTACTTGACAGCAGTCTAAAACTTGACTTTTTGAGCTGCCCTCTCGGCTTCGCTCGCGTATTGCAAGTAGGCAAACTCGCAGGAAATATAGCCTTTGTCCATTCAAAATGTCAATTCTAAATTTTATTTATAATACCGGTGAAAGAATGTTAGAAATCGGATAAGCGATTCCCTAAATATTAATACAAACTAACAAAGCTAGAAGCCAGACAAAGAATGAATTACTTTTGGTTATTAACGGCTATCCGCCACCAAAGGAATTCAAGGTGCTCCCGGTGAACTGCATCATCCGTTTTGTGGAAATGATGGAGCGCGCTTGGGTCTTGGGAGTAGGCATAAAGGAGAGGGCAAATGCACAAAAGATCCCACTGGGTCGAAGTGCATCCGAAAAGGCCCTCACCTAGATAAGATAAAATAAGAACAAAGTTAGAAGCTCACAGAATTTCCGCTTTCTCATATGAATTAGTATACTCAGTAATTAGTCACAAGACGGGGCTTGGTTTGACGTCCTTGAAGGTAGAAGGAGAAGGCAATTAAACACCTCGCTTTTAACAAACACACAATTTATAGAAGTTTAGACTCAACATATATTATTACTACAAAAGATAGAAGGCAAAAAATTATGCCTAGTGATAAAAATTCCATTCAGATATATCAAACAACTACGAAGCTTTTAATATTGCTTGTTAGAGAATGTTGCGTTTTGCGGAAAAGAAATAGACATTACCGCCTCTTAAAACTTTAACCACTTATAACTTTGTGATTATTTAATCCCAAGCTTTACTTTTTTTCTGCATTTATCAATAATTTTTTTTTAATAATTATTGGTTATTTTATTTGGTGTCTACATCCCTATTCTCCTGCCACTTTTGCGGAAGACAGTGTCGCTCCCGCATAGGGCTACATAGCCATTTAAAAAGGTTTTCTAAATAAGTACTATTTATTCAGAAGGCGATGCTTGAATCGTCTGATAAAGACTTATTACTAAAGACACTTATGATGATGAATCTATTTAGTAAAATATTTTCAAATCAGTTTTAATCGAACGATACTATCGAACCTTAATGTACCAATATTTGCACACTTCACTGTACTCGCTAACAGGAAACCTTGGCGCCATCCAAAATAGGAGCTACTATTGTCAACAGCTAACGCATAGGTCTTGGCACATAAACACTAATTGCGTTAATAGTACGATCATATTTATTGATGTTACATTGTGTTGACCACGTCATACAGCGAATAGAGTGCAAGAGGTCAATCTGACACATATATTTTGCGATCCAGTATGATATCAATGTGTGTGCACTCGCTTCCACGCGAAACCACGAAAGCCGAGCAAACAAAACACATTTCAAGGGACAAAGCTCATTTTAGTTAACACAGGCAGGGTCATTTTTGAGAAAACTTTCATTAATTCATCTCATTCCCTTGGCGTTTTTTATTTTAAGTAATTTCTACTTAGTAACAATAAAATAAAGTAAAAGGTTTAATATTTTTTTATTTTATTTATTTTATACAAGTACGCCCACATCACATATATACATAATTGACATAAATTAATCTTAAAATGTACTAATAAACATATTTATCGAGTAGGCATCACTTTGGGTCAATTAGGTACGACGGAAATATAACAAGTTTAGCTGCCAGGGGAATCAGGAAATTTTTCAGGGTAATCAGAAAAAAGGTCAATAGAATGATAAACACTACAAGAGAATGATAAAATCCTTCAAGGGAATGATAAAATTGACAAGGAAATGATATTCGTTGGTAGTTAAGACACCAGATCTTTTATTAAATAACATTATTGTGATTTATGACAACATACAATTATGTTGTCATAAATCACATTACATGTAAAATGGGACAAATGAAAAAATATTATATTTTTCAAGAAAACTTAAGAAAACTATCATTACCCTGTTTAGAAAATCGAGGGGATGAGAGCCAGGGGAATGAGATAATTTATGTTTCTTGTCGATTATGCCGAAACTGTTATTAGTACAAGAGTAACTATTAAATCAACACATGCAATCATTCATGTGTTTTTCTTTACACTACACATTGTATGCCAGTTGCAGGAAATCGATTTTATATCAAAATACAGGATAGTGATAGTCATAGTAAACCAAAGTCAGGGGAATTATATGTTTTAGTGAGGCATCAGGGGAATGAAACTTAGCTCTGAACAAACCTTTGATTTAGATTCCAATAAAAACTACGATAAATAGGAGAACCATACATTTTTTATTAAATCATTAACTTATATTCTAACGATTTAACACGATATAATATTTTATTTCAATACATAACTTGCTCTTTTCAGACTAGATTGTTCACAAAATGGGGGATGGACGCACCAGTGGAATGATTTTTTAGGTGGTAGATATTTTTTATGACTAATTCTACTTACTTTTAACAAAAAGTAATTCCTGCCCTAGTTAGATTAAGTGTTTAACTACTAAAAAAATGTGTACTTTATTTTGGCGGGTACTTTTTCCCTCTGGACGGTGAAAATTGTCCCTTTCAAGAATCACCCGCGTACATTCAGAAAAAATATACCCAAGCTTGTACTTTTTTTGTGAATTTTTAACTACGTAAGTCAGTAGCTTTCACAAAATAAGCGCGTTATACCACTCGTAATACCAAACATAACTTACCCGCGGGGAAAACATTGGTAAGTATTTTAAAATGCAAAGTGTAAGTGTTTGATTGTCTCTCAGTTATCACGTTTGATTTCAAATGCAAATCTAATTGCTGTTGAATTTTGGTGAAACCTATAATTAAAGAACTGGCCACACACAGCACGCGCGAATTAAACAGCCGTACTCTATGAGACTAGAATAGAGATGCAACTTTTTGACATAGCACAAAAAGTAGGGTGACGTTAAAATACTCAATGAAAGTGCGTCAATGAAATATTTAGAGTAAATTAAAATAAATTCGTAGAAGATAGGTATATGAAATTGGATCAGCTTTGGATTGTTTAACTTGACATAAACTATTGATATCAAGACAAACATACCAGTTTCAGCCTTATAAGGAGTTAGAGGGTCGATTTTCAGTGATTCGTATTTGTACTACTGAGACGGTTTGTCCATTGCCGCCGTCAACATCACGTCAACAAGAACGAGATTTTTTCTGTCCGTGATCAAGATGACGTGACGGTTTTGCGATGGACGGGCAGGGTATAGTATTTTGCCTCGTAAAGTTAGTTTATAGATAAAAGTGTCTGAAAATAATACGACATAATTATAAATTAATATAAGCCGTAAAAAGCGACACAAAATCACGTCGTCAAATATCTAATTCGAAATAGAGAAAATCAACGATTCGATTTGAAAGTATCTGAAGTTAATCTCATTAAGTCCAAGGAAAATACAGAGAATATATTTGAAGAGGGCTAACGGCAAGGAGCTTTCGAAACGTGTAATGCCCGTATTATCTGAGGCGGATTCTTTTGGATCAACTTAGATACACTTGGAAAATTCGTTGCCAAGAGCGCGGCAGTAGAAATAAACACCGATCTCACGTCGAAGTGTTGAGGCAATACTATGATAGGTACTTTGAACTTCAGTTACAGGAATAGGAGCGTGGAATCAGAGATAATGAAAATTAATGAACTTTAAAAAATTCCAGACTCACCATCTGCTACTTTAGAGATTAATTTCAGAGTGCGCAATTTGTCTAATCACAATATTTTTTTCGCATACCGGAACGCAGATCCGAGAACGGGGAAACTATTAGAACAAAATGTTTGTAGCATACAAGAGGTTCATATAAACATACTGATCATAATCAGAAACAAAAAGTAGGCATCTTACCTGAAGTGTAGACAGTACTAATACCTACCTACACTCAAGAGCAAAAGTTTCGGGTCACCCTAAATGAAATAACCGCGATAGGTTTTTAAAAATATTTTATACTAGTCTTATTTACATAACATACTAGTCTTCGTTATACCCAAATGTATTAGCAATTTCCGGGATCCTATCATAAAAATATCGACATCCAAATATGACGATTTTTGCGATATCTCGCTCCGTTAACGTTGTTTTTTTCATGGGTTTTTACGAGTCCGATTTAAACCTGGTAACGTGTTTTTTTTTTACTTTTATTTCTGCAGTTTAGATGTAAAATTTAATAAAGATCATGACAGGATTAAAAAACTGTACAACCTTGCACTATTTTAGGAAATATGACGGTATTTCACTGACCCGAAACTTTTGCTCTTGAGTGTAGTTTATGTGACTGTACATAATGAAGGGCATCAAACACGAGTGTGGGTCATGCCTAATTATGTACAGTTACATACATTACTTTATCTATCCACATATCATAAGCCTCCACGATGCATTTAGGAGCCGCATATTATGACCGGCATCGCGGCGTTGTTTTCTGGCAGCTAGCTGTCATAGTTTTTTCTTAATTCAGAGACAAACTAGAGTCGGATCCAACTGTCATATCGTTCGATATCTTACTTACGTGCGACATTTGTCAAATTTGTATACAAATTGACAATTTATTTCGAACTAAACGTCATCTCGACTGATATTAGAATAGAGGTCAAATCAAATTTCTTTGATTTCATAAATGTTCGAAATTTGAATGAAATAATAATATTATCGAAATCGATGTTTTTATTTAGCAATAATAACATTTTCACAGATAAGAAATTTGTTCTAACAAAACAGTCTATTTTTATGGTGGCCATAATGTGCGGTTCTTGAACGCATCATCTCCATTATTTGGTTTGGTTTATGATATTTGGATAGATAAAATAGTTAACAGCCTATGTGCAGTCTGCTAGTTCTAAAGCTAGCACTCGCTAGCATCGTGCTGAACTGGGTCCCTTTCGTAACACGGCCTATGTCATATTATTTCCTTGTCATCTTGGTGTTGAATCTGCCCCAGCAAGTGCAAAGATTTATTTTGACGTTCATATACAGCAGGTATTTGATGAAGTTGTTTTTCACACCCTCTGTAATAAATAAACTTTTGCAGCAGATGTGATATTCTCTACGACGGTTATTATTTACGCTGTTTCTATTTATCGCGTTAGATCTGTAGGTGAACTGTGTATTTTCATAGCAAACATATTAGTATTTTGTTTGTCGTTCCGTTTAGCATCTATTTGGCAAGCTGTAAGGTCGTCTATTGTATAATTTTCTAGTTCGAATAGAGCTTGCAACGCGTGTACTTCTTATCCAACAGGAAATATTGCAGATTAAATATTATTGCCGACATGCCGTACCCAACAATTAAAATAAAACAACATGGAGTGAGGAAAATATTCAAATTTATTCTAATAACGACCATCCACTGTATACCTACTCGTACAGATAAGGTGAAATAGTAGATTGTGTCTCAAGGGGGCAAAATTTAATTTTTACAGCGAGGGCGGTATAATGAATACTGAGTGAAACGAAAGATTCTAGAAGCGTAACGAGGGATTCTAGTGTTTTTTACGCCCGAGACGGAAGTAATTTTACCACCGAGTGGCACATACTGCTTTTCTCACCCAGAAACAATAATTCTTTTCTGAATGCAAGTGTGAAAAACAATCCCCTGCCTGAATCTTTATAAATAAATAAATAAAATAAAATAAAAATAAAAATCATTTATTTCAGACTAAAGTCCATATATGGTTAGTAAACAATGAAATCTTATTGCTAGTGTAAGTATGACATAAAAAGAGGGACATAACATAACTAAACAATGACTGCATGCAGTCTCTGCCAGCGGGTGAGCATGGGGCCATTTTCACGCTCCGTAAACACGCTCAGAATGCTGTTTGTGCTGCCGCGCAGGCGACGCATCATGGAGGCGCACCTCTTGCGCATTATCGCCGCAAAGCCGTCAGTTTGTGCCTTTGCAAACATACCAGAAGCACTACAAAATCGCGGCAACCCCATCAACACCCGGAATGCGTTATTGTATTGAACACGTAGGCCGTTGTATGCCTTTTGCGTAAAGTTGGTCCACAGGCTGCAAGTGTAAAACGACTGACAGTACGCTTTAAAAAGTGTAGTCTTTACTTTTACAGTACATCTCGCAAACCTGCGGGCCAACATGTTGCATCGGACAGCCAACGACCTACGCTCCCGCTCAATGTCTAAGTTATCACTTAGGTCATCCGTCACCCAGTGACCCAGGTACTTGAACTTCGTGACAAATTTTAAAGGGACGTCGTAGAGTGTCACTAACGGTACAGTTTATGACATTGACATAAGTTTTTTCTCTATACCTGTACTTCTCTCGCACCTACTCGTAATAGGGGTGTAGACTTAAAATTTATTATTGCATCAAAAGAAAGAAGGCAAAAAAAGATGCCTAATGACGAAAATCCCATTCAAATATCTCATAAAAGTACGAAGCTACAACCGTTTTAATGTTGCTTGTTAGAGAGAGAAAACGCTCGGGGATCGTGATGTCACGATCCTCTAGTGTCATAATAAATGACAATTGTTTCATTTGAAGGTCCGTTGTGCGAAAAGGGGACTAAACATAACCCCTCTTAAAACTTTGGGTACCTATAACTTTGTGATTATTTAACCTTTTGCGTTGCTTTTTACTCCATTTGATTACATTTTTAATCCTTTTTCGAGATAATACAACATAATTGACTATTTTAAGGGGTGTAGAAACTACATAAAATAATCAATTACGTTGTATTTTCTCGAAAAAAATCACCCAATGCGAGTCGGACTCGCGCACGAAGAGTTCCGTTCCATTATCAATAAAAATATTTATTTTATTTTGTTTTTAGTATTTGTTGTTATAGCGGCAACAGAAATACATCATCTGTAAAAAAATTCAGCTGGAACTATCACGGTATCAGTGAGATACAGCCTGGTGACAGACAGACGGACGGACAGACGGAGAGTCTTAGTAATAGGGTCCCGTTTTACTCTTTGAGTACGGAACCCTAAAAATGTAGTCAAATGGAGAAAAAAGCAACGAAATTTTGTCAAAAGAGATGTTAGATGCGATGGTTAATAAAAACTCGCGCGGCGCACTCCACATTTAGGTGCAAAATGCGAACAGCCACAGTTCAGGGACTGATTTCGGTTACGGTTATACCGGTATGAAACCGGTATTCCATTACGGTACCGTTACGTCGTAAAGGTTATGTGCGAAGACCCAAAATTGCTTTGTGGCTTTACACAGCCGTAGTGAGGCCGATAATCACATACGCCTCTGCAGTCTGGTGTAACAAAGTCCACCAAAAGACAGCCATCACAAAGTTAAGCAGTCTTCAGCGTACAGCTTGCTTAACAGCAACAGGAGCTTTATGCTCAACACCGGGGGCAGCCTTGGATGCACTGCTCGATCTAACGCCACTCCACCTGCAAGTGCAAAAGGAGGCGAAGCAGTGCATCTACAGGATATGCACACTAACAAGGCCAAAATGGCGCTCTCAAGCGCTAAGCAAACTTGAGGCCCTTGTTTTTGATAACAAAAACCTAAGCATGCCCACTGACGACACATACGTGGAATGCAAATTCACTAGACTGTATACAGTGGAAATACCTCCGAGAGACAAATGGACAAATGGACTTCAAGGAGGGAAGCCACATTTGGTATACAGATGGATCAAAAAAAGGTGATGATGTTGGATGTGGTATCTACGGTGAGAGGCCAAAGTTCAAAGCTAGCGTCAGCATGGGGAAGGAGGCCTCAATCTTTCAGGCTGAACTCTTCGCATTAAATAAATGCGTGGAGATCAACCTTGAAAGAAACCTAAGGAACCAACATATCTACATCAACTCGGACAGCCAAGCTGCTCTGCTGGCACTAGAATCACTAGAGTCCTACTCTAAACTAGTCCAGAATTGTAAAAATAATCTAAACACCCTGGCGAACTCCAACAAAGTCATACTTAGATGGGTACCAGGGCACTCCGACATTGTAGGAAACGAAAGAGCAGATGAACTTGCAAGGCAGGGCGCAGACACGGCCCTAGTCGGCCCGGAACCGTTCTGTGGCATCACAAAACGGAAAGCATATTCTCTGCTAAACAACGCGGAAAAATCAGAGGCAATTAAGCTGTGGAAGTTCACCAAAGGACAAAAACAAGCTAAAGCCCTGATCGAAGGGTTCAATAGTAAGCTGTCTAAAGAGTTATTACAATTCAAAAGGCACAAAACCTGCGCAGTGACAAGAATCCTGACAGGACATTGCAAATTGAACAAACACCTGTTTCAAATGGGTATGAAGCAGGACACAACTTGCAGGTTCTGCCAGGAGACAGAGGAGACTGCAATGCACATTCTCTGCTCCTGCGGACCACTCATGCATAAAAGAAGTACCTACCTAGGGCGGCACATAATGCACCAAGAAGTACAACATATCACCGCCCAAAGAATCTGGAATTTCCTGGAGGCAACGGGACTTAACGGTGAACTCTAAAACAAGGGCTGCCACAATAGATCACTTGCTGGTCGAAGCGGCATATTAAGGCCCACAAACAAATAATAATAATAATATGTGCGAAGCGCGAACATAACGGTACCGTAACCGTTTTGAAATAACGGTTAGCGGTACTAGTTTAAAACGATACCGTAACCTTTATAATACCGGTATTATAAAGGTTATCGAGAAAAGTAACCGAGCTGGCACTCTACAGAGGAAGCGTTGGCTACTAAACATTTAAAGACTAAAAGACAAAGCAGCAGAGCCTTTGCCGGCGGTTTCGAAACTACTCCAGGCCAAATTTGATATATCGGTACCTTTAAATAGCGGTTACGGTACCGGAAAAAATAAAGGTACCTTTATATTTCGGTAGCGAAATATAAAGGTTCCGCTACCGAAACCGCAATTTGACAACCGATATGACGTCATACCGTTAAAATAGAATACCGGTATTTTTCGGTTATGCAGTCCCTGGCCACAGTAACCTATTTAGATACGGTCAGCCTCACAAGGGGCTTAACACCTTTGTACCGTGTCGCATTAAACGTCATGTTAAACTGTCATATGAAGTTGTCAAACTAGTGAAAACGACAAGGTACTTAGGTGTTCAGCAACCTATGAGGCCGACTACACACAACCACATTCAAAGGGTTGCTCCGACCAAATCAAACGTGTCAACCTGTTTACTCTACAAGTAAATCATTGGGTTTCTGACTTGGATCTTAAATTAACAAATAAGGAAAACCTCCTAGTCCTCGACATTGCACTAGTGTATGACATGGGCACTCCCGCGGCTTTACCTGCATACTTTGTTATATGCGGGCGCCGCGCGCGCAGCCAGTTATAATATAATATTCCCAAAATAAATCACATAAGGCTATCCGCAGCAGAACTAAGGCACCTTACCGTTGTATCCATTCGAACGGCTAAACTTAAGTGGCAGTGGGCGAGGAGGCCCATTGTACAAAGAACCGATGGCCGCTGGGGCGGAAAAGTTCTCGAGTGGCGACCACGTACCGGAAGACGCAATGTGAGTAGACCCCCCCCCCACAAGGTGGACTGATGACCTGGTAAAGGTCGCCGGAGTCCGCTGGATGCGGGTGGCGCAGGATCGATCGCTTTGACACTCTTTGGGGGAGGCCTATGTCCAGCAGTGGACGTCTTTCGGCTGATATGATGATGAAAATAAATCACAATACTTGCAACATACCCGTTACGTGTCTAAAGAAAAGAACGAGAACGACAAAGAGAACGCCAATTAAAAGAAATAAATTCCGGCAAAAAGGAGAAAACACAGCAAACAAAAGTAATTCACAAACACCAGTTTCATCAGTCATATCCCCTCACTCGTTTATGTCCAAAGTCATTACGCATTAAGTCCATTCCACCAAGTGAACAATCAATGCTAATGCAGAGTCTGCTCGTGAAATTGGATTTGTCGCCAAAATTTAATTTACAGTTTTACTTTGGCATTTCCTTCTAAAGGTCTATTCGGCTAAGCGTTTGAATTTGAATCAAATTTACATTTACAGCACTCGCTTTATATATTTCACTTCAAAGACGTGTGTTCCAGATACAATGACGAAATGCACTTAAAACCAAGCCTTACCAAGATACATTGTCTCATTGTTATCTTCAAGTAGGGTTGTAAAACAATAACGCATACACTACAGTTCACGTTAAGTAGCAATTACAGTTCACGTGCCTCACTTTCGGTCAGTCTTGTGACGTCTCTTTGTTATCTTTTTTTAAAAAGTTGTAAAATCCCACGTTAAGTGCATTTTCGTCATTTTAACAGGAACAAACCATATCAAAAGATATTTTTAAATTTCTACATGATATTTGATAAGATTGATGTTAAGTCTTGTATTACAATAATAGCAACTGTTTTCACGAAATTACATTTATGAATATATTTTGTAAGTCTTAGCAAATATTAATTTGATTTTATTATGATTGATTTAGTGAAATGTACTACTGGTCAGGAAATTCAGTCGTTCCTTGCATTTACTTTCAGCGTTGAAACAGCAACTATATTGAATTATAAAACGTGTTTCTAGCTTCTGTATGGAACTAAATTTGGAAGTGAATACATACATCTTGTAAGAAATTATTATTTAAAATATGAAACACTTGGATCCGTAAAATATAATCACTATCTTCTCTTCTCTTTTTCTTGGTAGGTTTAATACAGAATCAAGTACCTAGTTCGTATAACCTATAGGACCAGGTATAGGACCGACATGGCGCTATTTTTACAGGTAGGTATAAAAGGGTTGGTCGGCCGAGACGCTGACACTTATTTTAAATTTAAATTAGGCCCTAAATTAGGGATCAAAGTTGCACTTTTCTTCCCTGATCCTACTATTAAAAAAAAATTACATCCCTTCCCTCAAATGAAGGATATCTGTTTTCCTCATACACGGTGTGAAAAGCAGTATGTGCCACTGAACCACAATGTTTTTTCCGTCTTGGGCGTCAACTTCACTTGAATCCCTCCTTACGCCCAAAATTCTAATTAAGAATCCCTCGCTACGCTCAGGATGCAACATTGTAGGATGATTCGATCCCTTGAGACACGATCTGTTAATAAATAAGCTATTTAAAAGTTTAAGATAGGACATCACTTAAGTAGTCACCGAGTATTTTGCGTCAAAGATAGACGTCCAAATTCTCGGAAGATCAGCCAGTAGGGACCAGTAATGTAATACTAACGAAATTCTGACTAAAACGAAAATACCCTTTTCATTCACTACAATCACTACATAAGGTTACCTACAGCCTTGGCCGAGACAAATGACTGTGTGCCTTGGGTTATATTCACAACGCGACAAGCGCATGTAATCAGAGAAAAACAATAAATAAGTTAAATGTTATTGGCACTCCACAAAAATAACCTACCGATCAAAGTATTTCAAAAACCGACGGCGTATCACAAATCGTGCAAGTCATAACATAAGCCCCTGCTAGACGGTCGCCAAGTTCGCCAACACGCCCCTCCAACCGAGCGACCGTCTAGCAGAGGCTATAACGAATTGGGTGGGTTAAAGTGTTGTGGATGACGCTCATTTCGAGGCTTATAGTATCGAGCCTTAAAGACTCCTGAGGCTTATAGACTCGATGCTGTTTAAGAACCGGCAGGGTATTCATCCTCACACACTGGAACCTAAATGGTCGCGTACCGTACGGTTTCAGAGGAATTTCCTCCCTCGGATGCTCAGGTTGTGGAATGAGCTCCCTGCCGAGGTTTTCCCAAGGGACTATACAGTATGGGGTTCTTCAAAAAAGGAGTGTATAAATTCTTAAAGGGTCGGCAACGCGCATGTAACACCCCTGGAGTTGCAAGCGTCTATAGGCCACGGTAATCACTTACCATCAGATGGGCTACAAGCTTACAAGCTTGTTTGCCACCGAAGTGGTAAAAAAAAAAAAAAAAAACCGTGTTGGTTTATTTTACGCATAAGAATGCAAAATATTGACTTTTCGTCACTTGAGTCTATAAGACTCGGGAGTCTTTAGGGTTCGAGTCTTTAAGCGTCAAAATGAGCGTTATATCCACAACACTAGTGGGTTACCTATGTTTGGCTTGGCCTAACAACTTTTGGCCTAATTTCG
Organism: Epinotia brunnichana; assembly: GCA_963854355.1. Lineage (NCBI taxonomy): Eukaryota > Metazoa > Arthropoda > Insecta > Lepidoptera > Tortricidae > Epinotia > Epinotia brunnichana. The sequence goes on along the minus strand of OY977950.1, from coordinate 20,309,697 downwards.
GTTTGCCTAATTTTAGTTATTTTATTTAATCTAAAATAATATGGCATAATATCTCACATTATAAAAAAAATTGAGTAAAAATCTGTTTGTATATACATATATTCCTTACTTCACATAATCATGAATATCATGATCGACCGCTTAAGCCTGTATCATACTACTATACCAGGCTACCTACTCATACTCTGCACAATGCTCATGCATAGTCGCTGCCTGGTGCCATGGTATAACCAGTCGTCACCTATTCATGAAACGATGCCGAACAAATATAATATTGGAAACCATTAAAACTGACGCTCAGATCGACCAGATAAACCAAAGCTGCACCCCAGAAAAATAGAAGTGAATCATGGCTCGGCAATATTCTCGAAGAATCTCGAATAGTTGCCTAGCTGAGGACGGAGGTGTTATTGCATAACCAGCGACCGGCCAACTAGCCAATGCAGGTGGTGCTCAGCATTTGCAACACGGTGCTCTGTATCCCAAAAATACTAAAGTGTTCGTCACTCTTGGTTCTCACATCGACCATTAGGCACCTGTTAAATATAATAAATTTTTATTGATTTATTTTAATCTTTTGTAATTCCAACGTTTAAGTAATTTAAGTTGGCATTCACTGGTTTCTCTCGAATCCTCCGATTCCCAGCCTACATAATTAACAAGAATACATAATATAAGTAACGTACTTAATAAACATGATATGTAAGATTAAAGTAGGTCCAAAGGCGAATGCGGGTAATGTGACGCGCAATAAACATTTATATTTCTATTTCTAACTTATCCCTATAAGGGATAAGCGAGAATCATGAAAGTTGACAAGAACCATAGTCTTAAAATTGCTCAAGCAATAAATAAAAGTTTTAGAACCGTAACTTCTGAATTACATGAAAATAGACGAGGGTCCTTACACAAAAAATGGTGCGTCTAAATTTTAAAGTGGCGCAATGCTACATTTTACAAACATTTTACATTAATACAAGTTTGTAGGGAACCCTCGGTGCGGTAGTCCGACTCACACTAGACTGGTTTTTAGGGTTCCGTACCAAAAAGGTAAAAAAGGAACCCAGTCTAAGGCCTGAGTGGACGCTCGGAGCGGAGAGTTCGGCGGGGCGTGCAGCGGGGCATTTTGTGCAGCGTCTACTCAGGACACCACTATGAGCCTCATTTGTTTAACATGCACGACGCACGCCCCGCTCCGCCGCACGTTCGACTCGAGCGTCCACTCAGGCCTTACATTTATGGTGCGACAAGGGTGCGACTCTGTCCGTCTGTCCGTCCGTCCGTCTGTCACAATGTTAAATATCTCAAAAATCTATTTGAAATTTAGAACAACCGTTAAAAGGGTTTAGACACGTGAGTGGAAAAAGAAAAAAAATATATACATTTTTATTTTCTGCTTAACTGACGAATATCTTAGGGTTAAAAAATCAAAGTCTAGTAAAAAGATCAAGAGGCGTATCATATGAAAGGGATTGAGTTGCACTTTCTAAAACCGTTATCTTTTTCTACAGTAGTTAAATTTTGATTTATTAAGGAAAATGTAGAAAAAAATACCATCGTCATCATACATATACTAAAATACCTTATCTCCGAAGTTTACAAAGCGAAAATTCTGAAATAATTACATATGATTAAGAGTAACATAAATAATACAGAAAAAGTAAAACGATATCTCAATCTAACTTAGTTTTTTTTATTTATTAAAAATAATTTCTGTATTAAATTTGTAATTTACTAACTTTTGTATGAAATTTGATATCTTCAAATTTCTATCAGATTATCTTTAAAGCCCCTTCTTTCAAATAAAAAAATAATAATCGAAATCGGTACGCGTAATAAAAAGCTATCGCTGATTAACAAACATACTCGTACTAGGTTGTAAGTTGTTAGTACCAAAATGCAGAAGGCGCTTTGCAACGGTAACTTCTACTATGAGCTGTTTAAGATTGTTCAAGAATGAGTGGGGTCCTGACATGACGGGTATGGTGTATGAAAGATTGTACGGAACCCTTGGTGCGCGAGTCAAAAAAACCGGTCAAGTGTTTTTTTATTGGTTGTTACGAATTTTTAACAGATTTTAGTCTAGAAAGTACATTTTGATATATCGAATGATTACGGTGATATATTTATTGCATTTCATATCATTTTACCTCCTCTATATTATTTATCCAAAATAGATACATAAAAAAACACGAATACTGAGCACTTAATTATTATTATTATTTTTTTTTTAAGTTTTATTCTCTTTAAGGCTTATAGCTAAATTTACATAGGTACAATTAATCTGCCAAACCACAATGCGGTTTGTTGGCAAACAACGCTCCTAATTGATTTTACAGTTTATTAGCTAAAAGCTGTATGAATAGTAATATATATGTACGGTATTACTTATGCTAGATACAACAAAAGGAATCTATAAAGTTACTTAAGATAGCTGAATTTCATGTTTTAATGTATTTAATAAGACGTCGCTTACTTTCTTCTTAAACAATTGTTTTGTGACAGTTGCACTCTTTGTCTCGGACGGCAGGTCGTTATATATTTTCGGAACTAGGTACTTTCTATGTCTTTGGCCATAATAATTAGTAAACCTAGGCAATATTAGTTTATCTCTGTCTCTGTTTCTAACAAGCCTTTGAGTACCAATAGGTTGTTTAAACTCGTCGTTATTAAATTGTTCCACAGCCAACAACAACATTACTTTTTTATGGACTGGCAATATTTTACATTCTAAGAAAAGCTGTTCGTAGGTGTTATTTTTACATTTTATTTTTGTTTTCTTATCAACCATTAGTTTCATGAATCGTATCTGTAACGCTTTTATTTTGTCTAAGTAAGTCTTAAATGTCCGACCATACATTTGCACACAATTAACGTCTCCCGAACGGCTCACCTCGGCACTCAAATGTCAAACAGGCAAGTTAAACAAGTTTGCTAGATCCTCTTCGGTCCTAACCTTGACCACATACTACAGTAGTGACCCGTGTTTTAAAACAAGCAGACCTTAGCAAAACTTTAATCAATTTAGTGTATAAATGAAATATTTTAAAATACGAGTATGAAGAAAAGAGTAGAATCACGTCACGATAATACACCTACTCGTACAGGGAGTGACCACGGTGAAGTGAACAACAAACCTGATTCTTGGATGAACAAAATACGTGCTAAGATCGCCTTCGTTACCATAGAACCTTTCTTGTTGTTCTACATCCTGCCATCTAATATATCGAACATAAGTGTTCAAAAACTGAAATTGGAGAAAGCGTGTCGAGCAGATTTGAATTATACTGAGGAAAAATGTTTGAATGACCCAGAATTGTTAAAAAATAGTGAGTTACTCGTCGCTGAGCTGACGACATTGCAAGTGCATTTGCAAAACGCGATACCAGCGATCACTATATTGTTCATTGCTGCATGGAGCGATCGCACAGGAAACAGAAAAGCCCTCATGTTGTTGCCGATGTTTGGAGAACTAATATCTCACATTGGCTTATTTCTAACAACATATTTCTTCGACGAGTGGTCGCTGTTTGTAACTGGCCTGATAGAAGTGTTGCCAACAGCATTGTCTGGTGGATATTATGTCGCTATGATGGGTGCCTTTTGTTACCTTGCAGACGTGACGTCTTTAGAGACACGAACGTTTAGATTTGGAATCGTTGGTGCTGTAATGGGTCTGTGTCAACCAATAGCAATGTTCATTCGTCAAAAAAGTGAAATTCCAGCAGGTTATTACGGCAGTTTTGGAATATCAATTTCTTTGTATGGGCTTGGACTGCTTTACACTTATTTTATGATTCATGATATGAAACCGATCAGAATTGAAGCACCTTGGCACAGAAAATTATTAAGTTTCGTTGATCCATCTAGTGCTTGGAGCTCACTTAGTATTGCTTTCAAATCGGGTCCGGATAGAGTGAAGATACTTCTTGTTATTGTAGCCCGTGCCATTATCAGCGGACCTGCGAATGGTAAGTTAATTCTAAAGTTATAAATAATTTAAAAAATAAGTCAGGTCTATTCAGATAAGCTAGAAGTTACGTCTGACGGCGACATTTAAATGGTTTTGGAACCGGTATAGCATTCACACCAAGAACTCAAACAAACTTTAAATGTTAATATTATGAGTGTGAAACGTAAATAAAGTTCTTATATGGTCTGGCAAAAAAACTGTTTATTTCAATAAAAAGTTTAATTGGTACATTTATCTACTAATGAACTTAGCACAATCTCTATTCCAAATCTGTCATTGGAATTGAAACTGGCATAGGACGGTAGAGTTGCTATTTGAATAGACTTATTTGATTCAATTTGGCAAAATCTAAGGTATACGTTGGAGGCCGGGTTTTAATTTTTTCTTTTATCATAAATATAGGTATGTGGCAAAATGGGGAAACTCAAAACAACCAAAAAGTCATTAAATTACGAAATTCAAAAATGTCGAAAGCCATTTTCCGCTAGACCATTGAGTTTAATATTTTTAGTACCTACATCGGTTAGATTTTTATTTCCTATATCCTCTTAATAGGTCAGGAAACGAGAAGGTATAGAGAGAAATGCTTGAAACACAATTTTTGCCTTCGTATCTTTGTTTGGACTAGTTAGGAGATCAACATGTCAAAAGTCCTTGAGCCGGAGGAGAGGGTTTGAAGGTCCCAGTTTTCGGTTTTACGCTTATATCTCGAAAACTATGCGTCCTATTGACATGACTTTTTTCACAAAATGAAAGCTGATTTAATTTGCTACAAGTTTTAATCGGCCAAGTTTTTCGATATCTTGTATAGTTTTCGAGATATCTGCTCTTGAAAGTCTATAATTTTGGCAAACAACAACTACCGTCTTCGTCTTTGACGGCTATTCTTCATCAACCACAAGCACGAAAGTAGTAGAGCATCAAAGGAGCTATTGACTTAGCAAATTTGTTTACCTACATTTCACCAAAGATACCGAGATAAACGTCAAACAAGAAGAGATTTTGTTAGGCATTGTTGTCATATTCCTAGCGTTATTCTCGGGTGTGTCCTAAACGAGCCCGGGGTCCGCTGGCACCTAATCCCAAGATTTGGAATCGGCACTAATTTTAAGAAAGCGACTGCCATCGGACCAGGGAAAACTAGACCTAATTCGGTTTCCTCACGAAGATTTCCTTCACCGAAAAGCTAACGGTAAATATTCCGTACACTAGGCTACCGCTTAGCCAGTAAGGCCTTATTGTGATATGAAAAAAGTTTTTTGTGAAAAGACTAAATCTGCCAATGCTCAGAGATATTAAAATTAAAATGTAGAATAATTAAAAAAATAAACAAAAAAATATTAACTGTTTATTTCTGTAAATTAATTGTACAATTTTGCCTTAACGCAAAATAATGATTAAAATAAAACAAAGAAAAACTCTAATTCAATATTATTTTGCTTTTGACTTAAAGCATTGCATAGTAAAGATCTACTATCTGCGCCTTCTGCGCTGGTAGGTACTTCTGAAGGTGACCAATTCATTTAATGAGAAAACTATCTTTGGAAAATACTTTCGATTAATATAGGCGTTTCGTTTCAGGTGTACGAGTCATTCAGTACAGTTACCTAAGTGACAAGAGTTACAACATGGATCATAATGAAATAGTTATTTATTATTATTACGTCATACTGGTGGGCGTATGTGGTGAGTATTTTTACAAGGGTCTGTGATATTTATTTACAGGTCGCAATATCTATTTACCTCTATTTCTGAACCTTTGAACCTTTATTTCTGAAATGAGTCCGTTGAAGTAGCAATATTGAAGTGTCAATTCTTGAGAATCCTTGAGAAATCGACGGAATTCCTCAAATATTATCAGTACCTACTCGTACATAATAGCGACTTGAGTTTTTTCTGTAATAATCAACGCATTTGTTCTCGAAAAGCAGTTCACGTGGTAAATTGGAAAGGAAATGTGGAAGTTTTCATGATCCTATGTGGCCTGGCGAAGTACTGAATTAAAGTCGGTATAAACTTCAGGAAAAACATCTGTTTTGTAATAATGACTAATGACGCTCAAACTGTCAAGTGCCGCAAATACGCTTTCTTAAAGGATAATCACGTATTTGCGGTACTTGCAGTACCTAGAGATCCTTGGACCTTGGTCTTCTAACACCAAGGATTTAGTCAAAAAAGTGTTCCAGAAATTGTTCGAGGTCTCAGGCGATCTAAGGTCGCCCTGAGAAACTTAATACAGTCGATATTGTTCAACCTCGAAATTTCGGGGAGTTTGATGAAATTTGGTACGAATGTTCGTTGAAAGCCCTGTTTTAGTCTCCCAAAAGTCCCCGGGTCAGGACCTTGTAGAACGGCCGCTATCTTGGGAAATGAACTCAGAAATCCAGGTTTTGTTCGAAAACAACGTACTCTATGAAAACATGGTCTACAGCAACATTAAAGCTGAATAAATTCTGCACGAGCCTGTAGTATACAACCTTGACGAGAAAACGTGTCTTCGTGGAGAAAAATGCATCCACATGTGAGATTTTCCCTCAATGTTCTTCGACTTTGCTCCAAATTTGGAGCTTGGGAGAATTTCAAATCTACTTTGATTTACAACAATAGGATATGAACTACATTAATAATAACATTTTACACGACTACGGCTAAACCCAAAAGAATGGTAATGGATTAAATTTGTCTTTAAGTAGTGATAGTTTGCTACCACCTCCAGGTCAAGATGCTTGATGAATTCCATACAATGAGGTGGTGTTAGATTTCTTTTAATACTGACAACGTGTTGGCGCACATTGAGTTTAAAAAAACAATATGGCGGGTGTGAGTGGAGACCAAATTTGAAATCACAACCTTGTTTCTAAATAAGCACTTAATTTATCGGGTGGATTTCAATAAACATGACATCAGTAGTTGGGTCTGTAACACGCCAGTGCTATACACTATACATTTAACATTATTGATGCGGGGCGTATTACTGAAACTTCAAAATGTGATGGTCAAAAGATATTTTAGGGCAAAAATGGGGCACAATGCAAGTGACAGTAGTAAAGTTCACCACACATAGGTACTCTTTTTCACCGTTCACCGCTATCTTGAAAAGTATACTTCATTTTTATTATATTTTATTTTTCTTGAAAATGATTGACTTTAATGAAACCTTATTTAATTTTACACCAAAAAGTACTACATCACATTGGTGATAAAGTAAAGACTCACTGAGAAAATTTGGTTCAGAACTTCGATTTTAGTGCATAATGGCCTACTACTGTAGTTTATATAAACAGGAGTTTTCCTTAGCGTGATGTGTACTTTTTTGTGTCAAATTAAATAATGTTTAATTTTGTCATATATATGCCTGCCCATAAAGTCAATAATTTTCAAGGAAAATGCAAAATGAAGAATACATTTCAAGATAGCGGTTAACCCCTATGGTCCCTAAAGTTCAAATTTTAAGACATGTAAGTAAACAGAGGTTTCGGTGAGTGTGTGTAGTTATTTTACTACCGTCACTTGCATTTTGCCCCATTTTTGCTCTGAAATATGTTTTGACCATCACATAATGAAGTTTCAGTAATACGCCCCGCATCAATAATGTTAAATGTATAGTGTATAGCACTGGCGTGTTACAGACCCATCTACTAATGTCATGTTTATTGAAATCCACCCGATAAAATAATAAATTAAGTGCTAGAAGCAAAGTTGTGATTTCACATTTGGTCTCCACTCACGCCTGCCATATAGTTTTTTTTGAAACTCGATGTGCGCCAGACGTTGTCAGCATTAGGAGAAATCTAACACCACCTCATTTTTAGGGTTCCGTACTCAAAGAGTAAAACGGGACCCTATTACTAAGACTTCGCTGTCCGTCCGTCCGTCCGTCCGTACCTACGTCCGTCCGTCCGTCTGTCTGTCACCAGGCTGTATCTCAAGAACCGTGATAGCTAGAGAGTTGAAATTTTCACAGATTATGTATTTCAGTTGCCGCTATAACAACAAATACTAAAAACAAAATAAAATATTTTTTAAGGGGGGGCTCCCATACAACAAACGTGATTTTTTGCCGTTTTTATAGATAATGGTACGGAACTCTTCGTGCGCGAGTCCAACTCCCACTTGGCCGGTTTTTTTGGAATTCATCAAGCATCTTGACCTGGAGGTGGTAGCAAACTATCACTACTTAACGACAAATTTAATCCATTACCATTATTTTGGGTTAAACCGTAGTCGGGTAAAATGTTTGTATTAATGTGGTTCATATCCTATTGTATAAATCAAAGTGGATTTTTAACTCTCCCGAGCTCCAAATTCGGAGAATCTTCCCTGGAAGGACATTGAGGGAAAATCTCACATGTGGATGCATTTTTGTCCACGAAGACACGTTTTCTCGTCAAGGCTTAAAATACTATATAACAGTTATGTACGTAGTCGCCTTGAGTTCGCATGTGGTGTATGGAAACCCCATTATAGTGTGCATATAAACAGGATTGAGAGACTACAAAAAAAGTTCTTAAGAGCCCTGGATTTTAAAATTGGTAATGAATACACATGTTATACTGAATCTTTAAATCGTCATAACATGCAATCCCTTGAATGTCGTAGGGACTGTTTTGACTCTGTTTTATTATACAAAATAATTCACAATCATCTCGATGCCCCTAGCTTGCTTCAAGAAATCATAATTAGAGTTCCTCGTCAAAGAGAACGCCAGTGTCGTGCTAAACATTTATTTGCCATCCCTTTCAGTAGAACAAATTATTCTTAAAACATGTTTGTTAAGCGTGCATGTGCTCTTTACAACCATACTAATAGATTAATAGATATATACCACAGATGTATGAATATAAGGAGATCGGACATGGCGGCCGATTTGTATAGAGTGAGCCTGTCGCAAGTACATTAGCCCACACAACGCCCAAGTAATTGACAAGACAAAGCACGCACACATCTAAAACACACACTCTTGTATACATACACGCTTATTTGACAATAAACGTGCATCATATCAGGCATTTTGGGAAAACACGTAATATTCTCTGCGATCAGCACGCGTGCACAGTATGGCAGTGTATGCCCATTGAGCATACAGCTGCGACACGGCCGCCGGCGGCTTGTCCTCTCTCTAGTATTCTATGCTCTGAGATATAGACATATTTAACTGTACCATAGACTCGTTAAAAAGTGCCTTTAGGACCAACAATTTGTAAAATTATATACATATTTTGTTTTTGGACTGTTATAGTTATAATTAAAGCATCTATATTTATAAGTTTTTGTATTATATTGGAAACTATAGGTCTGTTTATTAATAAGATAGCTTGTACGAATATCTTTGTATGACTGTTTGTTTCATAATAAATAAATAAAAAAAAAAAAAAAAAGGTTGTGTACTACAGGCTTGTGCAGAATTTATTTAGCTTTAATGTTGCTGTAGACCATGTTTTCATAGACTACGTAGTTTTCGAACAAAACCTGAATTTCTTACGAATGGAGTACATTTCCCAAGATAGCGGCCGTTCTATAAGGTCCTGACCCGGGGACTTTTGGGAGACGAACATTCGTAACAAATTTCATCAAACTCCCCGAAGTTTCGAGGTTGAACAAAATCATATTTAAATACTGTTTAATCCGGGTCTAACGCGATATTTATTAACCTTTATTTCTGACGTTTCGACACGGGTTGCACCGGTCATGGTCGCAGTTATCTAGCTATCTAGCCGGATTAAACAGTATTTAAATATGTGTACAAAGCGCGAGAGTTTAAAGTGTTATATTGAACAAAATCGTCTGTATTAACTCGTACTTAGCTGAAATAGAATATAAAATTAAACAACTAAGTAGTTACTTTTTAGCTACAGCTAAAATGTCATTGTGTAGAACCCATTATTGTTTATAACAACCATCAAAAGTTTACTGTTTTTGGAAATAAAAAACGATTTTTAGGAAATGCAAATTCTGTGAAACATACATTCAATGAAACGTTTGATTAACTGTCATTCAGAAAATTTGTCCAGCCTTAAAAAATGCTAAAATGTTAATACGTTCTAAAATCTTAATTGACATATGTACATGGTATAGGACGATTAAAGGATATAAGAGGAAATAAATACGTCCATATGGAATTAAGTACACTACAAAATCTCTTACTTTGGTCCAATTTCAAAATGGTTATTTCGTGTTGACGACTTTTTATTTGTGCCGAATGACAGTAAAGTCATGTTTGTAAAAAAGGTATAATAAATTAGTTTACCCATATGTCTTGTGCTGTCTGACCTACGCTTCCCGCCTTATAATATAAATCCATTTCAGGTTTAATGATGGCGGTAACACTTTTCAGCAAGTACTTAAAAATGCATGACGCCATCTTGGGCATCATAGTGACGGCCAGCATCATCATGTCGAGTTGCATGTATGCACTCGCTCCGTCCGTGCTTTGGCTCTATTCCGGCCCAATTCTCGCCTTAATTGGGGGCACGGAATTATGGAGGACCCTCATCAGGTCACTGTGGACGAAGACGGTTGCTCCAGAGAATATTGGTAAATTTGTGCTAGGTTGTTTTAGATTAAGTAGGTCCTCAGGGCTGTTATTCGGAACGCGCTCATGCGCCTCACCTCACCTGTCGAGCCTTACGAAACTAGACCTCTAATCCAGTTTGTGGGGAATGGCCTCCATACATTGCCTTGCAAAAGGTGGAGAGGAAAATGTTTTGATTAACATTGGTCGGGTCCTAATTTGAAGGGGCCAGTTTTTGGTGTTTTTGAAATAGTACTATAATCGTTGCTTCTATGGCAAAAGTGTATATCGTAAGTTTAAAGATGATTAAATTCCTTACATGTTTGTCTTACAGAAGAAAAATTGTGAGGGGCGGAAAAAGTAGTATTTTTCCAAACAATCTCAAACTAGAAATTTTCGCGCCAAAATTGTACGCTTCGGATTTAAAATATTAAATTTACACAGTGGTAAGAATGATTTATAATGATTGTTTTTACATACTGAAACAAGCCGTGTGAAAACAGGGGTGAATGTGGAAAAAGTAGACCTCGCCTGCGATGCGACTTCCTTCATAAACTATTATAGTTAGGGCTTGCAGGGTAAAGTTATCGACTAAAACAGACACGAAGATCTCATGTTCAATTAAAACACGGTATGTTTTTGTAGAAAAAATACGATAAAGTGAAAAAAATAATAATGTCGGAGGTAAGATGAGGTATTATATTTATATTGATACTTTCCACAAATCATTGTTAAGTGTTAAATTGTTAGTAAAATGTAAGATATTTTAAGCTAATCCATTAGAACAATACTTACCTAAGATAAATCTTACTATTCACATCTCCTGAAAGTCTAAATCCAAAATGTCTTCATTCAGTAATCCCATGTACCTACTTATTACCTACCTTTAACTTGTGCATGCATACTGCGTCGACGACCGGTATTAATGAATTTGTTAAGTTTAAAATGTATAAATCTTTTAAGCTTTTTTTTCATTAGTTATGATTAGTTTGTTATGTTAACATTGTTTTTATATATTAATGAAACTCCAGGTCTTTAGCATTATGTCTATTGGTACTCTTTGTGTACCCCTTATATTTTTGTTTATGCGACTGTTTGTGTTCTAAATAAATAAAAAAAATATATTATATATATATTTTGATAACATAATATATATTTAAAAACTGTATCTGAAAGGCCATTTTGTGTAATTTTTTGCATCAAGGTGGAGTTGCCGCCATACCTTTTTGTTCTGAATTATTACTTTAAATAATATTTTGATGCAACTGGGATTTGTGCCATATTTTATTTGAATACTTAAATTAAATACAAATTTAATTTAATTTTGGTAAAAATACTGATCCCTAAAAGAAAAAAAATTAACAGTGAAAAATTTTTCATTTTTTCACTCTTAAGACACGGCATAATTTTATTTATTTGTTTATTTTATTTCCATACATTAAATTACCATGCGATAATTCTGCACAACACCTTCATTATATATTTAAGAGCCAGGCTCGCTTGTCGGTGGAGCAGTTTCCATTCGTCTCTATTCTTAGCTTTCTTCTTGACACCTTATAACTAATTATTTACAATAACAAGTTTTAAACAAAGCCATCCTTGTAAAGGGTACACACCGTATTTCCTCATATACATATACCTAATATATATTTATTTTGTATTCGCTCCAACATGAGAGTGTACTTAGCTTCGTGAGGAGCCCATATTTCCGCATTGCATCTAGCTGACTCCCCACTAAGGCATGCACAAACCCATGATTTCTGTAAGCTTTTTTAAAAATATTAGTAATATGGTTGTGAAAAGATAACTCCAGTCCATGGTAAATTTAACTCCCTGATCTCTCACTTCTGTTACCCTAACTATTTTATCATCCACCATATAATTATGTTGTATAGGAGTGTGAGCTCACGAGAACGTCATTATTTACCATACACTTTGAGGTGTTAAATTGTAAATGGTTAATTTTACTCCAGTTTACCGCCTTGTCTATATCATCCTGCAACCTCTCACAGTCTCCTACACCGTTTACCGCAAAACATAATATAACTTAAGGTCATCTGCAAATAATAAGCAATTCACGTGTTTTATCGTTTCCGGCATTTCATTGATCATTCATAAATATTCTTAAGGTCCCAGTATATAGTTAATGCTATTTCAGAAATATAGCAGTAAGATAATTAACCAAACGAGTACGAGTGAACAATAATATATTTTCCACTGTTCAGTTTTCTTCTCTTTTAGGGATCAATATTTTCCACAAAAATTAAATTAAATTTGTATTTATTAAAAACAAATTAAATAGGGCACAAATCCCATTGGCATCAAAAGATTATTTAAAATAATAATTCAGAACAAAAAGGTATACTTATATATAAGTATATACTTCAACTTGATGCAAAAAATATAGATTTGCTAGATGTTTTTGTATTACAAGTGCCCTAAATATATACGTATTTATAAACAACACAAAATGGCCTTTCAGATACAGTTTTAAATATATATTTTATCAAAAATATATAAAGATATACCTCATCTTACCTCCGACATGAAATATTTTTTTCACTTTATCGTAATTTTTATTATTTTTTTCTTCAAAAACATACCGTGATTTTATCTAAGATGAGTTGCTCGTGTCTGTATTAGTCGATTACTTTACGTTGCAAGCCCTAACTATAATATTTTATGAAGGAGGTCACATCGCAGGCGACGCCTACTTTTTCCACATTCACCCCCGTTTTCCCACGTTCATGGCGTGAATCCTACTTGTTTTAGCATGTAGAAATAGTCGTTATAAATCACTCTCATTACTGTATAAATTTGATATTTTTAATCCGGAACTTACAATTTTGGCGCGAAATTTTCTACTTTGAGAGATTTTGGAAAAATACAACTATTTCCGCCCCTCACAATTTTTTTTTCAGATTAATGATGTATGACAAACATGTAAGGAATTTAATCATCTCTAAACTTACAATATACACTTTTGTCATAAAAGCAACGATTACAGTGCTATTTCAAAAACACCAAAAACTGGCCCCTTCAAATGAGGACCCGACCAATGTAAATCAGAACATTTTCTTCTCCACCTTTTGCAAGGCAATGTATGGTTTTTTTGTCATAAAAGCAACAACTAAAGTGCTTTTTTAAAAATACCAAAAAAATGGCCCCTTTAAATTAGAATGGTTGCTAACGCAGACAAGGCCCGAGGTCGAAAACTTACGTTTGTGTTTATGACCTCATACCCAACCAATATAAATCAAAAAATAAATTATCTCCACCAACCAGCATCCTTGCCAGGCAAATCCCCCAGTGTCTGGAATACCTACTCTTTATATTAACCTTATAAATGGCCCTCCGAATCGCTAAACTTAAGTGGCTGTGGGCGGGGCACATTGCACGTAGAACCGATGGCCGTTGGTGCGGAAAGGTTCTCGAGTGGCGACCACGTACTGGAAGGCGTGGCGTGGGTAGCCCCCCACAAGATGGGGTGATGACCTGGCAAAGGTTGCGGGCTGATAATATCAGCCCGCAACCTTCACCATCATATTATGATGATGAATGTTTTATGGAATAATGTTATGAAATAAATATATAATAGGTACTTATTTTTTTTTATGTAAGGCAACCGTACCAAAAACTATCTTTTTACAGCTAAGGTGTACTCCCTGTTCAGTATTGTGGAAGCGATAATACCACTCGTCTACACGCCCATCTTCGATAAAATGTACAAGAACACCAAGAACGGTATGGTCTACTTTTTAGCAGCCGCCATGACAGCACCAGCCATATTAATATTCTTGTAAGTAACGGTACAACTTAAACTACGCATTTTTCATTTCGAGTCTTAATCCAAACGCCAACAAAAATCTCGTATTACCTATGAGTCGCCAGCACGGTCGACTCAGGTCGATTCTCCATACAAACTTAGTTTGGTTTTCATTTTAAAACGGCATAGGTACTGGAACAACATGAAACTTTAAAACGGCATGGGTACTGGAACAACATGAAACTATAAAACGGCACAGGTCCTGGAACAACATGAATCTTTTCATTCACAATGGGATTTGCCGCGTGTGCGCGTTATTATTATATCTTATGGCTTTTATACAGTTGAAATTAGTACTAAGAATGGGTACAAGTTTAATAGATTACAATTTAATATCTAAGTTGAGTAGCCAGTCCCTTGCTGCAGGGGTCAGCGCCAATAGGTCATCCATACCTTCCGTGAATAGTCTTCTGGGGCATTCCTCAACAATGTGTAGGACGGTTTGTGTTGGCGCACCACAGTGGAGTGGAGTGGAGTGGGAACGAGATGTCGGCCGAAGATTTGATTATGTCAGTCAATAACGTGATTAGAAATAAGGTTGAAATATGTTTCCTTATAACCACAATTAATAATCGGAAAAAAGACTCGTGGGTGACTGAGGATATTTACCAATATAAAAAAATATTATTTGATATTATTGACATTGCAAAATTAAAGCCAGATGACGTAATGATTCCAAATTTAGTAAAGTAAAGTAAAGTAAAGTAAAGTAAATTTTTATTTGTAAAGCATAGGTAACAAATAATAATTTAATATCAGACATGAACAATAAATACACAAGACTACTAAATCTTAGAAAATCAATCCACTACACAAATAAAATAAATAACAGCAAGAATACGATCAAGTCGATATGGAAAGTAATTAATCAAGAAAAGGGTAAACTACCGCGTGAGCCGTTAGATTTCACTGACATAATTAAGGATTCGGGTGGCGGTCGTTTTCCGTCCAAAAAAGAAGCCGCTGATACGATGAATCGAAGATTCGCCGGCGCCGCGACTGCGTGTGGCGTGCGGCCCGCGGCGCGCCTCGCCGCACTGGCCGCGCTGCGCGCCGCGCGTCCCGCCGCTGACCGGTGTATCAGACTGAAGCCGTTCTCGCCCCGCGACATTTTTCAAATAGTCACATCCGGTCTAGCAACAAAAACCACGAAAGACATCTTCGACACCTCGGTAGTCATGATTAAAACTGTGGCCGCACACCTGTCACCGATCCTGGCAACTGTATACAACAAATGCATGCGTGAAGGAGTGTTTCCGGAGGCCCTAAAGGAAAGTCGAATCGCTCCACTATTCAAAGGCAAAGGCAAGAGAGACGATATTGACGCGTACCGACCGGTAGCCATTATCCCTATCTTTGCAAAAACCTTTGAATGTGGTCTCAGCGCAAGAATAACGGACTTCATAGAATTGACCGAGGCACTCTCTGATCGACAATATGCGTATCGCAAGGGGCGGTCGACGACAGCACTGACACGGGAAGTCATACGCCGAATATTAGAGGCTCGAGAGTCTAAAAAGCAGGTTGCAGTGCTGTGCTGTGACCTGTCCAAGGCCTTCGACGTAGCGGATCATGGTGTCTTAGAAAACAAGCTGCGACACTACGGCTTTGAAAATCGAGCTCTAGAACTAATGATTGACATGTTGCGTGACAGATCTCAGGTGATCGTGGCGGATGGAGGACGCGTGCGCTCGGATGCAGTACGAACTCATATAGGAGTACCGCAGGGGTCTTCCGTGTCCAACATACTGTTCTCGCTCCTGCTGAACGATCTACCAGAGGCCATACACAGTGGTGAAACATTTATGTATGCGGATGATGTGGCAGTGGTCGTTTCCGCTCCTAATTGTGATGCACTAAATCATCAGTTAAATGTCACTGCAGCACTGTTATCAGACTGGTTCAATAAGAATGGCCTCATCCTGAACATCAAAAAAACACATTTTGTACACTTTGACCTCTCGGGAAGGCAAGTGAAATCCCTGCAAGTGTGCACAAATGGACTGAACATTGAACAGGTCACAAGTTCAAATTTCCTGGGATTCGAGTTAGACAGAGGGCTGACCTGGGCGACACATATTGACCACGTATGCAACAAGCTCTCGGCAGCCTGCTTCGCACTAAAACGACTATCAAGAATACTACCCCGCGAAATGTTGAGAACGTGCTATTTTGCGTCAGTGCATGCTCATATACAATATGGAACAGAACTTTGGGCCGGAGCCGCAGAATGGGAGCGAGTCTTTAGACTCCAGAAACGCGCCGTGCGTGCAATTGTCCGCATCACACAGACTGAGTCAGCGAGGCCGCATTTCAGAGCTCTGGGCATATTAACCCTACCATCACAGCTGATTCTCCAAGCAGCAGTTTACGCGCATGAGCAGGCTGAAAACAAACCTCTCGTCGCGGCCCCCCGCCGGTACCCGATGCGGTCGACCCGTACTAGTAACAGGCTTCCCATCGTGCCTCATAAGCTGACAAAGTCAAGCAAGCACATACACATCTTAGGTCCAAAAGTGTACAACCATCTCCCGAGTGTAATTGTGACAGCCCAAAATAACTCCATATTCAAAAGAAGACTGAAAAGTTGGTTAGTCGAGCAGGCCTTCTACAACCACAAGGAGTTTTTTGAATTATTAATAGAGGATTAGACATATTGATTATTTAATTTAATTGTATATACATTATTATTGTAAAAGTTGTCCTGCTATTGTGAATTAATTTAAGTAAACCTGACCTGTAATTTATATTACCAATAAAATGAATATGAATATGAATACAGTCACAGTCAGCTGCTGTTGATATGCCCCACTTGTGTAGGTCGTGACCCAACGCCCGTCCGGATGCGGTTCAGAGTGACCCAGGTCTTGCGGTGTTCGTTAAAGCCCGTTGGAGTTCTAGTGGGGTCAATGTTAGGGGCTCCATCCTGTAAAAATGCAAATAAATGGTTCACGCGGCGCCATATTGTATCGATAGTCGACGTCGCGATGCGCGTATTCTGTAATGTGATAACCAACAAACGCTAGCATTTAAATCAAAACGATAAATGCTTGTGATATAAGGTTGAATATTGGACAATCTACTAAACTATACGAACAATCGTGGAGTCGATCGCGGGTAAAGTAATGTATAAGTGACTCACGCTACGGTTTGGGTTTTTAGTTTTATGAGTGACCACCAGGGGCGGTGTGTAGACTTTTCATACCAAATCTTAAAGTTAGGCGCTAGCGCCTGTAGCAAACGCAACTCACTTCAATCCCACGCTTAGGGTACTGTAGTTAGTTTGTATTAGTATTATATTCTTGTTTTTTTTCTTAGTATTTTAGGGCAATTGTTACTAACAAGATATGGAACAAGTTTTCTGAAATAAATGTTTTTTTTATAGTAACCTAGGTTGGAAATTAGTTTCTGTTGTAACAACACCTATATAATCTTCCGCTTACCGTCAGGCAAGCTCAGAGCAAATTCTCCTTTAAATGCAAGTTGCGTAAGCTTCTCTTTTCAACTAAACAAGTATCTTATATTACATTTTGTAGTGACATTTTGCCTCGTTCATAACAATTTAATTATCCACAGAGTGCTATATAAGCTGATGAAGAAAGAAGAAAGGGACAGAGTCACTGACACCCAAAGCAAGGAGCTGCACGCCTACGACAATGATATCACTTCGCTTTGAGAATATACAGAATTTTTATTTCATAATCATACAATTAAGTACAATATAAATTAAAGTTAAATTAATCTATATGAATTTAAATTGTGATCGTCAAATAATATGAATTGTAATAAAATGACAATTTCAATTTATAAACGATATGTATAAACACGTTACTTTTCACATAATTTGTATGTTTTATTGTCGTCACAAAACTGACATCACGAGTTATTTATTTTTGACTACTCACGCTAAATTTAAGTAAGAGCAAGTAAGAGAAAAAGTGTTGCAGGCCACACATTGCCGTAAAAATATAGTCTAGAAACCTAAGAACAGTTTTTTTTTTTATTTATTTTTTATTTCTTACTCAATAAAAATTACGATAAACTTAGTCTAAGTCTTCGCCAAATTGCATAACAGTACAGTAACTGTTTAAACTACAGGAGAGGGTGGTGATCTACTTATGTTTCATTTTCAATTGGTGACAAAACATTTAGCCATAAAAATAATACATTACCGTACTGCAGACGCGACGCCGGGAAATAAGTGATTACCGGGTGAGTAGGTATAGACGGCCAACTGTAGGGAGGCCGGATAGTGATACGAAGCAAAATCAAAATCAAAATCAATGACTTATGCAGCAAATAGGCCACAAGGGCACTTTTATATGTCAAATGGTATTTTACAATATAATTTTAATAATCTTACACAGTAATAATTAAAAAATTGCAGATTTTAACCAATAAGTACCTAAACGGTTGACAAACTAAATGTCACTAAAAGAAACCAAAAAAAATCTAAAATTATTAAATATTATTCAATTCATTCGGTATAACGTCCGTATTAATGATATTAATTTAGTACCCCAGAGATGTTTAAGGTCTCTGAGCGTCCAAATACAATTAATAATTATTCTAATTTTATTTAAGATATGTATACTGTCTCTAAGCGTTAAAACAGAAAAAAAAGGATCATTAATGTAATATTGTCAGAGACGTACAGGGTCAAAACAATAAAACGTGTCAAGAACAGAATGATGTCTCTCGTCAAAATAATGATAATAACACTAATATTTAGGTAGTGTAAGCGCAATTGGCTGCTTTATTCGATTAAGGAGCAAATCGACTTGAGAGTGCATACAAAGTCGCGGAAGCTGAAATTCAAATAAAACAAACATAGTGAATTGAATTACTTACTGATTATATTGATATTCCTTCACTTTGTTAACTTACCATTAAGACACAGTATTAATGAATAGTATTAGACTAACACACATTACATTACAAATAATATTTGACTTCTCCCTGGCTAAAGCAAGACTGACTCCGAAAAATCCCTCATGTGACCAGGTCACCACTCCATTGACGTTACTTTTCCCTCCATTACTATCGACCAATCAGAGAGCTGCAGTAACACCTGGCGGTCTCTGATTGGTCGAGCGCTCCCAACTGTCAGTCTTGCTTTAATCCAAGTTTTAATTCATACATAATACATACTCATTTATACAAATTAAGGATTACCACTGCATGCTAATTATATAATTTCTAACAGTAGTTACTATGCCCTTGCAAGCATGAACATACCAGACTCAACAAACAGCACCCGATCACGAGTATGACGCATATCTCCTCTATAGAACGACCGCTTTAGCCTAGTTGGTAGTGACCCTGCCTACGAAGCAAGAGGTCCTGGGTTCGAATCCCGGTAAGGGCATTTATTTGTGTGATGAGCACGAATATTTGTTCCTGAGTCATGGATGTTTTCTATGTATTTATTAAGTATGTATTTCTCTATATAAGTAACTATATCGTCGTCTAGTACCCATAGTACAAGCTTTGCTTAGTTTGGGACTAGGTTGATTTGTGTAAGATTGTCCGCAAATATTTATTATTTTATTATTATTATTTATAGAAGCCCTTTTCACGGCTTAGTGCTTTTCTCAAACATGCAATGAAATAATTAAAAAGAACTCCAAGAAATCAAACTAATGTTCATGACTGAACGCCGTGATGCTGTGCTACAAATAGTCGAAATAAAATTTAAAAATTTTACTTCCCGGCCTAGGCCTTCCATTTTGAATGAAATTCCTTTGCAGTTATCTCGAGTTGTTCCGCCCGAATCGTGATACTGGTTTAGAACAGTATAAACGCTTTCTTATTTCATTGCAACTTTGAGAAAAAACATTTTTTTTTAATTTCATTGCATGTTTGTGAAATAGTACATTACTGCAGACGCCGGGAAATAATCGTATCACTATCCGACCTCCCTACGGTCGGCCGTCTATACCTACTCACCCGGCACGCCCTTTTCACGGCCAGGCATGTATAGAACATGCAATGAAATAAATAAATAAAAACCCCTCAAATCAAACAAATTTTCATGGCTAAATGCCGTGATGCTGTGCCACAAATAGTGGAATGAAAATTAAAAAAAAATACTTTTTGTACTCGTCGATTAAAATCTGTGTATTAAGATTTCATAGAGAATACTGCAACGTCACTCTTTTCATAGTTGTAGTCCATGTTACTGTCGAAACAATCGAAATAACTGTTTCGATACGCTCCAGACAAATGAAAAAGATTTGAAAATAGAACCAAAATAAATTCGACCAATCACGTGGCTGCTTTACCGAACTGTAATGAATTGGACCAATAGAACCGCTTTGATTATTGAGTTTACTCGTTGATGTCGTACGCTCGTTCGTGTCTTTTAAGATATCAACGAGCGTACGAACGATAGGCTGCACTTCGTTTTAACAGTATCGAGTTTGTTTAATTAGTTCAGTTGACTCGTAGAAAAATAATTTTAATGAACTGGTACAAAAAGTATTTTCAGTTTCAGTTTCAGTTTCTTTATTAGTAAATATCAATTTACAGGTCATAATGGATTTGCAATAAATACAGAACGTCGTATTTATATACGGAAGTATACATTTATAAATTTGGACAGAACAATACATAAAATATGCAGGAGCAATACCTAGGTACAATTAATAATAACATTTAAGATGATGGTCAATCAGTCAAATTATCTTACCTCTAGAAACTCATCTACACTGTAACATGCTGCATCTATAAGAGTTGATTTGAGTTTTTTTGTAAATATCATGTCACTTTCAGATGATATTATGTGGATCGGAACCATATTATAAATTTTGGGGCCAATGATACTGAGCGACTTTCGGCACTTGGCTAGTAGCCGCATAGGAGCGAGCAGCAATGGCCGTCTACGGTCATTACCTTCACGGTTAGAGTTCGTGTTATACTGTGCGAGATTTGACCTAACATATTGGCACGCTGACAATATATAAACCGAGGGGAGTGTTAATATTCCGTGCTTTTTAAATATATCCCTGGCAGGGTGATCTAGAGGTTTCCTGTCGATTATTCGCAGTGCGCGTTTTTGCATTTTAAATGCTTTGTCACGATGAGCAGCCAATCCCCAGACGTCTACACCTTGGATCAGGATAGAATTAAAATATCCGTAATAAGCCTTTTTTAAATTGTCTGCGGATAGGCTTGGTGCAAGTCTAGACAGAGCAAAGCACGCCGACGACAGTGAGTCGCACAGGTAATCGATGTGAGGGGACCATGTCAGCCCAGAGTCTATAGTAAAGCCTAAATATTTAATCTGTTCCACTTGTGGGAGAGGTGTGTTACCTATCATTATGTTCAGCCGATTCTCATTTGTATGCCTCAACTGGAAATGGATTATGCTAGTTTTATCTAGGTTTAAAAGCATTCCGTTTGCTGAGAACCATCCGTCAATTTCCGACATCACCTGACCTAGTTTTATTTTAAGGGTATTAAAGTTGTCGGCATTTACTATGACACCAGTATCATCGGCATAAATTACGTACTCCGCCTCGTCAGAGGCTGATGTAATATCGTTTACAAGCATAAGAAAAAGGTTATTACCCATACTAGATCCCTGAGGTGCTGCACAATCACCTATATGCTCTAAGTCCGACTTAGCATTGAGGACATAGGTGCTTTGCCTACGGTTTTTTAAAAAAGAAGCATAATTATATTGTTCACAATAGTCTTATAATCAAGCTTTTTAATCTCCTACCTTACTTAGGCCACTCAGCAAGCTTCGTGGCCTAAACACGGTACTCGACTAAAAAGCTCTCTATTATAACACGATTGTGAAAAATACTATTACGGCCTAGGCCTTCAATTTCGTATGAAATTCCTTTACAGTTCTCTCGAGTGCATGCGCCCGAATCGTGATACTTTGAAGCCTGATATAACCCACGTAATGACGACTATTCATTGCATGTTTGAGAAATAGTACATTACATCAGAGGCTAGGAAAACACGGATTTCCGGCCAAGTAGGTATTATATAGAGATACGAGGCCGGGAATCCGTTTTCAAGCCGAGGCATGTATAGTGCTTTTCTCAAACATGCAATGAAATAAATAAATAAAAATCCTTAAATCAAACTAATTTTCATGGCTGAATGCCGTGATGCTGTGCCACAAATAGTGGAATGAAAATTAAAAAGTTACTTTGCAGGCCTAGGCCTGAAAAAATGTATGAAATCCCATTTCAGGCTGCCTCGAGATGCTGCGCCCGAAAAAGGATACTTCCGAGTGTATTATAAGAAACGTAAAGAGAATATTTCATTGCATGTTAGAGAAAAGTATCTTACATACCTCGGCCAGAACTAGGGATTGCCGGCCTCGCGCAATAACGGACTACTTTGGTACTCGGCAAGCAATCCCTTATTTCCCGGCCTTTGGTTCCTGGTCCCTTTGCAGCAGGTACTGAAGCATAAGCCGACTACACCTACGTCCGGCCGAAACAGACTCCATTACTAATCCTATGGGAGTGTTCCTATTGAAGCCCGTTTGAAGCCGTAATGAAGTCAGTCTCTAGCCCACCGTGTAATTCTCTTACGCAAACATCCTTGTAAGTGTATGTGTGCACGACGCCCCAGATATGTTTGCACCTTATTTCTTTACAATATAACTAATAGAGCGATGGGCGATTAAATACATCTTATGTAGACTACAAAAGTAGTACACATCGTATTGGAACTACTTATCCTTTTTGATAAATTTGGGGCGATCCTATTTAAGATGAGATGACGTTAAGGTATGGATACCTGCCGCTCTGATATTTATGTTTGTCGAAAACCATCATAGGTTGGGTTTTGAATATTCTTCCTTTAAAAATCAACAAGTTTCTTACCACTAAATGAGTCTGTATTGGAACGGCTGGTGAAGGCATAACAAGTATTACAACAGTGAACCGAATAATTCGGCCGAATATTCGGTTCGGCAAAAGCTGAACCACGCATTCGGCCGAATATTTAATTCGTATTCGGCAAAACCCATATTCGGCGCATCTCTAATTATTACACCATAGGGATGTGTCACGTCGCTAGTGATGTCTACCGTACTACGCTAACACTTCGCTTATGTGGCCTGTTGTATAACAACTTGTAAATGTTAATACAAGAGAAAGTCTTTTTCTAATAAAAGGACTTCAAAAGAGACTTCGTCGTCCATTGCAAGTTGCAGAACGTAATGTACCAACATAAGAAAGACTATAGACTTTATTTAAACCTTGAACATTTTAGGCATTCTATTGTCCCCAGAGCTAAGCAAAGTTTATATTAGTATACGGTGTCATCAATCTTGTAAAGTAACTCATTTCTCACCTTATTTATCAGCACTATTTTGTATTTTGTATGGGACATTTACTTTAATTAAATATTTATCTCATATCACCTTCTCAGTTTGGATTTAGACATGGTAAATCAACTGAAGATGCAATAACTGCTCTAACCTCGCATGTTGTAGACAGTCTTGATGGTAACAACAGGAGTTTAGGTGTCTTTCTAGACTTGAAAAAAGCGTTTGACACCGTCTCTGTTCCTATTCTTGTGCAAAAACTTGAGAAAAAAGGGGTTAGGGGAACACCACTTTTGTTATTTAAAAACTACCTTACCAGCAGGAAGCAGCGGGTTAAACTGGGTGAACACGTCAGTGACGATGAGAATGTATTGTATGGCGTGCCTCAAGGAAGCATTTTGGGACCAACTTTATTCCTGATGTACATCAACGACCTATGCGACATGTCTATCCCAAACGCAAAACTGTTCTCGTATGCTGACGATACTGCGGTGTTGTTTACTGGTAAATCATGGAACGAAGTGAAATCTAGTGCTGAAACGGGAATGGCTCTTATCTCAGAGTGGCTAAAATTTAATCTTCTATCACTAAATACAGATAAGACGAAATATATATGTTTTAGTATCACTAACAGTACACAACCTAAATCCGACTTGCAACTCAAAATCCATTCATGTCAACCTCCAATTCCAAACACTTTTTATTGTAGATGCCCTAACATTAAAAAAGTTTCCCAAACAAAGTATCTAGGAGTTTCAGTAGACGAACACCTAAATTGGTATTCACACTTTAGACCAAGTCATCAGTAGGGTCAGGAAACTTCTCTGGATATTTAAGTCTCTGAGACATATTGTACCAGGAAAAGTCACCAAGCAATCAAAGTCACGTAACATAATTAACGAAATATATACGTCCTTGGTACAATCTGTCATAGTGTACTGCATACCTGTCTGGGGTGGTGCAGTTAAATGTCGTTTTATTGACTTAGAACGTGCACAGCGGGCACTACTAAAGGTCATGTATTATAAAAAAAAATGGATTTCCGACCCGACGACTGTACCAAATCAGTGACGTCCTCTCGGTTAGAAAATAATATATTTTACAAAGTACCTTAAAACACACAAGACCTTACCTTATAACCCAAACTATAAAAACAAAAGAAAAATAGGTAACGTGGCTAACTCTTTAAAAACTAGAACGCAATTTGCCAGTTCACAGTTTATCAGTAATTCTGTACATATTTATAATAAAATTAACAAAGTATTAGAAATTTATCCAAAACTATATCATGATTGCAAGAAGCTGCTTATAAAATGGCTTAAAACAAAAACCTACGATGAAGCGGAAGGTTTATTACAACGTTACTCTTAAGTCCCGTCCCGTATAAAATTTATCGCACACCCACGCAAACATACACGCACACACACACACTTACACACTCACACACAAACACTTACACACTCACACACAAACACACACACACACAGACACACACTCCCTCACACATACTATTTTCTAGTCTACATATTTCTACTTACTTACATCCTCGGCTCTATTATCACGCTCACCTGCGGTTCGCATGACAATTCCGCCTCTGATGTAATGATCAACATAGCTCACTTGTATCACAATGAACTATTTCCTGTCAAGCATTGTGTTTAAATTTTGGTTTAATTTTCTCGTCGTTAACGTATATTATGTTAAACAATATATCATCACATAAACATTGTTTCTTGCCCTAATGTGGGGCAATTTATTGCGCGTTAAATGTCTCTACGCGATTCACAAACTGCCTACGTGAAAGGAGTCGTTTGTCCCTTGTTATCTTGACCCCGAGATTTGTGGCAACTACGCGTAATAGGGAGATCAGACTTAAATTGGTTCATCTAAAGCAATCGGTGAGTAAGAGCATTGTGATTGTTGTGTATACGAGCCAGTATTCACCGTCTTCACATTACGGCGATAGAGATAGCAACGTAAGCTCAAATTATGTTCAAAAATACATCCTAAAAAATACTTACTGTTGGTTCCATGAAGGTTCAAATTCGAGTGACGAGTGTCCATTATAAGTGGCAAAAGTGGCTGTGGCTAATGTTGTTCGGTCTCACAATTTATTAAAATGCATTTATCAAGCTTACCTACGCTGAGCTAAATTGGAAATATAACGTGGCAGAGATAAGTTTGGGAAATTCTTTGTACCTGTAGGTTTTTGTGTCTCATTTTTTTAAAAGAGTTTGGGAGAACTTGAGCCCCATAGTCTCCCCCCTGGATCTGCTTGTGAGTACTTATGCACGTGATTTTGGGCTAAAAGGTCTATCTTACTAGAAGGTGCTACTGCTTGCGATGAAAAAGGTTGCAATACATTCGAAACGTCGAATGACCTCAAAGAGTTAGTTAGGGTTATACGCGATTATGTCCCGTTAAATAAAAATAATGTGTGAAAACCGTAAAAGTCTAAATCAATATACAATATGGGTATCGAGTCCAATACCGACCCACGTTTTTAAATAACACTCTAAAAAAGACACGGTTTTTTAAACAAGATCCTGAATTCCTTAACCCAGGTATTCCAGGATTTATTCATTCGAAACCCTGGAAGATAAAATGTCTTATGAAAATCTCCCAAAAGCATCCCTTCCGAAAATGCAATCATAAATTTACATATGCGATCGCTAGGTTGGCCGCTGATTCACGAATAAAATTATAAAACGGAACGCTAACGTGTCAGTGCAAGCACGTGAAAGATATTAGAGTAAATAAATGTATGGGGACAGTCGTACACAAATCAGACGAGTCCCAGATTATACAAAGCTTGCATGGCTATCACAGATAAGATAACGATATTAAGTATATGGCACCTTAAAACGTGACACAGACACACAAACACAGACACATGGACTATAGCAGGCACTCGAACCGTCTCAGTCACTCGGACAGTGTCAGACACTCGGACACAGTATTAGACACACATTGTCTCACATACTTCGTCATTCAGTAGGACACTGTTACACAGATGTCTGGACTGTGTCAGAAACAGTTTACAAGTTCGTCGTCACCATCATCATAGGCATTTATAATCTATACTTAGATTAGAAGATGATTTAAGCAGTGTCCATAAAAGTACGTACGTGGCTTGTCAGGGCAATACGAGAGCGACAGTGACGCCCGCATATATGACATGTAATGTCATACGTACGGCATTGTAACAGACGCAGCAGCGCGCTAGTGTCTCTATTTTCGTTTGTGGGACAAGAGTTCAAACCAGGCGTTGTCGTGTATAGGTAGTGTCACGCCTTGACAAAGTGTCCTTCTCCAAAGGTCTTGGATCTCGGTCCTTCCATTGTTTTTTTCCAGTTTATGGACAAGTTATATCACTGGTTAATCTCCCAAATTGTTCCAGAGCTAGGAAATTCCCTATTTTGAGCCAACTCGTGCTTTCAATGCAAGCGCTGGCTGTAAATGTTGCACTTTGAAATGCAGGCACTGGCTGTAAATAGTTGCACTTTGAACGGGTGACGTCCATTTTCACCCGATATTGAATTACTGTATTATTGCTTCCATGAACGCCTCTTACCTACAAAAAGGTATTCAATGAATAATACTCAAGTCTACAGTGATATTATACCTATTTAGTAACATTTTAAAAATAGGCCAGTCTAAAAATGAAAAAAAAAAACTTCAGGAGCTCATAATAAGTAAGAAGGTACTTGTGATAGGAAATCCCGCTCGTCTGTAACATGTGATGAGTTAACAAAAATATGTCAACTTATTAGAAGTTGAAATAAACTGAAACACACTATTTTTGAGTCAATACTCAATACACTAGTTTTATTGTAGGTACCTATTTGAGATATGTGTCTGCGTGCGTGCCTACGTGTGGGGGCGGGAAAATTTATGTGTGGGTTTGTGTGTCTGCAAAAGCTCATTGAACTTGACGATTGTGCCTAAAGTGCGCAGTGTTTGTATTTCAGTTCTCAAAGTGTTTTTTACTCTTAAATTCTCTTTTCACTTGCATTTGCCTATCCGCCAGCCTTATGGGAAATTCAGTTAACATCAAATTTTTCTATTCATATCTCTTTATCCGTAGAATCATGTAAAGGAAGCCAGGTTGTGCCGACACCTAGCCGCTTCCGAACCTCGGTCGTGGCTCGGCCTGGCTTGTGTATGGCTCGGCCGCGCAAAAACGCCGTCGTTTTTCTTAGAAAACGGCTGGGGACGGACACGGCCCGTTCTAGCGTGAGTCATCCTTAGTATTTAACAAGTGCAAATATTGTGTGCATTATAGTAGTTTATGTGACTGTACATAATGAAGGGCATTAGACATCACACGAGTGTTTTAATGCCTAATTATGTACAGTTACATACACTACTTTATCTATCCACATAGCATAAGCCTCCATGATGTATTCAGGAGCCGCACACTATGACCGGCATCGCGGCGTTGTTTTTCAGAGACAAACTAGAGTCGGATCCAAATATTAAATCGTTCGATATCTTACTTACGTGCGACATTTGTCAAATTTGTATGCAAATTGACAATTCATTTCGTACTAAACGTCATCTCGACTGATATTAGAATAGAGGTCAAATCAAATTTCTTTGTTTTTCAGAGATGTTCGAAATTTGAATGAAATAATATTATCGAAATCGATGTTATTATTTAGCAATAATAACATTTTCACAGATAAGAAATTTGTTCTAACAAAACACTCTATTTTTATGGTGGTCATAATGTGCGGTTCTTGAACGCATCATGGAGGGTTTATGATATTTGGATAGTTAAACAACATAATACAATTTGGTGCAGAGGAACGCAGTGGCAGTGCATTGTATATAGAAAAGTACTCTGTGCTGCATTGTTTGTTTTCATTTCATTCGAATGACGGATAATTTTCCAACTGCGGTCTGCATGGCCTTTTTAAAGTTTTTCCTACGACCTACTGATACTGGTACATCTGCTCTACGTTTTTGACCCTCGCGCTAACTTGGATTCCGAAGAAAGAGTTTTGTGTGTTTCGACCCCGGCTTTGTTTTATGGACCTCGAGTGGCTCGATTTAAAACCATGGCTGCAGTAAAAATGCTGTGTTTCAACCTGTGGTAAGCGTTTGTCCTAATTATGTTTAATTTTATGTTAAAAGAAGAAGAAATAAAAATAAATAATTGATTATATCACTGTGTCTTCTTCAACCTCCACCACCTTACGTTTTCCGGCTAAGGCAACACAGAGGCGAGGGCCAGATCACTCGGGCCTGGCGATGGAGAGACGAGCTAGACTCCTTTTTAAAAGAATGGCCAGAGACTGCTCAGAATCGGGAGCATTGGAAAAAGTGGGGGGTTCAGTTATAATTTACGAAAATAAGTCTCTGGCCGACTTTAAAAGTAAAATTTCTTGTGGAGATATCGCAGCAGCTCGTGTTGACCCTCTCTCCCACTAACCTTTATTATTTAGTTTTTGCCGTGGAGCCAACCACTGAGTTACTGACTGCGGGAGACACAGATATAGTCCAATTAATATAGAAGTTCACCTTCATCAATCCTTTCCTTGATTAATTAAGAGTTTATCTGTTGAAATCTGGAATTAAATAGGGAATTTAACTGTTTAACTTTACAACATGATAGTTCGTACGTAAAACAAGGAAAGACGTCTCAGTCCGTTAAAGTGTGAATGAGAAAAAAACTGGCCTTTGCGAGTCGGACTCGCAAACGAGTATCCCGTACATCCCGTACCGTAGTAGCACGATTTGAAGCTTATTAAACTCAATTTAGGGGAGTATTAAGTTGCTAGTCATTTCAGCAAGTGAGCTAACTTCCTTTTTTTATTTTGAAAAGTTTTTTGAGCTTAACAGCTACAGATTGTTTGTCCTCCTCCAATGACGCCTCTTAGCATTGTACCGAATTGTGTTTCCTGCGCGCATTCTCACCCAGTGCGGAATCGTTAAGCAAAATCAAAATCTTATCAAATCTCAACTGGACCCACACCCCACACACATGCATGTCCCATCATTCACATCGTATTCCGAACTGCACTAGTCTATTTACATGCTCAACGTAACATGGTGCAAATCGCTAACCTGGATCATATAACAAAGCGCTGCAATTAGTCCCTCTCGTAACTCGAAAGCGGACAATTTATTATTTCCAACGTAGTTTCAGTGGGAAAACGCTAGATTGTACAACCAAGCGTTTTTCGGTTTTAGGTTACTACCATTTCGATGTTCACTGTCGTCCGTTTTCAAAAGGCATGCAATCAAGGAATAATAGGTGGTGGCTTGGCTAAAGCAGACTTATTTCGAGATAAGCTTAATATTATTGCCGATTGTACTTTTTTCATAGGCATCAACTACTCGTTAAGAGAGTTCTAGTGAGCCCAAATACGAATATCTTGTGTAGTTCTGGAATTGTTATAGCCACCATTTACACCATCTGATTAGCTTGGTGTTGCCTTTCTTACATAAGTATGCCTTTAGATACCGCCAAGTTACTAGTTTGCAAAGGAAGGGCAACTTACTTAAACATTTACAAACTAAGTGAAAATTGAAATAACAGCTTGTAAAATGAACACATACAATTTCAAAGAACCGGTATACCGGAGTTGTTAGTTTTCGCACAACAGAAAAGGCATGGTATTGCTCGACAATTATTAACTTATACTTTAGACGCACGCTCCTTTCACATATCACACTTTAACTGTACGAGTATACTGTGCTTACCCACTTTAAACGCAATTTTAAAGCAAAACGCAAAATAAATTGAAAAACTTGTTGCTTGTATAGTCAGCAGCAGAAGTAGCTACGCAAAATAAAACGCTTAAAAATGATCTAGTCTCAGTCCTTCTTCTGGAGTATTGTCAACGCCTACATGTTCGTGACATATTCGCTCCAACTAATGAAAAGTTGTTAGGTAGAAATAAAGCTGCATATTTTCCAAACGGTATCAAATTATCAATAGAAAATGTCTACTAGTTAAAGTTTTTACAAAAAACCTGAATATTGTGAAGATTGCAAGGTTGGCTCGATTCCTGTGCTCCCAAGTGTATTTTTAAAATTGATTCAGAGATGAAAATATTTTTGAGGTTTTTAAGTAACTACTTATTAATTATAACTATTATAAGGAACTTAAAACTTAGAGAGTTTGTTAAAAAAAAACAGCAAGTTTAGATGGTTGTTTTACAAGTATGTTATTGTGTATCTGTTGATGTTGCTCATTAAATGACTGGAAAGGTGGATGTTTTTACCACCATATTGGAAAGTGAAGTGAAGTTCATAGTCAGTCATACATTTAAAACTAATAAGCACTGCAAGCTGGAACGCCACGCGCTGGAAATGTTACATATAAATTTAATTATTTGTCGATGTAAAAAAATCACCTCAGCTGACTCGCAAACTCGCCCATTTAAAACAAATATTTCGCCCGAAATTCCCTACGTACCTCTACCTACCCCTCCACGCCACTATTATGAAAATGTTTTCTTAGAATACTGCATCGATACTTCAGAAATTACAAAATTGAACCCCTTTTCAACTGGTTCTCACTCCGTAATTATGACTGTTAAGAGAGCCTTTGGTTGTTAAAATTTCTTTGACGGTTCTATGAAAGGAATCAAAACTTTTAATTAAGAAACCAACTACAATGACTTGCAGGAGAATGGCAGATCATTATCAGTTCGTTAAACTTAAACCCAAATGCATGTTATTAAAATGCAGATTTTATTTTAAGCAATTTTAGGGAGGGTATGATTTAGTTTTAGTCATTTTTGAATGTTTGTATCGGTAGTTAACTAGTTACTAGGTAATGCAGCAAAAAGGCTGCATATCAATGTTTGGCCTCAGTGATTTTATTTATTCAAACTCAAATTCCGATTTCTAAGTTTGAATTTCACATGAAAAATAAGTCAAAGAAAATAACAATTCAGTGTCAGTCACAAAGTAATTTGTTATATACTGAAATAGAGAACAATCTCTGGGCCTAAAAACGGAAACCCTGTAATTGATGACATTTGATGCGCCATCTAATATTTTTATTTGAAGACACAAAAAGTGCGTCGGTCGCAGGGTTTGAACTGGGGCTCATCGACTCCAATTACCACCGTCTGTACCCCATAAGCTACTGGTGTCTTTTGACAAGACGGCGAATTTCGATATACCTTGACGGTACATTATTGTCCCCACCGTCGTCACAATACCTATAGTTAAAGAAAAATTATAAATTACAAGTATTTTAGTTTTTAAATTATTTATAGATATGATTAGTACAATTAATTATTTTCCGATTTATTGTAGGTGCAAGCAATGCGTGCTTCCATCTATTATCATCATTTTACATCTATGAATTATGATATGACTAAATTGGAAATCACCAGATATTCATAGTAGGCCCCCTATACTTAATGTCCTTCTTTATTTAGTAAACTTATTATGCTGTCATTACGGTGCACCTAGTACTAAGATTGGCCGCCCTGGTGTCAGTTCTGAAAATCTGTAGTAACCTGTAGCACACATTTTCTCGGTGATCGAGTTTTAATTCGTAAAGGCCAAGCTTTTTTCAACTACTTATAGTGAAGGTCTATTAGGGAGCTGCATTTTTTGTAATCCAATTCGAGTTATTCCATAAGCAATTTTCTGTGCTCTCCACGGCACGGTACGGGACAAATTACTGACCAGCCGCCACAACCAATACGGGTAAGTTTTGTAGTTTTTCAAATTTCAAATTGTTATCGGGTTCTTGGAAGACGCCGAAGAGATTCGTTGCTTATGCGAAGGTCCATCTTTCAGCTTTCCCCTCAGGCGGCCATCGGTGTGTTCCCATTGTTTATAGTTTATGTGCATTCATTTATTTATGAGATTTTAATCAGGGCCCATTTACCCCATTTCTGTTATTAACGGTTACGTAACTTCTTTCTTTGTTAACACCGAGAGGTTATAGTAGTGTAAATTTAGGTGGGTACCTACGCTCAGTGACATTTTTTCCTTAATAGTGGTTATATAGCGTGTATGAACGATTAAAACATTTTGAACACGTTCACGTGAGGTACCTCAATTAAGTCGTAGTCGCCTCATGTCGCGACGTCTATAGACGTTGTGCACGTGAAAAAGACCATCGTTAATAAAATAAGTATAAGTACTAATCCTTAATAAAAGGGCAATCACACCTATTTTCACCGTTTTTTACTTAAACTTCTTGCACAAGTTTACACTAAATACCTATATAATATTCCAGATGGATTTCGGAGTGAAAATGTAGGTAGCCCGACAATCCTAAAATGTTGAAAAGCAAACTCATTATGAATTCAGGAGTAAAATGAACGTTCTCTAAACCCGACATCACTAAATCCTTTACAATGTTTATACAGGCGCTCGTGTTGTTTTCCCGTAACTGAATTCTGTATTCCTTAGGCAGAAATGTGGGGGCATTCCATGTCCGCGAATGTCGTATCACTCGACGTGCCATAGGTACATACCTATGTGAAGCGCGCCTACTAGTTTTAAATAGCAAAGGTCGTTGTGTGAGTTATTAACTACTATTATACTAACCCTGTTTTGTGCGGAATCTTTTATGTACAATAAATGGAATTGAGATTGCCCTAAGTAATTAGTAGAATATTTTTGTACCAATTAAATTACGGATACAAAGAGTAAAAAAAATATATGTTTTTTTATTAAATATATTATTTCGCTTGCTATTTTTCACCTTTGCTTTGAAAATACCGCTTCGTCCAGTGGGATGCTTTTTTAAAAGCGTAAGTGGCATGCTGTTAATATATAGAGATACTTCTTTGTGCAAATGGAACGAAGCATTATTATGTGCAGGGGTTGTTGTGAGTATATACCGTATTTACGCACAGAGCAAAAGAAAATTAGAATACGTAGTTTTTTAACCTTGTTTGGCCTGCAGAGCGGCCAGCATTGAATATGTAAAGGACGGTTCCTTGGGCGGCCTTAAGAGCCAACCAAGGAGGAAGAGAATAACTAAGTAGTTTGTAAAAGGTCGAATTGTCCTAGTCCATGAAATCCACAAATTCCGTGATGTCCTAGAAAATGTGCAAATAATTTCGGCCTAAATATAATCTACAAAATAAACTTTTTTTAAATCCAGTTGATTGATTGCGTAACGTTTTGTACAGTCGAGTTTTCCAATAACTATACAGACAACCTTAGAATATCTACACAATATGCGTCGCGTCATGTCAGTAACAATAAAGACTAAGTATGTATAGATTTTTATAAAGGTTGTCTGTATATACATACCTATTGCAGAAGTCGACTGTACGACAGTTGGGTAGATCTATTTTCTTTTTCATCGGAAAATGACAGTGTAGTTCTAATACTTCTAATAAAGCTCGTTCGAACGCAGTTACCCCCGTGACTAGGCTCGCTTCGCTTATGTACCTGACCTTCTACCGATACATAACTTTCATAATAAATAATTGATTATGATCAATGATGTTATTATTCTTCTGTTTATGAATCAAACCCTCTCGTAGTACTAGGCAATTGGATTAGAAGTTCGTATCTATCTCGTGATCTATTCAACTTATAAATAAGTTAGGAACTTGATCACCATTGTTCGCTACATAGGGTACAAGCATAAAGTAATCTTTAAATTAAATCAGTGTTTCTGTCCTCTGCCATTTCCTTTTCATTCTGGTAGGAACCAACCTTAGCTGTATAGGAAATAAAAATAAAAATATTAGAAGACAACCACCGCCGGAACACCGGCGCTGGCTCGTGAGCCAGCATTATGCTGAGGCGAGACCATTTCGTGACAAACTGCTTAAGTAGTATATTATTATCGTATAGCATTTTAAGTTTTAATTGAATATTATACCTTATGTTTTTTGTTTATCGTCAAGTTTTGTCACGAATAACGATAAATTATTTCATTATTTCAGTAGGTAACCAAGTTACACAAATCGATTTAGCCCCATAGTAAGGCTTGTGTTATGGGTTAACCTATACTTATAGTACATTTTTTTCGAAGTTTATAGAGTGTCCCAGTGCTGGGCAAAGGCCTCCCCTCTCGACTTCCACTCGTCCTGGCTTTGAGCAATCTCTATCCAATCGTTACGAAATGCGTCCAGGTCGTCCCGCCACCTCCGGCTCGGCCTGCCACGTTGTCGCCACCCTGCCCCCATAGAAGCCATACCTAAGTTAATCTGTGCGGCCAGCACTGCAGGCCAAACAGGAATGAAAAAAAAATGGTTGTCTATAAAGTCGGGTTACGAACGATAATTTTACGTGATAGCGTCATAAGAAAACATTGATGCGTCACAAGCCGAACGCTCGGCTCAGGCGGAATAGGACAATGATTCATACATTTTCGTGCGTGCATGTTCATCGTTTTAAAAAAAAGTCGTGGCTACCCGTCATGTCTACATATTTACTCCAGCGCCAGCCCATTACGAGCCCAGACGAGGAAATTGCAAATACTTATCACTAATAAAAGTATTATATTAACCCTTTTCCGGGCAGAGGCGTTATATTGACCACATGCAGCCTGTCAAACATAATCGACGGTGGAAAGGCAAAACCACTGAAGCGACATTTTGGTCAAAATAGAGTTATATATATCGTTGAAATCAGCGTTTTTTTCTGCGTTGATTGAGCCGGGTTTCATGGCGATCTGATGACTTTCATGTCGCTTAAGGTAATACAAAAATAAGCGCCAAATTTATAAAATGTTACTTTATGCGACACAGTTTTTGAGTAAAATCTAACCTGTGTCACTTAACCGTACACTCAATCATAACCATGGTCGCATACAGTATTTTTAAAAATCGTTCATTTTCGATGTCATGTCACTTAAAGTGTTTCTTCCAGGTACATATTTCATAAGATAAGGTACTTAAGTGTTTCTTCGGACATGTTGAAAATAACTGTTGTCGCATGATGGTGTCGCTTCAATGGTTCTTCCGGGATTTTTTTGGGGGCTATTTCACTTAAGCGACATTTATTTTCGTACCCGCCTTGTTTAGGAGAATAACATTATTTTTATTAAATAGCTATTATAATTTGAAATAACACGTGCATATAACTCAACGCTCGAACTTAACAAGAAATAAAGTTACGATTTTTTTTATCAAAAAAAAAACTTTTAAATGCTCTCCTGTAAAATTCAAAAAATGTCGCTTCAGTGGTTTTGCCTTTCCACCGTCGATTATATTTAAATGGCAATGAATAAGACTGACATTCGATTGTCCTTTTTCAACTGCCGGCCTGTAAAAAGGGCCTATAAGTCCTATAACATCTCATCGCCCGTGGCGTTATATTATACTTATAGATCAATGTGCATCAGTATTGCTGCGTATTTTGATATCGTGAAATACAGGCCTATATTCCTTTGCATTAGCCAATAATTTCACAAAAGTTAATTTTCAATTTTATTTTCTATTACTTAAAGTCAAATAAAACGTGTTCCGCTCAGTATTTATTGTATTTGTTCGTAAAGTCAAGTAGAATACCAAAATACTAACTTAATTAACAGTTGGGTTAGGATAAGACTTGCATAAATCATTGGATTCCACAAGAAACGAGATAAATGGGTTGTTTGTTCCAAAATACGATGACTACGGCAATCTTATGCCTTTTGCCTGGAGGTTTTCTTTGATTTATTAATTTTTAGCTGAAATACCAACGTAAGAAATATAAATATTAAGTTTAGGTTTTGATAACCTACGTGAATCAATAGGTACTCCATTTAAGTAGGTACCTACTTAAAAGATTAGAATAATCGTGCGTAAGTCGTCATGCGATTTCAAGATGTATTTAAATGAGAGTTCGCATCACTCGCCAACAAACGGTGAAACTAGTTTGGCGAATTAAAATCTATAATTACTAATTACCTATAAAAAAAATTATCATCCTAGCGTTATTCCCGTTTGTGTCCTAAATGAGCCCGGGGTCCGCTTTGACACGTAATTCCAAGATTTGGCATAGGCACTAGTTTTACGAAAGCGACTGCCATCTGACCATACAACCTCTGGTTCAGATGGCAGTCGTGGTCGCAGCCCAGACCTTATTGGGATTAGACAGGTTTCTTCACGATGTTTTCCTTCACCGAAAAGCTAACGGTAAATATTCCGTACCCACAATACGTTCCGAAAGTAGGTATTGTTAGTACGAAGAAACGAGTAATGTGGTATAGGAAATCAAAAATTGTTAAGGATTGTAACAAATAATCACTATCAATTAATTAAAAAAATATAGAACCACGATACGAGTAGGCTTCTTTTTTTCCATTACTGGTTGAAATATAAGAAGACTTAATTTGTTTTATTTGGGGCATCAATGGCAATACATTTATAACTAATGTTATTCATGAAATTATGAGGCAGAATTGTAATTTTAACATTAGCCATAAAATTAATGATGCCGTTGGTATTTGATCTAACCGCATACAAATATTTATCATAAATAATACAACACAACAGTCCCGAATCAGCGCACCCCAATTCCATGTGGTCTTGTCTGTTAAATAAAAAACGTAACATTTACAATGTTTCACATTTTAACCGATTTCAAAAAAGGAGGAATCAATTCATTTTTTTTTAAGTGTATTCTTCTCACGTGGTCCCATGGTCATCAAGTCAGGATCTGATGATGGGATCCTGGTGAAATCGAAAGAACTATTCAGATTTTATAGGCACACTTAAATTGATTTTGGTACTTTGTTTGAGGACATGTGGAATATGTGGCTTGGCGGAGTACTAAAGTCGGTAAAAAAATATTTTAACTCTTCTGAAAAATCTGTCTAGCTACTATATACCTACTCGTGAAAAGTTAACTTCTAAGGTTTCTTATTTTTATTACATTGTGTACTATTTTCCCCAACAATAAACTCAGCAATATGATAAACAAGAATACAGTTATCATCATCATCATCTTATCAGCCGAAAGACGTCCACTGCTGGACATAGGCCTCCCCCAAAGAGTGCCAAAATTACCGGTCCAGCGCCACCCGCATCCAGCGGACTCCCGCGACCCTTACCAAGAATACAGTATACCTTTATTATTGTTTTATAATGATACTAGCAACCCGCCCCGGCTTCGCACGGGTTTATATGTATAATACATGCGTATTATACATATAAACCTTCATCTTAAATCACTCTATCTATTAAAAAAAAGCGCATCAAAATCCGTTGCGTAGTTTTAAAGATCTAAGCATACAGGGACAGACAGACAGCGGGAAGCGACTTTGTTTTATACTATGAAGTGATTTACCAGGACGTCACCGTCATGAGTCATGACCCAAATAGCGTCACGTGTGCCCAAAATCTAAAATAGTCGCCATATCAGTCGTATTCTTCATAGAACACCAGATCTTTAGACCTTTGATAGATCGAGGAAGCACGCATAAACCGGGGTCTGTCGGTCAATATAGTATCTGACGCTGAGCTTGAGACATAGTATGGCACTTTCTGTGGACAAGCAAGGTCGAAACCCAAATTGATTTTCGTGCAATTTTATGTGTTTGTCTAACTTTGTATCGAGCACCGCGTCAAACATATTTACAATCAAATTTGCAAGAGAAATGGGCCTGTAGGTAATTGTTCGTGTAGAAGGCTCTCAACGAAGTTAGCTGATCAATTTTCCGGTGAGCTGGAAATAAAATAGGTCCTCAGGCTTTAATTCACTTTTCTCCCAGTCTGACTTGCAGTATAAGTTAATAGAGCATTAATTTAATATCCTCTACTATGTGGGTTCAATAGCTTTCGTCTCAGACTTGAGAGTATTAAAACTAAATGGAACTTATTCATAAAGGTTCATTCAAATTGTTCGAGATAAAATTCCTGTTGCAGACAGCCCCGACCGACCCCGTATTTTTTTTGCCTTTATTTGTAACTTTGACATTTATGTTTGTGATAAAGAGACCAAATACATTTTATTTGCCCTTACCGAGATTTAAACCAAGGGCTTGTTGCTTGAAAATAAATTATATTAAATTAAAGGCCATGCCAGGATAAGCTAAGTGAATCTGCCCCCAGCGAGTTTTGGCTTGTAATTTTTTTTGTTGATTTGTCTTTCTATTAGTACTGAGTATGCCAATTTTCAGCTCCCCAAACTCAACCGTTTAAAAAAAAAACGAAATCTGATCTTTCTTCAATATTTTTTTTTCTAGCTGGCCGATTTATACGTATATTATTGTGCATGTAATAAAGACAATTATATCATATTAATTTTAGGACATATTGCCATACAAAAACTTGAAAAAAAAATTAAAGTATTATTACGTCAGATTTAGTTACCTTCAGATTTTTCACCAAAGTAAGCCTCTTTAATAAGCTATCAAATGAATATAACTACTTCATTTTATCTGTGGTAGAACAATGTGTTTTTTTTATTGAATACATCACTATACATTTTTTTGCATACCCGCTCGTTAAATAAAACTAATCACTTAAAAACTCTTTAGAGACACATGCACGTTCGCCATAAACACGTGCCACTAATAAAAAAAAGAAAAAAAAGAATAACAATCAAATATATCATATCCTGTTCAAAGATTGGCAAATTATTGCTAAAAAAGTTGATTTTCTCGTATACAGTGTATCCAAATTTTCTTTTAGCGAAAAATGGCGTTCGGAATTTTGTAATTTCGCTACAATTATGGTTTCGGTTAAATGGACATTCAGATTTTTTCTGAGTTCCCAGACAGGCAGTATGTTTGTTTATCACCGTCATCTATACATATAATAAAGCTGAAGAGGGTCGAAAGTCTGTACATGGAATGGAATCGAAAAAAAATTGGCTAGGGATACTTAGAATCGACAACAGAACACAGTTTTTAGATTTTTTGTCTGTTTGTCTGTTTATCTTTTTCTCTGTTTGTCTGTTTATGTGACCGCGCATCACGTGAAAACGGCTGAACCGATTTACATGAAATGTAATATAGAGATAGTTTGAGTCCTAGGAAAGGACATAGGATAGTTTTTATCCCAGAAATCATCCTCTAAGGGGATGAAATTGGGGGTGAAAATCTGTATGGATCTACTTAAACCACTGCACCGATTTAGATGAAATTTGGTATAAACATATATAGTTTGAGTCCCGAAGAAGGACATAAAATAGGTTTGATCCCTGAAATCATCCCCCAAGGGGGTGATATGTGGAGGTGAAAATTTGTATGTAACTGATTTTGATGAAATTGGGTTTAGGGATAGTTTAAGTCCTAGAAAAGGACATAGGATAGTTTTTATCCCGTTAAACATCCCCTAAGGGGGTGAAATTAGGGGTGAAAATTTTAATTGAACCAATCTGAATACAATTTGGTATTGAGATAGTTTAAGTTCTGGGAAAGGACAAAGGATAGTTTTAATTCTGGAAATCACCCCCAAAGGGGGTGAAATGGGGGTGAAAATTTGGATGGGTCCCGTAAAGATGAAATTTGGTATAGAGATAGTTTCAGCCGCGGGGAAGGAAAGCGGATGGCTTTTACCCCTAAAATAATCCCCTAAGGGGATGAAATAGGGGGTGAAAATTTGGATGGAACACATTCACGGTATAGCGATAGTTGGAGTTCTGGCGAAGGAAATACAACGTGTTATCCCGAAAATTATCCTCTTAGGGGGTGAAACTTTGGATGTAACCTATTTAGATGAAATTTGGTGAAGAGATAGTTTGAGCCCTAGGAGAGGACATGGGATAGTTTTTATTCCGGTAATCATACCCAAAAGGGGTGAAATGGGGGTGAAAATTTGGATGGAACCCATTTAGATGAAATTTGGTATAGAGAAGTGTGAGCCGCGGGGAAGGACAGCGGATGGCTTTTATCCCTTAAATAATCCCCTAAGGGGATGAAATAAGGTGTGAAAATTTCGATGGCACCCATTTAGATGAAATTTGGCATAGAAATAGTTTGAGCTGCGGAGAAGGACAACGGATAGCTTTGATCCCGAAAATAATCCCCTATTTCATCGGGGGTGAAAATTTGGATGGACCCATTTCAGTATAGAGTTGGTTGGAGTAACTGGGAAAGGACAATGCATAGTTTTATCCCGGAAATCATGAGGATAAAATGAGGGGTAAAGATTTGAATGGAACCGATTTAAATTGAAATCTGGTACAGAGATAGTTTGAGTCCCGGAGAAGGACATAGAATAGTTTTAATCCCAGAAATCAGCCTTTAAGGGGGGAAAATTGGAGGTGAACATTTGTATGGAGCTACTAGAACGGCTGCGCACCGATTTAGATGAAATTTGGTATAGAGACAGTTTGATTCCCGGGGATAGGCCCCGGGAAAGGACATTAGATAGATTTTATCCCGGAAATCATCCCCAAGGGGTGAAATAGGGAATTAAAACCCATTAGGATGAAATTTGGTATAGAGATAGATTTTGTCCCGAAAATCTTCCCCTAAGGGGGTGAAAGGGGGGATGAATATTTGGATGAAACCCATTTAGATGAAATTTGGTTTAGAGATAGTTTGAGTTCCGGAAAAGGACATGGGATAGTTTTTATCCAGGAAATCATATCTTAAGTGGGTGAAATAGAAGGTGAACATTTGTATGGAGTATACAACCGCTGCACCAGTTTAGATAAAATTGTCTCGGGGAAGCACATAGGATAGTTTTTATCCCGGAAATCAATCCCTAAAGGGGCAATGGAGGGTGAAAGTTTGTATCGAGCTATAATATAAACGAGTTTTACGCTGACGTAGTCGCGGGCAGAAGCTAGTAATAAAAAATCCTTTCAAAGTTGAAGTTAAACTCAAGAACTAAGTAAAACTCGCTAGTTTGATTAATTTAAACCATGAACTTGTATCAAACCTTGAGTTTTGTTCTAACAAAAGTTCAAGACCTTCTATTCCTCTATTTCATTCAACTTTCCTCACCTTCGGCGACGGGGAATCTGGTTAGGCCTTGTTAGTAGGAGTTCTAATGTTTTACGTATCTGCGAGTACATAATAAAATGTACTGGCGTGTTGCAATGAGCATATTATATTATAATAAAATACATGGAATGTTGAGCGTGTATTCAATTCAATGGATTGAATTGAACGTTGTTTTGTTTTTATGTACTGATGCGTACCGCGTAGTAAAATACCGAAAGCTGCGCCTCAAAAAGAGTCTCTTATGATTCTTGTTCCTGAGTTATGGATGTTATATATGTATATAAGTATCTATATGTATTTATCTATTATATATATCGTCGCCTAGTACCCACAACACAAGCCTTATTGAGCTTACCGTGGGCCTAGCTTGATTTGTGTAAGATTGTCTCGTAATATTTATTTATTTATTTATTTATTTTACACCTGCGCTCCATTTACAATCAGTTCTACGAACACATGCGTGGCAAGCGGACTGATGTATCGCCGACTAACATGGCACATTTATTAAATTATATAAGTACTATATACATATTATCACATTATTCATTTTTGACGTGAATATTAAATTACTAGAATAAAGTGTTATCCTATTCCATGACTTGTATGTATGTATTTGTTTTAAGACGACAAAATAATTGTGAAAATTAAAATTGTTATAATCCTTACCTTTTCCATAAACTGGTATGGTCAAAGAGTGCGCGCAGATTCAAGGCAATGACCATAATACCTATGCACCGAACCGCGGCGTCTAAGTGCTGGAATGATATCCCTCCCCCTATCTAAGGGGCGCTTAGCAGATACACCTTTAAGCGTAAGCTTAAAGACTATTTATTGACGCCATAAAAGTCCTAATCCTAATCCTGCACTTTTGACAGCAAAAAATATGCCAATTGCAAATTTTTATCTAGTTTTTGTTTTTAGTTTAATAGTAAAATTTACTTTAATGTGTAACGTAGTTATTATTTTATAAAAGCTGCGTGTAGGTGCCGTACATGTATTATCTCACTATGTATTTATGTTTATTTCTCTCTCGCCTTTCACAATTAATTATATAGTTGTGTAATTATAATTGTATGACGTTTCCGTGAGTCACCAACGGTGCTGGCTGAAAATCAGCGCTGTAGGTGTCTGACTGACACCTCAGCATAATGCTGAGCCAGTGTCCAGTTCACTGCCGTAGAGACACACTTGTTACATGTTTTTTACTGTTATTTATATTTATTTTTGCTTAATATGTGTGTCCTGTGTGTAAGTGAATAAATGTACCTATCTTTCTTTTTTTTCTTTCTTTTCTTTATAATAACAACAATGTAGTCGAAAACATTTGTACGGAAAATTCACTTCAAAAGCCTTTACAACGACTGAATAAACTAAAAGGTGTCGACATGTCTATTGTAAACGACGCAAATAAGATAAGTCTAATGTGTGTAAAACGATATTTACTTTTTTGTGATGGAATTTTAAAGAATTATAAGCAGAGAGAACAGTCAGATATTTATTTTCATTGTAATTAACAGACATAAAGACTCAGTTGTAAAAGATAAGTCCAGACATATCTGGACTTATCTTTTAGGCATATTACAATGAAATTAACTCTTGATATTTAGGCCCTTATTCAATTAAATCCCCTAAAATGTGTTTGCCTTTATTTTTCACTTTAACTCTTGCATTTGTGAGAAAGGGACAAAATTGATTTTAGGTAACAGTTGTTTGTAAAGTTTATGATTATAATATACGAGTATGATGTCAATAATTATAGATAGATATATTATACTTATTCCTAAAAATGTACTGGAGTGGAATTCGGCATCTTAAGGGAAGGTAAAAAAAAGGTAACTTCATTGCACAAATAATAAAAATACCGTTCAAAACAAAAGGTTAAGGCTGGTAATGTGTATAAGAATTTGACAATGCAAAATTTTCAGGGGTTCCCGCACTAGGCAAAGCCTGTTTCGCGGAAAACCAGGTTCCTATTTGGTGTCATGCTTATATTATTGTTTACAATAAGTATACGTTTAGTGATATTAAAACAAAATGAACATAAGACTTAACAAATACAAAAATAAAGCTTTATAGGTACTATAGTGGCAAAGAGAAGATAAAGAAGTATACTATTACATTACGACTAATAACTGTTTTTAAATTATCTTAATTAGCATTGGTTCAGTCTCGTCGTAACTCAGTGATGACAACCAGTTGAAAAGAACCAAAGTTGCATCGCCAAAGCGACTGCCAAAAGTAGTATTTACCCTAGGTACGGAAAACTTAAATACTCGTTTGGTTAAAAAATGCGAGTAATTTTTCATAGTAAATGCGGATTTATGTATTGTTACGCCTATTTTATGAATAAAGAGCTGACGAACCGAAAGAACTTGAGCATCTGCATAAAGGCAATTTGTTGGATATCTGAAAGGCTTTTTGAGCATTACTTTCAGATCCAAGCTCTCTTAGCTACCAAGATTATGGTTTTTGCAGCACTGCCCCGTCTGTCCCACACTAAAATGCCATAGATGATTATTGGCAGACAAAAGGCTAAGCAAATAAGTCATTTTTGAAATATTTATATCAGCAGATAAATATTTTTATAATAAATTGTTTTCCTGATCCTTTTAGACAGAGAAAGAATTTGGGGTTTGAAACTTAAATTCTCATCTAGTATGAGCAGACCTAGATATTTCATTGTATTTGTACGGCATATGGTTTTGCAGAAGCAGGAGTCAGTATTATTGCAGGTAAAGGGAATGAAAATACTTTCATTTGAGGGGAAGTAGGTGGTCTAGAGGAATCAGTTTTATGAAAACAGATAAATT
This sequence comes from Epinotia brunnichana, assembly GCA_963854355.1. Classification (NCBI taxonomy): domain Eukaryota; kingdom Metazoa; phylum Arthropoda; class Insecta; order Lepidoptera; family Tortricidae; genus Epinotia; species Epinotia brunnichana. Next base: position 20,265,449 of record OY977950.1, on the reverse strand, counting down.
TCGTTTTATTACTGCTTAGGGTTAGAACATTAATTTGCAACCAAGAGACGGTGGTGTTCATTCCCTTTTCAACAGCATTATATACGCACTTGCCCAGGAGCTGCCGTTGAAAAGAATTACTGTATCGTCGGCATAGCAAAATATTTCAGCATTCAAAAGGTTAAGATTGTGGATATCATTGATATAGATTACAAATAGAGTTGGGCCAAGGACACTACTTTGCAGAACTCCAAAGTTAATACAGTTTGTATCACTCTTGAGGGAGTCAACCTTGACAAGTTGTCTTCTTCCTGAAAGGTAACTATCGAACCAGGCCAGTGACAAGCCTCGAATCCCCATTCTCTCAAGTTTGCAGAGAAGGAATGGTTTGGAAACCGTGTCAAAGGCCCTGGCCACGTCCAAAAATATATCTATGCATTCGTTGTTGTTGTCTAGGTAAGAGGATATCAAGTTAACCAGAAGTGAGATGGCATTTTCGGTGGATTTATGACCTCTTAACCAAAATAAAATCTTTAATAAGTATATTCGATAAGATCTCAGGTAATTTTATCTATACCGGGCGCACAATTGGGCTGCAGTTGGGTTATTATATTCTTAATTTCAATGACGTTGGTGGGATGCACAAAGAAAGAATCTGCAGATAATCCACTGACCTTGACTCTAGCAGTTAAGATTTCTTCGTTGTCTCCAGTTTGCGTAGTTTTGATCTGCAAGTTTCTTACCTACAGTAGAGAAAAACGTGTTGCACTCGTTTAAGGACTGCATTAGATCGTCAGAAGCAATTAGACCAAGAGCTTGGGTCGTTTTCTTCGGTATGTTGCAGATATTTCTGTTATTGACCACAGCTTCTTTGTGTTTTTGCTATTTAATACAAGTTGACCTTGTTCGTAGTTGTACTTGAGATTTTTTTTAAATTGTTGCAAAAAAAATATAACGATTGTAGATCACTTGTTGAAGCTCGTCGTTAGGGTGTTGCCTCAACCTTACATGAAGTCTATCACGATGCCGCACACAGCGGAATAACCCTGGAGTTATTCACGGTTTTAATGTGAATCTTGTTCTGCTCGGTGTCACTTGACGCGTGTTGTTCTCTATTGCTTTATTAAGAATTGACATAAACTTTTCCACAGCACGATTAATCTCGATAAACTTGAGTTCGCTCGATAGAAAATCTAATCGAAAATTGTACAAGTTGGGCAATTGGCCTCGGGCTTGGTCATCTCAATAACAACAGACGGACGATCTGTAAAATTTTACTATTTGAATCACATTTTATTACTCTAATAAAACAAATTTGAAATACAATAATATATACGTATGGAAAATATCACAATGTGATGGTCATACTCTCTAAAGCGCCTTTTGGCGTTAATATAATTTAGTTATTCGGTACAAACTCTGCTTATAAACCACTGATTAATACATCTTTATCAGTGGTTTATAAAAAGGGTTAGTTTACATATCACCTATTTTACCGATCAATGGGGCTAAAATAAAGTCAAGGACAAATCTAGTCAGACAAACAAATTCTGATGCTTCTGTTCAGTATATTCGAATTCGAACTCATTAGTAGCTGAACACCTAGGTAGTCTAGGTACCTTGTCCCTTTAACCCATTTGCAGCTAAACACCTAGGTAGCCTAGGTATGTTGTCCCTTTAACCCATTTGTAGCTAAACACCTAGGTAGTCTAGGTATCTTGTCCTTTTAACCCATTTGTAGCTAAACACCTAGGTAGCCTAGGTACCTTGTCCCTTTAACCCATTTGTAGCTTAACACCTAGGTAGTCTAGGTACCTTGTCCCTTTAACCCATTTGTAGCTAAACACCTTGGTAGTCTAGGTACCTTGTCCCTTTAACCCATTTGTAGCTAAACACCTAAGTAGTCTAGGTACCTTGTCCCTTTAACCCATTTGTAGCTAAACACCTAAGTAGTCTAGGTACCTTGTCCCTTTAACCCATTTGTAGCTAAACACCTAGGTAGTCTAGGTACCTAGTCCCTTTAACCCATTTGACAACTTCGTATGGCAGTTTAAAGATGACGGTAAGCGACACGGTACAGTGTTAAGTCCCTTGTGAGATCGACCGTACGTACAGAAATTTAAAAAAAACTTTAATTTTTATCTGTAAATTTGTAAGTCAGGGGTATTAATATACGTACATAAATAAGGACATAAATATCTGTACACACGCCTTTATGACATTGGCAATAGAGTCCTGTACAAATATTTATGACCTTATTTATGTACGTATATTAATACCCCTGACTGTACTCTAAAGTCATAAAACTAGTTTTTCTTAACTTAAAATCTGGAAATTTCACGATCAGGGTTGTCTCTTGCGAATTCTTCTTTCCTGGCTGGATCAATTACTTTGTTCCGCTGTCTTCGCTTGACTAATATGTAGATCACTCTGGAAAAGGATGAATAATTATATGATTTTTATTCACTACTCACTTGCCCTTATCCCATTTACTTGGAATCGGTGCCTCGGCACAGCATGTCTTTTTTCGCCAACTAGTCATTCACTTCTCACACATTCCATCCACACCAATGTACAAAATGGGAATGAACACTGAGAAACTAGGTGTCTTTAGGTCATTTGCTTACATACCATTGATTAGATGCGCAGTCCAGGGTTCAGGAGTCACAGCCAGTCACAGGCACACACACGAATTCACACGCGGGCTAGGTTAGGTATGTGACATCACAGGTGGAGCGACATACGCCCTATTCGAATGCAAGCAATGGGTCATCTCTTGTGATGGTGGGAGTAGGGGGGCGCTCGTGGCGCTCACTGCGCCGAGGAGGTGGGGAAGTGTACCGATTGGGTGGATTAGGCGTTCATTCCTAATACTCTCTTGGTCACATGAATTGAATCCTTCAGCAATACATGCCCATACCACGCAAGGCGAATTGGTTTAAGGGGCTCACAGCTCCCAATGACCTTCGATCTGTTACCGTCCGTTTTTTCGTGTTTTTTTGGCTTACCGTATTAAAAACAACGAGGTTAACCGAAATAGTATCCCATATTTACTTCAAAACTCATAGTTTTTGAAATATATTGCACTAAACTTTAGCAGTTTTAGCCCAAAAACCAGTTTTTTGGACGTAACTTTTGTAAAAATTAGTTAAAAATAAAAAAACTCTCTTGAGTTGTTAGAAACGTCAAAAAGGAACAATTACATGTGAATTTCATATATAAAAGTGCATAAACAACATACTAATATCGAAAACAGAGCTTCTTTGGACCATGTTTGAATAAATTATAGAAAAATAAATATAATTTTTTTTCCAAAAAACTCTGCTCTACTGCAAAAGAAGATAAAGTATTAAAGAACCGATTAACGTTTGTGGCATAAATATATCTATTGTAATGACGGAGGAAAAACTCATCAAAACTAGTCAAAAAGCGCGTGGAGCCCTTAATCTTATCGGCAAAAGGTGCTACTTTCAGGTTTCCTCTTATTTACTCATTCCGTATTCGGTCTATCCTCGTTACAACACACATCCATCTCAACGTTCTCATATCCTTCACATTCAATCTCCTTATCAAGAACGAGTTACTCACACGAATAGTCCAAGCGCGACCTCTGTCAGATCCGCATCGATAAGTTAAAACGTGCCGGAGAAGACTTAACGAAGATGAATCTAGCGTCCAAAAAATGTTAATTATTGGCCCAATAATGAGTTACTAACACGTAGAGTTCAAACGCGACCACCCCCAGAGCCTCGTCATATAATGCGCCGAAGAAGCCCTTGGACACTTCACGTAGATGAACCATGGACCTAGCGACCAAAAAACGTCGATTGTCCCAAATAATAATGAGTTAAGTACTCACACGAATAGTCTAAGTGCGACGACTGTCAAAGCCATGTTGAAAAGGTAAAACGCTCCAGGGAAGTCTTCCAGAGACATCATGTAGATGAACCATGGACCTAGCGACTTAAAAACGTCAATTGGCCCAATATTGAGTTACTCACACGAATAGTCCAAGTGCGCCGACTATCAGAGCCGCGTCGAAGAGGTAAATCGCTCTGGGGAAGTCTTCCAGAGATTTTACGAAATGAACCATGGATTAAGAAACCATAAAGCGTCAATTGGCCTAATAATTAGTTACTCACACGAATAGTCCAAGTGCGACGACTGTCAGAGCCGCGTCGAACAGGTAAAATGCTCCCGGGAAGTTCTCCAGAGACTTGACGTATATAAGGCTGGAGGCAGGCATGTAGATTGAAGGCGCTATTGCCTCAGTCACTCCTATTAGCGAGCTTAGTTTCGCTGGAAAGGAGTAAGTTAACTTCTCATTTCTGTGAGATTTTATGGGATTTTTTCCACTAAAGTTAAGCGTTAAGTATTGAACTTACTGAGATTGTGTATGGTAGGTATACATTAATCACTGCTGTTAAGGGGATGTCTCAGACATAGTCAGATAAAAAAATCACATCAAAGGGTATGTCCGCGAAAATGTTTACATTAGGTTTTTTTTTGCTTGAACCATTTTTGTTTAATTTAGCAATAAGACACAAATCACAAACCTGACAATTATAATCAAATCTGTGGGATGTTGCATGGAATATAATACATTGTGCTACTTTATGTGATTTCATAAATTTTGAGCTCTCTTACATTTTTACATATTTTTATTTATTTTAACATTCTACACTTACTTTGGCTCCCATACTAAAATTATTTGTCCAACTAACTCTTACTTCCTCTACTACTAACTCTTGCAGCAAAAACTGTCAATCACTTAAAAAATAGAATCGCTATTCCGTTTTTAGGGTTCCGTACTCAAAGAGTAAAACGGGACCCTATTACTTAGACTTCGCTGTCCGTCCGTCCGTTCGTCTGTCTGTCACCAGGCTGTATCTCAAGAACAGTGATAGCTAGAGAGTTTGTAATTTTCACAGATTATGTATTTCTGTTGCTGCTATAACAAAAAATACTAAAAACAAAATAATATAAATATTTTTATTGATAATGGTACGGAACCCTTCGACTCGCACTTGGCCGGTTTTTTAAGTTATCATAAAGTCCTGTGGTATTGAATCCACACGTTTATGAAAAGCTATCATGAAATACTGTTTTCATCCATATACATCCATATACCTATGTTTACAAATAAATGATTTTGAATTTGAATTTGAATTTGAATTTCATTTATTTTTTATAAATTTTTGAAAACGTGTCTAATATTTGATATTATGTGTAACGTCATGAAAGTAACGCTTATAACTCCTGTACTAACTAGATATCCTCCCACCGGTAAATAAGTTTCTCGAATGGCAACGTAAATCAACATGATGGCGACATGGAAAAAAAAAGCACATATTGCTGAGTGAAATGATGTTTTGTGTTGACGACAGTTTTGTGACTCGAAAATTAAATTTTTAGTGTAGTAACTTCACGGGAAGTAGAAATACTCTAATGTTCTATTATATGTGATTATGCAGATTTATGATTCAATAACAGAATTAAAGTAGTTCGCAGTCCATTGCTATTCGCAATTGAGTGCTATCTTTTTTTAAAGTTATGTCCTGATAGTTTTTGGTCATGAATGTAACAATGTGGTACCTACGAAATGTGTTTTTTTCTTTTTTTTTTTTTATACTACGACGGTGGCAAACAAGCTTACGGCCTGCCTGATGTTAAGCTAGTACCGTTGCCTATGGACACTTGTGACTCCAGAATAATCACAAGCGCATTGCCGACCCGTTATTCACTTTGGGATTCGCTGTGTTGGCAGATAGAGACATTCAGGTCCCTCACTCCCAACATAGCGCACCCTAGAGAGCTCTGGCGACCTTACTCACCACCAGGAACACAACACCACAGGCTTCATAGCATGCAATAATATAGCAACACTACAAAGCCGGTGGTGCTATTATGGCTGCGGTCTTCTGTAAGGTGGAGGTACTTCCCCAGTTGGGCTGCTCCACATACGAGCGAGATGACATTCTGCTGTGCCCTACCTCTATTAAAAACTTACGCTACAGTCATGATCATGACCGACTATGACGTTCGCATATAAAGATTAGTAAGTTTTTTTGTTTTTTTTTAAAGATGGCGTTGACAAGTGCTTAAAGGCAAAAACGATACATTGAGCGGATGCGACTTCAAAATCCGAAAAAATTAGCGCTATTAAATGTATAAATACTCCATTTTTTGATACTTGTATAAATAAATCTATTTCATGAACTAAGCTTTATAATTATGTACGTAACATTCAGTCATGTACAGTCGCCATCACATACATAGGTACACTATAGGTGTTCAAAAATATCGGCACATGCACCCTAATGCCTTGAAAATAGAGGTGTGTTCCGATGTTTGTGACGTGCTTGTTTGCTCCGATGTATGTGATGGCGACTTTACGTAACATGTGTCATGATATTATCATAAACAATGTTTCGCGGACATACCCATAAATAGTCAAGATTTATATATCTGAAAATCAGTCCTTACAAACATTCTAACATAATATATTGGTATTTGGTATATTTATTATTGAGTACCGGTCTCAATTTAATTTAATTTTAAACAAAATGCAACATTAATTTTTAATAAATTTGGAGGAAAATAAGCGTACATTTGAAAAAAAAAAATAATTTAAAAGAAACAAAATACAACATACGTTAACCCATGGTCCCACACTTAGCTAAGCCTGTATCGTGGTGACCGTTTGAAAAACATTAACAGTAAAAGTTTGTTCGGGTATATCTCTATTTATTATTATAAAACAAATGGCAATGTGTGCATGTAATTGTATGTGTGTGTGTGTGTGTGTGTGTGTGTGTGTGTGTGTGTGTGTGTGTGTGTGTGAGTGTGTGCGCGCTACCAACTTATAAATAAATAAATGCTAAGCTAAACAACATTTTTGATGACTTGTTCAGTTTCAAGATAATTAAGGCTGTTTAACCAGACGAATAATTTACGCTTGGCTTCTGGAAGGGATGCATTCTTAATATCACATAGTTTGTTAACTTTGTTATATAGGTATGGATGAAAATAACTAGGAAAGCGTTTAAAGAAAGACGTGTTACAGTGCGGCATTGACATCTTGTACACCATTTTGCGCAGTAGCTGTGGATATATTTCCAAAGAAATGGTCTTACGATGAACCAAAAGCACGACTCTCAGATACATTAACTGCCTAACAGTGAGAACGGCCCATTCTTTATATAGTGTTGTAGTGGAGAATAACTGAGGCTTCCTGAGCATGACTTTTAAGATGAGTCGTTGTGTTATTTCTAAACTTATAAGGTGCGAGCTGGCGGCACCACCCCAAACCGTAATGCAATAAAAGAATATTGGTTGGCAAATTGAAATGTACACTCATTTTAAGATGTCTTTATCAGCGGAATTTTTAAGTAATTTTACTACATATACCAGTTTTCTAATCCTAGAGGATACAGATTCTATATGGGCCTTAAAATTCAGTTTTTTATCAAGTAAATCATCAGTCCTTGAGTAACTTAATGCTGCGTTTGAGGCTATTATAAGATCTGGGCGATAAGTTGGAGCTGAAGCGGCCGTCTTGTGAAAACAAAGGTATTTCGTTTTGGGAATATTCAACGTAAGTAAATTCGTTGCTAGCCATTTAGATACTTCAGCCAGGCCGTTTACTGTCACTGAGAAACATGATTCCCAAGATGATTCATGGAAAAAGATTGCAGTGTCATCTGCATAACAGACAACTTCGGTGCAATTCATGCAGATAGAAGGCAAGTCATTTATATAAATCAGGAATAAAGTGGGACCAACAATGCTTCCCTGGGGAACTCCGAAGGTCACTTCCCTTCGGGAGCTGACCAAAGCGCCCAATTTCAAGCATTGACTTCGATTTGACAGATAGATATGGAACCATTGTAATGCAATGCCTCGAACACCCGACTCCTCTAGCTTTCTGAGCAAAATTGGAATCGATACTGTATCGAACTTAGCCAGATCCAAAAAAACACCAGTGCAAACATCGCCCTTGTCAAAGTAAGAAGAGATGAGACGAGTAATTAATGAGACAGCATCCTCAGTTGACTTGCCTCGCTGAAATCCGAATTGTCTCGGCGAAAACAAATGTTCAGATTCTAGAAATGTTACTAACTTGTTGTTAACAATTTTTTCCAGAATTTTTGAAAGACTTCCCAGAAGACTAATTGGGCGATAATTACCAGGGCAGTCTTTAGAGCCGCCCTTGTAGATAGGAACGACTGCCCCTACCTTCCAGTCGTCAGGGAATGAGCCCGTAGAAATACTCAAATTGCAAATATGTGTCAGAGGTGGAGTAATAAGATCTTTAATGTGTTTGAGAAGGTGATTGTTAATCCCGTCAAGGCCAGGGGCGCTATCTATTTTGAGATTTGAAATCAGGTCTCGTACTTCAGCTTCGTCAGTAGGACCCATAAAGAATGAGTTAAGAGTGCATGTTCTGTGGTGTTATCTCGAGTTAGGATTTTGTTAGCCAGGTTCTGTCCTACTGATGTAAAGAATTGGTTCGTACAGTTGAGAGAATCCTGGACATTGGGTTTAATAGAAGCGAGTTCTGGTGACCGTTCATTATTTTGTTGAGTGGTATGTGCAATATCTTTTATAGTGCTCCACAGTTTCTTCGGGTTGTTCTTATGTTCAACAATGCGCTTGCTGTCATATTCATCCTTGATTTTACGTAACAAATCTACATACAAATTCCTGTATCGTGTGTATGATATTTTGGCTAAGTCATTGTTTGGGTTTCTACGGTATTGAGAATGCAATTTATCTTTATGTTTTGAGCACCGGATTAAGCCTGGAGTCATCCAAGGCTTTAAACAATGCAGAGAGCGACGTATGGTTTTACTAGTAGATCGTTACTTCTTGATCACCGCAATTAGTTTTCCTGAAAAAGTGTTCGCTGCTTCCGTTGCCGAGGTTTTGGAAAAAACATCTAGCCAACTTTCGTTACTAAGCTCCGTTGTTATAGCTTTATAATTTAGTTTAGTGCATATTCTAGAAGGTTTAGATTTACTTATTTTCTTGGAAGAAGAAATAGCTACCATAACTAAGTCGTGATCAGTGATATCATTCGTACAAATTACCGATACTGAATCATTATTAGATCTTATAAATACGTGGTCTATACACGAGTTATTCCTGGTAGGTTTGTCTATTGCCGCAGTTAGACCTAGGCTAGCCATGACATTAAGATAATCGGAAACGCTGGGTTCATCAGTATTGATAATATTAATGTTTATGTTACCAGCAACAATTAGACATTTAGGTTTTTTAATACCTGACTAGACTACCCAAACCTACCTGAATGAAAAGACAGTCACAGTCTTGTAAAAGTGGTTCGGAAACAGTGGCATTTAATTCGTTGTTGACGTATGCGACAACCCCACTTGCCTGATTGTTTGCTCTCAAGGTCCGGTGAGCGTTGTAGCCATCTAGCTTACCTACTCTCGTACCTTCTCTTAGCCAGAATTCGGTTCGAATAATTACATCAAATTTAATGTTTAGTCTCTTAAAAGTTATATGAAACTGATCAAAGTTATGTTGTAGGCTTCTAATATAAATGTCAATATTTTAAACGAGTTATTCCCAGAAATAATACTAATAACAATGCTCTGGAGTTTCTACAGCGTGACAATTTACCAGAAAGAACTTGTCCAGGTCAGAGCCGATGTCTTATCCGGCCATGGCACGTATTATAGTGGTTTGGTGATGGCGCCGTGACTCCATAGTGTTAAGGGAGAATGTCTTGAATGAGACAATACAAAGAAGAGGACTTTATTACAGAAAAATAATTGGTACGTGCGTGAGGATGTCTGGTTAGTACAGGTGTGGTGTGGAGTGTAGCTGTGTGAGTAAGACACAAAATAGGCATGAAACAATACAATCAATCCTAAAAACCAAGTTGCCTTTTGATAAAGTTAAACTGAACTCAAGGCTTACATAAACGTTATCAACTATTAAACTATTAAATAACAGTGTGGACATGTAATTTTTTTTTATTACTATTACGATCCATATCTTCCGAATTCCTGATGCAAATGGCGCGAGCTACATCCCGCTTTTGTACAAATACTGATCCTGAGGATGTCCAGCAATGTATGAAATATCACATAATTTTGCAATCTAAATATATATATCCCCTTGTTTTACGTATTTCTGAGACACTATCGTGTTGGGACTAGAGACGTGAGTTTTAGGTCTCGAAATATTATCAAGGCATGATGAAACTCACAATTTGGATTTTAATCCAAAAAAACTCGTTTCAATTCAACAGTAAGTAATCGACTAACGCAAAATGAAGCAATGGCGCTTATATGTAAGACTATTTTGTTACGTGGTGGTTACGTAAGTCCTCATTTGTCATTAATGTTTATGCTCTCTTATGTACGTCATGCGTATTTGATGAGCATTAGATATATAAGAATAAATTAGAGCAGAGGTGATTAGTGGCACCGTGAGGTGTAGCGAGCCTGTCTTATTTTATTTCGAATAATTCAATCGACATAAAAAACTATACTAATTATTAAACCTACTCTGAAACACTCTATTTCGTGACAAAATGTGTATGTGTTTTTTTTTATTGTCACGAATAAATATTTGAATTTGAATTTGAAAACTATTAGTTCAAATTCAATAAGTTTCTGTCAAAAAATCCATTTTTGGTACAAGCTTTTATTGCCGACTTTACTTTTCTGTATACCACCATCAACTACTAATTGAGACGATTATAACGATCCCAAACTCAAAGGGGTTACGTCGGTTAAGTACTGAATTCCCATGGCCACATTCTGTCTCCATCATCAGATCAGCTCGATGGTAGGTACCATATGATAATATTGAATTGTCATCCAAACTATAGGTACCTTTACCCAGCTCAATCGGTTGAAGATAACTGCTTCAAAATTGAGTTGCAAGATTCCACGCGAACAAATTACATGCATGCCTACCACATACATTACATAGTTAGGTACAAAAATAGAAAGATAATAGAAAGCTTGTAAAAAGCAATAAAGTACCATGAATCAAACTAACATCCTGAGAGATGTGAAGTGTGTATTTTGTTAAAACACGGTGGTGTTGAATAGTAGGTAAAAGGGTCAATCAACTTTTGGACCCACATAGTATTTTGTCCGGTAACGCAAGATACAGAACTGTCATGTTTGTAAGAGAAACTGCTATAAACCAGGTACCCAATTGTGTATAACGATGGTTTACACCAGCAGTTACGATATGCCACAGATTGGATTGATAGACACAGGTTTGAAATAGATTGATTTGAAAGTTTGTAAAAAGTAACACAGGAGACAGAAAAAGTGTGGGTGAAAAAGTTGATTGACCCAAAAACCTGTAGTAGTTAGCATCAGTAGTTGTTCGAATAGGCAATATTTGTTTTGTAGGTGTTACAAATTTTAAATAAGTACCTATATAAATAATTGTCTATTCGAACATGCCTATTGTGCCAAATATAATAAATAAAAAATTAATAAATAAAATTTAATATTAGCGGTGTTTTTTACCTAATGATGTAAACTTGCTAATATTACAAAACAAGCTGGGCGATTGCGCAACGCTTTTTAGGTACATCAAAATGTAATTTTTTTGTATAGATAAATGACAATTGAGTCCTAACGCTCGTTCGATCGGTTTCAACCCCATTTAAACTATAGTATACGCCTGAAATTGAACAGATTTCTGTTAGTTTATCATTCAACCTATTACTCCAGGCAAAATACGGTTTTGAAAATCATTAATTTATAATAGCGTTTTTTTTCTTTATATCATTTTAAAACATTATTCTAAGATGATTTATTCAAGAATCCAACAAACTTTTCATCCGGAAGTATTTACTTAAATAGATTTAAATAAAGCATGAATTGTTTCTTTTTTTATTATTTATCTTAAATATTATAGAGCGTAAATGAACCAAAATAAAGAAAAAAACATTTATTTATATTTTTCTGACTTTTCAAAAGCTTTTTTAAAAAATTTTGTTGGATTTTGTCGCTAGGTAACTATTTTATTGATAATATATCCAATAAAAAGAAAAAATCTGCTATTATAAATGATTTCCTAATTTGTCATTTTTTCCATACAAGTTGTCAGTTCATTGCCTGGCCATATTAGAAAATGGCCCGGCGTCATGCTAGCAAGACAATCTGAGCCATAAGTATACAATTTTGGTTCTTATTTTAAATTTTTACCTCGAATAATACTTGAAATAGGTAACATTTTTCGTTTCAGAAATTTTAAATCCTCGTAAAAAAGTATGACTTATTAATTAATAACTTTTGCGGGAATTAGGTGAATATTATTACTATAGGAGTCCAAAAAACGTTAAGCTATGGAAAGTTCACGCGGTCGACTTTGAATGATGATATCTAATCACATCTAAATTCATGAAAGCCTACATTTCAATAAGTGCTTCTTGCCACGACATATACCTATAACTACGGCCATGCATGCGGGGCGGTAGGTACGAATGCAGTAGAATGTTGCGCCAATTATAATATTATATTTACATATAATACCTAATATCCGTAAGCTCTTGTAGAAATAACTCAAACAGATTGTAAAACCAATTTTTTTATAACGGCTAAAGAACATAGAGGTAGAATAGATAGAGGGAATCACCCACACATACACACATGAGTGACAAAGATGTATGCATAGGCAATACCGCAAGTGGGAACGAGATACAGTGTCATATTTTGTGTCCCTCATCGCGTATACGGATTTTTTGTTTGCCATCAGCATGTTTGCCACCACACCTGTCGAAATTTGTACTGAAACTGACACCACCATGACGTCACCGATATAATACGACTAAATTATAAATGACATTAGACGTCAAGAGTGTATTAGCTTCTGATACTTCTTAATTTAGTATGGTTAATTTACCATCGTCTCTTTTGGGTATACGCTAGGACGCCATCTTTATATCCTCTATCTACGCTAAAGAACAATATATCTTACCAACTTCCTGTGTAGGCACACTTTTCGTTGCGATAGATCGAATCGCTATAAGTCCACAAGAACTGAAGATGTTGAATACTGGGGCGGAGTAGTACCACTGTCTTGTAGGCGCAAAGGCGAAGACGAAGCACGACGCTATCCTGCTCACTCCTGCCAGCCCGCCTATGACGCTGTCCTCTACTTGGCATTTCTGGCTGAGTACTGATATGCAGAAGAAAGTGCCTGAAACAACACGCTAGGTTAAATACATCTATCTATCTATACATATAATAAAGCTGAAGAGGGTCGAAAGTCTGTACATGGAAGATATTCGAAAAAAAATTGGCTAGGGATACTTAAAATCGATAACAGAACACGTTCCAACAGTTTTTAGAATTTTTGTCTGTTTGTCTGTTTGTCTGTTTTTCTGTTTATCTGTTTGTCTGTTTATGTGACCGCGCATCACGTGAAAACGGCTTAACCGATTTAGATGAAATTTAGTAAAGAGATAGTTTGAGTCCTGGGGAAGGACATAGGGTAGATTTTATCCCGGAAATAAACCCCTAAGGGGATGAAATGGGGGGTGGAAGTTTGTATGGAGCTACTTAAACCGCTGCACCGATTTGGATGAAATTTGGTACCTATATAAATAGTTCGAGTCCCGAGGAAGGTCAAAGAATAGGTTTTATCCCGGAAATCTTCCCATTAGGGGGTAAAACGTGGGGGTGAAGATTTGGATGTAACCCATTTTGATAAAATTTGGTTTAGAGTTAGTTTAAGTTCTCGGAAAGGACATTGGATAGATTTTATCCCGCAAATCTGCCCATAAGGGGGTGTAGTGGGGGGTGCAATTTTGGATGGACTCCGTTTAGATCAAATTTGGTATAGAGATAGTTTGAGTCCCGGAGAATGACAACGGATACTTTGAATACCGAAAATCATCCCCAAAGGGGATGAAATAGGGGTGAAAATGTGGATAAATCCCATTTAGTAAAAATTTGGTAAAGAGATAGGAGTCCCAGGGAAGGACAATGCATAGTTTTTATCCTGAAAAAGCATCTCCTGAGGGGGTGAAATGAGGAGTGAAAATTTGGATAGAACTCATTTAGATGAAATTTGGTATGGAAATAGTTAGTCCTGAGGAAGGACCTAAAATCATTTTTAGTCCAGAAATCATCTCCTAAGGGGGTGAAATGGGGGATGAAAATTTGGATGGAACCCATTTACGGTATAGCGAGTTGGAGTTCTGGGGAAGCACATAGGATAGCTTTATCCCGAAAATCACCTCCTAAAGGGATGAAAATTTGGGTGTGATGTGACCTATTTAGATGAAATTTGGTTAATTCAATTTAATTCAAATTATTTATTTCAGACTAAGTCCATATCATGTTAGTTACAATAAAAACTTATTAAACTTAAGTTAAGAGATAGTTTGAGTGCTGGGAAATGACATATGATAATTTTTGTTTTTGAATTCATCCCTTAAGGGGGTGAAATGGGGAATGAAAATTTGGATGGAAACAATTTCGATGGAATTTGGTATAGAGATGGTTTGAGTCCTGGGCAAGGACATAGCGTAGTTTTAATTCCGGAAATCATCTTCTTAGGGGGTGAAATGGTTGCTTAAATTTGGATGGAACCCATTAGGATGAAACTTGGTGCCTATAGAGATAGTTTTACTCGCGTAGAAGAACAACAAATAGCTTTTGTCCCGAAAAAAATCCTCCAAGGGCATAAAATAGGGGGTGAAAATTTGGATGTACCCTATTTGGATGAAATTTGGTAAAGAGATAGTTTGGGGTTCCGAAAAAGAATAATGCATAGTTTATGGAACTCATTTAGTTGAAATCTGGTTAAGAGATAATTTGAACCTGGGAAAGGACATCTGATAGTTTTATTCCGGAGATCATTCCCTAAAGGGGTGAAATGGGGGTCAAAATTTAGTATAGCGATAGTTGGGAGTCCTGGGGAAGGACATAGGATAGTTTTATCCCGGAAATCATCTCTTAAGGGGGTGAAATGGGGGTTGAATATTTGTATGAAGCTACTATACAACCCATTTAGATAAAACTTTGTATAGAGGTAGTTAGTAGGCGCGGCGTTGGTAGGCACAAGGTGGACTGATGGCCTGGTAAAGGTCGCGGGAGTCCGCTGGATGCGGGTGGCGCAGGATTGGTCACTTTGGAACTCTTTGGGGGAGGCCTATGTCCAGCAGTGGACGTCTTTCGGCTGATATGATGATGATGATAAATGATTATAATGATTAAGATAATTTGAGTCTCGGGTAAGGACATATGATAGTTTTTATATCGGAAATCTACCCCTAAAAGAGAAATGGAGGGTGAAAGTTTGTATCGAGCTACGATATAAACGAGTTCTAAGCGGACGAAGTCGCGGGCAAAAGCTAGTGATTTATAATTACGTAGTTCTAAGTAAAGAAGTATACTCATCATTTGAACCGTGAACGTGGAACATCCCTAGGATTGCAAAATGTTTATAAGCAGGGTTCCTGATCCTGCAATCCGAGACATTCTTTGTTTTACCGCCCTAGGTATGCAATATACTATTCATTTGTGATATTATGTACCTCGTAGTTGGAACCCAAACAGTGTTTATTTTCCTCTAGGTAGTTATTGGCTTTTTGTTTCTTAGGCGTTGAGCAAATGTCAAGTGGGGAGGATATTATTACCACAGTCTAACTACATACAGTCTACAAGCTCAGGGCCACGCGGGTTTACGAGAGGGAGGAACGTGGGGAAGCGGGAGACGAGGAAGTTTAGCGCAAACTGATTGAGTTTGCGCTAAACTTCGGCGTGTAGGGTGAGAAGTTGTTGGTTTGTGAGCGCGCATCAATGTGTGTGTATGTGTGAGTGTGTGTGTGTGTGTGTTTGTGCGCGTGTGTGCGTGTGTGCGTGCGTGCGTGCGTGCGTGCGTGCGCGTGTGCGTGCGTGCTTGTGTATGTGTGTGTGTGCGTGCGTGCGTGCGTGCGTGCGTGCGTGCATGCATGCGTGTGCGTGTGCGTGCGTGCGCGCGTGTGTGTGTGTGTGTGTATGTGTGGGTGCGTGCGTGCGTGCGTGCGTGCGTACAAATAATCTGAAGTTTCGCCAAAATGCGAACAGTTTGTTGGCGCTGCGCTCACTTAAATAAAAAAAATAATTATTAACGCGGTAAGTACACCAAAAACACTAAACTACCACCCCAGCCAAAATGCCGCAAGTCCCTACAGAGTTCGTACGAAGTTACGACCTGTTGGCGGCACGCATGTCCAGTGCTTTATTTTTAACCTACTTATTGTAAACGGTTTCTTTTTTTTTCTACATCTATCGTTACATCGTTTTGCACATTTCATGCTTGTTTACTTGCTTTGATACTTATGTTATGTATGACTGATTTAATGTTTATTGACAGGATACATCTATTTCATTTGGCATCTCTTTTGTTTATGGCAACTTTTTCTTCCGTCACTAATACTTATATCTTTTTTTACTTTTTTCCTTACATGGCGTGACAATATTTTTCAAAGATAAATGGTTTTGGGTTTGCCTTTGCTTGTACTCCATACTGCTTTTACCATGTAGCTAAACACCGTGTTTTTTTTGATTTCCGTTAACTTTAAGGGAAGAATCCTCAAGTTAAATGGAACTAATTTCTCTAAGAAACTAGTGTCTTAACTCTTACTATTTTTCAGATATTCAATAAATCAATTTAATGACCGCATCAGTGTGAATGGTCCTTTATTTTATTTACGTGTTGACAAGTGCTGTCGTAGGTGAAAATTAACTTTGTGTTAATTGAGATTAAGTGTTAGAGCCCTCTCACACTGTACTATTGATTTAGTTTGTATGAAAAATGAAAAAAAAATTTTTTTCGAATTTAACTAAAAGCAACATACCAGGTAGCTTCTGTTAATGAACCGAACATCGTGTCGAAATTAACGGAAATCAAAAAATACACGGTGAATAACGGATTTTTTTCAACTAGATAATGTTAGATTATTGTACCGCCCAATTTGGCCAGGCAATAAAAGTTTTAATCAAAGCTTCGCCACGTAAGTTTCCTGTGAGGGCACGAAAATTTGTTCTTAGTAACTTTTTTACAAAAAAGTTTATAGCTCCGCTGAAAACATCGAGCATAACAAAATTAACAGGCCTAAAAAACTTTAGAGTATTCATAAATTAAATAGTAACAACGGGGTTCCGTCTGGTAAGTCCTCAATTTCCCATGGCCACATTCTGTCTCCATCATCAGATCGATATTTAATTATAAAAAAATTGTTTGGATACTACACTTAAACCCAAAATTTCCGCTCAATTGGTTGAGAATACCTGCTTCAAAATTGAGTTGCAAGATTCCACCCGAAAAAACATAGTTACTCGTACATACATTACACAGATAATGTATTTCTGTTGCCGCTATAACAACAAATACTAAACAGAATAAAATAAATATTTAAGGGGGATTCCATAGATGATTTTTTGCCGTTTTATACATAATGGTACGGAACCCTTCGTGCACGAGTCCGACTCGCACTTGGCCGGTTTTTCATTTTTTCATTTTCATTGCAAGTATAATAAAACTTGTAAAAATGTACGTTAACAGATTTGAAACGCAAATCCAACGGATTGTATACCTACTATTAAATAACATTTTAACAATTATGCTTCGTATATATCGTTCAAGTTATCAATATTGAATATATGTAATTCAAATATTTATCCAGATTACATAATATGTACATATCACACGACCAATGCTCATTATATATTTACACAAGACATCTCCATTACTACCACAGTACCTAGATATAATTTTATAGCTTAAGTGACTTTCCAATTTGATGGCGCGAAGGCGGTACAAAATCAGTAAATAGTAAATTTGACGATTGCCTTTTTTAACCTTGACGTTGGCGGAATCATCGGCAATACCATAAAGATTGATTGAAATTTGACAATAGCTGTCAAAATTACTATTGATGGCCACCACAGGCTGCGCCAATGTGTTTCAGGGTTTAGGCCCCTCACAGACTGGCGCTGCCTGGCCGCGGCGGACAATAGAAAACTTGACATGAGCTGTCAAATTTACTATGGTCCGCCACCGCAGGGCGCGCCAGTGTGATGCAGGCTTAAGCTGTCAGCTGTCAGTCGAGTCAGTGCCGATTATTTACAGTGCGGTTATATTTAAACTGACATTAACTCTCAAGTTTACTATCGACCGCCACTGCAGGCCACGTTAGTTCGATTCAGGCCCTAAACAGAATCAGGAGCTCTTTCAACCTACCCACTTTTATCCAATTCTGTCGGAAGATGAAAATAGACACAAGCATAAAACGATCAAAAAAGTGTAAGCAGACTACATAGAACCAGGGACCGGAACCGGTTTCCCTTATTGGGGTTTTGGATAGGGTTATTTTAGAAGTTGTTTTTAAAACCCTAGCCATAACGGTAACCTAATGATAAGGTAACCTTACTGATAGGGTAACCCTTTTGTTATGGTAAGCATATTGGATGTGGTAACCATAAGGTAACCCTAACAAAACCTTAAAAAACCCCTATCTCGATAGGGTTTTTTTAGGGTTACCTTATGGTTACCACATCCGCCCTCCCGAGGGTGCTCGCCTTGTCGGGGCGGGGGGGCTTAGTAACCGTGGACGCCGAAGCTAAGAGGCACCCAAGGCCGGCCTGTTTGGGCTGCCGGCTGGCCCGAGGAGGGCGCTCCTAGCGGGCTTGCCTAAGCCCGCTTAGGATGCGTTGGGGAGGGACCGCAGAAGAAGTTCTCACGCGCTATCTTCTGCGGCCGAGGTGGGATCGCAGGGGGAGAGGCGTGTTGGTATAACGGTGCGCCACTCTCTCTACCCCATGCGAACTTGGCGGGGCCGTTCCGCTGAAGCGGCATTGGTGGGACCGCAGAGGAAGAGGAATGCCGGTATTACGGTGCGCCGCTTTCCCTATCCTCTGCGGCCGAGTCGTGGTAGGTGGCGGAACCACAGACCTGATCCGCCACCGGGAGCTGGATTTTCCGCACCCATGATCTCCTCGTAGCGGACTCAGGGGGGTCCGCTACTGAACAGGTGGAAATCGAGGAGGCAGGCACGCCAAAACATCTGGCGTGCCTCACGTGGAGGGCCCCCGGGCATCCGCGAAGGAGCCGCTTGTGGGCGGCTGCCGCCGGCGGGGTCGCGGATGTGTGCGCAAGCGTTCCCGTGACCTCGCCATGAGGCGGCGAGGTGGCAAGTGGGGGGGGTTTTTAGTGGGTACACCGTGGGTCTCATTAACCCATACGGGAGTCCCACATAACCACTCGGGTCACCCCCTGCACCCGGGTGGTATGCGTAACGCATTTCCCCCCCTAAAAAAAAAAAAAAAAAAGAAATGGTTACCACATCCGATGTGCTTACCATACCAATAGGGTTAGCCCATCAGTAAGGTTACCTTATCATAAGGTTACCAAATTGATAGGGTTACCAAATCGATAGACTTAAGCCTGAAAAGGGGTTTTCCGGTCCTTGCATAGAACTAACTGATATTTTTATACCCAGAGCATAATTTCGAATCGATTGACACCTCAATCATCAAAATCGGTTCAGTATCTTAAACGCTACGGAAACACGGACATACAAACAGACTGCTGAAAACATACCCTTTCCTTTCGGCTCTAGCGTAGTCGGGCCAAAAAATTCAAATGGATGGTCCAAATCAAAATAATTGATTTCCGTAACTTAAATGTGTATACCAATAAGTGCAATTACTTAAAAAATAAATTCAAGCACCAACAAGTTAAGAGACAAACATTGCAATAACATACAAGATAAGAACATAACGCATTGTTTGAAGATTGCATAAATGACTAACCGTTAATTGCGCAATATTATCAGTTGCCTTGACCTTCCACAACTCGCTTTGTGAATTGATAAACGAAATTTACATCGTTTTGAGTATACAGTCTTGGACTTTATTTTATCAATTGTTAATTATATATATCACTACAAAGATTTACTTACTAGATTGTTTCTGGCTCTGCGAAAGGCGAAAAAACTCTCAGGTAATTTTAAGAAATTCTTCAATTATTTTTAAATTTGTTAGCGCTAATGTGGCAAATATCGCCACTAGCATTCTAAAAAATATCCTAAGTTAAAAAAATTCTAAAAAATATCCTAAGTTAAAAAAACTCGACTGCTTTTGTAGTCATAAGAAAATGTACTGTAATAATATTACATTTATATCCAAAAGGCTTAATTAAATCTTAATATTTTAAGATTCTGTAATCGAAATGTATAATTAGTTAATTAGGTAATACGGGTTAACTGGACTGTGTTATGTAAGATCGAATTATAAGCGATAAAACTGAAAAAAAGTTATGATTGCAGATCGATTCTAGGCATGATAAACTATATAGGTATTCTACATTTTTGGAGTTCAAAAAACACGTTTAAGCCTTATTATAAGGAGTTGAGTCAAGCGACAGCATTTGTAAGAACCGGTTAATCTAATAATTTTTGAAACTCAGTAGGTATCGAATTAACCGCCTTCAATGACGTTTAATTCGTTACTAAGTAACACCACTCTCCCGATTCTACGCTTGAATGTAATAAAAAATCAACCGACAATAATGTCGTATGGTACGTTATTGATAAACAAATTACGTAGATTATGGATTAATGCATTAAATAATCAAGCGGAAAAATGTAAATAACTTAAATAATCTAACATACATCATAATATTTATAATATTTGTTTTACTTACCTAGTCAAAATACACATTTACAGCTACAGAGTTAAAATTATACTCCATAACATAAAAATTGTAAACAGAACGACCATTTTAATGTTTCGATCTTTGACGCTTATTATCTCATTTTTTTAACATTGTGTCACTTAATCTATTCTTACATAACGCTCACCAATTTATGTTCCAACCAAATTAGAATAAAGGTTAACTGAAAAGTGTTAGTGAGTGGTGAGTGTCTATTATGTTTATCAGACTTTTTAAATATCAAATAATATGGAAGTATATTTAAAGCGCGTTCCAATGCGTTTGTCCAAACTCTTTTGCCATATTCTTTGTTAGTAGAGGGTATTAAGAATAATGAGAGAATGATTTTTCGCTATATTGGATCAGAACGGCTAGGCTAACTTTATCATGAACTGGCAATACTCTGCAGAATTTAAAGAGACTTTCATACTTATTTTCAGCCAACTCAGAAAATATATCTCCCGAATCGCTAAGGCCTTCTTATTTCACTTACCTACAAGTCCCAACACGATGTTGATAGTACCATAAATGCTGTATTCCACCTCTGTGAGATTGAATTTTCGTATTGCATAAAGATAGGCCACTTGCGAATCTCCTGAAAAAAAAACATACATTAACTGACATCTGTAAATATGTAGGTACAGCCGAAAATAGTAGGCGGTATTCTGCATTCAAGTAAATTTTGAAAGGTAAGATTTAAGGATGACGAAAATATTAAACAGCGTACCGTGTAGCGTTACTGTTAATTTTCTGGTACATTTCCACTAGTTATATTCTCTGTTCAATGGAAAAAAATAGGTACTAAACAATGTAATTTTAATTAAAATTAATTCAAGCTCAAAACTAGCTACTTAAAAGAGAAGAAAAAGTATAAAGTGAAACTAGATCCCGCTCTGCATTATTCCCGAACCATAGGTCCCCAAAATGCTTGTGGCATTGCCTCACTAAACAGCAATTGAGACCTGTTGGACGAGCCATGACCCAGAGCGGGGGTCAAGACAAGAGTTCAAGACCCCAGAGGGGAGGGACCTCTGTTCCATTGATGGAACTAGTTAGAAATTAAAAAAATCTTCCAAGTGTAACGAAAAATTCCAACTAGTTCCATCAAGAGAACAGATAATAAAACTAGTGGGAATAGACTGATTTTGTTTACGTTTTAGCACCTAAACCGAATCAGAATGGCTGCTTGTCAGAAACTTTTCTCCATAAAATCATGCGCCAAAGGGGGAACGGACGCCTGAAAAATTATTGGAAACTATCAACTTACGACGCTAGTAACCAAACACAATAAAAACCCTATTTATTATTCGGAAAACAGACAGTCTACAATAATTAACGTAAGATTTGAACATGTGATACAAAAAGCCAGTTACAAGTTCTCACCAGTAGTGACATAATGATATGATATAATGACATTAATGTAAGATAAAATTCAACCCGCTAAATATAATGCGTAAGGCTTCCTACGTAGGTCCGTCAGTTGGATCTTACTTAATGTAATTTTTTGTGTGGGAAAATAACAGTTGAGTAATAACACTTTAAACTCTCGCTATTTGTACACATATTTAAAATACTGTAAATATCGCGTTAGACCCGGGTAAAACAGTATTTTAAATAGCAGTTGAGTTGTCATAACGTACATTCAAAAAGTAACGTAACGACCCCTGAGAGGGAAACATCTTTTTACTGCCTCGGTAGTAAGTCTATCTTTTTAGAGTTCCGTAGCCAAATGGGAAAAACGGAACCCTTATGGATTCGTCATGTCTTTCTGTCTGTCTGTTCGTCGTTATGTCACAGTCACTTTTTTCCGAAACTATACGATTTATACTGTTGAAACTTGGTAAGTAGAAGTATTCAGTGAACCGCATTAAGATTTTCAGACAAAAATAGAAAGAAAACAATAAATTTTGGGGGTTCCCCATACTTAGACCGAAACTCAAATTTTTTTTTTCATCCAACCCTATGGATAGGTCTTCAAAAATGATATGTGAGGTTTTTAATATATTTTTTTTCCTAACTATATAGTTTGCGCGAGAGACACTTGTACGCTTTCAATCCAATACACTGTATCTTCAGTTACAGTATTTTGAATTAACAACGTCCATTCGATTTCTCTTTGCCTAATACAACATGGTCCTGCATTCATATATTTTTGGTATTTATAGATAAAAACTGAGATATCGCAATGTCAATTACACTGTATTTAAGTAAAACTAAAGTCCTAAAACAACAAAACACGCTAATTGAAGATACAGTGTGTTGCCAAAATAATCTTCACGCGTTCCAAGATACATTGTTTTGTCAAAACTAAGTAACAAGGATTGTGCGATGCAGGCGCGCCAATCAGAGCGCGGCTGAGCAACAATCTCGATCGTTATTGGTCGATTTAACGGAGTAAGTAATCAGTTTGAGGCAGCCACATTGTATTTATACGCGGCGGCGCTGCGCTGTTATATGTTGTTTAGTTATGACAGTTTTTTGTTTGTTTCCGGAGTAATTGGTGAATTTATTAGATTACAAGTTGTTATAAAATGAATTGTAATGAAATCGTTGATAAAGTTATAACAAAGCAATGTGCAACATTATAATAGGTAACTCAAATAGTGCTTCAAATTGCTACAATTGGTGTCGGATTTAAATAATAATGCGTTCCAAGATACATTGTTTTGTCAAAACTAAGTAACAAGGATCGTGCGATGCAGGCGCGCCAATCAGAGCGCGGCTGAGCAACAATCTCGATCGTTATTGGTCGATTTAACGGAGTAAGTAATCAGTTTGAGGCAGCCACATTGTATTTATACGCGGCGGCGCTGCGCTGTTATATGTTGTTTAGTTATGACAGTTTTTTGTTTGTTTCCGGAGTAATTGGTGAATTTATTAGATGACAAGTTGTTATAAAATGAATTGTAATGAAATCGTTGATAAAGTTATAACAAAGCAATGTGCAACATTATAATAGGTAACTCAAATAGTGCTTCAAATTGCTACAATTGGTGTCGGATTTAAATAATAATGCGTTCCAAGATACATTGTTTTGTCAAAACTAAGTAACAAGGATCGTGCGATGCAGGCGCGCCAATCAGAGCGCGGCTGAGCAACAATCTCGATCGTTATTGGTCGATTTAACGGAGTAAGTAATCAGTTTGAGGCAGCCACATTGTATTTATACGCGGCGGCGCTGCGCTGTTATATGTTGTTTAGTTATGACAGTTTTTTGTTTGTTTCCGGAGTAATTGGTGAATTTATTAGATTACAAGTTGTTATAAAATGAATTGTAATGAAATCGTTGATAAAGTTATAACAAAGCAATGTGCAACATTATAATAGGTAACTCAAATAGTGCTTCAAATTGCTACAATTGGTGTCGGATTTAAATAATAATGCGTTCCAAGATACATTGTTTTGTCAAAACTAAGTAACAAGGATCGTGCGATGCAGGCGCGCCAATCAGAGCGCGGCTGAGCAACAATCTCGATCGTTATTGGTCGATTTAACGGAGTAAGTAATCAGTTTGAGGCAGCCACATTGTATTTATACGCGGCGGCGCTGCGCTGTTATATGTTGTTTAGTTATGACAGTTTTTTGTTTGTTTCCGGAGTAATTGGTGAATTTATTAGATTACAAGTTGTTATAAAATGAATTGTAATGAAATCGTTGATAAAGTTATAACAAAGCAATGTGCAACATTATAATAGGTAACTCAAATAGTGCTTCAAATTGCTACAATTGGTGTCGGATTTAAATAATAATGTTCAATAAGACAATGATACTTCTATCACGTATCCTTCAAGACTCTGTCACTGTATATATGTCTATGCCATCATCATAAGGTACACAGTGTACCTTATGATGATTGCATGGACTTAAATATAGACTGTCGCAATATCACCTCAACTTTATTATCAAAGTTCAATATCTCAAAAACGGCTGAACCGATTTTGTTGAAACGGTAAAGCATACCACCAGAACCATCTCGATCACGTCAGTTTTCGGGCAAAAAAACCCGCATTAAAATCGGCCTATTCGTTTAGTAGCTACGATGCCACAGAGAGACACTCAGACACACGGACGGAGAATATTTTGAGAAATTAGATTGGGACGTAAAACTTTAGGAAAACGATTTTTCTCAAATTAGTCTAGTTTATACAAGTATATTCTAGGAAAGGGGGAATTTATAAAAGTTAGTTTCGCAAGTTTCTTAAACTATCACGCCGTTAGCCTGCGAATGTCAAAATACATTTTGTAGCATGGAAATCTAACCACCTTAAGTGTTTTCGTTTTTAGGGTTCCGTACTCAAAGAGTAAAACGGGACCCTATTACTAAGACTTCGCTGTCCGTCCGTCCGTCCGTCCGTCCGTCTGTCTGTCACCAGGCTGTATCTCAAGAACCGTGATAGCTAGAGAGTTGAAATTTTCACAGATTATGTATTTATGTTGCCGCGATAACAACAAATACTAAAAACAAAATAAAATAAATACTTTTATTGACAATGGTATGGAACCCTTCGTGCGCGAGTCCGACTCGCACTTGGCCGGTTTTTTAACAATATATGTGTACGCAGCCATATAAAGTAGGTAGGTAATTATTGATATTGTAAGTTAAACATTCTATCCAAATATAAAACCGTAGTATACGGCATAATAATAAGAATACATTCAAAATGATAAGTGATAAGATAACTATACAGATTTTTTAATAACTGACTAAACTGTCACATCAATATTTTTTTTTACTTCAACTTTCTTAGAAGTTCTTCGTCTACCTACAAAATAAACTAAACTTTCTTAGAAACATTGTACAAGATTGAACAACAACAAGTAAAAAGAACACTGATTTAACAAGGCAATACACTGTAACTCTAAAAATAAACTAAACTTTCTTAGAAACATTGTACAAGATTGAACAACAACAAGTAAAAAGAACACTGATTTAACAAGGCAATACACTGTAACTCTAAAAATAAACTAAACTTTCTTAGAAACATTGTACAAGATTGAACAACAACAAGTAAAAAGAACACTGATTTAACAAGGCAATACACTGTAACTCTAAAAAACAATGTATTACCCTAACAATCTCATCGTTTTCTTCTGATGACTATCGCGGCAATACAAGTTATCTGTGTTAAATCATTGTAATCACGGTAAAATAATATTTTCACTTCTCATGCTCTAAAAGTTCGTCTTTATGTCGTGCGTAGGCGACATAAAGTCGCTTTTTATGCTCTAGAGCATAAAGTAAAATCTTCGTCGAAGACCAAGGCAATCGCTGCAACAGCCACACGAACATCTTTAACTTCATACAACAACCTCTTTATTTTATTTCGTTTCGTTCGTATTCTAAGACCAAGGCAAAGATACCAACAGCCAAAGTACACAATAAAACTTCATGAAATAAACTTATAATTTGTATTTCGTCTCATTTATTATTTTACGTGTTGCTGTTTCATTTCCTCGCAATCGAAGTGAAAAGTAGAGTGTACAACTCGTCCATAAAACCCATTTTACACTCGACTTTATATCTATCCTCGCTCGCAAGCTCGCTCGGATGGATAAACGTCTCGAGTAAAATGGTGCGTTTTATGCACTTGTTGTACAATCTACTATTTAATTACTGGGGCTGTATACCTTATAAAATGACTTTTTTATTGATATCAAACACTTAAAACTTTCTAAACAAAACATTCGAGTAATCCTCTGAAAACAAAAAAAAGTGTTTTTGCTCGTTTTCTCAAAAACTGTCATTATCAGTTATACGTAAAAATGTGTGCCTCCCTGTAACTTCTAAAAGAGGAGAATGATCTAACTATACAAATATATATTTAAAAAAAAACATTTTATTTCAGATAAAGTACTTACTTAACTAAATTACATCTTTTTGCAAATCTCTATGCGAGATTATGTGCGCGGTTACTCGACTCGCTTTATAAGTTTTATCTTAGCTATTATGTTTTATTACTTCTATTCCAATTTATACATATTGTTATATGATGTACATCATATAACAATTCCACGCAAACTTCCACCGAAAATTGGTTTGAACGAGAATATCTAGTAAGTAGTTTTTTTTTAATACGTCGTATCGTAAATCGTAAACTGCAATTTATTTTACGGAACCCTTCATGGGCGAGTCCGACTCGCACTTGGCCGCTTTTTTGGAATAACGAAGGTAAATATTTCATTTGTTTATTCCAAGGTAGATTATCATGCGAAAATACTTCCACTAAACACAGATTGCAAGGAATGCATGTCGTCTCTATTGTTACTAATTGCACCTGATTAAATTGTAATGGTTGTACTTTACCATAGTAACTGGCAGGTTTGTTACCACCTGATTCAAGTTTGGTATTGCAAAATTTGCAAAAATAAGCCTTATTTTTACGAACCTAGAGTTTATTTTGTTTCATTGTCATAGAACGTCATTATTCGCAAAGGCAGTTGACACGCAGCATGCGCCACTGTTTAAGGTCGTTTACTTTTTTCCAATACCACGACGTATTCCATCGGTCACGGCTCTGTCATTTGTTATCAGTGTTTCGGTTGTCAATGGAACACGTGAGTTAATTTAGTCTAAGTTTTTCAAATGACAACTGGTACTGTGTGTGTGTTCTGTGTAGGGATATTAACACACACACTACCAACAATTTCGTCGCGCTACGCTCGTATCCGATAACATGTGAGAACGGTTATGAAGAGGAAAGCGCTTGCGACCAGAGCGCTCGCCTAGCGGGCAGGGACTACATAACCGAAAAATACCGGTATCTTTACTTAACGGTATGACGTCATATCGGTTTTCAAATAGCGGTTCGGGTAGCGGAACCTTTATATTTACTTACTCCTAGACATTGACACCATTAATAAGTTTCTGTCAAAAATTTCATTTTTGGTACAAGCTTTTACTGCCGACTGTACTTTTCTGCATACCATCATCAAGTACTCATTGAGACGATTCTAACGAGCCCAAACTTGATGGGATTGTGTCGTTTTATTGCGGAGTTCCTATGGCCACCTTCCAGCTCCAGCATCAGATCAGCTCCAAGTCATCATAATATTGCATTGTCATGCAATATACATATGCTTGCAAAATTTCAGCTCAATTGGATAACAGGAAGTGACTGAAAAATGGATTGCAAATTTTGACGGACAACTTACATACTTACATATTTAGATACTTACATACGAACAGTGCAAGTTAATATAAAGCTTGTAATAAAGCTTGTAATAATGAAATGAAATAAAATGAAAATGTAATGAAATGAAATGAAATGAAATGAAATGAAATGAAATGAAATGAAAATAATTTTAATCCAGAACAAGTCCATATTGGCGAGTACATTAGAATACACAAAAGAAATTAGATGATACACGAATACATTAATACAAATTACAAATTATAAACTATAAAAATATATGGGCCGGGATTATTCAACGTCGCGGGTCACCCCGATCCCGCGACGACGGGCCTGTGGTATTCCCTCCAGCGTTCATGTAGCGGGCTGGCGTCCCAAAATAATAATAATAATAAAGCTTGTAAAAAAGCGAGACGGATTTATGTCGGCGACAGTCACTTATTTACCTGCAGCATTGGTAGCACGGTCGAATTTATGTCCGACTTACCGCTCTGCCACGACTTTGGTCTTAAGCGACCTGCGACCAGCGTTTTATCTGTTCATTGCGCGTGATCCCAACTAACCACAGTGCGTTGCGCGTCTTGACCGCGCAATGAACAGATAAAACGCTGGTCGCAGGTCGCTTAAGACCAAAGTCGTGGCCGAGCGGCTAAAGCAAGTACCCTCTCGAACTTACATATAGGTATTTGCTTGAGTTTTATGTCCAAATTAAACGATCATGTTAACTAGTCTTGTGGAGAGAGGCAACTAGGGCAATTGCGTAAGCTACGCTGTGCTGCGACGACTTTAGAGCAAATGAAATTCTTTAGGCATGTGGCAAGTGGCAACCCGAACGGCAAAAGAAAAATTTTGATGACCAAATGTAATTACTTAGAAGCAGTAAGTAAACTTCACTATCATAAATTTTAATAATTAGTTGTTGTCAGTCTTATCGTACGCAGCAAAGTTCAAATTGCAGAGCATTCTCAATAATTTACTTTAAAAACAAAATTTAAACCGACTTCAATTCAGTTCTTTGCCAAGCCACATGGTACATATTTCCTTTCCAATTGACCACATGAACTGCTATCCGAGGGCAAATGCGTTGATTATTACAGAAAAAAACCCAAGTCACTATATTATGTAGGCTGATAATATTTGAGGAGTTCCGTCGATTCCTCAAGGATCTCAGAATTAACACTTTATTAGTTGCTACTTCAACGGAATCATGTCAGAATATTTGACGTACTTTACATCTTTAAGGAGTTCCATAAGTCATCTGTGGTCTTCATCATCAGTTCCACTTCACCAAAATTGCGATTTCCGAGGGTAAATACACGAGTTATAATTGAAAAAACCCAAAATCACTACACGCGTGCCTATAAAATTTGAGGTTTTCCCTCAATTTTCCTGGGATCCCAACGTCAGACCCTGATTTGGTGACATTGGGACCACCTCAGGAGTATACTCTTTTGAATAAATAAAGAATTTTGAAAATCGGTCCACAATTGACGGAGAAATCGGCGAACATACATTACATCTTTGAGGAGTTCCATAAGTCATCTGTGGTCTTCATCATCAGTTCCACTTGACCAAAATTGCGATTTCCGAGGGTGAATACACGAGTTATAATAGAAAATTCAAAAATCATTACACACGTGCCTATAAAATTTGAGGGTTGCCCTCAATTTCCCTGGGATCCTAAATTGGTGACAATCGGACCACATCGGGAGTATATACTTTCGAATAAAAAAAGAATTTTGGAAATCGGTCCTCAATTGATGGAGAAATCGGCGAACATACATAAAAAAAAAACATGCAGTGGATCATAATTATAGCCTTTTTTGAAGTCGGTTAAAAAGATAAGAATATTTTTAGAAGTTTCTGGAGTCTATTTTAATACTTCAACGGTGGCAAACAAGCATACGGGCTATCACCAACTTGACTATTGTCACCCGACAACGACAATTCTCCGTAAATTGCTGGTTCCACAAGTAACCTAGCGACCACCTTAATTTAAAGAACAAGAAATGTATGGCAAATTGTCATTGTCAGGTGACAATTATCAAGTTGGTGAAATAGGGGCCTGATGAGTAGACACCGTCACCTATGGACGTTTGCGGCACCGGAAGAATCACAAGCGTGCTGCTGACCCTTTATTGTTTTGAGCATTCGCTGTGTTGACAGCTAACAGTGTGACCGCTTAACTCAGCCCTCGCCTGCGCGGCGTGCGGGTGCAGGGGTATGACGATAAAGGGGCGCGCGCGGCTTTCGGGTGCCAAGCTTTGCCTACCGCACGACGCCCGCTCCCCGTTGAGTTAAGCGGTCGGACTATAGAGCCCAATGCAGGTCCCTCACTCTAACACAGGGCATCTCGGGACCTCTACTCTAGCCGCCATTCTTACCACGACACCTCTATTACCTACAGAGAAAGTAAAGGTGATCTCTTGGCTGCGATCTTCTGTAAAGGAGCTCTCCAAATATGAGCGAGATGAACATATAAGTATATCATTTATTTTCTTAAGGATACACAAGATGATAATTGTCATTTTTTTTGAGAAATTAAATTAAATCTTTAAGAATAATAATTAACTTTAAAACAAAGTTTTAACCGACTTCAATTCAGTACTCCGCCAAGCCACATAAACATTACCACATTTCTTTTGCAATTTACCACATGAACTGATTTCCGAGAGCAAATGCGTTGATTATTAGAGAAAAAAACCAAATCACTGTATGTGAGCCGATAATTTTTGAGGACTTCCGTCGATTCCTCAAGGATCTCAGAATTACCCTTGGCACTTCATTGTTTGCTATTTCAACACAATCATATCTGATCTGTGACGTACTTTTATAGTTTGAAGTAGGTACATCATTGAGAAGTTCCACAAGCCATCTGTGGTCTTCATCATCACTTCCACCATCACCAAATTTATGATTTCCGGGTGTAAATACACGAGTTATAATAGAAAATACCGAAATTACTACACGCGTGCCTAATATATTTGAGGAGTTCCCTCAATTCCTCATGGTTCCCATCATCCAACTGGGGTTTTGAAAACAATGGGACCAATCTGGAAGCATATACTTTCAATTAAAAAAATAATTGTACAAATCGGTTCATAAATGACGGAGTTCTGATGTAACAAACATTAATAATAAAAAATACATCCGAATCGAGAACTTCCTCCTTTTTTTTGAAGTCGGTTTAAAATAAGACAACACAATTAAAGCTATACATTAAATCTTAATAAGTTTCTGTAAAAATTTCATTTTAGGTACGGTCAGATCCGTATATGACTCCAATTTTTAACTTTATTCCACCGACATACGTTCGTAAATGTATACATTTTATAATCATGCTGACTGGCGCATTTCCTCGTTGAATTGCAATGCTGATGCGTTGCGCGAGAAAGCCGCCAGATCTTCGGTCACCAGTTAGGTACATACATCAACCAGACGTTTCGCGATTTCTGCAAATAATTTAATCACACGGACCGAGGATATCGACGCCAAAAGGTACAAAGTTGTACTCTCTGCCGAGGCCTTTATATTTAATACGTTTATTAAGTCCACTTTATAGACCTTGTCAGGTGAGTTTGCAAATTCACTGTTAAAAGTTCACAAGCGGGCCGAAGTATTTAACTTGACCAAACGGTCTGTCACAGACCATCAACACATTCAAAATCTTCGCAAAGATGGAAAAACCATATTCCTCTGTCACATTTAAAGGTGCCAGGGCCAAATACCTACCATGATTATCCTTATGCCGTCTTATGTTGTTAGCATTTACAATGCAGGACCTTGGACCCTATACCGGAGTGTAGTTTGCAACAAACAATCTACTTTTAATTTCATTCCAATATCATTATAGTGCGTCTCTCTCACACATACCTGACTATGTGTTAACAGAAAGGGAGCGCATGAACCAAAACGATATATATTATAATTGAAGACGTAAGTGGATGAAGGTGTAGTCACATTTTGATTATTTTGTATTTAACAAAAATGAGGTTAATCAGATCAATAAGGAAAACATCATACATTCAGGTATCACGTTTTTAAGCCACAATAGTCTTAAATTTAATGTGTGTTAAGCACAACTACTTAAATTGAATTTTCTCCGTGGATGAAGGTGTTAAGTCACCCAATTACATAGCTCCTTCTTTCACGATTTCGGGCTAATTTATGAAAGAACGTGTTATATGTAAGACATAACTTCTTCATACGTGTTGATTTGAATGTTTCTGAACTTATGCGTGAGTTCTAATTGACAACATTTCATAATTCTAAGTCCATGATTTGACTAGCTCCTTGTATTCTACTCGAAAAGTGGAACACGCTGGTAGTTTTATATTTCCAGTATTATTTTATTTTCAATTTTTAAAAATGCACTCATAGCAAATCCAATTATACTGCAGAAAGGGCACCTTGCTTTAGTCTTGTTTAAATATACCAAATTAAAAAACAAACATTGTCAAGATGGCGTCAATGTCACCATATATTATGTAACCCACCCGAAAATGACATTTAAACTTTTTAAACGTTTTCGTCGAACCGGGACTAAAGCAAGGTGCCTATTCTGCAGTAGAATTGGATTTGCTACGAATGCATTTTTAAAAAATCGTAAAAAAAATAACATAAATAATACTGGAAATATAAAACTACCAGCATGTTCCTCTTTTTGAGTAGAATACAATGAGCTAATCGAACTAAGGGCTAAAATAGTGGGCCTAGGTTGATTTGTGTAAGATTGTCCCGTAATATTTATTTATTTAATTATGAAATGTTGTCAATTGTGGATGAAGGTGCTATGTACATTTTTCCTACAATACCTATCAGTATATTATCTATACGTATAAAACTCTTGCGTTACTGGTCGATTGACAGACAGCGCACAGCCTAAACCGCTAAAGATACTTATAAGCATGAAATTTGGAACATAATATTCTTTACAGTACGTGGACGTGAACTAAGAAAGGATTTTTCAAAGTTCAACCCTTAAGGGGGTGAAATAGGGGTTGAACCGTTGTATGGAAATCGTTAATTTGGAAAGTTATAGACTTTAATCTTTGTATGAAGGTTTCTTACTAAAAAACAAAACAAAATATGATATAGCGTTATTATAAAAATTCATCCCCTTTAAAAAAGATTTGAAAGTTTGACTGTGGATAGAAACATGAAAGCAGGACAGCCGGTTTCTTTTTAACCGACTTCAAAAAAGGAGGTGGTTATATGTTCCTCTGCATGTTTTTTTTTTTAAATACTGTATGTTCACTGATTTCTCCGTCAATAGGGAACATCACTGCAATGTTCTGCCGCCAGAGGCAGCACCACCACTAATAGTAAACCAGTATAGAAATATAGGTATTCACACACACATGCACAATTGGTTGTCAAATGAGTGACAAGGATGCTTGCATAGACAATACCGCAAGTGGGAACGAGATACAATGTCAACGCTGCTAGTGTCGCCACCTACGAAGAGTTTTGCGTAATGTTCCCTATTGTGGACCGATTTCCAAAATTCTTTTTTTAATTGGAAAAAATATACAACCTACAAATTAGAATACTAAAAACTATTGTACCAAAACATATTAAAAAGAAGCATGTAACCGACTATTCACAACTATTTATATACTGTAATCTACTTCCTGTACAAAAAAAGATGAAACTAGCTGTCTTAGTTGAAGAATATCACAATATTACTAAACTCAAAGTTAAGAAAAGATGTAGTAGATTAAGAAAGTTATCATCCCGAAGCCAATTTTGTTTACCTAAATATAATAACATATATGGTTCTCGAACACACTTTTTTTACACTTACTGCCTGAAATTTATAAATCAATTACATGAACACGTACAAAACCTATATGTAAAAGGTTGTAAAATAAGAAAAAACATGATTAAGCACTTTTTAAAATGTAATAATCTAACCTATATTCTGTAAATTAAGTTGTGTATACCTACTTAAAATATTAACTTTTAATTTAAATTAGATAATTAGATAAGAACACCCCATTGGCACACAAACCTCTCAAGGTTTTGCCGAGATGGGTAGGTATGTAACTATTAGCATGTATTTCTTTCGTCTTAATCAATAATAAAAAAATAAAAATAAATTGTAAGTGTATACTCCTAAAGTGGTCCCATTGTCACCAAGTCAGGATCTGTTGATGGGATCCCAGGGAATTGAGGGCAACCCTCTTTGATATGAGGCACGCGTGTAGTAATTTAGGTATTTTCTATTATAATTCGTGTATTTACCCTCGGAAATCGCAATTTTGGTGAAGTGGAACTGATGATGAAGACCACAGATGACTTATAGAACTCTTCAAAGATGTAAAATACGTCAAAGATCCTGACATGATTCCGTTGAAGTACCAACTAATGAAGTGTTTACCATGGCTTTAGTTGTTGAGGAATCAACGGAATTCCTCAAATATTATCAGCCCACAGATAGCGACTTGGGTTTTTTCTGTAATAATCAACGCATCAATCTCGGAGAGCATGTAGTAAATTGGAAAAGAAATGTGGAAATTTTCATGGCAATTTATTCCATGCTTCGCATGCATTTTGCACATTCTATATATGTAATTGATATAGGTAAGTCCCGGCGAACTCTTCAATCAAAAGGGCTTCTGGCTAAATCGGCTACTGCGCACTCAAGGTCCAGCTCAAAATGTTTGCCGGCAACTGTACCCATATATTGATATAAGTAAAAAGCTACACGTTCGTGAAAACCACATGTTAATCGGTTCAGTAGTGTAAAAAAATATTTAGCATAACGGGTTTTGACGAAGGGTTATTCATAGGGAAAGTAGTAGTAGTACGCCGTTGCCGGCGTAACAATTCAACAATTATTGCAAAAATTACACTTACTACGCGGGCGAAGCCGCGGGCAACAGCTAGTTACTAACCGATTGACAGACAGCGCACAGCCTCAAACGCTAAAAGATATAAACATGAAATTTGGAACATATATTATTTCCAGTAAGTACGTGCACGTGTCATCATCATCACATCAGCCGAAAGACGTCCACTGCTGAACATAGGGCAAGGAGTGCCAAAGTGACCAGTCCTGCGCCACCCGCATCCAGCGGACTCCCGCGACTTTTACCAGGTTACGCCGCGCCTTCCAGTACGTGGTCGTCACTCCTTTTCGCCCCAACGGCCATCGGATCTACGTGCAATGTGCCCCCCGCCCACTGCCACTTAAGTTTAGGGATTGAAGGGCAATGTCGGTTACCTTGGTTCTGCTGCGGATTGCCTC
Organism: Epinotia brunnichana; assembly: GCA_963854355.1. Classification (NCBI taxonomy): domain Eukaryota; kingdom Metazoa; phylum Arthropoda; class Insecta; order Lepidoptera; family Tortricidae; genus Epinotia; species Epinotia brunnichana. The sequence continues at coordinate 20,230,379 of OY977950.1, read as the reverse complement.
ATTTCTGATGCGATCACGCAGATAAACTCCCAACATAGCCCTCTCCATTGCCCTTTGGGTGACTTTGAGCCTTCTTATGAGGCCCATAGTAAGCGACCACGTTTCGGTGCCATACGTCATCACTGGCAACACCCACTGGTCAAAGACTCTGCGGAATATTGGACGAAAAGATGTGCAGTAGCTTACCGAACGCTGCCCAGCCGAGTCGGATTCGACGATTGATCTCTTTCTCGAAGTTGGACCTACCTAGCTGGACAGTCTGTCCAAAGTATATATAATCGTCTACAACTTTGAGCGTTAGCAGAGAGGCAGGTTATACTCCGCAGTCTTCTGTATAACCTAACAAAGCGTGTGGATGTGGTCTACGGTACTAAAGCCTCTTCGGAAACTGGCTTGTTCGGGAGGCTGGAAGTCAAGTCAAGCCTGCGTGCGAGACTATTCGTAATGACTATTGAAAACAGCTTATAGACATAGCTCAGAAGTGAGATGGGTCGGTAGTTCTTCAGCAGGGTGCTATCACCCTTTTTGAAGAACAGCATCACTTAACCTCTGGCCCATGCCTTTGGCGTTCTCCCTTCCAGTGGGACGGTGTCGAACAACTTCTGAAGGGCCACAAGATCGGTTTTCCACCCTCCTTCAAGAGTTCGGCTGTAATTCCGTCTTCACCGGGTGCCTTGCCGTTCTTAAGCTGTTTCAGAGCCATTATAATCTCGTACAGGCTGATATCCGGGATGTCGTCGGTATAGTGTCGGGTTAGTCTAGCTCTAGGGTCTTCCGCCAGACCAACTTCGGGTCTGCGAGTTGACGTGTATAGCTGTTCGTAAAAACGCTGTATCTTACTCGGCTCAGGTTTGGAACAAACGACTCCCCCATCTTCAGTTTTTAACATTGCGAGCTGGCTCTGCCAAATAGTCCGATCTCGTGAGAACACTTTCGAGCCCTTATTTCGCTCGATGGTCTCTTCTCTCTAAATATAGTAGGTTATGATGTTATAATAAACCAATTATTTCAGGCATCTAAGGCCCCGTTACAAAATATTTTAATACCTACATAAAATAAAATTATAAAACTAAAAACGAACTATTTAGGCGACGAAACAGCGTGGCTCCGTTGCGTCGTAAAGTGCGTTGTAGAATTCGGTTAGGTTGCCCCGGAACCGCCGAAACACTTATGACATTTAAAGTTTCTATTTTGTAAGAAGCAACGGTAACCGAGTGCCATTGCACCGGTGCCACCACCGGGTTACGCAACGCTGAGTGGTTACTAATTGTGGGCTTCCGTGTTTTGAAAGTCATGTAAATCTGTTGATCACTGCTGTCATCAAGCCGCGTTAAGAAGTCAACGGGGGGATTGAGGGTTCTTAAGACGCACACTCACTTGAAAAAAAACCTTATTTATAAATTTCTGTTACAAGTGGACCCCTCCTCTCAGGCTCCTTCCAGATGCAACCGGGATAACGTTAAGATAAGGGAAAATGATGATTCTGTGACAGAATACAAAACAGTAATGTTATCTATTGTTTGCTTGAAAGCTTAGATTTAAAAATAGCCTCAATTGAAATAATATTGATACAGTGAATGACAATAATCTGTCGTAATGACAATGTTGTTATGAAGTGGAAATAACTGCTACAAAAACAATAATAAGGAAAGGCGTGATCATTGTTTGATTTTGATTGATAGTTAATTTCACTTGTTGACTATCTAGTAAATTACGACTGGCGTTAGCCACTTTAAAGATTATGTTGATGTTCTGAAATATTTATGTTATATATGGTAACGCGATAAAAAGTAATAAAAAGAAAAATGTTCAAAAGGAGAGGAGTGAGAAAAGTTTTTAACAGAAAAGTTATAATGTTTATTCCGATATTAACTCGACCTACACTATGAAACGCTATGTCAACCCGCTTTTAGTGCTAAAACGACAGTTTAGCTTTTTTTGGTTTATGCATATTTGCGAGGCGAATGACGATGAAAAGCGCGAACGCGTGCATTCCGTAGCAGCGCGCGGCAACCACGAATGGAGTCCGTGAGGGCCGGTCGGCATATGTACTTTTAGTGGCGTGACGAAATCACAGACTGAACCGCCCCTGGTTATATAAAGAATCGCTTTCTTCTTCCGCAGAAAAGAACAATCTGATTATTTCAATCAGATTGTTCTTTTCGCAAGTTTTAATGTGTGTAGTGCTAGTTGTTTGACAACCGGTTAGCCTAGTGGGTACTGGGTAGTGACGCTGCCTACGAAGCAGAAGGTCCTTGGTTCGAATCCCGGTAAGTGCAAATATTTGTGTGATGAGCATGAATATTTGTTTCTGAGTCTTGGATGTTTTCTATGTATTTAATTATATACATCTATTAAATATATCGTCGCCTAGTACACAAGCCTTATTGAGCTTAATATGGGAATGGTTCGATTTGTGTAAGATTGTCCCCTATTATAGAAAAAAAAGCGGCCAAGTGCGAGTCGGACTCGCACATGAAGGGTTCCGTTAAATAAATTGCGGTTTACGATTTATGACGTATTAAAAATAACTACTTACTAGATCTCGTTCAAACCAATTTTCGGTGGAAGTTTGCATGGTTTTGTACATCATATATTTTTTTAGTTTTATCATTCTCTTTTATTAGAAGTTACAGGGGGGGGGGGGACACATTTTACCACTTTGGAAGTGTCTCTCGCGCAAACTAATCAGTTTAGAAAAAAAAAATGTTAGAATCCTCGATGTAATTTTTGAAGACCTATCCATAGATACCCACACGTATGGGTTTAATGAAAAAAAAAATCCTGAGTTTCAGTCCTAAGTAAAGGGAATCCCAAAAAAATTATTGTTTTTTTTTCTATTTTTGTGCAAAAATCTTAATGCGGTTTACAGAATACATCTACTTACCAAGTTTCAACAGTATAGCTCTTATAGTTTCGGAAAAAAGTGGCTGACAGCTGACAGACAGACAGACAGACATGACGAATCTTGGGTTCCGTTTTTTGCCATTTGGCTACGGAACCCTAAAAAATACCTACTCCTTTAACGTTTGCTTACCATTTTTCTGCCACTGGACTGGACACCGGCAGTCCCGTTGAGGTGTTTTTTTCCGTTCCTATGTAAATTTGTTGACAATGCTATATTATTGCAAGACCTATTCTGATGATGGTTAGGCATAGAAAAGCTCATAAACCAAGCAAGCCGTGTTTCCGTCTAGATTTCATAACGAGCATTTGATAACTGCAAAAGATAGTACAGTTGGTAACAAAAACTTGTACCAAAAACCAGCAGACTGTAAGTACATACCTACCACTAGTCCGGTGGCCGACTGCAAGAAACCCTACGTGATAAAAAAATAGAAAATACCTACTCTGTAGGGGTAGCTGACTTTAAGTCACTTCAACTGCTCTTGGTCGGCCGCGGCTTAACTTGGCAAATTTTGCGCAAATGGCAAAAGAGTAAGTACAAAAATTCATCTAAAAAAACGTCATCGAAAAATAGAATGAAACTTGTATGATAGGATAGGTGCCTTTGAGGACAGTAAAAAAAAAGTGGTCGGCCAAATCCAGTGTTGGCAGGTTCCTGTGTCCGACCGAATTTGTGGTACCACGTGACTGCTGCATTTTACGTCATCGAAAAATGGAATGAAAAAATCGGATTATTATAGCTAAATTAAACCTGTTGACGTATCTATGTCTTGGTCGGCCTCACCTTAGCCTGGCAGTTTTTGCAGTCCAACCACATTTACAAAAAAAATTTGCTTGTTTCAATTATTGAAAATATGGTTTCTTCATTGCTTAAACTGAACTAATAATGTTTAATTTAATAAGACTATCGCAACATACTGCCGTGCTTTTTTAAAAAGCAGTCTTTTTCATACAATTTTATTTAAGGCGACGTGAGCTCCAAAAACTGATTTTTAAAAAATCGTAGCTCTTGTTTGGGTTATAATACGGCTTCTCTAAATTTAATTAGCAATCATGAGGCCTTTCTCGAGGGAAATCAGCTATTCGAATCCTGAGTTTTTGACTTTCGCTCGATAGAAAAAAATCACGAACATAGGTCTAAAATACACTTAAAAAAATCATAACAAATTATGCACAACAGCTAAACATAATAAAATTAGTTTTAAAAATTGGCAATGTCCTGTTTAAGGGAAATCAGCTATTACTTTTTTATTTATTAAAACGCACATAAAATTAAAATAAAAAAAACATGATATCCGCGCTTCCAAACACGCACTTCCATCTCGCTCACGCTTATTCTCAGTGAGTGGGAGAGAAGACCACGAACCTACGTCCCCTTAATTTCAATTTTTGACTGCCTTTTTAAGAATCACGGCAATACTGCCTGACTGACTGACTATACAGTCATAAGTCATAACCATGCCGACCGACCGGTATCTGCTAGGCCGCACGTACCGGCGTTCGGCTGCATCTAAGTACTTGGGGTCAGCTTCATCTACTTGAAGTCGGCTACATCTACTTGAAGTCGGCTACATCTACTTGAGGTCAGCTACATCTACTTGAAGTCGGCTACATCTACTTGAGGTCAGCTACATCTACTTGAGGTCAGCTACATCTACTTGGGGTCGGTTACAACTACTTGTGGTCGGCTCCATCTACTTTAAGTCGGCTACATCTACTTGGGGTCGGCTCCATCTACATAAAGTCGGCTACATCTACTTGGGGTCGGCTCCGTCTACTTGAAGTCGGCTACATCTACTTGGGGTCTGCTCCATAACCTTGGGGTCGGCTTCATCTAATTGCGGTCGGCTACATCTATTTACTTGGGGTCGGGTACATCTACTGGAAGTCGGCTACATCTACTTGGGGTCGGCTACATCTACTTGGGGTCGGCTCCATTTATTTGAGGTCGGCTCCGTTTACTTGAGGTCGGCTACAACTACTTGGGGTCGGCTCCATCTACTTAAAGTCGGCTGACACAGTGGCGTTTGTACGAAAACGCTACTATATCAGTCTGACTCCAGGATGCGAACGCGAAACCTATTCTGCTGCAGCGGGGAGTCAATCAAGGAGATGTTATTTCCCCAAAACTGTTCACCGCTGCACTGGAGGATTTGTTCAAGACTCTGGACTGGAGAATGCAGACATCAAGAACGAGAGAGACTCACTTTCGGATTTATGACAATTTAGTAGTCTTGGCTGAGACCGTGGATGACTTTAGTACGATGCTCGATGACCTCAGTAAAGCTTCCGAGCGAGTCGGTCTAAAGATGAACATGGATAAGACGAAGATCATGTCAAATGCCCATGTAGTGCCAACTGCCATTACAATCGGACGCTTTACGCTCAGAGTTGTAGACGATTATATATACCTCTGACAGACTGTCCAGTTCCAGTCCTCTCGGCTCGGTTTGACCAGTGTGTGTCCTGAAATGTAGTCGCTCACTATGGGCCTCAATAGAAGGCTAGAAGTCACCCAAAGGGCAATGAAGATGGCTATGTTGGGAGTTTATCAGCGTGAAATAAATGGAGCCGACCCCAAGTTGATGTAGCTGACCCCAAGTAGATGTAGCTGACCTCAAGTAGATGGAGCCGACCTCAAATAAATGGAGCCGACCCCAAGTAGTTGATACCGACCTCAAGTAGATGGAGCCGACCTCAAATAAATGGAGCCGACCCCAAGTAGATGTAGCTGACCTCAAGTAGATGAAGCCAACCTCAAGTAAATGAAACCGACCCCAAGTAGATGTAGCCGACCGCAATTAGATGTAGTCGACCCCAAGGTTATGGAGCCAACCCCATGTAGATGTAGCCGACTTCAAGTGGATGGAGCCGACCCCAAGTAGTTGTAACCGACCTCAAGTAGATGGAACCGACCCCAAGTAGATGTAGCCAAACGCCGGTACGTGCGGCCTCGCAGATGCCGGTCGGTCGGCATGGTTATGACTTATGATTATACTGCCGTGATTCTTAAAAAGGCAGCCAAATATTGAAAATTTTATGAAAAAGACTGCCTTTACAAAAAGCACGGCAGTATATTGCGATAGTTTTATTAAATTTAACATTATTAGTTCAGTTTAAGCAATGAAGAAACCATATTTTCAATAATTGAAACAACCAATTTTTTTTTATAAAGTTGGTCGGACTGCAAAAAACTGCCAGGCTAAGGTGAGGCCGACCAAGACGTACGTCAACAGGTTTAATTTCGCTATAATAATCCGATTTTTTCATTCCATTTTTCGATGACGTAAAATGCAGCAGTCACGTGGTACCACAAATTCGGTCGGACACAGGAACCTGCCAACACTGGATTTGGCCGACCACTTTTTTTTACTGTCCTCAAAGGCAGCTATCCTACCATACAAGTTTCATTCTATTTTTCGATGAATTTTTGTACTACTTTTTTGCCATTTGCGCAAAATTTGCCAAGTTAAGCCGCGGCCGACCAAGAGCAGTTGAAGTGACTAAAAGTCAGCTACCCCTACAGAGTGGGCATTTTCTATTTTTTATCACGTAGGGTTTTATGCAGTCGGCCACCGGACTACACGTACTAATTAAAAGTCATATTTTCATAGAAAACTATACTTCCGTCCTGTTCATTAGGGGAGGCGCCGCAGTTTCCAGACTCAAGCCTGCAATTTCCTATCCAAATCTCATTATTATCATTTCATCATTATCATCATACGTTGGGGGTTATGCCCTGTTTCGCAGTCTATTTTCGCGAAGGTCATTTCCAAGCATGTTTGAGAAATTTTCGCTAGACTATATTCATGCGTATTTAGGATGGTTTGTAGATTATTATTTTATTTATCTGTGGGTTTTAAGCTTGTTTTTTTGTATGAGTGAGTTATATTTTTAAACAACTTTACGTCACAGATTCTGATATGATGCCGTTGAAATAACAAACCATGAAGTGACAAAGGTAATTCTGAGATCCATGAGGAATCGACGGAAGTCCTCAAAAATTATCGGCCCTCATACAGCGATTTGGTTTCTTTCTCTTATAATCAACGCATTTGCCCTCGGAAATCAGTTCATGTGCTACTTAAATTGGAAAATAAAAGTGGAAATGTCCATCTGGCTTGGCGGAGTACTAAATTGAAGTCGTTTAAAACTTTGTTTTTAACGTAAATTATTATTTTCTACTAGCTGCCCGCGCGGTTCCGCCCGCGTTTTACACAGGATGCAAGACGAGGAATAAAATATATGTTAAATATACATCCCAAAGGTACATTATATTATTATAATAATATTAATAATGAACCCGCGGGGGCAGCTTGTGGCAAGCTGACGGTGAGTGGCGACACCGCGGACCCCTAATCTCCAGAGGGCCCATTTGATCTGGCCCTCGCCTCTGTGCTTGCCTTAACCGGCCGGCCAGAGTGGAGTCGCAAGAGCGGAACCTATGCTCCAGGTTGGAAGTGTAAAATGTCATAACGCCGGTGGCCTTTGAACGGAACACCGCCGGGATCTGGCGCACCGCAGACTCACCTCTTGACAACCTCACAGCCGCTCAGACGTGTTGCTCCATTGTCGCACTGTGCGTGCGACTGTTTTGTGGGGCCCACTTAGGGAGTTGGCGAGTCACCGCCTGCCTTTATACAATTTTAAGACTGATTGTCACGGCAGGTGTCCGCTAGTCTCCTTCCATAACCCATTATCCAGTCCATCCAACACTCAACTCAATAGCCCATGACCTTAAATGAACTCCAATAGTCTTTGCACCTGGCGGGGACCATCACCGGTTGTATCATGTTGTGCGCTCGGAGATGGTATCCGCCATGTGCATCCCTCGCTTTAGATTATTTTTGTCTTAAAGGGCCGCTGCGCTGTTGGCTTCGGCCCCACGCATGCCTTCCAAAAGTCCGGGACCCCATGGTCCCGTGATATGGCACAGACATAAAATTAATAATGATACTTAACTGAATATTTGAAAATAGATTGGTTGTATATTTCATGCATACTTCAAACCACACAGATATTATAATTAAATTGATTATTCTCATTGTTATAATACACCTAATGTGACTAATAATAGACCATACTCTGTCATTGAGACACAATTTTCCTATTACCTTGAAATAAAAACAACAAGTTCAGACATAACATCGGAAATGAAACTTGTTTATCCATTAAAAAAAAGGTCAAGTGCGAGTCAGACTCGCGTACCGAGGGTTCTGGACCAATGCGGCATAAAAGGCTGTATCTTTTGATTGCGTTGGCTTAGAAGTTTGATTTTTTCACAGCTCCAAGTGACTGTAGACCTGAGTATTTGATATAAATTTTAGCTTGTTAGCTCGACGTGTTCCTGAGAAAAAGGGTCTTGACAGACGGACGGACGGACAACAAAGTGATACTATAAGGGTTCCGCTTTTTTCTTTCGAGGTGCGGAACCCTCAAAACAAGTTTCTTCCAATACCTATACGTTTTTGGGTTAAAAACATTGTTTAATTGAGTTAGTGTTCAGTCTTTCAAAGTAGGTATTAAAGCCATTTTCTAATTTAGTCTAGCCAAAATTAGAAAATTGCAACGAAGAAGCACCTTTGCGGCTTCTAACTCGTATGGCCAGTAGGTACACAATTTACCATGTGATTTTTACCATGTTACGTCACGATTGTTACAGCAAAACATTAAAAAAACTTCCCTCCATTACATATTCATAATTCATCACACAAAACAAAAAAAACTTGTTTGCAAAACGATTCAATTTGAAAAAGGTAATTACTTAAGTCACTCACCGTATAGTGGCCCAACCATAATAATATACAAGCCGAGTATAAGAAATATCATCAAGCGTCCTCCAAATGCTCTTGGTTTAATTGCCACCATCAATGTGTTGACAACCAAACCCAACACTTCGCATATTGTCTTCTTAATCCTTTTACCAGTCTCACAACCTTCACTTATATTGTCCTCAGTAGACACGACGTCTTCAAGTTTAAACACTCCATACAAAAAAGAACTAGTATGTAGCACTAGTAGCAACGAAAATATTCCGTAGTATCCTAGAATTCGTAGTAGCACCCCACTTAACACTGTTCCCATTGGAGTCCCCAAGCTGATGCAAATCGTCACAATCCCTAAACGGAATGTCCTGCTTTCCACAGACGTCCTGTCTGCCATGAAACTGAACATGCCCATGAATATTATGATGTAGCTTCCAGATAATGCAGCCGGCAGGGCTTCTATAAGCACCGTCGCCGTAAGAGATACATCATAGAAGTAATAAGTCGCTAATAGCAGCCCGATGTTAGCTATAATCTCCCCAATTATGGGAAATAATATACAAATCTTCCTTTTTTTGTTTTTGTCACTCCACGCTCCAACAAAAAGCACCATCACGGCAGGGATGGCAGTTTGAAGCGGGAATTTCCAAGCAACCACTTGAGCCACTAAAGTTTCTATTTGCTTCATTTCATCACCCAATCCCGTCACATTTCGGTCCCTGATCCTGTCACAAATCTCGGTTCCGTAGTTTAAATTTACCAGGCAAGATTTTTCTAAGTGCATATTCTGCACGGCGAAAGATGAGAGCGCTGTGCAAAGCATGTAAGTAAAAAGACATGGTTCCACTGTGATTTCTCGCCGAAAATTCTTGATGTCCTTTAGTATTCCTTTAGATTTTTCTCTCCATGTAGTTCTTAAGTTTCCCGTGAGCGCTGTTTTCGAGTTGGTGAGCTCGCCCCGGCGTCGTGTGTCGCCCATGTCGCCAACCGTGTGGCATTCGAAATGGAAGTAAAAGTGAAAGAGTCGTTTAATATTTGGTTCACGCACTTGATGTACAGATAGCGCGCCGTCGCGCGTATGACTACACCGAGTTAATCCGTAAGCTTTGAACTATCGTTTCCAAAAAACCTGAGTTGTAAATGTCGGTTTGACTCGAATCGGTTACGAAAGCGAGTCGCGAGCGCTGCATCTCAGTGACTCCGATAAAAGAGGTCTTTAGCTGGTTATTTATTCTGTATGTTACTCATCGCCGTATTTTTTTAGATAACGTTGCACGCACGGGCTTACTAGAAACGAACGTAACAACGTTTTTACGATATTAAATGTAATGCATCTGCTTTGCGTCACAACCACAGCTACACCTTTTGAATACTGAGCCATGTGTTTACTTCGCTTAATAATAAATTACTAAGTTTACTGCGACAACTGTTCAAACTCTTTAGTGTTGTTATCGGCAACGGTTTGCTATCATATCTACGTTTTTAAAACCAAATTAAATGCTTGAAGTCATTTACTGCCTACACTTACTTATTTATCTTTGTGGTTAGTGTAGTACGTTTTGTTGTAAAAAAAATACGTAGGTAAGGTTATTTCTCATTGCGTATGTACAGTCACCATCAAAAATATGTTTAAAGCAACAAGGTTTTAGAAATATGTGGTCCCACTTCGATTTCAGAAACATTTATCAATATCTGACACCATAAAATTGGATACTTCAGCTGTTTCAGACAGGCGTTAACATAAAATACTTCATATATATGTCTACTAAAACAAACATATACTTGTATAAAGGGTGTCCCAGAAATCGACGTAAAGCCGAAAACGGATGATAGACCAAGTCATAAATAACAGTTATCGGAAAAATACAAAAAAAAACCAACTCGTGTACTTTTAAGATTATGGTCACTTTAAAAATTTAAAATTTACGACGATTGACCACTTAATGCATAAACAAAAAAAAAACCAACACGAGTTGTTTTTTTAAATGTTTTTTTATGATAACTGTTATGACTTGGTCTATCATCCGTTTACGGCTTGACGTCGATTTCTGGGACACCACTGTATACAAGTATATGTATATGGGACATCCTGTATGTGTAGCAGTCAAATAAAAGGAAACATGCGTTGGATTCATTAATATAGTCAGGTTCCAAATATTTATATTCACTGTTTATTTCAGAAATATGTATACATACGTGTATTTGCTTTCTGAAGTGTCATGCATGACATGAGTTTGTGTTCTCGCTCAGATGACATATATCTGTCTTCTTCATATTGGTCGTGATGTCAGAGACATGTCATTTGTTTTAAATGTCATTACTCAATGCAAAACACAATTAATATATTGATGATTCCTAGCATCTTATATCTTAAAAATATGATGTAACCAACCAGTTTCGGTAGTCATAAAAATATATTTTCGAATACCACTGCATGGCCGCTAAGTAACATTTAGTTTTCTTTTTATTTCAATTTCTGCAGGAATTTGTCATCAAGTGCTACTCTAGATACCTATCGTAAAAATTGGGAGGAGGTTGCAGAGGCTACCGATAACCTAATCTATCTATCTATCTATATTATTATTACGCGAGCCCGATTTTTGTACATGCCATCAGATCTACAGTAACAGCCCGGTTTTTATAAATTATATGTCATTCGATTTGTCTCATGCTGCAGATTTGCAATAAGGTCTTCGTTTTGTCATTTTTTATAGGTAAGGTACTAAAATTTAAATTTAAAAATACTACTGTGCGCTGACCACGTGAGTGCTTCCCATTTGTTCTATGGAACAGTGACGTCATAGAATAATTATTCCATAGAACATTTAGGCTTTCAGATTATCATTTGTTCTATAGAACTGTTACGCCGTGGAATAAAATGATATGGCAGTATTGCATCTTGTTCTATAGAATATATGGGATTTTTTTTTATTTGTTCCATGGAACTGTGACGTATTTTTTTTTATTGACAGATGGGGCGGTTCACTGTGTGATTCCGTCGCGCCGCTACAAGTACATGCCGGCGGCCGCCAAATTGGCGGCCCATTAGTAGCTGCCGCGTGTTGGTACAGGACGCTCGCACGCAGCGCGTTGCATGCGATAGAACGGGATGGCCACATTTAGGCACGTTTGGCGTACCTAAACAGGGAATTTGTGAACACGTTCGTTGCCAAGCCGAAAATGCAGAATTTATATGGATGGCTACACAAACAACACACCCGCACAGTACGGCTGCGGCGAGCGAACTATCAAGTGCTCGTAAAACATGGCTACCCACAGGCCACGCCCCCTAGTAAATAGTTAATTCCCTTCCCTAGTGGCCAAAGGAAAAATCAGAAGCCAATACGCAACGGCCGCAATTTTGTAGCTCGGACAATATTGTATTCGATAATCACGCGAACTCGCGTGAGCGGCCACTACGTATACAGCCCCTTCACGCGAGTTCGCGTGATATGGCAACCAACGTGTTAACAGAGAACCTTCTGTACGTAGTACTATTACTTATTCTGTGACCTTACTTAGCGCAATGCCGTAGGCGCCGATAGGCTTCCACCCGATTACTTAAATTTCTTCTCGGATGCCGGGGACTCCCATTGGCGACTTTGTTGACCTGACTTGAATACTTACCATCCAAATTATTTCACGTTTAGATAATTATAACTCCTTCGTTTACAGGTAGGTATAAATTGTATTTTTTCAAACCGAAATGACTTTAAAATACTGGAAATCATAAAACAGTAAGTATTAAACTATTTACCGGTAAAAATATTATTTTAAACCATGACCGGTCCCCTATATAGTATTCTTTGATCTGTGCTGATACTAATAAGAAAAGGTGTAATGTCTGTGAAATGTAAGTTTGTATGTTAGGGGCCCGGTAATCTCAGAAACTATACTCATCCTATTTTAAAAATCCTTTCTTCAGTAGGTTATATGTAGGTAATGGACCTACGGAATTAGGTATGTGCTATATTTTATCCTCAGAGCATAGAATACTAGAGAGAGGACAAGCCGCCGGCGGCCGTGTCGCAGCTGTATGCTCAATGGGCATACACTGCCATACTGTGCACGCGTGCTGATCGCAGAGAATATTACGTTTTTTCCCAAAATGCCTGATATGATGCGCGTTTATTGTCAAATAAGCGTGTAGGTATACAAGTGTGTGTGTTTTAGATGTGTGCGTGCTTTATCTTGTCAATTACTTGGGCGTTGTGTGGGTTAATGTACTTGCGACAGGCTCACTCTATACAAAGCGGCCGCCATGTCCGATCTCCTTATATTCATACATCTGTGATTTTATCCCGTCACTCCACCTAGGTTCGTTATATACGCCGCGGAGCCGCGCGGGTAGCTAGTCGATTTTAATAGGTAACACGCTGAAGACATCCTACGCGTATGATTTTTTGCACGGAACCCTCGGTGCGCGAGTCAGACTCGTAATTGACCAGTTTTTTTTTGTTATTGCATTTGCAAGTTGAGTGATGTCATTTGACATTGAACGCGACAAGTGACAGGATAGAGCATCCGTCCCTGGCTGACACCGTTCGATAGAACGAGACGACGCGCTTATCCTTATGCTCCGGGGCCTGAGGGACCAAAACTGCAACAGTTTTATAAAGGCTGGTATTTTAATATTAGGTCATTAATAGGTCGAACATCAATAGCCTGCCGTCAGTCAGCCAGTTTTTGGGACAACTGTCGTGGGGGTGGTTCCGAACTTGTTAAAAAAACGCCTACGTCGCAACTGTTTTATAAAATCGGAAAATTTGTCTGTGGATAGTAAGACAACTAACAAACTATGCGGACATAGTCAGTCTGCAGAATATTGGGACAACACGCGTCCGTAGCCCGCTAAACCCGTCAAAAAAATTGGTTAGTGAAAGTGTTTTATAAAATTTAAAAAAATTCGTGCAAGTAGTTCATAGTACCCAAAACAAGACTAACATAGTCAGCCCAAAGATTTATGGAACATACGCCGTCAGCAGTCAATAGAACGGCGCGCCGAACGCTTCATTTATAGTTATAGCGCGCTCAACCGCAAAATCGTTTTATATTCAGAAATATTTGAAGATCAATACTTTATTTATGTATAATACTTATTAAGAGGGCGCTCGTTTTTTGGTTAGGAATAAGCGAGAATGACGGATTTTTGACGTTGTAATTCTAAGAAACGGAGAGCTTTTTCTAGATCCTGATTACTTATTTGCATAGGTAAACTTCTCATATTGGTCCTAGCCGCCTCCAATTTACGAATTACTGAATACTTTAACCGAAAATACCCGATTACCGACAGTAGTTTTCTGAAGAGAGCGCAGAGTCATAAGTTTGAGCCCCTAATACTCCATGATGTTTTATGAGAACCTACTTGTTTTATTCTATTTTCACTAGCGTAATATGTTGCCATTGCGCCTAGCCGCCTCGAATTTTCCTTATTCTGCACGTATATATATGTAACCTGTTATCAATTACACCATATTTGTCAACAAAACCTTACTGAAAACTCAAGGATTTTCTCATTATTGTTGAATTATTTGTGTATTGAATCTTACACAACATTAAAGTTCATGCTTGTACCAACAAGATCCAGTCCAAAAAATATAACTTTAGTCAAAATTTATAATTATAAATAATTATTCAAAACTAGTATAAATTTACCGTCGCGCGGGAATATATCTCAGTACCGGCTGAATAGCCCTCCGAGACAGACGTGTAGTGTGTTTATTTGTGGCTATTCACGAAGCTAACCGGCCACTCTTCAGATAAAATAATATTATTTTGATCTCCGACTAGGCATAGTTGTTACCAACCTCGGGGTCAAACTATACTGGGGATACATTCGTGAGGCTAATCGAGACAAGTTATGAATTGCATAGCTGCCAGATAAGACGTAGTGTAGCGAAAAGGCTCAAACCCACAGTATACGTAACATTTAAAATTGAACCTTCTACCTAAAACAAAAGTCATACATTTCAATGGTGATGTCTTGTGGGTTGGATCCTTTTGTCTAAACTACGCGTTCTATAGTCAATTATTATTGTACGAGTGATCGTGATACTTGATAGATTTAATTTATTTACTTGTTACTATCAGTCCACCTTGTGGAGGGTCCGCTGCAGTTTCCGGTACGTAGTCGCCTCTCGAGAACCTCCCCGCCCCAACGGCCATTATGATTAGTTAGTATGTATGTATGTATGTTAGTTTGGGCGAAATCTTCAAATTAGGTACAATTATCTTCTTATATTAAGTATCTTCGGTGACAATGCCATAATATCATAGAGCTGGTCTGATGATGGAGTCGGAAGGTGGCCATAGCAACTCCTAAACTCAACAAGATAAAGCCATCGAATTTTGGCTCATTTATTTGGTCATGGCACGGCAAGACTTGGATGCTGGATGATTTCCAGAGTCTGATGATGGAGCTGGAAGGTGGTCATGGAACTCCTAAACTAAACTAGATAAACCCATCTAGTTTGGGCTCATCTGTTTTGTCTTGGTAAACACTTTGGTGATGGATGATTTCCAGGATCTGATGATGGAAGGTGGTCATGGGAACTCCTAAACTAAAATAGATAGACCTATCTTGTTTGGGTTTGTGTGATTTGTCTGTACAAGTACCCACGAACCAGCGACATAATATGCAGGGTTATTGAAAATAACAAGATGAATAAAAAACTTTTTAAAAAACAAGCTTATATGGCGTTTGTTAAGTACAGCACGATCCTACCTTGCATTTAGTTATTATTTTCGTTTATATATAATAATAACACACACCGGGGGTTTACACTGGAAAGGGAGATTTTTACGTGGTTTTATTACATTTCCGAGTCATCATCATCATCATCATCATATCAGCCGAAAGACGTCCACTGCTGGACATAGGCCTCCCCCAAAGAGTGCCACAATGGCCGTTCCTGCGCCACCCGCATCCAGCGGACTCCCGCGACCTTTACCAGGTCATCAGTCCACCTTGCGGGGGGCCTACCCACGCTGCGCCTTCCGGTACGTGGTTGCCCTCAAGAACCTTTCCACCCCAACGGCCATCGGTTCTACGTGCAATGTGCCCCGCCCACTGCCACTTAAGTTTAGCAATTCGGAGGGATATATCGGTTACCTTGGTTCTGCTGCGGATAGCCTCATTTCTGATGCGATCGCGCAGAGAAACTCCCAGCATAGCCCTCTCCATTGCCCTTTGAGTGACTTTGAGCCTTCTTATGAGGCCTATAGTAAGCGACCACGTTTCCGTGCCATATGTCATCACTGGCAACACACACTGGTCAAAGACTCTCGTCTTGAGACACTGCGGAATATTGGACGAAAAGATGTGCCGTAGCTTCCCGAATGCTGCCCAGCCGAGTCGGATTCGACGATTGACCTTCCCTTCGACATTTCCGAGTATCACTCTTTATTTCGAAATAAATGTTAAAAAAACCGGCCAAGTGCGAGTCGGACTCGCGCACGAAGGGTTCCGTACCATTATCTATATCTAAAAACGGCAAAATATCTATATCTAAAATCACGTTTGTTGTATAGGAGCCCCCTGTAGCCTAGTTAGTAACTTGGAAGTGACTCTGCCTACGAAGCTGGAGGTCCCGGGTTCGAATCCCGGTAAAGGCATTTATTTGTGTGATGACCACAAATATTTGTTCCTGAGTCATGGATGTTTTCTATGTATTTAAGTATTTATTTATCTATATAAGTATGTTTATCGTCGTCTAGTACCCATAGTACAAGCTTTGCTTAGTTTGGGGCAAGGTCGATTTGTGTAAGATTGTAAAAGAAAAAGAAACAAATAAAAATAAAAATAAAAAGATGTATTCTGTTTTTTAGTATTTTTTGTTATAAATAGCGACAACAGAAATACATCATCTATGAAAATCTCTATCTATCACGGTTCATGAGATACAGCCTGGTGACAGAAGGACAGACAGACATTCAGACAGACAGACGGACAGCGGAGTCTTAGTAATAGGGTCCCGTTTTACTCTTTGAGTACGGAATCCTAATAAGTGACATATGTTTTAGGCTCAGAACATAAAAAAAGGGAGAAGTGCCGTACTGCTTAATTTCAACCAAAACCGATGTCCCCAGTTTTCTCCCACCGCAGCGCCCACAGGCACACACATTGAACCATGTAAAAACAAAGACTCGGGCGTTGCCAGTGAGTCTACGGCAACATGCAAACAAGGGCTTTGATTGGCTTAAACGCACTACACTAGGGGGGCGACAAACGTTAAAATTATGTTTTATCGACATTGATATTAAAATTAATATTATGTTATGATATTGATGGGTAACAACTTCAACAACATGGTAAGTTTATGTGGTGGTATTTAAACTTCTAGCTACAAGTTTCAATAACACGTGTTGTTAACTTACCATAAATCGCAAAAGTAAAAAATATTGACGAATACCTACAGAGTAACATAAACGGCTTTTTATAAGTTCGTGTTCACATACATTTAAAACTCTGGTCACATCGATATTTTTGACCTGTAGGTACCAGGCCGATCCGACTCGCATTTTGGCGCGAAATAATATGTCCATTACTCATATTACGAGATTTAAGGCTAAGGGCGAGTATCCACCAAAGATGTGCGAAGATGTGTTACCATACATTTTACACCTAGGTTTCAAGCAAGCGAGGTGTCAAATATTCGAAAAGTGTACGGCTCTTATTAAGTGGTTGGAAACATTTTTCTTGAAAATGTTACGAACACATTAACTCTTCTCTGTACAGGAAACCAGTTAGGACCTCTGCCAGTAGCATCTATCCATTTTTTTAGAACCTAATCGGATTCTTTGGAAAACTGTAATAAGAAACCGAGATTTCTTCTTCAATTATCACATTTGAAATGAAAGTAAAAAATACTCATTTAAAAAAAAAAAATGGTAATAATATCACATTTTAAGTTGTTCTGAAGCCATTTGCAACTAAATTATATACTTGTATATACAATTTTAATATGTCTATTTACCGTTCATACTGCAACTTAGTGAAAATCTTATTAGTAGGTACCGTAAACATTTTGTGCCTTTTAATCTTATTAGTTACCTTTAAGATAGGCACCCAACCAAAACAAGTAATTAAATAAAATAAAACAGCGAAAGTAGTCGAAATAAAATAACTAGTATGATATCGTACTTCTATTTTATCGATTACGCGTAAATTGTAACTGCACTTTGGCACCGCTCTAGTTTGCGACGCCAAGCAGCGGCCGTACCACTAAAAAATTCAAGCATCGTCCATATCCATAGTGGTTTAATACATTGCGCCGTGGTTTACTGTATTGAACGATCAATGTACAACGCAAAGAACAAAAATATGCTTTTTCGTTCGATATGTTAGTTCGATCCCGAGAAATGATGCGGCGTTGCGTTTATTTATTAAAATATTAGTTTTTACTGACTTAAGTGAAAATACTAATACTCACATGTGGTGCGTGACTCCACCACCATTCATGTAGGTTTTAGTTTCATTCCTATTTTTGCATGTAACCACGCTACAATTCGGCATTTTGAGTAAACGTGGAATAACATTTCAGATTCACGGCAAATTGCGACTAACATGCGGTGGGCAGTGACATGCCCATTTGACCATGTCGCACCGACACGCGCCAAGCCCCCGTTTCATATCTATTCCTTTTTATCATCTGAGGTTTTAGGCTTTTGAATAAAATCACGCATTAATTAATTGCATTCTAGATAAAAAGCTGTGTTTGTATAATTTATAATTTTCAGTTCCTTTGGTAAGAAACGGACATAGCTATTTCTATGAAGGGCAGTTTTTTTTTACTGTCCATAACAAAAAAAAAAATTCTTCAAGAAATGAATACGTAAGTACCCAGTAATTTCCTAGTAGTCTACTGGTATAATTTCATTATATTACTATATATAAATAAGACTCAGATAACATGCAAACTATTAATATCCGTAAAACAAATTATTATTCTTATTACTGACAACTTTAAAACTCGTTTTTATACTAAAAAAACGAAACTAAATATACTTTGTCATATCATAGTATTTTAATATAAATAGAAAACTTGTGCTCAAAAATCAAATACTTACTTTATTCAAGTTATCTAACTTCGCTAACATGATGTTCTAGAACATCATGTTAGCGAAGTAATACTTACCACTTTTTAGTGCAAGTATCAATATCGGTCACGGAGTGAATTCCAACGGTGCGCTATACAGCTATTTGCATCGGCAAGCTCCGCGGTTAGTTCTATCCCGATCGCACTTACATATAGCTAGAAAGGGACGGCACCCGCGGCTGGTGCGATCTCGCTGTGCATGTGGGGGTTAGGTACGTTTGTGTGGGTGGTAGTAGTATTTACACACACAAACGCACTACGCGTGTCAAAATACCGAATTCTGAGCGAGCGCTTTTTTGAAGAGCACTCTTAAACATTCTGCTATATTTTGTACACGGAGAAAATAATCTATTACTAACAATAATAATCTGAATATGAAACTGATGCCAGAGAGGAAGAAGTAAAGAGCTGTGAAGTAGGCGCTGGAGGGGTGCCGGATAAATGGGCATAGCCGGCTATTGAAGTGATGGATTTATGAGACTACGCATAGTAGCAAAAAGCAAAGTAGCTTTTGCCAACCTAGATGCGTGGCGTCCTGCAAACCCAAGGTCATCATATCCATATCAGAATCTATCTTACGACGACCACTTTAGCCTTTTTGGTCACTACCAACTAGCCTACGAAGCAAGAGGTCCTGTGTTCGAATCCCGGTAAGGGCATTTATTTGTGTGATGAGCACGAATAATTGTTCCTGAGTCATGGATGTTGTTTATGTATTTAAGTATTTATTTATCTATATAAGTATGTTTATCTTCGTCTAGTACCCATAGTACAAGCTTTGCTTAGTTTGGGACTAGGTCGATTTGTGTAAGATTGTCTGCAAAATATATATATATATATGTTTTATTATCTTATAACACCGTACTTTTTGCAGCGCGTCATGCAAGACTGAATTATTAACGTCCAGGTCATTAAAGTGAAATAAGGTGCACTACTTGCAGCACTTGCACCTTATTTCACTTTAATGACCAGTAGGTCAATCACGTAACGCATTGTACGCGCGTCTGACAGTAAAATCACAATCTAACTGTCATTTTTCCATATAAAATTGACATTTAGACCTTACAGACGCGCGCAAGAAAAGTTACGTGATCGACCCACTGGCCCCGTAGCATGGATGGCGTTATCACGCGATAAGTGATAGGATAAGCGCGTCGTCTCATTCTATCGAACGGTGTCAGCCAGGGACGGCAGCTCTATCCTATCACTTATCGCGTGATAAGGCCATCCATGCTATCCGTCCTCTGGACGTTAATAATTCTCGTAAATGTGAAGGTCCGGGACATCATTGTCCCGTGAGAGGGAAAGTTATAATAATATACACCATGGGCGTTAATGACCCGAAAGATTTTAACCACGCATTCCTTAGGTCATTAGGAGCAAAAAATGTTACATGAACCCCGATAAAATCCTGCTTAGTTTTGAAGATATTATCATTTTCATGTAAACTATTTATTGTGGTTATGAAAGTGCTTTAAGCTCTTTTGACAGAGACGTTGCTACCGATGTTGCCAAGTTTCGCGTCGTTATTGACATACTTACATCAAAGGGAAAATAATCGTTACCATTTTTACCCACGACGGAACGGAGAAGGTATATGCGTTTAGGGTGAGAGGCTGTTTGTTTGTTTGTGTACACCAATGTTCCCATTTATTTCCAAAACGACTTAACCGATTAAGATACGGTTTTCAGAAATGGGTTTGAGGTTCATCAGGGGTGGTTCGTAGATAGGTGTTATGATCTTGACTCACCAGGGGGCGCTGGTAGTAAACTTTTTAAATGAATTTTCTCAATTATCTATAATACGGCTTGACCGATTTTGACGCGATTTTCGGTGATGGTTTTGGTTGTGGTTTATCAGGGATGGTTCTAACATAAAAATTATTACGTTAACTCACCAGGGGGCGCTGTAGTGAAAAATTCACACGAATGTGTCCAATTATCTAGAAAACGGCTTTAACGATTTATGCCATGTTTAACTTCGTTTGTTAGTGTTTGTCGAGTAGCTTCGGTACATGAGCTGCTGAGGGTCTGATGATGGAGCAGAACAACATCGTAGTGAACTTCCAGAAGGCATATATCTGTATTACTGTGTTTGGGTTCTATAAATAGGTAGTGCTTGCTGAGTAGTTTCGGTACATGCACTGTTGAGGGTCTGATGATGAAGCAGAACAACATCGTAGTGAACTTCCAGAAGGCGTATTTATATCTATATTACTGTGTTTGGGTTCTGTAGATAGTGCTTGCCGAGTAGTTTCGGCACATGAACTTGTGAGGGTCTGATGATGGAGCAGAGCAACATCGTAGTGAACTTCCAGAAGTCGTATATCTATATTTCTGTGTTTGGGTTCTATAGATAGTGGTTGCCGAGTAGTTTCTGTACATGAACTGGTTAGGGTCTGATGATGGAGCAGAACAACATCGTAGGGAACTTTGAGAAGGAATATATAAATTATACCGTGTTTGGGACCTATTAATAGTGTTTTCCAAGGAGTTTCTTAACATGTAATGCCGAGGTTCTGATGATGGAACAGAACAACTGTCACGTTACGTGGACTACCAAAATATTGATAGCCCACGGAACAGTTAGAAAAGCTAGACTACAGAAAGGAAAAAAGGTATTCGGGTCGGGGTTGTATATTTATTTTTTAGTTTTGACAAGTGCAGGGGTTACAATGGCACACCGTACAGAATTTAGAGGTTGAGCGTAAAAAAAGGTAAAGAAAACGTGAGGTAGGTCGTGCGCAGATAGTGCGCGCCGTCCAAGGCGCATACAGATAGGGTGCGCAATCCAAGGGTGCGTGCGGATAGGGCGCGCAAAACAAGGGCGCGTACAGGTAGAGCGCGCAGTCCAAGGGCGCGTACAGGTAGAGCGCGCAGTCCAAGGGCGCGTACAGGTAGAGCGCGCAGTCCAAGGGCACGTACAGGTAGAGCGCGCAGTCCAAGCGCGCAATCCAAGGGCGCGTGCAGATAGGGCGCGCAACCCAGGAGCGCGTGCAGGTAGGGCGTACAGACGCCAAAGAGGGGCGCGTACAGATAGGGCGCGCAACCCAGGAGCGCGTGCAGGTAGGGCGTACAGACGCCAAAGAGGGGCGCGTACAGATAGGGCGCGCAACCCAGGAGCGCGTGCAGGTAGGGCGTACAGACGCCAAAGAGGGGCGCGTACTGGCGTCCACAAGGAGCACGTGCAGATAACGGACGTGGTTCGTCAACGCGCTGCCAGAACTCGTAGGAGGGACCTTCTTGAGGTGCGGGGCCAACTGTGACCCCGCACAGGTCAATTTAGAAGTCTTCCTGGTTTGGAAGTCGACGTAAAACTGCTCGTTCCGCCCATTGTATGGGCTTATATACCCCAACCGACCAAGAATTCTAGAATTTCTAGTTCTAAATTTACAATTCAAAAATTTACAAGGTACCAGGATCACATAATAACGAAAAGTGAATACAACCTTAAACTAAAAGTATTCAACCTAAACTTCATGGTGACGCGGTTAACATAACTTGACATAATATCGTTGTTATGACAGATTGTCAAACATGAAGAAATTATATTTTATTTCAGGAAATGTTAATATTAGTACTAAAACAGTATTTAAAATACTGCTAAAACCACAGAAAAACAGGTAAAAAGAGTGTGCCAAAACGCACGTTAACATTAGCAGCGTACAGACGTCCTTTGCTGTTACAGAGACAGAATGAAAAGCCTGCTAGATGTCCCGTAATGTGAGAATCCTCAAACATGGCCCAGTATCACGACTGAGGCATGGGACGTGCATTTGTGTCCCTTAGAAGGAGTGCAACCGTTCTTAATAAGGTAAATGTTACACAACGTCGTGGTGAACTTTTAGAAGGCATATATCTATATTACTGTGTTTTATTGATAGTGATTGCCGAGTAGCGCTTCTGTTAATTAACTGCTTGCTAAGGGTCTGATGATGGAGCAGAAAACATCGTTAAGAGGACGAGCATACGGAGCGCGCCATAATCGTCAACGTCCGACCGACAAAAGTGGAGCGTCCTAGAAATCCTAGATGCTTCTACGCACAGTAGACCGCGACAGGGCGTAGAAGCGCGCGCAGCGTGCCATAAAATACAACCGTCGACCGACAGAAACCGCCGTCGCCCCCCAGCTGTACATTGACGTCGGGCTTCGGCTGACTACGTATATAGACGTTAACCTCTGAGCGGACGGACCGATGGACGCACGCAACGCGTCGTTTACGACGGACATGTGTCGTGAATGACAGAGTGTTTAAAACCATAAACTTTATCCCACGACTGACAGATTCGGTAGTTTGATAGGGGGGAGAAATATCCTTATACACATGAAGAGCTGTGAGTGGCTCTAAATGTATGGTATCATGTAGTAGAACAAGATCGTTGAAAACTATGCGAAGGCTTTACAGTAGCGGCCCGTTAGCTCAATATCAGTGGAACCATTACTATTTCTATTTCAACTGCATCTTGGTTGCCCACTCAAAACCCCGAACTAAAACATGAACTGCTGAGAGACTGCAGAAGGAGCAGCAGAACAACAACATTTGCCACCTTGCCAAGGTAAATAGCTAGTGGACCGTGTTCAGGCTCTTTTATAATTGTACTTATTGAGAAGAATATAATTGAACTCTCTAGACAGTGTTCTACGACGAGTAGCTTTTTTAAACACAGCTCTTTAAAAATAATAAAATAAAAAGCAAAATTCAAAATTTTTAAAAAACCCACGACGAATGTAAAGGGAAAATAATTAAATAAAATTTTAAAAACCCTCGACTTAAAAATTCAGAATTACAAAAAGAGATGTAGGTCTAGGTAGGTATATAATTACAAAATCACAAAAATTCGTCGGGAGCTGCCGTTGCCATGTCGGTTCACAATTTCACAGGTACCTACCGCTACCTACTTAATAAAAACAATCTGATATCAACAGGATATCAAGGTATTAATAGTACATTATGATACAAGTGAGGTATGTTGATCAATACATCAGAGGCGGAATTGTCACGCGAACCGCAGGTGAGCGTGATAATAGAGCCGAGGATGTAATTATCAAAGGTCACGCGTGTCATACGACGTTTTTCAACACATTTGCGAGGAAAAAATCCTTTTCATAAAATTTAAATGTTACGGGCTCCTAAGTTGTTTCCTTTAGTTATTGATGACAACAGGTTTTTACTCACATATTTGTACATCTCCAAGAATGTACAGTGCCGTCAATTCTATTTATCACTTTTCTATTCACCACGAGTCAACATTTTTAATAATACCCAAACACGCATCATCAATGTTTACAAATATTTGTGAAATTACCTATAATGGCGCGCAACTATTTTTTTTTCGTGACGTTCGCGCAGTGCGCCCGCTGCGAGGCTTACATGAAATCTCTAAACAGCCAATACAAAATAAAATAAATATTTTCTTATTCAATATAAATTCGTATAAAATGTTATCAAAAGTAAATAGTATTACTTAATGAAACGTTTCTAAATCATATCCAAGAAGAAATAATCAATTAATTCATAAGAAGGATTTAATTTGTTTAGTCGAGTAAGAATCAATTTGCCGAGAATTATAAACAAACCTGTATAACCCGGTCAATTTAAGAATGCGGCGAGTCCATACATACACCTTGCTGCAAGGTGGCGACGTGTCTTAATCGGGATATAAACATAAAACACGAGTGTCGTAATGTTATTAAACACGCGTGTTTAATACCCAGGATTATGAGCCTAAAAGCGGCACAATAAGAGGCACGTTACGAGCAAATGTGTTGAAAAGTAATTTTATAATTTGAAAACTGCATGATCTCATTTCATTTCAGGGCAGGTAAAGGCAGCCCCCGAAGAATTTTTGTGATTTTGTAATTATATACCTACCTACATCTCTTTTTGTAATTCTGAATGTTAACGCCCACGGATATTAAAAAAAAATTACGAGTGTTACGACCTAGGTCAGGTGTCAATTAGTTACCGAAAAAAAAAAGAAAAAAAGTTAATTGGCGGGAACCGTAATACTGTAAAATCTGAATTTTTTAAGTCATTCCATTTCAAATATAAAACACGTAGTTTAAACGCAAATAAAAATTAGAAGCAACGTTTTAATCAGTTCACTTTTTAGGGTTCCGTACTCA
The DNA here is from genome assembly GCA_963854355.1 of Epinotia brunnichana. Classification (NCBI taxonomy): domain Eukaryota; kingdom Metazoa; phylum Arthropoda; class Insecta; order Lepidoptera; family Tortricidae; genus Epinotia; species Epinotia brunnichana. Next base: position 20,205,483 of record OY977950.1, on the reverse strand, counting down.
AAGAGTAAAACGGGACCCTATTAAGACTTCGCTGTCCGTCCGTCCGTCCGTCCGTCCGTCCGTCCGTCCGTCCGTCCGTTCGTCCGTCTGTCTGTCACCAGGCTGTATCTCACTGATACCGTGATAGTTCCAGCTGAGATTTTCACAGATTATGTATTTCTGTTGCCGCTATAACAACAAAACAAAATAAAATTAATATTTTTATTGATAATGGTACGGAACCCTTCGTGCGCGAGTCCGACTCGCACTTGGCCGGTTTTTTCGTTTGATGTCAACTCAACTCAATCGAGTCTAAAATAGTTACAAAATCAAAAAAATATCATATTTTTTACACATGGCTGATGACACACTAAGCGTGCCATCATATTCTATGGCGTTAGGCACGCCTGTCGTGTCATGAAATAATTTCTTCGCCACCACAGCAAAAAAATTTCGAAAATGGAAGACGCAACGAACGTATCGTTTAATGAGTGCTTACTCAAGATAAGGGATTTTTCACCCATTGTGTGAACACTGATAGCAGAGCATTCAACTTGCGTTAGTGTAATAACATAACAATAAAGACGCTCAGCTCTGTATTCGTGAGATAACCGTCATCGTCATTGGTTTTACCCTCCTGAGAAGCTCCAAACCTTAGAAACCCCATTGAAAATGGGAATTTAAACACTTAATATTGCAAAAGATCAATGGAATAAATAATACTATCAATGTGATTCCACTTTACATAATGACTATTATTTAATAAAATAACTTAGCAATCCCGTAGGATTTTTAAAATTTAACCACACAATGTTTAAAAAATCTTCGGCGGTATGTCTCCTGGATCGGACCGCGATTGGTTTTATGTTCGGTGAGAGGTTGGTTAACAAGGATGCTGGCGGTACCGATACCGATGCTTCTATGACATTACAGATTCGTAATGGTTCCTGGGCTCCTCCAAACTCCAGCCCCAACGAAGAATGGTTTTTGAGAATATCGTGACCAACAATGGCATCTGCGCATAGATTGTCGACAATGAGGAGAGGTTGGTGTTTGTAACAATGTTTGTCAAGTTAAATATTTAGATACCCTGGACGTAAGATACGTGGCTGAGAGAAGCCAATGTGATGGTTTGACGGCTAGGCCTTATCTTAAGTTTAAGTATCTCGGCCAGACTTCTATTTATGAAACTGACAGAGCTTCCAGTGTCTATCAAAGCATCTGCTTTGTATCCATTGATTGTTACTGGTGAGGTAGCCTTTCTTAGACTACTAGGAGAAGCAGTGGAGATTGCAGACAGAGCGGCATCACACTGACCGTTGTCGTCTGTGACAGCATTGGCTCTTTGTGGCTGTTTTGATCGGCATACGTTGGCAAAATGGCCCTTTTTTGAACAAAGTTGGCAGCATTCATTAGCCGCAGGGCATTTGATGCGCTGGTGTACGTTTCCACCACAAAAGAAGCAGCGTCTTTTCGAACTCGGATTAAACGTGGGCGTTGCAGCTGCTGCGTTATTCACGTTATTAGATTTGGGTAAAGCGTTGAGATTCAATGATGTGCTAGTATTACCCAATGTTTACGCGTTTATCCCTTCGTCTTCAAGAGAAATCGCCAGGTCAACAGCTTCTTCCAAACTCAGGTTTGATTTTTCCAGTAGTCTTTCCCTTATCTTGTGGGAATTGATTCTTGCGATGAGTGCCCCACGCATAGATTCATTTTGATGTTCCTCCGCAGTAACTTGTGTAAAGTGACACTCGAGGGCAAGTATTTTCAGTGATTGAATGTACTCTTTCACAGTCTCATCAGCTCTCTGTTTACGTGTTGCTGGCATGTGCCTGGCAAGTATTTCGTTTTTGGGTTTTATGTATATTTTCTCTAGAGTTGCGATGGCTTCATCATACGTTTTGCAAGCCCGTATATATGAAAATATTGTGGCATAGAGATGGTTAGCTAAGATATTTAATTTCATGGAATCCTTTGCATCCGGGGTACATTCTTCGGCCAGAAAAAATGTTAAAAGTGAAATACCTATGTGCCCATTTCAAATCCGATGCGGCGACACTTGGTTCTTCATCAAATCGCTCGGGGCGAAGATAGCGTGACATATTCGCGATACTTGCTTTTTCAGATGTATTTTCGCTCCCCATGTAGCATGATTTACTTATTTCGTTTGAAAAATATTTTAGCTGAATAAATTGATACGTACAGGAGTACTTAGAGATAAACCACAAGAAAAATTGGCTTTATTCAGCTAAAAAATTTGACATCTATTTATAAATAACATTGATTGACAGACAGTGGCAACAGGCCTTAGAGATACACCACACCTCTCCTCGTGCCACGCACCAAAGAGAATATAACCACCACAATATACTGAAAGAGACGGTACTTCGAACTAGGTTTTGGATGACAGTGACATTGTCATTTGATTTTGACATGACAACTCATTCATACTTTAGCTAATTTGAAAAACCAGTATTCAGTATTCATTATTTATTGCAATTAAGGACACGTCCATGCATTAATACATAATAATCAACAATAATATAATTAACAATTAGACAAAATAAATAACAAAAAAGGCTTAAACTTAGAAAAATATATGAAACAGGGTTATGATTAAGATAATTAGGTACATTTAATGTCAGGTAAAGAATAAGATAATAAAGTCAGTTTAAATATACATAACAATTGCATGTCAAATAAGAAAATTAAGGAATAGGTACAATTATTGAGAAAAAAAAAAACAATATATATCTAGAATAAGTGATGGCATATATTATTGGGATAAATAAATTAAATTAAAGAATCAATTAATCAAATATCTTACCAAAGTATTCGTCCAAGTTAAAGAAAGGCCTACGTATAAAGTATGATTTTAACTTCCCACTAAATTCCCTTATGCTGCTAGAGTTCTTTATGTCACGATCGAGATGATTATAAATTTTTATGGCTATAAAATTGAAGCTTTTATTAAAATGAGCAAAATGTGACACGGGCAGTAAGAGGTCTAGCTTACGACGTAAGGGATATCTATCACACACTTTTCTTAATTCGTACAGATTTTGATTTTTATAGACGTGAAGACAAATTTGATATATGTATAATGAAGTAACAGTGTAGATGTTGTTTTTTATAAATAGGTGTCTATGTGTTTCTGGGAAGTAACCCTCAATAAACCTTAAACATTTCTTCTGCATCAATAAAACCTTATTCACATATGAACTATTGCCCCAAACTTCAATTCCATATCGGATGATACTTTCGACATAGGAGTAATAAATCATTCTTAATGTTTGCTTATCACCTACTTTAGCCATTGATTTGAGAGTATAACATGCACTTCCAAGTCTTTTAACAACAAAGTTAATGTGGTCATACCATTTTATGCATGGATCGAGTTCTACCCCAAGAAAGCGGATAGAATCACTTTTGTTAAGAGGCAGTTTCAAAACACAATCTACAGAGTTGAGAGCACGTTTAAATATCATGTAGAAATATTTGTCTTTATTTAAGGACAGGCCATTCGCGGAGAACCAATGAGATAATTCTCCCCAGCCACAGCTGGTTACATGTATTAACCTCTCGTAACATTCTGCTCCCAAAATAAGACTTGTGTCATCAGCGTATAAATATGGTGTCCCATTGAACACATTATCCGGTAGATCATTTATAAATATGATAAATAACAGAGGTCCGAGTACAGAACCTTGTGGGACAATACAAATAAAAATAAACGTCTAATGTGGAAATAGACTTACCAACCTAACGAACGAGGACGATAGTTGGGTTGTAGTACTTAACGTTATCGATATCGATAATATTAGAACCCAACGTTATCGATATCGATAAATTATGATAAGGGACGTCGTTGGGTCCACTGCATGAACAGAACATTGCGTTACAAAATCTGACACTAATCCGATTTATGAAATAATAAAAGGAGAACAAATATTTCATACAGTTTATTTCACACTTATTTCAAAATCATAGTATATTTACAAAAAATCACCAATCTGTACATCAATCTTTTTCCTTTGAATAGGGTCGCAATTCATTCTTCTCGTACTAAGAAACCTCCCGCTTTTAGGTTTTATCTAAGTCCTAACCGTTGTTTTTCATAAGTAAATCAATATTGGCGCTTGATATTTCGTTATGGGTACTTACGTGTTTTATTTTAAGATAATTACATTTCGTCAAAAGCATTGTTTGTATGACACATGTTTTCTCGTGAAGTTATTATATCCATGGTAACCGGCCAAAGTCACCATGACAAAATGACAGCAAGAGAAAGTACGGAAGTAGGAGATAGCATGAGTCCACCAATTTTTTTTTTTTAATTTATTGGAGCATTGGCATCGAGGCCATCAGCTCAAACAAAATACAATTAACAAGCGTAAATAATTAGTGTCTTAAACTAAACAAGAACAACTAAAAATTACAGAATCATCATTTACGAAATATTAGTGGGTAACAAATAAACATTTATACCCAAACAACAATAAATTATGTTATTTTACAGATCACCTATAGTATGAGAAACAAAATAATAAATAAAAAAAAAAAAAAAAAAATAACGATCTTTGCTTACATTTTTAGGCGTTTTATACATTATTTTTCATTTCGGTTAGTAACCGGTTTTTAGAATAAAAAAACGGTTATTAACCGAGCTCTAAAAGTTCCGGTTAACCGGTTTTGTCGGTTTACCGGCTAACCGGTTTGCATTCCCTTTATATCTCATTTGCAGTAAAAATCTTGGACTTTTTGCTTTTAAAGCCTGCCTCTGCCTTTTATGAAACGATGTCAGCTTACTGTATTTCTTTAAATTCACATTATGTTTGGTGCTTAAAGTGGTTTTCAGCAATGAATATAAATACTCCACAGCGTTGATAATTTTAATTTCTTCGATAAATCACTGAAATAAGTAATCAAATAAGCATCACACTTTCCGAGAAAGATATTACTCTCTTTGCGGTACGCAATTTTATAAAATCGGTATATGATTTCATATATCTTTCTTTTGACATTTGCGGTAAAAGGCCTTCCACGATAGATTGGGCTTCTGTTCTGATTAAATCAGGCGTTACGATAAGACAAGATAAGATAAAGATTTATTTGCAGAAAAAGGGTAAGTTACAGATCTTGGATTAACAAATTGTTCAACCTTCTTCAGCTATTTCTTAACAGCCTATTTATTTTATTGCTATTTCTTAGCAGTTATGTACACAGAGTATACACAGAGATAACCAAACGTGACTTGTTTGCTCTTTTATAGATAATGGTGCGGAACCCTTCGTGCGCGAGTCTGACTCGCACTTGGCCGGTTTAAATATAACATCACTGATAATTGCTCATTATTAATGGTATTTTCGATGCTTTGCGCTTTAATATAATTTTCAACACATTTGCTCGTAACGTGCCTCTTATTGTGCCGCTTTTAGGCTCATAATCCTGGGTATTAAACACGCGTGTTTTATAACATTACGACACTCGTGTAGTTATGTTTATATCCCGATTAAGACACGTTGGCACCTTGCAGCTAGGTGTATGTATAGACGCGGCGCATTCTTAAATTGACCGGGTTATACAGGTTTTTTTTAATTCTCGGCAAATGGATTCTTACTCGACTAAACAAATTAAATCCTTCTTGTGGATTAATTGATTATTTCTTCTTGGATATGATATAGAAACGTTTCATTTAGTAAAACTATTTAATTTTGATAACATTTTACATGAATTTATATTGAATAACAAAATATTTATTTTATTTTGTATTGGTTGTTTAGAGATTTTATCTAAGCCTCGCTGCGGGCGCACTGCGCGAACTTCACGAAAAAAAAAACAGTTGCGCGCCATTATAAGTAATTTCACAAATATTTGTAAACATTGATTATACGTGTTTGGTTATTATTAAAAATGTTGACTCGTGGTGAATAGAAAAGTGATAAATAGAATTGACGCCACTGTACATTCTTGGAGATGTACAAATGTATGTGAGTAAAAACCTGTTGTCATCAATTATGTACTAAAGGAAACAACTTAGGAGCCTACTGTAACATTTAAATTTTATGAAAAGGATTTTTTCCTCGCAAATGTGTTGAAAAACGTCGTTTGACACGCGTGAGCATTGATAATTACATCCTCGGCTCTATTATCACGCTCACCTGCGGTTCGCGTGACAATTCCGCCTCTGATGTAATGATCAACATAGCTCACTTGTATCACAATGTACTATTAAATTGTTATCTTGTTTTGTGTAACTACGGTAGCCTAGTGATTCAGACATGCAGCTGTCAAGCGGCGGTCGTGGGCGGAATAAATTTACCGTTAGCTTTTTGGTGAAGGAAAACATCGTGAGGAAACCGGTCTAATCCCAGTAAAGTCCCAATTTACAAATGGTTCATATTATTTAACAAATGTATCAAGGTAAATATTATTTAGGCTGTCTCAGTCCATATCAAAACAAATATCCGTGTATTAAGTTTATCACAGAACAGTATTCATTAATACCTACTATTCACTTTTATCAAGAAAATATATGTAATTAGGTACACCTAAATTATGAACACATCAGCTTACTGTTGCTATATTTAATAGCAGTCTAGGTATAGTGTAATAATAATATAACCCTTTTATTCAGACACTTAAGTTTACATTTACATTTTTAGCAATTACATTAAAATTCAACAACATTGGTTCGGTCTGTTTGCCGTTTGGCAAATGCCTCCTCCATTCATTTCCATCTAACGTTGTCTCTCCCCAGCCTTGTCCATTGTTTTCCTGCAATTTTTATTATTTCGTCATCCCATCTTATTTTTTGCCTACCTTTTTTTCATAAAACTATGAAATTCGGCATATTCCTAAGCAACAGTTGTTACTTTACGCAAAAAAACGAACTTTGATTTTTAGACAGATTTGACCGTGTTCGATTCCCGGCCGTGTTGTATTTTTGAAAATCTTTGAATGCAGTTTTTTTTTAATCGTTCTCGTGACTCCTAAGAGCAATGAATTTCGGATTTTCCCTCACTGCCCCGTTTAAATAATACAACCTGTATAGTCTCAAATATTAACCCATTCCCATTAAGGTAGACACTCTAAACTATGTGTTAAATATGGATCGGAGGGGCACAAGTGACACAACGGACAGTCAATTACGAACTGGTTTATTAATCTATAAATGACGGCGGCGCAGCCACCGTCTGCATGCGCTTACAACTACCCTTCACATACATATATAACATCCCTCCCCTATAAGACCCGAAACATATTTTGAATAAGTACTAGTAGGCCAGTCATATTTGACCGGTAAAATCGCAAGCTAACGGCTAGTTCTGCTTTTTTAATATGTTGTTAGGACCACTACCAGAGGGCCTACCGCGAAAGGCATTCGAAGTTTCCCCTCTCTGTCATACTTACGAGTTCGTATGTAAGTGCGACAGAGAGGGAAAACTTCGAATGCCGTTCGCGGTAGGCCATCAGTACTGTATATCCAAGTTTGCAGCTTCGAAAGACCTGTGCTTACTTTGCAGCACTCGAAAACCACGAAAATGTCGCACTTTTTTTGGTAATGTCAATATAAGTCCTAAATACTGCGGTTTTTTAATAAAAATCTTCACGTTTTTAGAGGATTATAAAATCGCTACATTTTGTGACCAGAACCAGCTCTGTAAGTCAAATACTTACCAGATACAGCTCTCCAAGCATTTGTTGTTAAGCCAAGTTTAAATCGTTATAAATCCTAAACAGTTGTTTTAACTAAAAAATGATTGAAGAAACCTAATAATGATTTTAAAATATCTATACAACGATACGCAACATAACATGGTACGTCGACTTAATTTTTTTTTTTTTTACAATATTGCGTCTTGTGGCCGCCATTTTGAATTTTGATTACGGTTATGTCTTCAGTGACGCTTGCAAGATTAAAATGAATCGATTGATGTATAATTCATTTAAGTGGACCAACGCGTTTGATCTCTAGAGTGCGACAAAGGAACAAACAAACTTACATTATATACATAACTACACAGACTGGTACCTTTGGCACTCTAGTCTAGAGATCAAACGCGTGGGTCGATTTTAATGAATCTGACATCAATCGATTAGTTTTAATTTTGCAAGTGTCACTGAAGAAATTACAATAATCATAATTCGAAATGGCTGCCACCAGACGCAATATTATAAAAAAGAAAAAAAATAAAGTTTACGCACTATGTCATGTTGGGTATCGTTGAATAGGTATTTTAAAATGATTATTAGGTTTCATGAATCATTTTTTAGTTAAAATTACTGTTTAGGATTTATAACAATTTTTTTTATTTTTATTTATTGAACTCGAAAAAAAATACTTAAAGCTTATAGTTACATATTTTACCTCGCCAAACTGTATTCACAGTTTGGCAACATACAAACTTACATTTCACAGACATTACACCTGCTTATTATTAGTATCGGCACAGGCTATTTATAGGTAGGTACCGCTAAATAGTTTAATGTCTACCAATTTATGTTTTCCAGTATTAAGTCATATCGTTTTGACAAATTACAATTTAGTCCCTGGGCGACCGAGCTCTGCTCGGGTGAAAATGGAGAAAATACGGAGAAAAAGAATTTTCCCGGACATGAGACCCATCTAGATCGATATCTCGCCCCCGTAAACCCCTGTATTCCAAATTTAATCGAAATCGTTAGAGCCGTTTCCGAGAACGTGATTGCAAATATATATATGTACAAGTATTACTCGTTTAATTACAAAATTTTATAACCAACCTCCTACCTGTAATCAAAATATAATTATCTGAACCTGAAATAATTTGGATGGTATTCAAGTCAGGTCAACAAAGTCGCCAATAGGAGTCCCCGGCCATCCGAAAAGAAAATTGTGTAATCAAGTTTCGTTTTCTACATCTTTCCTTATACTGGAAATTAGGCGGAGCCTATCGGCGCCTACGGCATTGTACTAAGTAAGGTTAAAAAAGCCGTCTATGGGGTCCACGACAATTAATGGATTTAATTAAACCTCATTCTTCTCCCAACATCTCGAATAAGGGAAAATAAGTTTGTATATAAACTTTTCTGAAGTAAAAAAGAACATAGCAAGTAATACTGACGTCGCTGTCAATAAAAAAAAACCACATTTGACACAATACGTCTGTCAGTTTATGTAAATAAACAATATTTACAAAAGGCCGTTTACTTTCTATTTTTCTTACTTTTCTTAGTGTTGTATCCATGTGTGGCCGGACTCAACGTTTATAATTTCTCATGCTGAAAAACTCAGTACAGGTTTGAGTTTAATTCTTGTTTATTATTTTACATTGTCATCTAGAGTCAAAGCAGAAGTTACGCCACGTGACGTCACGCAGCCAAAGTCACGTGGTCAGCGCACAGTAGTTTCCTTAAATATATATTTTAGTAACTTACCGATAAAAAATTAAAAAACGAAGACCTTATTGCAAATCTGCAGCATGAGACGAATCCAGTTACATATCATTTATCAAAATCGGACTATAACTGTAGATCTGATGGCATGTACAAAAATCGGGCTCGCGTAATAATAATATAGATAGATAGATGTATGATTGGTATAAAACTGCTTCGTTATGGCCGAAATGTGTTCTGCTGGTACCGCCGTAGTAATCAAGCTGCGAGCACTGCATATTTTCGACAGTTGAGGCGAGTTCGGTGGATGAGGGCGATGACTGTGGCTTTAATAAATCTAGTCTAGTCCTCAGCTGCCTTCCGAAAACTAAGGAAGCCGGAGAATGACCCGTTGTGCTATGTCGTGAGTTGTGGTAATCAAAAAGATATTTCAACAAATTATTTGTCCCATTTTTATTATTACTTGAGGCCAATATGGAAGTTTTTATCTCTTTTTTAATAATTTTGGTATAGGATTAAGCTTGTCCGTTACTGGCAGGATGGTAGACCGGCGAAGTAAGGTGTGTAATGCCGTTTTTGTGTACCAAATCCATTTAAATGAGATGAAATAAATGATGTACCATTGTCACTAACTATGGTGTGGGGAATACCGAACCCCGACATGAAATCATACATTTTTTCAATAACTCTAATTGACCTTATATTATTTTTCATATCATAGTACTCGACCCACTTCCTATACGCGTCTACAATGACAAGATAAGTGTGCTCATTTACTGGACCTACGAAATCAATATGCACCCTCATAAAGCAATGCGTAGGATATTTCCATGTTGACATGGGCGCGCGCAGCGGCGAGGACCGCATCTGCGCGCACACCGCGCACGCGCCGATCAGCTGTTCAATCCAGAGGGCCTACCGCGAATGGCATTCGAAGTTTTCCCTCTCTGTCGCACTTACGTACGAACTCGTAAGTATGACTGAGAGGGGAAACTTCGAATGCCTTTCGCGGTAGGCCCTTCTGGCGTCGATGCCAGGAAACCAAAACTGGGCTCGCGCCTCCGCTTTGCACTACAAACGTACTCAATGATGTAATTATATGCTGATAAGAAAATTGTATATCTTTGAAGCCTATTCGCCGTTATTTCAGGTATGCTCCGCTGTGGTCCGAAAATTGAGAGTAAAGGTTTGAGGTCGGTGCGTAATACAAAAGGTTCTGAGCGTGCATATAAATATTACTGGTGATATTTTTTAACACCAAAAATTATCGCAGTGGCTTCCTTTTGAATCTGCGCGTAGTTTTTTTTCTGCAGAACTCAAAGTTCGCGAAGCAAATTAAATAGGACGCTCTGAACTATCATCACCTACCTGTGACAGAATAGCACCTAAACCCTGAGGCGTCTACTGTAAGAATATGACTGTGTCGCTTTTGGGCTAAAATGCGTTAGCACTTGTTCTGAGCCAAGAATTTCTTTTATATCTTAATCAAAGCCGCATTATGCTCGTCAGTCCATACCCATTTCGTATCTTTCTTTAAAATATTATATAATGGGCTCAATATATGTAGTAGAACTACGCATGGGGAACAAACTTGCGATAGTAATTAGCTAAACCGAGGAACGATTGGAGTTGGTTCACATTAGTGGGTGCAGGTGACTCGAGAATCGCCTCGACCTCGCCCAGATATGTGATGTCGTCCTGGAAAAAGGCACACTTATCCCTTTGAAGTATGAGACCGGCATTTTCAAATCGCTGCAACACTTCTCTGAGCCTGTGATATTAGAACAAATTGGTGGAAGAGTATGGGCCGAAGCCAATAAGTAGACAGGTGAAGAGTGGCTTATAGAATCTTTTATTTAATATATTACCTATCTATTTATACACGTTAGGTTGCGCTGAACAAGCAATATGCGTTTATGTAGCAGTAAACTATTGTGTTACTGCTAAACACTAAATGTGGCCAATCGCCATACTACACCTCCCCCGAAAGTTCCCTTCACCCCCGGGGTGGCAGAAAAAAAACTAAACGCATGTTACTTGCTTACAATGTTTGTTAAATTTCAAAAAAATTATTAGTGGAACAACTTGTATATTATAATTACTTATATTAAGTTTAAACATTTCATTAAAAATATCAAAAATAAAAAATAAAGTTGGTTTCCTCTGTATAATATTAACTAGTGTCACTGTTGCAAATTTATAAAAATATATTGATTTAATTGTAATCTTGTCTTTAAACTGAAAATATTATTTGTGTTGTAATTAATTGTTAATTTATTTTGAAATATGTTCTATCTTTTATATCTTATAATTCTCGATCTCTAGTGTATCTTATAATTCATAGAAAGTACGCATTGTTTTATCTTTTATTTATCCTTATCTTTGCGTTATACGTATCTATAGTTTTTGTTATTGCGGTATCAGTACTCAATATTCCAATAATCTAATGCCGTTGGAGTCACAGCTCCTAATAATATAAATGTTAAGCCTTTCACGGACACCTGCGAAGGTCGACTATGATCAAGGACATAACTTGGCTATGCTTCTGCGCATGCCTCAAATCTATATAAATGAGGATGGGTACCCAAGGGCATGGTCACCCTTAAACAATATGGCATATCAGGTCTCGCTCGCCGGTCACTTATCCTTAGAGTCACAAATACATTAAGACATTTTAAGTCTCCAAAATTTTTCACGGAGGGCACGGTAGTCCAGACACCATGATCAAATCTAAGGACTAGTGCTCTAACATAACTTCTTATCAATCAACTATTAATGTACCGTACCATACCTACCTAAGTACTTGATTCAACCTATATAAAAAAAAATTAAACGTGTCATTCCAAATTATCATTATCACTCACTAAGTTGTTTAATTGGTTTAACTAAATAATCTTAGCCTTCCTGCAGAGAAGGAAAGATACATACAAATTATCAATTTAACTCTCGCTAATTATTAGGTGATCAATCCAATAACTAGCTAAAGTATTAATTGCATCTTGGTATAAAAAAAAATTAAGTGTGAGGGAGGATCAAATTTCATTCATGTTTAATTAAAAGCTGCTATAAGTCAGCATACACGCGCGACCTATATATTATTTCGCTGACGCGCGGAATGTGTCGCGTCGGCACCGAATGCTTGCGAAATATAAAAATTATGTAAACTAATTGAATTATAGTGACACTAGAATTAGGAATTTAAAGCCTTTAAAACATGACTATTTATAAATTAAAAGATATGAATGCTTAATTTTCAGCGACAACCTTTTCATACTAAATTATCTAAATATACGTTCAAATGAAAATTTATAAGTAAAGATAGAATATAGATATGTCACTATTACGTGACCTGTCATCGTCCTGGTGTCACCGTCCTCTTCATCGTCCTGGAGGCTGCGGTGGCGGCAGTTCGTCCGTGGTGCGCCATCGTGACGTGGCTGGGTGGGCTGCTGCTGGGCCGGGATAACCCTGGACACCTCTTGAATTGCGAGCCGGGAAACCCTGGACAACGCTCTTCTTTGTTCTTAGTCTTCGTTGTTTTTTTATTTTTCTTCTTCTTATTTATTTTTCACTCTTCTTTATTCAATTTCTTCTAATCTTCTGTGACATATTTTTCTTGTTCTTCTGTTTTCATTTCTTCAAGTTCTTAATTTCTTGATTCTTCGTTCAATGAAATAAATGGTTTAATTATGCATCTTCATTTTACGTTTCTTCTTCACGAAATTCTTCATTTTACGTGAGTTTTATAGGTTCAGAGGTTTGCCATATCAGAAGATTCGTCTTCGGTTCTTTTACTGCAAGGTCGCCATGTGATATTGGAACAAATTGGTGGAAGAGTATGGGCCGGAGCCAATAAGTAGACAGGTGAAGAGTGGCTTATAGAATCTTTTATTTAATATATTACCTATCTATTTATACACGTTAGGTTGCGCTGAACAAGCAATATGCGTTTATGTAGCAGTAAACTATTGTGTTACTGCTAAACACTAAATGTGGCCAATCGCCATACTACAAGCCTACTCTCGTGCTCGTCTTTATCTCGACCCGTTATTAGTACACCGTCGAGCAAAACATAACACGCCCTCTATATCGGCAAGTATACTGTTCAACGCGCGCTGAAAAATGGCGGGAGAATTGGACATGCCAAAAATTAACCGGTTATACCTAAATAGGCCCCGACTAGTATTTATACATGTAATGTTTTCAGAGTTCTCTATTGAAAACTGGTTATTTATTTATTTAATCGTACGAGTATGGCGATCTATAGAATAGGCGAACATCCATGTGATATTTATAGTAGCGCCTATTTCGCCGAAAGTGTTGTCGCTCATTTAACTGGTTATAAGCCATCGACATGTCCAATTTAGTAAATTGTTCTCCACCGTGGAGTTTTGAAAAAAGTTCGTCTACCGTAGGCAATGGATATTTATCAATTAACAACTGTTTGTTAATGGCCTGTGAATAATGAGCACATATTCTAACCGATCCGTCTCGATTTAGTACAGGAACAATCGGGGAAGCGTACTCTGAGTGATCTATTTGCTCAAGTACTGCACTAACCGAGTTATTTCATCATTGACTTTTTGTTGTAAAGCAAAAGGCACCAGTCGGCTTTAAAAAAAAACGGGTTTGGCATTGTCTTTTAAATGAAATTTAATTTTATACTTATTAAAACAACCCAGCTTATTTGTAAAAATGTCTGCGTTGTCAGACATTATTGTTTTTACGATTTCTGGTACTAATTGACCGCAGAATTTTATGGGCGCTCTTTATAAATTAAACGTCCATAAAATCCCTCCCTAAAACCACCGTTTTCTATAACCTGAACAAACTAGGTTTCTGTGCGATTCTCATAAGAAATTGGCAACTTAACCATAACCTAAACTTTTAATCACACCTCCTGTATACCCAATAGAGAACATTACGCAAAACTCTTCGTAGGTGGCGACACTACTAGCGTTGACATTGTATCTCGTTCCCACTAGCGATATTGTCTATGCAAACATCCTTGTCACTCATTTGACAATCAATTGTGCATGTGTGTGTGAATCCCTGTATTCCAATACTGGTTTACTATTAGTGGTAGTGCTGCCTGTGGCGTCAGAACATTGTAGTGTTGTAAAAGACTCGAGTTCTAGAGTCCTGATTCAGGAGACTCGACTCAAATATACGGGACTCGGGGAACTCGATGACTCCCGAGTCTAGAGTCCAGTCGAGCGTGGTGACTCATCTGTCCGACGACTTGAGTCTCTAAAACCACTCGAGTCTTCAAACAAACTCGAGTCCATGAGTTTCCAAATTAAATACAGAGTAAGTTAGCAATACAATACGAACGAATCCGAAGTGAGAATCGGAAAAAATAGGCGCCATATTGATTTACTACACGTTTTTTTTATTTAACTTGCACTGTTCGTACCTCTATATATGTAAATACGAGTATGTAAGTTGTCCGTCAAAATTTGCAATCCAGTTTTCAGTCACTTTCCGTTATCCGATTGAGCAGAAATTTGGAATACTTATGTATGTTTGGTGACAATGCAGTACTTTGTCACCATTTAGCTGATCTGATGCTGAAGCCGGAAGATGGCCACTGGAACTCTATGATAGAAAGTGTTATGATAGTCGAGGTTGGGCTCGTTTGTTTTTTTATCGTCAGCACTTACCATTGCACATGATGGCGAGGGTCTCATGATGGAGCCGGAAGATGGCCACTGAAACTCTATGACGGAAAGTGCTATGATAGTCGAGTGTGGGCTCGTTTGTTTTGTTTTCGTCAGCACTTACCATTGCACATGTTGGCGAGGGTCTCATGATGGAGTAGAAAAATGGCCACTGGAACTCTATGACGGAAAGTGCTATGATAGTCGAGGTTAAGCTCGTTTGTTTTGTTATCGTCAGCACTTACTATTGCACATGATGGCGAGGGTCTCATGATGGAGCCGGAAGATGGCTACTGGATTTTTTTTAGTCTAGTATAGTGGTCAAATCATTGGTTTCGATTCTGATGATAAGCGCGTACGTTGTCAGAAATCGATACAATTTATGAATTTGTAACCGAAATAAAACAGTACATGAAAAAAGTATCAAAACATGGCAATAAATTCCAAAGTTAAAAAACAAAAATTTATTAAAAAAAATAACAAAATATATATTTTTAAAAACAGAATTTGTTAAAAATGTGCACTGAAAAGTAAAAAAAATAATTTTATATTTTAATGGCATCAATCACTTGGCCCTTGATCGCGTTGGATGGAGTGACATCATACGTGGTTGTAATAAAGATGTAATAAAGGTTTAAAAGGTTGAGGCACTGAAGTACAGTAACTTCTATCAGGCCTTTATATAGCGCTTTTTCGCATAGCACTATCGTTTATAACGTTATTTTTCCTGTAGGCTTTTTAAAGCATTATACTTAAAACGATATTTGACGCTCTGTAAAGCGGTATCCATTATAACGTTATAAATCTAAACCAATATATATATAAAGCGATACTTTTATAAGCGATATAATATATTATAACCTTATAGGCTACCCCTTTCTCGCATTCAGTTTCGCCTACTCGTGCGATGTCAGCACGGCTCGCATTTTAAAACGATATTATAACGTTATTCGACCGTATTTTATTATGTTATGATATTCATTCTGTTATGATATGATATTTATATGGAAAATACTAATTTTGTTATAACGATATTGTAACTAACGCTAAAAAAGCGATATCATAACAAAATATATAGTTATGATATCGCTTATTTCATAAAACGTTTAATAGGCCAGTCCGTAGGGGTTCAAAGCATGGGGAGGTACCTACGTTGCAAAAGGTGGTGTAGAAGTTTTTTTTTTTTTACAGCGATACAACCGAGCAAATATCAAAAATGGTTATACGAAACAACTTTTGGCAGCCACAAATCCTCGAAATTTTTATAGACTTTTTTTGGTTTCTCACTCGTAGATTATATACGGTGCATCCTAGCAAAAAGTAACTCACTATGAAATTAAAGAACATGAAATTATGCGTCTAATGAGTACCAATACATAACACTTCAGTTCAGCGACATAGTAGAAAAACATGGTCGAAAACGAGGCTTTCCTCAACTTTGTAAGTTATTTCAAGATAGTGGTTTTTAAGCTTCTGAGTATCAATTTTGAATTTAACTATAGGCTTTAGCTCCTCAATTATAGGAGTTTAAAGAATCGGGAGTTATTTCAGCATTAGTATCATCATAACTGGTAATCGAAGAGCTGGCGGTTTTCTCGTGCAACGCATCAGCATTGCAGTTCAATGAGGAAATTCCGCCAGCATACTCGGTACAATGCCTAGAGGGCCTTTTTAGGGTTCCGTAGCCAAAATAGCAAAAACGGAACCCTTAAACAATGTTCCACTCCGCTCCTAGTGTGAGCGAGCCAAACCGCCACGCGATACGCGGGTCATATGGTATCCACTTACATGACCACCGGCGACACGATATGGTAGAGTCTGTCTAGTTAGCCGTCAAAGGTCATCATGTCAAGTTACAAGTCTGTTGTGGTCGCTGATGGGGCTCCGCGGGCTGTTGCCAACAAGGCGCGGCTCCAACACCAGGCGCCAAATCCCCCGGCACCTTTCTTCACCAAATGTTCTTTTTCCACTTAAACGACTCGGGCCTTCAGGCCACCAACACGAGTCTCGAAACACTTCACCAAATATCCCAACAAAACACTCGGACCTTGTCCACAAAACGAGCGATTACAACCCAAAAAAAAGCACGTTGTTCCACCGAACTCTGACGTGTTACGTGTTGAAAATTTATGACAAGTCAAGTGTCACTGTCAAAAGCAAAGAGGCGCGTTCACGGAGCTGCTTACAGAATAAACGGTCGGGTAATTGCGCGGCCCGAACAAACACCCGCCTCGGAACGGCCTCTAAGCCGGTCCGCTATACTAAGGGAAGTCGCGATAGGGTTGCTACCGCTCGCTTCAGAACCGAGTCCCCAACCATGACCTCGGCAAACCGAGGGGTCCCGTCTTTACCGGGAAACAAATTAACAATGCGCCCCCGGCGCCATCGCAGTGGCGGAAGGTTAGCATCCTTAACTAGCACAAGGTCTCCAACTCTGGGGGGACTGGTTTTGTCAGTCCACTTGAGGCGCTGCTGCAAAACATGCAAATACTCTAATGACCATCTGGTCCAAAAGTTCTGAGCCATTTGTTGCAGCATCTGGTAGCGCGACAAACGACCGGAGGGTACGTCCCGGAGGGGGTGCTCCGGCAACGCTGCAAGTGGCTGACCAATCAAGAAATGGCCTGGAGAGAGCGCTTCCAGGTCATTTGGGTCGGAGCTGAGCGGACACAACGGACGGGAATTGAGGACGGCCTCAATTCTACAAAACAACGTCGCGAGCTCCTCAAAAGTCAATACAGTTTGACCTACTACCCGATACATATGGGCTTTTGCTTGCTTCACGCAAGCCTCCCAGATTCCACCCCAGTGGGGGCAGCCTGGCGGATCAAACGTCCAGGTGATACCCCGACGGGAGAGGTCTGTTCCAATATCAATCTTATTTTCAAATAAAAATTTTACAACATCTTGTAAATAACGGTCGGCACCCTTGTAATTGGTTCCACAATCTGACCGGATCAGAGATGGGAGTCCCCTACGGGATACAAATCTATCCAAGGCCGCAATAAAAGCCTCCGTCGTAAGAGCACCTACGAGTTCAAGATGAGCAGCCTTGGTCGACAGGCATACGAAAACGCACAAATACGCTTTTACAACCTTCGCATTTCGAAGTCGCGACGTTTTCACTAAAAAAGGTCCGGCAAAATCGGTCCCAACCCTAGAGAAGGTCCTAGCCTCGTTGACCCGATCAGGAGGAAGGTCCCCCATCTGGGGCTGCATCGTGGCTGCCTTGAGCCGAAAGCAAGGCAAGCACCGAAACACGATGCTCCGAATAACCCGTCGGCTGTTCAATATCCAAAAGTCTCGCTGCAAAATGCCCAAGAGTGCAATGCAGCTGGCATGCGAGTTCTTTATGTGGCGGTCAATCACCAACAATTCCACCAGATGCCCCTTCTTAGGCAGCAAAATGGGGTGGCGCACCGAGTACGGCAAGCTAGCGTTGCGGAGCCGTCCTCCAACCCGGAGTGTGCCCGACTCGTCAAATAACGGGTTGAGGCGTGCTATCGCCTTCGGTAGCTTAGGACGTCCCTGCCGCAGGGGCTTCAATACGTCCCCAAAGTGTTCTTCCTGCACAACCCTAATCCAATGATGTAGGGCGGCATTCCGCTCTTCAGTGGTGAGAACACTAACGCGTGACCGGTTGTCAGGGTGGCGACAATTGTGTATAAATCGCTTGACCCAGGCGGTCACTCCAACAAGCTTGTCGAGAGAGCTATACCGTTCTAGCAACCAAGCAGTGTCTGACACTGGAGCGGTCTCGACAAGGTGGACACTCAAGCCAGAGGATGGGGTCCCAATCACACCACTGGCAGGCCAGAGTGTCTCCGGTTCCAACAACCAATCTGGTCTCCACCACAGTGAGTGGGCAACAAGCTCAGGTGCCGTGCAACCCCTGGACGCCACGTCCGCTGGGTTCAGTTCACCTGGCACGTGTCTCCAAACCAAAGCAGTCTCAGAGTTCTGGATCTGCGAGACCCGGTTGGCCACAAAGACCTCCAAAGTATGGACTGACGACTTCAGCCAACACAAAACAATTTGGCTATCAGTCCATGCGTAGACACTCTCCTCAAGGTTCACGGTGTCCTTCAAGGTAGAGGCCACGTGGTTCAGTAGGCGTACAAGAAGAGCCGCTCCTGATAATTCCGATTTTGGGATGGTCAAACGCGTGCGAAGGGGAGCCACCTTGCTCTTCGCCATTACCAAGTGCAAATCGACCGATCCGGCGGAGCTGACCGTCCTCAAGTAGACGGCAGCTGCATACCCTCGCTCGGAGGCGTCGCAAAACCCGTGTAGGGTTACTCGGCATTTTCCTGCCGGCAACAGCTTACGCGGCAGTTCGACCTGATTTATCTCCGGGAGCGTGGAGAAGAAAACCTCCCAATCGCTTAACAAATTTCCGGATAGCGGATCATCCCAACCTAGTTGGACCATCCACAGGCGCTGCATAAATGCCTTCGCCGTGAAGATGACCGGCGCGATCCATCCATTCGGATCGTACGTCCTGGCCACCGTGGACAGCACAAGCCGCTTCGTCCAGACCCTCGGGGAATCCAGTTCCACCCGATAGGTGAACACATCTTGGACTGGTCGATACTGCACGCCTAGGACTGATAACATGTGCGGGCTCTCGACATTTTCGAAGAGGTGCGGATCCTGCTGGTGATCCTCGGGGAGGCCGGCCACCACGGCCGGTGAGTTAGACATCCATTTGCGCAACTCATATCCACCCGTCCGCAAGAGCTCAACCAGCTCATCCCGCAAAACCAAAGCCTCTTCGACACTGTTTGCCCCGGTGCACACGTCATCGACAAACAAGTCCCGTTCCAAAATGGCGGACGCTCGAGGGAACCTCAGTCTCTCTCGAGTCGCCAATTCCAACAAAGTTCGAATTGAAATGTACGGGCTGCTCTTCAAGCCGTATGTATTCGTATTCAACTCGTACACCAACATCGGTTCATCAGGGCTCTCGCGCCACAAGATCAGCTGATACCGACGATCATCAGGATGGATCACTGTCTGCCGAAACATCATCCGGATTTCGGCGACGAACACCACCTGATGTTTCCTAAAATTTGTGAGGATATCCGTGATATCCTTGTGCAGCTTAGGACCTGCATGCAAACACTGGTTCAATGACACCCCAGTCGAGGTGGCCGCGGACCCATCAAAGACCACGCGAATCTTGGACTCCGGGGATTTTAGGACCGCGTGATGCGGCAGGAAGCAGTGCTCCACTGTTCTCCAATCCATCCGAGCCACCGACATGTGTCCCAAACCCTCGTACTCCCTCATGAAGTCCACATACTTCTGCCGGAAGAGCGCATCTCTTCTCATTCGGCGTTCCATCGAAACCAGCCGCTTCTCAGCCATCTCACGTGACGCTCCGAGAGGAGGTCGGTGGATGAGCAGAGGAAGTCGTGTTATGAACCGACCAGAGCAGAGGCGCCCAGTATTATTCTGGTAAAACCGTTCGCACTCTTCCTGCTCGGGGCTCATACGCGACGCGGTAGGTGGTTCCTCAATCTCCCAGAACCGTTGCACGGCTTCTGAAAGAGCAGTTCCAACCAGACAGCCCTCCTCAGTAGGAGGCGGTGGAGCCGCTAACACCAAACCCATTACAGCATGGCCAAACACCGTTTCCAGTGTAACCAGTCCGCCAGGCTGTAAGGTACGGTTGCCGCTCAACAGCACCCGCCCAAGAACGTCTGCACCCAGCAACACGTCAATCGGAACAGGTCTGTCAAATCCTACATCCGCCAGAACTAATCCAGCTGTCAAACTCCGAACCTCTGGAGGCAGCTTCACCTGGGGGAGTCTCCCCACCACTTCATCCAATACTAACGCGGGAGCAGTAATCCTCGCGCGTGAAGTGGGATCCAGTCCAAAGGTGAGTAAGGTCTGCCCTACCAGGTTTGACACTGTCACATTGCCTACCCCACGTATACTTTCCGGGTGGGGTTTCACAACCAATCCCAACTGTCGCACCAACCTGCTGGATACCATGCAGCCTTGCGCTCCCGTGTCAAGAAGAGAGCGCACGCAGGCTGATCCTCCGCCAGGGCCCCAAACACAAACCGAAGCCGTGGGCAATAACACGGTCTCCGAGGGCGTGGCGGTTGCTGGTGCGTGGGCGGCGTATCCCTAGCAGGGATAACGCGTTGCGTCCTGTTCCGCATGGGAGGGCCGCTCGTACCGCTCGAGCGGGTCCCACTCCGGCTGGTACTGCCGTCGCGCAATGCGTGCCGCCTGCGGCCCCTGGTATGTCCTACTCCGGCCGTACACCGGAGGTCCCGACGCCAAGCGGGGTCGCTCCACAAGCGGCGGCGACATCCGTGGCGACTGTCGGGGTGGCGGCGTTTGCGGGCACCCGCCCGTAAGGGCCCCCCGTTGGGGCACGGGTGCGTGCGAAGTAGTCGCGTAGTTTTGGAGGGGAGGGGAAGAGGGTGTTACCCGACGTCCCCACTCCTCCTCAGCCATGGGCCCCTGGTCAGCCCGCTGCTGACTCCGAACAGGGGAGCATGACCCCTGCGCAGGGGGGGGTGTACCCCCACTGCGGTTCATGCACAAAATGGGGTGGTGCTTCCCACCACAGGACATGCACGCCTGCGGGTGGGCACAATCTCGCACAAAATGTGGGCCCAAGCAAACAAAGCACCATTGCCGCTGCTTAGCAATGTTGCGGCGTCCCACAACCCGCTGCGCAAGAAACTTCGGACACGCTGGCACCCGATGGCCAGGGTTCTTGCAGCATAGGCAGACTTCAGGGTCCAATGCACTTATATTATATTGGTGAGGACCCGCTGGTTGTGGGG
The DNA here is from genome assembly GCA_963854355.1 of Epinotia brunnichana. Lineage (NCBI taxonomy): Eukaryota > Metazoa > Arthropoda > Insecta > Lepidoptera > Tortricidae > Epinotia > Epinotia brunnichana. The sequence continues at coordinate 20,183,651 of OY977950.1, read as the reverse complement.
CCGATTTGCCCCACCCTCCCCTTTGAGGTGCAACTCTCCCCTGGGCCCGCTGGGCCCCAGGAGGCCTCGGGGGTGGAGGTAAATCCGAGGTGTCGGCCCGTCGACACTCAAGTTCCAATTGGTCGATAAGATTGGTGAAGGTCGGCAGATGCTGAGCACTTTCACCACCATACCGGTGCTCAAACCTGGCCCTTACATCAGCCGGCAGCCGGTTCAACAAAAAATTCAACAATATGTAGGACCACTGGTCCACCGGCAAACCAAGGTTCTCTAAACCCTTGGTCGCTGTCAAAACAGGATTCAGCATTTTCAGCCGGATGTCTGAAGCCTGAGCGATCCGAGGGATATTCCAGATCTTAGTCATAAGAGTATCCGCAAGTCGCCGCACGTTCTGGTATCGGTCCTTCAGCAACGTGCGCGCGATTTCATAATTGTCGTCGGTGACCGACAAATGCGCGATCAAGTCGCGCGGCTCCCCAACGAGAGCAGACATCAGCTGCGCCAACTTCAACGCCGCTGGCAGGTCCATCCGGGCATGCATCAAACTATCAAAGAGGTCGATGAAGCTGGTCCACTCGTCCAGGTCTCCTCGGAAGACCGGCATCTGTATGGCTGGCAAGCGCGCTGCCAACCCCGGGTTATTGATAACTGCGTGTTTCACATCATCCTGGGCCGCACCATTCCGAACCCGCAGTATCTCAGAAGCCCTCTCGACAATCCTGTCGCCAAAATCCATACATTGCTCGAAGTCCCGCTCCGCCTGCTCGGCCTCCGGGCTCGTCCGGCTGGGCTCCGCTAGGTAGAGTTCAACCTGGAACTCCACATCCTTGAGACGGTCCGGTACCTCCTCGTACCGGGCCAACAAAGCCTCTTTCCGGTCATTTCTGTCAACCAAAGCTGCTGCAGATGAAAACCAACGCAGTGCAGACCGGATCTTAGACATAGGTGTAGATCCCATTTTAAATTATTTTCCAAACAATACCAAAGAAAATTAAAATTAATTTAATTAATGTGGAAATTCCAATCTCTTGGTCACCCTAGTGAATCAAAACCAAATATCAACTCAATTACAGAAATGCCTTACAATAACAACCAATATAGATTCTCAAAACGCAGTGGAAGCTCAAATCTATAATCTATAATTGGCTAGTTACATAATTCTTACAACAATTAAGCTTACAAATATATATTTAGCAAAATGTTGCTTATAGCAGCTTGAACAAAACAAATGCCTTATTACCAAACAACAAACTATGAATGGCCTTTCCAATGACAATCAATCAGATATGTGGCTTAGATTAGCCTTCAATTACATTTCAAATTGAATTGTACCAAACATTAAGAAAACTCCTTCCCGGAGGCTGTAATCTTTATAATTTTCACTACAAGGACAATAACTTCTCGAGATACACTGTACAAAACGCTTGCAGTGCCACCAAATAGCGGTTTTCAATAATTGTAAGCTAGTTACTGATTTGAACAAATGTAACTTCAAAATACCCTTTTTACCAAAAAAAAAAACGATCAAAATTCGCGTTTTTTTTTTCTTTTGTGGTAAACCACGCTCTGCGTACCAAAAAATTGTTCCACTCCGCTCCTAGAGTGAGCGAGCCAAACCGCCACGCGATACGCGGGTCATATGGTATCCACTTACATGACCACCGGCGACACGATATGGTAGAGTCTGTCTAGTTAGCCGTCAAAGGTCATCATGTCAAGTTACAAGTCTGTTGTGGTCGCTGATGGGGCTCCGCGGGCTGTTGCCAACAAGGCGCGGCTCCAATCCCAGGCGCCAAATCCCCCGGCACCTTTCTTCACCAAATGTTCTTTTTCCACTTAAACGACTCGGGCCTTCAGGCCACCAACACGAGTCTCGAAACACTTCACCAAATATCCCAACAAAACACTCGGACCTTGTCCACAAAACGAGCGATTACAACCCAAAAAAAAGCACGTTGTTCCACCGAACTCTGACGTGTTACGTGTTGAAAATTTATGACAAGTCAAGTGTCACTGTCAAAAGCAAAGAGGCGCGTTCACGGAGCCGCTTACAGAATAAACGGTCGGGTAATCGCGCGGCCCGAACAAACAATATTTAAAAAAAAATCTTCTACACCACCTTTTGCAACAAAGAAATACTCTACGGACTGACCTATTATATGATATTGACAGCTCAGCTACATGAACGTCGTTTTTGAATGGTTTACTTTGTATTCTTGACTAATTAGGCACGGTTAAAAACCGGCTTCACAAGGTTGTTCAAAATGCTCCGTTTATCTTTTTTTTGTCTGATATCTTTTTCTGAATATGTCTCACTCGCAGCAGCTTACTTTCGCGGTAGAGCATGTCAGTGGCGTAAGAAACGGTTTTTTCAGCATTACCTTTATAACCGCCCTCTGAGCACGTTCCACCTCGAGCATGAAGCACCTGGCAGCACTGCCCCAAACGGCCACTTCGTACTGTATTTGTGCATAGTACCGGTTAAATCGGCTAGCGGCGGCGACGACGACGACGACGGCGGGAGCATTATCGCACTCACCAGCTGATTTCGAAATAAATATGTTTACGTCATACCTGGCCATAAAGTAGGAATTACCGCACGCTACGCGTGCGTAAAACCCCACTTCCTGGCCAGATAGAGACGTAAAATTTGGTACTCACCACGGGCGGTAATAAAGAAAGCCTCAGAGCGCATATTTATCGCCCTTGCCTTCGGCTCGGGCGTCAAATACCTGCGATCTGAGACATTCTTTGTTTAACCGCCCTGGGTAAGTAATGTACTATTATCTGTCCAAATTTCATAAACCCTCCATGATGCGTTCAAGAACCGCACATTATGACAACCATAAAAATAGACTGTTTTGTTAGAACATATTTCTTATCTGTGAAAATGTTATTATTGCTAAATAATAACACCGATTCCGATTATATTATTTCATTCAAAATTCGAACATCTCTGAAATCAAAGAAATTTGATTTGACCTCTAATCTAATATCAGTCGAGATGACGTTTAGTTCGAAATAAATTGTTAATTTGCATAAATTGACAAATGTCGCACGTAAGTAAGATATCGAACGATATGATAGTGGAATCCGACTCTAGTTTGTCTCTGAATTAAGAAAAAAACTATGACAGCTGCCAGAAAACAAAGCCGCGATGCCGGTCATAATTCTGAATGCATCATGGAGGCTTATGATATGTGGATAGATAAAGTAGTGTATGTAACTGTACATAATTAGGCATTAAGACACTCGTGTGATGTTATTATGAAACTCGCCTTCGGCTCGTTTCATAAACCCGCACTCGTGTTTAGTGCCCTTCATTATGTACAGTCTCATAAACTACCTACTATTATTGCACTAGTGTTTTCATTAGAGCTTTTGCATGTTTCGGAGGCAATTACGCGCCATATGCACCGAGACATGTTTACCTTCGATCTGACTGTTTACATATTTACTACAAGTACTTCTCAACGTGAACCAATACAGTATTTCCGTTTTTAAGGTTCGATCGTAACTCGCAGTCGTTAGGCGTGTGAGATAATTTTAACTAGAGATGCAACGGATATCCGGCCTATCCGGCCACAATTTTATTATCAGGGTCAATTAAAAAATTGCGCATGTTTCCACCAAAACCTGCCCACAGTGAGTAACAAGCTAACAAGTTGCAACATGCCGCGCACGCGCGGTCGAATTTCGGTATCCGGCCAAACCACTATCCGTTGCATCTCTAATTGCTTAGAATAATAACGCATAGAAGGATAGTTTCATACGGCCGACGCGCCAAGCGTGAGGCATAAAATGGATTCATGTAGTTGTGATCAACTCGTATTCACACGCGCCAATACGCACACAAACGCACCAATTTTGTTCCACCGATCGGCGTACTGGGCCATTTATGGCCGAGTTTTAGTGGCCTCACCGTTGCGCGTGAACTACGTTTCTATGCGTTATTATTCGAAGTCTAACTGTAACTTAAGTTTGCGTATTCGGTAACGAATTTGTCGAACAGATTCGGTAACCGTTATAAAGCATTAATTTTACATATTATGTTTCCCATTTAGAAAACCGTTAATAAAAAACAATATGAGTATGAGTACTTGTCATACTCATATTGTTTTTTATTAACGGTTTTCTAAATGGGAAACATAATATGTAAAATTAATGCTTTATAATATTCATAACTTAACCTATTTTTATATCAGGACTACACGTTTATCATGAATTACGACCCAATTATGGCAATTATACTGTTCAAGATTAGAAATAAAATTAAGTGTGTCGTTATTTGAAAAAGTTTGCTTGATTGCTTGTTTATTTGAAGACGTGTTATTTTTAATATTTACATATAGCATTTACGCTTACATGGTCATACAAGTTGAGCTTCACTCTGGATGTCAGGTTTAGGGATATTCGTAAAAGCATGATCGATAGGTGCATGTGCTAGATAAAGTGTTTATTCTAGTAGTAGGCTTCTTAAGTAGTTGTCTGAAGCCGTATTGTTTTATTATATCATTCACATTGCATATAAGGCTACATGTACGCTTACATGGTCAGAAAAGTTGAGCTTCACTCAAGATACACTGGATGTCCGGTTTAGGGATATTCGTAAAAGCATGATCGATACATGTGCTAGATAAAGTGGTTATTCTAGTAGGCTTCTTAATTAGTTGTCTGAAGCCGTATTGTTTTATTATATCATTCACATTGCATGTAAGGCTACATTTTGTAAACAAATCTATGTTAATATCACCAACTAACAAGACCTTATAATTTTGAATAATTGACATATTTAATGATTCGGTTAGCTTAAAAAATATATAATATGTACGTCACCACTAGGCGGTCGGCACCGATGCACTCAACGGCACAGGACTCGAAGTGCATCTCGACTGACAGGTTTGCAATTTCAGATCGCTCCATTGTTATCAGTTCGGATCTGGCGTAAATACAGGCACAGTGTGAGGACCTGGAGTATTTAGCGCGAAGGGAGTAGTTAAAGATGTTGAATGTACTTAGCTGGTTAGACTTAAGCCAGCGCTCCGTCAGGCACACTACGTCTACGGTTGGATTACATATTTGGAGTTCGCATTCCAGCCTATAAGTTTTATTTTCAAGGCGGTTTATGTTCTGGTGGGTTACGATGATTTGTTTGACTCCACTCTCGTAGATCTCATTGCGTTTAAGCTTTAGGGCTGATGGCTGCACTGCCGGGCGTGGGTCTGCCGCGCCGGGCGCCGCTGCGAAACCACTGGCTGACTTCGACTCCTGACGGCCAACTTTACGGGTTCATAAAATATACGAATTTATCATAAGATTCATAAGTCAGTGTTATTCAGAACGAGGCGTAGTAATTATTATTAACTTATTCATATATCGCAGTAAGACGTCGGCTGTTGTGTGGGCTTTAAAAAAGCATGCATGAATGCGTCTTACTCAGTCGATTGATAGTAATTCTGAATCTAATGATCCGGTGCCTTTGATAACGGAACTACGAATGACTTTTCGGTTTTTCTTTCGTGACTGTGGTTCTTCCCAGTCAGCCTGGTTATCGTCAATATTTTCAGTGACATCAGAACTGATTGGCGGTGTTGATGAGGTTTTTGTTGCTGGAGTGGATGAGGTTTTTATTTCCGGTTCAGCGGTGTTTTCGTGTAAAATCTCAGGGTCTGATTGAGGCACAGTTGTATTATTTTTGACGGGTGCGGTAGGTAACTCCTGTTCCGTGTTCGCGGCTATGTTCTCATCAGTTGGATCGGCAACCGGTGTCAAAGGTGACGCAGGCCTGGGGACCGATTTTTGACTTTCGAGCGCTCGAAAACTAAATAAAAGTAAATTAGATTCTAGTGTCAAAATTGCTGGCACTTATTTTCTACCGATCGAATTAAATACGAGTGGTGGATAGCACTCGTTTTTACATTTTTTATGTCTATTTCAAAATAGAATTCCATCATTTATGACCGTTTTCGAGTGAAAAAGTCGAGCGCTCGAAAGTCAAAAATCGGTCCCCTGCTCGACTTTGCGTTGCACGGGTTAGCGTCGCAATTGCGTTGGAGCGCACCTGACGCGGGGGACGCGGCTGTGCGAGTGACGGTGTGACCGTTAGTTTTTTAGGCTGAGGCTTGGGGATAGATTGGTTCCCATCCACCTTGCTCGTTAGCTGAGGCAGATTAGATATTTTCACATTTTGCTCACTAATAACGTTTTCCTATCATGATGTCGTGTCTATGACGATGATGAACGTTTTCCAATCGGTTAACGTTATCTATTAGTTTAGACACATATTGGAGCACTTTTTGCACATCGATTTCGATACTACTCAGGAAGCGACATTTTGTATTTATTTACGATTTAAAACTGCGGAGCAATCTCTCGCGCGTCCGACCTGTAGCGCAGGCGGTGACATTCGGTTTATATTTGGGTTACGCAAATATGACCATGTTTCTAGTTTCCGTTTCAAACTGAAGTGTCTCCCTATCCGTTATCGCCGTAACTCTCACATTATTTCGATTCTGTTTAGTGTACTTTTTAACCCTGCAACTCCCCGCTATCTCAAAGAAAGTTTTAGTTATTTTAATAGGGATGATAACGAAGATTATTTTACGATGTCATTCGTACCAGTTTTTGGAGAGGAATAACAAATGTTTGTATGGGAGCATCTACAATTAAAAAACATAAATACCCAAAAATTTGAGACAAAGATTGACCTCGCTGGCGGCAGCCATAAACGCTTCATACTAATTAACACGACACAGGTACCTGTTATTTGTACGAACCGTTGTATGGAAAATCAAGTAAATTCCTGTTTCGCTCGCGAAATACTGTCGCGAAAGTATGTCTCGTCTGCCAACAAACCGCACTGTGGTTTGACAGAAGTGATATTTTTTTTAGAACCAATAAACAATTGATATCAAAAAAAAAAAAGTAACCCTATATTCTTTAAGTACTTTAAGATTATCAACATTTTGTGCTAGAGTACCTTCTGCAATTTTATACCAATACGTAGGTAGATGTACATAGCTTTAGTAATTTAGGTTAAGGTACAATGGAACTGACGTAATCTTAAGTGATTAAATGTTCCTAAAACAATAAAGAGAAAAAAAAAGATTATCAAAATAATATGAAAAAAACCAACAGCTTTTCTTCATTAATGTTAAATCTTCCGTTTCTTTTGGGACACCATAAACGAACCTTATTGAGTATGGGGCTAGTTAAATGTGTGTAAAATAGTCCTTCAATATGTATTTATTTACTTATAAATTAGGTAATCTATTACGAATTATGGAAGTTCACTCTAAGACAATGATTGCTACAAACAATTGGGAAGGCGTCTTTTTTGAAAAAGGTTGAGGGGTACCTATCGATGAAGATCTTAACAAAAACATAAAGTTAGATTTTCGTTACTTAGCCTTACTGAAAAAATATTAATTAGGCAGGGTGGAAGTCCACGTAAGACCTTCCCGGAAATATTGAATCTTTTAAGTGATAGTAGATTTGTAATGGTTAGAATCATGAATTAAGTAAAAAATAATAAAACCAAATTAAAAACTTTTTCACTGTGGTGACCACCGCCGACTTCCCAACCGGTAATATTGACAGCAACATACGCAGACGACACGGCATTGCTCTCCGTTCACGAAGATCCCAGCATAGCCTCTCAAAACCTTCAATCGCACTTGCTGATAATAGAAAAATGGTTTGACAAATGGCGCATTAAAGCAAACAAGGATAAGTCAGTTCATGTTACATTCACGCTCAGGAGAAGAATCTGCCCCGCTATTAAGTTATATGAAGAAGAAGTCCCGCAAAGCGAGGACGCCAGATACTTGGGCATGCACCTCGATCGCCGTCTCACATGGAAAAAGCACATATGGACAAAAAGAAAACAACTAGATTGCAAGCTCCGCAACATGTATTGGCTGACCGGCAGGAAATCTCAGCTCTCAGATACCAGTAAAATGGCCATCTATAAAACTATACTGAAGCCTATATGGACGTACGGCATCCAGCTGTGGGAAACAGCGAGCCATAGTAATAAATATCAAAATATTGGAGCGTTTTCAAAGCAAGGCAATGCGGACTATGCTCAAGATACCACATTACATAAGTAACAAATATATCAACTTAGACCTCAATCTACAAACAGTAAAAGAAGAAATAGCAACATATTGTATGTGTCGGACTTTCGATGAGAATAGACGTGTTTTAATTATTTTTGCAAATTAAAATCCTGTGCAAAAAAGTATTGACCTCGATATTGACGATCTGTGTCACGCATTGGTTTTGCGTGTGCAGTGTGAGTCACAATGACTTTATAGTGTTATATCAAGTGAATGATAATGGGTGATAATAGCCCATTTACCAAAAGTGTTAAAATGCAACGTAGCCCTCCATCAACACCTGCGCCTTCGAACAACGAGAATGAAAACGCCCAACCGCCGCCGAGCGCGAGAGACCAGACAAACCTTGAAGGGGTATCAACGCCAGAGATTCAGAACTGGATGAGCACCAAAGAGCAGTGCCTTAATGAAATTTGCAGCATCTCGACGGAAGGTAAATTGAACTCGGAACAAAAACTAAGGGTCCACAACCTTTACCGTAAGGGACTCACGGCACCGCAAACTTGGCAGTTCAATACCAATCGCTCAAACAGAAAGCAATTTTCAACCAATGCACTCTCCTAGACCTTGAAGAAAAACAAGACCGATAACTCTAACACGCCTGTATGACAGATGCACTTTCCTTCGCCGATATGGTGAAAACCAACAATAAAATTCAAATCCGCTCTAGCAACTTGAGGTCAGTGACAATTTACCCTAAATATCAATCGAAATCAAGTGAGGACACGAAAAACTTGGTACAAAAAATGATTAATCCTGAGCAAATGAAATTGCACGTGAGAGCGCTACGTAAAGTTAAAAATGGCGGTGTCATCATTAGCACTGATTCTAAGGACGAAATTGAAAAATTGAAACAGACTTTTAAAAATACTTCCCCGGACCTCACCGTTAATGAGCCCTACAAGCGCAGGCCCAGGATTGTAATAGTCGGCGTGCCGTCAGCTCTGCGAGAACAAGACGTTTATAGTTGTTTATACGAACAAAACCTTGCTGACAAGCTTCCAGACTTAACTCGGGACAAAATCTTAGCCAGTATTAAATTAAGCCAGAAATCGGGAAGAAAAGATGCCGAGACGTGTAACTACGTCATAGAAGTTCCAGCCCTTGTGCGCAAAGCGCTCATATCTCAGAACCGAGTTTTCATCATTTGGTCATCGTGTCCTGTGAGAGACTTCACGATTGTCACTAGATGTTTCAAATGCCAGCAGTTTGGCCATGCCGCCAAGACATGTAAGCAACCAGATCACACATGCGGGCATTGTTGCAAGATAGGGCACTCGGACAAGGAGTGCCCAAACAAGGCAGACCCCCCCAAATGCGCAACATGCAAACTGTTTAATAAGCCCAACAACCATAAAACAGGAGATACTGAATGTCCCGCCAGGAAAATGGCCGAACGACGATATATAAATTCTATTGATTATGAAGGGCCCTAAGTATCAGACAATTCATTTTCTATTTGAATTTTAATAACGATGTTTTAGTTATTATTGTATGTTACCTACCTAAATAAGCCGATAAAATGTTCATTTCTAATATAGATCTGTCACCAATACTTTTATTCCTAACTCGTCATTTTTAATTTTGTCCTATTAACCGTTAATGTATCAAACTGCTATGTATGCTTTGCTATTATATTATTTTATAATATGCGCTAAGGTAAAAGTCCACTTAGTAATTCAATAAACTCGATGACCTAGTTTGCAGTTATTGTCGACGCTGACACTGCAATACGCAACGTAAATTAAATATGTTGAACGATAATTAGTTATTTATGTATTTGATGTGTATGATTTTAATTTGTATTATTGCTTCTCAGTTAGTATATATCTCTTTGCCTGAGATACAGGATAATCCTAGTTCAGGCGCATTTAATAAATTTCCCTAACATGTAACAGTCTTAAGCACAATGTAACATTAGCAATATAGTATTTTTCACAATCGTGTTATAATAGAGAGCTTTTTAGTCGAGTACCGTGTTTAGGCCACGAAGCTTGCTGAGTGGCCTAAGTAAGGTACGAGATTAAAAAGCTTGATTATAACACTATTGTGAACAATACTTTTTGTACGAGTTCATTAAAATTAATTTTCTACGAGTCAACTGAACTAATTAAACAAACTCGATACTGTTGAAACGAAGTGCAGCTCATCGCTCGTACGCTTGTTGATATCTTAAAAGACATCAACGAGCGTACGACATCAAAGCGATTCTATTGGTCCAATTCATTACAGTTCAGTAAAGCAGCCACGTGATTGGTCGAATTTATTTTAGTTGTCTGGAGCGTATCGAAAAGTAGTTATTTCGATTGTTTCGACAGTAACATGGACTACAACTATGAAAAGAGTGACGTTGCAGTATTCTCTATGAAATCTTAATACACATATTTTAATCGTCGAGTACAAAATGGTTTTTTCAATAAATTATTCTTAATTATTCTTATATAGTAAGAATTATCAAGCCAGACTGAATTATCACAGAAATAAATTAGCTGCGCAGCTGCAAGGAATTGGAAGCTTGCAATTCTCCCGACTAAAGAGGAACAGTGTAGTGGACCTGGCGAGGAGATTCGCAGACAAAGAATGAGGAAAGCATCATTGGATGGCTTCCCCATTAAAGAATTTATAACTGATGAAGGACATTAGACAGCAAAATGGATTATTGTTTTGTATAAAATAGATTGCCAAGCTTTGCAGGATACAAAAAAAAACTGTGGTGATGACCCTAATGCATCTGCTCTTCACGGCTATATTAAGGAATCGTCATCGGGAAAACTCGGAAATTAACCTATCCACGTTGTCAGTCGTGACAGCCAATAAAATACCTCACACGCCACGGTCATTAATGGATGACCAAAATTGAATTCGACATAAATCCTTGGCGTACATTTGTTTGTTTAGTGGCTGTGAAGAGGTTAAGCTTATCACCGAGCGTTGTATGAATGACGCATAAATGTCAAATAAATCAAATAAATGCCAAAATATTGATATCAATTACTTTATTACTTATGGCCATATCTAACACTATCTTCACACACAATGTTCAAATGTCCCTCCACGCCTTATAATGCACGCTGCAGCCCGTGCCCGACGTAGGCATCAATCAACATTTGTCTCATTTCGTCCGCAGTGTCGCATTCAGTTTTATACACTACTAGTATATCTTTAACACAGCCCCATAGGTAGAAATCTAAACAAGATAGATCCGGATACCTGGGTGGCCAGCGGTGCGGCCCAAACCGGCCGGATCCATTGGTCACCAAACTCATAGTTCAATTTCATTCGTACCAAATGAACAGAATGAGCTGGTCCACCAAGGAAGTCGTCTTTTGAGCCAGCGGTAGCAGCTCGTCAAGATAAGTGACAAGCTCGTTGTTTAAAAGATCCATGCTGTCAGAATTTGGTGGCCATTTTTAAACACGGAATTTCGTATAGACAACATTATCTAACTATTTTTTATATTACATCCTTTTGATGTTGAAACGCATTCGCTACGAATAACAGCCCAGCACGCGAACTTATGTGACGTCGGCAACCCCGACGCGTGTCTGTGTGAGGGCATCGCATGTTGCCATTGTACGGATTCTTCGGAGACTCCTCACTTTAAAATGTGGACCCAACATTTCTTGTATACGGAGCCATCTTTTTGCGATGTAATAAAAAATACGCTATCTATATCATGATTATGGATCAACGGGAAGTAACCTGTAGGTTTTTATTCCCTTGTGAGTGTCCAAATTTGCGGCAATATGCGGCACAATTGATTTGAAATTGATACATAATTTGATTTGGGTATCTTATATCAGGGACTTGGGTGCTATTTTGGACTCACAATTAAATTTTGTTATACACATTAATAATTTATGTAAGCGAGCTTATAATAATTTACTTTAAAAACAAGTATTAACCGACTTTAATTCAGTACTCCGCCAAGCCACATGAACATTTCCACATTTATTTTCCAATTTACCACATGAACTGATTTCCGAGAGGAAATACGTTGATTACTAGAGAAAATAACCAAATCGCTGTATGTGGGCCGATAATATTTAAGGACTTCCGTCAATTCCTCAAGGATCTCAGAATCACCTTTGGTACTTCTTTGTTTGCTATTTCAACGGAATGATATCAGAATCGGTGGCGTACTTTTATAGTTTGAAGTACATCATTGACAAGTTCCACAAGCCATCTGTGGTCTTCATCATCACTTCCACTTCAACAAATTTATGATTTCCGGATGTAAATACACGAATTATAATAGAAAACACCGAAATTACTACACGCTTTCCCTCAATTCCTCATAGTTCCCATGATTTAACTGGAGTTTTGAAAACAATGGGACCAACCTGAAAGCATATACTTTCAATTAAAAAAAGAATGGTACGAATCGGTTCATAAATGACGGAGTTCTGAGGTAACACACATTAAAAAAGAAAATAAAAATACAACCGAATTGAGAACCTCCGAAGACGGTTAAAAATTAAGGGATGCTGCTTCGGATTGGACAGCCTTCCAGGCGCCCAAATTATACTTATAAACTATTATTTTATTCTTTTGTTAGGAGTATCCTGGAGTTTGGCTGTGTTGTTTGGACACCTCAATACCAAGTCTACATAGACCGTTTGGAGAGGATCCAAAATATTTTCTTTAAGTCACTGTGTACTCAGACAGGTAATTATTTCGAGCGTTCCGCGTCAGCTGCGAAGCATTTTTGTATTCCTTCCCTTCATAACCGGAGACAGTTTTTCTTTATTTCATATCGGCTTTACCCGCAAAAATTATTCTAGGCATACTTTTTTCAGACGAGTCCCTAGTTTTTATAACAAGTATCTGAGCGATATTGATCCTTTCCACAAATCATTGTTGAGTGTTAAATTGTTAGTAAAATGCAAGTTATTTTTAGCTCATCCATGAGACTAACTTCATCATCATCATCATCATATCAGCCGAAAGACGTCCACTGCTGGACATAGGCCTCCCCCAAAGAGTACCAAAGTGACCGGTCCTGCGCCACCCGCATCTAGCGGACTCCCGCGACCTTTACCAGGTGATCAGTCCATCTTGTGGGGGGCCTACCTACGCCGCGCCTTCCGGTACGTAGTCGCCACTCGAGAACCTTTCCGCCCCATCGCCATCGGTTCTACGTGCAATGTGCCCCGCCCACTGCCACTTAAGTTTAGCGATTCGTAGGGCTATATCGGTTACCTTGGTTCTGCTGCGGATATTTCTGATGCGATCACGCAGAGGAACTCCCAACATACCCCTCTCCATTGCCCTTTGGGTGACTATGTACCCGTCTAGGCAGTAAAGAGCGACTTCTTTCGTCTTGTCACCGACTGACTAAGTCCTCCAAGACAATGCACGTAATAGGTCCCAAGGTGTATAACAAACTATCTGAAGACATTACGATGGAGGAAAGTACAAACACCTTCAAAAATAAATAAAAAAAATGGCTAATTGGACATGCCTTTTATTATTTAAATAAATTTTATGAAAATAATAATTGAACGATATTATTATGTATAAACATATATAAGATTAAATTGCTTATAATATGAAATTGTAAATAATATGTGACGTGTAATATTTTTATAATATTATAAATAAATGAGTATGAGTATGAGTATGAGTATGAGCCTTCTTATGAGGCCCATTGTCAGCGGCCACGTTTCAGTGCCATATGTCATCACTGGTCAAAGACTCTCGTCTTGAGACACTGCGGAATATTGGACGAAAATATGTGCCGTAGCTTCCCGAACGCTGCCCTGAGAATAATACTCACCAAAGGTAAATCTTACTATTCACATCACCTAAAATTTTTAATCCATAATGTCCTCATTACATACTGCCTCGAGGAGCGGTATAAATTAATTTGTTAAGTTTATTAATTTTTCTTTTAAGGTTTGGTATTTCTATGTTTTATGATTATTGATTAGGTTTGTATGGTAATGTAGCGTAGTTTTCATATTAATGAACCTCCAGGTCTTTAGCTTTATGTCTGTTGGTACTATTTGTGTACCCCTTCTCTCTACGTGTTGATCCCCCCCCCCCCCCCCCCCCCCCCCCACCAAGCACGGCTTCAAAATGACCGAACTTTGTCCCGTGAATTTAAATTGGAGGTACATAATAATAAACCAACGAAAAATAATGCGTTAATTTGTGAACAGATTGGCATTTCACATTTTTTTGACCTGACGGTGTTCATAATCTGACGGTAACAGGTATAACTTTTTTGTACTCGTCGATTAAAATCTGTGTATTAAGATTTCATAGAGAATATTGCAACGTCACTCTTTTCATCGTTGAATAGTCTGTTACTTCCGAAACAACCGACATAACTGTTTCGATACGTTTTAGGCAACTGAAAAAAAATTGAAAATAGAACTTCGTATTTCAATAATATGTGTCCTTGTTTAAGGAGACTTGATCCGATACAAAATTGCCAATCTATGGCGTTTCGGAACGTAGCCGCGTCGCGTCATCTGTCAAAAATCTACTTAAACTTGCTGCTGTATCCATGGCATAAAAAAATAAAAATATTACGCTTTGTGATTGGCTAGTATCTAGTAGCCAATAATAGCACAGTACTGCAACATTACGGACGCCGGTCGGTGGTACGCTTACGATTTTTAGTTTTCTTATATACCTACTCGTATTAATGACTTAAATTATTATTTTTTTCTACTCCTGTACCGTTATCTGTCATTTATATAGGCTGTAGCTCAAATACAATGACACCACTAATAAGTCGTCGAAACACTCTATGCTCTATGGCCCAAAAACGAACTGTTTAGCGTACTTTTTTGGTTCATACATTTTTCATAAAAGCACTGTTTAACTTTTTTTTTAATCGGCCGCTATATTGCAGTGGTGCCAACTTCATAAACAAATATTTCGAAATAAAAGTATTTATTTACAATTTAATATTTGTATATTATCAATTATTTCCTACAATAATAATAAATCATCATCTATTGTGTGTTAAATTACATGTTTTATAAATTCTTGGAATTATTTATAAAAATAAACAGTTCGAATTCGGTCCGGGTCCGGGTTCGGTTTGGTTTGGATGGCAAGTGCAAACAAATTAAAAACAAAACAAACCATAAGCAAGAGCAGTCACATTTCCGATTTCCCTCCAAAATACAGTTCAAAATGAAAAGATGAAAGATGATAAACTATTAGTCCTAAACTATTAAGATTTTATTCGTGTTTGTGAAGACAAAAGTGTACGTTCCTTTTAACATGCTCGAAGAAATTAATAACTGCACTCCTGAAGAAATTGTGTGAGTAGCAAAAATACGAATAGAAAACTTGCTGCCTGAAAAGTTTAACTATTCTGTAGTCTGTTATTTATTTAAAATTTGTCGTCGAAAAAGTATTGTATGCAACTGTGTATAACTAGTCTAAAAACGCTCGTGGCGTCTTTAATTGCGATGCTCGCCAAGGCTCGCATCACAACCCACGCCACTCGCGTTTTAAGACCTTTCTTATACAACAGTCGCATAAAATACTATTAATGAACTCGTACAAAAAGTATTGTTCACATTAGTGTCATAATCAAGCTTTTTAATCTTGTACCTTACTTAGGCCACTCAGCTAGCTTCGTGGCCTAAACACGGTACTCGACTAAAAAGCTCTCTATTATAACACGATTGTGAAAAATACTATTGTGGCACTGCCAGCTCTGTCTGCTCTGCCATCACATCAAATATTGACCACTAAATGGTGTGTGGCTTACTATATGTATAGTATGCATCAAAAGTAACTGCGCAATCGAAGACGTCAAAAACTCTTATTCCCTTTTTATAAATACTTTTGACGTCTTCGTTTGCGCAGTTACTTTTGATGCTGACTTTACACGCTATAACAATGAAAATACCTACTAACATAGATCAAGGTTTCACGCTGACGTCTTTTGACATTGCTTTTATTCAGGACTCGTTCATCTGCTATCAGATATCAATTAGCCTAAGATTATGATTGTTTGTATGTGATGATTCGAAAGTGCTTGTTAATAGGCGTATTTAAATAAAGATTATTTCTAGTTTGAGTTTATTACATATGATACAGGCTCAGCCTAGTTTGGGACTCACCAAGCTTTCCTATTATGTAATAGTGTCTTTTGTGTAATAAAGTTATTCTTATTCTTATTATTCTTATTTACACCACAGCGTGACATATCTTTAGTAGATTACAGTTTATTACATTACATTTATTTATTTAGTAGAATTTTTACATTTCTCTTCTTAGAGTTCTGTACCAGAACGGTAAAAAAGGAACCCTTATGTTGCGACTCTGTCCGTCTGTCTATCTGTTACAACGTTAAATATCTCAGGAACTAGGTACTTATGCTATCAATTAGAAATGTGGAACAATTAATTGTATAGTAGACTAACACAAGTGTATTCTTTTTTCTATGTACATTTTATAACAGGAATTAGGCCTTAAGTTTCCTATATTATACTACGTAACATTTACCAGTTAAATTTTATGAATAAATACCTATATTTTCTTAAAGCGAAGTGACATAGTTGTCGTCGGCGTACAACTCCTTGATTTGGGGGATTCTGTTCCTTTCTTCTTTCTTCATTTGCATATGAAGCACTCTGTGGATGACACAATTTTCAGAACGAGGCACATATTTTATTTATTTACTTATTTATCGTATGGCGCTTACACACTGGTACATAGAGGGTGTTACTTAAGTCGTGATACAAAATATCAAAATGTAAATCTATCCATGAATCTGAACAACTGTTACTATAAGGCCAACTTTGTACTGTGCAAAAAAACAGGCTGTTCATACATTTTCAGTCTAAAATGAGCGAAGTGTATGAAAAAGTTGGCTTTTTTTTGCAATACTTTTTCAGAATCACGGATTAGATTCTCATTTTGCTATTTTGTACCAAAAACTAAGTAACATGCTATATGTATTAACAATATGGGTGTAGACACCAAATAAAATAACCAATAAAAACAAAGGAACCGGCAGGGAAAAAGTGGATTTTTTTATTTAAAAAAATATTCAGGAGACTTGAATATACACCATACTAAAATTTCGTGAGTTTTGACTGAAACCACTTTTGCCGTATGTTTGCTGCGGGGTCCTTTTCTCGAATAAGGATTTAAAATATTGTCAACTGGTGAAAAAAGTGAAGCAGTAGATTAAATAATCACAAAGCTATAAGTGTCCAAAGTTTTAAGAGGGGGTATATTCTGTCCCTTTTCCGCAAAACGCACCTTCATATGTAACGATTGTCATTTACTATGACTTTCGTCGATCGTGACGTTACAATCCCCTAGCGTTTTCTCTCTCTAACAAGCAATAAAAAAACGGTTGTAGCTTCGTAATTTTTTGGGATATCTGAATGTGATTTTCGTCAATAGGCATATTTTCTTGCCTTTAATCTTTTAGAGTAATAATAAATATTGAGTCTACACCCCTATCATTACTATTTAACTTGTGAATGCAACGAAATAAGATGCTTCCCGAGATATTTTAAACAAAATACAAATTACTATACGTAATTAGGATTAATGTGCGTCTAGTGTTTGAGGCCTATACCTAAAACCATAATTCATCATCATCATATCAGCCGCAGCCAGCAGTGGACGTCTTTCGACTGATATGATGATGATAATATCAGCCGAAATACGTCCACTGCTGGACATAGGCCTCCCCCAAAGAGTTAAAAAGTGACCGGTCCTGTGCCACCCGCATCCAGCGAACTCACGCGACCTTTACCAGGTCATCGGTCCACCTTGTGGGGGGGCTACCAACGCCATAACCAAAACCATAATTAAATTCCATTAAATCTACCAAGAAATTTAATGTCACTGTCACAATGAAACCTACCATCGTCAGTATGACGTTCCAGGTGTAACCAACCTGATTATGGTAATCTCCACTTATAATAAATCTCTAAATTAAAATAAGAATCAGCCAGTTTGAAACTAAGCTTTCTGTGATACGAATGTTCTCAGCATCCCATGGACGGAAAAATATGAAACATTTTATATAGGTACATTATTATTCCAGCTGCAACTTAGGATAGTTTTTATCCGACTGCGACGATTAATTTATTTTCCGTAATATACGACTTCATTTAATTTTCATTTATTATTCGTAAAGTATATCGCCGCCACATCTGTCAGCTAAAAGAAACGTCAAAATCACAGACTAATAAAAAATACTACGGACAAAATGGCGGAATTTCTTTGCCTTTCTTTCGCCTATTAATAATTTTAATCCCGTCTACGATATACGAGTACATTGACGAGACACATAGGTACCAAAAGCAAATATAAAATTAATCGATTTTGATATGCGAACTTATATGCGCAAATGTCGAATTAAGGCGTAATTTCTACAAATGTAACAACAAATTCGAACAATATAAACTTGGTTTTTTGAATGGCACGCGCGCGCGCTCTTTGCGTATTCAGCCATCAAACCACGAAAACCGAAACTCGAAGTTCGTATATCTGCATTCCTGTCATTTGTTAGTGCGATAGAGATAGAGATACCCGAATATTTTCGAATTCCGAAGTTCGTGGTTTAAAAGAAAATACGGGTGTCGGATAGATCTAAATTAATATTTTATGTGTGAAATATGGTTAAAATTA
The DNA here is from genome assembly GCA_963854355.1 of Epinotia brunnichana. Lineage (NCBI taxonomy): Eukaryota > Metazoa > Arthropoda > Insecta > Lepidoptera > Tortricidae > Epinotia > Epinotia brunnichana. The sequence goes on along the minus strand of OY977950.1, from coordinate 20,164,905 downwards.
TTTGGAAATACTATTGTTGTTATTGTTTTAGTATATATTTGACTAGCTTTAAGTTTAATATTGTACGTCCGAAATGGGCAAGCTGTTGGACTTTATTTTACCCAAAACAACTAAATGTACACAGTTCTGACAATAAAGAAATCTTATTTTATCTTATCTTATCGAAAATAGGGATGTAGACACTAAACAAAATAATCATAATGTTGTATTATCTCGAAAAAAAACAACGCAAGAGGCTATACTCGTATAGGTAATCACTAAGTTATAAGTGTATAAAGTTTTAAGAGGGGGTTTGTTGCGTCTCTTTTCCGCAAAACGCACCTTTATAATGAAACGATTGTTTTTTTACTATGACGCTCGAGGATCGTGACGTCACGGTCCCTGATCGTTTTCTCACTCTAACAAGCGACATTAAAACGGTTGTAGCTTCGTAATTTTTTGAGATATTTGAATGAGTTTTTCTTTTCTTCTTTCTTTTGAAGTGAGTCTACAGCTACACCTCTATTTGGAAGACAAGCGGAAAGAACCCATACTATCCATACTAATAATCCATACTTCCATATTAATATTATAAATGCTAAAGTGTGTCTGTCTGTCTGTTACCTCTTCACGCCTAAACCGCTGAACCGATTTAGATGAAATTTGATATACAGACTGTTTGAGCCCCGGGGAAGGATAAAGGGTAGTTTTTATATCTGAGGGGCTGAAATTGGGGGTGGAAATTTGTATGGAGCTACTTAAACCGCAGCACCGATTTAGATGTAATTTGGTATATAAATAGTTTGAGTCCCGGGGAAGGACATATAATAGGTTTTATCCCGGAAATCATCCCCTAAGTGGTTGAAAAGGGGGGGGGGAATTTGGATGTAATCTATTTAGATGAAATTTGGTGTAGAAATAGGTTAAGTCCTGGGAAAGGACATGGGATAGTTTTTACCCCAGAAATCATCCCCTAAGGGGGTGAAATTAGGGGTAAACATTCGGATGGAACCCATTTTAATACAATTTGGTAAAGAGATAGCTTGAGTCCTGGGAAAGGACATAGGATAGTTTTAATTCCGGAAATCACTCCCTAAGGGGGTGAAATGGGGGTGAAAATTTGGATGAATCCCGTTTAGATGAAATTTGGTATAAAGGTCGTTTGAGTCCCGAAGAATGACATTAGATAGTTTTTATCCCGAAAATCATTCCCTAAGGGTATGAAATAGGGGGTGAAAGTTTGGATAAAATCCATGTACCTAGATGAAATTTGGTATAGAGATAATTTGAGACCCTTCGAAGGATATAGAATAGTTTTTGCCTCGGAAATCATCCCTTAAGATGGTAAGTAGAAGTTTGTTTGCATTATATTTTCTAAGTATAAGTTCTACGTGGACGAAGTCGCGGGCAACAGCTAGTACGTAATATATTTGTTGGAATGTTTTATTTCAATGGCAACACAGTGGTGGATTTGATGGAATTTAATGATGAAAAATGGTGTAATAGGAAAGTGCCCTTTATTTGTAATTTTACTGGCCATAATAATACAATTAGTAATTGATAGGACGAGCTGTGCCGCCTACCGGGGTCGTATTCAAAGTCGTTGTTGACATTGACAAGCGGCTGATAACGGAATTGTTAGCAGCAAATATATTTAATGATGATGATGATTATGGTGAATAAATACTCAGACCCTGGCCACACAACGGCAGGGTTATCCGAGTGTGGCTGTAGTGGGAGTCTTGTAAGAGGAGCTTCTTTATATAAAGTTGCGAAATCCGGTTTCAATTATGTTACATGGCGAGTAATTGAAACAATTAAAATAAGCAAACCTCTGCCCCACTATTCTGTAAATTGTTTTAAGCTCGTCTCAACGCTCACCCACAAAAATATCTTGACACTGCGATGCGTAGTAACTAAGCGTAGGTAGAGGTCTAGTTTCGTTAGGCGTGACGGGTGAGGTGAGGTGCATGAGCGCGTATAGAGAATAACAGCCCTCGTGTCAGGCAGTAGTGCCACTAGTACTGCCCTGCTATTCTGTAACTTATTTTATGCTCACATCAACGCTCACTCAGAAATATATCTTGACGCCGCGATTCGTAGTAACTAAGTGTAGGTAAAGGTTTAGAGGTCTAGTTTCGTTAAGCGTAGAGGGTGCAGTGAGGTGCATGAGCACGTATATAATAACATATCTGACGGTTGAGATATCAGGGAGCGAGACAAACTCGGTTCGGAAACTGCGCTGCGATGTGGAAGGTAGGGGGAAACCAGAATAAGGGTGGGTTGCAGCCACAGATGTATGAATATAAGGAGATCGGACATGCCGGCCGATTTGTATTGAGTACGCCTGTCGCAAGTACATTAACCCACACAAAGCCCAAGTAATTGACAAGACAAAGCACGCACACATCTAAAACACACACACTTGTATACCTACGCTCTTACTGGACAATACACGCGCATCATATCAGGTATTTTGGGAAGAAACGTAATATTCTCTGCGATCAGCACGCGTGCACAGTATGGCAGAGTATGCCCATTGAGCTAACAACTGCGACGCGGCCGCCGGCGGCTTGTCCTCTCTCTAGTATTCTATGCTCTGAGGTTGCAGCAATAAATCTGTAATCGTAACCAGTGTTCTTTAAAATCTGAATGTATTGGAAGTTCTACAAGTTTCTATGGGATAACTGCCGCCGGCGCCATATTTAACGTTGATTGGTCTGTAATCGTTAGTTGGTGCAACCCATCCTAAGTTGGAAAATACTCCGTCGATAGCCGTCTAGCTCTTATGATAAATGTATCCTCCGTGAAATATTCAAGTTAAAAGGATAGCCTGCCAAAAACCGATGGTCAGACTGACAGACACCTTAGTAAATAGGTTCCCGTTGACACTAATTATGTATGTAGTCTTACATTTATTTACATTTTTATTTGTAGGATGAAGACTTGAACAGAAAAATCGTTCAAGGGGCCAGTCCGTAGAGCATATCTTTGTTGCAAAAGGTGGTGTAGAAGATTTTGTTTTTTAATATTATTTACTTCGATACAACCGAGCAAATATCAAAAATGGTTACACGAGATATCTTGGGACAACTTTTGGCAGCCACAAATCTGGGACTTTTTTTGGTTTCTCACTCGTAGCTTCTATACGGTGCATCCTAGCGAAAAGTTACACACTAGGGAATTCAAGAACATGAAATTATGCGTCTAATGAGTCTACCAATACATATAAATTCAGTTCAGCGACATAGTAGAAAACCATGGTCGAAAACGAGGCTTTCCTCAAGTTTATAAGTTATTTCAAGATAGTCGTTTTTAAGCTTCTGCATTTCAATTTTGAATTTAACCATAGGTTTAAGCTCCTCAATTGTAGGAATTTACAGAATCGACAGTATTTTCAGCATTAGTATCATCATAACTGGTAATCGAAGAGCTGACAGTTTTCTCGTGCAACGCATCAGTATTGCAGTTCAGTGAGGAAATACCGCCAGCATACTCGGTACACTGCCTAGAGGGCCTTTTTAGGGTTCCGTAGCCAAAATGGTAAAAACGGAACCCTTATAGTTTCGTCATGAATGCCCGTCAATCCGTCTGTCCGTATGTCACAGGCATTTTACTCGAAAACTATAAAGTGTATTTGAAATTCACCTCCGAGTATGCTGACAGTATTTCTTCGTTGAACTGCAATGCTGATGCGTTGCACGAGAAAACTGCCAGTTCTTCGATTAACAGTTATGATGATACAAATGCTGAAATGACTGTCAATTCTGTAAATTCCTACAATTGAGGAGCTAAAACCTATAGTTAAATCAAAATTGAAACGCAGAAGCCTAAAAACCACTATCTTGAAATAACTAACAAAGTTGAGGAAAGGCTAATTTTCGACCATGGTTTTCTACTATGTCGTTGAATCGAATTAGTATGTATTGGTACTCATTAGACGCATAATTTTATGTTCTTTGATTTCCTAGTGTGTTACTTTTCCCTAGGATGCACCGTATAGAAGCTACGGGTGAGAAACCAAAAAAAGTCTCAAAATTTTGAGGATTTGTGGCTGCCAAAAGTTGTCCCAAGATATGTCGTGTAACCATTTTTGATATTTGACCGGTTGTGTCGATGTCAACAATATTTAAAAAAAAATCTTCTACACCACCACTTGCAACGTACCCTGGGGTGCTTTGAGCCTCTACGGACTGGCCTAGTACTGTAACTTACAAGAATATTAATATGGCTGGTGCTGTCATGGCGGCTGCTAATAGGAATACCGCGCCGGGAAGCGTATCTTCGGTGTACTTGTAGAATTTAAAGTACATGGGCACGTAGATGAGTGGTGTTATCGCTTCCACGACAGTAATCACAGAGTACAACTTAGCTGGAAGAAAAATATGCAGGATTATTGTACGGTTGCCGCGACTAGCATAGCATGTAAGGTAAACGTTCGTCAAATTGACATAACATTAATTCGAATGAAGAAAAGCCTCTTAGCTCGACCTTAACCCATAATAATATGGCTTTGTAATAAAGTGCCCATATCATATACTTCTCAATTTCGACGACTATTAGGACGTTTAACTTATTAACTGAAATGATTTTGTATATTTTAACAATATTAGAAAAAGACATTCCCGCGGCTCCACCCGGGTTTTTCTTTTTGTAACTGCGAATGGGAGGAGACTGTTTTGTGTAGAGCATATCGTAAACCAAGCACCGTAATTAAATTCCATCAGATCTACCACTGTGTTGCCATTGAAATGAAACATTCCATCAATAGTAAAATTACTCTTGTCGAAAACAGGCACGTAAGTAACTAATTCATTAGCAATTTTAAAGATAGTATCTAAATACTCTGTGTTAATAATAATGCTTCTATTAATTTTATGAATATATAATTTAATTAAAACTGTTAGAAATCTGTTGTGGTAGAAATATTCGTATTACAATTGTAAAACTTTGGGTGTCAAAAACATTTGGTATCAGTTATGACTCAAAATTAGTATAGTTTGCAGATGTGTCTATATATGATAATATATCTTTGGTATTTTAATTTCAAGGTTCTCGAGTGGCGACCACGTACCGGAAGGCGAGGCGTGGGTGCCCAAGGTGGACTGATGACCTGGTAAAGGTCGCGGGAGTCCGCTGGATGCGGGTGGCGCAGGACCGGTCATTTTGGCACTCTTTGGGGAAGGCCTTTGTCCAGCAGTGGACGTCTTTCGGTTGATATGATGATGATGATGATGATGATTTCAATTAAAAAATACAATAACTAGTCGTGTGGGTGTACTCAAATAGTGGCGCCATGACATTTTACTCCTCAGTTTATTTTCAGTATCTTACGTCCGACTGGCAGTAACCAGTTGCAGAGAAAAGAACGGAATGGTGATTTCTCCACCGACAAGAGCCCGGCTCTTAAGTTTATGAAAATGATGATGACGTCCGTCTGGATAGGACGAATATTTTATTTTGTAATTTATTTATTCAAATTTTATAAATAAATGAAATATCTATGTATTTTCCATCTGGCTTACATCGAGTCTAACGATTACATTTCGTATTACCATAAAAAGGTTGGTTACACCTGGAACGTCATACTGACAATAGTAGGTTTCACTGTGACGGTGACATTTCTTGGTAGATTCGATGGAATTTAATTATGGTTGGACTTTCGAATGATCCATGGAACATGGCGGATCGTGCTCCAGACATTTTTTATTATTTTCTGCATCCTGCTGTTTAAAGTATAATTTTGATATTTGAATTTATATATTATGCAGTGAATGGCAAACGTGATGGCTACAGTTAATGAAGAATTCTTGGGCATCATTCGGCGGTTCGTGGTCGCGGCCGCCATTATGCTTTGTACTGCTCCAGCTATCACCCAGTGCATCGTGAAGGCCTTCTACCGTACATCATGCTAATAATACTGTTTAATTTATAAATCTACTGACTCTGGCAAAGGCCCTCGAGGATGCCATTTCTTTTATAATAATAATAATGTTGGCAATACCAAGTTCCGTCGGTTTTTAGCGCCACCTCGTAACCGCCTCGACACCCCTTAACGGCCGCGGACCGTAGGTCAGATCACTTTGCCATCGGCCGCCGTCGAGTTCACGTGAGCCATTCTAGTATCGTGCGATCTGTTCCTTTAAAATATGAGTAGCATTCATTTGTTTGTAAAATTCAAGTGAATTAAATCGTGATTATTGATCATTTTGTTGTTTAAGTTCTACCATCCCTTTTGTTATTCTTATATCAGAAGTCGGGATAAAGAACGATTTATTCATAAATAGCCCACATTTGAAAAAGGAACAAATCTGCACTTTAAATACGTTTGTGTTCGAACGGATTTTTCGTATCTATTTTTAGACCTGGGTGATATTTGTGTGTTTTCCATTGCTTTCAAGTGTTATTTATTTGCGCTTGCGTTGCTTTTGATATTAATTAAGTTCTTAGTGCGATAAACGGTGTAAAAACGGTTCGAATAATTTGATATTTTATGTGTTCATTATTTATGCTTAGCATTTAATTTTGAAATTGCCTTCGGACGGTTTGTAGTTTAAAACAACGGCTAGTTGTTCTATCGCGACGTGTTACATAATCGTTTTAGTTAGCTTGTTGTTTTTCGTTCGTGCGGGTAGTGTTTGAAATCATGCGTTTTCTTTGTCTTTGCGTTGGTCAAACCTAAAGTCGTTTGGTAGACGTTGTTTGTATAACATTTTGTGCTGCAAAGGTTTGATTAACATTAGACTCCGTACGGAATCAACTTAGTGTTGCATTATGAGACGAAGTAGATCGCGTGATCGTGAAACTAGACGTTCTCGGAATGGCTCGCGCGTTCGTTCGCGGCACCGATTGCGAAGTCACTTGCAGGAACGTAGTGATTCTCGGAGTAATCGATCCATACCGCGTAATCGTGATTACTCGCGTAGTCGTGCGCGTTATCGATCGCGCAGTGTAGAATGTTATAGGACGCCTTCTGCTCATCGTTACGTTCGTCCGCGCCATTCGCAAAGCAGACCTCGAAATCGATCCCGTAGTAGCGTCAGGCTTTTCTATGAATATTCGCAAGTGCTTCTTCCTAACTACAGATATTACTGGGTAGGTCAGTAAGTCAAGGTCAGGTTAAGCCGAGCCTCCGAAAAGTTGAAGCTCTTGCTAATTCCCCACCACCTCGGAACGTGAAGCAAGTGCAGCAATTCCTTGGGCTCGCTGGGTACTTCCGGAGGTACATAGAAGGGTACTCCAAAAAGGTTGCTTGCATCGCTCAGCTGACCCAAAAGCGTGTGGAGTTTGTCGAAGGGTACTCAGCAAGAGAAAGCGCGTCAACAGGTCATAATACAACACCTTACTACTGAGCCTGGCGATTTTGATCCCAACCTTGCTACTGAGCTCCACACAGACGCCAGCAGCACCGGATATGGAGCTGTTCGGCTGCAGACTCACGCTGATGGTAAGAAGCACGTAATCTCCTTCTTCAGTAAAGCGACACAGGGTGCAGAGTGTAAATATCACTCATACGAGTTTGAGACGCTTGCCGTGGTGAGAGCTCTCCAGCACTATCGGCGCTACCTCGTGGGTCTTAAGTTCGTAATCGTTATGGACTCAACAACACCTCTTATTCGTGCTCTGGTTTGGGATGTGGCGATTGAGAGGGGAAGTCCCAATCGTGAAGCGATGGTGAGGTATCAATAGATCGAGCTCGTCGACTAGTGAGCGAAAAATCAGACCAAGCAAGAGAAATTTCAACTTAATGAGCTTGTATTTGTGATTCACAGTCAACTGGGAAGCTAGATGCTAATTGCTGGCATGCGCGGCCCCTACATGGTGGTCGAAATCATGCCTAGTGGACGCTACGGACTGCGACCACTCAGCGGCAGTCGCGGCAAGGTGACGCAGGCTGCGTTGGCGAGGCGGATGGTGTCCCGAGACGTGTGCTACCTTTTTCAATGTATTGGCGTTCGTCGCCTGATGACAGTGTTCGTCACTGGTCATGCTCGTTCGTCGAGCTACCCGTTCGTCGGGCTATCCGTTCGTCGGATAAATGTATCAGGTGTGTGTAGACTTGATGTTCGTCATCATCTCACCTGTATTGGCGTTCGTCGCCTGATGACTAAGTGTTCGTCACTGGTCATGCTCGTTCGTCGAGCTACCCGTTCGTCATGTTACCCGTTCGTCGGGCTATCCGTTCGTCGGATATTTGTATCAGGTGTGTGTAGACTTGATGTTCGTCATCGTCTCACCTGTATTGGCGTTCGTCGCCTGATGACTAAGTGTTCGTCACTGGTCGTGCTCGTTCGTCGAGCTACCCGTTCGTCGGGTGACCCGTTCGTCGGGTATTCTTTACAGGTATCAGATGTCAAGGAGGTACAGCCTAACGACTTGGGGCTGCGCTGCAACGACAGCGTGCGCAGAGTTACAACTGCAGCGTGCGCAGCGCTACAACGTCAGCGTGCGCAGAGCTACAACGGCAGCTTACGCTGCGCTACTGCAGCTTAGTGCTTAGAAAATCCGGGCAGTATTTCATCATCTTTTATTGCTTTCTGATTAGTTTATCGTAGCTGTTACCGCAATATCCCGTAGCAACTTAAAGGCTTGTGCTTTCTTAGTAACTTTTTGGAAAATCTTTTTCTTTGAAACTCGCTGATCAAATAGTTCATATGAAAGACTTAAAAAACAATTAAGTTCAAATGACAATAATTTAATTGAAATTACGATTTGTGTAATGTTCAATAAACTTAATCATGACAATAATTTAATTGTTATTAAATTTTTATGTCCAACCATGATCGTCGACCATCGCTAGAAAGAAGAAAGTCAAGTGTAGGAAAAAAAAACATCTCCTATACACCAACGTTGCATTGTTTCAGTCCCTGGCACCGATGACCACCCATGTGACACCGAAGCCGATTCGTCAGATGATTCCAGTGCGAGCTCGTTGGCACCAGACGCTCGACCGAAGGCTACCTCGGGCTCCACCAGCGTCCCTCAGGACCCTCAGCCATGAACTAGCGCCGCTGCAAGCACCGCCGTCCTTATTCATGAGGTCGGGGACGACCGTGTGTCAGGAGAAGCCGTGTTGGCAATACCAAGTTCCGTCGGTTTTTAGCGCCACCTCGTAACCGCCTCGACACCCCTTAACGGACGCGGACCGTAGGTCAGATCACTTTGCCATCGGCCGCCGTCGAGTTCACGTGAGCCATTCTAGTATCGTGCGATCTGTTCCTTTAAAATATGAGTAGCATTCCTTTGTTTGTAAAATTCAAGTGAATTAAATCGTGATTATTGATCATTTTGTTGTTTAAGTTCTACCATCCCTTTTGTTATTCTTATAATAATTATTATGGTTCTTGGTTTAATTTACTAGAGGGCCGACTTGATGAAAAATACCCTAGCACATATTTACCTATCTGCTGTGGTGCAACAATCTTCAACCGTAGCGACTTGATGGCCGTCCCCCATGAGTATTCTATTAGGCCGAGTATTGGTGCGGAATAGAGCCAACGCGTGGATGGAGCGATTGCATACATGCAATTCGACATGACGATGCTTGCTGTCGCTATGACGCCCAAAATGGCGTCATGCATTTTTAGGTACTTGCAGAAGAGTATCGCTGTCATAAACGTGCCTGAAATATATTTATTTTATAAGGCGTGAGGCGAGGAGCGGAGGTCAAGCAGCACATACACATTGCTAGTAACAGATTGGGGAAAACATGATGACCATGTTGGTGCTTTACTTTTTATTTTCTTTTCATGAACTGAATCATTTAATCGCATGTTTTAAAATTATTATTAGTGTACACCAGGGATTAGTTAGAACCAAAGGCCAATAGAATAGGGGTTACTAAAAATACGCGGGCCGCACTTCTTAATTATTTGTGACTATCAGGCGATACCAAAATTCTGAATTCAACGACCTTTACATGTCTGTAGAACAGCCAGGGAGGATCGCGGGCCGCAAGCAAGGGCTTCGCGAGCCGCATGCGGCCTGCCGGCCGCCTGCTGCCGACCGCTGGTCTACACTAATACTTTTCATGTATATTTTTAACAATAGGTTAAGTCATAATTTACTTTAAAAACAAAGTTTTAACCGACTTCAATTCAGAACTCCGCCAAGCCACATGAACATTTATCCATTTAATTTCCAATTTACCACATGAACTGATTTCCGAGAGTATATACGTTGATTATTAGTGAAAAAACCAAATCGCTGTATATGGGTCGATAATATTTTAGGACTTCTGTCAATTCCTAAAGGATCTCAGAATCACGTTTGGCACTTCTTTGTTTGCTATTTCATTTTCAACTGAATGATATCAGAATAGGTGACGTACTTTTATAGTTTAAAGTACATCATTGACAAGTTCCACAAGCCATCTGTGGTCTTCATCTTCACTTCCACTTCACAAAATTTATGATTTCCGGATGTAAATACACGAGTTATAATAGAAAATACCGAAATTACTACACGCGTGCCTTATATATTTGAGGAGTTCCCTCAATTACTCATGGTTCCCATCATTCAACTGGAGTTTTGAAAACAATGGGACCAACCTGGAAGCATATACTTTCAATTAAAAAAAACGGTACGAATCAGTTCATAAATAACGGAGTTCTGAGGTAGCACACATTAAAAAAAAAACATACAACCGAATTGAGAACCTCCTCCTTTTTTTGAAGTCGGTTCATTCATTTTTAGTGTTACTAACCGATATGGAACTTGTTCTGAAATAATACTTTCATTAATTCATGCTATGAGCCAATTTGACTTAACATTTGCTTGTCACAGTAAACTTCATTGAAGGAAAGTGGTTGGATGAATGAATTTAAGTTAAGAAGCTGATACTATGAGATCTCTTCTTAGGAGCGCGATGGGACGGTTTGGTTCGTGAAATGGGGAATGGATGAAAATTTTAGAAGTGCCTGATTATTTTTTTGGTGATAGGAATAACCTTTCTTAGCACCAGACTTTCCAGCAAAAAGTAACAGACTTTCCAGCTGCGTCAGTTATTTTAGAAAAATATAAACAGCTTCCTCACTTACGTTTTGGGTTTAGGACGGCGTATGAGACACTTCCTTGATCCGTCTGATATTACAAAAAAAAACAATATCTGACCCTGGAAATGACAAATGTAGCTGCTGCAGCTTTCAATATCATTGCCAGTGTCAGTTTTCCACGGATTTTTAAGATATTTTTTTAATAGTATGAGACGGATCAAGCAAAGTGTCTTGTTCGCCGTTCTAAACCAAAACCTAAGTGAGGAAACTGTTTATCTTTTTCAAAAATAATTGACGCAGCTGAAAAGTTTGCAATTTTTTTCTAGTGCTACGTAAGGTTATTCCTATCACCAAAAAAATTATCAGGCACTTCTAAAATTTTCATCCATTCCCAATTGTTGCAGATTATGCTATGTTAAACCTCTCATCTTAAGTCCAAAAGAAGGTACTTACATCTTTAGTATAGGGTGAGCCTTAATAATAGGGTAATAATTAATAGGGTGACTTTTTTTTTAAATATATAGTAATATCATAAACCTAACCGACAGGGATTTTATATAGTAAGCAAAACTTATCCCGGCTACAGTACCTACCTATTTACTTTTAGGGGACAATCTTTCAACTCGATCTTGTACTTTGAGTCGATGATTCGTAAATCGTATTTGAGTAGGAATGTAACGTGTGGTTTGTATAAGTGACGTCTTCAGGAAAAGGGGCAAGAGCGTGGTTTGGCAGTTCTGTCATTATTTTTCGTGAATAGTTGCATTTTCAACCCCCGACGGAAAAAGAGGGGTGTTATAAGTTTGACGTGTCTGTGTGTGTGTGTGTGTGTGTTTGTCAGTAGGTGCCATCGTAGCTCCTAAACGAATGGGTCGATTTGAATAAGCTATTCTTTATCCAAAAGGTGACGTGATCGAGATGTTAGCTACGTTTTAACAATATCGGTTCAGCCGTTTTTGAGATATTGAACTTTGAAATGAAAATGTCGAGGGTTTTTCAACTTTTCTAAGGTGGTTTCGCAGTGGAAGCGTGCTGGGCCCATAACCTGATAAAATAAAAGAAATGGCTTTCACAATGACTTGACTTTAATTAGTAAATTATAGAAAAATTATGTTTACAAATGACGTTAGCAATTCGCAACTTGCTACCACAGAGCAACGAGAACGTAGCCTATGTACAGGCTATACAAAACTTCTACTTTATGGGTTTCGTGTTCTTTTCATCAGTGTTGTTATGTATTACTTCGCGCATCGTAATAAATGGCGTAAGCTACAACCCGCACATAGGTATTTTCTCCAAGAAATTATACTTACTTTGAATTTATTTATAAATCAACACTTAAATACTAGTTGTCATTTAAGCCCAAAGTCTAAATCTCTAATATTTTGAGAAGTAGTTACATTTTTGTGGCGAATGTACACCAGGCCCCGTAGCATGGATAGCCTTATCACGCGATAAGTGACATGATAGAGCATCCGTCCCTGGCTGACACCGTTCGATAGAACGAGACGACGCTGTTATCTTGTCACTTATCGCGTGATAAGGCCATCCATGCTACGGGGCCAGGTCGTTATTCCGGGAGTGCCTCATAATAACGTATAAGTAATAACATTGATAATAAATAAACGTCACCTTTACATAAGGTAGAGAGATTTAACCCTTTACCTACGGGTGTCAACCAGAGTTGCCAGTACGGCAACACCGCTGCAGTACGGGTGTCAACTATAGTTGATCGAAGTAATGGTCATGTTCAATCTTTTTTTAATCAAAACGAAACCTTGTGTCTTGGTAATAGCGGTCACATTATGCATTGGGATTAGTACAGATTCAAAGAAAAAAATATTAAAATGTTTCGGTAGATGGCTCTGAAATAAACATATTTATAAAAATGACCGCTTTTTTGGTGGCAACTGCGGTTGACACCCGTACTGCAGACGTGCAAATAATTGAACTCAATATGGCGGACATTAGTGTTTTTGTTAGAGTACGGCGGGGGGTTGTTTGGAGTGTTAATTTTAGTGATTGATATTTATGCATTATTTTTATAATTATCGTTATTTACGTGTTTATTTGTGTTTAATATACTATAAATTAATGTTCTTAAACTTAAACATGTGAAATCCGCGAGTAGTAACTTAAAAATCTGCAATTTCTTAGTGACTGATGTATTGCTTGATATCAGAAAAAATAGTGAATATTATTACTCCAAGTGTTTATTTATTGATTAAACACATTATACTTATTGTGTGTGTGAAATTTCAACTGTGTAGCTGTAATACTTCAAAAGTTACAAGTAAGTGAAGTTATGCCTAACCACTGACTTTCGCCAAAACATGCCCGTATTGAGCGATGACGGAGTGATTCAAGGCCCCGTAGGTAAAGGGTTAATATAATCAAGTAACTGTAAACTTTGTGTGTTTATGTTTTTCTGATGCGTACATATTGTGCTACTACTCTAGGTTAGGTTTGTTTTATAACAGTCGCAGGCATAAAATACAGTTTCCGCAAAAAAATGTTATTAGGTATAGGTATATCAAACGTTTCTTTGAATTAAACGTTACATACAGTTCCCGGCAAACAACTTGAACATGCGGGACGAAGTGGGGGGGGCAGCTCGCACGTTCAATTCGCCTTTGCGCAGGCAAGGTCATTTGCGCACGAAGTTTGCCGTCTACTGTACGACTTATCAAGTGTTATTGCATCAATCATTACACAAACCGGTATAATAAATAAATAAATAAAAAGACCATTTATTCCTTAACCAAAGTAAGAACAGTAGAATATAAAAAAAATGTAGTTAAGCAGAATAAAAAAAAAAAACTTATGTGGTTTTTTCTTTTTTCTTAATTATATAATATAATTTAGTTAGGACCCCTCTCGGGTAAAGGCATCCTCCAGCTCTTGCCATCTTGCTCTGTTTTGTGCTGTATTTGGCCAATCGGTTGCTACTTTATGGAGATCGTCGGAGCACCTTGCATGGGGTCTACCCAATCTTCTTCAAAAAGAAAAAAGAAACCCGGTATAACTAGTATTTTATTCACGTTATTTAAGACGCTTACCTACAATAGCTAATGACCTTGAAAGCTGTCACTCTCAGATTGGACCGGTGACCGGAGTGAACAAAGTGTAGTGGACATCTTCTGTTTGCACTGGATCGACTAGAAGCACAGAGTAGCGGCCGCGCCGCCGTGTGTAGCTTGCTAGAACGAGACTGCTCTGGTCATTTAGCTGGTGCAAAGGTTAGCCATAGCTGTTCAGCGCGGCAATGCGGCTAGCGGGTTTGCATCTAGAGTGACGCGGGGCGGGTTTTTTAACCGACTTCAAAAAAAAGAGGAGGGTCTCAATTCGGATGTTTTTTTTTTTTTTTTGATTGCCATACAAAACGTTATTTGACATTCGTAGGCTAACCGCGTGATATTTTAAGAAACTTATGTAACAAACTTTCATAAATTGGCTTCCCATTTGCGCCAAATTCCCCCTTTCCTAAAATAAACTTACATAAACTAGATTAATTTGAGAAATTGGTTTGTCACGTGATATTTTGGGAAAACTATTTTTCTCAAATTAATCTAGTTTATACAAGTTTATTCTAGGAAAGGGGGAATTTGGCGCAAATGGGAAGCCAATTGATGAAAGTTTGTTACATAAGTTTCTTAAAATATCACGCCGTTAGCCTGCGAATGCCAAATAACGCTTTGTATGGCAATCGAACCACCTTAAGTAGCTTAGTAGTAAATTTCAGTTTAAGGATTCTATTGTATTGTAATAATTTGACTAATAATAGTAATACTACTAAGTAATAGTAGGTACAAGTCTTTAACACACTACACGGCTACTATAAATCACCAAGATTTTTAATTTTTAGCGTGACTTACGATGTAGGTAATAGTGTTATTATTATTAATTATAGAACTTGCCTTGTTAAAAACGGAGACAAGAACATTACTGTTTTAGGAGCATTTTAGAAATTATTTATCCTTTCGAATCGATTTAAACAACTCGTATTTTTAACCGACTTCAAAAAAAGGAGGAGGTTCTCAGAACAGAAACTCAGAACTCCGTCATTTATGAACCGATTTGTACAATTATTTTTTTATTTGAAAGTATATGCTTCCAGATTGGTCCCATTGTTTTCAAAACCCCAGTTGGATGATGAAAACCATGAGGAATTGAGGGAACTCCTCAAATATATTAGGCACGCGTGTAGTAATTTCGGTATTTTCTATTATAACTCGTGTATTTACACCCGGAAATCATAAATTTGGTGATGGTGGAAGTGATGATGAAGACCACAGATGGCTTGTGGAACTTCTCAATGATGTACCTACCTATAAAAGTACGTCACAGATTCTGATAATATGATTGCGTTGAAATAGCAAACAATAAAGTGCCAAGGGTAATTCTGAGATCCTTGAGGTATCGACGGAAGTCCTCAAATATTATCGGCTCACATACAGTGATTTGGTTTTTTTCTCTATTAATCAACGCATTTGCTCTCGGAAATCAGTTCATGTGGTAAATTGCAAAAGAAATGTGGTAATGTTCATGTGGCTTGGCGAAGTACTGAATTGAAGTCGGTTAAAACTTTGTTTTTAAAGTAAATTATTAATAACTAGCTGTTGCCCGCGACTTCGTCCGCGTAGAACTTATACTTAGAAAATATAATGCAAACAAACTTCTACTTACCATCTTAAAGGATGATTTCCGAGGCAAAAACTATTCTATATCCTTCGAAGGGTCTCAAATTATCTCTATACCAAATTTCATCTAGGTACATGGATTTTATCCAAACTTTCACCCCCTATTTCATACCCTTAGGGAATGATTTTCGGGATAAAAACTATCTAATATCATTCTTCGGGACTCAAACGACCTTTATACCAAATTTCATCTAAACGGGATTCATCCAAATTTTCACCCCCATTTCACCCCCTTAGGGAGTGATTTCCGGAATTAAAACTATCCTATGTCCTTTCCCAGGGCTCAAGCTATCTCTTTACCAAATTGTATTAAAACGGGTTCCATCCGAATTTTCACCCCTAATTTCACCCCCTTAGGGGATGATTTCTGGGGTAAAAACTATCCCATGTCCTTTCCCAGGACTTAACCTATATCTACACCAAATTTCATCAAAATAGATTACATCCAAATTTTCACCCCCCCATTTTCACCACCTTAGGGGATGATTTCCGGGATAAAACCTATTATATGTCCTTCCCCGGGACTCAAACTATTTATATACTAAATTTCATCTAAATCGGGGCAGCTGTTTAAGTAGCTCCATACAAATTTCCACCCCCAATTTCAGCCCCTCAGATATAAAAACTACCCTTTGTCCTTCCCCGGAGCTCAAACTATCTGTATACCAAATTTCATCTAAATCGGTTCAGCGGTTTAGGCGTGAAGAGGTAACAGACAGACAGACACACTTTCGCATTTATAATATTAATAGGATTATTAGTATGGATAGTATGGGTTCTTTCCGCTTGTCGTCCAAATAGAGGTGTAGCTGTAGACTCACTTCAAAAGAAAGAAGAAATAAAAACTCATTCAAATATCTCAAAAAATTACGAAGCTACAACCGTTTTAATGTCGCTTGTTAGAGTGAGAAAACGATCAGGGACCGTGACGTCACGATCCTCGAGCTTCATAGTAAAAAACAATCGTTTCATTATAAAGGTGCGTTTTGCGGAAAAGAGACGCAACAAACCCCCTCTTCAAACTTTATACACTTATAACTTAGTGATTACCTATACGAGTATAGCCTCTTGCGTTGTTTTTTTTTCGAGATAATACAACATTATGATTATTTTGTTTAGTGTCTACATCCCTATTTTCGATAAGATAAAATAAGATTTCTTTATTGTCAGAACTGTGTACATTTAGTTGTTTTGGGTAAAATAAAGTCCAACAGCTTGCCCATTTCGGACGTACAATATTAAACTTAAAGCTAGTCAAATATACTAAAACAATAACAACAATAGTATTTCCAAATAATTTTAACCATATTCACACATAAAATATTAATTTAGATCTATCCGACATCCGTATTTTCTTTTAAACCACGAACTTCGGAATTCGAAAATATTCGGTACCTCTATCTCTATCGCACTAACAAATGACAGGAATGCAGATATACGAACTTCGAGTTTCGGTTTTCGCTGTTTGGCTGAATACGCAAAGAGCGCGCGCGCGTGCCATTAAAAAAAACCAAGTTTATATTGTTCGAATTTGTTTTTACATTTGTGGAAATTACGCCTTAATTCGACATTTGCGCATATAAGTTCACATATCAAAATCGATTAATTTTATATTTGCTTTTGATACCTATGTGTCTCGTCAATGTATATCGTAGACGGGATTAAAATTATTAATAGGCGAAAGAAAGGCAAAGAAATTCCGCCATTTTGTCCGTAGTATTTCTTATTAGTCTGTGATTTTGACGTTTATTTTAGCTGACAGATGAGGCGGCGGTATACTTTAAGAATAATAAATGAAAAATTAAATGAAGTCGTATATTACGGAAAATAAATTAATTGTCGCAGTCGGATAAAAACTATCCTAAGTTGCAGCTGGAATAATAATGTACCTATATAAAATGTTTCATATTTTTCCGTCCATGGGATGCTGAGAACATTCGTACCACAGAAAGCTTAGTTTCAAACTGGCTGATTCTTTTTTTAATTTAGAGATTTATTATAAGCAGACGTCGGGGTTTTCGGAGCGGGAATGATTTGAGAAAGAGTAGAGATAAACAGATATGTTAGTCTAAGAAAATATCTTATTATGCCTAATGAATAACTACCTCTCTGTGAGTTGTATACAATCTGTGACAAAGTTTTATTTTAATTTCCGTAAAAGTCTTATAACTTATAAGGTAACAATAAAAATAACTTTAATTAATTACCTCCTGTAAATTGAATAGTTGACACGATTTTCAGAATAAACTATTCATATTTTGTCCATATTTGGGACAGTTAATCTACGGCGTCTTGCTGTAAATATCCATTTCAAGGAGCTTAATGATCTTTCCACGTCGACAGTTGTAATAGGTGCATATTTAATTTTTTTGTAGGAATCAATTGATGCACGAGAAGTTTGAGATTGAAGTTCTATTTCTTTGCCTTGTACCAACTCATTTATAATTTTTAGTGTGCTATAGCCAGAATTCTTCTTTAACACCAACTTCAGTTTATCATAAATCTGTTTTCCTTTTAAAAAGAAAGAAAGAAAGAAAGAAACATTTATTCGAGACAAACAACACACAGCGTTTGTCACGAAACGGTTCTATCTCAGCATAATGCTGGCATTGCTGCCAGCGCTGGTCTTCCGCTCATGTTTAATTTGGAAACATCTCTATAGGTTTCATGAACTATTTTTAAACTATCGCTGATGGACAGCTTCGCATCCTGTAGTTTTTTAATAGCATTTGGGATAGTCATCAAATGGTTTGCTATGAAATTTAAGTCGCTTTTTATATTTGCATTTCCAAACGCTCTTTTTGCCTTTCTAATACTCTGGGCTTCGGTGGGACTGAATGTATTAAGAACACGTTTCACTTCATCGTAATGTTTGCTGTAATACGTTGCAGCTTCTATCCAGGTTCCCCACCGAATAATTGTTGGTCGAGGTGGTAAAGGCACTCCGGGGAGCATTTCTTTAAACTTTTGTATTCTTTTAGGAGATTTCAAAAATGTGTTCTTAAAATTTGCGATTAAATCATTCACAGCTGGATAAAGTTTTCTTACTAGTTCAGCCACTCTATTTAAACCATGAGCCAAACATGTGACGTGCAAAAGATTGGGAAAAATACATTTTAAATTTCTTCCAGCCTTTAGCATGTAGCCCACACCGTCAGTTAAAAGTAAAAGTACTTTATTGTGATTATTATGGTTAGCACCCCATAATTCATCAAGAGCACTTGTGACCGTATTGGATATTGATACATTGTTCGTGCTGTCTAACCGTTTACTGGATATCAAGTGTTGAGTGCCAATGTGATCATCACGTAATGCTCCCACTATTACGTTAGCTATTTGACGACCATAATCATCCGTGGTTTCGTCAACACTCACATATATATATTCATTTTTTAGCTCGCTCCGTATTTTATTCATTTTTTCATCGTAAGCTTTATTTAAATATTCCCGTCGCAGTTGACATTCCGAAGGAACTTTTGCAGTTTTTCCAAATTTACCGGTAACACAATTTTCGATAAAATCTTTAAATATCGGATTGTTTACCTGCGTCCATGGTATATTACAGCCCACAACAAATTTCAAGAGCTCACTATTGAAATCATATTTCATACCTGTATGTTTATTAGATGCGACATGTCGCGTTACACTAGATTTCGTTTGAGCGAAGCTCACATTGCACTTGGTGCAAAATAATAAAGAATCTCGAACCTCTATCTCTGGATTATTTTCTATCCACGAACGCATAAACTCGTAACGAGTTTTTTTTCTCGGAGGCATATTTGTGTTGACTGATTATTTACAGTTTTTTAAAATACAATTGCATATAAGTTTATCTACTAGACAAGCAAGGGTAACGGTTGACAATAGGTGTCTAATACAATGTCAATCTTGACGCTCGATATCTATGAAGCATTTTCTTATAAATGAATAGACTTAACTGAAGAGTTTGATAATGAATGACCAATATAAAATATGTACCTATATGTATGATTAATCTATATTTATTTTTCAATCAATTATTCATTCGGTAGAAACCTACTAGGGTACGATCTGTTTTTAAGTAAATACCTACTCTTTGGCTAATGTCAAACGTTCCCGCTCCGAAAACCCCGATGTTTGATTATAAGTGGAGATTACACTAGATACCTATTTACCTCTTTTTTTCGTTTTGCAAAATTAAATAATTCAGGTAAGTTTTTGTTAAAATTAGCCGATTTGTGTCCTGCCGTCATTATTACCACTTTCATCATTCTGATTTTGATACGGATTTTCTTTTGATCGACCAAGAATCATTATCCAGCGAGGATCACCATCATTGAATACAGACCAAGGATGTCGATTTAATATTGAAAATGTGTGTGAACTTACTAGACTAAAACCTTAAAATTATGTTAGCAATTATTATTATACATTTTAAATATAAACTGCAGTACTACTTGACATAGTCAAAGTAATTCAGACCCGCTTGATTCAGTGCCACATTATGTTGCAATTAAATCTACAAATAAATGAAACGAATCTTGTAAAAACACTTACCACTTGTGCTCATCAGAAAGGAGTAATCGTAAAATAAATTTATTTCATCCACCATCTCGTACTTATGAATCAGATAACTGTGTAAAATTCTTCCTTTACCTGTAACGCATCGGTAATATTAACTAATCGAAAGATTTTTCTTAGTCCGCAGTAAGCTCGGCCGAATTTCACCTTCCCATACAAACGGAGTTTCGTTCTCATTTTAAAACTACGTGTTGGATTGTAACGAAACTTTGCATATACAATGACATGAGGTGTATCTACATAGATCGGTAAATAGTTTATATGGCTCCAGTTTATAAAACAAACAAAATACAGCAAAATCAAGTTTTGTATGAAAAATTAAGCTGTATTTTTTTAACTATGGTATCTGAAGCTACATAAACTAATTACAGACCTGGAATGTCGACTTAACTTATTCTATGTACAAAGTTTCAGAGCAAATTAGCTAGTCGTTTTAAAATGAAAGCGTAACTTCGTTTGTATGGAGAATCGAGCTAACTACGGACTCTTAACCCAGAGTTTTCTCATTGAATGCATTTGATTGGCATAATCCTTACCATTTTAAGAAGATACGAATATAGGCATGTTTTCCATCCATGTGTATATGTGTATATAACGGCCTCCGTAGCCCAGTGGGTAGTGACTCTGCCTACGAAGCTGGAGGTCCCGGGTTCGAATCCCGGTCAGGGCATTTATTTGTGTATTTATCACGAATATTTGTTCCTGAGTTATGGATGTTATATATGTATATAAGTATCTATATGTATGTATCTATTATATATATCATCGCCTAGTACCCACAACACAAGCCTTACTGAGCTTACCGTGGGTCTAGGTTGATTTGTGTAAGATTGTCCCGTAATATTTATTTATTATTATTATGTGTTTAAAGGATGAAATACTTAGTTAGGTATTTGTTATACAAGGGGGGAAAGTGTTATTTTACCTGCGAGTGTTCATTTGAAACACGAGTCAGCGAAAGGATACTATGATTGACCACGAGCGAAGCGAGTGGTTCAAAATAGAATCCTGAGCGTAGCGAGTGTTTCAACACACTTTTCACCCGTGTATCACACAACACTTTTCACCTCACTACAGCGAGGAAAATAAGAAAAAGGGTAATATATACGATATGTCACATAAAGTATGTCAGGAAAATAAAAACTTAAACGAGCCAAACATTTAGTACTTTTAATGTTCTACGTTTTGTTTGCTGTCACATGTCACTTAAGCTGCGTTCAAATGTCAAAACTCTGTCTTCACATGTGGATAAAAAGCGATTATCTCAATAGGTATTAAACATACAAAAAGGGCTTTCCAAGCTAGTGAGGTGAAAAATATTTTTTAACATATTTGCTCGTAACGTGCCTCTTATTGTGCCGCTTTTGGGCTCATAATCCTGGGTATTAAACACGCGTGTTTAATAACATTACGACACTCATGCAGTTATGTTTATATCCCGATTAAGACACGTTGGCACCTTGCAGCAAGGTGTATGTATGAACTCGGCGCATTCTCAAATTGACCTGGTTATACAGGTTTGTTTTTAATTCCCGGCAAATGGATTCTTACTCGACTAAACAAATTAAATCCTTCTTGTGGATTAATTGATTATTTCTTGTTGGAAATTATATAGAAACGTTTCATTTAGTAAAACTATTTACTTTTGATAACATTTTAAATGAATTTATATTGAATAAGAAAATATTTATTCTATTTTGTATTGGCTGTTTAGAGATTTCATCTAAGCCTAGCTTCGGGCAGGCACACTGCGCGAAATTCACGAAAAAAAATTGTTGCGCGCCATTATAGGTAATTTCACAAATATTTGTACACATTGATGATGCGTGTTTGGTTATTGTTAAAAATGTTAACTCGTACTTAGTGAATAGAAAAGTGATAAATATAATTGACGCCACTGTACATTCTTGGAGATGTACAAATATGTGAGTAAAAACCTGTTGTCATCAATAACTAAAGGAAACAACTTAGGAGCCTGTAACATGTTCATTTTATGAAAAGGATTTTTTCCTCGCAAATGTGTTGAAAAACGTCGTATGACACGCGTGAGCTTTGATAATTACATCCTCGGCTCTATTATCACGCTCACCTGCGGTTCGCGTGACAATCCGCCTCTGATGTAATGATCAACATACCTCACTTGTATCATAATGTACTATTTCAACACATTTGCTCGTAACGTGCCTCTTATTGTGCCGCTTTTAGGCTCATAATCCTGGGTATTAAACGCGTGTTTTATAAAATTACGGCACTCGTGTAGTTATGGTTATATCCCGATTAAGACACGTTGGCACCTTGCAGCAAGGTGTATGTATGGACTCGGCGCATTCTTAAATTGACCGGGTTATACAGGTTTCTTTTTAATTCTTGGCAAATGGATTCTTACTCGACTAAACAAATTAAATCCTTCTAATGAATTAATTGATTATTTCTTCTTGGATATGATATAGAAACGTTTCATTTAGTAAAACTATTTACTTATGATAATAACATTTAACATGAATTTATATTGAATCAGAAAACATTTATTTTATTTTGTATTGGCTTTTTAGAGATTTTATCTAAGCCTCGCTTTAACACCTGCGCGCGCACTGCGCGAATTTCACGAAAAAAATAGTTGCGCGCCATTACAGGTAATTTCACTAAATATTTATAAACATTGTTGATACGTGTTTGCAGGTTATTATTAAAAATGTTGACTCGTGGTGATTAGAAAAGTGATAAATAGAATTGACGCCACTGGAAATTCTTGCAGATGTAAAATTATGTAAGTAAAAACCTGTTGTCATCAATAACTAGGTAAAGGAAATAGCTTAGGAGCCTGTACCATTTTCAAGATGAATAAGCCATGTGAAGCAACAATTCTTTCAAGATGAATAAGCCATGTGAAGCAACAATTCTGCGGATGATAGAACCGTACGAAAATCTTATATATAATGAAGAAGAATGTAGCATTCACTGTATTTCTTGCTTAGTGGATTTAAAGCAGTTGAAAAAATATAATGTCGAAAAACACGTTAACAGTAAACAACACCAAATTAACTGTGGAAACCAAAATGGCACCTTTGCCAATGATTTATGCGTTTTCCTTATAGCGTGTAACATCCCATGGAAAAGAGTTAACCATCCAGAATTTAAAAAGTTCTTTGGAAAATACTTAGATAAAGGCGTAAAACTTCCCGAAGAAAGTGTTTTGAGAAAATACTATCTTACCAGAATATACAATGCGACCGTCAAGCAAATACGAAATACATTTTTCGATTCCAATTTATGGCTTGCGGTGGATGAGACTCTTGATAATTTCGGTAATTGCGTAGTAAATGTAATTATAAAATCACTTGATGATGCTTTACAAAGGCCATATTTGTTAGCGTGTAAAGTCGTTAGTACTGTAAACGCGAACTCAATTGCAGCGGTGGTTGACGAAAGCTTGAACTTTTTGTGGGAGGATAATTTTACAGATAATATGAGCACATTTTTAATATTCTGTTCGGATAGCGCAGCGTACATGCTTACTGCCGGCAAGATTTTGAAGAAAAAGTACACTAAAGTACGACACGTAACTTGTTTCGCTCATGGGCTACACAGAGTCGCGGAGCAGATAAGATTTGAACATAAATTGGTCAATTCTTTAATATCTAATGTCAAGAAGATTTTTTTTAAATCACCACACCGCGTCTGATTTTTCAGGGACCATGCGCAGAATGTGCCTTTACCACCGGAACCCATTATCACTCGTTGGGGCACCTGGTTAAATGCAAGTGTTTACTACGATATACATTTTGACGTGATTAAAAATGTTGTGATGCAATTGAACAGTAAAGAAGCTATTGCCATTAGAAAAGCCCAGAAGTTGTTTGAAAATGAACATTTAAAAAACTAGTTAAGCTTTATAAAAAAATTGTTACGAAATTATACCTGAATTGATAGAAATTTCAAATTGATGAATACCGTAACAACTATAGTTTACTATTTCACTTGCAAAATGGCGCTAAATATAGTATTATTTCGTCAAGAGATACCGTAGGTAGATCCTATCGAAATTTATCTCAAAATAAAGAACGTATAAAAATAAGGGGTTTGAATTGACAATATTTATATCCGCAAAATTCGGATTGTCGCGTATTTTGTGTTTAAAAATGCAAATAAATGTAAATGGCACACTCGCCGCCATATTGTTTCGACACTGTCGACGTCGCGATGCGCGTATTCTGTTACCTATATCATAACATAACCGCATAGCATTTAAATTAAAACGATAAATGCTTGTGATACAGGGTTGACTATTGGAAAATCGATTAAACTATACGAACGATCGTGAATTCGATCGCGAGTAAAATAAAAAATAAGTGACTCATGCTACGGTTTTGGTTTTTATTCAATTTAATTCATTTATTTGCAACCATGTACAATAAAAACATGCAACTTAATGCTAAGTAGATACCAGTACACGGGCCCTGTTAGGGCGTAGGAACTCATAATAACATTAATTAATTTAATTTACATATAATTATTAAACAAACACATGCTAAAATAACAAACATTGTAAAGTGGTACTTAATTAAATATAAAATAAAGGTAAAATCAATTTTTAACTAACTATGACAATACAATTCTCAATTCTTGGTGTAAATGGGTAAAAATAACTTATTGCAATAATCTCGTAAATAACTTGGCATAAAATAATCTTGTAATATATGTATATATAAAAATTATAAAACATTGTTAAAAAGTAATAAAATAATTAGGTATTGAATAATCAGGTAAAAATAATTTGATTGGAGATAATTTTAAATTTTTTGACTAGAGATCCTCATAATATTTCTATACACAGAATTATGGTGGGTTTAGATATTCACAAACAGTATAATACATTTTTTCAATCAAATATTTTTTTAGTGTTTTGATGAATATTTTATAGTTTTTCACATTTTTTATTTCGTTCGGCAAATTATTATAAAGTAGTATTGACATAGAATAAGGTCCATTGCTATGCAGTTTTTATTTTGAATATTATGTTTGTACCAAATTACTTTTAAAACGTGATTCGTAACGACGAGGCATATCTCCGAGTATGGAATAAAATTCAGGGTGATCTCTTACGAATTTACATGATTCGAGTATGTATAAAGATGGCAGGGTTAAAATTCTAAGATTTTGGAAATTATATTTGCAACTGTCCCTTTGCTTGATATTTGCTATAATCCTGACACATTTCTTTTGCAAAACAAATATTTCTTGTACGTTTGTGCTGTTCCTCCACAAGGTTCAGGGGCGGTGTATAGATTTTTCATACTAAATCTTTTACGTAGTCGCTAGCGTCTGCGTAAACGCAACTCACGTCAAACCCAGGCTAAGGGTATAGTTTCGTATTGTAACTCATACTAGCAGTACAGGTATTTGCAGACAACGCGCTTCTCACTCCCCTCGAGACGTAATCGTATATAGGCTACGGTGTCTGACACCGCCGTGGTATTAAGATATGTGGCGCGCGGTAGACGTACATAAATATTGTATTTATTTGTGTTACTCGTACTGGTCGACGTGAAATTGTTGGCCTATTTATAGTTCAGCACATTCGGGTTGGGTAATTCACTTTTTTATTCCGAAGTAATTTGTCAAAATCCCAATAACCATTATAATTCCAAAAACCATGTTCCAAAAACCATATAATACTAACCAAACCTATTTCTATTTATATAATACCTATTTAATTTACAGTTTACGAGAAATGTGACTGGTCTTTTGACAGTTCCAATATGACGTGAGGAGTTATGTGGCTAGCGCTAGACCAAATCAATTGTCATAATATCCGATTACGATTGATGGTGGCTAATAAAATAAATCGATTGATTACAATCTGATATGTCGCTTTCGATCGATTCGTGGATCGAAGTGATTCTATTTCGTATTATCGTGAAAGTAATCAAATAATACATTGTTATTATCCTATTCACATTTACATATTTGATTCATACCGATTTATTTCTAAATTGACCGACTCCAATCAATAAAGCAGTGTAACACTTAAATTAAAAAAAAAGTATTAGGACGTAATTGTTCGCTTACCGAGTTTTGAATGCTAATTTCTGCACAAATACCTTAAAAAATATTACAATCATGTGTGCTTATAATTTACTTTAAAAACAAAGTTTTAACCGACGAAAAATCAATCATCCCCTATTTTCCTACCCTTAGGGTTGGTTTTTTTTCTAAATTTTTATGGGACCAACTACTCTTTCCAACTAAAAAATTAATATCCAAATCGAACTACTCTGTAAAAAGTTATGCGTGGTCATACATAAAAAAAAATACATATATATACGCGTCGACTTGAGAACCTCCTCCGTTTTTTTCGTCGTTTGAAAAAAGCGTGCATGGAGATTGAACTTTGTTTCGTAACTCGTAAGCTATTGAAAACTTTTTTTTATTATTTCGATGAGCAGTGCCAATTTACGTTATATAATGGGTGTCGCAATGTGTCAAAAGACCAGTAGCATTTCTCGTAAACTACAATGTCCTAGCGAAAAAGAGCTTTCGGAATTTTGAAATTTTGGAAATGAATGATGCACGGACACACGCGTCTGAAATGTTTGTGCCTTCCTCGTTTTGGCACATGTTGTTAGAAAAACCGGCCAAGTGCGAGTCGGACACGCGCACGAAGGGTTTCGTTTACCATTATCTATAAAGATGGCAAAAAAATCACGTTTCTTGTATGGGAGCCTCCTTAAATATTTATTTTATTCTGAAAGAGAGCAAGTGAAATTCGGGCTTTCCCGGTAAGTACAACTTAACGTTTGATATCCATATTAAATGTTTTTTTAGTTGCCCACCGCGCGGTTGCTTTATCCGTTACCGTATCCAAGCGTCGAATACGACACTAGACCTGTTTATACTCGTTAACTATTTAGGTAAATATTGCCGTTAAAAGTTACAAAAATACTCATGAGGTAAGTTTTGACAAATCTGAATAGAATTGATTCATATTCCTAGCGTTATTCCCGATTATGCCCTCAAGGGGCCTGGGGTCCGCTTTGACACCTAAACCCAAGATTTGGCATAGGCACTATAGTATTACGAAAGAGAATGCCATCTGACCTTCAAACCCAGAGGGAAACCTAGACCTTATTGAGATAAGACCGATTTTCTCTCGATGTTTTCCTTCACTGAAAAGCTAACGGTAAATATTCCGTAAAATAAGTTCCAAAAATCTTTTTGGTACGAACCGGGATTCGAACCCACGACCGCCGCTTGACAGCCGCATGCCTGAACTACTAGGCTACCGTAGCTTCCTGAATAGAATTGATTAATTCTTGAATTTATTTATAATTTTAGACTTATTTAGAAGTAACTTACCAGAAAGAGGTCCATTGATTACGATATGGGCTGTAATAAGAAGAAGTATCTTCACTCTATCTGGACCCGAATTGAAAGCAATTCTTAGTGATCTCCAAGCATTCGATGGATTTACAAAATTTCTTAATTTTCTTTGCCAAGTTGCTTCTTCATTTCTGATCGGTTTCACATCATAAATCCTAAAATAAGTGTATAGCAATCCAAGCACATTAAGAGAACATGATATTCCAAATATGCCATAATAACTTGCAATATTTTTCAATTTATGACGAAGTAACGTTGCCATTGGTGTACATAGGCTAATTACTACACTAGCAATTCCTATTCTAAACGTACGTGTCTCCAAAGACGTAACTTCTGCAAGGTGACAAAAGGAGCCCATTATAGTGATATGATATCCACCAGACAATGCTGTGGGCAACACCTCTATCAGGCCAGTTACAAATAGCGTCCACTCATCGAAGAAATATGTTGTTAAACATAAGCCAAAGTGAGACACTAGTTTTCCTAACATCGGCATCAACATAAGGGCTTTCCTGTTTCCAGTGTGATCACTCCATGCGGCAATGAACAATATAGTAATTTCTGGTATAGCGCTTTGCAAATGCCCTTGCCATGTCGTCAGTTCATTGACCATTGACTGGGTTTCAGTCATTACTTTGTCATCAGAACATTTGTCCGCAGTATATTTCAAATCTGCTCGACAAGCTTTCTCAAATTTCAGGTTCTGAACACTTAAGGCTGATATATTTGACGATAGGAAGTAACAAAACAAGAATGGTTCTATGGTAACGAAGGCCAGTCTAGCACGTATTTTGTTCATCCAAGAAACAGTTTCGCTGTTTACTTCATCGTGGTCACTCCCTTTAGATGTATTGTCATGAGGCTCATGACACGATTCTACTCTGTTCTTCATTTTGTAAGTATTCAACTTAAGCTTAGGTCTGCTTGTTTATAAACACGGATCACTACTGCCTGTGGTCAAACAACACAACGAGGATCTATTTAAACAAACTAGTTTTTTTTTGCTTGACCTTAAAGTGCCGAGGTGGAGGTGCCGTCGGGGAATGGTTAAAGGCTTGGTCACACAGAGTGCGCAACGAAAGCGAGACGTCCGTACGGTGATATAGATTAGAGGTTAGCGACGGCGCATAGACTACGCCCCTTCGGCATTGCATCTCAAAACGCAGGCTGCAGCGTCCTCGAAACGTTCGCGCTACGCGTGCGAGAGGCATGCCATGCTATGGGTTGTGTGGGGCGCGACGTCAGAGTGATACGCGTGTGCCCTTTTCTCTGCAGAGCTTGGCCTCATGCAGCTGTACGGCCAAGGCTTGGCCGTACAGCTGCATGACGCTATTGGGACGCGATGAGTGCGCTGAGGCCGCGGTCTGAACGCCAGCGGCCAGCGGGGTGGCGGCGAGTGCTTGCCTATATATTGAAGAATGTATAAACGCCCCGCCCGCTCAAAGAAAATTCAAATATAAAACCGTTAAATCATTCGCTGTATCAAAATTGGTTAGAAATATAATAAGGATTAAAACAAACGGAAATACATGTCAGTTTGATTATGTTTTAGTTCCTGATAGTCTCAATAGCTCAACGGTTAACTGGAAGAGATCCCTTACAGGGATAAGTACGCCTTTGTACCATCTGAATCTATTTGTCTGTATTTTTACCCAATGTAGTGTCATCATCACATCAGCCGAAAGACTGCTGGACATAGGCCTCCCCCAAAGAGTGCCAAAGTGACCGGTCCTGCGCCACCCACATCCAGCGGACTCCCGCGACCTTTACCAGTTCATCCAGTCCACCTTGTCGGGGGGGGGCACCTTCCGGTACGTGGTCGCCACTCGAGAACCATTCCGCCCCAACGGCCATCGATTCTACGTGCAATGCGCCCCGCCCACTGCCCTTTAAGTTTAGCGATTCGGAAGGCTATATCGGTTATCTCGGTTCTGCTGAGGATAGCCTCATTTCTGAAGCGATCACGCAGATTTTAAACTTCCAACATAGCCCTCACCATTGACCTTTGGGTGACTTTGAGCCTTCATATGAGGCCCATTGTGAGCGACCACGTTTCAGTGCCATAATATGTCATCACTGGTCAAAGATTCTCGTCTTGAGACACTGCGGAATATTGGATGAAAAGCTTCCCGAACGCTGCCCAGCCGAGTCGGATACGACGATTGACCTCTTTCTCGAAGTTGGACCTACCTAACTGGACAGTCTGTCCGAGGTATACATAATCGTCTACAATTTCGTGTTGGTGGGCCATTTACGGAAAGTTATACACTGACCTTTTTTTTTTTTATTTATATAATCGGATTTTTTCTACTCAGAAACGAAAGCACTTTCGAATGTTATAGGAGAAAAAAAGTGTTCCAAGATTTTTTATTCCATTCCGTTACCGTTTGCATACTAGCTCATATGATATTGTAGGTATGTAACATTGTGGACACTTTTTTTCTACTATTACGTTCGAAAGTGCTTTCGATTCTGAGAAGAACAAACCCGATTTTATCAAAATAAAAAATTGTCGATATACACTTTCCGTAAAATAGCCCTGGTACTAAATACATGGGCATTTGACATGATCTTCGTCTAATCCATGTTCATTCTTAGACCCTCGCTCGGAAGCTTTACTGAGGTCATCGAGCATCGTACTTACTTAAGTACGTGAGACCATGGAGGACTTCCTCCATGGTCTCAGACAAGACTATATCGTAAGCAAACCGAAGGTGAGTAATCTACTCGCAGTTAATGTTGATGCCTAGCCTTCTCCTGTCCAGAGTCTTGAAAACATCCTCAAGTGCAGCGGTGAACAGTTTTAGAGAAATAACACCTTATTGCCTGACTCTCCGCTGCAGCGGAATAGGTTTCGAGTTCCGGTCCTGGAGTAGGACTGACACAGTACTCGTACAAATACTTCAGTACTTCGATATAGCGGTAGTCAACTTGGCAACGCTGGAGAGACTGTAGTACAGCCCAGGTTTCGACCGAATCAAAGGCTTTCTCATAGTCTACTTCACGAACGCTAAGCAGACAGGCAGGTTATATCTACTTCTTTACTGTATGTCTTGTGTACATTAAAGTGTTTACGTACATACATACATTAACACATACTTAAGTTTTAAACGCAATTCACTTCTATTAGTTTGTATATTTTCATTTAAATTCAATTAAAGCTATACCTAAGCGTCCGCCAACATTTTGTCTTGTTCGCTCGTTAGCTCGATATGCTGTCCTTTTCGCCCGAGCGGAAGCTAGCAGAAATCGGCATAAAGCAAGATTTATGTCAAATCAGATCATTATTATTATTACCTGACTGCTCAACGCAAAGGATGGTTTAATGATTGAATGACATGATTTGGTTGATGACACATTTTTCGATCACTGTCAATGCGAGAGAGAATAGATATACTTAGGTCTATAATTGGAAAGTACTTTGCGGTCACCTTGATGATGATGATGATGAAGAAGCAGGTTCGTTGTTTACTTCACCGTCACTCCGGTGAAGTAAACAACGAACCTGTCTCTTCATAATCATCATCATCTTTCTTTAGATGTATTGTCAATAATAATAATATCCATATCCATACTAATATTATAAATGCGAAAGTGTGTCTGTATGTCGGTCTTTCTGTCACTCTGTCTGTCTGTTACCTCTTCACGCTTAAACCACTGAACCGATTTAGATGAAAATATGGTTCCTATAAATAGTTTGTGTCCCGTGACCCGGACATATTATGCTAGTTTTAATCCCGAAAATCATACCCTTTAGGGGTAAAATAGGGGGTGTAAGTTAGTATGGCGCTACGATATAAAGTAAATAAATGAAATCAGCCTATATACCTACGTTCCACAGCTGGGCACTGGCATGGCCTCCTCTCATGGGTGAGAAGGAACAGGCAGTAGTCCCCACGCTGGCGCAGTACGATCAGGGATTCGAACCCACGACCGCCGTGTGACAGCTGCATGCCTGAACCGCAGGCTTCCGTTGCTTCGTATTGTCATATACCTATTTTTATTTTTGTATTGAGTAATCCGTTCTAAATTTTGCTAATCTCTGCTTGTTTTACGCACGGCTCAATACTGGCTGTAGTCAAGGAACGAGGAGGATCTAGCAAAATTGTTTTTGCTGGCTTGACCTTCAAGTTCAAGTGCCGAGGTAATAGACCGTCGTCGGGGAGACGTTAATCGGTTGAAAAAAAGAGTCAGACTCGCACATGAAGGGTTCCGTAAAATTAATTGCAGTTTACGATCTATGACGTATAAAAAAAAACTACTTACTAGACCTCGTTCAAACCAATTTTCGGTGGAAGTTTGCATGGAATGTACATCATATATTTTTTTTAGTTTTATCATTCTCTTATTTTAGAAGTTACAGGGGGGGGGGGCACACATTTTACTACTTTGGAAGTGTCTCTCGCGCAAACTATTCAGTTAAGAAAAAAATAATATTAGAAACCTCAATAACATTTTTGAAAACCTATCCATAGATACCCCACACGTATGGGTTTGATGTTTTTTTTTTAGTTTTAGTTCTGAGTATGGGGAACCCCCAAAACTTAATGTTTTTTTTCGATTTTTGTGTGAAAATCTTAATGCGGTTCACAGAATACATCTACTCACTAAGTTTCAACAGTATAGCTCTTATAGTTTCGGAAAAAAGTGGCTGTGACATACGGACGGACAGACAGACATGACGAATGCATTAGGGTTCCGTTTTTTGCCATTTGGCTACGGAACCCTACAAATCAATTGGACATGCGTGTTTTTTTGTTTCTGTATTATACATTATTAATAAAAAAATATCACCATTACCATAAGATCTAACTAACATTAGAAATATTAAAAATATTAAAATTATCAAATAATGCATTTAGTTCGGTACCTCAAATAGCAATACATACAAGGTGAGATACATAGATGTAAGTACTTACTAGCATTAAGACAAGTAGTATATTTATAAGGAAAAACCTACTGATTTAGTAGTTATCCTTCAAATATCTAAATTCATTTTAATTTTGAGTTAAGACATAAGTATGTATAGTCATTGAAATAACATAGGTAACTATCACTAAGTAATCATATCTATACTTAACCATTTCCTTAGACATCGGTTATACGCTGAGGTTCATGATGAGAGAAT
Organism: Epinotia brunnichana; assembly: GCA_963854355.1. NCBI lineage: Eukaryota > Metazoa > Arthropoda > Insecta > Lepidoptera > Tortricidae > Epinotia > Epinotia brunnichana. Next base: position 20,132,164 of record OY977950.1, on the reverse strand, counting down.
GATAGTGTAACCGTTGTGAACGACAGAGATAGACAGATCATACTGAGGGACTGAACTGACAATGACGCCAGAATTAGCGTGTAACCGAAGTCTTACACATAACTAAATAACATACAACTAACTAAACTTGAAATATATCAAACTTTATAACAGAGGTACCTATAGGTTACTTTACACGATTTTTGTATAAATCACTTTAACAAATTGCAACCACCTGAAGGGATGAATTTACAAAAAAATACATTGTTCTAGGGTAGGTATTGAAGCCAAAATGGCAAAAATGGAATCGTTATAGGTAGGTAGTTAGGCTATTATTGAAGAATCTATGCCAGGGCATACTCAGCCAGACTAAGTTTAGGTATTAATTAGACAAGATAAACATAAACGCATTATTGGGGCGTTTTATTAAAATACCTTTGACGAACGTTTATGAATTAACGGTATGAGTCTTGCGGTAATAGTTGACACAAGGTTTTATAGACGCAATGCTACAGATCTCCCGAATTTCCAGCAGTTTTTTATACAATATCGGTTGTGCAATCCTACTTCCTACTAATGGTAGGAAAAAGTATACAAAACTTTGTGAGGGTATACAGCTGTTTATATAAGGCATAAACTATCGAGCTGGCTATAGTTTACCTAGGCACAGTGGCGGAATGAAAATGATGATCAGTTTTCAAATCAAATCATTTACGAGTTACATGTAACCTTTTTCAACGGTGTATCAGACGAGAGTGATGTATTGAAAATTATGTTCAACTGTTTGACAACAAAGTTCAAATTTACTCAGACAAATGTTCCTTGACTATTAATAGTTGAACTAAAACCTTTTTATTAGTTTGATCTTGCCATTACGTTGTGTCGAGTTTGATAAATTTAATCTAATGATTAAATCCTCTTCGTTTAAAATTATTAAAACTATAAATGTGAGTAACAGGTCCTGTCAATGTCATCATCTAGTACCCATATCATGTCGTCTAGTACCCATATCATGTCGTCTAGTACCCATATCATGTCGTCTAATACCCATAGTACAAGCTTTGCTTAGTTTGGGACTAGGTCGATATGTGTAAGATTGTCCGCAAATATTTATTTAATATTTATTTATTGCCATTTCTTGTATGTTTTTTTTTTTCTTTTTTTAACTCGTTTTCAAAATTCAAAGAGGTGTAGTGAAATTACATTCATTATGACGGAATGTGTCTGACACTCGGTCGATAAAGCAGGTACTGATAACTTATACTGAGCAAGCAAAAACAGATCTTAGGGTCAATCAAGTTTTTCACCCACACTTTTTCTGTCTCCTGTGTTACTTTTTACGAACTTTCAAAGCAATCTGTTTCAAACCTGTGTCTATCAATCCAATTAAAATCTGAGGCATATCGTAACTGCTGGTGTAAACCATCATTATACACAATTGAGTACCTGGTTTAGAGCAGTTTCTCTAACAAACATTACAGTTCTGTATCTTGCGTTACCGGACAAAATAGTGTGGGTCCAAAAGTTGATTGGCCCCTTAAGGTGATCAACCTTTTCATTCCCCGACTGTACCTATAGGCATTTATAATGTATAGGCACCGTCACACGGGTACCGTGGCACGCCGCGTCGACACGTGGTCGCGGGCTGAAGCTAGTATATAAATAGCTAACCAAACAGTGACCACTAATTGGTTATTAAAAAAAACATAAAACTTCGTCAAACCAAACGTTCGTAAGTTAAAATGGATTGTTTAGTAACAATTTACCTTTATTAAAGCTGTCACGTTAATAATGTGTTTATAAGAAAAAGATTGACCCGACCCTACTTTAACAAACAGAGGCTTGTCAATTAAATGAGATATAGGTACTCTTCTTAAAACCTAGTGACATAGTTGTCATCAGAGCACAACTCCTTGCATTGGGTGTCCATCACTCTGTCCCTCTCTTCTTTCTTCATCTGCTTATAAAGCAATCTGTGGATAATAGAACTGTTAGAAAGAGGCACACATTTGACTACAAAATATAACGTGTATGGCTACTGATGAGTTAGGTACTTTGCGAGATCTTTTAAACTAAAGGTATAATTATGTGCATATAATGTTTGAGGCCTAAGGAGACATTCCCTTTTATTTGTAAGTAGCTGCCACCTCGCCCGCATATTACAACTAACGCAGACAAGTCCAAAAATTCCATTTTATAAACAAGTGACAGAATTTCTCAAATCGGATAAGTGGTTCCAGAGATAACCATCCACATAAAAAAACTTACAAACATACAATCTCACAGACTTTTTCTTTTTATTATAATATCTAGACACGCGGCAGCGTGTCAAGCCAAGTTCAAGCAAAGGAACTGGCTAGCCAGCGCCAAGTGTAATATTACACGAACCACTTGGTGCCACTTTTGACCCGTCTATAACTCAAAACCTCTTTAAAGTAAACTCATAAAATTACGTGTGTTGATTTTTGTTTTTATTTTCTATAGTAAATACAAGATGATAATTAACATAAACTATTAAATTAAAACTACGTTAAATCTAAAAAAGGTTCTCGAGGCATTGTACCGAGGATGCTGGCGGCATTTCTTCGTTGAATTGCAATGCTGATGCGTTGCGCAAGAAAGCCGCCAGCTCTTCGGTTACCAGTTACATCAACCAGACGTTTCGCGATTTTCGCAAATAACTTATGTGCACGGGGACCGCTATATTCATTACATTTTAGAAGTTCGGCGTTTTTCGCCGCTGCACCCGCTATAGAAGTAGGTAGTCCGTTGGAGGTGGGACGGTGCCAGCGTATCTTCTTCGCCGCAAAAATAATGGAGATTTAAATGAGTGCCAAGTTATATGCAAAATCCAAATATGTATTTATAGGAACAAAATAACATTATGAACAAGTATTAAACTCTATGTCTTTGCTTTATTGGATACAGCCAAGCATAATTTTTGTACTGAACTTGGCTCTCCTTTTTACATTTATGTTTGTGGTGGGTTAGTTATACCTAGATCATACTGAGCATAGTATAACAATTATTGATTGGTAGAGCTGAACTGTAGGCTATTAATGGGGCCCGCAGGCGGCAGATACGGAATGGCGGAATGGCCATCATATATGATTGTTAGCTGCAAATATAATACAACATAAGCATTTTGTGGTCCACACAGAGCAACGGTAGGGTAATCACTGTTATCACTTATCAGGGTGTACTGGAATGAGAACTGAAATCAGCCACCGAACGACTGTAGCGGAGTAGGAAACGAATTACACACTGCGCGTTCCAGACGGATGTAATCCAGCATCCCAACAGGGGTGGCCTCTGCTTGTTGCCATCCATGTAGACTGCAGATGTAATCCAAATTATAATACGACATTCATCGTCCTTCGGAGGACGGGCGCGTGTTCCCATCCGCAGTTAGAGCGCGTGGATTACATCCGTTTAGCCGGCGGGTTACACATTACACTTAACCAAGGACAGTTGCGCTGCCGCTGTGACAGGCGGCAGGTGCGCACGTGTACCTAGCCTGAGCAAGATACGGTTTTTTTGGAAATAATTCAATATCAGGCTAATTATTTGTATACAGCTTTTATATAGTATTTTAAAAGCTTTTACTATTGAAATCACTAAGTCTATGGACCGGAAGTTGCAAAAAAATGAACCCGCAAGCAAAAATGCTATCAGTATTTTTGTAATAAAAACATGTTTGAGTACACAAATTTGGAGACTTACTACCTGAATCCAAAAATATAATTATGTATCAAGAAATAACAGCATTTTAATGAAATATTTACGTTCTTGAGATAATATTGAAGTTTATCTGGCCTATAGAAAGCTTTATTCATTATTCATTAACAAACATAAGTGGATTGACGCAGGGAGACCCGTTATTTTAGTTATAAAATAGTTTTTTTTACATTCTTTTGTTTTTAATTTTATTTAGTTTAAGTTGTAGTATTCTAATATTAATAACAGTTAGATGTTGACAGTGGATTATGAAAATCAGGCGAAAATGGTATAAACTTTCTTTATTTTATAATTATAATTGACTACTGCTATAGGTATACTACGTTCTCTGGGATAAGCCCCAAACAACGTAGTATATTATAGAAGTAGTCAATTATAAAATAAAGAAAGTTTATACCATTTTCGCCTGATTTTTACGGAATTTATATGGATTACTTTTCGTTATTTTTTACCGTTGCGTTGCCGTATTAAATTTAGGTGGATTATGAATGAATATTTAGTCAAATTACCCAACCAACTTTTTGGTGTGAAAATATGGCTGATATAGATATAGTTACAACCTCCGTGAAATTTTCAAGTTCAAGAGATACAAATTGTATCTCTTGAACTTGAAAACTTGTTTAATACAAGCCTGTCACAGACCGACGGTTAGACAGACAACCGTGGTAATAGGGTTGACAGTCTTTGTGTAAATAGGTAAGAGATTAATGTTCGCAGTTGGATAAATTCTTGAATAGAAGGGTCCTTAAAGTTGTACTGTAACTTACGTGAATATTAATATGGCTGGTGCTGCTTTAGCTCGGTACAGGGTAACCGCGCCGGGAAACATGTCGTTCGTGTAATCGTAGATTTGTAAAACTATGATATCGTTGATATTTTTTATTATCTCTTCCGCGATAGTCAACAGAGCGAACACCTTAGCTGAAAAAACAATATGCAAGTTTTATGTACGGTTGCTGTGACTGACATAACATTAAAGGATGACTCACGCTAGAACGGGCCGTGTCCGGCCCGGGCCGTTTTCTAAGAAAAACGACGGCGTATTTGCACGGCCGAGCTATACCCAAGCCCGGCCGAGGCACGTCCGGGCCGTGCCGAGTCGGCACTGCCGACACCGAGCCCCTTCCGAACCTCGGCCGTGGCTCGGCCGCGCAAAAACGCAGTCGTTTTTCTTAGAAAACGGACACGGCTCGTTCTAGCGTGAGTCATTCTTAAGTCCCTGGGCGAGCGAGCTCTGCTCGGGTAAAAATGGAAAAAATACGGAGAAAACGAATTTTCCCAGACATGAGACCGAGCTAGATCGATTTTTCGCCCCCGTAAGCCCCAACATTCCAAATTTCATTGAAATCGTTAGAGCCGTTTGCGAGAACGTGATTGCAAATACATCATCATCATCATATCAGCTGAAAGACGTCCACTGCTGGACATAGGCCTCCCCCAAAGAGTGCCACAATGGCCGGTCCTGCACCACCCACATCCAGCGGACTCCCGCGACCTTTACCAGGTCATCAGTCCACCTTGTGGGAGGCCTATACACGCCGCGCCGTCCGGTACGTGGTCGCCACTCGAGAACCTTTCCGCCCCAACGGTCCATTATTTATACTAAATATTTTTTATTATAGAATAGCAATCCCTGCTGCTTCGCCTGCGTTCTTGTAATTGAATATCTTTGCTGTACTGAAAAATACCCTATGCATATTTACCAATATGCGCTGGTGCAACGATCTTCGTGCATAGCGACCAGGAGATGATCTTCCATGAGCTCCCAAATAAGTTGAGGATTGGGCCGGTATAGAACCATAGCTTGGACGGAGCGAGTGCATACATGCAACTCGACATGATGATGCTGGCCGTTGCTATGATGCCCAAGATGGCGTCATGCATTTTTAAATACTTGCTGAAGAGTGTCACTGTCATTACTATGCCTGAAATCAGGACAGTTTGCTTCATGAAATTGTCGCAGATTATGCTTAAAGTGACCACGTTGCCACCGTAACACTTAGATATGCACTAAGCGAGGAAAATGGGCGGAGCGAGGATGCATGGCGAAATTGGCGAAGCTGCGAAATGTGTGCAGTGTCCTTAGCGTGGGATTGAAGTGAGTTGAGTTTACTACAGGCGATATCACCTATCCTTAAGATTTAGTATGAAAAGTATATACACCGCCCCTGGTGGTCACTCATAGAACTAAAAATCCAAACTGTAACGTGAGTCACTTATACATTACTTAACTCGCGATCGACTTCACGTTTGTTCTTATAGTTTAATCGATTTTCCAATATTCAACCTTATATCACTAGCATTTATCGTTTTAATGTAAATGCTAGCGTTTTTCGGTTATGACATTACAGAATACGCGCATCGCGACGTCGACAGTGTCGATACAATATGGCGGCGCGTGGGCCATTTATTTGCATTTTTAAATACACAATACGCGACAATCCGAATTTTGCGGATATATGTTGTCAATTCAAAACCCTTATTTTTTTAAGTTCTTTAATTTCAGATAAATTTGGTTCGGATCTACGGTAACTCTTGACGGAATAATACGATATCACGGGCCATTTTGCAAGTGAAATAGTAAACTACAGTCGCGACGGTATTCTTCGATTCGAAATGTCTCACACTACCGATTGGTAGTACGAATCGAACGTTAAGGCTCGACAGTCAACAGGGGCAGCGTTTTCGAGTTTTTAAAACAATCTCAGACGTAGAAAAAAAGGTTAAAAAATCTAAAAAAAAGATACGTATTACTTAAGGATCTAATCTATGTAGTCAAAGTCGCATTCAGTTACGCGATCTAATGAACTTCACTCGATAGAAAAAAATCCCAAAGTTACCTCTTTTTGTAAAGTTTATTCAATATTATGACTAATCTATAGAAATTTTAAATTAAATTTTTGTACTCAAATAAAGTTATTAAATATTTATAGACAAATTCGCAGAGTTTGAATAGATAAAATGATTATCTTAATGACTATGTTTAAATACCTACAAAATGCGCGAGCGCGGAGGCTCGGCAGGCCCGATCAGTCGCGCGCTGGCCCATACGGACGACGACTCAAGGACATTAGCGGGTGTATAAGCCTTAAATAACGCATCGAAAACTAAACGCAAAGCGCCTAACGTTTTGCAGTTGGTTTCGTAGTACAACGGCAGTGTGAGTTACAAGTTTGACGGGTCGAATCGAAGAATACCGAAGCGAGATCGAAATCTATTCGAAGCGCGTTTATTCGATCTCGTATGTAGTTACGAATCGTAAGGTTACGATTGAAACTCACGTTAGCCGTACTGGTCTGTAGGTACGCATCGTAAGGTTACGATTGTAACTCACGTTAGCCGTACTCATGAGCGGTGGACGTGTTGCGAGGGGGTATGGTATACCTTCGTTTGTCCGAATTTCTACTACCCGGTACCTACAAAGCAGTATTGTTGTGGTGTATTGGAGAAAGTTGTTGGAGAGAGAATATCGAAGTGAGCGGTAAAAAAATGAGAGCCAAATGAGAAAAAAGTGCAATAACTGTGGAAACTAGTACCTGCTAAAAAGTGAAGCGATAATGCAAAGAATCGGTGAAGTATTAGCCGTGTCAGTACCTACTAAATAGGCCCGGACTCAGTGAACTTGAGAATAGTTGTGAGTGTTAGTCAAGTCAGTGTGTTAAATACGCGTCAACTCGGTGAACTTTCAGTGTAGGTCGCAAAATAAATCCAGAGCTGTGCTAAGGGCTGGTCCATATAATTAGGTCATCGTTTTTGGACGATCAGTGACACCCCCCCCCCCCCCCCCCCCCCATATCATCATCATGTTAATTCCTTTAATCTTATAAAATAACTACCGTCAACCAATGGTAAGCCCCCCCCCCCTGTTTTGAAATAACGTAATATATGGACAGCCTCTAAAGAGGTTTTCCACGCTCGTAACAATACATACCACTTATGCCCATCAGCAACTTGAAATCAAAGAACATAGTGATTTCAGCATCTTTCACCTGGTACTTGTTACTCAGATGACTCATCAAATATCCTGAAACACACCCGCAATATCGATAAAGAGAATTTTCCAATTAGCCCTCCTCTCCTTCGGCAGTTGGGTAAAAAGGGAGTTAATCTCAATTAATATATCTGTAAGCTAGGATAGATATATAAATTCAAATTTTCAAATTAAAATATTTATTCGTGACACACAATTTACACATACAAAAGAAATAATATAATACATATTTTGTCACGAAATGGACCCTGCTCAGCATATTGCTAGCTTTGCAGCCAGCGCTGGTCTTCCGCAGGGTCCATTCGGTGAGAGCACGGTGGGCAACAACAATAGTTACACATGCAATATCTTATATATATATAATGAAATGAAATATTAATAACTAAAATGCACACTTAATAAAAATAAAAAAAATACACAAAAAGGAAAGAAGTGTTCACACCCCACAAACCACTACGTGTGTGTGGGCCTTTACAGTAACAGTGAACGCAGCCCATACACAACCGTTACTACTAGCGCCAGCGGGATTAAAATTGTAACAGCAGAACAGAAAACAAAACAAACAATATACTAAACGTCAAATATACCCGTGGTAAAGCTTACAAGAGTAGTTAATTATTAACTATGACTAAATAGCTGAATACATATTAGAATAAATTTAATTATGGTGACCTACAAACGTATGGCAATGCATGGAAATGAATATGGAGCATAACTAACAGGTGAGAAAGTGTTAAATGCAACTAGTTTCAAGACACAGATTCTCCTGTTTAAACTGATGTTCTTGCATGAACTTTTTGAGCTTAGTTCTAAATATTTTAACGTTCGTTTAATATACATATAAAGACAGGGTGCAATTTATTTACTTGATACAGAATAGCAAAATGTGAATGTATCCATGATTCTGGGTAACTTTTATTAGGTATGGGATAATGGAACCAACTTCGTGCTATGCAAAAAAAAACACCTGTTCATCAAATCAAAAATCCAACTGTTTTAACCGATTTAAAAAAAGGAGGGGGTTCTCAATTCGTCTGTAAGGTTTTTTTTTGTGTGATTGTTACGCGATAACTCCGTAATTTACGAGTATGAACCGATTTGAAATATTTTTTCTTTATTTGAAAGCTTATACTTCTAGATTGGACGGTCCCGTTGTCATCAAAATCCAGTTCTGATGATGGGATCCTGGAGAAAAAGGGAACTCTTAAAATTTTAAGCAAACTTGAAGCAAATTGGCTACCGATTTGAAGTCGGTTAAAACTTTGTTTAAAAAGTAAATTATCGTCAGTCTAAAATGGGCAAAGTCTATGAAACAGTTGGATTTTTTGGCATAATACAAAGTTGGTCCCCCATCGTAAAAGTTGATCTGAATCATGGATAGATTCACATTTAGCTATTTTGAGTCAAGAATTAAATTTTACCTTGTATATTGTATAGACAGGAGAGCTACGGTAGCCTAGTGGTTCAGGCATACGGCTGTCAAGCGGCGGTCGTGGGTTCGAATCCCGGCTCGGACCAATGAGTTTTTTGGAACTTATGTACGGAATATTTACCGTTAGCTTTACGGTGAAGGAAAACATCGTGAGGAAACCGGTCTAATCCCAATAAGGTCTAGTTTTCCCTCTGGGTTGGAAGGTCAGATGGCAGTCGCTTTCGTAAAACTAGTGCCTATGCCAAATCTAGGGATTAGGTGTCAAAGTGGACCCCAGGCTCCGTTAGGGGCACAGCCGGGAATAACGCTAGGAGAAAGAAAAAGAAGATTGTACAGACAGGTTGGCAGAATCCGCCTGTTCATGAAAAATATTTTTTTTTACCACAATAAGTAACAAAATTGCCTACCTAGGTACCTACTGTGGGTTAGGTACTTTAATTCCAAGGTTTACTTTGATAAAAAACTTCACATCATGTTAAACTCAAATTATACGTTTTCTTAAAGCATCCTTTGTTTTTTTTACGATTGGCAATATTGCATATCACTGTTGGTGTGCAATTACAAGTCATGGGATTGAGCACGTCGCGTCGATCAATATAAAAATAAAAACCACTGAAGCGACATATTTTGAATTTTACAGGAGAACGTTTTAACGTGTGTTTTTTTGACTAAAAGTATCCTAACTTTTTTAAAAGCTTTATATTAACTAGCACTGTTCGAGTATGTAAGCAGGTATGTACGAGTAAACATGTAAAGTATGTAAGTTGTCCGTCAAAATTTGCAATCCATTTTTCAGTCACTTTCCTTTATCCGATTGAGCTGACATCTTGCATGCAAATGTATATACGCATGACAATGCAATATTATGATGACATGGAGCTGATCTGATGCTGTAGCTGGAAGGTGGCCATAGGAACTCCGCAATAAAACGACACAACCCCATCGAGTTTGGGCTCGTTAGAATCGTCTCAATGAGTACTTGATGATGGTATGCAGAAAAGTACAGTCGGCAGTAAAAGCTTGTACCAAAAATGAAATTTTTGACGGAAACTTATTTCTAGTTAACTTAGAGATTTGGGTGTTATGCACGTATTATTTTTTGTAGCTATATCGTGTTAAATCTTTGTAGCTATATAACAAAAATAATGTTATTCCCTAAAACAAGGCGGATTCGAAAATAAATGTCGTTTTAGTGAAAAATCCCCCAAAAAATAGTAGATTGTATGTCAAGGGTCTAAAATAAGGCATTATACCACAAGATGGTTATTATTCGAGTGGTAATATGGCTTTTAGACCAGAGCTATACACTACACTCTACTTTTCACTTCGACTGCGAGAAAATAGTAAAAGCGAAGATTATTCATCCACAATCAATAATAAATTCCACGGCGAAAAGATTGTCCGATTTGGCGGCACGTTTTTTTTAAGAAACTGCTTTGACACAGTTACAAAATATTGACACCAAGAATAAACGCCTCTGACCGTTATAGGCGCGTCCAAACGGCCGAACGCGGCGGACAGTAGCTCTAGTATAAGTTTTAGCGATACATATACGTTTTCGAACGCGTTTACGTTTAGTTTCAATTTGTATGGCAACGCGTAGTTCCTAATAGTTACCACCAGAGGCGCTGATCGCGTGGCCATAGAAATTTAAACTAAACGCAAACGCGTTCGAAAAAGTATTGTGTTGATAAAACTTATACTAGAGCCTTATGCTGAGGCTCTAGTATAAGTTGTATCAACACTATACGTTTTCGAACGCGTTTTCGTTTCGTTTTAATTTGTATTGCAACAAGAACAGCGCCTCTGGTGGTAACTATTAGGAACTACGCGTTGCCATACAAATTGAAACTAAACGTAAACGCGTTCGAAAACGTATATGTATCGATAAAACTTATACTAGAGCCTCAGGGCATAAGATAAAGCGAGATAGACAGCAGTCTATCCCGCTCAATCTCATAGCTTATGCCATGTTTGCAGTCAAGCACGCTCGAAAGTTTGGACGCGGCACTGTGGGCTGAGAATTGGCTCTCCATAGAAATAGACAATTAAAAATTTTAGATTACTTTTTTTTCGGGAAATGGCTTCCTCTAGTCATTATCATTCTACAAAATGATTTTGAGATAATTTGGCCGGCTAAATAAAGCCTTATAATTTTTTCAAAAAAAAATTGTATGGAGCGTATGTGAAAAATCGGATTTTCTCTGAAAGTAAAACGAAAACTGTAGTATCCTCGCGGATTGTTACAATACTAATTATTTCTGATTTTTTGACGTGCTTAGTTTTTAATGAATAGGTGCCGGTTTTTTTTGTAAAATCAAAGTTTATTTTAGGATTTTTTTTTTGTACTTTTTTGTTTGATTTACGTTTTACTCATGTTTTTGACGATAGAAAATGAGTTTGAGTCTGTTCGGGCTAAAGACTAACGAGTAATGAGATTCGCATGAGAAGTGAAAAAAACACATTACGCTGCAGACAGCCAGGCAGACCCTAGAAAATCGAATGAAGCAACTACCTCAGTTTAATTTGTTCCTGGATAATCATTAAACCAACTATAATAAGGGCAACAATTTTGTAATTTTTGTTTTCCAGTATTTGAAATTACATTTAAATGCTTTTTCTACTCCTGAACCGTTATCTGTCATTTATATAGACTGTAGCTCAAATACAATGACACCACTAATAAGTCGTCGAAAAACTCTATGCTCTATGGCCCAAAAACGAACTGTTTAGCGTACTTTTTTGGTTCATACATTTTTCATAAAAGCAGTGTTTAACTTTTTTTTAAATCGGCCGCTATATTGCAGTGGTGCCAACTTCATAAACAAATATTTCGAAATAAAAGTATTTATTTACGATTTAACATTTGTATATTATAAATTATTTACTACAATAATAATAAATCATCATCTATTGTGTGTTAAATTACATGTTTTATAAATTCCTGATATTATTTATGAAAATAAACAGTTCGAATTCGGTCCGGGTCCGGATTCTGTTTGGTTCGGATGGCAAGTGCAAACAAATTAAAAACAAAACAAACCATAAGCAAGAGGTGTCACATTTCCAATTTCTTAACAAAATACAGTTCAAAATGAAAGGACGAAAAATGATAAACTATTAGTCCTAAACTATTAAGATTTTATTCGTGTTTGTGAAGACAAAAGTGTACGTTCCTTTTAAAATGGTCGAAATAATTAATAACTCCACCTACTGAAGTAATTGCGCGAGTAGGTAGCAAAAGTACGAATAGAAATCTTGCCGCCTGAAAAGTTTAACTATTCTGTAGTCAGCTATTTATTTTAAATATGTCGTAGAAAAAGTATTGTATGCAACTGTGTATAACTGGTCTAAAAACGCTCGGGGCGTCTTTAATTGCGATGCTCGCCAAGGCTCGCATCGCAACCCACGCCACTCGCGTTTTAAGACCCTTCTTATAGGACAGTTGCATAAAATACTATTTCGAGCCGGTCGAGTAGCGGAACTTAAACAAAATACTTCGCACACCATGATAGATAATATATTGTCAACAAAAACGACGATTATATTGAATTTTCTTTTATTCGTAAATTAATGAACATCTAATTTTATTTTATTTTTAATGAAAGTTTGTACATATAATGTTGTTTAAGTTGGAAAAATATATTTAATTGATTAAATAAAAAAAATATAATATTTTAAGCTCAGGCTTTAATTTTTTTTTATTATGACAGTTGTTGAAAATTTAAAAGTTTATATATATTATTTGTAAAATATGATTGATTATATTACATAGGGTCGTTTCGCCGGTTAGCGACCACTTAGCCGAGTTGCTCACTTTAGATTAGTAAATGTATACCTATTCAATGTACACACATAATATATGGTATTCGTATAGGTTCTGAGTATAGTCAAGTTTTGAAACCTACAATAAAATATAGCACTTTCATCCACAGATTAGGAAAAAATATGAAAAAGGTTTCAAAATAGCGAATTCGCTGGATAGCGACCGCTTTAGTCGGTTTGCGACCACCTGTTAGCTAGTTGGCGACCACTCTTTAAGTTTTAGTGTTTAAGTAGTTAATAAAACGATTTATCATCATCATCATCATATCAGTCGAAAGACGTCCACTGCTAGACATAGGCCTCCCCCAAAGAGTGCCACAATGACCGGTTTTGCGCCACCCGCATCCAGCCGATTCCTGCGATATTTACTAGGTCATCAGTCCACCTTGTGGGGGTCTATCCACTCAGCGCCTCCCGGTACGTGGTCGCCATTAAAGAACCTTTCCGCCCCAACGGCCATCGGTTCTCCGTGCAATATGCCCCGCCCACTGCCACTTAACTTTAGCGATTCGGATGGCTATATCGGTTACCTACCATGGTTATGTTGCGGATAGCCTCATTTCTGATGCGATCACGCATATAAACTCCCTGCATAGCCCTCTCCATTGCCCTTTGGGTGACTTTGAGCCTTCTTATGAGGCCCATAGTAAGCGACCACGTTTCAGTGCCATACGTCATCACTGGCAACACACACTGGTCAAAGACTCTCGCCTTGAGACACTGCGGAATATTGGACGAAAAGCCATAGCGTAGCTTCCCGAACGCTACCCAGACGAGTCGGATTCGACGATTGACCTCTTTCTCAAAGTTTGACCTACCTAACTGCCCTTATACCACTACAAATAGGAGTGTAAGCCATTTATTATTACTCCAAAAAAAGAAGGCAAAATAATAAGCTTAAGTGACGAAAATCCCATTCATATATCTCCAAAAATACGAAGCTACAACCGTTTTAAAATTGCTTGTTAGAGAGAGAAAACGCTAGTGGATCGTGACGTCACAATCCCCGAGCGGCATAGTAAATGACAATCGTTTCATATGCTGAAGGTGCGTTTTGCGGAAAAGGGATAGAATATACCTACCCCCTCTTAAAACTTTGGATACTATAACTTTGTAATTACTTAATCCCCTGCTCTTTTTTTTCTCCATTTGACATTACATTTAATCCTTTTTCGAGAAACTTCATCATTATAGGTCATTTTATTTAGTGTTACTCTTCTAAATCTACTTTACATTGCTGTGTCAATGAAGAATAGAATCGAAAAAAGCGCGCCATTTCGCTCACACCATGGTGCTATTATATATATTGCTATTACCTACAGTCACACATGTCATTCATAGTAGGTATCTAAATGCCACCTTTTTACAAGCTTTTATTTAACTTTTAGATTATATTCTATTACTTACACTAGCGTCTGCCCACGACTCCGTCCGCGTGGAAATCGTTTATATCGTAGCTCCATACAAACTTTCACCCGCTTAGGGGATTATTTCGGGGATAAAAACTATCCTAGGTATGTCTCTTCCCGGGACTCAAACTATCTCCATACCAAATTTCATCAAAATCGGTCCATCGGTTTAAGCGTGAAGAGATAACAGACAGACAGATATACACACTTTCGAATTTATAACATAACCATCTCATATAAATTGTGTATTATTATATAATATATAATTATATATTATTATATACTATGGACATAGCATGGATTGGCGCGGCTTAAATACCGACTCAATTGGCTAGCCAAGCTAAATATCGCGGGTGCCGCATAAGAATCCATAAGGAAAGAAAAAGAAAACGATGTGGTCGCTATCCGACTTTTTTGGTAATTATGTATTTGGGTACGCGACCACCCCATTTTATTTAAATCTATTTTTAAATATGCCGAATTTCAACGAAATTATTACAACAGCTAAATCATTTAAACGATAAATTAACCAATTTCAGCATAATAATAAAATTAAGTGACGTAACTAAAGTTTTCGCGCCAACTGTCGCGTTATTTTTTTCACAGATTCACTGCACGTCAACACTCCACGGAAGCAATGTGTGAATTGAGGTTATTTTTTCTTGCTTTGGATTGAGCTTTCGGTTTTAAATTGTATATATTCTTATTCTGATACTATTCAAGAATAGTTAATAAGTTATTCCTTTTCTGTTGGGTTTGTCGACCCTACTTTAATTGAAAAAAAAAAAGAAAAAAAACTATATACATACACGGTGTTCCCGGGAATTGATAATTTTCTGTTTGGCCCAAAGGTTGACTGGTAGAGAATATCTTATGGCATTTAGTTCGTCTTTTGTATTTGTAATTTGTTATTGTGCAATAAATCTCGTGATGCGTAAATTCTGCCTAAACTGAATAGAATTGCTTAAGGCGCATGCAGGTTCAAAAATCATTCTTTTCGTCAGATCGTGAACCGGCCTCGCCTTAATTCCTTAAATTATTTAACTTAATGACTAGCTCACCAGTAGGTTCGTAGATAAAAACGAATGCTGCAATAACAAGAAGTATCTTCTTTCTGTCCGGACCCGATTTGAAAGCAATACTAATTGTGCTCCAAGCATTAGATGGATTAACAAAATGTAATAATTTTCTTTGCCAAGGTGCTCCAATTTTGATCGGTTCCACATCATGAATCCTAAAATAAGTGTAAAGTATTCCAAGCACGTACACTAAGATCTGTATTCCGAATATGCCGTAATAACCTGCCATTTTTTTTTATTTTAGTATACTAATACTCAATCCCACCATATCATACAGACTCATTACAGCAGCAGCGATTCCTATTCTAAACATACGTGTCTCCAAAGACGTGACGTCTGCAAGGTAACAAAAGGAGCCCATTATAGCGACATGCTCTCCACCAGACAATGCCGTTGGCAACATTTCTATTAGGCCAGTTACTAATATCGACCACTCGTCGAAGAAATATGTTGCTAGAATTAAGCCAAAGGCACACACAAGTTCTCCTAACATCGGAACCAACATGAGGGCTTTCCTATTTCCAGTGCGATCACTCCATGCGGCTATAAACAATATAGTAATTGCTGGAATACTGTTTTGCAAATGTATTAGCCATATCGCATGTTCACTAACAATTGACTGGTATTCTTCCATAACTTTTACTTCAGAACATTTTTCAACAGTATATTCCAAATCTGCTCGACACGCTTTCTCCAATTTCAGTGTATGACTATTATACGTAAATAAAGTCGATAGCATGTAGCAAAACAACGAAGGTTCTATGGTAACAAAGGAGATTCCAGCACGTATTTTGTTCACCCAAGAAAGAGGTTCCTTGTTCACTTCACTAATTCCAACCGTTCGTTGTTTATGTGTCTTTCTATGAAATGATTCTACTTCGTTTTTCATTTTTTTGTAATGAATTGAAAAAAATAGTTGCGTTAAGCTTTGCTAAGGTCTGC